>JAWIIS010000049.1:9172918-10447634 GCA_033682625.1 Helicoverpa zea x Helicoverpa armigera | reverse complement strand
AAACTATGTTTTATTTATAATATAGATTATAACATAGAAACATAGTAAATAAGAAGCAAAAACTGTAAGTGTAGTACATAAGAAAATTAGAAATAGTCATAAGAAAGATAGAATGTGTAACATGGTAGAATATAAGTGAAATAAAACAAATAGTATATAAGAACGTAAAATATTATTATAATAAGTTGTAAAAATAAAAAAGGAGTAAGAGAACTTCATTTCCCCTACTAAATTTTTAATAAATATAATAATAGATAGAATAGGAAATAGAATAGTTAAAACAAAAGTGGGAGTCCCACCCACGAGAATGAATGAGGAAGGATAGTAGAAAGACACTGTATGAAGCATGAAGTACGAGAGGAAAATCAGCGAGAACTGGTATGAAAGAGAATTAGCATTACTTAGGCGCCAATAAATGTGGCGGATTTGGTACAAAAAAAAAAAAAAAAAAAAAAAAAAAAAAAAAAAAAAAAAAAAAAAAAACAAAAAAACCTAACCTAACCTAACCCTAACCTTTTTTTTTTTTTTTTTTGGGAGGGGGAAATCCTCATGGACTTCCTCCGCCTGGGGAAAGGCGGAGGGGCATGCCGGACTCCTACCGGCTAAAACCCCCTTGTGTCCTCCTTGCACGTTAGTGCGCGGGGCCGCGGGAATCCAGATTCTTCCGCAGCCCCACACTAGTGCTGGCCCCTCGCCACGGGCCTCGTCTCTTGCACGGGTAGTGAGGTGTTCGCCTACCCCGTGCATCATCTCAGGGGCACGCGCCGACACACGCGCGTGCCCACCGCTTCGGGTCCACTGAGTAGGGGCGGGAACCTTCCCAAGTCCCTCGCCCTTGAACCCATTCATGGGGGGCGGAAGAGGGCGTTGTCCGCCCTTCTCCTGCGCCCGGTGCGCCTTCTGCGACCGGGGAAGGGAGTCAATATCTCCCTCTCCCCGTTCCGCAGATTCCTTCTGCGACAATCACGTCCTCGCAAAAGGAAACCACCGCGTCCCCACGACTCTGCACTGCCGACCATCCTCTGCACCACAGCCGGCCAGCGACAGATTCGTCTCCGATTTAACCTAACCTAACCTAACCTAACCTAACCTAACCTAACCTAACCTAACCTAACCTAACCTAACCTAACCTAACCTAACCTTTTTTTTTTTTTTTTTTCTCGGGGGGAAATCCCTCATGGACTTCCTCCGCCCTGGGGAGAGGCGGAGGGGTGTGCCGGACTCCTTACCGGCCTAAACCCCCCTGTGTCCTCCTTACACGTGGGCGCGGGGCCGCGGGAATCCAAATTCCTTCCGCAGCCCCGCACTGGTGCTGGCCCGCCTTGCGGGCCTCGCCTCGGGCACGGGGGGGGTGAGGTGTTAATAACTCCCCCCGTGCAACGCCTCAGAGGCGCGCGTCGACACCCGGCGCCGCGCCTCCGCCTCGGGTCCGTTGAATAGGGGGCGGGGACTTCCCCAAGTCCTTCGCCCCTGGACCCGTTCATGGGGGGCGGAAGAGGGCGTTGTCTGCCCTCCTCCGGCGCCCGGAGCGCCTGCTGCGGGCGGGATCGGCAGTTGAAATCTCCCTCTCCCGTTCCGCTGCATTCCTTCTGCGACATCACGTCCTCGCAGAAGGACACCACTGCGTCCCACGACTCTGCGCTGCCGACCATCTTCCGTACCACGGCCGGCAGCGACAGATCGCCTCCTACTTCATTTGTGAGGACACGGCGCTGCTCCTCCCAAGCAAACACACTGAACGAACGTGTGTTGCGCCGTGTCCTCCCCGCCATGGACGCAGTGGTGGCACCGAGCGTCCGGCTCCATGCCTATGCGACACAGGTACTTGCCGAAGCAGCCGTGCCCCGACAGCACCTGCGTCACCCCTGAACGACAGGGAGCCGTGCCTTCTCCCGAGCCAGGTCGTCCGAGCACTGGCCGGATCGCCTCGACGGTGGCGAGGCCGGCGGTAGGGCGCAGAAGCCTCTGCCGCCATTCCGCCACCAAGACCTGACGGAGCTCTGCTCGGCGCTGCGCTATCTGCCGCTGCACCGGCCTCGAGTCCCGTGCCCGCTCTTCCTCGCGCCACCGATACAGCGACGCGAGTACTTTAGCCTCTAGGTCCCAGGGCGGGGATCCGGCCAGGACGCAAGCCGCCTCGTAGGAAATCGTGCGATACCCGCGGACGACTCTGACGGCCATCGCCCTCTGCGGTCTGCGCAGAATGGCTAGAGTGCTGGCCGCAAACCTAACCTAACCTAACCTAACCCAGTCACGCGGACACCCCCCGCCGCGAGAACACGTGTACAGGCGAAGCTCCGCGCAAAAATTCCCTTCAAAAAATCGCTACCAGTGGTATTTTTCTCGCGTAACATATCGTGTTGCATACCAAACTGTGCGGAAAAATCAGGCCTACGCGCGGGTGAAAGTGTGGTGAAAATCAGTGCAGCCGTTCGAGTTGCAAAGTGCAAAAAAGTGGAAATTTGCTAAATTTTTACCTTTAAAAATTAACGCTGCCGATCTACCGCGGCGACATATCCCTTTTTTAGTGCCAATTTAAAGCCGGGACTGAGTTCTACATTTCGGACATCATTGCGATTTTTTCCGCCCACGTGGGCGGAAATAAAACCAAAAAACAGTTACCACGTGGTCATCAAGCCACGCATCCAATGGTGTGGGAGAATTCTATCCAGCCAGCATTGAAGGCCCTGCCGGGAGCTGTCACCAGCCGTTTGAAGCTTGAAGATAGGTGCTTTAGTTTTTAAGATATTGAACTTTACATTTTTTGCAAAATTTCAAAAAATCGTATTTCCAAATCTGTCGCGACGACCCCCAGTTTTTAAAATATTTTTCTATAGGTTTAAGTTAGATCTACAATATACCAAAATTTCAAAATTTTATTCCATTAGGTTTTTTAAATATATATTTTTTAAATTTAAGGGGTGACACGGGGGGTACTTTTTACAACCCCTAGTAAAAACTGTGATTGCCAAAAAACTGGGTAAATAAATTTAAACACGTGGGAATTTTTTGGAAATTTTTATTCTCATAGTTGAAACTTTACACTCTTTTTTGCATAAAATTATCGATTTTTTCTTAGAATTAAATTAAGGGTTGATCCAAAAATCCCCTTTAGTAATTCCATCAGAAAGCCCTTTGAAAGACCTGTTCGGCGAGCTAAAGAGCGTGTCTCTGCGACGTCTAGGACTCGAGAAATCGGCTGTTGAAGTTTTGGGCGGAAATTGTTGCGAGGGCGCTGAGGTACCGCCCAATTCCGCCCAAACTTTCTTATTGCGATAACTTCGGTTCGGGACGTCGTACGAACTTGCGGTTTCTTTCGTTGACCTTCCGCCATCCTTCTGCAGCCCCCCACCCCTTCCCCATTGGCCACAACACATGTGATCTTGGTCCTAATTCCTGTCCCAGATTCACATAGAGAAGTCGGAGGGAAAGAACGGCGAGCCCTCACAACGCTCCTGAGAGACGTTTTGATCCGGAGATATTGAGGTCCAAAACCTGGCAGCCATTTTGACGGCCATCTTGTTTTTATAAAACACGTCATATCTCCGGAACCAGAAGTCGCAGATTGTTGCGGTTTTCTTTGCTGACCTTCCCTCGGTAGTCTCCATCCCCCCCACTACCTTTCGAAAATAATTAAACACTAAAATTTTGGTACCATTAAAAAAAAAAAAAAAATATTTATAGAGACAATATACCACCACATAGTTAGACAGTTTTTTCTGGATTTCTGCGACACCCGGAAGCTTATAAAATTGACTTTTGTGCTGATGGTCCGCCATCTTGGATAAACTAATTCTAGGATAACTTGGCAACCGTTGGTCGTAGAAAGACGCAGTTTCCGGCACTTGACTATGCCTGTGGTGTTCTTTACTTTAATTAAGTAAGTGTCTACAGTGTATTATAAATAGAGCCATATTCTATATTGTAGCGTCGTCTCTTGATGCTTATATTTATTTTTCTTTTTCCTGTTTTTTGACCCAGGCAGTGTTTTGCTTATTCAGGACGCCGTACACCGTGTTTTTTGACCGGTGCACTTAGTTTTTACATTAAAATAACTTACTGATCCCCCCTTTACAGGGACCAGCATTGACTGTGCAGTTGTCCTCTGAAATTTATTTTACTTTCCCAAATCATGTTCCGCACTCCAGCGAAAAAGGACGAGAGCTCGCGCAGCCCCGGAGTCTCGCCGCGATCCCCGGAGAAACCCGCAACCCCAACCTTAAATGTAAGGAAAAGCGTTGCTGAATTGGAGGCTGGCATAGCAGAGCCGCAGGCTAAACTGCCAGCCAACAAAGCAAAATCTACACCACCACTGGCAAAAACAACTGCCAATAAGGTTCCCGGGCCCCTGGAGACGCGGCGGGTCTCAGCGGATGCCAAAAAACCCGAGAAAAAATACGTGGATCTCACGTCGGAAGCAAGAGCCTGCCTAAACAAGGCGAAGCTACACTTGGGCAACTCTCGGAATCTCAAAGGAGAAATAAAAATAGAGGTCCTTGCGGCAATCGACCGACTCGTTTGAGATCGTGAAGGAGTCGGAAAGGAAAGGAAGGAGCTTCACAATTTCTGCTCCCACGCAGCCGATAAAACAACCGGACAGCCTAACTCACCGAGCCCTTGCGCCACTGACGAAAGCCAGAAAAAACTACTCGAACGCCTCGAGGAAAATAGCACCCTCATGAAGGAAAACATTATAAAAATGGAAAACCTTAGGGAAACCTTAATAGCCAATGATCTGTGTGGGGAAAGAACCTACGCATCCGTGGCGGCAACACACAGAGGACAAACCAGCGTTCAAACGCAGGAACGAGCGACGCTACACTCCGTGGTTGTTTCCTCTACACAGAGCTTGGATACAGGTGACGAGATCCTTGAGAGAGTGAGGCGGGCTGTGGACGCAAAGGAAGGCTGGGTGCAAGTAGAAAGGATCAGAAAGGCAAAAGATCGGAAGGTTATCATGGGCTGCCGAACAAAGGAAGAGAGGCAGAAAATCCGGGAGAGACTTGAAACTGTCGGAGAGAACCTCATCGTCGAGGAAGTACGCAACAGGGACCCGCTTCTGATTCTTAGGGACGTTTTGCAAATTCATAGCGACGAAGACGTCCTAAAAGCCCTTAGGAATCAGAACCGGGAACTCTTTCACGGTCCTCGGGGGCGAGGAGCTCAGGATGGGCGTCAAGTACAGAAGGAAAGCGCGAAACCCCCACTGTAACAGCATTGTGCTCAGCGTTTCTCCTTCTATATGGAGGAGGGCTACTGAAGTAGGAAAGCTTCGAATAGACCTCCAGATAGTGCGGGTAGAAGACCAAACTCCCCTGGTGCAGTGCACACGCTGCTTGGGTTTTGGACACAGCAAACGCTTTTGCAAGGACACGTCCGACCTGTGCAGCCACTGTGGTGGTCCACACCTTAGGATGGACTGCCCAGACAACAAGCTAGGCGAAGCGCCTAAGTGTGTGAACTGTACCAGAGCAAAAGTGAGTGCCGCTGAGCACAATGCGTTCAGCACCGATTGCCCCGTACGTCGCAAGTGGGACTCACTCGCCCGAGCGTCCGTAGCTTATTGCTAAGGTGGTCCCAGCAGCTCCCCACAAGTACTCCATAATCCAGGCAAACCTGCAACGTAGTCAGCTCGCAACCAACGAACTCTTGTTGGAGGCCGAATCGCAGCGAGTCGCCGTTGCATTGCTTCAGGAGCCCTACGTTGGTCGGGCAAATAGAGTGAGAAGCTACCGGGGCGTGAGGGTCTTCCAGAACGCTGGTGGAGGAGAAGGGACTGTTAAGGCAGCAATTGCTGTCCTTGACCACGACCTAGATGTCATGCAGTACCCACAACTCACCACAGACAACATCGTTGTGGTGGGAGTCCGAACCAGCGCCTGGACGATCACGCTGGTATCATTTTATTTCGAGCCAGACAAACCCGTGGAGCCTTACCTGGAGCATATGCAGCGAATCGTGCAACACGCAGGACATAGCAGGTTGCTCATTGGAGGAGACGCGAACGCCAAAAGTACTTGGTGGGGCAGCAACAGCGAAGACGCGAGGGGAGAACTATTATGCGGGACCTTGGAGCAGTGGGGGATGCACGTCCTCAATAATGGAGACACTCCGACATTTGACACCGTGAGAGGCGGAGTCAGGTACAGCAGCCACGTGGATGTAACGGCGTGCACCGAGGATATGCTGCATCTGGTGGACGGCTGGCGGGTAATAGTCGGTCTAACGAGTTCCGATCACAATGGCATAGGCCTTTAGTATCAGACTTCAAAAGTCTAAGGGTATTAGCATTGAACGTACCACCAGACGTTTCAACACCAAAAAGGCTAATTGGAGGCGGTTTCGTTTGAAACTGTCTCAAATTATGCAGGAGGAGAAATTGACGGTACAGGAAGTGGGAAACATCAGCAACACAAATGCATTAGACCACATGATAAGCGCCTACACCAAAGCTATCCAAGACACATGTACGCATGCAATACCATCAAAAAAGTCCAAAGAGGTACTTACCATGCCATGGTGGTCAGAGGAACTCGCGGAGATGAAGAGGCTCGTCGCTACCAGGAAGCGCCGAATCCGGAACGCTGCACCGATCCGAAGAGCTAGCGTCGTCAGTCTGTACCTGCAAGAAAAAGGGAATTATGAAGCAGCAGTAAAAACGGCCATAGAGGAGAGTTGGAAGGGGTTCTGCTGTAAACAGACCAGGGAAGGGGTTTGGGAGGGAATTTATAGGGTCATGGGGAGAGTCGCAAACAGAGAGGAAGACCTACCGTTACAAAATGGAGGGATAACCCTGGACGCCAAGGGCTCAGTGAAGCTGCTGGCCGAGACATTCTACCCGGTGGACCGGGAAGAAGATGACAACATGGACCATAACCTCACAAGACAGAAGGCGGACAAGGTGAACGAGTGGAGTCATGATGAACAACATGACCCACCGTTCACCCAAGGCGAACTGGACAGGGCCATGAGGTCCTTCAACCCAAAAAAGGCCCCGGGAGCCGATGGCTTCACAGCAGATATTTGCACTCAGGCCATAAGCTGCGACCCTGAATTCTTCCTGTCACTGGTTAACAAATGCCTGACATGCCACTACTTTCCAAAAATCTGGAAGGAAGCAACGGTGGTGGCACTAAGGAAGCCAGGCAAAGACTCGTACAGCGTACCAAAGTCCTACAGGCCGATTGGGCTCTTGCCTGTATTAGGGAAGGTGTACGAGAAGATGCTGGTCGCTCGCCTTAGGTTCTATTTGCTTCCCAGGATCAGTACTCGCCAATACGGCTTTATGCCGCAAAGGAGCACAGAGGACTCCCTCTATACCATGGTGCAACACATCCGCAAGAAGTTGACACAAAAGAAAATTGTTACTCTTGTGTCACTAGACATAGAGGGAGCCTTTGACAGTGCGTGGTGGCCTGCCATCAAAGTCCGATTGGCTGAGGAAAAGTGCCCTGTAAACTTGAGACGAGTGGTCAGTAGTTACCTCAGTGACAGGACTGTTAGCGTGAGGTACTTGGGTGAGGAGTGCAAAAAATCGACGAGCAAGGGTTGTGTCCAGGGATCCATTGCGGGTCCACTCTTCTGGAACCTCCTACTGGACCCCCTCTTGAAGGAGCTCGACACTGGGGGCAACTACTGCCAAGCATTCGCCGACGACGTTGTCCTGATTTTCGACGGTGAAACGGCGGCAGAGATAGAGGGACGAGCCAATGCCGCTCTCGAACATGTTCGGGCATGGGGTGTCAGAAACAAGCTAAAATTCGCACCGCACAAAACCTGCGCAATGGTCTTAACACGAAAGCTAAAGTATGACACTCCGCGCTTGAGCATGGGGGGGATCGACATTGGAACGTCCCGTGACGTCAAAATATTAGGCCTCACAATCGACGACAAACTCAGCTTCAACAAACACATAGCTATCGCTTGTAAAAAGGCGATAGCTATGTACAAACAACTGGCCAGGGCAGCTCGAGCTAGTTGGGGTCTACAGCCGGAAATCATCAGGACCATCTACACGGCAGCAGTAGAGCCCACGATACTGTACGCAGCGAGTGCATGGGCGCCAGCCGCAAACAAATTAGGGGTCCAAAAACAGCTAAACGTGGTCCAAAGAGGGTTTGCACAAAAGTTGTGCAAAGCCTACCGCACGGTCTCCCTAAACTCGGCACTGTTGCTCGCTGGGATACTCCCTCTAGACATTCGGATAAGGGAAGCTGCTTCACTTTACGAAGCGAAGGGGGGAGTGCCCCAGCCAACACTGGGAGATAGGGAGATCGAGCGGATGGCCTCAGCCCTTGAAGCCCCTCACCCCGCAGAATTGGTGACACTGCAGTACGACAGCATAGCGGACGACGAAGAATACAGAAACCGGAGTGAGGAGTTTGCTGTGCGCATTTTTACCGACGGCAGTAAGATACAGGGCAAGGTCGGCGCGGCGCTATCTTTGTGGGATAGTACCACCGAAACAAAGGCTCTCAAACTTACTTTGCCGTCATACTGCACTGTCTACCAGGCTGAATTGTTGGCACTGCAGAAAGCGGCAACTGAAGCACTCAAACGCCGGGAAAACACGTTCGGCATCTTCAGCGACTCTATGGCGGCCCTGCAGACAGTCACCAACGTCAGTGCCCCCCATCCTCTAGCAGTGGAAACAAGGGACACCATACGCCGCTGCAAGCTCCAGAACAAGAGTGTCTCCTTGTTCTGGATAAAGGCCCACACAGGATTGGAGGGCAATGAGCGGGCTGATCAACTCGCAAAGGAAGCCGCCCTAAAGTCGAAGAAGAAGCCGGACTACGACCTGTGCCCCATCTCATTCGTCAAGCGGCAGATACGTATGAGGTCGCTTGACGAATGGAATGGGAAATATAAAGCCGGAGAAACAGCCTCCGGCACTAAACTGTTTTTCCCCGACGCAATATCCGCGTACGGTATCGTGAGGAAAATTGACCTCACGTACATAAGGACACAAATCTTCACTGGGCACGGTGGATTCTCCTCATATCTGACACGATTTAAATGTAAGGAGAATTCATCGTGCGCCTGTGAACCTGGAGTCGAGGAAACCGTTGCCCACATCCTCCTGGAGTGCCCAATTACAGAGAGAGCACGTTTTGAGACGGAGCAAGAATTAACAATGAGCCTTACAGCAACAAACCTCCCATTTCTAATGAGAGATAAAAAAGACCGGCCGAAATTTTTAGATTATTGCGAAAAAATAGTTAGTTTAGTAATAAGTAGAAATAAGTTGTAAATATGGATACTTACCTGTATATTGAGTATATAGTTTAAGTACCAAAATACGGAAAAAAAAAAAAAAAAAAAAAAAAAAAAAAAAAAAAAAAAAAAGTATAAATATATATATAATAAAAGATACGGAAAGGTCAAAAAAAAAAAAAAAAAAAAAAAAAAAAAAAAAAAAAAAAAAAAAAAAAAAAAAAAAAAAAAAAAACAAAATACTGGGCCAAGTGCACTGCTTAGCTGTAAATTAGACAATAAATAAATCACCATAGATATTAGTTCAAAGATGTTAGCTATGTAAATGTATGTAAGATAATAATTAAACAAATCGCAATAAAGAGCTCTGACAACGTTAGAGGACAACTTGCGAGGCAGGAGTGGGTTTTAGCCGGTAAGAGTCCGGCACTACCCCTCGGGGTGTCCATGAGGATTTCCCACTCCTGCCACAACAAAAAAAAAAAAAAAAAAAAAAAAAAAAAAACCTAACCTAACCTAACCTAACCTAACCTTTTTTTTTTTTTTTTTTTTTTTCTCGGGGGGAAATCCTCATGGACTTCCTCCGCCTGGGGAGAGGCGGAGGGGTGTGCCGGACTCTTACCGGCTAAAACCCCCCTGTGTCCTCCTTACACGTGGGCGCGGGGCCGCGGGAATCCAAATTCTTCCGCAGCCCCGCACTGGTGCTGGCCCGCCTTGCGGGCCTCGCCTCGGGCACGGGGGGGTGAGGTGTTAAACTCCCCCGTGCAACGCCTCAGAGGCGCGCGTCGACACCCGCGCGCGCCTCCGCCTCGGGTCCGTTGAATAGGGGGCGGGGACTTCCCCAAGTCCTTCGCCCCTGGACCCGTTCATGGGGGGCGGAAGAGGGCGTTGTCTGCCCTCCTCCGGCGCCCGGAGCGCCTGCTGCGGGCGGGATCGGCAGTTGAAATCTCCCTCACCCGTTCCGCAGCTTCCTTCTGCGACATCACGTCCTCGCAGAAGGACACCACTGCGTCCCACGACTCTGCGCTGCCGACCATCTTCCGTACCACGGCCGGCAGCGACAGATCGCCTCCTACTTCATTTGTGAGGACACGGCGCTGCTCCTCCCAAGCAACACACTGAACGAACGTGTGTTGCGCCGTGTCCTCCCCGCCATGGACGCAGTGGTGGCACCGAGCGTCCGGCTCCCTGCCTATGCGACACAGGTACTTGCCGAAGCAGCCGTGCCCCGACAGCACCTGCGTCACCCTGAACGACAGGGAGCCGTGCCTTCTCCCGAGCCAGTCGTCGAGCACTGGCCGGATCGCCTCGACGGTGGCGAGGCCGGCGGTAGGGCGCAGAAGCCTCTGCCGCCATTCCGCCACCAAGACCTGACGGAGCTCTGCTCGGCGCTGCGCTATCTGCCGCTGCACCGGCCTCGAGTCCCGTGCCCGCTCTTCCTCGCGCCACCGATACAGCGACGCGAGTACTTTAGCCTCTAGGTCCCAGGGCGGGGATCCGGCCAGGACGCAAGCCGCCTCGTAGGAAATCGTGCGATACCCGCGGACGACTCTGACGGCCATCGCCCTCTGCGGTCTGCGCAGAATGGCTAGAGTGCTGGCCGCCAGGTCCATCGCCCACACAGGGGCCCCATATAGGGCCATGGACCGCACGATTCCCACGTACAACCGCCTACAGGCGGCGCTCGGGCCCCCCATGTTAGGAAGCAACGTTGACAGCGCGCCCGCTGCACCCATCAGCTTGGGCACCAGCCGCCGGAAGTGGGGGCCGAATTCCCATCGGCTGTCGAGCACCAATCCCAGATACTTCATGGTGGACTCGACAGCTATCCGGGCTCCACCGACCACGATGTGTGATCCCGACGGCGGCGCGCGTCGGGGGCCATGAAACACCATGGCCTCCGACTTGTTGAGGGCCACCTCCAGGCCCAGGCGCCGGATGCGGTTCACCACCTGTGACACCGCAGCCGTGGCTATCAACGCTGCTTCCCTGTGCGAGCTCCCCCGGGCAGTGACAAGCGTGTCGTCCGCATAACACGTCAAGTCGGCGCCCGACGGGAGTTCGCCTCTCAGCACCCAATCGTAACCGATGTTCCACAGGAGCGGCCCCAGCACCGATCCCTGTGGAACACCGCACGTCATGAGGTGCCGACCGGCACCGTCATGTCCCCGATATGTGACGCATCTACCTTCTAGGTAGGCCCCTACTGTGCGACGGAGGTAGGGAGGCACGCGGTGATATCTCAGTGCCTCCCGAATACAGCTCCAGGGCAGGGTGTTGAACGCGTTGGAGATGTCTAAAGACACCGCCAACACCACCCCACCCCGGGACACCGTCTCCTCCGCCAGGGCTCTCACGCGCATTATGGCGTCTACGGTGGAGCGCCCGCGACGAAAACCAAACTGGTTGTCGTCCAGGTCCGGCCCCTCTCTGCACAAGTGGCTGACGAGGCGATCTGCGATGACACGCTCAAAGAGTTTGCCCGCCTCGTCGAGCAGCACTATGGGCCGGTACGCGGACGGCGAGTCCGCGGGGCGCCCCTCCTTCCTGAGCAGGACCAGCCTCCCCTCCTTCCACACACTGGGAAACTGACCCTGCTCGAGACATGCCGTGAAGAGCCCTCTCAGCTGGGGCTCTAGCTCCTTCAGAGCCAGGACGAGAGCTCGGCCAGGAACTCCGTCGGGTCCGGGCGCCGTGTTCTTAGCCCGGAGCCGCGACACGGCCGCTCTCGTCTCTGCTTGCGTCACCTCGGGGACATCGGTGCTCTCCTCTTCGGGAGAGTCTGTGGCCGAGGGTGAAGCCATCGTCGGGGGAACGTGTCCCGCTCGCTCAGGGAAGAGCGCCAATACGACCGCCCCTAGCAGCTGGGGCTGCATGCTCTGCACCAGTGGAGGCGCCCATGCACGCAGCTTGCCCCGTACCCAACGGTAGGGGCGGCCCCACGGATCCCGATCCAGGGACCCCAGCAGCTCCTCCCTGGCACGCGACTTAGAATCGCCGATGGCCAGCCACAGAGTCTCCTTGGACGCGCTGTACACCTCATACAGCGCGTCCTCCTCGGCGGAAACCCGTCGACGTCGTCTCCGGTATCGTGTGTACTGGCGGCGAGCCGCAACGCACGCGATGCGCAACTGCGCAATCTCGGCGGTCCACCAGTACACCTGGCGCCTTGCGGACTGTTGGCGGACGCGGGGCATGGACGCGTCGCAGATCTGCGTCATCGCCCCGCGAAACCGCAGCGCCACCGCTTCGACGTCGACGGGGCCGTCCGTCGCCGACTCCCAAATCCAGGACTGGACTAAGGCAGCTTCCTCGAGCAGTTCCTTGTCGATGCACTTAAGCGCCCAGCGCGGGCCGTCGTTGATCGGGGCTGTTGGATGGCGGCCGCTCGCGGTCTGGGCAGAGACGTCGAACCGGATATACCTGTGGTCCGACAGCGTCTCCACCTCCACGGCGACACGCCAGTCGCGGACTCGGCTGGCGACAGAGGGGCTAGCGAACGAGACGTCCACTATCGACCCGCCCCGCTGCCGCACGCACGTGTATTCCGAGCCCCGATTCAGGACGACCAGACCGGTCGTCACCGCCCACTCTTCCAGCACCTCGCCCCGAGGGTCAGTGACCGGAGATCCCCACGCCGATGACTTGGCGTTGAGATCCCCGAGCACCAGAACGGGGCGAGGGTGATGGCGGCCTACGACGGCGCCCAACTCGACAAGGAAACCCTCGAAGTCGGCGAGACTCTTGTTGGGGGAGAAATACGCCCCCACAATGACGATGCCGCCCGAGACCGCAGCAACCCAGCCACGGCCCCGAGACGGGTCGGTCAGAGTCCCGCCAATAATGGCCACCAAACCGTCAGCGCACCCCAGCCAGTTGTCACGGGCGGGGATGAAGTACGGCTCGGCGACCACAGCCACGTCAATCGACCACTCTGCCATGCTCTGGAGGAGAAGATCCTGAGCTCTGGCACAGTGGTTGATGTTGCCCTGGAGGAAATGGAGGTGCCCTATTATTGACACTCCATTCCCACGGCAACGGTCCTGGGCCGGGAGTCGGCCGCGGAGCTACTGGCCTGCGGGGGTGGCGAGGTTTCCCCGGCAGGCTTAGAGCTCCTCTTCTTTTTCTTGGCCTTGCTGGCAGGCGCGCCACAGGCCCCTCCGCCCACTTTGTGTCCCGCTGGCTTCCCCACAGCCGAACACAAGCAGCAGTTTGGCGCCGCGGAACACTGGGCCGCCTTGTGGCCGGGCTGACCGCAACGATAACAGAGGTCGCTGCGGTCAATCTCGGCGGTGCATTTTGCCCGGACGTGCCCCTTCTCCAGGCACCGGAAGCACCGCAAAGCCCGGGGCTGCAGGAGTTTCACCCTCGCTGCAACCCAGCCAACCAGCAATCTGCCACTATCGGCGATCTTTTTCGCCGACGCTACAGGGCACCGAACCCAGACTACGCCGAGTCCGGTAGCGTCAACGCGTATGTCGCCGGCCCGCACCTTGTCCGGCGGACACTCTCCGCCACGAGCAACGGCCGCCGCCACCTCCTCAGAGGTCACGGAGTCGTCCAGGCCAGCAATCCGCACTTCTGCGGTTTTCATTGGCCTGGAGACCCGGACGTCCTCTGGGTTGAGGACCTCCTTCATTTTGGCGGCCAGAGCGTCCGCCTTCTCGACGCTGTCGCTCGCAGCACCAGCCACCTCAAACAGCCGCGCACCCGTGGCAGCCTGCCTGAGGGTGACGGACTGGAGGCCAAGATCTGCCAATTTTATCTTGGCCTTGGCCTCGGCAATCACCGACTGGTACGTAACGCCGCGCTCCGCAGCTCCGGGCTGGAGCGTTAGCGTAACAGCCTCAGAACGAGGCGCACGTATCGCCGGCGCATTGCGACCGCCGGTCTTTTTGGCAGTCCGTCGCGCAGGCTGCGCAACTGCGGCGCGCGCTGCTGCTGGTGCCGCGGCCTTTTTGGCGGCTTTGCGGGCCTTCTTGCGGCCCACGACTTTCGCCCAGGTCTCACCCTTGGACCCGGCAGTCGTGGGCTGAACACTCGACGGGGTTCCCTCCACGGGCTTTTCAACACCCTCCGCGGGCTTCCCCTTTTGAGGCGCAGGTCTCGGCGGCTCCTCCGTCCTCCGTTTGTCCGCCGCTAATGTCGGCCGGAGGATTGGCTCCTGCGGAAGGCGCCGAGAGATGGCCTCGATGCGAGCGTTCATCATGCTCCCGCACTGGAGCATGCAGAGCCGAACAATGCGCTCGACCTCATCGTCGGTGTGCGCGCTTGTCGGTCCCGGTGCGGGAGTGGGAGTCGCCATGGGCGGAGTGGCGACGGCGGCAGATTGTGGCTGCTGCTGCTCGCTCAGCGCAGCCACTTGCCGCCGGAGATCCTCCAGATCTCTTCGGAGGCGGCTGTTCTCCTCCTGCAACTTAGTGACCTCGTCTGAGGCCGTTCGGTTGAGGAGGTCTCCAACCGCCTCCTTGATGTCGGCGGCTGCCTCCTTGAGGGCGCGGGTGAATGTGCCCTTCAGGTTGCCGGACTGCGTGGCAACCTTCAGGACGACATCCACGCCGCCCAACACTTGTTGGCTTAACGCCACCGCCGACATCTCCCCTGAAGCCGCCAAAGCGGCACGTCGCTCGCGGGCGCGTCGGGCCATCTCTGTCACCTCATCGACCGCGACCGCCCTCCGCTGCTCTCTTTTGGCGGCGTTGAGCTCTGCTTTCGTGCTTCCTAGGGAAACACAGCTCACGCCGCCAGGGTCCTCGCTCCTGACCCCAACATCACTCTCTTCGCTGGCCGCCGGAGTAGCGGAGCGCAGAAACCGCCCCCGCGAATCCCTCGGCGGCCGCAAAGAGGCCCCCCCTCCTGTTGGTGCCGGTTTTCGGCCCCGCCGAGCTGTCGGCACTTTTGGGGCCGATAGGTCCTCCTCGCTTGAGGATAGGCCTATCGACCCATCTCGGTCCGAGACTTCATCGCGCGGACGCTTCCTCCAAAATCTGGAGGCAGTTCCGCGCGACTCCCCGTCGGACAGGACCACACTGCACGGTCTGCAGCCCCCCTGGCTCAAGACCGTGCCAAGATTGGTGCTTCCAGTAGCACTATCAGCAGCAGGGGCCTGGTCGCCTACCCCTGCGCGTCCGTCGGTCGCCAATTTCACACTCACAGGCCCGGATACCTGTGAGCGCCGGTTGTCAGCCGGGTCACATGACATAGAATCGGTGCTTCCAGTAGCCACATCCGCTACAGGGGCCTGGTCGCCTACCCCTGCGCGTCCTTCGGTAACCAATTTAACACTCGCAGGCCCGGATACCTGCGAGCGCCGGGCGTCAGCCGGATCGCAAGACAAGACACACTCTATATCTGACATTTCCATTTACGATATGGGTGGTACACACATCGCTTCCCCAAGGCGATGCGGCCACTCTTTTTGGGAGGGTATTTAGTCCCCCCGAGGCCAGCGGATGCCTCCGGTGCAGGATACACCGCCCGCTGCTCGGTATCTACAACTAGGACACTAACCTAAGACTAAACCTAATATATTTTTGTATTTTTTGTTGTTATTTTGTAATTTTCTCTTTGGTTTTTTTTTTTTTTTTTTTTTTTTTTTTTTTTTTTTTTTTTTTTTTTTTTTTTTTTTTTTTTTTTTTTTTTTTTTAACTTACGGCTAACTTAAAACTAACTTAACCTACTTGGCACCGTGGCTCAGCACCTCGCCACGGATGCCCCAATACCGCAGGTTGAGGAGCAACCTGCGGCCTTCCCCACCTCGGTCACCACGACGAGCACGCCGCGGAGACCCGTAGACCGCGGACTGTACAACGGCCCGCGATCTACCCCACCTCGCTCCCTAGTCGTGCACTCTGCTGCTGCAGAGTGCAGATAGGGAGCCCTCGGGAGCGACTCCTCCGCTCCTGTCGAAATTAGCCACGGACAACAATCTCCTCTATCCCACCCCCCGCGAAGAGATTATTGTCCGTGCCCAGGGTGCACCGGCCCGGTGACTGCTCTTCCCTTAGGACGTGTCCACAGGGACCAGCAGTTGCCGAGCACACGGGGAGGTTTTCTGACAGGCACCCCAACCTAACCTAACCTAACCTAACCTAACCTAACCTAACCTAACCTAACCTAACCTAACCTAACCTAACCTAACCTAACCTAACCTAACCTAACCTAACCTAACCTAACCTAACCTAACCTAACCTAACCTAACCTAACCTAACCTAACCTAACCTAACCTAACCTAACCTAACCTTTTTTTTTTTTTTTTTTTTTTTTTTTCTCGGGGGGAAATCCTCATGGACTTCCTCCGCCTGGGGAGAGGCGGAGGGGTGTGCCGGACTCTTACCGGCTAAAACCCCCCTGTGTCCTCCTTACACGTGGGCGCGGGGCCGCGGGAATCCAAATTCTTCCGCAGCCCCGCACTGGTGCTGGCCCGCCTTGCGGGCCTCGCCTCGGGCACGGGGGGGTGAGGTGTTAAACTCCCCCGTGCAACGCCTCAGAGGCGCGCGTCGACACCCGCGCGCGCCTCCGCCTCGGGTCCGTTGAATAGGGGGCGGGGACTTCCCCAAGTCCTTCGCCCCTGGACCCGTTCATGGGGGGCGGAAGAGGGCGTTGTCTGCCCTCCTCCGGCGCCCGGAGCGCCTGCTGCGGGCGGGATCGGCAGTTGAAATCTCCCTCTCCCGTTCCGCAGCTTCCTTCTGCGACATCACGTCCTCGCAGAAGGACACCACTGCGTCCCACGACTCTGCGCTGCCGACCATCTTCCGTACCACGGCCGGCAGCGACAGATCGCCTCCTACTTCATTTGTGAGGACACGGCGCTGCTCCTCCCAAGCAACACACTGAACGAACGTGTGTTGCGCCGTGTCCTCCCCGCCATGGACGCAGTGGTGGCACCGAGCGTCCGGCTCCCTGCCTATGCGACACAGGTACTTGCCGAAGCAGCCGTGCCCCGACAGCACCTGCGTCACCCTGAACGACAGGGAGCCGTGCCTTCTCCCGAGCCAGTCGTCGAGCACTGGCCGGATCGCCTCGACGGTGGCGAGGCCGGCGGTAGGGCGCAGAAGCCTCTGCCGCCATTCCGCCACCAAGACCTGACGGAGCTCTGCTCGGCGCTGCGCTATCTGCCGCTGCACCGGCCTCGAGTCCCGTGCCCGCTCTTCCTCGCGCCACCGATACAGCGACGCGAGTACTTTAGCCTCTAGGTCCCAGGGCGGGGATCCGGCCAGGACGCAAGCCGCCTCGTAGGAAATCGTGCGATACCCGCGGACGACTCTGACGGCCATCGCCCTCTGCGGTCTGCGCAGAATGGCTAGAGTGCTGGCCGCCAGGTCCA
Source organism: Helicoverpa zea x Helicoverpa armigera (assembly GCA_033682625.1). Lineage (NCBI taxonomy): Eukaryota > Metazoa > Arthropoda > Insecta > Lepidoptera > Noctuidae > Helicoverpa > Helicoverpa zea x Helicoverpa armigera. The sequence goes on along the minus strand of JAWIIS010000049.1, from coordinate 10,430,092 downwards.
TCGCCCACACAGGGGCCCCATATAGGGCCATGGACCGCACGATTCCCACGTACAACCGCCTACAGGCGGCGCTCGGGCCCCCCATGTTAGGAAGCAACGTTGACAGCGCGCCCGCTGCACCCATCAGCTTGGGCACCAGCCGCCGGAAGTGGGGGCCGAATTCCCATCGGCTGTCGAGCACCAATCCCAGATACTTCATGGTGGACTCGACAGCTATCCGGGCTCCACCGACCACGATGTGTGATCCCGACGGCGGCGCGCGTCGGGGGCCATGAAACACCATGGCCTCCGACTTGTTGAGGGCCACCTCCAGGCCCAGGCGCCGGATGCGGTTCACCACCTGTGACACCGCAGCCGTGGCTATCAACGCTGCTTCCCTGTGCGAGCTCCCCCGGGCAGTGACAAGCGTGTCGTCCGCATAACACGTCAAGTCGGCGCCCGACGGGAGTTCGCCTCTCAGCACCCAATCGTAACCGATGTTCCACAGGAGCGGCCCCAGCACCGATCCCTGTGGAACACCGCACGTCATGAGGTGCCGACCGGCACCGTCATGTCCCCGATATGTGACGCATCTACCTTCTAGGTAGGCCCCTACTGTGCGACGGAGGTAGGGAGGCACGCGGTGATATCTCAGTGCCTCCCGAATACAGCTCCAGGGCAGGGTGTTGAACGCGTTGGAGATGTCTAAAGACACCGCCAACACCACCCCACCCCGGGACACCGTCTCCTCCGCCAGGGCTCTCACGCGCATTATGGCGTCTACGGTGGAGCGCCCGCGACGAAAACCAAACTGGTTGTCGTCCAGGTCCGGCCCCTCTCTGCACAAGTGGCTGACGAGGCGATCTGCGATGACACGCTCAAAGAGTTTGCCCGCCTCGTCGAGCAGCACTATGGGCCGGTACGCGGACGGCGAGTCCGCGGGGCGCCCCTCCTTAACCTAACCTAACCTAACCTTTTTTTTTTTTTTTTTTTTTTTCCTCGGGGGGAAATCCTCATGGACTTCCTCCGCCTGGGGAGAGGCGGAGGGGTGTGCCGGACTCTTACCGGCTAAAACCCCCCTGTGTCCTCCTTACACGTGGGCGCGGGGCCGCGGGAATCCAAATTCTTCCGCAGCCCCGCACTGGTGCTGGCCCGCCTTGCGGGCCTCGCCTCGGGCACGGGGGGGTGAGGTGTTAAACTCCCCCGCGCAACGCCTCAGAGGCGCGCGTCGACACCCGCGCGCGCCTCCGCCTCGGGTCCGTTGAATAGGGGGCGGGGACTTCCCCAAGTCCTTCGCCCCTGGACCCGTTCATGGGGGGCGGAAGAGGGCGTTGTCTGCCCTCCTCCGGCGCCCGGAGCGCCTGCTGCGGGCGGGATCGGCAGTTGAAATCTCCCTCTCCCGTTCCGCAGCTTCCTTCTGCGACATCACGTCCTCGCAGAAGGACACCACTGCGTCCCACGACTCTGCGCTGCCGACCATCTTCCGTACCACGGCCGGCAGCGACAGATCGCCTCCTACTTCATTTGTGAGGACACGGCGCTGCTCCTCCCAAGCAACACACTGAACGAACGTGTGTTGCGCCGTGTCCTCCCCGCCATGGACGCAGTGGTGGCACCGAGCGTCCGGCTCCCTGCCTATGCGACACAGGTACTTGCCGAAGCAGCCGTGCCCCGACAGCACCTGCGTCACCCTGAACGACAGGGAGCCGTGCCTTCTCCCGAGCCAGTCGTCGAGCACTGGCCGGATCGCCTCGACGGTGGCGAGGCCGGCGGTAGGGCGCAGAAGCCTCTGCCGCCATTCCGCCACCAAGACCTGACGGAGCTCTGCTCGGCGCTGCGCTATCTGCCGCTGCACCGGCCTCGAGTCCCGTGCCCGCTCTTCCTCGCGCCACCGATACAGCGACGCGAGTACTTTAGCCTCTAGGTCCCAGGGCGGGGATCCGGCCAGGACGCAAGCCGCCTCGTAGGAAATCGTGCGATACCCGCGGACGACTCTGACGGCCATCGCCCTCTGCGGTCTGCGCAGAATGGCTAGAGTGCTGGCCGCCAGGTCCATCGCCCACACAGGGGCCCCATATAGGGCCATGGACCGCACGATTCCCACGTACAACCGCCTACAGGCGGCGCTCGGGCCCCCCCATGTTAGGAAGCAACGTTGACAGCGCGCCCGCTGCACCCATCAGCTTGGGCACCAGCCGCCGGAAGTGGGGGCCGAATTCCCATCGGCTGTCGAGCACCAATCCCAGATACTTCATGGTGGACTCGACAGCTATCCGGGCTCCACCGACCACGATGTGTGATCCCGACGGCGGCGCGCGTCGGGGGCCATGAAACACCATGGCCTCCGACTTGTTGAGGGCCACCTCCAGGCCCAGGCGCCAACCTAACCTAACCTAACCTTTTTTTTTTTTTTTTTTTTTTTCTCGGGGGGAAATCCTCATGGACTTCCTCCGCCTGGGGAGAGGCGGAGGGGTGTGCCGGACTCTTACCGGCTAAAACCCCCCTGTGTCCTCCTTACACGTGGGCGCGGGGCCGCGGGAATCCAAATTCTTCCGCAGCCCCGCACTGGTGCTGGCCCGCCTTGCGGGCCTCGCCTCGGGCACGGGGGGGTGAGGTGTTAAACTCCCCCGTGCAACGCCTCAGAGGCGCGCGTCGACACCCGCGCGCGCCTCCGCCTCGGGTCCGTTGAATAGGGGGCGGGGACTTCCCCAAGTCCTTCGCCCCTGGACCCGTTCATGGGGGGCGGAAGAGGGCGTTGTCTGCCCTCCTCCGGCGCCCGGAGCGCCTGCTGCGGGCGGGATCGGCAGTTGAAATCTCCCTCTCCCGTTCCGCAGCTTCCTTCTGCGACATCACGTCCTCGCAGAAGGACACCACTGCGTCCCACGACTCTGCGCTGCCGACCATCTTCCGTACCACGGCCGGCAGCGACAGATCGCCTCCTACTTCATTTGTGAGGACACGGCGCTGCTCCTCCCAAGCAACACACTGAACGAACGTGTGTTGCGCCGTGTCCTCCCCGCCATGGACGCAGTGGTGGCACCGAGCGTCCGGCTCCCTGCCTATGCGACACAGGTACTTGCCGAAGCAGCCGTGCCCCGACAGCACCTGCGTCACCCTGAACGACAGGGAGCCGTGCCTTCTCCCGAGCCAGTCGTCGAGCACTGGCCGGATCGCCTCGACGGTGGCGAGGCCGGCGGTAGGGCGCAGAAGCCTCTGCCGCCATTCCGCCACCAAGACCTGACGGAGCTCTGCTCGGCGCTGCGCTATCTGCCGCTGCACCGGCCTCGAGTCCCGTGCCCGCTCTTCCTCGCGCCACCGATACAGCGACGCGAGTACTTTAGCCTCTAGGTCCCAGGGCGGGGATCCGGCCAGGACGCAAGCCGCCTCGTAGGAAATCGTGCGATACCCGCGGACGACTCTGACGGCCATCGCCCTCTGCGGTCTGCGCAGAATGGCTAGAGTGCTGGCCGCCAGGTCCATCGCCCACACAGGGGCCCCATATAGGGCCATGGACCGCACGATTCCCACGTACAACCGCCTACAGGCGGCGCTCGGGCCCCCCATGTTAGGAAGCAACGTTGACAGCGCGCCCGCTGCACCCATCAGCTTGGGCACCAGCCGCCGGAAGTGGGGGCCGAATTCCCATCGGCTGTCGAGCACCAATCCCAGATACTTCATGGTGGACTCGACAGCTATCCGGGCTCCACCGACCACGATGTGTGATCCCGACGGCGGCGCGCGTCGGGGGCCATGAAACACCATGGCCTCCGACTTGTTGAGGGCCACCTCCAGGCCCAGGCGCCGGATGCGGTTCACCACCTGTGACACCGCAGCCGTGGCTATCAACGCTGCTTCCCTGTGCGAGCTCCCCCGGGCAGTGACAAGCGTGTCGTCCGCATAACACGTCAAGTCGGCGCCCGACGGGAGTTCGCCTCTCAGCACCCAATCGTAACCGATGTTCCACAGGAGCGGCCCCAGCACCGATCCCTGTGGAACACCGCACGTCATGAGGTGCCGACCGGCACCGTCATGTCCCCGATATGTGACGCATCTACCTTCTAGGTAGGCCCCTACTGTGCGACGGAGGTAGGGAGGCACGCGGTGATATCTCAGTGCCTCCCGAATACAGCTCCAGGGCAGGGTGTTGAACGCGTTGGAGATGTCTAAAGACACCGCCAACACCACCCCACCCCGGGACACCGTCTCCTCCGCCAGGGCTCTCACGCGCATTATGGCGTCTACGGTGGAGCGCCCGCGACGAAAACCAAACTGGTTGTCGTCCAGGTCCGGCCCCTCTCTGCACAAGTGGCTGACGAGGCGATCTGCGATGACACGCTCAAAGAGTTTGCCCGCCTCGTCGAGCAGCACTATGGGCCGGTACGCGGACGGCGAGTCCGCGGGGCGCCCCTCCTTCCTGAGCAGGACCAGCCTCCCCTCCTTCCACACACTGGGAAACTGACCCTGCTCGAGACATGCCGTGAAGAGCCCTCTCAGCTGGGGCTCTAGCTCCTTCAGAGCCAGGACGAGAGCTCGGCCAGGAACTCCGTCGGGTCCGGGCGCCGTGTTCTTAGCCCGGAGCCGCGACACGGCCGCTCTCGTCTCTGCTTGCGTCACCTCGGGGACATCGGTGCTCTCCTCTTCGGGAGAGTCTGTGGCCGAGGGTGAAGCCATCGTCGGGGGAACGTGTCCCGCTCGCTCAGGGAAGAGCGCCAATACGACCGCCCCTAGCAGCTGGGGCTGCATGCTCTGCACCAGTGGAGGCGCCCATGCACGCAGCTTGCCCCGTACCCAACGGTAGGGGCGGCCCCACGGAAACCTAACCTAACCTAACCTAACCTAACCCAGTCACGCGGACACCCCCCGCCGCGAGAACACGTGTACAGGCGAAGCTCCGCGCAAAAATTCCCTTCAAAAATCGCTACCAGTGGTATTTTTCTCGCGTAACATATCGTGTTGCATACCAAACTGTGCGGAAAAATCAGGCCTACGCGCGGGTGAAAGTGTGGTGAAAATCGGTGCAGCCGTTCGAGTGCAAAGTGCAAAAAAGTGGAAATTTGCTAAAAATTTTACCTTTAAAAAATAACGCTGCCCGATTTACCGCGGTGACATACCCCTTTTTTGGTGCCGTCTTGAAGCTGACAACGAGTTCTACATCCTGCATTACTTTGTCGATTTTTTCCGCCCACCAGGGCGGAAATACACGGCAAAAACAAAAACCACGTGGTCACCGAGCCACGCATCTGCAGAATTTGGGAGGACACAATCCAGCCATCTCAAGAGACCTTGCTGGGAGCTTTCATCTGCCGCTTCAAGCTTGAAAATAGGTGCCCTAGTTTAAGAGATATTCAATTTTGAAAATTTTGCATATATTCAAAAAATTATAACTTTGATTTTGTCGCGACGACCCCCAGTTTTTAAAATTGCTATAGATAGTATTAATCGAGTTTTATAAGATATCCAAATTTCATAAATTTATCTTCATTAGTTTTTAAGATATAAAATTTTAAAATATTAGGGGTTACACGAGGGTTGCTAATTACAACCCCTAGCAATTAAATAGGTATCGCAAAAAATTTGGAATATCATCTAGAATAGCAGCAAATTTTTTGGAGATTTTTAGTTAATTTTTTTTATATTTTTAAGCACTTTTCCGTGCAAAATTCATGGTTTTTTGTAAAAATCAAATCGGGGGTTGAGCCAAAAAATACTCTTCCCCATCCATTACATAACCCTTTCAAAGACCTTTTCAGCAAGCTAAAGCGCGAGTCTGTGGGACGCTTAGAACTCGAGGAATCTGCGATTGAAATTTGGGGCGGAAATTGTCGCGAGGGCGGTGGAGTCCCGCCCAGTTCCGCCCAAACTTTCATATCGCGATAACTTCGGTTCCGAACGTCGTACGGACTTGCGGTTTCTTTTGCTGACCTTCCCCTAGCTTTCTGCATCCCCTCCATCCCCTCCCTACGTCTATAACATTTGACTTTTGGGCCCTTATATTAGGCCTTGATTCATATAGAGAGGGCGGAGGAAAGAACAACGAGCCATCGCACGTTCCTGAGAGACGCTTCGTTCCAGAGATATTGAAGTGCAAAACTTGGCGGCCATTTTGGCCGGCCATCTTGGTTTTATAAAACACGCGATATCTCGGGAACCAGGAGTCGTAGAGACGTGCGGTTTTCCTCATACAGCTTCCCTCTTGTTACTCCTTCATCTCAATCTCTCAGAACCCCCCCCCCCTCCTTCTTTGTACCCCCCCTTCCAATTTCAAACTTAATTAAATCCGGCTGTTTTGTACTTTAGATAACGCAGTAATTTAACATAGTTAAGGCTCACCCCCTCACTTTGACCCCACCCCCCCCTCTAAAACTAAGAGTAATTTTTTTTTTTTTTCACGTAGTTTGTTGACGCAAATAAGGGGCGAGGGACCTCACTGTAGTTTTTAAGATAGACCTAGGTAGAACTAGGAATCTACCTAAAAAACTTAGTTTTAGATAAAATATTTATTTTACAATTGTATACAAAACCAGAACAGACCCCCCTATACAGGGTCAATTTGTAACTTGACAATTTTCCCCATTTCCCTCGCAAGGCCTTTGCCAAACACATACAACACAACACACACTACACCACAAATACACACATACACAAGCAAACTAATAATGTATCGCACTCCTACAACGTCGGGCACTTCCAAGAATGCCACACCTAGCCCCTCTGGTGGACCACCCGCAGTGCAGGACGCTGCCAAAACATTCATCCGCAGACCCGAGCGGAGTAGAAGGTCCCTGGACAACATGGAGGCGTATAAGAAACTCCAGGACAATTACGCGGCTATGACAAGCGACAAACTCCTCCAGGAGTTAATGAAAACTTTCGAGGATATTCCATCGAAAGTCCGCGAATATCCGCAAATGCGTAAAGATATCAAAAGCTACCTGGAGATTCATTCGGACAGAGGCCAGCGGGTCCTCTACGAGCTCAGCAAGAGAATGACATGTCTGGAAGCAGGGACAAAAACACAACCGCACACAAAAGGGACCTTAGCAGGAAACGACCAAGACGTTCTGATGCGCCTTGATGAGGTTGAAACCAACTTGGAGACACGACTCAACCTCCTTGAGTCAAAAATGACCGCAGCTTTTGAAGAGCAAACTGCTCTCCGCGACGATGGTGGCGCTGACATCATCGACAAAATCATCGACAAAATTGACGAGGTTAGAGCGGCTGTTGATACCACGACCGACGATGTCAGAGTCATGGGCCGCTCTCAACATACCCTCGGCAATAAGCTCGATGAAATCGCCGGTGATGTTGCGATAGCCAAAGAGCAAATCAACCAGGTTGCCACAGGGACGGTCACGTGTCAGAGTCCCAATCCCAGGACTTACGCCAGCGTAGCAGCGTCCAATCAAGTATACCGGCCAGCACTTCATTCGATGGCGGTCACCTCCGAAGGCAATCTGGAGACTGCTGATGAGGTACTCGCCAGAGTGAAAAAGGCGGTTGATGCCAGGACCACTGGTCTAAGAATAAATAAGGTCAGAAAGGCCAAAAATCAGACCGTTATTCTAGGATGTGACACAGTGGAGGACCTAGAAAAAGTCAAGCACAGGCTAGAAAGTCAGGGTGAGGGACTAACAGTAGTACCAATGAAAAATAAAAACCCTCTAGTCGTCCTGAAAGATGTCTTTTTAGACAGTGATGATGAAGAAATGGTTAAGGCGCTACACTCACAAAATGAAAACATTTTCAGGGGACTTGAACAAACCGATAAAGAAATTGAAATAAAATATAAAAAAAGGACAAAAAACCCCAGAACAGCCCACGTCGTGGTCCAGGTAAGACCAATAGTATGGCAGAGGATGACGGAGTCCGGAGCCCTCTACCTTGACCTGCAAAGGATCAGGGTGGAGGACCAGTCTCCTCTCATCCAATGCACTAAGTGCCTCGCCTACGGTCATGGCCGGAAATTTTGCACCGAAAGTGTGGACAGATGCAGCCACTGCGGCGGACCGCATCTGCGCGAGAAATGCGCAGACTACATCGCAGGAAACGAACCGCAGTGCTGCAACTGCTCGCACTCTAGGCAGCAGAAAACCGACCATAATGCATTCAGCGCACAGTGCCCAGTACGTCAAAAATGGGATTACCTGGCCCGCGCAAACACTGCTTACCATTGACTCACTAAATGTGGGGTGCGTAACACACACTACAGCACGAAACACATACACAGACAAGACATGCAATAACTCAAACCGGGAGTACAAAAACCGAGAACACTTAGGAGGAAAGAACAAAACTATGGAAACCGGAGAACAAAAAACATATATACACAGATATGTTAACTATATAATGACTATATACAAGCATATCAATAACAACACACACAACATCAAACCGCACCCAACAAAACAATTAAAATACCAAGAAATAATTCGATACTGGAAAAGAAAATATGACAATAAATATATATAAAGTATGTATATATATATTATTGCCACTAATATAGCAGCAAGTAATAAATAAGGTTTAATTAGTGAGTAGAAAGGTTTTAAAAAACAGAAAAACAATAAATAAATCATGTAAGCCCTTACAAAATTGTAAATCTATATCTAAAATGTTATATTAAAAGTATATTGTTTAAAAATAAGTTAAATAGAATAAGATGGAAAGATGGAAAAGTTTCTACTTTTAGATATAAGCGCATAGTCATAAGAAATAAATTGTTTTGTTAATCTGTAGTTTGTAATTGTAATACTTAGTAAAAAACAATGTCAGTAGAGATAAGATAAATTAAGAAAGAAAAATGTATATCTAGAGCGTAAGAATCAAACTAATGTAATCTAAACAACAACATAGTACTTAAACAAATTGATAGTAAATTAAGAAACATTAATTATTTCCTGTACTTGATAAAAGTTCAAGTAAATAAAGCCCCTTGATATAATTATTTTCCCTGTTGTAACAAATAAAAGTAGGCCAAATTAGCGGGAGTCCCACCCGGCAGAGTAAAAAAGATGATGCATGGAAGGAGGTATGATGCTTGAAAGTGCGAGAGGCATAAATGCGAGAACTAGTATGTATGAGAAATATAAGAATAATAAGGTCCCGTTGTTCTCATGAACGGGGAAAAGCAGAAAAAAAAAAAAAAAAAAAAAAAAAAAAAAAAAAAAAAAAAAAAAAAAAAAAAAAAAAAAAAAAAAAACCTAACCTAACCTAACCTAACCTAACCTTTTTTTTTTTTTTTTTTTTTTCCCGGGGGGAAATCCTCATGGACTTCCTCCGCCTGGGGAGAGGCGGAGGGGTGTGCCGGACTCTTACCGGCTAAAACCCCCCTGTGTCCTCCTTACACGTGGGCGCGGGGCCGCGGGAATCCAAATTCTTCCGCAGCCCCGCACTGGTGCTGGCCCGCCTTGCGGGCCTCGCCTCGGGCACGGGGGGGTGAGGTGTTAAACTCCCCCGTGCAACGCCTCAGAGGCGCGCGTCGACACCCGCGCGCGCCTCCGCCTCGGGTCCGTTGAATAGGGGGCGGGGACTTCCCCAAGTCCTTCGCCCCTGGACCCGTTCATGGGGGGCGGAAGAGGGCGTTGTCTGCCCTCCTCCGGCGCCCGGAGCGCCTGCTGCGGGCGGGATCGGCAGTTGAAATCTCCCTCTCCCGTTCCGCAGCTTCCTTCTGCGACATCACGTCCTCGCAGAAGGACACCACTGCGTCCCACGACTCTGCGCTGCCGACCATCTTCCGTACCACGGCCGGCAGCGACAGATCGCCTCCTACTTCATTTGTGAGGACACGGCGCTGCTCCTCCCAAGCAACACACTGAACGAACGTGTGTTGCGCCGTGTCCTCCCCGCCATGGACGCAGTGGTGGCACCGAGCGTCCGGCTCCCTGCCTATGCGACACAGGTACTTGCCGAAGCAGCCGTGCCCCGACAGCACCTGCGTCACCCTGAACGACAGGGAGCCGTGCCTTCTCCCGAGCCAGTCGTCGAGCACTGGCCGGATCGCCTCGACGGTGGCGAGGCCGGCGGTAGGGCGCAGAAGCCTCTGCCGCCATTCCGCCACCAAGACCTGACGGAGCTCTGCTCGGCGCTGCGCTATCTGCCGCTGCACCGGCCTCGAGTCCCGTGCCCGCTCTTCCTCGCGCCACCGATACAGCGACGCGAGTACTTTAGCCTCTAGGTCCCAGGGCGGGGATCCGGCCAGGACGCAAGCCGCCTCGTAGGAAATCGTGCGATACCCGCGGACGACTCTGACGGCCATCGCCCTCTGCGGTCTGCGCAGAATGGCTAGAGTGCTGGCCGCCAGGTCCATCGCCCACACAGGGGCCCCATATAGGGCCATGGACCGCACGATTCCCACGTACAACCGCCTACAACCTAACCTAACCTAACCTAACCTTTTTTTTTTTTTTTTTTTTTTCTCGGGGGGAAATCCTCATGGACTTCCTCCGCCTGGGGAGAGGCGGAGGGGTGTGCCGGACTCTTACCGGCTAAAACCCCCCTGTGTCCTCCTTACACGTGGGCGCGGGGCCGCGGGAATCCAAATTCTTCCGCAGCCCCGCACTGGTGCTGGCCCGCCTTGCGGGCCTCGCCTCGGGCACGGGGGGGTGAGGTGTTAAACTCCCCCGTGCAACGCCTCAGAGGCGCGCGTCGACACCCGCGCGCGCCTCCGCCTCGGGTCCGTTGAATAGGGGGCGGGGACTTCCCCAAGTCCTTCGCCCCTGGACCCGTTCATGGGGGGCGGAAGAGGGCGTTGTCTGCCCTCCTCCGGCGCCCGGAGCGCCTGCTGCGGGCGGGATCGGCAGTTGAAATCTCCCTCTCCCGTTCCGCAGCTTCCTTCTGCGACATCACGTCCTCGCAGAAGGACACCACTGCGTCCCACGACTCTGCGCTGCCGACCATCTTCCGTACCACGGCCGGCAGCGACAGATCGCCTCCTACTTCATTTGTGAGGACACGGCGCTGCTCCTCCCAAGCAACACACTGAACGAACGTGTGTTGCGCCGTGTCCTCCCCGCCATGGACGCAGTGGTGGCACCGAGCGTCCGGCTCCCTGCCTATGCGACACAGGTACTTGCCGAAGCAGCCGTGCCCCGACAGCACCTGCGTCACCCTGAACGACAGGGAGCCGTGCCTTCTCCCGAGCCAGTCGTCGAGCACTGGCCGGATCGCCTCGACGGTGGCGAGGCCGGCGGTAGGGCGCAGAAGCCTCTGCCGCCATTCCGCCACCAAGACCTGACGGAGCTCTGCTCGGCGCTGCGCTATCTGCCGCTGCACCGGCCTCGAGTCCCGTGCCCGCTCTTCCTCGCGCCACCGATACAGCGACGCGAGTACTTTAGCCTCTAGGTCCCAGGGCGGGGATCCGGCCAGGACGCAAGCCGCCTCGTAGGAAATCGTGCGATACCCGCGGACGACTCTGACGGCCATCGCCCTCTGCGGTCTGCGCAGAATGGCTAGAGTGCTGGCCGCCAGGTCCATCGCCCACACAGGGGCCCCATATAGGGCCATGGACCGCACGATTCCCACGTACAACCGCCTACAGGCGGCGCTCGGGCCCCCCATGTTAGGAAGCAACGTTGACAGCGCGCCCGCTGCACCCATCAGCTTGGGCACCAGCCGCCGGAAGTGGGGGCCGAATTCCCATCGGCTGTCGAGCACCAATCCCAGATACTTCATGGTGGACTCGACAGCTATCCGGGCTCCACCGACCACGATGTGTGATCCCGACGGCGGCGCGCGTCGGGGGCCATGAAACACCATGGCCTCCGACTTGTTGAGGGCCACCTCCAGGCCCAGGCGCCGGATGCGGTTCACCACCTGTGACACCGCAGCCGTGGCTATCAACGCTGCTTCCCTGTGCGAGCTCCCCCGGGCAGTGACAAGCGTGTCGTCCGCATAACACGTCAAGTCGGCGCCCGACGGGAGTTCGCCTCTCAGCACCCAATCGTAACCGATGTTCCACAGGAGCGGCCCCAGCACCGATCCCTGTGGAACACCGCACGTCATGAGGTGCCGACCGGCACCGTCATGTCCCCGATATGTGACGCATCTACCTTCTAGGTAGGCCCCTACTGTGCGACGGAGGTAGGGAGGCACGCGGTGATATCTCAGTGCCTCCCGAATACAGCTCCAGGGCAGGGTGTTGAACGCGTTGGAGATGTCTAAAGACACCGCCAACACCACCCCACCCCGGGACACCGTCTCCTCCGCCAGGGCTCTCACGCGCATTATGGCGTCTACGGTGGAGCGCCCGCGACGAAAACCAAACTGGTTGTCGTCCAGGTCCGGCCCCTCTCTGCACAAGTGGCTGACGAGGCGATCTGCGATGACACGCTCAAAGAGTTTGCCCGCCTCGTCGAGCAGCACTATGGGCCGGTACGCGGACGGCGAGTCCGCGGGGCGCCCCTCCTTCCTGAGCAGGACCAGCCTCCCCTCCTTCCACACACTGGGAAACTGACCCTGCTCGAGACATGCCGTGAAGAGCCCTCTCAGCTGGGGCTCTAGCTCCTTCAGAGCCAGGACGAGAGCTCGGCCAGGAACTCCGTCGGGTCCGGGCGCCGTGTTCTTAGCCCGGAGCCGCGACACGGCCGCTCTCGTCTCTGCTTGCGTCACCTCGGGGACATCGGTGCTCTCCTCTTCGGGAGAGTCTGTGGCCGAGGGTGAAGCCATCGTCGGGGGAACGTGTCCCGCTCGCTCAGGGAAGAGCGCCAATACGACCGCCCCTAGCAGCTGGGGCTGCATGCTCTGCACCAGTGGAGGCGCCCATGCACGCAGCTTGCCCCGTACCCAACGGTAGGGGCGGCCCCACGGATCCCGATCCAGGGACCCCAGCAGCTCCTCCCTGGCACGCGATTTAGAATCGCCGATGGCCAGCCACAGAGTCTCCTTGGACGCGCTGTACACCTCATACAGCGCGTCCTCCTCGGCGGAAACCCGTCGACGTCGTCTCCGGTATCGTGTGTACTGGCGGCGAGCCGCAACGCACGCGATGCGCAACTGCGCAATCTCGGCGGTCCACCAGTACACCTGGCGCCTTGCGGACTGTTGGCGGACGCGGGGCATGGACGCGTCGCAGATCTGCGTCATCGCCCCGCGAAACCGCAGCGCCACCGCTTCGACGTCGACGGGGCCGTCCGTCGCCGACTCCCAAATCCAGGACTGGACTAAGGCAGCTTCCTCGAGCAGTTCCTTGTCGATGCACTTAAGCGCCCAGCGCGGGCCGTCGTTGATCGGGGCTGTTGGATGGCGGCCGCTCGCGGTCTGGGCAGAGACGTCGAACCGGATATACCTGTGGTCCGACAGCGTCTCCACCTCCACGGCGACACGCCAGTCGCGGACTCGGCTGGCGACAGAGGGGCTAGCGAACGAGACGTCCACTATCGACCCGCCCCGCTGCCGCACGCACGTGTATTCCGAGCCCCGATTCAGGACGACCAGACCGGTCGTCACCGCCCACTCTTCCAGCACCTCGCCCCGAGGGTCAGTGACCGGAGATCCCCACGCCGATGACTTGGCGTTGAGATCCCCGAGCACCAGAACGGGGCGAGGGTGATGGCGGCCTACGACGGCGCCCAACTCGACAAGGAAACCCTCGAAGTCGGCGAGACTCTTGTTGGGGGAGAAATACGCCCCCACAATGACGATGCCGCCCGAGACCGCAGCAACCCAGCCACGGCCCCGAGACGGGTCGGTCAGAGTCCCGCCAATAATGGCCACCAAACCGTCAGCGCACCCCAGCCAGTTGTCACGGGCGGGGATGAAGTACGGCTCGGCGACCACAGCCACGTCAATCGACCACTCTGCCATGCTCTGGAGGAGAAGATCCTGAGCTCTGGCACAGTGGTTGATGTTGCCCTGGAGGAAACGGAGGTGCCCTATTATTGACACTCCATTCCCTCGGCAACGGTCCTGGGCCGGGAGTCGGCCGCGGAGCTACTGGCCTGCGGGGGTGGCGAGGTTTCCCCGGCAGGCTTAGAGCTCCTCTTCTTTTTCTTGGCCTTGCTGGCAGGCGCGCCACAGGCCCCTCCGCCCACTTTGTGTCCCGCTGGCTTCCCCACAGCCGAACACAAGCAGCAGTTTGGCGCCGCGGAACACTGGGCCGCCTTGTGGCCGGGCTGACCGCAACGATAACAGAGGTCGCTGCGGTCAATCTCGGCGGTGCATTTTGCCCGGACGTGCCCCTTCTCCAGGCACCGGAAGCACCGCAAAGCCCGGGGCTGCAGGAGTTTCACCCTCGCTGCAACCCAGCCAACCAGCAATCTGCCACTATCGGCGATCTTTTTCGCCGACGCTACAGGGCACCGAACCCAGACTACGCCGAGTCCGGTAGCGTCAACGCGTATGTCGCCGGCCCGCACAACCTAACCTAACCTAACCTAACCAGTCTGCTGGCAGCCACGACCGCGAGCGCCACGTTTTTTCCACGCTCCGCGACTAAAAATCCGAAAAATAGGTTTTTTCGCGCAAACATATAAGTGCTATATATCAACGTACGCGTCTCAGTGAGGAGAACACGACAGTGAAAACCGCACGGAAATTGGAGAAAGTGAGAGAAAGTTGTGCTCAAAAAACGTGATTTTTTAAAGTTTTTGTGAAACGCTGCACGAACGCGATCGACGACCCCCCACTTTTTTGGGGTCAAAATACTCGTCTCAGCGGGTTCTATCTTCTGGATTCTTTCCCGGATTTTTCCGGTGAAAATTTGCCGAGATAATCTCGGAAAACTCGTCAACACGTGCCACCTGCTTCAACTTCCAGCACACCTGGCAAGGTGTGCTATACACCAAAAGAAGCGCCTTGACAAGACGAGTCTCTAGACACCTCGACCAGGAAGATCGGACAACCCTGGACGAAGCTGCAGCCCTTCAAAGGTCGGCAAAATTGTGGTTTTCTTTGGTGACATTTTTCCAAAAAAGTAAATCGACAACCCCCCATTTTTTAAATTTGCCTAGACAAAACAACACCTTCACTTTATTATCCCACATTTTTAGATTTTTTCGCGAAGTAGTTTTTTCAAAATTTTCATTTTAAAACACAGTGTAGAATCAAAACATTTCAATTGTTAAATTAACCCCCAAAATTATTAAAAATATTATAAATTCTTGTGCATTTATTATAGCCTGATAGTGACCTTATCGTTCATAATTATCAAAATCCACCTTAATTTAAATTTAATATTAAAACAAGGGCCTTTGCGGTCAGAGTGGGAAAGTGTCACCAAGATAACCCCTCAGAAGAGGGTGAAAACATCCCTGCGCGCAGACGAAACTTACACAAATAGTTAGCTTAGGCCTTAGCAAATAAGTTAGTGTTTAAATCGTAATTTTCCAAGCGAAATTCGGGTCGTGGTACTTGTTAACGTGTTTGTCAACAAACGGTCTAAACCGCATAACAACGTTAAGAACGAGATCGCGATCCGAAAATCGACTTTGTAAATATCAAACAATTTGTGATTTTGACACCGGGATACGATAGGACGTGGTTAAAAACCACCTCCTACGTTTTTAAACACTCAAAAAATCCCCTGGAACAGGGAATAAAACAAACAAAAACTTTTGTAAACAACAAAAAATTAACTTCGCCCTAGGGGTAGAAATTTAAAAACTAACTGGTGTATATTGAAGGGGGCACCTATACAGGTTATTTTAATACCCTTGAACCGACCTCAACACATGCTAGCCTAAACCACACCCTAAAAACTGAAATTCTCATAACTAATTTAAGGGTAGCTATTAAGGGATGAAATATTTTGGGCGCATTCAAGGTGCACCATAAGCGTCTCGACGAGAGCTTCAAAACAAGCCCACCCACGTCAAAATCGGTCCAGGAGAAGTCGAGTTATTTTTGTTTACAAATTTCAAATTTACCCGACATATCAGGCAGTGACAAAAAGGGAGGTTATGCTTTTTATAACATCATATCTCATAAACCAGGGGAGATAGACGATTTTGGACTTCAAATCCGGCCTTTGTGGTGTCGAAGACACCACGGTTGAAGTCGGGTATAAAACGTCCATCCCCCCTGGTTTGGACCCCCTCCCCCGCACACCCTAAAATAACATTTTTCAAAATCCTATATCTCGGAAACTAAAGGAGATAGCTCGATTTCGACCTCAAATCCTGCCTTTGTGGTGTCGAAGACACCACGGCAGAAGTCCTATAAGAGGAACCCCCCCCCCCATATATTGGACCCCCCCCCCCCTAAAAAAATTACTTAGCATTTTTATTATTTTTACTTTGTTGCCATATCTTGTTGAATCTTTAAACAGAGCTAAGACCTAAGTAAAGCCCTAAAAACAGTAGATTAAGCAGCAATCTACATTCATTTAACATTATACTAACTTATATATTGTTTACATATACACTCACTGACTCTGACCCCTCTATACAGGGTCAGACTAACTATTGACAACGTTCCCCGTCTCACTCACTAAGCCTAGCGCACACGTACACTATACATACACACAACCCGCATAACAACAAATACACATTACACACGCAACACAATGTACCGCACACCGACGACCTCTGGCGCCGCCACAAAACCAGTCACCCCCAGCCCTTCTGCAACTACAACTGCATTAGCACCAGCACAGGATGCCGCCAAAACCTTCATCCGGAGACCAGACCGGAAAAGGAGATCACTGGATAATATGGCAGTATACCAGACGCAAACAGAGGACTACGCAACAAAAAGCACGAACACACTCCTTCAGGAAGTCATGAAAACCTTTGAGGACATTCCCTCAAAGGTCAAAGAATATCCTCAAATGAGGAAAGATATCAAGACCTTCCTGGAGGTACAGTCTGACAGGGGCCTCCGCGTCCTGTTTGAGCTGAGCAAGCGGGTAACAAGCTTGGAAACAGCGGCAACCAGGACGCGGGCGCCTAGTACAGCCGGACTGCCAGATAAAGATGTTCGCATCATTGAAAGGCTGGAGGATGCCGAGACTCAGCTGCAAATGCGGCTGAATAAGCTCGAAGAGAAGATGGTGCTATGCTTCGACCAACAGACAGCTCTTCGAGACGATGGCGGGTCCGACATCATTGACAAGATCGTCGATAAAATCGACGAGGCTAAGGCGGCCATCAACCAGACGACGCAAGGCGTCATGGTAGTGAGCCGCACTCAGATTACCCTCGACGAGAAGCTCGACGGTATTGCCGATGATGTCGCTTCAGCCAAAGCAACGTTGTCTGAAGTCGCAAAGCAAGACAAGCAGCCATCCGAGCCTAGGTCGTACGCGAGCGTCGCAGCAGCCAAACCCGGGTACCGGCCGGCACTTCACTCGATGGCGGTCACTCTCGAAGGCAATCAGGAGACTGCCGACGAAGTGCTCGAGCGAGTGAAGAAGGCGGTCGATGCCCGGGGTACTGGCCTAAAAATTAATAAGGTGCGAAAAGCAAAAAATCAGACCGTCATCTTAGGGTGCGACACAAGAGAAGAATTAAACAAGGTGAAACAAAGGATTGAAAGTCAGGGTGAAGGTTTGATTGTATCAAATATGAAAAATAAAAATCCGCTTGTCATTCTAAAGGACGTCTTCCTGCCCAGCGACGACGAGGACATAATCAGGGCGCTTCATATTCAGAATGAGGAGATATTCAGAGATCTCTCTCAAGAAGACAGGGAAACAACGATTAAATTTAAAAAACGGACAAGAAACCCTAAAACCGCGCACGTCATTATCCAGGTCGGTCCCGTGGTATGGCGGAGGATGACGGAGGCTGGAGCCCTCTACCTGGACCTGCAAAGGGTCAGAGTGGAGGACCAGTCCCCGCTCATCCAATGCACGAAATGCTTGGCATTCGGGCACGGCCGGAAATTTTGCACGGAAAGTGCGGACAGGTGCAGCCACTGCGGCGGCCCGCATCTGCGCGAGAAATGTGCAGATTTTATGGCAGGCAACGAACCGCGGTGCTGCAACTGCTCGCACTCTAGGCTGCAGAACACTGAGCACAATGCCTTCAGTGCTGATTGCCCCGTTCGCAAAAAATGGGACTACCTGGCTCGTGCAACAACAATGTACGTTTGACTCACCACACATCACCCACACAATTACACAAATAAACACACAAACCACATACAAATACACAAACCGGGAGTACAAAGGACACTGGAACACAATAGTAATTAAAACAGAGACATGGAAACCGGACAAACAAAAAACAATTAAAACACGATATGAAAAATATATAGTGAATATATATACACATATCAAAAACACACAGAAACACCTGACACATACCCCAACAAAGACAAAAAAGTTCCAAAAATAATAACAGTCAAAGAAAAGTGAATAAATATATATAAAATGAGTTTATATATATATTATTAATACAAATAAATAGAGCAAGTAAACATAAAAGTAAATACATGTGAGCAAACTACAAAAGAATACAAGACCATAACCCTAGGGTTGCATCCAACTATAGCTACGTATGAAAAATTATAACTATGTAAGGTATAAACACAAAAACACTACAAAAAATATGAAATATTAGGTAACGAAACTTAAAAGAAATGCAAAATTAAAACTTTTTCTACGAAAAATTTAAAATTAAAATTGTAAGTAGAATAAGAAAGAAATAAGAATACCATCATATAACTAGAGTATACTAATGAATAAAAAATTAAGTACCCACCCACCTACTAAAACATAAAAGCGCCCAAAACCACCTCCTTGTCACTGCGACAGGAGGCGCGCCCAGGAATACCTAATTTTGTAACAGCAATGTAAAAGTTGTCATGTCATCACACGCTAGAAATTATATTTCAAATGTGTAAATAAGATAACAAGTAAAGTTTCAAATAGCCTAATGTAACCAAGTAGTACCTAGATTGTAAGAACAAAAATGTTAAATTAAGAAAAATAGAAAGTAAGTATCCAAACTATTGTTATGTTATCATAAGCTAAAAGTACAGTGTAAAACCATCTGTAAGCAATATAAAAATACAAAATAAGTTGCAAATGTCGTATAATTAAGATAACTAGTAATACTAAGAACATAAGGATGTGAAATGACAAACTGCTGTCAAGAGATAAAAAATTAGAGTAAAAGTTTATGTAAGAAAAAATAGATGTTAAGATGCAATTGTAAAAAAGTTTCATAAAATACTGTTGAAAGTACATAGAATAAGGATAAAAAATGTAAAATTAGAAAACTGTAAGAACATAATAATATAGTGTCAATATCTTTATTTGAAATAAAAGCCAGAACCCAAATATTAATCCCCGAATAAAATAAATAGTAGAGATTAGCGGGAATCCCACCCGGCAAGGAATAAAAGATGACGAATGAATGAGTAAAGTATGCGGCTTGAAAGTGCGAGAGGAATATATGCGAGAACTGGTATGCATGAGACTCTAGAATAATAAGATCCTGCTGTTCTTATGAGCGGGGAAAAGCAGAAAGAAAAAAAAAAAAAAAAAAAAAAAAAAAAAAAAAAAAAAAAAAAAAAAAAAAAAAAAAAAAAAAAAAAAACCTAACCTAACCTAACCTAACCTTTTTTTTTTTTTTTTTTTTTTTCCTCGGGGGGAAATCCTCATGGACTTCCTCCGCCTGGGGAGAGGCGGAGGGGTGTGCCGGACTCTTACCGGCTAAAACCCCCCTGTGTCCTCCTTACACGTGGGCGCGGGGCCGCGGGAATCCAAATTCTTCCGCAGCCCCGCACTGAACCTAACCTAACCTTTTTTTTTTTTTTTTTTTTTTTTTTCTCGGGGGGAAATCCTCATGGACTTCCTCCGCCTGGGGAGAGGCGGAGGGGTGTGCCGGACTCTTACCGGCTAAAACCCCCCTGTGTCCTCCTTACACGTGGGCGCGGGGCCGCGGGAATCCAAATTCTTCCGCAGCCCCGCACTGGTGCTGGCCCGCCTTGCGGGCCTCGCCTCGGGCACGGGGGGGTGAGGTGTTAAACTCCCCCGTGCAACGCCTCAGAGGCGCGCGTCGACACCCGCGCGCGCCTCCGCCTCGGGTCCGTTGAATAGGGGGCGGGGACTTCCCCAAGTCCTTCGCCCCTGGACCCGTTCATGGGGGGCGGAAGAGGGCGTTGTCTGCCCTCCTCCGGCGCCCGGAGCGCCTGCTGCGGGCGGGATCGGCAGTTGAAATCTCCCTCTCCCGTTCCGCAGCTTCCTTCTGCGACATCACGTCCTCGCAGAAGGACACCACTGCGTCCCACGACTCTGCGCTGCCGACCATCTTCCGTACCACGGCCGGCAGCGACAGATCGCCTCCTACTTCATTTGTGAGGACACGGCGCTGCTCCTCCCAAGCAACACACTGAACGAACGTGTGTTGCGCCGTGTCCTCCCCGCCATGGACGCAGTGGTGGCACCGAGCGTCCGGCTCCCTGCCTATGCGACACAGGTACTTGCCGAAGCAGCCGTGCCCCGACAGCACCTGCGTCACCCTGAACGACAGGGAGCCGTGCCTTCTCCCGAGCCAGTCGTCGAGCACTGGCCGGATCGCCTCGACGGTGGCGAGGCCGGCGGTAGGGCGCAGAAGCCTCTGCCGCCATTCCGCCACCAAGACCTGACGGAGCTCTGCTCGGCGCTGCGCTATCTGCCGCTGCACCGGCCTCGAGTCCCGTGCCCGCTCTTCCTCGCGCCACCGATACAGCGACGCGAGTACTTTAGCCTCTAGGTCCCAGGGCGGGGATCCGGCCAGGACGCAAGCCGCCTCGTAGGAAATCGTGCGATACCCGCGGACGACTCTGACGGCCATCGCCCTCTGCGGTCTGCGCAGAATGGCTAGAGTGCTGGCCGCCAGGTCCATCGCCCACACAGGGGCCCCATATAGGGCCATGGACCGCACGATTCCCACGTACAACCGCCTACAGGCGGCGCTCGGGCCCCCCATGTTAGGAAGCAACGTTGACAGCGCGCCCGCTGCACCCATCAGCTTGGGCACCAGCCGCCGGAAGTGGGGGCCGAATTCCCATCGGCTGTCGAGCACCAATCCCAGATACTTCATGGTGGACTCGACAGCTATCCGGGCTCCACCGACCACGATGTGTGATCCCGACGGCGGCGCGCGTCGGGGGCCATGAAACACCATGGCCTCCGACTTGTTGAGGGCCACCTCCAGGCCCAGGCGCCGGATGCGGTTCACCACCTGTGACACCGCAGCCGTGGCTATCAACGCTGCTTCCCTGTGCGAGCTCCCCCGGGCAGTGACAAGCGTGTCGTCCGCATAACACGTCAAGTCGGCGCCCGACGGGAGTTCGCCTCTCAGCACCCAATCGTAACCGATGTTCCACAGGAGCGGCCCCAGCACCGATCCCTGTGGAACACCGCACGTCATGAGGTGCCGACCGGCACCGTCATGTCCCCGATATGTGACGCATCTACCTTCTAGGTAGGCCCCTACTGTGCGACGGAGGTAGGGAGGCACGCGGTGATATCTCAGTGCCTCCCGAATACAGCTCCAGGGCAGGGTGTTGAACGCGTTGGAGATGTCTAAAGACACCGCCAACACCACCCCACCCTGGGACACCGTCTCCTCCGCCAGGGCTCTCACGCGCATTATGGCGTCTACGGTGGAGCGCCTGCGACGAAAACCAAACTGGTTGTCGTCCAGGTCCGGCCCCTCTCTGCACAAGTGGCTGACGAGGCGATCTGCGATGACACGCTCAAAGAGTTTGCCCGCCTCGTCGAGCAGCACTATGGGCCGGTACGCGGACGGCGAGTCCGCGGGGCGCCCCTCCTTAACCTAACCTTTTTTTTTTTTTTTTTTTTTTTTTTTTTTTTTTTTTTTTTTTTTTTTTTTTTTTTTCTCGGGGGGAAATCCTCATGGACTTCCTCCGCCTGGGGAGAGGCGGAGGGGTGTGCCGGACTCTTACCGGCTAAAACCCCCCTGTGTCCTCCTTACACGTGGGCGCGGGGCCGCGGGAATCCAAATTCTTCCGCAGCCCCGCACTGGTGCTGGCCCGCCTTGCGGGCCTCGCCTCGGGCACGGGGGGGTGAGGTGTTAAACTCCCCCGTGCAACGCCTCAGAGGCGCGCGTCGACACCCGCGCGCGCCTCCGCCTCGGGTCCGTTGAATAGGGGGCGGGGACTTCCCCAAGTCCTTCGCCCCTGGACCCGTTCATGGGGGGCGGAAGAGGGCGTTGTCTGCCCTCCTCCGGCGCCCGGAGCGCCTGCTGCGGGCGGGATCGGCAGTTGAAATCTCCCTCTCCCGTTCCGCAGCTTCCTTCTGCGACATCACGTCCTCGCAGAAGGACACCACTGCGTCCCACGACTCTGCGCTGCCGACCATCTTCCGTACCACGGCCGGCAGCGACAGATCGCCTCCTACTTCATTTGTGAGGACACGGCGCTGCTCCTCCCAAGCAACACACTGAACGAACGTGTGTTGCGCCGTGTCCTCCCCGCCATGGACGCAGTGGTGGCACCGAGCGTCCGGCTCCCTGCCTATGCGACACAGGTACTTGCCGAAGCAGCCGTGCCCCGACAGCACCTGCGTCACCCTGAACGACAGGGAGCCGTGCCTTCTCCCGAGCCAGTCGTCGAGCACTGGCCGGATCGCCTCGACGGTGGCGAGGCCGGCGGTAGGGCGCAGAAGCCTCTGCCGCCATTCCGCCACCAAGACCTGACGGAGCTCTGCTCGGCGCTGCGCTATCTGCCGCTGCACCGGCCTCGAGTCCCGTGCCCGCTCTTCCTCGCGCCACCGATACAGCGACGCGAGTACTTTAGCCTCTAGGTCCCAGGGCGGGGATCCGGCCAGGACGCAAGCCGCCTCGTAGGAAATCGTGCGATACCCGCGGACGACTCTGACGGCCATCGCCCTCTGCGGTCTGCGCAGAATGGCTAGAGTGCTGGCCGCCAGGTCCATCGCCCACACAGGGGCCCCATATAGGGCCATGGACCGCACGATTCCCACGTACAACCGCCTACAGGCGGCGCTCGGGCCCCCCATGTTAGGAAGCAACGTTGACAGCGCGCCCGCTGCACCCATCAGCTTGGGCACCAGCCGCCGGAAGTGGGGGCCGAATTCCCATCGGCTGTCGAGCACCAATCCCAGATACTTCATGGTGGACTCGACAGCTATCCGGGCTCCACCGACCACGATGTGTGATCCCGACGGCCCTTAACCTAACCTAACCTAACCTTTTTTTTTTTTTTTTTTTTTTTTTTTTCCTCGGGGGGAAATCCTCATGGACTTCCTCCGCCTGGGGAGAGGCGGAGGGGTGTGCCGGACTCTTACCGGCTAAAACCCCCCTGTGTCCTCCTTACACGTGGGCGCGGGGCCGCGGGAATCCAAATTCTTCCGCAGCCCCGCACTGGTGCTGGCCCGCCTTGCGGGCCTCGCCTCGGGCACGGGGGGGTGAGGTGTTAAACTCCCCCGTGCAACGCCTCAGAGGCGCGCGTCGACACCCGCGCGCGCCTCCGCCTCGGGTCCGTTGAATAGGGGGCGGGGACTTCCCCAAGTCCTTCGCCCCTGGACCCGTTCATGGGGGGCGGAAGAGGGCGTTGTCTGCCCTCCTCCGGCGCCCGGAGCGCCTGCTGCGGGCGGGATCGGCAGTTGAAATCTCCCTCTCCCGTTCCGCAGCTTCCTTCTGCGACATCACGTCCTCGCAGAAGGACACCACTGCGTCCCACGACTCTGCGCTGCCGACCATCTTCCGTACCACGGCCGGCAGCGACAGATCGCCTCCTACTTCATTTGTGAGGACACGGCGCTGCTCCTCCCAAGCAACACACTGAACGAACGTGTGTTGCGCCGTGTCCTCCCCGCCATGGACGCAGTGGTGGCACCGAGCGTCCGGCTCCCTGCCTATGCGACACAGGTACTTGCCGAAGCAGCCGTGCCCCGACAGCACCTGCGTCACCCTGAACGACAGGGAGCCGTGCCTTCTCCCGAGCCAGTCGTCGAGCACTGGCCGGATCGCCTCGACGGTGGCGAGGCCGGCGGTAGGGCGCAGAAGCCTCTGCCGCCATTCCGCCACCAAGACCTGACGGAGCTCTGCTCGGCGCTGCGCTATCTGCCGCTGCACCGGCCTCGAGTCCCGTGCCCGCTCTTCCTCGCGCCACCGATACAGCGACGCGAGTACTTTAGCCTCTAGGTCCCAGGGCGGGGATCCGGCCAGGACGCAAGCCGCCTCGTAGGAAATCGTGCGATACCCGCGGACGACTCTGACGGCCATCGCCCTCTGCGGTCTGCGCAGAATGGCTAGAGTGCTGGCCGCCAGGTCCATCGCCCACACAGGGGCCCCATATAGGGCCATGGACCGCACGATTCCCACGTACAACCGCCTACAGGCGGCGCTCGGGCCCCCCATGTTAGGAAGCAACGTTGACAGCGCGCCCGCTGCACCCATCAGCTTGGGCACCAGCCGCCGGAAGTGGGGGCCGAATTCCCATCGGCTGTCGAGCACCAATCCCAGATACTTCATGGTGGACTCGACAGCTATCCGGGCTCCACCGACCACGATGTGTGATCCCGACGGCGGCGCGCGTCGGGGGCCATGAAACACCATGGCCTCCGACTTGTTGAGGGCCACCTCCAGGCCCAGGCGCCGGATGCGGTTCACCACCTGTGACACCGCAGCCGTGGCTATCAACGCTGCTTCCCTGTGCGAGCTCCCCCGGGCAGTGACAAGCGTGTCGTCCGCATAACACGTCAAGTCGGCGCCCGACGGGAGTTCGCCTCTCAGCACCCAATCGTAACCGATGTTCCACAGGAGCGGCCCCAGCACCGATCCCTGTGGAACACCGCACGTCATGAGGTGCCGACCGGCACCGTCATGTCCCCGATATGTGACGCATCTACCTTCTAGGTAGGCCCCTACTGTGCGACGGAGGTAGGGAGGCACGCGGTGATATCTCAGTGCCTCCCGAATACAGCTCCAGGGCAGGGTGTTGAACGCGTTGGAGATGTCTAAAGACACCGCCAACACCACCCCACCCTGGGACACCGTCTCCTCCGCCAGGGCTCTCACGCGCATTATGGCGTCTACGGTGGAGCGCCCGCGACGAAAACCAAACTGGTTGTCGTCCAGGTCCGGCCCCTCTCTGCACAAGTGGCTGACGAGGCGATCTGCGATGACACGCTCAAAGAGTTTGCCCGCCTCGTCGAGCAGCACTATGGGCCGGTACGCGGACGGCGAGTCCGCGGGGCGCCCCTCCTTAACCTAACCTAACCTAACCTTTTTTTTTTTTTTTTTTTTTTCCTCGGGGGGAAATCCTCATGGACTTCCTCCGCCTGGGGAGAGGCGGAGGGGTGTGCCGGACTCTTACCGGCTAAAACCCCCCTGTGTCCTCCTTACACGTGGGCGCGGGGCCGCGGGAATCCAAATTCTTCCGCAGCCCCGCACTGGTGCTGGCCCGCCTTGCGGGCCTCGCCTCGGGCACGGGGGGGTGAGGTGTTAAACTCCCCCGCGCAACGCCTCAGAGGCGCGCGTCGACACCCGCGCGCGCCTCCGCCTCGGGTCCGTTGAATAGGGGGCGGGGACTTCCCCAAGTCCTTCGCCCCTGGACCCGTTCATGGGGGGCGGAAGAGGGCGTTGTCTGCCCTCCTCCGGCGCCCGGAGCGCCTGCTGCGGGCGGGATCGGCAGTTGAAATCTCCCTCTCCCGTTCCGCAGCTTCCTTCTGCGACATCACGTCCTCGCAGAAGGACACCACTGCGTCCCACGACTCTGCGCTGCCGACCATCTTCCGTACCACGGCCGGCAGCGACAGATCGCCTCCTACTTCATTTGTGAGGACACGGCGCTGCTCCTCCCAAGCAACACACTGAACGAACGTGTGTTGCGCCGTGTCCTCCCCGCCATGGACGCAGTGGTGGCACCGAGCGTCCGGCTCCCTGCCTATGCGACACAGGTACTTGCCGAAGCAGCCGTGCCCCGACAGCACCTGCGTCACCCTGAACGACAGGGAGCCGTGCCTTCTCCCGAGCCAGTCGTCGAGCACTGGCCGGATCGCCTCGACGGTGGCGAGGCCGGCGGTAGGGCGCAGAAGCCTCTGCCGCCATTCCGCCACCAAGACCTGACGGAGCTCTGCTCGGCGCTGCGCTATCTGCCGCTGCACCGGCCTCGAGTCCCGTGCCCGCTCTTCCTCGCGCCACCGATACAGCGACGCGAGTACTTTAGCCTCTAGGTCCCAGGGCGGGGATCCGGCCAGGACGCAAGCCGCCTCGTAGGAAATCGTGCGATACCCGCGGACGACTCTGACGGCCATCGCCCTCTGCGGTCTGCGCAGAATGGCTAGAGTGCTGGCCGCCAGGTCCATCGCCCACACAGGGGCCCCATATAGGGCCATGGACCGCACGATTCCCACGTACAACCGCCTACAGGCGGCGCTCGGGCCCCCCATGTTAGGAAGCAACGTTGACAGCGCGCCCGCTGCACCCATCAGCTTGGGCACCAGCCGCCGGAAGTGGGGGCCGAATTCCCATCGGCTGTCGAGCACCAATCCCAGATACTTCATGGTGGACTCGACAGCTATCCGGGCTCCACCGACCACGATGTGTGATCCCGACGGCGGCGCGCGTCGGGGGCCATGAAACACCATGGCCTCCGACTTGTTGAGGGCCACCTCCAGGCCCAGGCGCCG
Source organism: Helicoverpa zea x Helicoverpa armigera (assembly GCA_033682625.1). Lineage (NCBI taxonomy): Eukaryota > Metazoa > Arthropoda > Insecta > Lepidoptera > Noctuidae > Helicoverpa > Helicoverpa zea x Helicoverpa armigera. The sequence continues at coordinate 10,403,565 of JAWIIS010000049.1, read as the reverse complement.
GATGCGGTTCACCACCTGTGACACCGCAGCCGTGGCTATCAACGCTGCTTCCCTGTGCGAGCTCCCCCGGGCAGTGACAAGCGTGTCGTCCGCATAACACGTCAAGTCGGCGCCCGACGGGAGTTCGCCTCTCAGCACCCAATCGTAACCGATGTTCCACAGGAGCGGCCCCAGCACCGATCCCTGTGGAACACCGCACGTCATGAGGTGCCGACCGGCACCGTCATGTCCCCGATATGTGACGCATCTACCTTCTAGGTAGGCCCCTACTGTGCGACGGAGGTAGGGAGGCACGCGGTGATATCTCAGTGCCTCCCGAATACAGCTCCAGGGCAGGGTGTTGAACGCGTTGGAGATGTCTAAAGACACCGCCAACACCACCCCACCCTGGGACACCGTCTCCTCCGCCAGGGCTCTCACGCGCATTATGGCGTCTACGGTGGAGCGCCCGCGACGAAAACCAAACTGGTTGTCGTCCAGGTCCGGCCCCTCTCTGCACAAGTGGCTGACGAGGCGATCTGCGATGACACGCTCAAAGAGTTTGCCCGCCTCGTCGAGCAGCACTATGGGCCGGTACGCGGACGGCGAGTCCGCGGGGCGCCCCTCCTTAACCTAACCTTTTTTTTTTTTTTTTTTTTCCTCGGGGGGAAATCCTCATGGACTTCCTCCGCCTGGGGAGAGGCGGAGGGGTGTGCCGGACTCTTACCGGCTAAAACCCCCCTGTGTCCTCCTTACACGTGGGCGCGGGGCCGCGGGAATCCAAATTCTTCCGCAGCCCCGCACTGGTGCTGGCCCGCCTTGCGGGCCTCGCCTCGGGCACGGGGGGGTGAGGTGTTAAACTCCCCCGTGCAACGCCTCAGAGGCGCGCGTCGACACCCGCGCGCGCCTCCGCCTCGGGTCCGTTGAATAGGGGGCGGGGACTTCCCCAAGTCCTTCGCCCCTGGACCCGTTCATGGGGGGCGGAAGAGGGCGTTGTCTGCCCTCCTCCGGCGCCCGGAGCGCCTGCTGCGGGCGGGATCGGCAGTTGAAATCTCCCTCTCCCGTTCCGCAGCTTCCTTCTGCGACATCACGTCCTCGCAGAAGGACACCACTGCGTCCCACGACTCTGCGCTGCCGACCATCTTCCGTACCACGGCCGGCAGCGACAGATCGCCTCCTACTTCATTTGTGAGGACACGGCGCTGCTCCTCCCAAGCAACACACTGAACGAACGTGTGTTGCGCCGTGTCCTCCCCGCCATGGACGCAGTGGTGGCACCGAGCGTCCGGCTCCCTGCCTATGCGACACAGGTACTTGCCGAAGCAGCCGTGCCCCGACAGCACCTGCGTCACCCTGAACGACAGGGAGCCGTGCCTTCTCCCGAGCCAGTCGTCGAGCACTGGCCGGATCGCCTCGACGGTGGCGAGGCCGGCGGTAGGGCGCAGAAGCCTCTGCCGCCATTCCGCCACCAAGACCTGACGGAGCTCTGCTCGGCGCTGCGCTATCTGCCGCTGCACCGGCCTCGAGTCCCGTGCCCGCTCTTCCTCGCGCCACCGATACAGCGACGCGAGTACTTTAGCCTCTAGGTCCCAGGGCGGGGATCCGGCCAGGACGCAAGCCGCCTCGTAGGAAATCGTGCGATACCCGCGGACGACTCTGACGGCCATCGCCCTCTGCGGTCTGCGCAGAATGGCTAGAGTGCTGGCCGCCAGGTCCATCGCCCACACAGGGGCCCCATATAGGGCCATGGACCGCACGATTCCCACGTACAACCGCCTACAGGCGGCGCTCGGGCCCCCCATGTTAGGAAGCAACGTTGACAGCGCGCCCGCTGCACCCATCAGCTTGGGCACCAGCCGCCGGAAGTGGGGGCCGAATTCCCATCGGCTGTCGAGCACCAATCCCAGATACTTCATGGTGGACTCGACAGCTATCCGGGCTCCACCGACCACGATGTGTGATCCCGACGGCGGCGCGCGTCGGGGGCCATGAAACACCATGGCCTCCGACTTGTTGAGGGCCACCTCCAGGCCCAGGCGCCGGATGCGGTTCACCACCTGTGACACCGCAGCCGTGGCTATCAACGCTGCTTCCCTGTGCGAGCTCCCCCGGGCAGTGACAAGCGTGTCGTCCGCATAACACGTCAAGTCGGCGCCCGACGGGAGTTCGCCTCTCAGCACCCAATCGTAACCGATGTTCCACAGGAGCGGCCCCAGCACCGATCCCTGTGGAACACCGCACGTCATGAGGTGCCGACCGGCACCGTCATGTCCCCGATATGTGACGCATCTACCTTCTAGGTAGGCCCCTACTGTGCGACGGAGGTAGGGAGGCACGCGGTGATATCTCAGTGCCTCCCGAATACAGCTCCAGGGCAGGGTGTTGAACGCGTTGGAGATGTCTAAAGACACCGCCAACACCACCCCACCCCGGGACACCGTCTCCTCCGCCAGGGCTCTCACGCGCATTATGGCGTCTACGGTGGAGCGCCCGCGACGAAAACCAAACTGGTTGTCGTCCAGGTCCGGCCCCTCTCTGCACAAGTGGCTGACGAGGCGATCTGCGATGACACGCTCAAAGAGTTTGCCCGCCTCGTCGAGCAGCACTATGGGCCGGTACGCGGACGGCGAGTCCGCGGGGCGCCCCTCCTTCCTGAGCAGGACCAGCCTCCCCTCCTTCCACACACTGGGAAACTGACCCTGCTCGAGACATGCCGTGAAGAGCCCTCTCAGCTGGGGCTCTAGCTCCTTCAGAGCCAGGACGAGAGCTCGGCCAGGAACTCCGTCGGGTCCGGGCGCCGTGTTCTTAGCCCGGAGCCGCGACACGGCCGCTCTCGTCTCTGCTTGCGTCACCTCGGGGACATCGGTGCTCTCCTCTTCGGGAGAGTCTGTGGCCGAGGGTGAAGCCATCGTCGGGGGAACGTGTCCCGCTCGCTCAGGGAAGAGCGCCAATACGACCGCCCCTAGCAGCTGGGGCTGCATGCTCTGCACCAGTGGAGGCGCCCATGCACGCAGCTTGCCCCGTACCCAACGGTAGGGGCGGCCCCACGGATCCCGATCCAGGGACCCCAGCAGCTCCTCCCTGGCACGCGACTTAGAATCGCCGATGGCCAGCCACAGAGTCTCCTTGGACGCGCTGTACACCTCATACAGCGCGTCCTCCTCGGCGGAAACCCGTCGACGTCGTCTCCGGTATCGTGTGTACTGGCGGCGAGCCGCAACGCACGCGATGCGCAACTGCGCAATCTCGGCGGTCCACCAGTACACCTGGCGCCTTGCGGACTGTTGGCGGACGCGGGGCATGGACGCGTCGCAGATCTGCGTCATCGCCCCGCGAAACCGCAGCGCCACCGCTTCGACGTCGACGGGGCCGTCCGTCGCCGACTCCCAAATCCAGGACTGGACTAAGGCAGCTTCCTCGAGCAGTTCCTTGTCGATGCACTTAAGCGCCCAGCGCGGGCCGTCGTTGATCGGGGCTGTTGGATGGCGGCCGCTCGCGGTCTGGGCAGAGACGTCGAACCGGATATACCTGTGGTCCGACAGCGTCTCCACCTCCACGGCGACACGCCAGTCGCGGACTCGGCTGGCGACAGAGGGGCTAGCGAACGAGACGTCCACTATCGACCCGCCCCGCTGCCGCACGCACGTGTATTCCGAGCCCCGATTCAGGACGACCAGACCGGTCGTCACCGCCCACTCTTCCAGCACCTCGCCCCGAGGGTCAGTGACCGGAGATCCCCACGCCGATGACTTGGCGTTGAGATCCCCGAGCACCAGAACGGGGCGAACCTAACCTTTTTTTTTTTTTTTTTTTTTCTCGGGGGGAAATCCTCATGGACTTCCTCCGCCTGGGGAGAGGCGGAGGGGTGTGCCGGACTCTTACCGGCTAAAACCCCCCTGTGTCCTCCTTACACGTGGGCGTGGGGCCGCGGGAATCCAAATTCTTCCGCAGCCCCGCACTGGTGCTGGCCCGCCTTGCGGGCCTCGCCTCGGGCACGGGGGGGTGAGGTGTTAAACTCCCCCGTGCAACGCCTCAGAGGCGCGCGTCGACACCCGCGCGTGCCTCCGCCTCGGGTCCGTTGAATAGGGGGCGGGGACTTCCCCAAGTCCTTCGCCCCTGGACCCGTTCATGGGGGGCGGAAGAGGGCGTTGTCTGCCCTCCTCCGGCGCCCGGAGCGCCTGCTGCGGGCGGGATCGGCAGTTGAAATCTCCCTCTCCCGTTCCGCAGCTTCCTTCTGCGACATCACGTCCTCGCAGAAGGACACCACTGCGTCCCACGACTCTGCGCTGCCGACCATCTTCCGTACCACGGCCGGCAGCGACAGATCGCCTCCTACTTCATTTGTGAGGACACGGCGCTGCTCCTCCCAAGCAACACACTGAACGAACGTGTGTTGCGCCGTGTCCTCCCCGCCATGGACGCAGTGGTGGCACCGAGCGTCCGGCTCCCTGCCTATGCGACACAGGTACTTGCCGAAGCAGCCGTGCCCCGACAGCACCTGCGTCACCCTGAACGACAGGGAGCCGTGCCTTCTCCCGAGCCAGTCGTCGAGCACTGGCCGGATCGCCTCGACGGTGGCGAGGCCGGCGGTAGGGTGCAGAAGCCTCTGCCGCCATTCCGCCACCAAGACCTGACGGAGCTCTGCTCGGCGCTGCGCTATCTGCCGCTGCACCGGCCTCGAGTCCCGTGCCCGCTCTTCCTCGCGCCACCGATACAGCGACGCGAGTACTTTAGCCTCTAGGTCCCAGGGCGGGGATCCGGCCAGGACGCAAGCCGCCTCGTAGGAAATCGTGCGATACCCGCGGACGACTCTGACGGCCATCGCCCTCTGCGGTCTGCGCAGAATGGCTAGAGTGCTGGCCGCCAGGTCCATCGCCCACACAGGGGCCCCATATAGGGCCATGGACCGCACGATTCCCACGTACAACCGCCTACAGGCGGCGCTCGGGCCCCCCATGTTAGGAAGCAACGTTGACAGCGCGCCCGCTGCACCCATCAGCTTGGGCACCAGCCGCCGGAAGGGCGAACCTAACCTAACCTAACCTTTTTTTTTTTTTTTTTTTTTTTTTCTCGGGGGGAAATCCTCATGGACTTCCTCCGCCTGGGGAGAGGCGGAGGGGTGTGCCGGACTCTTACCGGCTAAAACCCCCCTGTGTCCTCCTTACACGTGGGCGCGGGGCCGCGGGAATCCAAATTCTTCCGCAGCCCCGCACTGGTGCTGGCCCGCCTTGCGGGCCTCGCCTCGGGCACGGGGGGGTGAGGTGTTAAACTCCCCCGTGCAACGCCTCAGAGGCGCGCGTCGACACCCGCGCGCGCCTCCGCCTCGGGTCCGTTGAATAGGGGGCGGGGACTTCCCCAAGTCCTTCGCCCCTGGACCCGTTCATGGGGGGCGGAAGAGGGCGTTGTCTGCCCTCCTCCGGCGCCCGGAGCGCCTGCTGCGGGCGGGATCGGCAGTTGAAATCTCCCTCTCCCGTTCCGCAGCTTCCTTCTGCGACATCACGTCCTCGCAGAAGGACACCACTGCGTCCCACGACTCTGCGCTGCCGACCATCTTCCGTACCACGGCCGGCAGCGACAGATCGCCTCCTACTTCATTTGTGAGGACACGGCGCTGCTCCTCCCAAGCAACACACTGAACGAACGTGTGTTGCGCCGTGTCCTCCCCGCCATGGACGCAGTGGTGGCACCGAGCGTCCGGCTCCCTGCCTATGCGACACAGGTACTTGCCGAAGCAGCCGTGCCCCGACAGCACCTGCGTCACCCTGAACGACAGGGAGCCGTGCCTTCTCCCGAGCCAGTCGTCGAGCACTGGCCGGATCGCCTCGACGGTGGCGAGGCCGGCGGTAGGGCGCAGAAGCCTCTGCCGCCATTCCGCCACCAAGACCTGACGGAGCTCTGCTCGGCGCTGCGCTATCTGCCGCTGCACCGGCCTCGAGTCCCGTGCCCGCTCTTCCTCGCGCCACCGATACAGCGACGCGAGTACTTTAGCCTCTAGGTCCCAGGGCGGGGATCCGGCCAGGACGCAAGCCGCCTCGTAGGAAATCGTGCGATACCCGCGGACGACTCTGACGGCCATCGCCCTCTGCGGTCTGCGCAGAATGGCTAGAGTGCTGGCCGCCAGGTCCATCGCCCACACAGGGGCCCCATATAGGGCCATGGACCGCACGATTCCCACGTACAACCGCCTACAGGCGGCGCTCGGGCCCCCCATGTTAGGAAGCAACGTTGACAGCGCGCCCGCTGCACCCATCAGCTTGGGCACCAGCCGCCGGAAGTGGGGGCCGAATTCCCATCGGCTGTCGAGCACCAATCCCAGATACTTCATGGTGGACTCGACAGCTATCCGGGCTCCACCGACCACGATGTGTGATCCCGACGGCGGCGCGCGTCGGGGGCCATGAAACACCATGGCCTCCGACTTGTTGAGGGCCACCTCCAGGCCCAGGCGCCGGATGCGGTTCACCACCTGTGACACCGCAGCCGTGGCTATCAACGCTGCTTCCCTGTGCGAGCTCCCCCGGGCAGTGACAAGCGTGTCGTCCGCATAACACGTCAAGTCGGCGCCCGACGGGAGTTCGCCTCTCAGCACCCAATCGTAACCGATGTTCCACAGGAGCGGCCCCAGCACCGATCCCTGTGGAACACCGCACGTCATGAGGTGCCGACCGGCACCGTCATGTCCCCGATATGTGACGCATCTACCTTCTAGGTAGGCCCCTACTGTGCGACGGAGGTAGGGAGGCACGCGGTGATATCTCAGTGCCTCCCGAATACAGCTCCAGGGCAGGGTGTTGAACGCGTTGGAGATGTCTAAAGACACCGCCAACACCACCCCACCCCGGGACACCGTCTCCTCCGCCAGGGCTCTCACGCGCATTATGGCGTCTACGGTGGAGCGCCCGCGACGAAAACCAAACTGGTTGTCGTCCAGGTCCGGCCCCTCTCTGCACAAGTGGCTGACGAGGCGATCTGCGATGACACGCTCAAAGAGTTTGCCCGCCTCGTCGAGCAGCACTATGGGCCGGTACGCGGACGGCGAGTCCGCGGGGCGCCCCTCCTTCCTGAGCAGGACCAGCCTCCCCTCCTTCCACACACTGGGAAACTGACCCTGCTCGAGACATGCCGTGAAGAGCCCTCTCAGCTGGGGCTCTAGCTCCTTCAGAGCCAGGACGAGAGCTCGGCCAGGAACTCCGTCGGGTCCGGGCGCCGTGTTCTTAGCCCGGAGCCGCGACACGGCCGCTCTCGTCTCTGCTTGCGTCACCTCGGGGACATCGGTGCTCTCCTCTTCGGGAGAGTCTGTGGCCGAGGGTGAAGCCATCGTCGGGGGAACGTGTCCCGCTCGCTCAGGGAAGAGCGCCAATACGACCGCCCCTAGCAGCTGGGGCTGCATGCTCTGCACCAGTGGAGGCGCCCATGCACGCAGCTTGCCCCGTACCCAACGGTAGGGGCGGCCCCACGGATCCCGATCCAGGGACCCCAGCAGCTCCTCCCTGGCACGCGACTTAGAATCGCCGATGGCCAGCCACAGAGTCTCCTTGGACGCGCTGTACACCTCATACAGCGCGTCCTCCTCGGCGGAAACCCGTCGACGTCGTCTCCGGTATCGTGTGTACTGGCGGCGAGCCGCAACGCACGCGATGCGCAACTGCGCAATCTCGGCGGTCCACCAGTACACCTGGCGCCTTGCGGACTGTTGGCGGACGCGGGGCATGGACGCGTCGCAGATCTGCGTCATCGCCCCGCGAAACCGCAGCGCCACCGCTTCGACGTCGACGGGGCCGTCCGTCGCCGACTCCCAAATCCAGGACTGGACTAAGGCAGCTTCCTCGAGCAGTTCCTTGTCGATGCACTTAAGCGCCCAGCGCGGGCCGTCGTTGATCGGGGCTGTTGGATGGCGGCCGCTCGCGGTCTGGGCAGAGACGTCGAACCGGATATACCTGTGGTCCGACAGCGTCTCCACCTCCACGGCGACACGCCAGTCGCGGACTCGGCTGGCGACAGAGGGGCTAGCGAACGAGACGTCCACTATCGACCCGCCCCGCTGCCGCACGCACGTGTATTCCGAGCCCCGATTCAGGACGACCAGACCGGTCGTCACCGCCCACTCTTCCAGCACCTCGCCCCGAGGGTCAGTGACCGGAGATCCCCACGCCGATGACTTGGCGTTGAGATCCCCGAGCACCAGAACGGGGCGAGGGTGATGGCGGCCTACGACGGCGCCCAACTCGACAAGGAAACCCTCGAAGTCGGCGAGACTCTTGTTGGGGGAGAAATACGCCCCCACAATGACGATGCCGCCCGAGACCGCAGCAACCCAGCCACGGCCCCGAGACGGGTCGGTCAGAGTCCCGCCAATAATGGCCACCAAACCGTCAGCGCACCCCAGCCAGTTGTCACGGGCGGGGATGAAGTACGGCTCGGCGACCACAGCCACGTCAATCGACCACTCTGCCATGCTCTGGAGGAGAAGATCCTGAGCTCTGGCACAGTGGTTGATGTTGCCCTGGAGGAAATGGAGGTGCCCTATTATTGACACTCCATTCCCTCGGCAACGGTCCTGGGCCGGGAGTCGGCCGCGGAGCTACTGGCCTGCGGGGGTGGCGAGGTTTCCCCGGCAGGCTTAGAGCTCCTCTTCTTTTTCTTGGCCTTGCTGGCAGGCGCGCCACAGGCCCCTCCGCCCACTTTGTGTCCCGCTGGCTTCCCCACAGCCGAACACAAGCAGCAGTTTGGCGCCGCGGAACACTGGGCCGCCTTGTGGCCGGGCTGACCGCAACGATAACAGAGGTCGCTGCGGTCAATCTCGGCGGTGCATTTTGCCCGGACGTGCCCCTTCTCCAGGCACCGGAAGCACCGCAAAGCCCGGGGCTGCAGGAGTTTCACCCTCGCTGCAACCCAGCCAACCAGCAATCTGCCACTATCGGCGATCTTTTTCGCCGACGCTACAGGGCACCGAACCCAGACTACGCCGAGTCCGGTAGCGTCAACGCGTATGTCGCCGGCCCGCACCTTGTCCGGCGGACACTCTCCGCCACGAGCAACGGCCGCCGCCACCTCCTCAGAGGTCACGGAGTCGTCCAGGCCAGCAATCCGCACTTCTGCGGTTTTCATTGGCCTGGAGACCCGGACGTCCTCTGGGTTGAGGACCTCCTTCATTTTGGCGGCCAGAGCGTCCGCCTTCTCGACGCTGTCGCTCGCAGCACCAGCCACCTCAAACAGCCGCGCACCCGTGGCAGCCTGCCTGAGGGTGACGGACTGGAGGCCAAGATCTGCCAATTTTATCTTGGCCTTGGCCTCGGCAATCACCGACTGGTACGTAACGCCGCGCTCCGCAGCTCCGGGCTGGAGCGTTAGCGTAACAGCCTCAGAACGAGGCGCACGTATCGCCGGCGCATTGCGACCGCCGGTCTTTTTGGCAGTCCGTCGCGCAGGCTGCGCAACTGCGGCGCGCGCTGCTGCTGGTGCCGCGGCCTTTTTGGCGGCTTTGCGGGCCTTCTTGCGGCCCACGACTTTCGCCCAGGTCTCACCCTTGGACCCGGCAGTCGTGGGCTGAACACTCGACGGGGTTCCCTCCACGGGCTTTTCAACACCCTCCGCGGGCTTCCCCTTTTGAGGCGCAGGTCTCGGCGGCTCCTCCGTCCTCCGTTTGTCCGCCGCTAATGTCGGCCGGAGGATTGGCTCCTGCGGAAGGCGCCGAGAGATGGCCTCGATGCGAGCGTTCATCATGCTCCCGCACTGGAGCATGCAGAGCCGAACAATGCGCTCGACCTCATCGTCGGTGTGCGCGCTTGTCGGTCCCGGTGCGGGAGTGGGAGTCGCCATGGGCGGAGTGGCGACGGCGGCAGATTGTGGCTGCTGCTGCTCGCTCAGCGCAGCCACTTGCCGCCGGAGATCCTCCAGATCTCTTCGGAGGCGGCTGTTCTCCTCCTGCAACTTAGTGACCTCGTCTGAGGCCGTTCGGTTGAGGAGGTCTCCAACCGCCTCCTTGATGTCGGCGGCTGCCTCCTTGAGGGCGCGGGTGAATGTGCCCTTCAGGTTGCCGGACTGCGTGGCAACCTTCAGGACGACATCCACGCCGCCCAACACTTGTTGGCTTAACGCCACCGCCGACATCTCCCCTGAAGCCGCCAAAGCGGCACGTCGCTCGCGGGCGCGTCGGGCCATCTCTGTCACCTCATCGACCGCGACCGCCCTCCGCTGCTCTCTTTTGGCGGCGTTGAGCTCTGCTTTCGTGCTTCCTAGGGAAACACAGCTCACGCCGCCAGGGTCCTCGCTCCTGACCCCAACATCACTCTCTTCGCTGGCCGCCGGAGTAGCGGAGCGCAGAAACCGCCCCCGCGAATCCCTCGGCGGCCGCAAAGAGGCCCCCCCTCCTGTTGGTGCCGGTTTTCGGCCCCGCCGAGCTGTCGGCACTTTTGGGGCCGATAGGTCCTCCTCGCTTGAGGATAGGCCTATCGACCCATCTCGGTCCGAGACTTCATCGCGCGGACGCTTCCTCCAAAATCTGGAGGCAGTTCCGCGCGACTCCCCGTCGGACAGGACCACACTGCACGGTCTGCAGCCCCCCTGGCTCAAGACCGTGCCAAGATTGGTGCTTCCAGTAGCACTATCAGCAGCAGGGGCCTGGTCGCCTACCCCTGCGCGTCCGTCGGTCGCCAATTTCACACTCACAGGCCCGGATACCTGTGAGCGCCGGTTGTCAGCCGGGTCACATGACATAGAATCGGTGCTTCCAGTAGCCACATCCGCTACAGGGGCCTGGTCGCCTACCCCTGCGCGTCCTTCGGTAACCAATTTAACACTCGCAGGCCCGGATACCTGCGAGCGCCGGGCGTCAGCCGGATCGCAAGACAAGACACACTCTATATCTGACATAACCTAACCTAACCTTTTTTTTTTTTTTTTTTTTTTTCTCGGGGGGAAATCCTCATGGACTTCCTCCGCCTGGGGAGAGGCGGAGGGGTGTGCCGGACTCTTACCGGCTAAAACCCCCCTGTGTCCTCCTTACACGTGGGCGCGGGGCCGCGGGAATCCAAATTCTTCCGCAGCCCCGCACTGGTGCTGGCCCGCCTTGCGGGCCTCGCCTCGGGCACGGGGGGGTGAGGTGTTAAACTCCCCCGTGCAACGCCTCAGAGGCGCGCGTCGACACCCGCGCGCGCCTCCGCCTCGGGTCCGTTGAATAGGGGGCGGGGACTTCCCCAAGTCCTTCGCCCCTGGACCCGTTCATGGGGGGCGGAAGAGGGCGTTGTCTGCCCTCCTCCGGCGCCCGGAGCGCCTGCTGCGGGCGGGATCGGCAGTTGAAATCTCCCTCTCCCGTTCCGCAGCTTCCTTCTGCGACATCACGTCCTCGCAGAAGGACACCACTGCGTCCCACGACTCTGCGCTGCCGACCATCTTCCGTACCACGGCCGGCAGCGACAGATCGCCTCCTACTTCATTTGTGAGGACACGGCGCTGCTCCTCCCAAGCAACACACTGAACGAACGTGTGTTGCGCCGTGTCCTCCCCGCCATGGACGCAGTGGTGGCACCGAGCGTCCGGCTCCCTGCCTATGCGACACAGGTACTTGCCGAAGCAGCCGTGCCCCGACAGCACCTGCGTCACCCTGAACGACAGGGAGCCGTGCCTTCTCCCGAGCCAGTCGTCGAGCACTGGCCGGATCGCCTCGACGGTGGCGAGGCCGGCGGTAGGGCGCAGAAGCCTCTGCCGCCATTCCGCCACCAAGACCTGACGGAGCTCTGCTCGGCGCTGCGCTATCTGCCGCTGCACCGGCCTCGAGTCCCGTGCCCGCTCTTCCTCGCGCCACCGATACAGCGACGCGAGTACTTTAGCCTCTAGGTCCCAGGGCGGGGATCCGGCCAGGACGCAAGCCGCCTCGTAGGAAATCGTGCGATACCCGCGGACGACTCTGACGGCCATCGCCCTCTGCGGTCTGCGCAGAATGGCTAGAGTGCTGGCCGCCAGGTCCATCGCCCACACAGGGGCCCCATATAGGGCCATGGACCGCACGATTCCCACGTACAACCGCCTACAGGCGGCGCTCGGGCCCCCCATGTTAGGAAGCAACGTTGACAGCGCGCCCGCTGCACCCATCAGCTTGGGCACCAGCCGCCGGAAGTGGGGGCCGAATTCCCATCGGCTGTCGAGCACCAATCCCAGATACTTCATGGTGGACTCGACAGCTATCCGGGCTCCACCGACCACGATGTGTGATCCCGACGGCGGCGCGCGTCGGGGGCCATGAAACACCATGGCCTCCGACTTGTTGAGGGCCACCTCCAGGCCCAGGCGCCGGATGCGGTTCACCACCTGTGACACCGCAGCCGTGGCTATCAACGCTGCTTCCCTGTGCGAGCTCCCCCGGGCAGTGACAAGCGTGTCGTCCGCATAACACGTCAAGTCGGCGCCCGACGGGAGTTCGCCTCTCAGCACCCAATCGTAACCGATGTTCCACAGGAGCGGCCCCAGCACCGATCCCTGTGGAACACCGCACGTCATGAGGTGCCGACCGGCACCGTCATGTCCCCGATATGTGACGCATCTACCTTCTAGGTAGGCCCCTACTGTGCGACGGAGGTAGGGAGGCACGCGGTGATATCTCAGTGCCTCCCGAATACAGCTCCAGGGCAGGGTGTTGAACGCGTTGGAGATGTCTAAAGACACCGCCAACACCACCCCACCCTGGGACACCGTCTCCTCCGCCAGGGCTCTCACGCGCATTATGGCGTCTACGGTGGAGCGCCCGCGACGAAAACCAAACTGGTTGTCGTCCAGGTCCGGCCCCTCTCTGCACAAGTGGCTGACGAGGCGATCTGCGATGACACGCTCAAAGAGTTTGCCCGCCTCGTCGAGCAGCACTATGGGCCGGTACGCGGACGGCGAGTCCGCGGGGCGCCCCTCCTTCCTGAGCAGGACCAGCCTCCCCTCCTTCCACACACTGGGAAACTGACCCTGCTCGAGACATGCCGTGAAGAGCCCTCTCAGCTGGGGCTCTAGCTCCTTCAGAGCCAGGACGAGAGCTCGGCCAGGAACTCCGTCGGGTCCGGGCGCCGTGTTCTTAGCCCGGAGCCGCGACACGGCCGCTCTCGTCTCTGCTTGCGTCACCTCGGGGACATCGGTGCTCTCCTCTTCGGGAGAGTCTGTGGCCGAGGGTGAAGCCATCGTCGGGGGAACGTGTCCCGCTCGCTCAGGGAAGAGCGCCAATACGACCGCCCCTAGCAGCTGGGGCTGCATGCTCTGCACCAGTGGAGGCGCCCATGCACGCAGCTTGCCCCGTACCCAACGGTAGGGGCGGCCCCACGGATCCCGATCCAGGGACCCCAGCAGCTCCTCCCTGGCACGCGACTTAGAATCGCCGATGGCCAGCCACAGAGTCTCCTTGGACGCGCTGTACACCTCATACAGCGCGTCCTCCTCGGCGGAAACCCGTCGACGTCGTCTCCGGTATCGTGTGTACTGGCGGCGAGCCGCAACGCACGCGATGCGCAACTGCGCAATCTCGGCGGTCCACCAGTACACCTGGCGCCTTGCGGACTGTTGGCGGACGCGGGGCATGGACGCGTCGCAGATCTGCGTCATCGCCCTGCGAAACCGCAGCGCCACCGCTTCGACGTCGACGGGGCCGTCCGTCGCCGACTCCCAAATCCAGGACTGGACTAAGGCAGCTTCCTCGAGCAGTTCCTTGTCGATGCACTTAAGCGCCCAGCGCGGGCCGTCGTTGATCGGGGCTGTTGGATGGCGGCCGCTCGCGGTCTGGGCAGAGACGTCGAACCGGATATACCTGTGGTCCGACAGCGTCTCCACCTCCACGGCGACACGCCAGTCGCGGACTCGGCTGGCGACAGAGGGGCTAGCGAACGAGACGTCCACTATCGACCCGCCCCGCTGCCGCACGCACGTGTATTCCGAGCCCCGATTCAGGACGACCAGACCGGTCGTCACCGCCCACTCTTCCAGCACCTCGCCCCGAGGGTCAGTGACCGGAGATCCCCACGCCGATGACTTGGCGTTGAGATCCCCGAGCACCAGAACGGGGCGAGGGTGATGGCGGCCTACGACGGCGCCCAACTCGACAAGGAAACCCTCGAAGTCGGCGAGACTCTTGTTGGGGGAGAAATACGCCCCCACAATGACGATGCCGCCCGAGACCGCAGCAACCCAGCCACGGCCCCGAGACGGGTCGGTCAGAGTCCCGCCAATAATGGCCACCAAACCGTCAGCGCACCCCAGCCAGTTGTCACGGGCGGGGATGAAGTACGGCTCGGCGACCACAGCCACGTCAATCGACCACTCTGCCATGCTCTGGAGGAGAAGATCCTGAGCTCTGGCACAGTGGTTGATGTTGCCCTGGAGGAAATGGAGGTGCCCTATTATTGACACTCCATTCCCTCGGCAACGGTCCTGGGCCGGGAGTCGGCCGCGGAGCTACTGGCCTGCGGGGGTGGCGAGGTTTCCCCGGCAGGCTTAGAGCTCCTCTTCTTTTTCTTGGCCTTGCTGGCAGGCGCGCCACAGGCCCCTCCGCCCACTTTGTGTCCCGCTGGCTTCCCCACAGCCGAACACAAGCAGCAGTTTGGCGCCGCGGAACACTGGGCCGCCTTGTGGCCGGGCTGACCGCAACGATAACAGAGGTCGCTGCGGTCAATCTCGGCGGTGCATTTTGCCCGGACGTGCCCCTTCTCCAGGCACCGGAAGCACCGCAAAGCCCGGGGCTGCAGGAGTTTCACCCTCGCTGCAACCCAGCCAACCAGCAATCTGCCACTATCGGCGATCTTTTTCGCCGACGCTACAGGGCACCGAACCCAGACTACGCCGAGTCCGGTAGCGTCAACGCGTATGTCGCCGGCCCGCACCTTGTCCGGCGGACACTCTCCGCCACGAGCAACGGCCGCCGCCACCTCCTCAGAGGTCACGGAGTCGTCCAGGCCAGCAATCCGCACTTCTGCGGTTTTCATTGGCCTGGAGACCCGGACGTCCTCTGGGTTGAGGACCTCCTTCATTTTGGCGGCCAGAGCGTCCGCCTTCTCGACGCTGTCGCTCGCAGCACCAGCCACCTCAAACAGCCGCGCACCCGTGGCAGCCTGCCTGAGGGTGACGGACTGGAGGCCAAGATCTGCCAATTTTATCTTGGCCTTGGCCTCGGCAATCACCGACTGGTACGTAACGCCGCGCTCCGCAGCTCCGGGCTGGAGCGTTAGCGTAACAGCCTCAGAACGAGGCGCACGTATCGCCGGCGCATTGCGACCGCCGGTCTTTTTGGCAGTCCGTCGCGCAGGCTGCGCAACTGCGGCGCGCGCTGCTGCTGGTGCCGCGGCCTTTTTGGCGGCTTTGCGGGCCTTCTTGCGGCCCACGACTTTCGCCCAGGTCTCACCCTTGGACCCGGCAGTCGTGGGCTGAACACTCGACGGGGTTCCCTCCACGGGCTTTTCAACACCCTCCGCGGGCTTCCCCTTTTGAGGCGCAGGTCTCGGCGGCTCCTCCGTCCTCCGTTTGTCCGCCGCTAATGTCGGCCGGAGGATTGGCTCCTGCGGAAGGCGCCGAGAGATGGCCTCGATGCGAGCGTTCATCATGCTCCCGCACTGGAGCATGCAGAGCCGAACAATGCGCTCGACCTCATCGTCGGTGTGCGCGCTTGTCGGTCCCGGTGCGGGAGTGGGAGTCGCCATGGGCGGAGTGGCGACGGCGGCAGATTGTGGCTGCTGCTGCTCGCTCAGCGCAGCCACTTGCCGCCGGAGATCCTCCAGATCTCTTCGGAGGCGGCTGTTCTCCTCCTGCAACTTAGTGACCTCGTCTGAGGCCGTTCGGTTGAGGAGGTCTCCAACCGCCTCCTTGATGTCGGCGGCTGCCTCCTTGAGGGCGCGGGTGAATGTGCCCTTCAGGTTGCCGGACTGCGTGGCAACCTTCAGGACGACATCCACGCCGCCCAACACTTGTTGGCTTAACGCCACCGCCGACATCTCCCCTGAAGCCGCCAAAGCGGCACGTCGCTCGCGGGCGCGTCGGGCCATCTCTGTCACCTCATCGACCGCGACCGCCCTCCGCTGCTCTCTTTTGGCGGCGTTGAGCTCTGCTTTCGTGCTTCCTAGGGAAACACAGCTCACGCCGCCAGGGTCCTCGCTCCTGACCCCAACATCACTCTCTTCGCTGGCCGCCGGAGTAGCGGAGCGCAGAAACCGCCCCCGCGAATCCCTCGGCGGCCGCAAAGAGGCCCCCCCCTCCTGTTGGTGCCGGTTTTCGGCCCCGCCGAGCTGTCGGCACTTTTGGGGCCGATAGGTCCTCCTCGCTTGAGGATAGGCCTATCGACCCATCTCGGTCCGAGACTTCATCGCGCGGACGCTTCCTCCAAAATCTGGAGGCAGTTCCGCGCGACTCCCCGTCGGACAGGACCACACTGCACGGTCTGCAGCCCCCCTGGCTCAAGACCGTGCCAAGATTGGTGCTTCCAGTAGCACTATCAGCAGCAGGGGCCTGGTCGCCTACCCCTGCGCGTCCGTCGGTCGCCAATTTCACACTCACAGGCCCGGATACCTGTGAGCGCCGGTTGTCAGCCGGGTCACATGACATAGAATCGGTGCTTCCAGTAGCCACATCCGCTACAGGGGCCTGGTCGCCTACCCCTGCGCGTCCTTCGGTAACCAATTTAACACTCGCAGGCCCGGATACCTGCGAGCGCCGGGCGTCAGCCGGATCGCAAGACAAGACACACTCTATATCTGACATAACCTAACCTAACCTAACCTAACCAAGAATAGGGACCCGTTATTGATTCTAAAAGACGTACTCCTGATACACACTGACGAGGAAGTATTAAAAGCAGTTAAAAATCAAAATCGGGAGATTTTCCATGACCTCGGTAGTGAGGATCAGAGGATAAATATTAGATACCGAAGGAGGACGCGCAACCCACATTTGACTCACATTGTACTCAGTGTGTCCCCTACAATTTGGAGGAGAGCCTTGGATGCAGAGAAGATCCGAATAGACCTCCAGAGAGTGCGTGTGGAAGACCAGACGCCGTTGGTACAGTGTACCCGGTGTCTAGGATATGGCCACGGTAAACGCCTATGTAAAGAGCCAGAAGACCTTTGTAGCCATTGCGGTGGACCGCACTTGAGAGCAAAATGTGCCGACTGGCTTGCAGCTGAGCAGCCTTCGTGTCGAAACTGCCAGAGGGCCAAGTTGGACGTGGTCAACCACAACGCATTCAGTGTTGAGTGCCCTGTCCGTAAAAAATGGGATAACTTAGCGAGATCCACTGTAGCGTACTGCTAAGGTGGCCCCAGTTGAAAATACAGACAATGGTAACCAGTATCGCGCAATTCAGGCCAACTTGCAAAGATGTCGTCAAGCAACAGAGGAACTCGTGATGGAAGCAACAAAACGCAGAATTGCTTTTGCAATGCTCCAAGAACCCTACACAGGATCCTCAAAGAAGCTGAAGTGTTTTCGAGGTACACGAACTATACAGTGCGAAAAGAGCACAGATAAGACCAATAAGTCCGCCATTATGCTGTTTGATAGCGATATTGATGTGACCCAATGCCCAACGCTAACAACGGAAAATATTGTAGTAGCACGACTTAAAACGAAGGCTTGGGAAATCACTGCTATCTCAGTGTACCTCGAAGGAGATGGAAACATAGAGGCCGACATTGAGCATATCCACAACATTATCAACTCAGTAGGAGGGAAGCGCGCGATACTGGGTGGAGACGTTAACGCCTGGAACATCTGGTGGGGAAGCAGGGAAACAAACCAAAGAGGTAAAGAGTTAGGAGGTGCACTAGACCAAATGGGACTTCATATCCTGAATATCGGAATCGAACCAACATTCGACTACCACAGAGGAGGCAGACGGTTTGCAAGCTGCGTAGACATAACAGTCTGCACTGAAGACATGTTGACCAAGATAGTCAAATGGAGACTTGACGGAGATGTAACGATTTCTGACCACAAGGCAATTCTGTTCGAAGTGAAACTCAAAAAGTCAGTAGGAATAGAAATAAAAAGAACAACTAGGAAGTACAATACAAGAAAAGCTAACTGGGCTGAGTTCCGCCAAGAACTCAACCAGTTATGGACAAATAAGGGCTTAAATGAAGAAGAAATACACAAAGTAAAAACACAGGAAAATCTAGACCGGATAATAGAGGAATACACGAATGCAATCGAAGAAGCAAGTGAAAAACATATCCCAAAAATTAAAGATAAGAACCGAGCAGAGTTGCCTTGGTGGACAGAGGAATTAACAACAAAGAAACAGGAAGTCAAGAGACATAAAAGACGACTGAAAAATGCAGCACCAGTGCGCCGGGATGCAGTCCTACAAAAATACCTCTCTGTTAAAGAAGAATACCAACACCTCATGAACAACACAATAACTGACAGCTGGAAGACCTTCTGCCAAAAGCAGGACAGAGAAAGTATGTGGGAAGGGATTTATAGGGTAATAGGCCGCACAACATCAAGGCAGGAAGATATTCCATTGGTCCTGAAAGACAAAGTTCTGGAAGGAGAAAAATCTGCCAAGGCATTGGCAGAAACCTTCTATCCGGAAGATGAAGCTCAAGAAGACAGTGCAGCCCATAAGATGACTAGAGAAAAAGCAAACCGTGTGAATGAGGGTGAAGATGTTGAATCATCCGATCCCCCATTCACGTTAGAAGAACTCAAATGGGCTGCAGACAGCTTCAATCCAAAAAAAAGCTCCCGGGAAGGATGGACTCACAGCGGAAATATGCAGAATAGCTATTGCTAGTACCCCGGAGCTATTCTTGGCTCTCTTAAATAAGTGCTTGAGTCTCTCCCACTTCCCCACAATATGGAAGGAGGCAGTCGTGGTAATCCTGCGTAAACCAGGAAAGGAGGACTACACCCAACCTAAATCATACCGACCGATTGGCCTTTTGCCGGTGCTAGGAAAGGTTTGGGAGAAAATGCTGATAAGAAGAGTTAGGTGGCATACATTAGCGGAAGCGAATCAAAAACAATATGGGTTTACACCACAGCGCGGCACCGAGGACTCCCTCTATGATCTCGTGAGACACATTAGACACAAGCTGTCACAAAAGAAATTGGTTGTTGTTGTATCGCTGGATATAGAGGGGGCCTTTGATAGCGCTTGGTGGCCGGCAATTCGATGCAGACTTGCGGATACAAAATGCCCAAAGAACATCCGAAAGGTCTTCGACAGCTACTTAACACATCGTAAAGTCCAAGTAAGATACGCGGGGTCAGTGTTCGAGAAGGCTACGACAAAAGGATGCGTCCAGGGTTCTATAGGGGGTCCCACCTTCTGGAACTTGCTGTTGGATCCTCTGTTGAATAGTCTGGAAGAGAGAGGAGACTATTGTCAGGCGTTTGCAGATGATATCGTTTTGGTCTTCTCCGGCGAAACAGCACTTGAAATCCAGAGACAGGCAAACTCGGCACTGAGTCATGTCCAGGAGTGGGGTGGAGTGAATAAGCTTAAATTCGCACCTCATAAAACTAAAGCGATGCTCATTACAAAGAAGCTTAAGCACGACACGCCACTCCTGAGCATGGGGGGTGTGGAGATTGCCATGTCAAAGGACATCAAAATACTAGGGCTGACAATAGATAATAAACTGACGTTCAACGAGCATGTGTCAAATGTTTGCCGCAAAGCGTTGAACATTTATAAACAGTTAGCGAGGGCAGCTAAAGTAGAATGGGGAATCTCGCCGGAGATAACCAAAACGATATATGTAGCAGTGATAGAGCCCATAATTATGTACGCTGCAAGTGCTTGGGCACCGGCGGCGGACAAAGTAATGACCCAAAAATACCTTAACGAAGTCCAAAGAGGGTTCGCACAAAAAATCATAAAAGCTTACAGGACCACGTCCTTAAACTCTGCCCTTATACTCTCCGGACTGCTTCCACTGGATATGAGGATCAGAGAAGCAGCCTCTCTTTTTGAAATAAAGAAAGGTCATTCCCGAAGAGTAATAGGGGATAGGGACGTCGAGACACCGGTACCCTACACCACAACACCTCACCCACACACACAAAACACAATCGAATTCGGCCAAATTAGAAACGATGCAGAACTGGCTCAATTGGAAGACAATGGTTACGCACTCTTCACAGATGGAAGCAAAATAGAAGGGAAGGTAGGTGCGGCACTATCCGTATGGAGAGGTGGCGCTGAAATCAAGACCCACAAGTACAAACTTGAACAGTTCTGCACCGTGTTTCAGGCCGAGTTACTAGCTTTAGCCAAAGCATCTGAAATAACCCGAAGTCATAAGTCTGGAAATTTTTTCACAATTTATAGTGACTCCAGATCTGCTTTGGAAGCGGTCACTCGAGGCGTTTCTATCCATCCTCTGGCCGTAGAAACCAGGACAAACATTCAAGAAGCGTCAAAGCGTGGGAAAACCATAAAGCTTTTTTGGATAAAGGCCCACGCAGGAATGGAGGGAAACGAGCGAGCAGATTGCTTAGCAAAAGAGGCAGCACTATACAAAAAGACCAAACCAGACTACGACCGATGTCCCATTTCATTTGTTAAGCGTCAAATTCGAAAGGAAACGCTCGGCGAGTGGGACACAAGGTACAGTGTGGGACAAACTGGGTCAACCACTAAAGTGTTCCTACCAAGTGCTAGACAAGCGTATCATACCGTAAGGAAGATAAAATTAGAACCGTTGCTAGTGCAAGTGTTGACGGGCCACGGCGGATTCTCTGAGTACCTGAACCGGTTCAAGTGCAAGGAGAGTCCGGAGTGCCCCTGCGGCACAGGAGACTCTGAAAGCGTAATGCACGTTCTGACAGATTGTCAAATCTACGCAAAAGAACGCTTTGATCTGGAACAGGAAATCGAATATAAAATAAGCACAGAAAATATGGCTGAAATTTTATCAAATAAAAGAGTACGTAGCACATTTATAAAATACTGCATAGCTATAGCAAAGCTTGTAAATAAAAAGAATAAGACCCGATAAAATTGTATAACTATGTTATATAGTAAGTATATAATCTATAGTTTACAAAAATATAATGTTGAGGAAATCATTGTATAAAATATAGGTATAGGTAGTATTATAAAGATGAAGCAAGTCGATTTGAAAATATAGCCATTAAATATACAGATAGTACATAAAAGTTGGATAAAGGAAATTAGGGTTGTAAGTCGCTACAGATAATAAATGGTAATGGAAAAAACCAATTATTGCACTGTTAATATAGAATAAGTGTATGAGAAAACAATGTAACAATGTAACCATAGCATAATAGAAATAAGTAAATAGCAAGTAATGTAAAAGCAAATGTAACAATAAGTAATGTTAACTTTATGATTGTATTAATAAAGGCACTGGTCTATATTCGCCAGTGGAAAAACCGTAATGCCCTGTGATGGCGGGTGCATCCTAAAAAAAAAAAAAAAAAAAAAAAAAAAAAACCTAACCTAACCTAACCTAACCTAACCTAACACAGTGAAACCTAGCTTTGAGCAACCCAACATAGTGAAACCTAACGTAACGTAGCGGTTTGATTTACTATGTTGGGTTGCTCAAAGCTAGGTTTCACTGGGTTTGGTTACTCAAAGTTAGGTTTACTATGCTGGGTTGCTTAAAGCTAGGTTTCACTGTGTTAGATTACTCAAAGTTAGGTTTCACTTAGTTGGGTTACACAGAGTTTTGTTTGAGTACGTTCGATTGCTGGAAATTTAGTTTCGATAGGTAGGGATGCTCTATTGTAGCTTTCATTACGATATGTTGCTCAAAGTTAGGTTTTGCTTCGTTAGGTTGCTCAAAGTTAGGTTTCACTATGTTGGGTTGCTCTAAGCTAGGTTTCACTTGGTTAGGTTACTCAAAGTTAGGTTTCGCTACGTTGGGTTGCTCAAAGTTAGGTTTCGCTGAGTTAGTTTGCTCAATGTTAGGTTTCACTGTGTTGGGTTGCTCTTAGCTAGGTTTCACTGTGTTAGGTTACTCAAAGTTAGGTTTCGCTACGTTAGGTTGCTTAATGTTAGGTTTTACTATGTTGGGTTGCTCTTAGCTAGGTTTCACTGTGTTAGGTTACTCAAAGTTAGGTTTCGCTACGTTAGGTTGCTTAATGTTAGGTTTTACTATGTTGGGTTGCTCAAAGTTAGGTTTCACTGTGTTGGGTTGTTCTAAGCTAGGTTTCACTGGGTTAGGTTACTCAAAGTCAGGTTTTGCTACGTTGGGTTGCTCAAAGTTAGGTTTCACTATGTTGGGTTGCACAAAGCTAGGTTTCACTGGGTTAGGTTACTTAAAGTTGTGTTCGAATATTGTACGTTGCACAAAATTAGATTGCTGGAAGTACATTACTTTGCATTATGTTTGGTTTCAGGACGTTGGGTCTTACTTCTTGAGATTCCAGTGGGGGAAGGTCAGGTTTTAGATGTCATTAGTTTGTTTTCAAGAAGTTAAAACCACTATAGAGAACCGCATATTGCGTTTATGTATTTGACAATATGTTTAACTTCATCTTACTTTTGCTTAATGTATCGTAAAATGAGTTATTTTCACTCTGATAGTTAATTTGTGATACATACATATTATATTATGTGACAAAACATTGCAACACAGTGCTTTCTTATCGGGCCTATGGAGTGCTACTTTTGTGTACCAATTTCGGCAAACCGAACGTTATTGTGTGTGTATTTTTGTCACTTCTAGGCAAAATCAGATTTTCGACCAAAACTTTAAAATGGTGCTTTACTTTCCTATAATACATATACCACTGGATAGCTCTCGCCGAGACGCTTTTTTTGACACCACTCACGTTGCGATATCTTTTACGAAACGTCAAAAAATGCATGGTATGTACAGGGCAGGTAAACTTTGCCTCAAGGTCATATTGTGATTACCGCGTTTTGAATGAAATTTGTCTCGAAATGGCTTGTAGTTGCCTGCACAAACATCTTTTGTTCTAAAAAAACCCTCATACTCATACCAGGGAGTGTCAATGCGAGTGATGTAATATTAACTTTTCGATATGTCGAGTATGTCGACTCAACAAATAGTAAATATTAGGTTTATGAATTAAGTTGTTCAACAGCAGACATTTAGAAAGAAACCTATTTCTTTGATATGAGTAAAGAATATTTTTTTATACTCGTGTAGAACTGAGTGGATATTTTTCCTTATTCAATAATATAGCAAATAGGTAAATCATTAGGTCGTTTTCCACAAAAACAAAAAATTTAGTACCTAATAGTTTTAATTTTTTTGTAAATATGTCTTATCTATCAATTAAATTATTGTTCTCTGATTTCCTTCAGGTACTTATTTCCTAATTTGCAAATAAATGAAACTTTCATAGTATCTTACCAATATTACATATAAAGCTGAAGAGTTTGTTTGTTTGTTTTCTTGAACGCGCTATTCTCAGGAACAACTGTTCCGATTTGAAAAATTCTTTCAGTGTTAGATAGCCCATTTATTGAGGAAGGCTATAGGCTACTTTTTCTTCGGGTTCGTGCAAAGGTTCCCACTGGATGCGGGTGAAACCGCTGGCAGAATTGACTCTATGTTTATAGCTCAATCAAACAAAATCTACTGAAAGTTAAGATAATTAATAGGTACAATTTAGACTTCAGAATTCAGAATTGCATAGCTACAACTAGAGTGCTTTTATCTAGATATGAGATTTATTGCAGGAAAATTGCTGATTAGATATAAATTAAAGTAATTTAATTAGTATGCTTTGCTTCGTCAAAAGATGTGTTTTTTCACTTTGCAATAAATAACACAAACAGTTCGGTCTCTGATAAACATTTACCTACTGTGTGACACACAGTTACAACTACCTATGTATACAGTATATGAATATAGTGTGTAAATACTATATTCATATACTAAATGTTTGACGACCTCGATGGCGCAATGGTCATCATGCCGGACCGCCGAACCTTAGGTCCCGGGTTCGATTCCTGGTTCGGTCGACATTTGTGTGATGAGCATGCTTGTTGGCCGTGGTCTGGGTATTATGATATGTATTTATAATTATGTATATATGATGTATCTATATGTAGTTTATCAGTTGTGTTAGCACTCATAACACAAGTTAATAAATAAGTTACCATGGGGCTAACCGACTGTGTGTGAAAAGGTGTCCCGACATTATTATTATAATTATTAAATATGAAAAGTAGACTCTGACTAGACACGTACAGGACACGCTGGAGGGACGGCGGAGGCACGCGGTACTATTCAGGTAAGTACTCTTCATAATCCTAAATAGGTACTAGGAATAAGCATAAACTGTGTGTACCTTTCACCGGCTTCATAAAGTGCATGGTTCATTTCTGGGTCTAGGTATTCGCTTCTACAGAGTGTCGTTCACAATCACATCAAATATTCTATTTATGCAAAAACTCAGTTTAAAAATGTAATGAAGTTTAAAATCGACCACAAAACAATAAAAAATAATAACATCAAACTTCAGCCAGGACGAGAGCTCGACCAGGAACTCCGTCGGGTCCGGGAGTCCGGGCGCTGTGTTCTTAGCCCGGAGTCGGAGTCGCGACACGGCCGCTCTCGTCTCTGCTTGCGTCGCCTCGGGGACAACGGTGCTAACCCAACGCTGAGTCCGTTGCCCCGCTCATGGGGGCCGGAAGAGGGCGTTGTCTTCTATGTATCTTATTTTCCCTTCTTTCTTCTGCCCCCGTTGCGCTTTCTGTTGCTTAAACTTAGGTTTCACAAAGAAAGGGTTTACGTAGATAGATGTAAAAAAAATATTTTTGAAGTTTTTTATGTAAGGAGTTTACATGAAAAAACCTCCTGAGCCGAATTTCAAAAATATTTTTATATAAATAAGTTTATTTTTGACGTGACAACGTCTTATAAATTGTTTTGCCGGGTGACACTTCAAGAAACTGCGTTACGCTCCACTCACGTTATGCGCTCACAATGAGAGCGAGTGAGAGGCACGCGTCCCTTCCACTCGGGCATGGTTAGCCCGCCTAAGAGCGAGAGAGATAGGCATACACACCGGTAAATAAATGTTTTAAATTGTTACTATTATTTCATCCTTCTTCCTACTATACGAATGAATATATTCACATTAAAATTATTTTACCACTCAAAGTCGTTGTCACGTAAAACTTTCGCCCGTATACCGACTTTACAGGCAACCAATTTTTTTAGGTCATGTAAATATTGTGTTTTAATTTTAAAATAAATACTGCCTAGTATTAACTTAAAAAAATTTCCTTACTGTACTATTTCTATATTTTTCTACTGTGCTCTACTGTTCCATTTTTTGTATTTCCCAATGTATACGTTTGAGTGACCTAATCTACTAACCGTCTTTATTGGCCTTCTTTTGCTTTGAAGGACGGTTTTAAAATAAAGTATTTTATTTTATAAAATTGGTAAATTTATTATCAATATACAAGATATAATATGAATGGCATTTAGTTTTGAACGATGGAGCGGGCACGGGCGAACAGACGACACACGCGGGGCTAGGAGCGCAGATAGTGGCGCGGCGTGTACACGCGCGTCAGGTCGCGCTCGCTCATGGTGGGCACGCGCGGCTTCAGCTCCGGGATGATGGCGCTGCCCAGCACCGACAGCCCGTTACTCGGCCTGCACACAACGTAGCTCTTCATACTACACTGGATACATACCAGTATTCAGTTATGTCCCCCCTGGGAGTGCGGTGAGTGCGGGTCGCTTGGAGACGCATCAGACGCATGAGGATACCTGAGCGGCGCGGCTTCGTCGTCTGGCAGCCAGCAGTGCAGGGAGTACCCCCGACGCGTCTGAAACAACCGCCTTCTAGGTGTAAATGCTTGCCAATAACAAACTGAAAGCAGGGAGGTACAGGTTTGTAAAAAAATATTCAATATTATGAATGTCACATAGGTACGACACACAGAGAATAAGAGATTTGGATGCGCAAATATGACATCACTACATAGTATAAAACAAAGAGGCTTTCTCCGTCTTTGTATCTCTGTGTACGCTTAAATCTTTAAAACTACCCAACGGATTATGATAATAGATAGAGTGATTGATGAGCAAGGTTTATATTAGGTATAGAAGCCAGTGGACGATGGGGCACTCGCAGCAGTCGCGCGACGCCTACCTTGACGGAGCTGCGGAGCTTGCTGCGCGACGCGCGGTACGTCTCCACGTCGGGCAGCGGCGAGCCGGACTTCTTCCTACTCTTCGACGCAAGGATAGAAGAGTCTGCAAACAATTATTTTGTGGGAAAATGTCCACTTAAAGTTAATAATACTTATTTCATGGCTCCAATGTTACAAAGTTAAAACTATGTACCTTTATTTTACGTAACGAGACAGCAATGAATGCCCGGTGCATTGAAGTAAGTAAACATAGCATAAACCTCGAGACACGAATTTTTACACAGAGGCAAGGAGGGGCAAGGCCTGAACATGTGGGAAAGATTAACCGGGTCCTCACCCCCCCCCCACGCCTTTCAGGATTTTGAGGATATTTTAATGTTTTTATGAACAAAAATCTGAAAACAAGTCAGTGGTATTGACGCATGCTAGGTAACAAGGTTTGTCCTGATCTAAGAAACCTTTTCAAGCATATACTGCCAACTCTCCCGGTTAGCATAAGGAGTCCAGCAGAGCGTTCTTTTTCTAGTCTTTGTAGAGTAAAATCTTGTACATCCTTATACATACAGTATACAGTATGTATAATAGTAGTAAATACTACTTATAATATTCTACCCCATGTACTCCCCTTATATGGCAAGTCAGCTAGATAGAGAAAATACGGAAATGAATGTTCATAGGTGTCAGAGTGTGAGTGCGTACCCAGCGCCTCCTTCTTCATGGTGAGCGTGAGCTTGGAGTCGGCGCGCGCCAGCGGGTGGGGCGGCGGGTGGGGCGGCGCGGGGGGCAGCGCGGCGGCGGCGGGGGGCGCGGGGGGGCGCGCGCCGCACGCGCACGTCGCGCAGTGCCGGCACGTGCACTCCTGCCGATACGCTGCACTTGCACAACCGCTTCTCTAATCACTCAATTCCTTTTTATTTTAGCCGACTTCAAAAAATTGTTTGCCTGTAAAGTCGGTATACGGGCGAAAGTTTTACGTGACAACGACTTTGAGTGGTAATAGTTATTTGTTATACAAGAGTGCAAAGTTGCTTTTTAACCGCGGGCTCAATTTTGATGACCGAGCAAGCGAAGGATTCTAAAATTGAAACACGAGCGTAGCGAGTGTTTCAATAATTAGAATCCTGAGCGATAGCGAGGGAATCAAAAGAGCACAAGGTGAAAAATCTTTGCACTCTTGTATAACAAATAACTATTACCACTTTTCATCCCACCTCATCGAGGAAATTACTAAATGCAAAAAACAAAATGGCACATATGAGTATCAAATTAAAAAGAAGTACCTATTAAAGTTCATTTATTTGAAAACTCCGTTTAAAAATGAAACGAGGTTAAAAATTGATGTAAAAACAATAATAAAAATTACTTAATTAATTGAATAATTATTTTAAGCAGTATTTTATTTCTTTAATATGTATTTGTTTGAAAAGTCTTATCAAGATTGTCACAAATGGAGTATTGCACACGATGTTCTAAATTCAAATCACTTTGCCGCTCTAGAGGATAAAAACGGCGTTTGCGCTCAGATATCAAAGGATAAAACTACTCTTTCCGAGATGGTGGGATGAAAAATAATTCTAATGTGAATATTCATTCGTATAGTAGGAAGAAGGATGAAATAATAGTAACAATTTAAAACATTTATTTACCGGTGTGTATGCCTATCTCTCTCACTCTCTCTCTCTCGCTCTGTCTCTCTCGCTCTTAGTCGTGGTTTGTCACCCGGCAAACCAATTTATAAGACATTGTCACGTCAAAATTGGTTTGCTGGGTGACACTTCAAGAAACTGCGTTACGCTCCGCTCACGTTATGCGCTCACAATGAGAGCGAGTGAGATTCACGCGTCCCTTCCACTCGAGCACAGTTAGCCCGCCTAAGAGCGAGAGAGACAGAGCGAGAGAGATAGGCATACACACCGGTAAATAAATGTTTTAAATTGTTACTATTATTTCATCCTTCTTCCTACTATACGAATGAATATTCACATTAAAATGATTTTACCACTCAAAGTCGTTGTCACGTAAAACTTTCGCCCGTATACCGACTTTACAGGCAACCAATTTTTTTTGTCTTTGTTACTCGATTTCTCGAAGAGTAATGTGAAAATAACTAACACTTTGCTCGGCCCCTTCACCTCGCTCGCTGCAAATTCAATTTACTCAATTTGGTTGGAATAATTTTATTTTTTATTTAAATCATTATGCGCGTGAGTCGGCATAGACAACTCATTTTGCGTCGCCGTTTGAATGAAACGGAACTTTTATATGAATCAAAATTACGAATGCAGCAGAAATTACGCAACGCTCAAGTCAATTAACGCTCGTTTGGCTACATCCTAAGCGTTTTCATAAGTTTTTAAATTAGGATTATACGTAGGATATAATGATATGTTCAGTGCACCTGGCAGGGGGCCGGGGCGGGCGCGCGCGCGTCGTTCGGGAAGCGCAGGCGCATCTCGACGTCGGCGGGCAGCGCGGCGCGGCACGACCCCGCCACCGTCACCGACCAGCCGCCTGCGCACACCGCCGCTCCTTACTACTCACACACTACATCATCACGTGCACACTGCCATCCCATTGCGGTAATACACACTCTATATAAAATGATACAGCTTCCTTTAGTTAGGCGAATGCGTAGACGAATTCAAATATAAAAAGGGTTTTTTGATATTATCTTATTAATCGCTTTAATAATATATCTCGAAGCAAATTGCTAGTAGGTACCTGTAATATTATGCTGTGTCTTTGCCCTGAATTAAGTTAGAATTTTAAGAAAAGCTTAAAAAGGCAATTGAAAATAACTTTAGGAAGTCAAGACTCTACAACTAAGTCAGTCATATTATCAGTCATATATTAACTATTCAAAAAGGTAAGAACGTGTTTCGTAGCTAGGATAAGTGTATTTGAACCACGGTTTTACTCACCCGTGGATTGAACCGGTGGTACCTATTTATTACTGTGCGGATTTTATAAGAGACGCGTATGATGTCGCGTTCGCGAGACGCGGGCCGAGGTAGATATAGGCAGGTCACCTGGGGGCGGCGAGTCGGCGGCGGGCGCGGGCGGGCGGCGGCGGGCGTGGCGGCGCGCGCGGCCCTGCGCCAGCCAGCGCGGCGCCAGCGAGCACAGCAGGCTGCCGCCCGACTCGCTGCTATCGCTCGACGTGGCGCCGCCGCTGCCACCGCCCTCCTTGAACTCAGGCAGTTTCACTGGGGACGAGTGAACCCCGGCGGCGTCACTTCTGTCAAGGGAGAAACTCCGAGATTTTCGTTTTTCCCCGAGGTTGTGAGTGGTGTCGTCGTGCGAGCGGTCAGAGCGCTCGTCGGGAGAGCGCGGGGGGCGGCGCGGCGCAGGCCGCGGCGGCCGCTCCAGCCGCTCCGGCCGCTCGGACCGCCGCGGCTCTTGAGCACACTCTCTTGAGTACTGCGTGCTCATGGATCTACGCAGTCTCACGGAATCTGATTCTGCCCTCTCTTTGTCACCTTCGTATGTTAATAAAACAAGGTTTAAAAATATATTTATATTTTAATTTTCCAACTCTTGTTTACATAAATGCTCTCCTATTATCTAATATAACAAATAAATAACTAATTACAACAACCGTGCCCTTCAAGAGTGCTGCAAGCTGCACGATCGGCGGCCGGGCAAAGTGAAGCTTGCGTGGTCTCGCCTCTATTGCGATACGAAGCAGCTTTCCACATTGACCATATAAAAATATAGTTTGCTTTATTTTGGTGCCTATGTATTCAGGTGATAAGAATTAGAACTACTCGTGAGAGGTGTTTGGGTGCGGCGGTATGAAAGCATCGCGGGTGCCGGCGCTACTCGACGGGCACGGAGGCAGTGCGGTGCGGCAGCGGTGCGCACGAGACCGACAGCGAGGTACCTGCGTCGCGCCGCGGCGCGGGCGTGCAGCCGCGCCCGCGGGCTGCTGTCCGCTTGCTGCTCGGCTCCACGTCCGCTTTCGTCCCTGCTTCGCTTATCGACAGGCGCATGGGGCTGGTCGCAGCTGATTTGCTGCCAGGGGACGTCATTGTGATCTGATTTTTAGATCTGAACCGCTTTTCCCCATCACTATCAGTCATTGGAGATGTACCTGCGCTTTTCATATCTTTGCACCGACCCGATAAATCCCCTCGAGGCTTTAATTTATGAGGTGGACTGTAGGTACCCATAGCCAAGTGCGCAGAGGGCACGTCATATGGCTGGGTGTGGTGAGACTGGTTGGGTGGGTCAGGCGCAGATGCTCGGCGATTATGGTTTAGATCTTCGTTGCCGGAGTCGAGGCTCAGGCTGCTGCGTTCCTCCGGGATGATGTCAAATGTCTGCTTGAAACGCAGAGAGTTGGAGCGCGAGCGTGGCTCCGGCAGCGAGGCGCGGCGCGGCGGTGACGCGGGCGCCGCGGGGGTGGGGGACGCGGGCGCCGAGGCTGGCGGGGACGTGGAGGGAGGGGACGCCAGCGCCCCCAGCAGCATGTCTGTGATCAGTCTGTTGGCGTTGCTGCCGTGCTCGGTGCGAGGCAATGAACTGCGTTTGCTGTTTTTATTCGAGTCACTGCTCGTGTACCTTTGCATTTTCTCATAAATTGGGATAGGTATTCGTGATTTTTTATTTTTCATACTAAGATTTTGATTCTCATCGGAATTCGTTGTTTCTGGTGAACTCTGTGAACCGTTTACATATTCCAAAATTTCTAATATTTCGATACATTTGTTACCGTCGTGTATTTCCGATTTTTGATATATTCTCTTGGCAGCGCGATCGTCGGTGGGTCGAGTCATAAGCGACAATTTTCCGTGTATTTGTTGCCGCTCGCTTTTTTGTTTTCCCAAATCGATGACGTCTAATCTTGAATTATTCTTCGAAGATTTGAATGGATCTCGGTCGTTAATTGGCTCCAGTTGTTTCTTCCAAGTCCGTTTGGCTACATTGTCGTCGGATTTGGAGGTGACCATTCGATTGGGGCGGTGCTTGATGCGCATGCACTTGTACTCGTCCTGCGCCACCTTGGCGATGACGTCGTCGATGAGCGCGTTGACGATGGCGAGGCAGTCGCGCGTGACGTCGCGGCGCGCGGTCCGCTCTCCGTCGCGGCGGGCGGCCCGCTCTCCGTCGCGGCACGCGGCTCGCTCGCCATCCCGCGCGCGCTGCTTGCCGCGCGACCGTCGCGCGCACTCCATACGCATTTCTCTCTTCCGATGCCGTCGGTACAGTCTCTGTTTTATTTTCTCGGGCATTCGATCAGCGACGTTGACATTTTCTTTATCACAGTCGCACTCGTTATCTGTTATTTGAATAAAGAACGACTCGCCTTTGTCCTTGGGGGTGTACACTTCGTTGTTGGCGGCGTTCTCCGGCAGCAGGTCCAGCACATCTATGGCGGAGCGCACGAGCTCGCTGCGCCTGGTGCTGAGCGCCCGGCGCAGCAGCACGGAGCGCGGCGAGTTGGGATCGTCGAGGCTGTCCACGAGACTGGTGCAGTCGGAGCCCATGAGGTCTGCGTCGTCGGAAGAGGAGGTGTTCACCTCCATGGACTCGGTGTGCGGGAAGGCGGAGAAGCGCGGCACCACGGGGTTGTCGTCCGCGTCAGGGTAGTAGCTGCCGGTGCCGACGCCGCTGATGAGCTCGTAGCGTGCGCCGCAGTCGGCGTCCGTCCGGCTGGGCTCGTTGTCGTTGTTGATGAACACGTCCGTCACATTGGATATCTCTATGTGCGATATCTCCGGCGGCGACTGGTGCAGCTCGTCGCGGAACAGCTTCTGTATCTGATGCAGTACGGCCTGGTTGACGGCGTCGTGCTGCAGGTCGAAGCCGCCGGGTGAACTGGCGCGGTTGTTGTTGGACTCGGCGCTGGGCAGCTCGTCGCGGATGGCTAGTGCGCTGGCGTCGGTCTTGTTGTTGCAATCGTCCTTGTCCTCTTCGTTTATACACAGTTCCTCGTTACCAAATATGATCTGATTGTTTGATGTTGGGCTCAAGTGAACTATTGTGTTCACTCCTGTATTTTGAAGCTTTACTTTAATTTCTTTTTCAACGATACTGATTTTTCTCTCGTTTCCCATGGAGGCATTCATACATTCTAATTGATCCGTCAAAGAATTGAGACTCTCCACTAGAATGTTAGATACGTACTCGTCAATATTAATATTGTGGGCGTTCTTCTGGCTGAGTGTCGGAGGGCGCGAGCAGTGCGCGGGTTTGTCCGGCGACAGCGTGCCGATGGTGGGCGCGGCGCTGAGGTTGAGCGTCTCCGACACAACGATCTCCAGCACTTCGTAGGAGGGCGTGTGGACCGCGAGCGGCTTGTCGTAGGGCACCGCGTCGTTGTCGTCACGGTGCAGGCCGGACTCGCTGACGACGCCTGCGCAGTGGCCGCTCCGCGCGACCAGCTCGTCGAGCCGCCCTTCCTTGGCGGTCGGGTACGACGCCGAGTACGTTTCCGACGAGTCTGACAGCGAGCGCTCGTCGCTCACTGGTGACTGCGCAGATTCTTTGCTGGATATGGGCACGTCGTCGGCTGTGCTTGATTTTAATTCCATAGTGGTCATATCTGACGACTGCTGGTCTGAATATTCTACGAATGCATTTCTAGCTGCCATAACATGGAATTTAGAGCCATCACTGTCGGTTAACATATTATTTACTTTCTCTGCGTACGGAGAAGGTTCGTGGTCGTGGGACCGATACGTAGAATCTGAAAAGTCAGCTCGCGTGTCCCTGTCGTGTCGCGACTCTTCAGCTCGGTCGTAGCTGTTCTTCATAGCGGCGCGGAGCATTTCGTCGCTGCCGCGGAAGTCCCGTGAGGAGTCGAGCCGCTGACGCTTTGGCGAGGCCCAGCCGGCGCCGGGCGAGTGGCGCGAGGACGCGAGGCTGGACAGCGCGCGCAGCTCGGAGCGCGAGCCGTCCAGGGAGCGCGTTTCGCGGGCGCCGGGCGCGCAGCAGCAGCAGCTGCGGCACGGCTCGGCGCCGCGGCCCCACATGCGCCGCATCAGCGCCGAGCGCCGCATGAGCTCGCGGTCGCGCCGCAGGAAGCGGTGCGCCGGCTCCGTGGGCGACCCGCTGCCGTCCCTGCACGGCGACGCCGACGCGCCCGACCGGTTGCTAGCGGGCGCGCTCTCCTCGGACTCAGATCTTTGTTGCGCGAGACGATACCTGCAACGTGACAAAGGCGAGCTCAAATTGGTATCCCTTAGGGAGTGTAGTCTGGTGCGAGCACGCGTGTGAACGATTGCGGTTGACGACTTACTTCCTCATTATAGTCTCGGGCACTGAATAGCGGCGGCGGAGCAGGCCGGGCGAGGCGCCGGCGCGCGGGGGCAGCTCGGCGGCGGCGCGCTCCATGGCGGCGCGGGCGGGACGAGCGGGCGGCGCGGGGGCGGGGGGACGGTACGCCGCGGCACTGAAACAACGACGAAGCGCATTACGGTATTGCTTATAATCACTCTAATAATCTACCACTTATCTCATAAATACATCACCAAAATAACAAAGGCTACTTTTCTTTCTTTTTTAATAAAAGGTCCCTCAAGACACGGAGAACAGCTAGGTAGTATGAAAACAAAGACGAAGTTGTACTCATGGGTAGGTGTTCATGTTTGCTATGTATAGTAGACCGAGGCAGACGGGCATGCCATGTCGGCGATAGCGCGCGACGCACAGCGCCGGCCCCGCGCGGACCGCAAGCCGCAGCTCATTAGACGCGCGTCGAGAGCGCGCGCACTCGACCGGACCATAGAAAATATGCAAAGCAGCGAGTGCGAGCGCTGCACACCACCAAGCTATTGACGCCTGATTACAGATTACGTACGATACATTATGGAATCAGGCGTTAATTTGCGGAAATCCATGATATAAAATATTAGGAGAACTACCTACTTATGTAGAGCTTATTCCGCGAGACAGTAAATCGACTGTACATAGTTATGACCTGACTATGTTATTAGTCAGCGACTCCTTCAATCTGCACTAAGAACTTACGTTTACGCGATTATCGTTGCTAAACTAAATGGTTATAGTCCCCAGGCCGGCGAACAAATTTTTTTTTGATACATATACATTTAAGACTTTCTGAGTGCCTTCCTTACGATGAGTCCGACAAACTTTTCGAATGCGCAAATTTTGGTGCCGCTGCGTTTTTTAATGCTTGACTCCTGAAATTGTCGATATGACGTCACTATGGCTCTTCGTACATACACGTTTCATCTTTTGAGATTCGTTTAATAAAGTTAACTAGAGAATGGTGGTCAACTTGTCCGATAAAGATCGTGCTGCGTTTGGAGTGTCCACCATCCTGAAAATGTCGATATGACGTCACTATGACTCTTCGTACATACATGTTTCATTTTTTGAGATTCGTTTAATAAAGTTAACTAGAAAATTGTGGTCAACTTGTCCAATAAAGATCTTGCTGCGTTTGGAGTGTCCACCATCCTGAAAATGTCGGTATGACGTCACTACGACTCTTCGTACATACCTGTTTCATTTTTTGAGATTTGTTTAATAAAGTTAACTAGAAAATTGTGGTAAGCTTGTCCGACAAAGATCATGCTGCATATGGAGTGTCCACCGTCCGGAAAATATAGATATATTTTAAGATTAGGTATAAAGTATTGACAATTGGTGTGAAGTATGTTAATAGTAAATGTTGCATTTAGAAAGTCGTTTCGAATGATATGTATCATTACTACAGGAGGGATTTATTAACTTGAAAACACCTATCGATAAAATAATCTTATATAAGCTCTAGCTTCTGAAATACTAACAATTCGCTGAAGTTTTTTTAATATGAAATGTTGCATTTAATAACGTCTTTTGAATGATGTATAACTCATTACTAGAGATGGGAATTATTTAATTGAAAACATCTATCAATAATTATAATTTTAAATAAGCTCTAGCTTCTAAACTACTAACAATTTGTCGGAAGTATGTTAACACGAAATGTTTCATTTGGAAAGGTTTTTCAAATAATATATAATTTGTTACTAAAGAAGTAATAGATTAGCTTGACAGAACCTACCGATAATATATTCTTGGAAAAGCTCTAGCTTTTAAAGTACTAACAATTTGTCGGAGTTATGCTAATACAACCTTGCGCTTAAAAAGATCTTTTGATTGAAATATGGCTCATAACTTCAAATGAGATGTTATTCCTTAACACAATGTAAAGTATCAATAATATGCCGTAGGTCAGTTATGTCTTCCAAAATACTAAGAATCGGTAAGTGGTATGTTAAGACGGAATATAGCGCTTAAAATGATCTTTCGATTGACATATGGTTCATACCTAGAGGTGGGACATTATTCCCTAACATAGTAAAACCTATCGATAATACGCCTTATTTGGGCTATATCTTCTAAAATACTAAGAATTGATAAGTGGTATGTTGAGACAAAATGTTGCACTTAAAAAGACCTTTTGATTGATATATAGTCCATTAATAGATGTGGGATATTATTCCTTAAGATAATATAAACTATCAACAATACGTCTTAGTCAGGCTACTTTTTCTAAAATAGTTATTAAAATCGGTAAGTAGTATGCCAATTTAATATACTTAAATAATGCCCGTGAATATTTAAGTCAGAAATTGACAAAAAGAATAAATTTCTTCCAATTGTAATAATTTTTTCTCATTTTCTTGTCGAACTGACTATTTGACTCACTACATTTGTCGGACAAGTCGATATTTGCAATAAGAATAGTATTATCTATCATTGTTGTATTTGTCAGACATGTATGTATGGGGAGACACAGTGACGTCATATCGACATGTTTCGGATGGTGGACACTCCAAACGCTGCATGATCTTTATCGGACAAGTTGACCACAATTTTCTAGTTAACTTTATTAAACAAACCTCAAAAAATGGAACGTGTATGTACGAAGAGTCGTAGTGACGTCATACCGACATTTTCAGGATGGTGGACACTCCAAACGCAGCAAGATCTTTATCGGACAAGTTGACCACCATTGTCTAGTTAACTTTATTAAACGAATCTCAAAAGATGAAAAGTGTATGTACGAAGAGCCATAGTGACGTCATATCGACAATTTCAGGAGTCAAGCATTAAAAAACGCAGCGGCACCAAAATTTGCGCATTCGAAAAGTTTGTCGGACTCATCGTAAGGAAGGCACTCAGAAAGTCTTAAATGTATATGTATGAAAAAAAAATTTGTTCGCCGGCCTGGGGACTATTACCTGCACGGCTGAACATTATTATTACATATTTGCTTTATAAAAAAGCCAGCCCTCCGGAAACTTAATTTACTAATTACTGTAAGCTGTAATTTACTACTTTTTAAACGAAGAGGCACCGCGCTAATTTTGCTTCTAGTTTCCCTTGCGTAATACAGCACTGTTCAAGAGAAGACTGATCCATTCTCGCTCGGAATATTCTCAGAGTCCGGAACAACAATCAAGGGATTTCGTCTTATAGTCCGTGTTCATTGCTGGTCGGCGGTCGCTGCGGGGGTCGCCGCACGTCGCCACCAAAACGTTCAACGCAATCACAATGACCCCTACCTTGCACATTGCAGATTTTATTTGGTAGTGCGACAGTCCGGGCGACGTCGCGAATAACTTAAAACAATTGTTAATGCCAAACTTTAGTACCGAAAAGTATAATATTTAAGTATGTAATATGTTTCGTTTCGTTGAACTTATTAATGAAAATTGATTGAGTTGTAACGGGGAGTACGGGACTGCGACACGCGCCGGTTCAGATATAAATACATTCTGGTATTATTTCAGGCGAAGTAGTTGCAGAGAATGCGCGCGGCCGCTGAATACTTGACATAGTTGCGGCGCCACTCGGCCGTGCAGCGCCATGCACGCGAGCGCCACAGTGTTCCCTATATGCCTGCCATAATGCTGGAACCACACTTCGCTATGCGTTATTTGTTATGCGACTACGCTCAAATACTTGTTAAGAATGTGAGCGAACAAAAAACACGACATTCACACTTTGTGCCGGAGTGCCAAACTTGGTGCCGTTGTGCTTATTGTGTCCTTTGAAGTAAACCGATAGGTGAACGGATAGCCATATTTGTTATTTATTCGCGCTTATGTTTTGCGGGCAAATATAGACGAATGAACCCTCCACACTTCGTCGTATGCACCCCCGAATAACGCGCATAACCAATAACGCATAGCGAAGTGTGGTTCCGGCATAATACACGTAGTTTGTCAAACCGTACATCAAGGGCCCGATTCTTCAAATTTTACTTAAGCGACATACGATTCATATCCGACTGAGATCCAATCACACACGACTCAATTACGATTGAAGCGTATGCGACATTCCGCTATTTTTTTTTTTTGAAATAAACGTTTTTATCCGTTTCTGTGATTCAATTATGAAACAAATTATTTACGATTGCAATATGATTGTAGAGCAAACTACCGTATAGTAGACCAATCGCAAACCAATCGAAGGACATTGGTATACGATTGTTCTTATATCAGTAGCAGAAATGCCCGCTAAGGTTAATACTGCTATTGCGCTTCAATTTCTATTCAATTTTGACACTATTAACTTAGCAGAATCGGGCCCCAGGCCTGTCCACACTAAATATTATC
The DNA here is from genome assembly GCA_033682625.1 of Helicoverpa zea x Helicoverpa armigera. NCBI lineage: Eukaryota > Metazoa > Arthropoda > Insecta > Lepidoptera > Noctuidae > Helicoverpa > Helicoverpa zea x Helicoverpa armigera. The sequence continues at coordinate 10,365,927 of JAWIIS010000049.1, read as the reverse complement.
GCGGGCCAATATAAATTACCAAATAAGTTGACAGCCGTTGACATGATATTTTTAAGGACACAGATTAGGGTTTTAATAGAAAAGAGGGCGAGAATTTTTTTCTTCGTTTGAGGACTCTGCCTAACTGGTCAAAACTTCAGTCAAGAAAAATACGGGAGGGGAACGATTACCTTGAACGTAGGTACATTATTACAAATCTTCATTCAACATTTATAGATTAAAATAATGGGCCCAATATGGACGAATATTTTTTTTTATAAATAGGTGTGATATCAATGTTGGTTGATACTTTAAAATTTTTGTTTTAATCTGCCTCCAAATACTTCGGGAAATACTTTTCGCAGGCTGAGAAAAATAGCCTGTATCCTTCTTCGATAAATAGGCTATCTGACACTGACACATTTTTTTTTAATCAGACTGAGGAGTTCCTGATGAGGAGGATGAGGAGTGCCTTTAGAAAAACAAACAAACTTTACCTGTACTTTGATTAAGACTCTCGAAAATTTTACACATGCATGAACAAAAGGGCTATCAATATCAAACTTGACAATGAAATCAAGGGGAACTCCTTAACAGTCGGTAGCAACCAGCTTGTGTTTGGGCATATTTTCTGCATATTGACAAGGACTAACACCATTATGGCATATCTAGGACTGCTACTGAGGCTATTGAAGTTTTGGTTCCGAACACTGAAAACCAAAAAGAATTATTATTAAAAAAACAAAATACCCGACTGCACACTAAAAAAAGAGTAAAACAAGCCCCACAATAATATTGATCAATCAAATGCTAAAAACTAATTATGTAATACCGTTTAAACAATACCTATATTAAAATACACTACAATATGTGTTCGTAATCGATAGTTAAATAAACAGAAACTTATTTTGAATACAAATTTACTGAATATAATTTATAAATATTGATGGAAAGCATCGCAGGCGGGGACAAACAGAGGCTTATTTATAGTCATTTCGGTTGTGCACCATTTAGCAGAATTTTCGTTGGTGGTCCCCGCCTGCGATGCTTTCCATCAATATTTATAAATTATATTCAGTAAATTTGTATTCAAAATAAGTTTCTGTTTATTTAACTATCGATTACGAACACATATTGTAGTGTATTTTAATATAGGTATTGTTTAAACGGTATTACATAATTAGTTTTTAGCATTTGATTGATCAATATTATTGTGGGGCTTGTTTTACTCTTTTTTTAGTGTGCAGTCGGGTATTTTGTTTTTTTAATAATAATTCTTTTATTTATAACTTTTTAGCTGTTTTTATTTAACGAAAATGTTGTAGATGTAGAAGACTATGTACCTTACTTTACCTTACTTTACCTTATGCGTGTGCCCGCATTCGGGCTGTATACTCGAGCATATCCCCCTCCGCACCGCGCCGCGCGCCGCATGCCAGGCCACGCCCTATCTTTTTGCTTGCTAACGCAAGAGTTGCTTTGCGTTGACGCAGAATTAACATGTTCCCGTGGGAATTTTGAGAAAAAACGTATCCTATATTAATTACTCCCGTGATTGAAATGAATCTAATGATACCGCATACATATTTTTTTAAAGGGAAAATTAGAAAAAATATCCCGTGGGACTTTTAGGATAAAATGTATCCTATGACACTCCCGTAATCAAGACAAATCTAACGATACCTCATACATCAAAATCCATCAAGCCGTTTAGGCTACAGGAGGTCACAAAGGAACAGACATACATACATACATACATACATACATACTTACATACACTCGAAAAACATTACCCTCCTTCTTTGGCAGTCGGGTAATAAAACAGGTAAAAAAAAAAACAAGAACCGATTTTCACAAAACAGTGAAGGGGGAAGAAGTCGTGGTGGCCTAGTGGGCAAAGAACCAACCTCTTGAGTATGAGGGCGCGGGTTCGATTCCAGGTCAGGCAAGTACCAATGCAACTTTTCCAAGTTATTATGTACTTTCTAAGTATATCTTAGACACCAATGACTGTGTTTCGGATGGCACGTTAAACTGTAGGTCCCGGCTGTCATTGAACATCCTTGGCAGTCGTTACGGGTAGTCAGAAGCCAGTAAGTCTGACACCAGTCTAACCAAAGGGTATCGGGTTGCCCGGGTAACTGGGTTGAGGAGGTCAGCTGAATCCGGTTAGACTGGAAGCCGACCCCAACATAGTTTGGGAAAAGGCTGGGAGGATGAGGATGATGAGTGAAAGGGACACAAAAAGTGTTCTATTGAAAAGTCCCCCAAGTGTGAATGTTGAATTTGTTTGTAAGTTTAGAGCTGGTGAATTGTGAGTTTTGATGCAGAGTCAGCAGGTGTAGTCGAGTATGAGTGTAGCGGCACTGACCAGCGGCTGCGCAGCGAGCGCGGCTCGGGCCACGCGTCGCGCAGCGTGCGGAGCGCGTCGCGCAGCGCCGGGGACACGCCGCGCGCGCAGCCTTCTGGAACAACGTCACACGTTCATCATTACTCCTTACTACTACATTATTATACTAGGACATTTCTCAAATAATCAATGTTGACCATCATGGCTAAATAAAAGATCGGCCACTTCGCTTGGAAATGTCGGTTATAACCGGCGGAACCCGAACCTCGCGTAACCCGTCCCGGAAGAACTTTAGCAGTAGGTAAAATATTCATATCCATGCATGCATTATTATGCAAAGAAACATTGTAGATCTGCTCAAAACATGACCCCTATTATGGCCTAGTCGGGTAAATAAAAAGCGAGTGTGCACGAGGTCGCACCGCTTCCGGGGCGCATTTCCGCTCGCGGTTACTTTTGACAATTCGGGCGGTCGAGGCCGCCTCTGCACAGGCGAGCAAGTGCGCCGCACTCGACTGAACTCGTCGTGGCTACTTCAATACTGCTATATTTGGACATGCAGCCGAGCGACGGCGTCGTCGCTTGCACTGACTAATCATGAGACAGTAGTGCACACGACTGACTCACAGGCTATTTCAGTGGCATTGAGATAAGGGCTTTTATGCCTTACTGTCTTACCTACTGTAAGTATAGGTTCATATCTGCAGAAATGCGTGAGTGTCCTATATGTATGAGCGACGCACTAACGAATCATCGGTTAGGTGTGACTGATTGAATGTGATTTGTCTGTATTGGCGTTACGCGACGCATGTTCAGTCAGCTATGAACCTCCCTAAGGAAGACGCGAGCGGTGAGCACGGAGCTTGGTGACCATGTGTCTATGATTCGTGTCAATAGATACATAATTTGGAAGACAACGCATATTGACGCCAGTGTCTGCTAAAAGCAGCATTTGTGTATATTGTTATGGTGACGATGAATACTCGTTTCCCTTGAAGACGCGGTAAAGTAACTTGAGAATGATAAACGATCTGACTGTAAACACCATTGAAATCCAAAATGTTTTAAGTTGTTCCTTCTAAAATATATGGGTGACATAAATACTTCATTTGTTAGAAAGTAACACCCAGTAGGCCTGTAGGCACATTAAGTACTTTGTGTTGCGTTTAATTACATAAGAAATCAGTGGTCAAGAGAACAGACCGTAGTGCTGATTATACACGCGCACAACCGCTCGGGGACAGATATGATACCTAACTCAATTGCGAGATAGCTGGACGACTGTTCTCTGGCTCTGGCGTGTGTGGTGTCGGTATAATTGTGACACCACCGCTGCGCAGGACACTAATGGTAGGTAATTGTAACATCGCTATTCTCTGCTTCCGATAATAATCTACAAGTACAGTTTTTGTTTGAGCTGTGCCCACGACAGCGACCGGGTTGTAAGTACTGTCAGTGACATCAGCGCAATGCACCACTTGGCATGTTTGTGAACAAATTCACGCTTACCACGAGTTTCGCCGCTGCTAGCCGTAACGCCTGTTCCCGGAGCGGTTACAGCGCAGGTATAGGCAATAGCACTTTGTTTACAAACAGTGTCGCTTCGTGACGCGCCTACGCGCCTCCTACCTTAGCAAATACACTGCAGCCTGCAACTACTTTCATAAAATGAAACATATCGCAAGCCTCGTGATTATTATTAACTTACAATGATCGAGAGACCTCATACTGCCTGTCATGATTCCTGACTGAGGTTTAAATACTGTCAAAGATTTACAAATCGTCATGACCAGTGGTAGGTTCTTGGCCTTAGCGGAATGTGTTCTATTTGTTTGTTTTGCTGTGGAACTACTAACAATCGATGTGATCAGGGATATTTATGATTCGATTTATCCTTTTCTCTTTTTTGTGATGTTTACGCTTCATGCATGTTCTCGTGAATACGTAAAGATTAACCGATTTATAGACATTGATTGGTCGCTAGGTCGCTATCAACTTCGTGCCGTAACAGTTCGCCCTCCAACAACTGGCCATAGTGCATAGATGTGATCAGTAATATAGTGATCATCAAAACCTAAGACTTGTATCTTGTATTGAGCAATCTCAAAGCGGAATGAACCGTTCAACATCGCAAAGGATGACGATGATGCCAGACGCGGGGGCTGCTGGATTGTTCGAAAGAGTTAACGCGGCTCTAACGCTCCCGCCTGACCACCGCTGGCTAATTTATTGCTTACTCATTAGAAAAATACACTTTCTTGCTTTGCCTTAATGACCTTACATAAACGATAGCTTTCTTAGAAGGTTAAACCTACATATAAAGGGTTTTCTTTTTCTTTGAATAGCGCCGTAGGATTTACAACGCAAAAATTCACCAGTGGTCAGGCGGATAAGTTCGCGGTAGTACAGAAAGGGTTTTAGTCAGTAAAGTCCGACACCCATGATGATATCTCATCTAAAAAAAAAGGTTGAATAGTCTCACTGCACAATTTCGCTTCACGAAATGAAATGAAACTATCTTGACAATGTCCTACTTTGCTTTGATGGCAAATCAAAAAGCTGCATGGCATTCTAAGTAAGTTGGCTATCCTGGAAACATTGCCATCTGAATAAAACTGAGTGCTTATGCAGTCCACTTTACAGCGACCATGCCTGAGATGACCCACTGACCATGTATTCTGTTGTTACATACATATGGAATGAAAATAGTGTGAATAGGCTCTCAGGTCATTTATACAGTCACCCGAATGCACAAAGCAGCACTCATAAATATTGTAAGTATGTACTTAAGTAGTGATGAGGTTCCATGCGAATGTGAGAAATGCGTCACTGGTGGGTGTCAGGGAGACGGCGGCGACAACACAAGCGCGCCAGTGCGGCGTGCGGCGCAGCTGTACGTGCTGTAAGCGTCACATACAGCTTACAGCATCATACCGCTGCACAGCCTGATCGATACTAACTTGTAGTCGCCGATGAAGCGGTGGGTGGCGACTCTCCTCACCTGCCGATGTCGATCTCACTACTTTACGTATAATAACAACAGCCAGCTATCCGGTCGGAATTTGGTTTAGTTTCCGTTGTCAACAGATTCAATGACGTTAAGTGTGTTACGTTTTGAGTAGATTCGTGTTCGACTCCCAAGGGGGATTTTCCGGAACACGAGTCTGAATGTGGTGGTGGTGGTATCGGCGGCGGCACGCGGCGCTCGTCAGCTCAGCCCATGGGCTCTAGCCGGGTGCGTGTGCGTGCGGCGTGCGGCCCGCGCGCGTGGCCAGGCGGGACTGGCGAGTGGCGGCGAGTGGCGGCGAGCGGCGCGCGCCGGCGAGGTCGCGAGTCGACAGCACCTCAATGAACTTACTCACTAACCTCCGCGCACCGGTTTCACCTGCGGCTACCCTCGACTACCATCTGAAACCTTTTCTTGATTGAAATGAGACTTTTTGTTCTAAAAGCTGTTGGATACATGAGTAGGTTCCTACGTAGTATGCAGTTTTGTGTAAGTTTATATGATGTAACAGCCGCTCGGGTCGATCGAGCAAAGCTTGGCGCAGTCGGCTCGTGGATGGATAATTCTATCTTGACATGACGAGTTCCTCTATGTTTCAGAAATCGTTATATCCGTAACGACTTCCAAAGTCACAAGCCAAAATATCTGACAGCCTTTCATAGCAAGGAGCGAGGTGGACAATTCAGTTGAGGAAGTCTCAAAAAAAGAAATGATCTACAGTCGGTCCATGTAAAATATAGATACCTACAGATGATATCTGAGAAAAGAAAGGTAACGGTAGAAGCTATTGTGTATTATTTTAAATAAGTAAGTGTAGTGTTTTAGTGTAGTAGTGTTGTTCGTATCTGCACAATGAGCTTAATGGTATTTTGTGTAAAAAGAGCCAAAAACTCACGCAAAAACTATATTCTAAAAACATATTTTTTCCACATTTTTTTACTTCTGGGTGACCAAGACTTATTTGAACAAGTCGTCACGTTTTTACCGTAAACAGTGTCGGCTGCGCGTATAATTACTGTAATCAGTGGCCACTTCAACGCGTTAATACTCGCGTTAAACCCTTTGATGTACCGCCACTTGAGTTATCGCCAAACGGCATTGTTAATAATAATAATAAATAAGCCCCGCAGGGCATCTGAGGCGGATGACGGGGAGTAGCGACCCCGCGGGGCTTATATCCGAGTGCTCCAGGGAGAGTACACTGTCCCCCATCTCCGGCTTGCCGGAGTGAAACATGACGGGGGATGGGTCTCCCGCCTCTTGGCTTGCCTTTATCGGCCGGTCAGAGTAGAGTCGCTAGCAGGGTTAGCAGCTCTGCTCGAAGGGTAGGTGCCTCGTGGTAAGTGGCGAGTGGGCCGGTGATGCTGGACCCACAGGGAGCGCGTGATGTGCGTTTAAAGTCCGCCGAGGTATCCTCACCCTTCAGCCGCTCATGTACCTGTTGCCCTCTTGTTGCGATTTAGCGCCTGATTCCCGGGGGCCCAGTAAGTGAGGTGGCGAGTCTCCATCTGCCATTTTTACATGTATTTAATACATTGTCATCGGCAGGTGCCATAGTTCCCGTAGTTTCCCCATTCCTAGTCCATTAGCATCCCATCACAATAGCCCAATTAGTTTTCATCCATAGTTAGCAATAGTTTAGCACAGAACCGGGGATTGTCCTTGGGTATCGTAGGTTTTGTGTCACCATTTCATTAAAGTTGTCTCAAAAGGGCTTCAGCGTGTTGGCTTCGGCCCCACGTTCGCCTCCCAAAAATCCGGGACTCCGTAGTCCCAAGGTCTGGTAGAGACATACAAATTAATAAATAACCATAGGGGAGTCGCTAGAGCAAGGTTAGCAGCCCTGCTCGGAGGGTAGATGCCTCGTGGTAAGTGGCGAGCGCTGTTTCGTGAACGTCTCTAAAACCCACAAAGCGATTTCGTCGACCCGGGAATCAAACCCGAGACCTCGTGCTCGACAGTTGCGCAAAATCGAGAAATGATGACGATTTAACGATCTGGTCAAATTAATATGAACATTTCATGAAACGCAACCATTTCATGAAATGCTTAAGCTTTTCATGAAGTGGTCAAATCTACGATATGGCTACGACATATACATGGATCCCGGTAAGTTTCCAGAGAAAAAAACCTAGGGTACAAAAAATCTTAGTTTTGGGACACAAAACTACCCAAACAAGCGTAAGAAACCTCTGTAAAGAGAAGCCGCGAGCGCGAAATTTTTGGGACGCAATGATACCTAAAGACCGATAAACTGTAGGTCCCAGCTGTCATTGAACATCCTTGGCAGTCGTTACGGGTAGTCAGAAGCCAGTAAGTCTGACACCAGTCTAACCATGGGGTATCGGGTTGCCCGGGTAACTGGGTTGAGGAGGTCAGATAGGCAGTCGCTTCTTGTAAAGCACTGGTACTCAGCTGAATCCGGTTAGACTGGAAGCCGACCCCAACATGATTGGGAAAAGGCTCGGAGGATGGATGGAATGATACCTAAAGAAATTAAAAAAAGTCAGTGTCAAGTGATAGGCGCGAGCGCAGCGACCGTGAAATTTTTGAGTCTTGGAACACAAAAGTCCTCCGACTCCTAAACAGCTTAGAAATCGTCAGCGTAGAGCGTCAATTGTTTTTGCTATTTCAGTACTTTAACTTATTGTTAGATTGAGGACTCAAAGAGTAGCAGAACAAATGAGAAATGATATGCAAATATGTGCCGACCGAGATGGCACCCGGGGCGGACCGCCCCCTCTCCCCCCCCCTTACGCCGCTACTGAGTTCAATACACATGTTATGCTTGGCTGTGACTGTGTGTGATGTGTGTTCAGTCAGTGCAACATCGAAATAAGTAGGTAAGTGTTTCCAGGAACGGTTTCGCGTCCCCAAGGATTGCAAGAAATATGCGAAACTGACAACAACTTCTGTAGTCGGAGAGGCACTTAAACAAGAAGTTAGTGGTTGAATCCACACAAGCATAGCTAATTACAGGAATTATGATCTATGCCCAAAGTAGTCAGGCATACAGACACGGAAAACATTCCTATAGCTTTATACTTAAGTAATATGAGCAACAGTATATCCCAATAGGAGTGACACGCAACGCACGCAGGGGCGCAGGCTGCGCGGCTAGTGCAACCATTATGTAAATAGGTGACCCGATTCCGCGACACGAACAATCGTAACCCGAGCCCGCCAGACCGGTCGGCTTTGTTCCGGCGCGCGACACACTCACTGCGCACTGCACTGCACCTACGGCGACATTACTGCAATTTTATCGCATAATTACCAGTACATTTTTATTTACATGGTGATGATTACGTTTTGAACAATTGTAGTTGAAAACACAGTCAAAAAATATTTTTGCCATACGATGACCTAGCAAAACATTTCACGGCATTGTCAATCTGTAGTTGACGATCACAATAGCGAAGTAAAAGTATATGAGAAAGCTGAGCAGCACGACCAAAAAGGCGGTGCTGGCGAAAAGCAGCCAGCCGGCGCACGCGGCAGCCACCGCGAGCGCGAGGCCAGCCAGCAGCTGCGCCGGCGCGCACAGCAGCATGCCCCACACGTAGACGTCGCACAGCGCGTCGCTCTCAGCGGCCGCGGCCGCCAGCAGCAGCGCGTGCAGCGCCAGCAGCAGCACGCCCAGCGCGCCGTGCGCCAGCCGCAGCCAGCGCGCCGCGTCGCCCGCCGCGCGCGCCACCAGCGCCGCGCCCGCCGCGCTGTACAGCCACAGGTACGCCGCCGCGCCCAGCGCGCCCGCCAGCGCCGCCAGCAACGCCGCCGCGCGCAGCGGCAGCCCGCACGCGCGGTCTACCACCGGGCACCGCTCCGCCAGGTAGCCCATGCCGCCCGCGCCGCCGCTCTACCTCACTCTACCGCAGGTGTGATGCCCACACACCACACTCAACACGACTCTTACTGACATATTATTACCGCACCATAAACAGACGTTGACACACGACACTTGACAAGCCAACAAGGATAGAACGATTCAAAGAGTTTACCTACAATGATTGAGTTCCGAATTTCGACGGCCACTAGATCAGGGGTATTCACCAAAAAACCTGTCATTGTAACACTAACCACAAGTTCATTAGTGGGGTAGCTTCTGCGGAAGAATATTGAAGATAAATCCTATACAACATTCCTATCTAGTCTGAAACGTGTGCCTAGAAGTAACACAGACCTATTTCTGGGTATCTAGAAACTCTCTGAGAGAAATGCATACCATGTAATGTTTTGTATGTGCAATTTTATATTATTATAAACTAGCTTCTGCCAGCGACTTCGTCCGGGTTAGATTCGGACTTTGTGCAAAGGGAGGAAGAAATAATAATCACCAGCCTATCCAATTATCCAAATCTATACGTACCTAGCCTATTACTACTTAGCTTTAACAACTAAAGCTACACACGCGACGGAAGCTAAAAAATGGAGTATCTTCTCCCGTCTTTCCAACATTTCCCATTACTGCTCAGCTCCTATTGGTCGTAGCGTGATGAAATGTATCCTATAACCTGCCCAGGAGTATGAAGAATGTTTGTGCCATTAGTCATCAAGTTTCATTAAAATCCGTCGAGTAGGTAGTTTTTGTTTCCATAACGAACATACAGACAGACAGACAGACAAAAATGTTACTAATTGCTAATTGCTATAGGCTATAGGCTTTTTATCCCGGTACGGGAAGTAGTTCCCACGGGATGCGGTTGAAACCGCTGGTAAATTATATAATTGTTTTCATTAAAAATGACAAAATAGTTTGCATGGTATAAGGTGAAGTGTAATGAGCCAGCACTTTGTAACATGCATACAGTATGAGCAATGAGCAAGTGTTACCTGCGAGGGCGCGGCGCATGCGCAGCGCCAGCAGGCGGCGCAGGTCGGCGGCGCGCGCGCGGCGCGGCTTGCTGACGCCCAGGCGGCGCCGGTGCCGCGGGCTGCGCGCCGTCGGCCCTTCAGCGCTCGACGCTTCCTCAGAGCTCAAGCTACACTTTTTACTCCGAACTGATTTCACATTCACTGAAGGCATTTCGATGGGGGGCAGAGAGAATTTCTCAGGATTTAAACATTTTTTTGGCCAAAAGTCATCGGAACTAGACAAGTTAGTGGAGTCTTTGGGGCTGGGCAGCTGTAACGGCGGCAGGATCTTGTTGTAGGGGACCAGCCGGCGCCGGTAGTCGGTAGTCCGGCAGCTCGAGCTCGAGTTGAACCACATGTCGGTGGCGAACAACGACTCGGACACGGAGTCGCGGCTGGTGCTGAAGTCGAGCGTGCAGTTGCGCGTGCGCGTCACACTCAGCAGGTTGAGCGGCGCGCGGTGCACCGTGGCATTGCCCAGCTCGAAGCTGGGCCGCGAGCCCGAGCTGGCGGTGTTGTAGTCGTCGTCGGAGGCGGGCGCGGCGCCCGGGGGGCTCCACAGCGTGAAGGGCGCCACGGGCTGCATGTTGAGGAAGGCGCGCGCGATGTGCGCCGGCGCCGCGGCCAGCGTCGGCGGCTCGGGCGACAGCACGCCGAACGGGTGCGTGAAGTAGAACAGGCACAGCGGACGATTCTGTCGATACCAACAACATCTCGGTACTTAATTATCTACATGTACTGCATGTAGTTTACACGGTTTTTACCAATACATAGTAACTACAAGGAAGAGTTACAATATCAGCTTCTGTAAGATATCATCTAATCATATGTGTGTCAAAAATCCAAATAGACCCAGGCTTATACGTGAAAGCATATTTTTTCTAAATATCATGAAATATCATCAGAGTGATCCCGATAGTGTAAACAGTCCTCAGTAACAGGCGTGTTATAATAAGGAGAATAGACAGGACAGAGGTTGTGTCTGTGCAGGCTGAGAGTAGCTTTCCACAACAATCACTACGTAGTATAAAACAAAGTCTCTATTCCCCGTGTCCGAACGCTTAAATCTTCAAAACTACGTAACCGATCTTCATGCGGTTTTTTTTAATATTTAGATAGAGTGATTAAAAAGGAAGGTTTATATGTATAATAGCATACATTAAATAGTGGGGAAATACTCTTATCCCGTGCGAAGCCGGGGCGGGTAGCTAGTACCTCATAAAGTACCTTCGCTTCACTCATACTGTGTGCTCACACGTATTCTAAGTAATTACTTTCTAAGTAATTTCTTCTTCTTCAGAAGAAGAAGACTGCAAGTAGGTAGATAGTCATACTACAGAAAACCCACCTTTACGTCGTCAGTAGAAGTTGACGCATCTGATCTTCCGCCATTCATGTTTGTTTGCACTTTAATGGAGGACTTCTCAGGATATTTTAATGTAGCAGTGAGTGATGCGGCCGAGCTGCGGCCGCCACATCTCGAGAGTAGCTGACAGAGGCACGACACTAATAGGTTCACACCGAGCCAGTAACACGTAACAATGCATCCGATCAATCAGTGTTTGCAAATAGTATCCGAACAGTAAGTGCGGGCGGCAGCGCGGTGGCGGGCACACTGCCGCGCCGTGGCTGGCACTGCGCGGCCCGCGCCAGGGCAGCACTCATATGCTCGAACTAACAGGAGCAGAGCATTCGTGGTGCTCGTCTACGGAAGTCAGCAATCGAGCCTGCCGAGCTTCTAGCTGCTTCAAACTGAATTTTGGCCCTCCTATTTCGGTAGTAATGTTTTCATTTGCCCTCGTCTACAATATGTGGTCCTCATATTACATACTTACAAATGTAAGATGAGCAATTTATTAATTTAATTATTTTAAAAGTATCTATGTGAAGTTCCTTGTCAGTTCGTCTCCATGAGACCAAATCCTTGGAACCGTGCACCCAGCTTCTTATTTTTGGTAGGACCTGTCATAAGTCTATTTAAAACCGCACGGTTTGACTTGACTTCTTGAATCTACTAATGACGGCACGGCAAGGTAAACAGTTAGCGAGTACATCCCTGTGGCGGAGGGCGAGCGGTGCCGGGCGGCGATGGCGCTCGTCACCCAGTTCCCGCGGCGGGCGGCGTGCGCAGCGGGAACAGCTCCACTTCAGAGTGTGGCTGACGAGCTCGTGCCTGCCGAGGGAACTCATCTCCTGTCACAACTCACCCAAGCTTCATCTCCTCAGATTTCGCAAACTGTTAGTTAACCGGTTTGTGTTTTCAAACCGACTTCCCAAAAGTGGAGAAACTACTTTCTGATTTTCCCCAATTAGTAGCAATAGTTAGACGGTAGGTATCAGACTTACTGACTTCTGACTACTTGTAACGACTGCCAAAGATATTTAATGACAGGCGGGACCTACAGTTTAACGTGCCATCCGAAACACAGTCATCGGTGTCCAAGATATACCTCCTTAAAAAGTACATACAAACTTGTAGTTATTTGAAAAGTTGCAGTGACACGTGCCTGACCTGGATTAGAAACATAATTATTGTAAATAAATACGTATGTACATAGCAAAGTACTTAATATATAGCAAAATACCTCGTTACCTGCCTCGTTGGTCTAGCTGTCGCAAGTGCGGCTGCTGAACACGAGGACTCGGGTTCGATTCCCGAGTCGGGCCGAAATCGCTTTGCGGGTTTTAGAAGACTTTCACAAAGCAGTCCGGAGCCTGGAAGCTGGTGATTGATACACACGTGCATCGGAGAGCACGTAAATGTCGGTCCTGCGCCTGATCTCTCTCCGGTCGTGTCGGATTACCGTCCCATCGGGCTATGAGAGTTAAGGAATAGTGAGTGCACCTGTGTCTGCGCAAATGCTCGTGCACTATAATGTCCTGCGTAGTTGGCTAATCTCATTACATGAGAACAGCCGCCGTAGCCGATAATCGGCTAGGAGGACATCATCATATAGCCAAACTACTCTTTCCGAAATGGTGGGATGGTTTTTTTATTTTTAATATAATGGTTGGTTACAGCTTGGTTTACTATCATTATCAACAAGTCGGTTTATGGAAACCCTGACAATTCGAGGGCGACTTTCATTAAAAATGTTCATGCATCGGGTACATGATACATATTGGTACATAGGATCAATCAACGGCCATTTCGTCTATTGCAGACGATTTATGTGGTGGTGTCTGTGATACAACGCCTTTCGTGACTGAACAGACCGATACATAGGATAAGGCTAAGTATATTGGCTTGTTTATATTGGCTTGGATCTGACTTGATGATGGAGACAACAGAGAGGGGAATTCCACTTGTAGCAAGTACCACGTGTTTAGGCTTATTTCATTCGTACTGGCGAATGTTGTTGAGTGCCATTTCAGGCTTGACTAGGAAAGCCAACTCTCTAAAGGGCGATAGCATCAACGTATCTCAGATTGGGATTTTTTTTATTCCATTTTTGATCTCAGATCAAAAGTTCCAGCCGCTATGATGAATTCCAGGTTCCAACCGGTGAAAAGGGCATAACGATTCTCACAAAACTCAGTATCGGTACGCGTCTATGTAAATTACACCCATACACATCCGGCACCTCCGCCACCTAACAATGGTTTCTTCTGGTTTCTTACTAAGTTTCGTGACGATAAAACTATAATGTTGTTATTTTGATCGCGGTTCGTTTGATTTTGGAATGTGACACTTAGCGGCTGCAATAAATACGATAGATAGGGCATGCCGTTGCCGATACGCTGGTTCCCGCCAAATTAACCAGTAAGACGCGGCACGAGGGAGCGCGCGCACGTGCACCGCGCCTCGCCGCTCGCGTCGCGTGCACTCGTCTTAATGATCCGTGTGAGTGATGATAAGTCTTTATCAAGTCCGCTTTCCTTCCGAAAGTGGAGCAGCCAGCGACATCCATAATCACTTATGTCATCGATTATTTGATTACTTTAACTTATACATGTAAAACAGCCCACATTCAATCCATTGAATATTACTTAACTCAATTTTCTGTGTTATTACTACTTAAACTCACTCCGAATCCGCAGTAGGAAGATGGTTAGATAAAATTTATTATAGGGTACCCTATCCATTTATTAAACGAGCCGTGTCATGGAGAACTGCCTCCAAGGCCTTGACGCAACCAACCATATGAATATGCATTGGCAGCACTTGAGTCTTAGGTGTTGCTGGTGGCCTGGCCAAGCCGTCAGTAATGGCTGAGAATACATTTCAGTCAGTCGGGATACTTGGCTTGTTATTCTTACTTATATGAGATTCATGCGCGTGTGGTGGATGCGGGGTGCACGTAATTGCTCCTGTCTGTTTTGTGGCTAGTGCTCATTCAGTGAGGTTATTCTGTATATACAGCACCTTGAAACCAAATTATGTATGTACCACTTACTAGTGCATCGCTAGAAAGCGGATAGTTCAGTCAGTCGTTACAATTTACAATGAGATGAACATGCTCAATCAGTCGCATGCTTCTCTGAATTGATGCTAATGAAAACGGCGGCTCAGACGCTGTTGCCGCGTTGGCGCCCTATTCGCGTGCCATCCTATTATTATAATATTGGGCACAAGACAGTTGACGACCGTTCAAATGTCCTAACTGTTGTTTTGTATCAAGTCAGTGTGTAAGCGTTATCAACGCGTGGCATGTGACTAATTTATGAAAAGATAACAATAGGAGGTGCCAGTAGCTATCTCTGCAATAATATCAATAATTAAGTAGTACAAACTGATTATTTATGCTGAGGAGCTGAGGAGCCTACACAGCACGCGCCGGAAGGCTTCAAGGGGTGAATTTCCCGGGACCAAAAATTGCGTGGCATCGATGAAATCGGTACTAAAAATCATTGTTATAATATTCTAATATTTTTTTCTAAATAGGTGAAATAGTAATCTATGTGTAGCACTAAATATTTTGTTAATAGGATTAATTGGTTCTCCAAAAAAAATAATTAAACCTCAAAATCTTTCATTGCCGTGTTTGTCCACACGTCACCTTGATGTGTACATACTAGACTTTATTGATAAAAATGTATTAGTTATTTATATTAAAACCTAGTTTTATTAACCGACTTCCCAAAAAGGAGGAGGTTATCAATTCGGCCGGTATGTTTTTTTTTTTTTTCTATGTATGTACATCGCATCGATTACTCCGAGGTTTATAGACCGATTTACGTGATTCTTTTTTTGTTCGACGCGGAATAGCTGCCAGTTGGTCCCGTAGTCGTCAGGTCAGGATCTGATGATGGAAACCCTGAGAAATCGAAGGCAACCTTCGAAAGTTGTAGGCATACATAGGGTAAAAACTTAACACTCAGGTGTATGCCTAAAAACACTATACAACAGTGAAGGTTTGGAGCTGACCTGATGATGGAGACCAGAGAGGGTCGAGGGAACTAGACAACTGAATATGTAAACTACCTCGTGTTTGGGCTTATATTATTTGTATTGACGAGACCTTTGCAAAAGTGAAGGTTTGGAGCTGACCTGATGATGGAGACCAGAGAAGGTCGAGGAAACTCGACAACTGAATATGTAAAATACCTCGTATTTGAGCTTATATTCTTTGTATTGATGAGAACTTTCCACTTATATGGATAGGGACAACTATTCGTATCACTGAAAAGCTGGAAATAAAAAACTTTTTTACAAAAAAATTAAACCGACTTCCAAAAACACTAAAAAGCAAAAAAAAAATTATTTTAGGTGCATCGGCCTAGAAGGCGGTGGCAAAATTAACTTAGTAACATCCATAAGACACCGACTTCTAGGCCGATGCACCTAAAATTATTTTTTTTTGCTTTTTAGTGTTTTTGGAAGTCGGTTTAATTTTTTTGTAAAAAAGTTTTTTATTTCCAGCTTTTCAGTGATGAACCTAGTTTTATTTGATTCGTGAATAGTTAAAGTATTGTTACGGACTACATTTGTTCAAATTTTTAAACAATACAACAAATGGTAAATAAAAAATAGTTTGTCCCAGAACTACCATTCATCGCCATGTCCTAAACATATTTGAGAATATTGCTTTTTCTAACGGTTTGCGTCCCTCCCGCTGTGCGCTAAATGTTGCATATTAGTGGACGTCAAGTGTTCGACGTGGAATGACGTGTGCACGTGCCTGCGTTTTCGCGCCATAAATGCAAGTATGCAATTTTTTTATCACTGGACATTTTTTCTTTCATCGCCGTGGATAGGTCTTACTTCTGTTTGAATAAGTTTGTCCTCTTAATTGATCATTCGGTACAATGCCATCTATCTTATGTTTATTTGTGACGTGTTAATTACTGTGAATTATTAACAGATTTTTAGTTTTTTGATGTTTTTGCCTTGATATTCATTGCCGTGCTCTCATTGCCGTGGTTTCCGTGGTCAAAATTTGCTATGGAAATGAAAAAAAAATACACAGCAATGAAAAAATTTTCATTGCCATGCCTTGTAAAACAATTTCATTTCATTGCCGTGGCCGCTTGTTTCATTACCGTGACTTATGTTTTCATCGCCACGGCATGATTAAGAAAAAAAAACAATTTGTACTATACATATAGTCAAGTACAAAAAGATATTTCCACGTTCACCTCACAAAATGATAAACTTACACACACACCACTTCAGGTTCAGGTTTACTTAGGTTGTTTTACTAGAGGAGTATTTAAGAAAAGAAAGAGGAAGATATGTCAAAACGATGGCTGCACGAATAGTTTTCATTGCCATGGACGCATGTTTCATTGCCGTGCATGCAAGTTTCACCGCCGTGGCATGAAAATTGTAGTCTTGTGTATCTCGTTAGTTTTTTAAGCTCTCTACTAGATATTAAGTAAGAATACATATCTTATCAAAAACTTTAGTAAACACTATTTTTTCTTGTTCTAAAGTTGAAGTATAAAAAATCCACGGAAATGAAGATTTTATTGGACCTGTTGAAATTCACCCCAAGATTTTTGTAAAACCTACTACTGGTGTAGATAATGTTTATCATCAGCTCATTATGTTTATCAAAAATACAATAAATAACAAAGTTCTAATTTGTATTAATTTATCAAATCGGGACACTCTAAGATCTACAAGAGTAGGTACTCGAGGATACCCTGATAAATGATAAAATAATAAATTATTCTCGGAGATACGACATAGGTACAATAATTATTCTAGAATAGATAAAATATTTTTTTTTTAACGGAAAACTTTTACATAGAATTTTATACAATGTATAGGTACAGAAAGCTAGTACTTAGGTATCCTAATCCTAACTAATATTATAAATGTGAAAGTAACTCCGTCTGTCTGTCTGCCTGTCTGTCTTTTCTTCACGCCTAAACCACTAAACCGATTTGTGTGAAATTTGGTACAGACATAGTTTGGAACTTGAGAAAGGACATAGAATAGTTTTTATTACAAAAAATATAAAAAATAAAATTTATTCCGGACATATAGCGCCATCTATTGGTCAAACCAAAAATCTGCCGGAAGTCACTATTCCACGCGAACGAAGTCGCGGGCAAAAGCTAGTATTCTTATATACCTAAAGGTTAAATTACAGCTTATAATTAATACAATTGTATGATAAAAAATAAGTTACTGGCACAAGATGTTTATACTAGGAATTCAAATCATACGAGTATCGACCTAATAGTATAAGCTAGGGTATGATCTCCTAGCCTTAATCAGAAATAAAACGTCAATTCGTATCACAATAACTTCTTGTATTCACTTTTAAAACACAATTTAATATCAATCGTTAGAAAACATAGTTTATCAGTCCACGAAGGAAGCGCATGGGAAGCGCGCGCTCTAACTGTCAAAATCTCTTTTTAGTGTTGTCCTCACAGTAGAGGTAGTGTTGTCCGTATCAAACTAAAATGATTTAGTATACTTCGGTAAATATAGTATAGTTCCTTAATGTATGAAAAGAGAATATAACATACAGAACAACACAGGATAATATTAGTCTAACAATAGCAAGTAGGTACTTCCAGTATACCGCTTTCTATACCTACTTTGTTAATTACAGAATGTGGTGTTGTCCTTTTGCGCATTACAGCTATATACAATACTGCAAGCAGTATCTAAGTATACTTAACTGTATAACAACAGCGTAAAAAAGAGCAAGAACTAAGTACCTACCAACTTAAAAAATGAGATGGGGATCAAAATATGCCATTTCCATTCTCAGGTCCAAGCTACCTCTCCACCAATTTAGTTCCGCCTTACTTAGGTTAAAAGTGGTAATAAGAAGTAGGTACCTAAGCATATACTTCGTGAAAAAGAAACAAATCGAGGCTGGTTAAATGTTACACCGCTGTATTTATAGAGGACTTAGCGAATGTCATCCGCAGCGGTGTGTGAATCAGCTGTGGCGACGCATGCGCGTGCGCTTCGCTGATCAAAATAAACATAAATGTCAGACAGGGAGGCGGACTGGGCGGACGGAGTGACCGGCGACTGCAGTACTGCGCGCTCATGCACTCTGAATCTTTGGTTTGTCTTGCAAACTTACTTCTTATCGGATTATGCGGGAAAGGCATCCAATTTATAGGTCATATTGCTATGGTTTGGGCCTCGGGCTAAAACGAAACAAGGGCAATACACACTCCTTATATATCCTTATATATTATAAAATACATGGATCAAAGAAGATTGCGTGCCCTGTGAAGAAAATGTTGCTGCATTCTATTCGAACTTTAATGGAACGCATACATATTTCTGTAGAGCTACGAATAAGTAATATATTGGTAGTGTTGGTGTACCTATCGGACCTATCAGATAGTGATCGATACACGCGTTGATGAAAGTGTTCGCATAGCCGGGCGCCGGGTAGCGCGGCCGGTTCGCGTGCTGCGGCTCAGTGGGTGTCGTTGCAAGTTCAACGTGCAAGGCTATCTGCAGGATGCAGACCAGCCAAGGTGAACCACATAGGCCTAAAAATAACCGCGACCCGACACCACCGCGACTACATGAAACGCTGCCGCAGTTCTGCCTTTTACAACAAACAAAAGCTTCTAGTGAAGGTGGAAAGTAATATCACTTCATTTATGAAACAATCGAGCTTTTTTATGAAATGGTCAGATTTATTAGCACCTTCATTCGGATGTGGTCCGTTTAGATCATATGTGTTTAAATACACACAAACGGACGAAATAATCGAGTATTTCTTTTTGGCTTATGTTTAACTGATCACCAGATTCAGTGATGCCAGATGGGGGGGATTCCCCCCAAATTTGGGGGTATTTTCTGTCCACGGGGGATTTTTTGGGGGGTGAAATCCTTTGGGGGGAACAGCGGGGGGATAAAAAATTGGCTTGGAGGGAATTGGAGGATTTTTCGAAAAAGTTTTATGACTGAACGCGACCAAATTACTTTTTTACTACTTAATTTGAACGCACCATAGAACCACACAAAAACATACACACAGTACCACAATAATGCTGCGTGCGGAGAACGACGATGAACGATGATACTATATATTTATTTTACAGAAGAGATAGATAGATAGATAGATAGATAGATATACTTTATTAGGTACACCAATTTTACAATTTTGATCTAAATCTAGTTAAGGTAGGTGACATAATGGGCGGTCTTATCGCTAAGAGCGATCTCTTCCAGACAACCTTAGGATGGATTGAGACGAGAAGGAAAAGATTATACGGTAGGCAGTTAGGCTAAGTGTACACTTGCTCCTGCAATTTGCGCACCTAAATATTATTACCATAAAAGAGCTGTTCTCTTAGAGAGAAATTCAAAGAAATAAATATTCTGACTGTTGCTTTTCAATACATTTTTGAAAATTTAATCATCATCATCCTAGCGTTGTCCCGGTTGCCCTTCCGGGCCCGGGGTCCGCTTTCCTGCTTCTTCTCCTCCACTTCGCTCGGTCTTCGGCATCCCTGGTGGTTAGTCTATTGGCACGCATGTCATCCCTTACGACGTCAAGCCAGCATTTCCTGGGTCTACCCAGTCTGCCCCGGCCGGGCGGAGGCGCCATGGCTAGACATTTGTTCCCCACGTAAGTGGCCGGTTTCCGTAAAACGTGTCCGTACCAGCGTAAGCGACACTCTTGCAGTTTGTCTGCAATGTCACGGACACGAAGGCTGCCGCGGATGCGCGAGTTCCTAACGCGGTCCTTCCGCGTAACTCCACACATCCAGCGCAGCATTTTCATCTCCGTGACCCGCAGCTCCTGCTTGTGCCGCTCAAGCACAGGCCACGCTTCACTGCCATACAAAAGGACAGGCCTAATGATGGATTTATAGACCTGTCCCTTCAGCTTAACCGGCATTTTAGGGTCACAAATGACACCAGACACCTCACGCCACTTGGCCCATGCCGCCGAAATTCGTGCCCTGACGTCGCAATCGATGCCACCAGACGCGTGAAGGACAGATCCCAAGTACCTGACCTGGTCCGTCTGCTCGACCATATTACCGTCTATGCAGACGGAGGTGGGATCTGTCGAGTTGCAGGCCACGTACTCAGTCTTCCCCACATGCAGCTGCAAACCGCCGTTCTCGAGTGACTCCTTCCACATGTTAACACGTTGCACCAACCGTCCCTTGTCCGCGTCTGCCAGCGCGATGTCGTCAGCATACATGAGCAACCACGGGGGCTGCTCATGCGCATCTCGGATGCTTTCGGACAATGAGTCCAGTATCACGCTGAACAGAAACGGGCTAAGGACGGAGCCCTGGTGTACTCCAACGGTAACAGGGAAGGGTGTAGTGTCACCAACAGCGGTCCGAACCACTGAATCGGAATCCCGGTACATGTCTCGGATAATGTCAACATAGACTTCTGGCACCCCTTTGGACCGCAGCGCCCACGGGATCATCATGCGAGGAACACAGTCGAAGGCCTTCTGCATGTCCAGAAAAAGGAAATGCAGAGGTGTGTTCTTCGCCCTGTATTTCTCCATCACGATCCTTAGGGCGAAAACAGGGTCCATGGTTCCATGACCAGGGCGGAAGCCATACTGACAATCCGAAACAATGCACTCCTGCCGGAGCCGAGAGTCAACGATCCGCTCAAAGAGCTTCATGGTGTGGGACATGACCTTTATACCGCGATAGTTTCCACACTCCTGCACAGACCCCTTGCCCTTAAAGACTGGAGTGATGACACTCCGTCTCCATTGGTTCGGGATCCGGCCGGTGTCCCATACGCGGTTAAATAGGTTTGTTAGGATGCCCACCCCACGAGGCCCCATAGCTTTCCATACTTCGATGGGGACTCCATCGGCTCCGACAGCTTTCCGATTTTTCATGCGGCGAAGAGCCAACTGGACTTCGTCAGGCGTTATCGGTGGCACCAGTCCTTGATTCGGAGGGAGGTCCGGTGGCTGCACTTCTCTGTGCTGCTTATTCAGCAGCTCGTGGAAATAAGAGCGCCATCTCTCCTTCACCGCGAGGTCCTCGCATAACAGGTTGCCGTCAGGATCTTTGACACAGCGGCACTTGGAGATGTCCTGTGCCGCTTTAATCCTGGAACGAGCCAACTTATAAATGAGCTTTTGCCCCTCAGACGTTTCCAACCTATCATATAGTGGCTGTAAGTGGTTACGTCTGGCTCTGGCTACAGCTCGTTTTGTGGCTCGTTTTGCAAGCCTGTAAGCGTCGCGATCTTCGGGAGAGTTGGACGCTTGCCACTTCAGAAAAAGTGCTTTCTTCACCCTAGTCTCCCTCTGGACTGTGTCGTCCCACCACCAAGTTTCCTTGTCACACTTGCGTCCACCCTTAGACATTCCCAGCACCGCCTTCGCCGCCTCCGTGACAGATGCCTGAATCCTGTCCCAGTGTTTTTGGACAAGTTCGCCTTCGGCTCCGTCGCACTTGTCGCCGATAGCCGAGGCGAGCATGTGGGACTTGTTTTCATCAAGCATCCACCACCTGATTTGGCGTTGGAAGTGCTCCGGACGTTTGTCTTTGGGCTTCACACAGAGATCCATGACAAGGAGACGGTGTTGCGCAGTGAGACTCTCACCGGGTATGACCTTGCAGTTGGCTACTTTGCTGATGTGATGCCTTCTAGTGAGTAGGAAGTCGATTTGGGTCGCGTTTCTCCCGCTCCTGTAGGTGATCAAATGGTCAGGTTTCTTTTTGAAAAACGTGTTCACAACGGCCAGGTCGGCTGCGGCACACGTCCGGAGAATCTCTTCCCCTTCCGTGTTCCGGTTACCGTATCCAAAGCCTCCGTGAACCCGTTCAAAATCCACCCCCAACTCACCCACATGACCGTTCAAATCGCCCCCCAAAACGATGTCCTGCGACAACAGGATGCCACTAAGCACATCACCGAGTTTATTCCAGAACGAAATCTTGTCAGCATCGCTACAACCGGCCTGTGGTGCGTATGCACTTATCAAGTGGGTTTGAACCCCCTCGATAAGCACCTTGACTACCATAAGTCGGTCGCTAAGGCGTTTCACCTCCAAGATATCGTCGTGCAATCCCTCGGCTAGCACTATAGCTACCCCGTTCTCCCCACCAGGTGCACCCGTATAGATCAGCTTGTAGCCATTCCCAATGTACCGGGATCTGCTGCCTTTCCACCGAGTCTCCTGCAGGAACGCCACGGCCACCCTCCGCCTGATGAGTACGTCGGCCAGCTCCCTCGCGCGTCCAGTCAACGTGCCAATGTTCCACGTTGCGAAGCGGATCTTCTTTTTGGTAGGGGCTCGCTTCTTTGATCGTGCCCGCCCGTGGCACGGTAGCCCTTGCCCACTTGCCACAGGAGTCGGGCGAAGCTCCTGCGCGCCGTTATGCGGCGGCGCCCTATCCGTGACCCTTTTCCTATTTTTGCTTCCCATTGATGTGGCTATAATGTGGCCTTTACGGAAGCGACTGCCGTCTGACCTCCCAACCCCGAAGGGAAAGCCTGCGCCAGAGCCTCGTTCGTTTTCCAGCAGGTGTACCGACTAGCAGGTGAGGTTGGCTTGGGCCCGATGATCTTGGTGGGCCCCATACACCCCCATTTTTGAAAATTTAATGTACGTTCGTAAAAACATATCTAACTTTGTTCAAATGTGATATGATGATGTTCATAGCAAAAATACTAGGAATAAACATAATCTTGCTGTACATGCTACTCGCCTCCACAGAGTAAGCAACTCGTTCATGGGTCAATGTATACGCTTTTACAATAAACTTCCCAAAGCTTTCCAATTAAATATTTTTTTTTAATTACTGGGGGTTTTTTCTCAAAAGACTAACATTTTGGGGGGATTTTGGGTGAGATTTGGGGAGAATGCTAGATCACCATCTGGCAACACTACCAGATATAGTAACAAATAGCAGACAAAAATAGTAAATGATCACCAAAATGAAACTCGCATTTTAATGTAAAACTATAACTAAAGTTTTAACACTTTGCTATCCTATTTAAGTGAAATTACTCCAAAATAAATCATGCGTAAGCCAAAAATAGTAAATGATCACCAAAATTAAACCACCATTTTAAAGTAAGATTACAACCAAAGTTCTTAAATTCTGCTATCCTATTTAAGCAAAATGAGTTCAAATAAATCATTCTTATCCCAAAAGTAGTAAATGATCATCAAAATTATACCAGCGTTTTAATATAAAATGTAATCAAAGTTTTTACATCTTGCTATCCTGTTTAAGTAAACTGACTCCAAAAAAATAAGTTCGGCCTGATACAATAAATGTAATAACATTATGGGGACCCTTTTCCTGCACTAGGGTGGAAAATTGTCTATTGCATGCCTCTAAACAGTATTGAGAAACACATTCTTCTTCTTTCTCCTGCCCTGTTCCCATTTTTACTTGGGGTCGGCGCAATTATGTCATTTTCTTCCATTTTCCCCAGTCACGGCTGTCACTCGTCATACTGACACTCACGCATGCATTGCCAGCCGGACACATAACTTAATATGGTATCATAATACTTTATTTAGTAATAAGCTTACATTTTATGGCAATCACAGTGACTTATTTAGGCAAAAATAATACATTAATTTGGCCGTCAAGAGTTGGTGATCATTTACTAAATTTGGTGGTCGAATACAATTTAAAGTGAAGTCGTGACTACAATAGCTGGTACCATTACAATTTTAGACTTTATTTTTCTGGTGTTCAGTAGATATTTCTGGTTACAAAACTAAGGGTATCAAAGCATTTTATGGTGGTCATTATATTTGTTCCCTTTCTTTTTTTACTAA
Source organism: Helicoverpa zea x Helicoverpa armigera (assembly GCA_033682625.1). Classification (NCBI taxonomy): domain Eukaryota; kingdom Metazoa; phylum Arthropoda; class Insecta; order Lepidoptera; family Noctuidae; genus Helicoverpa; species Helicoverpa zea x Helicoverpa armigera. The sequence goes on along the minus strand of JAWIIS010000049.1, from coordinate 10,341,563 downwards.
TTCGAGAGTATTTCATGAAATTACGATTTTATGGCTTTGGCACAAATATGTATGCCTAAGTATATACAAAACTTTTTTAGGGTTCCGTACCTACCTAAAGGGTAAAACGGAATCTTATTATCTGAATTTTCAGTTGCTTAAAGGACGCGGGTGAAACGCTAGTTGCAAATAAAGATCAGATTCTGATTTAAATAAAACGTTTTTTTTTGCATCCCACAAAGTAAGGTACATCCAGCACCAGATAAAACACGAACTTTTTTTAGCTCGAAGGATTGAGAGGCTCATCATGAAGCACGTGGCCGTGGTCTTGGGCAAGGCCAGCCCGTGTCCCACTCACTGGATCCTCTCTATACGCCTAGTATAGTATAGTCGCCGCCTTTTTTATCAATGAGAAATCCTCATGGACTTTCTCTGCCTAGGAAAGAGGCAGAGGGGCGTGCCAGACTCTTACCAGCTAAAATCACCCCGGTATCATCTCTTGCACGGAGTAGTGAGGTCACCTATCGAGACCGATGATATAGGAGCGGGGACTACCGCAAGTCTATTTCCTACTAGACTCGTTCACGGGGGGCAGAAAAGGACGTAGTCCGCCCTTTTCCTGCGCCCGGTGCTCCTCCTGCGTCCGGAGAGTCGAAATCTCCCTCACTCGTTCCGCAGTTTAATTAGGAGACAACACATCCTCGATGAAGGTCATCACCGCGTCCACTTTGGCCCTACGGTCGGCAGCGACAGATCACCTGCTACTTCATTTGTGAGGACACGGCGCAACTCCTCCCAAGCCACGCTCTCGGCAAGGTTGCTGTGGTGGCACCGAGCCTCCGGCTCCCTGTGTAGGTATGCAGCACAGGTACTTACCGAAGCTGTGTAAGATTTTTTTCATCCCACCATCTCGGAAAGAGTAGTTTTACCCTTTGATATTTGAGCGCAAAAGCCGTTTTTATCCTCTAGAGCGGCAAAGTGATTTGAATTTAGAACATCGTGTGCAATACTCCATTTGTGACAAATTATTATTCTTTCTCAAAGTTGTTTGTTTGGCATCACGAACGTGCTTATCATTTCACTCGTCAGTGGCAGAATCGTTGATATCGACATCGACAATTTGCCATAACCAAAAATAGAATAGAATAGACAGTCGTGATAAGATTTCAAACAAATACATATTAATTAAACAAATAAAATACTGCTTAAAATAATTATTCAATTAATTCAGTAATTTTTATTATTGTTTTTACATAGATTTTTAACCTCGTTTCATTTTTAAACTGAGTTTTCAAATAAATGAACCTTAATAGGTACCTACTTCTTTTTAATTTGATACTCATATATGCGCGCCATTTTGTTTTTTTTGCATTTAGTAATTTCCTCGATGAGGTGGGATGAAAAGTTACGTGTTGCACTCGAGTGCAAAAAAGATTTTTCACCTTGTGCTCTTTTGATTCCCTCGCTATCGCTCAGGATTCTAATTATTGAAACACTCGCTACGCTCGTGTTTCAATTATAGAATCCTTCGCTTGCTCGGTCATCAAAATTGAGCCCGCGGTTAAAAAGCAACTTTGCACTCTTGTATAACAAATAACTATTTGCTTTTCAGGATTTTCGTTTTAAAAGTTTTTCATCCCACCATCTCGGAAAGAGTATTTTTACCCTTTGATATCTGAGCGTAAAAGCCGTTTTTGTCCTCTAGAGCGGCAAAGTGATTTGAATTTAGAACATCGTGTGCAATACTCCATTTGTGACAATCTTGATAAGACTTTTCAAACAAATACATACCTATTAAACAAAAAAAACACTGCTTAAAATAATTATTCAATTAATTAAGTAATTTTTATTATTGTTTTTACACAGATTTTTAACCTCGTTTCATTTTTAAACCGAGTTTCCAAATAAATGAACTTTAATAGGTACTTCTTTTTAAATTGACTCATATGTGCGCGCCATTTTGTTTTTTTGCATTTAGTAATTTCCTCGATGAAGTGGGATGAAAAGTTACGTGTTGCACTCGAGTGCAAAGATTTTTCACCTTGTGCTCTTTTGATTGCCTCGCTATCGCTCAGGATTCTAAAATTGAAATACGAGCGTAGCGAGTTCTCTGCGCAAAAGAGTTCCGAGAGAACACTTTCGGGATGTATATTGTGGAACCGCTCCGGGAAGTTTTTGATAAGAACCTATTTTTATCGAAAGTTCGTTCAGCTATTAAAAAAGTGTAAACTGCTTACGAGAGTGTCGTCAAAGCACATTGTGAAGAACCTAGTGTCAATTGTGATTGAGTGATGTCATAATAAAGTGCGTGTCACGGCTGCGAGATGGCATCGCGCTCGCCCTTTCTGGGGCAGCGTAAAGTTACGTGGATCGTGGAAATCGGGGACATACCGGCGTCTGCATTCGCGCCCTATGAAAATCATCTGAATAATAGCAAGTGTAAGTAAATACATATTACAATACATACTCAATAGGTACTATAAACCTACCACAGATTACTACCTACGGAAAATTTATATAGGTATGCAAAAGCGACTGCTGTGCACGCACGAGGGTAAGATTCCCGAATTGTCCGATATTTTCACTAGGCAGCCCACAGTCTGTAAGTTGGTGACTGATTGATTGATACATCCGTGCATCGTAGAGCACTAAGAAAATAAAAAGTAGCATGTTCAAAGAAACGAAGTCTGCAAATTAATTTCGTATCCATTTAATAAGAAAGCAGGTATCTACATACGTACAGAAACCAGTGGCGGATTTACCATAGTGAGCTGTTAATACCCCGCTTGTGGGCCCTAATTTACTCAGTCAGTTCATCATTTTATGTACCTACTCCCTTTATAAACACTCCTTTAAGTATTTCCCTTATATAATTCCTTATACATGTACTGTCCTTAATTTAATCACCCCCCAGGTCGGTTCGACAGTAGCTACCATATTATTATATATTGTATGTCGTCAGAACTGCATGCAGTTGCCAATTTTGGTGACGCTACGATACTAAATTACCGATTCATAAGATTAATAGTTATTAATGTACATAATAAAATGTAAATTATTTCAGTAAAAACCGCGCCATCTGTTACTTTTTAATCACACTAACTGTTCATTTCTTAAAAATCATACTAGATGGCGTAGTTGAGCCACGCGTACGTTGCCGCGTTGTGAAATTGTTTAACATTTCTACATCAATATTTTGTAGAATCCTTGAATAAAAAAACCAATACAACATCGGACGTAGACATCAAAAATATTTGAAATCTTTAGTCTAGTCACACTGCGACATAAGATTGTGTGCGTGATGTTGTACACAAACATAGTATTTCTATGTACGTACGCTACTTACTCGGTGCCGCGAGGTGCCCACCCCCCCCGCTTGTCATCTCGTCTGTCTGACATTTTCGTAGTTTCGGATACTAACTTTTTGGCCGTTCCGTTCGTGATGTTTTCCCCGCTTTTTATTAATTTTGTTTTACTTAAATAAGTTTTGTGTCCGTGACAGTGACAGATAGGTGTTAATATTTAGAGATAGCCGTGTTGTCTATCGGCCACAGTGACTGTCGCTTAGTTTCGCTATTCTTGTTTTGAAAAGTTTGGACAAAGTTTTAACTCGGGAGTGGCTGTGCCTGTGTGCGTGTTGTCATGTCTGAGAAAAACTTTTTATCATCACAGAAACTGGATTGAAAACGTATCGTCAAGACAGATAAGGCTCGGAGAAAATGGAGCCAAGTTACGTAGGTAAGTGATTCTGGCGTCGAGCGTCGCCTCCGTATTACAAGTTAGCGCAGCAAGACCTTGAAGGCTCCGATACTGTACTGTCAGAGGTGCAATGTGCCTGATGATGCAAGCGCGCACTGCGCCCGCGCCGCCGCTCGCACCTGTCGCTATCTTATCTGGCAATGCTGTGTGCTCAGCCTGATAACGCGGGAGCCCACTCTCTTCTCATACACAATCTATACAATGGAAAGCCCAAGCAACCAAACACAAATCTAATGTTTTGTTATTGTGTTCCAACAGATGAATTGTATTAAAATGCTGAAGTTTTGTGAATATTGTCCTGCAATGTATTTCAGGACATTTAAGTAATACCAATATTGTTTATTTAGTCAGTAGGTCACCTCAGGTATATTCTGTTTTGCCTCAGGGTTCATGCAGTTTTATAGCCCTAGATCGGCCCTCTCTCAGGTATACATATGGTCAGTCCTGGAGAGGCTCCAGTAGGGCTGAAACTACACCAACTTCTTCCTCTGTTTTTGTCACAGATACTCAGGGTTCATGCAGATTTGTAGATAATTTCCTGACCTGAATGTTGATTCAGAAATTTATCATAAAACTATCACTCATTACAATATTTGGTATAGTAACTTAATGATTTTCATGCTATATGAAAATCATTAAGTTATATGCTGGTGTCAGCTATGCTGGTGTCAGCACAACTCACTAATTTATGGCTACCTACCTAACTTTTGTCAATAGTTTGCACCAAACTGAATATTTCAGTTAGACCTAATAGAGTATATTTCTTATTTTGTTTTCAACATGGAGTGGATAAGAAAGAAGAAACAATGATAATATATTTACTTGGAATCAGTTGTTATCCCACGGTTTTACTAGCCTCCCAGGAACTTCTTGTAATGGGATGAAATATAGGCTATTAGATGTTAGTCAGGAAAAGCGTAGCTTTCCAACAGTGAAAGAATTGTTCCGATTGGTTCAATTGATTTGGGTAGAAATGAAATAAAATAAATCTTTCCTGGTCATTACAGAAATATAAATTAGATGAGTGCAATATGTTATACAGTTAAATTCGTTTTGAAATAGAAATCGTTTATTTGCAGAAATTCGTTGTAGTTAATGTTTACATCATTTGTGTGATACTCTGAATGAACTATTAAGTATTTGTGACAAGGAATGTGTGTGCTGTGAACATGCTTGTGCGTGCAAGTAGATTCACTGTGCAGAATCTGTCATGCACCAATTGTGTTAAAGAAAGCTGTGTATGAAATGTAAGTTAGTAGGATCACCTTACAGCAGATCAAATTCTTCCTTATGGAACTGGTTTGTACTGAGTGTTTGCATCGCCAACATGCCCTGTGTAAATTGTACTGTAATAAATAAGATACTCTTAACTTTTTTTAATCAACACAGAGAGTAGGAGAATGTGGCTGATGTTACTGACAGTCAATGGAAAAACTGAGTACCACATTTTCCACTGTCGTTTCTAATTAGAGGCCAAAAAGTTTTCTCAGTTTTCAAGTCTTACCAACAGATATCAGGTTATCTGGTACTGGATTGGATTTAGAATTGAGTCCACCCTGTAAGATATTCAGCTGCATGTGAACTCCAATATGTTGCAGGCTTTCACCCATGTCCTATGGGAATTTCTGTCCATGCCCATATTATATATAGCCTAGAAATATCTTTTCCATGGGATCGTAGTTTTAAAGCCTGTTACAAAACAAACAAATAATAAATGTTTCCTTTCTAATTAGTATCTCTATAGATTAGCTGACAACAGTTTTTTCAGTCATAGTAGTCAATTCCTGTAACAGATATGTAGAATACACTGACACTCAAAAATACTGCAGCTTTCTATTGGTAAAAGTACTTTCAAAATCTTTTGAACAGGTATACGCACAGGTGAGTACTCACAAGTTTACAAACTCACAACCCTTACATGTTATAACATAAAATAAGGAACCTCAATTAGTTTTGTTTGGAATACTAAACTACATAGTACAATGAAACAAATGGAGGGAACCATTAGGCAGATTAGTGTTGTCGTGTGGTGAACTTGAGCGGTTGGCGTGCGTATCTCTCGTCTTGCACAATGACTGCGATGATGTCACGCCACTAATTTCATTGATGAGTGAGTAACGAGTGGCGTGCGGCGGGTGAGTGTCGGACGCGAGCTGTGAGCTGAGCGCCCTCTTGCACTCTGCGCAGCTGACGGCCAACACCACGCTTTCTCTGTCCCTATATCCCTATGTACGCTTAATTCTTTAAAACTACGCAACGCATTTTTATGCGTTTTTTTTTGAGATAGAGTGATTAAAGACAAAGGTTTATAAAGTACAATTAGCGATCCGGCCCTTCTTCGCACGGATGCAAAGCTGATATGCTGATTTTCGGTCTATTATATGGAAAAGCGTGTAAAAGACTAGTCTGCTGCCCTTATTTCAATTTTATCTTTACATTCATATGCACTTTCATTCTAGCCATACATAAGGACTTTAACACCGACTCAATTTGTCCGTTTTATAAAATGGAATACCAGATGATTTGTATGGCTCTGTGGCTACCAAAACCTACTGAAGATGTTTACTTATAAAAATATAGAAAAATACCTAGATTCAGTTCTAATAAGGTGAATAGGGTAGTGTCCAGGGTCGAAATAATGAAATAATATTTAGTCCGCTTTTTAGATAATCAAAAAATATTGGATACGTATTTTTTCTTTTTTTAATTAAACATAAAATGACAAAGATAATACACTTCAAAAATTAGGAGTGGGGGCCTTTTACGTCACAGTGTCCTGAAAATTGTAGCAACTTGTGACGTCACACTCAACTTTAACACGCTATATCTTAACAAGTTCTGATCCAATTTAAAAAAGAAAAAATATGTATCGCTTAATTTTGGACAATCTACAAGACGGACTAATTATTATTTTTTAGGAAACTAGCCTATTGTCAAGTGCGGCGTTCCACTGGGACGTTTATCCCTCGTAATCCCGCACTGCCGCACGGCGATGTTGCTACAGCAGCGGACATCGCGGTACTTGCATACTAACTACTTGTCATATTGTATACCTTCATGCATGTATAGGGCTGCCATCTCGAATTTCGCCAAACCCGGACATTTTACGTAAATCGCATTTTTTTCCCGAACGAGTACGATTTTTTTAAACAAAATAATACCTAATTTGTAATCCATTTACTACACTCTTTTGCAAAAAAACCGGCACCTATGCGAAATCTTAGTTTTAAGGACTTTACGTGTATTTCAAAGGGTTTTAATGATTGTAGTATGTTTCTAGCATCAAAAGAGTTAGCCGAGCATGCGTGAGAGTGTATTCTAAATTTGAATTTTGTACAATTGCTAAGAAATTGGTTAACCTTGTTTTGGACTAATTGCTGGCAGAAAGTTCGTCGGTGTTTTGAAAAGTTTTTGAAGTGATTTTCAGGAAAATGATAATGCAGTTTCAATTAATGATTAATGTACTTTTTTGTTAGATCAAAAAATTTTTGAAAAACTATGCGTATTTGATAAAATTTTCACCTGCTCTAAATGGGCTATACTGATGATTGATGGCAATGTTAAGAGTTTCAGTATTTTAGTGTAAAGCGTTCTATTGTTTAGATATTGTACCCACGTGTTTTAAAATATCGCTTTTTCATAAATAAACACTATTTAGAAGAGTATCAGTACCTTTGGCTGCGATAAAACTAATTTAAAGTAAGCAGTGCCCATCACAACTCGTCTCCTATAGGACTTTGACATTTTTAAAAGTCTTGAAATTCTACAAAATACAGAAAATAGCGCATAGACTGTGAGCACGAGGTCTTAAGGTCTCGTAATTATTGATTTTTAAACAACCTCGTCTCTTGGGAAACTCCGTAGACCTCTGAAGATCTATGAGTCTGAGCGTTCAAATAGCGTGTTTTCATCCCACGGATATTTTATTAAATAAACTTACCTACACCGAGATTTTGTGGCATCTGCAGCACTTTCCTGCTTAAATCATAACAATAATTGGCTAGCTGCTCATTTCTTAAGAAACAAATGTTTGGCCAATAATTTTGAAATCTTGACTCCCTTTCAGCTAAATCGTTGTTTAGTAACCCGATACCTATGGAGTTATCGAGAGCTTCAACGAGGCAATAATTTGACTTTTTAGATAGCTTTAACCCTCCTCATCACTTTTCATGTGGTTAATTTTAACATTTATCACAAAATTTGGTATTTTTTAAATGTCAAAGTCCGATAGGAGACGGGTTGTGATCGGCACTGGTTACTTTAACTTTTTTTTAGCAGCCAAAGGTACTGATGTCCTTCTAAAAAGTGTTTATTTATGAAAAAGCGATTTTTTAAAACACGTGGGTACAATATCTAAACAATAGAACGCTTTACACTAAAATACCGAAACTCTTAACATTGCCATCAATCGTCAGTATAGCCCATTTAGAGCAGGTGAAAATTTTATCAAATACGCATAGTTTTTTAAAAATGTTTTGATCTAACAAAAAATTACATTAATCATTAATTAAAACTGCATTATCATTTTCCTGAAAATCACTTCAAAAACTTTTCAAAACACCGACGAACTTTCTGCCAGCAATTAGTCCAAAACAAGGTTTAACCAATTTCTTAGCAATTGTACAAAACTCAAATTTAGAATACATTCTCACGCATGCTCGGCTAACTCTTTTGATTCTAGAAACATACTACAATCATTAAAACCCTTTGAAATACACGTAAAGTCCTTAAAACTAAGATTTCGCATAGGTGCCCGTTTTTTTTGCAAAAGAGTTTATTAACTTATACTTAAATTAAATGAGGTGCTTCCTTATATGAAAAGTGTCCGGGTTTTCCCCGGACACTTCTTGAAACCCCGCCCGGACGGCCCCCGGACGGCCTCCAAACGAGGACAAATCCGGGGAAATCCGGACGGATGGCAGCCCTATGCATGTAGTATATTATCGGAATTAGAGCTCCTTAGTTACGGCCTTCCGGTTAACACATTGTAGCTCGGTCCATAATGTGCTGCTAAAAGTTCCCATCGAGATGTTTCATTTGGATGCAGCTAGATATAGTAGAGCGACTCAACCGCCATGCGGCAGGTCCCGGCCGCGGTGACGCTTCCAATTTCCCGGCGCAGGAGCATTGACACGGCGGCGACGGCGCACGCGACGCGCTGCACTGATGAGCTGTGTGCCGCACACGCACGCTCCGCTTAATCAAGAGAAATTACTGGAAATAATTGCTACGCAGCGAAACATGGAATGCCATCTCCGCGCACCATCGGACTAACATATTATTCTGTGGGCTAATATTATACGCATGTTTTTACTTCTATTACATAAATGATGGCTGGCAATTGCTAAATTTATCAGCGAGGAGTGCATAACATGACCGCGGGCGGTATTGATGCTGTCATAGTGTGCTAATGAAATGATCGTCAGTGTAAAGTAAGAGCTGCTTTGATGGTCCTAATTTCGAATGTGATCACGCATGTACTGCTAGCACATGGCACGAGCGGTGCAGTGTGACGTCACGCGGGCGGGTCCGCCCACTCGGCCGCGCGCCTCCTCATGCCCACCTTGGCGTGGTTAGGCACCGCCAAACATGCCATGGACCCGGATAAAAAGTGGCTTCCGATTAATGGCTACATAGTCCAGAATTGTAGCCAAAAATATAGAAAAAGAAAATCAAGCCTCACCCTCTGTGCATAAGTCCAACTCCCACATGGCTGGTTTTTCTTCTCTTAATACAACGGTTAATTCATCAAGAACTTACCGGTACGAGTATGTTATTCTTTCCCACATGTAAAACCTACTTCCTTGCGAATTTTTAATTGGTTTAAACCAACTTTCAAACAGAAGAAGGTACTTACTCAATTCGACCGTGCGTACATTTTTCTGATCTTTTAATATTGCGAGGAGGTTAATCTGTATGGTTTCCAGTGCATGAAAGAGAGCAAAGCCTATAAGCAGCACACAACAGCAAGGGTTGCCATCACACCGAGCTTAGTGTATCTTATTCTCAACCAACCCAGTGATCCCTGTAACTCCTAGAGTCGTTAACTAGCCAGTACTGACAACACAACTAAAAAAACTAGATATCAAATTCGCTTTGTAGGTCATCATCAGCATGCATAATAAAGCTTATTCATTCGAGTATGTACAGGTACGCCTACCTCAAGATGAGCTAACCCTCTTCATATTGTACCTCCCACAAGTCCGTGCGATGGGACGTACTGATTTTCGTCATTCTTATGTTTACCCTTGTGAAAGTTGCCATTGCATATTATGAGGATGGTAAAGTCTTAGCAGTTCTAAATTGATCAACACCGCCTGCACACCACACATGAGCCGTTGTTTACTATCGTCTATTTGTATTAATTAGGTACCTATATGTACGATCATAATATTACGATATAACTGTACTACTACACAGGTACAAGTCCGGCGCGCACTCTTGCTGCCCTACGCGTGCGTATGTTGAGGCAGGTCCAGCAGCGGCAGTTTGTGTTATTTTAATGAGAGTGGTTTTTATTCATCGAGATGATTCATCGTTAAAGACGAATAATTTGTACGCATCGTACCTTTAGTGTGGTCAGTGTTTGACCAGATTTTTTATTGTCTTCGGTCGCCTAGCATGGTTCAAGTGCGCCTGATTAGCATCCATAGAACACTGACAATGAGGCAAAGCATAGAGTCGCGTTATGTGAGGCGAGTGTCGGCAAGGGACCGATTAGCTTACATTACGTAATGCGTGCCGTTGCCCGACACTGGCATCGATAACTCTCGCTGATATTTGGAGCGGCGACAGGGTCACGCGATAAGCTCGCTACTACAAGATGCTTCCTGCATAGGAGATACTGGTCTACTATATCCTAAAAGGGTCTTGGCAAGATTTCACATCGATAACTTCTCTTGTCTTGTCAAAAAAATCGTGGTGGCCTAGTGGGCAAAGCACCAACCTCTCGCTCGAGTATGAGAGCGCGGGTAAAGCTCTGGTACTACCAGTGCTTTACAAGGTGGTACTCAGCTACATCCGGTTAGACCGGAATCGGACCCCAACATAGTTGGGAAAAAGGCTCGGAGGATGATGGAATTTCTCTTGTCTAAGCGACATAGGCATCGCCTTCAGTGTACTTTATCTTCAGTAAATACTCATTAAGTTATAAGTTTTTTTAGGGTTCCGTACCACAAAGGGTAAAACGGGACCCTATTGTTTTCGCTCCTCTGTCCGTCCCTCTGTCACCAGAGTGTATCTCATGAACCGTGATAGTTAGAGAGTTGAAATTTTCACAGATGATTTATTTATGTTGCTGCTATATCAACAAATACTGAAAACTAGAATAAAATACATATTTTGGGGGCTCCCATACAACAAACGTGATGTTTTTGCTCATTTTCTAAATAATGGTACAGAACCCTCCGTTTTTTTGCTTATGTTGCAAAAATAGTAAAAGATCACCAAATCTAAACCCGTTTTTTTGTTATCGTTTTGGTTAAAAACAACAAAGCTTTGCTAGTGTGGCGGGATGACATCATTCGAGAATGATACTTGTGCTTTCGTTAGTTAGTGTTGAAAGTGAGCGTATAACATTACATGCAGATGTAGGCAATCCAGTCTGTGACGATGTGCACTTAGTGCGTACTGCGGCCATAGTTTTATTTGTTAAATAACTAGCTGTGTCCCGCGGTTTCACCCGCGTCCCGTGGGAAGTGCCGCCCGTATCCCTATAAAAAATAGCCTATGTTACTCGGGAACTGTCTAGCTTCCCAAGTTTTTCTAATTGGTCCAGTAGCTTCGGAGCCTTTAGGATACGAACAAACAAATGCTTCCTCTAAATCACTGGTTCTCAAACTTTTTTGTTGACGGAGCCCTTTTGGAAAACAAAATACTTGGTGGAACCCTACAATAAAACAATAGTTTTTAAACGTGTATCTTTATAAAGCCATTTTGCCAAGCATTGGATATTCAACACAGATCCTGCATTTGAATCCGTTGGGACACATCGTTTGGAACTGTGACTTATGTCTGATGGATGCAAAAATTAAAACAGATTCTTATATCTAAGTTAATAAAGCCTTGTTATGTGATGACATGTTTCACCCCGAGACAGCCATCGCGCACCTGTATGGAGCAGCAATGTTTTATCTTTGCTGCCATAATCTTCACACAATAATAAGAACAATCGGGATTTTAGTGGTAGTGACTTGATAAAATTAATTATGTTTGCTGCTTCATCCATAACTAATTTTAAATCTGATGGCTTTTGCTTCATTTGCAAGTGCTTGTATATGCAGAATACAATGGAGAAGTGTTTTGTTTTTTTTTTTCTGAATTCTTGCGGAACCCCTCCAGAGATATCGCGGAACCTTAGGTTTCTGCGGAACACACTGAGAGTATAGCTGCTCTAAATGATATTAGTATAGAGTACAGAAGTATACATTGTAGACAGCCTTACTTATAAAATAATAAGTTATACTTAAGAGATGTTTAAGAAAAAATCTTACTTATAAACGTGGCTGAAATAAATCATTTTCTTAGCAATGTCTTAAATGAGCTGTCAAATTAAGTAGCCTCACACCCTTGTTTAACCCGCTAATTATCAAAATGGCTGGATTCTTACCAGCTGATTTTTCATTTCCGGTTTATTGACAGCTCAACTTTTTAATTTTATATTTTACGGATGCCATTGTTGCCATTATACAACGTTTTGATGACAAATATTTTTTTAAGCTACCAACATTCCGGTAGTGTTGAGAAATTAGTATGTTTTTATGTCATTATCTGTTCATTACTTAAGACATGCTTAAGCAACGTTTATAGGTCAAAATAATTTAATCACTACTTAAGGCTTTAAGTAGTAATTACTTAAAACAATGCTTAGAAGATGATTTGTTGATTTTTATAAGTAAGGCTGATAGATTATAAAAAAATATAATAAAATTGTCTTTTTAATATCTCTCTCGCTGTGTTGAGGGTAATCGTTTCTTTTGCAAACAAGCAGCCTTACTTATAAAAATCAACAAATCATCTTCTAAGCATTGTTTTAAGTAATTACTACTTAAAGCCTTAAGTAGTGATTAAATTATTTTGACCTATAAACGTTGCTTAAGCATGTCTTAAGTAATGAACAGATAATGACATAAACACATACTAATTTCTCAACACTACCGGAATGTTGGTAGCTTAAAAAAATATTTGTCATCAAAACGTTGTGTAATGGCAACAATGGCATCCGTAAAATATAAAATTAAAAAGTTGAGCTGTCAATAAACCGGAAATGAAAAATCAGCTGGTAAGAATCCAGCCATTTTGATAATTAGCGGGTTAAACAAGGGTGTGAGGCTACTTAATTTGACAGCTCATTTAAGACATTGCTAAGAAAATGATTTATTTCAGCCACGTTTATAAGTAAGATTTTTTCTTAAACATCTCTTAAGTATAACTTATTATTTTATAAGTAAGGCTGTTAATTTCTAAAATGTTGAATTTGGCACTCCGGATTTGATCATTCGATTTTATGCTGGCCAAAACGCCGGAGGACTTTGCGATACATGATGCGACGGATGCGTCAAACAAAGCGGCAATAAAGTCCACTGGAGCGAGGATAACGGGAGCACCGTCATCCGATCCAGGCCACACACACCCAGGCGGCACACTCGTGTATGCTCACGCTGCTGAAGTTCTGGGAGCTGCTGCGGGCGGCAGTCGGTGACGCCTCGCACTGTATGTAGCCAGTCCGCATCTAGGCATGCCTCTCGGATAGCGGATATCGCTTATGAGCTCATTACCCCTTGATACTTTTATGTATACAAGGTATTAATGCAGCAATCATTATTTGATTAATTTGAACGTACAGGTAACTACTGATGTTATTTTTATCTACGGAAAGTTGTATTTAGTATTAGAAAACACTTACGAATTTCTATACACAATCACACTTTATTTAGCGATATAGCAGCATAGCATAGAGATAGCAGATATACAATCATTTTTCACAATATCACAACCGCCATGCCTGTTCGAATGGCCGCCTCCGCGCCTCCTCACCCCCGCTCTCTCAACTTACTACTGTTTGAATAATTTAAGTTATACAGCTAATATTAGTATTGTTCTTTTGTTGTTTCAGATGAACGAGAAGATGTCCAGAAGAAAACATTCACAAAATGGATCAACTCTCAACTTGTGAAGGTAAAACTATCGCTTTGACTACATCAACTTTAGACTTTGTTGACGATGAAGCATGGCCACCAAACTACTCGTTAAATTAAAGGTCTCGGCTCGATATTGGTCGATCACTTTGATCAGTTTTAGTTTGTTTGTTACCCGCGCCTTCTATTACGTCCAATCAATAAGTAGTTCATACACGTTATTGCTTATTTATGTGTGTACCTACTAACTAAGCAAGCATTTTGAGATGTGAGATATAAATAAATATGGACTCAAAACCAAACAGTGAGTTTGAGTTATATTCGTGCCTAGTATTTAAAACTAGTGCTAACTTAATACACTTGAATTGAACTTGCCTTTGCTCATACAATGAGAGTGAAACATGTAGTCCGAGCTGATCGGGACGACGCGACTGCTGCTCGCAGATGGCTTTGCGCCGTAATTAGGGTCAATTCCGCTGTGGCACTGAGCTTGTGCTTGTGCCACAAGTGTAATCATGCTCTGTGGACAGTATGTCCCAGGCAAGGATCCTGACCCGCTCTTGGATTGCTAAAAGTCCCACAGCCGTACCTATCAGTTTAAGTTTTGGGTCGCTTCCGTCACCCAGAAGAAAGCACAGCGGGTGTGGCAATGCTGCTACGCCAGATGTGAGAAATACTGAAAGTACTGAATAGATTTCTTCATAAATGTATTTAACTTGTAGGTAGGTTTTTCTCGCCAAATAGAGCATTTGAAAGAAGAGAGAATTTTTTAAATCAAGTTTATAGGCACCGTATAAAAAATATCTTTATTACATTATGTCTATTGTATATAGAACTACAAATAATATTATTAGTGGGTATAGAAGACAAATAAGCCATAAAATTTGAACAAGTACCCGTGATACCCGTCGAGGCCGCTTTGCTGGAGACTTGGCTGGGCCCTGGCGTGGACCAGATACATAGTATAGATGTCATGGCGCTGAGCGAGTGTCGTGTTGCAGAACGACAAGCCGCTGGTGGAGGACCTGTTCCTGGACCTGCGGGACGGCGAGATCCTGCTGGCGCTGCTCGAGATCCTCACCGCGCAGCAGTATGTGAGTAGCGCCTCAATCTGTTTGTTCTTCTCTATAGTCACCATCTCCTGCACCACTGGTGTCAACTGACTTTCTCCTTGTATGTGCAAATTAGTTTAGCAATTTGTCTCGCCTTTGCGAAAATGTCGTTTCTAACGTGAGGTCTGTTCAATACTCATAGTTTTAGTACCTAGCTAATCTACAGTGAAACGTTTTCATACCCATGGGTAGCCGCTCTAATGAAATAATTCACTCTTTGTGTATTCGGACCTGGTGAATTCAGGAACATCAATATAGCCTGTTGGCGTTCGTTGTCGAACGGAAATTGGTTGATATGGTGAAGGTAGCGTGTAGGTGCGGCAGGGCGTGACGGCGCACGTGCATATGTTGCAGAAACGAGAGCGCGGGCGCATGCGCGTGCACCACATCAACAACGTGAACACGGCGCTGCACGTGCTGGAGGCCAACGGCGTCAAGCTCGTCAACATCAGCAGCAACGACATCGTCGACGCCAACCCCAAGCTCACGCTAGGTATGTGCCGCCTGCGCTTGTCCGCCCCCTGCGTCCGCCCCGCCCAGCTCAGTCTCACGCCTTGCTCCATCTTACAGGACTAGTGTGGAGCATCATCCTGCACTGGCAGGTGCACTATCATCTCAAGGAGCTCATGTCAGAATTGCAGCAGACCAATTTGGAGAAGACCCTGCTAGCGTGGTGCCGCACTCATACGCAGGTCAGTGGTCAGTCTGACCGCAGTGTCAATTTCGTCTGAAACTGTCGTACCTACTGACATTGTAGTGATAAACAGTACCGTATTGGAAGTGAATGGAATGTGGGTATAGCATGGTTGTGTCGTGCAGAACTACGCGGGCGTGAACGTGCGCAACTTCACGACGTCGTGGTCGGACGGGCTGGCGTTCAACGCGCTGCTGCACCGCTGGCGGCCGCAGCTGTTCGACTACGCGGCCGTGGTGGCGCGCGGGCCGGCGGCGCGGCTCGACCACGCCTTCAGCGTCGCGCACCAGCACCTCAACATCGACCGCCTGCTCGACCCCGAGGGTGACCACCGCTACCCGCTACTGCGCCCCGTTGCATCTATATCGTTTTTAACGATTTTCATTTCTGTTTTTAGATGTGAATACGCCTAATCCTGACAAAAAATCGATAATGATGTACGTGATGTGTCTGTTCCAATCTCTGCCACATTCGTGCGAAGACGTAGCCGACATGGAGAGCATTCACTCGGAACCCGGCACGCCGGTCGCCACTCAGCCGCCCGAGGTGAGTGCGATGCAAATCTGAGAGCGCAGCTCCTGCACCCGGCCCACCGGGTGCTACCAAGTGTCGTATGCACCGGCAGGTGGCGGGCAGTCGGCCGCTGTCGACGGCGACGACCGGCTCGGTGGAGCTGGGCGGGTACTACGCCGCCTTCGAGGAGGTGCTGGCGTGGCTGCTGGAGGCGGAGGAGCGGCTGGCGGCGGCGCGCAAGCCGGAGGGCGCGGAGCTGGCGCCGCTCAAGGAGCACTTCCACGCGCACGAGCGCTTCCTGCTGGAGCTGGCGGCGCAGCAGGCGCGCGTGGGCGGCGTGCTGGACGAGGGCGCGCGCCTGCTGGACGCCGGGCTGTCGCGCGACGAGGCGGCCGAGGTGCGGCTGCAGCTGCGCCTGCTGGGCGGGCGCTGGGAGGCGCTGCGCCGCGCCGCGCTCGCCACGCAGGCGCGCGGCCACGCGGCGCTCATGCGCGCGCAGCAGCAGCAGCTGGCGGAGTTCCGCGCCTGGCTCACGCGCACCGAGGACCGCATGTCCCGCGCCGGCGCCGCGCGCCCCGGCCGCGCCGGCCTGCGCGCGCAGCTCGCCGCCGTGCGCGCGCTGCACGCCGACCTGCGGCGCCAGCAGCCGCGCGTGGACGCGCTCGCCGACGCCGTGGTCGTGGTGGACGACGACGCGCAGGACAACTGTACGTACCGCCCGGCCGCCCCGCCGCGCGCGAGGCGACCCGCTCACCGCGACCCGCGTGTTGTGCAGGCGTCACGGAGATCGAGGACGAGCTGACGGCGCTGAGCGAGCGCTGGTCGCACACGTGCCAGTGGACCATGCAGCAGCTGGAGCGGCTGCAGGAGCTGCAGGCGCGCTGGGACGCGCTGGACGCGCAGCACGAGGCGCTGCTGGGCGCAGCCGACGCGTGCGAGCGCGAGCTCAAGCAGATGGAGGCCAACCCCGCCGCCGAGGTGGGCGCGGCGCTGGCGCGGGTGCGGCAGCTGCGGCGCCTGCGCGGCGAGCTGGCGGCGCGGCGGCGCCAGGCGGCGGCGGCGCTGGGCGAGGCGCAGGCGCTGGGCGAGCCCGAGCTCAGCGAGCGCGCCGAGGCGCTGGCCGACCGCCTGGACGCGCTGCTGCTCATCCTGCACGTGCAGGCGCAGCGGGTGAGTGTGGCGTGGCCGGCGCCCCGTGTGCGCCCGGCCCGCGCTCACCGCGTCTCTCGCCGCAGATCAAGGAGTTGGGCTTCGACATGGAGCTGGAGGAGGACTCGGCGGCCGAGCAGGAGTCGCCGGCCGCACCGCCGCAGGAGACGCAGGAGGAGCAGGCGCTGCCGGACGACGCGCATAGCGGCTCGAAGAAGCCGCGACTGGCGCCCGACCAGCGCGCTGACTTCCAGCTCGGGTACAAAGCCTTCGAGACCTGGGCCGGTGACGCCGAGCAAGCACTCGACCGGGTGAGTTTACCGACCAATATTTTAAGTACATAATCTCTATCGTCATTGACTATCTAGGGGCACGGCAGTGCCCCAGCCAAGTCTTGATCAAAGCGGGCACGGCCGTACCATCCTTTTCTCGAAGCGTTTCGCGGCTATATCACCCCCCTGTATCATCCATGTAGACAAAGCTAGGCGTTTAGGTTTTCGATGACCAAGAGTAAGTATTCGAACAAGCTCAGTCTGAAAATTACTTGACATTTGAACAAATAGTTTACGAGTAATGAGCGATCAAAGTTACACCATTTTGTCACTCACTGACTGATCATCAAAAATCGGAAAATATAAAAAACCTTAATAACTTGTATACTTTAGTGAATAATAGGAAATGTTATATTTGCGGTTTTTCAAGAACATTGTGTGTGATGAATTTTGACTACATTCATAACTTTTTTCTTTATTTATGTACAAAATGTCACTATTTGTTTTATTGTCATACTAGCCGTTTTCCCGCGGTTTCACCCGCGTCCCGTGGGAGCTACTGCCCGCACCGGGATAAAATATAGCCTATGTTACTCGCAGATAATATAGCTTTCTAATGGTGAATGTATATTAAAAATCGGTCCAGTAGTTTTTGAGTTTATCCATTACAACCAAACAAACAAAGTTTTCCTCTTTATAATATTTGGTTAGGTTAAAATTAAATGAATAATGATAAAATCTTTTATATATGTCACCGTAAGATTACAAACATCGTTAGATTTTAATCTATCTCGAGAGATTGTAAACTGTCGAATTATTGTGAACCGTAACATCTGATTGCAATTTAACGCATTATTTTTCGCTATATTATAATCTATCGATGAGAAATTGTCAAATTGTCAACTGTCCGAAAGCTCTCCCTGATTAGTCAGTCTTTTTGTAAGATCGACCAATCACGACCAGCCGTTCTGTTGCCATGGAGTTCCCGTAGAGTTAGGAATGAATTTGTGTTTGAAGACAAACTGATGAGTAAACTACCTAATTGTTTTGTTTTTTTTTTATAAAAGTTTCTTATAATTTTCCAATTTCATTTAAATAAAACTACTTTTACGGATTTTATCGCGGTCGGTTTTAAACGTCGGGATTAAATAATATAATATAACCGCGATAAAATCCGTAAAAGTAGTATTATTAGTAGTATATAGTATTATATATATAGTAGTATATTCGCGTAAGTGTCAGAAATCAATATGTTTCCAATTTCAATTTGTGTTTGAAGAATAAATATTTCGTTACAATTTGTTCTCTCCATATGTCAGGAATATTAATTACATACTCGTACTAAATAATAAATACTTGAAGAATTTTTGAAGAGCATTTATTTTATTTAACTGACACCTCTATTTCATTCCTAACTCTACGGGAACTCCATGGAAACAGAACGGATTATTGGTCGATCTTACAAAAAGACTGACCAATCAGGGAGAGCTTTCGGACAGTTGACAATTTCTCATCGATAGATTATAATATAGCGAAAAATAATGCGTTAAATTGCAATCAGATGTTACGGTTCACAATAATTCGACAGTTTACAATCTCTCGAGATAGATTGCAATCTAACGATGTTTGTAATCTTACGGTGACATATATACTCCATGCTCGCTCGATAGATGGCGTGGGTCATTATTAACCCACGCCATCTAGGAGAGTTTTTGCCATCAAATAAAGATATCTTTAGGATGCAAAAAAAAATTATTATGAATATGTGTAAACTAAAAGTAAGAGACAGTTGTGCGCCTTTTTAGGCTTCCGTACCCAAAAGGTAAAACGGGACCCTATTGTTTTCGCTCCTCTGTCCGTTCGTCCATCCGTCCGTCCGTCTGTCACCAGGCTCCATCTCATGAACCGTGATAGTAAGAGAGTTGAATTTTTCACAGATGATGTATTTCTGTTGCCGTTATAACAAATACTGAAAATTACAATAAAATAAATATTGGGGGGGGGGGGGGAGGGAGGGAGATCATCCAAGATCTATGAACTACACATGTACTATGGCGCATGTTTAGTCCATGGTGATTTTTTTTTTATACACTTTCACGCATGTTTGGCTAACCCTTTTAATGCTAATAAATATCATACTACAGTTATTAAAATCCTTTGAAATACACTTCAAGTCCTTAAAACCTAGATTTCGCATAGGTGCCCGCTTTTTTTGCAAAAGAGTGTATTTACAAAGAGCGACTTTTAACTTGTGCTCATGGCCAAGTCAATATTATTGTAATGTGAACACAACTATTGATATAGTCACAAAATATTGATTTATTATTACAAATTAAGTTGAACTGGACTTGGCTTCCATGCGATCCCAAAACTTTGCTATACTTATTCTTATTCGCAGTGCAAACGTGAGTTGGAAGAAGACAATGAAAAGAGAAAAGAGATTCCGGGCATCCTGGAGCGCGTGGAGAAGGAGATAGAGAGTCAGCGCGCGGATTTTGCCAACGTGGAGGAAATACAGCGCCGCCTCGCCGCGGAGCCCGGCCTCCAGGGTAAGTGTCGCGTGCTGACCGCGCATGCCGTGCCGACCTGCACTCACCCCTCTGTCCTCCTCGCAGACGAAGCCCAACGACACGCCGAAAGCATAGACGACCTGAAAACACGATGGGAAAATATACAACGAACGATTTTAGACATAAGGAACACTATGAATCTGTTGGAAGACAAAGAGAAGTTGGGGTCAGACACGGAGGCGACGCAGCGCGAGCTGGACGAGGCGGACGCCTGGCTGCAGGCGCTCGCCCGCGAGCCGCCCGCGCACAACCAGCTCGTGCACCTGCGCACCCGCGCCCGCGCCCTCCGCAGCCTCGCGCCGCGTCTGCAGGAGCTAGCCGCCCGCGCCGCCGCGCTGCACGCGCGCCTGCCCGCGCCCGCGCTGAGCGCCGCCACCGCCGCGCTGGCGCAGCAGCACGCGCGCCTGCTGGACGCGCTGGCGGCGCGCGTGGCGGCGTGCGGCGCGGGCGCGGACCGCGCGCTGCCTGCGCGCCTGCACGCGCTGCAGGAGCAGGCGCTGGCGCAGCACGCGCTGCTGGCCGCGCCGCCCGCCATGCGCGCCGAGCGCGAGCGCCTCGCCGACCTGCGCCGCCAGCTGCTGGAGCTGCACGACGCCGCGCAGCAACAGCGCCGCGACCGCGCCGCGCCGTCCCAAGCGCACGAGCTAGACTTCAACAATAGCATGGAGAACTTGCTCTCCAAGTTCGAAGACACCAAAACAATCCTACAACAGAAGATTACCAAGTTGGAAAACGGTAGGAGCAGTCCATAACTCCAGACGTAAAGTTGCTTCCATTAGAATAATGGATCACTATCCGTGAACGTTGCGTGTGCGCAGGCGAGGCGCAGATGCAGCAGCTGGAGCAGCTGAGCGCGGAGGTGTCGGCGTGGCTGGACGCGGCGGAGCGCTTCACGCGCGAGTGCGACGCGCTGCCGCTCGGCGACCAGGACGCGCTCGAGCGTCTGCTGCACACCAGCAACGTCAGTCTGCCCTCCTGCTTTTTTTTCTAACTGAATGTTTACAATATGTCGTAGGAAAATAATAACATTCTTCCATTCGCAGGAATTCGAAGAACAGAAAGAATCTTTCAAAGCCAAATTAGAAGTAATAGAAAGTACCAAAGAATCTATTCTCGAAGACTGCGAGGAAAGCGTCGCGAAGACGATCCAGAACGATACGAAAAACTTAAAGAAACGATACGAGAGCGCGACCGCCGCCGCGTTCCGGAGCAACGAGGCGCTGCGCCGCGCGCTGGAGCGCACCGAGGCCGTGCTGCGCGACATCGACGACACGGCGCGCTGGCTGCGCGAGCTGGAGGCGCAGGCGCCGCGCGAGCACGAGTGCGGCATCGGCGACTCGGGCGCGCTGTACGCCATGAAGGCGCGCTTCCAGGCGCTCA
This sequence comes from Helicoverpa zea x Helicoverpa armigera, assembly GCA_033682625.1. Lineage (NCBI taxonomy): Eukaryota > Metazoa > Arthropoda > Insecta > Lepidoptera > Noctuidae > Helicoverpa > Helicoverpa zea x Helicoverpa armigera. The sequence continues at coordinate 10,319,999 of JAWIIS010000049.1, read as the reverse complement.
AGGAGCGCTGCGACGCGCGCACGCCCGCCTTCCGCGCGCTCAACGAGGCGGGCAACGACCTGCTGCTGGCGTCGCCCGCCCCGCCGCCCGCACTCGCGCGCCAGCTCACGCAGCTCAACGCGCGCTGGACGGCGGTCACGCACGGCGTGTACGAGCGCTACAAGGTGCTGGCCGAGGCGTGGCACGAGTCGGGCGAGCTGCGCGCGTGGCTGGCGCAGGAGCGCGGCTGGCTGGAGGGGCTGCAGCGCCGCCTGCGCCGCTCGCCCGACGCGCCCGCCGACGCCGAGGAGATCTCCGACGAGCTCTACGTCAGTATATTACGTCGCACGAGACCTTTGCTTTTTTATAATAATCCCACTATACTTGTAAGTTCCAAAAAAAAACACTATTTATATTATGAACCAGTTCCCGCCATTACGGAATGTTGACCGAAGGATACCAATCTCTAAGGGTGCGTCCACATCTGGCGAATGCGCCGCGAATGCGCAGCACGCGAGCCGATCGCGAGCTGTCCGCGAGCTGCGCGCGTGCAGTCACTGCAATAGTTCGGTGCGCCTCTTTAGCGCAACTCACGCAAGGCTCGTATAGAGCGCGCAATCAGTTCTCGCCCTTACAGTTCCGTATATTGGCTCAGTACCATCGAAGATGGCAGACGTCGCTCGCGTGCGGCGCTTAGGTCGCGCGCGAGCTGCGCGCGGGCCAAGCAGAAGCGGCCATCGAACAAAAATGCACGCGCGCAGCTCGCGGACAGCTCGCGATCGGCTCGCGTGCTGCGCATTCGCGGCGCATTCGCCAGATGTGGACGCACCCTAACACACTTAGAGTACCACCCGCACACTTCAGACTAAACAGTCGGCCGACAGTTGACTTGATGGTTGGCAAACTTTTTTATCTTCATCTTAATTCCAATGAAAGTTCCGTTCATTCATTTTCAAAACGTTGTAACTTCTGCTATACAAAAGGTAAAATACACATCAATCATGTGTAATGAATGACAGTACAGTTTTATGTGTGATCTGAGTACAGTGTAGACTGTGTTCATATGTAATTTGTTTAACGCGTCATTTTGTTTGTATGCACTCTTAGATGACGATGCGGTAAGTAGTGTGCCGCGACACTCGCACTAAGCGAGCACGCGTCGCTTTGCACAAACATAACTAATTAATTAATATATCGAGTGTGTCGTTCATAATCACATTAAATGAAATGCGTTAATATACTGGTTAATATATGTCGATTAACACAAATATAAAAGAAAAATACGTTAAAAGATAAAAATGATTTTTTCAAACAAAGTAAATGGAATGAAAATGTGCAAAAATTAGAACACCATATGTAATATGTTGTTTGTCGTTGAAACATAAAACAAAAGTTGTTGCTCTGTAAAGAGAAATTTAATTTTAAGAACATCAGAAAATCACAATTACAAACACAACTTAGTCTTACATGAAACAAAATATAAATGTTATTACTAACCTGTAAAGAGAAACAACATTAAAAGCTATTGCTTCAGATATTAACTCTTTAACAATGGTATTAATTGATATTATTTGAATATTTCTAATGAACCTCGCCAAGGCTGCAATTGTAAAAAACCTCCATATTGAACATTGAACATAGAGGAAAAAGTGCTGTCACCACAGATAATACTTTAAAGTATGTCTAGCCGCAGTATGCGCGGGAAATTCAAATTAAATGAAGTGTGAAAGGGCTTCATTTACAAGTCAGTCATTACAAACAACTGGAATTCTCCCTTGAAAACTGACAGCTGTCAACTGATCAAAACATACGACACTCCTGCCAACTTTATCTCTGCTTTACACATGATGTTGTAAATTATAAAAACGAAAAATGACTCCTGTGACTAAACCACTGAATGGATTAGGTTATTTTTTTTACAATTCGACATAGAATATCATAAAGTATTGCGATATGATTTAATGTGATTGTGAACGACACACCCGATATAGTAGACTAGCCGTTTTCCCGCGGTTTCACCCGCGTCCCGTGGGAGCTACTGCCCGCACCGGGATAAAATATAGCCTATGTTACTCGCAGATAATGTAGCTTTCTAACGGTGAAAGAATATTTAAAATCGGTCGAGTAGTTTTTGAGTTTATCCATTACAAACAAACAAACAAAATTTTCCTCTTTATAATATTAGTATAGATAAGTAATTCTTATTTTAGCAATCAAGTATATGTATTCATATTCTGGAGATTAGTTGTCGTTATGTTGTGGTCATGTTTATCATATGAGCTGTGTAGTTATTGCGATATTCCTAATACATATACTGTGTTTATTTGTTTACGTTTGAAAAAAAATACAGAAATAGAGTACGATATTTTACATGTCTAGAGAAGCTGTGTGTGTGCCGTTTTATTATGACAATGCATGGCATACAATAAATTATTGTAAAAAAATTTGTAACATTTGATTGGCAATGCAAGGGATTTAACGTACCGGTGGTCGCGTAGGACTTAGAGAACTACATCCAGAACCACAGCGACGAGCGTCTGTCGCGCATCCAGGACATCGGGCGGCAGCTCATCGACGCGCACATCATGCCCGCCTGGATCCAGGCCGAGATCGACGCCGTCACCTCCAGCTGGGACACGCTGCGGGCCGAGGTACGTGTCGAGCCACCGCGGTGTGTGTGTGTGTGTGTCGCCCTGTGCCCGCTCACCGACCCCTGTGCCCGCAGGCGGCCGCACGCAGCGCGCTGCTGGAGCGCGGCGCGCGCGAGGCGGCGCGCTGCGAGGTGGCGCTGGACCGCGTGCAGCAGTGGCTGGACGCGCTGCCCGCGCCGCCCGCGCCGCCCGCGCCCGCGCTGCGGCGCCAGCTGCCGGCCCAGCGCGCCGCGCTGCGCGACGTGCGCGCGCAGGCCGACGCCTACGCGCGCGCGGGGCGGCGCGAGGCGGCGGCGCGCCTGCGCGAGCAGCTGGAGCTGCTGGCGCGGCGCCTGGCGGCGGCCGAGGCGTGGCTGTGCGGCGCCGCGCCCGCCGCCGCGCCCGCGCTGCCGGAGCGGCTGGCCCAGGCGCAGCGCTCGCTGGAGGCGGTGCAGCGCGAGTGCGCGGCGGCGCTGGCGCCGGCGGGACACGAGCCCGACGCCGTGCGCGCGCAGCTCCGCACCTGCCTCGTGAGTACTGCGCCCTATTGTCGTCTCGGAAACTGCACTTACTGTGAGCGATCCTATGTATGAGGGTTGAATACCCATCATGAAAATCTAAATCAAATATTACTAGAACATAAATTATATTTGTTTGAAAATTCATGTATCATTCATATAAGCCACTCAAACACAACTCAGCATCCTGATTATTTTTTAACATTCGTAACTTTAAACTTAAGCCCTCTTATTATAAAAACTGCCGCAAGTAGTGGTTTAAACCAGACTGAAGTCGTCTTGGTTTGTTACGGTACTTACGATAGTCTTTACATCCTTATTACAAAACGTAGACTAAGAGAAGACTGTTTAGTACTTCGATTTGTCTGTGTGTGTGTGTAGTTCAAATAATATCCACAGATTATAAGCAACAAATATTTAAATCATTCGTTCAATCGTTCCGAATTCTGTGCGCCGTTCCTTTTTACATTATTTTGTTAAGTCTATTTTGATGAAAAATTAATAACTATGATAATAAAAAAAATATCTCTGCAGTTGAAAATATTACTTTTTATTATTTAAAGGTAATTTTATATTTCTAGTATCTTTTAACGATATACATGATCCAATTATTCTCTTTTAAACAACTATGGAGTGTGCGCGTATAACGGAACGTCAGCGCGCGTATCCGAGTTATGTTTTGTTTTTAGGTTAGAAATAACTTGGATTATTTTCCTCCCGATTTAAATTATTAAATAAGACGTTGTGCATCTAATTAGAACCTCTTCAGAATTAAGTGCACAGTAACTTACACACAGAATATCGTGTGCATTAAATTACGAAAAGAAAATGAAACAACATAAAAGTACAAAATTATATTTTATTCCGATGTCTATTTATACAGTCAAACGCACTGATACATGTTGGATACTGTTCTTCATCACACAATCTTGTTCCCTTGCTCATCTTGGCATTTTTGTACCAACATTTTATCAAGCTTCCAGTCTTTTACAAACATTGCATATTACTGGCAAAGATACGGCGTGCAAAACGCCAAAATAGTCTTGAATCTGTAAATAAACAGTAAACTGTGTGATAATCTGATATATTTTCGAAGTTTCATCAAAATCCATGTGGTAGTTTATGCGTGGAACATAAACAAACATCCATAATAAAAACTTCGACTCTTATATAATTAATAGGATGTTTTGGCAACTTACTTGCCCTGTAAAGGCTACGTACCTTATGGCGAGCCCAGTTGAGCATCATAGGATCATCATGGATTATCATCATGCATTCAATTGACTATTATTTCGAAAAACATAAATCGATATTTATATCGAAAATTGTCGTCAGATAATTTGAAGAGATTTTGTCGATGACGCACACTGTTGGGTCCCCGGACACTCTCAATAGTATTCTAACACATCCAAGTATTCCAAATCACACATATTTATATCCACTTTCGTTTTTTTATCACAAAACAAATAACCTCAAAAGTAAATAATGACGGAATTTGACGTTTGTCGACTAAGTACTGCAGTTAAACTAGGGGGCTCGATGGTTTATCTTTTGTACTACAAATAGTAATAGGACTTGCGATAAACTGCGTTTTGTAATAACGTTTTTTCAAGGTCGTACTTACAGCTGGATTAAAGGTAGTACAAAAGCCGATACTTATTTGATACCGCGTTTTATAATAAGAGGGTAAATATTTATTGCAATCATGAGTTTTAGGTACATAAGTTCTATAGAATAACTCAACAGACATTCTGGCATAATAATATTCTATGAGCCTCTGACTTTTCAACTCATTTCGTTCAAAATGTAACTAAAGCCACCTTAACTTGAGCCCAAGTTCACCTACTACGTAACATCCGCTTCTCTTAACACAACTGTTATCTATGAACATCGACCGTATATGCACGAAAGACTCCCGTTTACGGTAATCTACGTAGGTGAGGTTGTTTAAACGAACAATTTTGACGTTCCTTTACTAGAATGACGTTAAAATCGTATTTTTTCGACTTTTTCATTATTTCTTGTAATAATCGGTTTGCGGGTTTGTTGGCATAAAATGAAAAGTACACAAATTTTTTATTGTTGTATATTTGATTTGTTGTCTTCATGTATGGATGTAATACGGCACAATTAAAAATAATTATAATATTGACTTCGGAGGGTTTTCCTCGATTCTCCATTTCCTATAAAATTTGAGTTTTTTAATTCTTGTAAAAAAGATGAATTAGTTTATTGGAGGTTAACTTATTTTCTCGTTGCTTGTGTATAAAAATATAAGCTTCATGACTTCACAAGCGGTACAATATAATTTCGAAATGGTGAATCGATGATATTCGGCAATGAGTGGATTTGAGTAGAAAGTAGTTATTAGCCGCGCCTCGCAGTAACCGGAGCCGCGGTGCACATTGCGCAGCGTGTCGGGTGTCGGCCTCGCTTGGTCGCGCGCGGCTGTTTGTCAACAACGCCGCCCGGCCGCCGCCGCCGCTCGCGCTGCCTGCTCACGGTGCCGACTGTTTGACATTCTACTTCACGTGTTGTCCGTTCCTAGCGCATCACACTCAATATTTACACAGCTTATATAAAAAAGTACGTTTCAATATTATTTCCTTCGAAGTCGTGAAAGGTGTTAAAATCTATGGCTAAAAGTAAATTACAAAAAGTTGATTGATTTGTTGTCATTTCCTGTGAGGGAAACTCAGAAGACAATAATGAAAGCGTGTGCTCAGTATTTCGCGGATTGGTCGTTGATTTGTTTAGAGGTAGGCGGGTGTGTGCTAAGCCGGCGGCGGCTCGCGTGCCTCATCACTGACATTGAAAGGATTCTGTGATTCCATTTGTGATGGCACCGATGTGCGACCGCCTCTATCCACGCGGAGAAGGCATCGCGTTACACCACATTTGCATTGTGTTATTTATTTGCATACTTGTAGTTATTCTCGTATTCGCTTCAATACATGTGCTATTATAATACCATTGAAAAAAAAATAAGTATTACTAAATCAGATTGATGTAAAGATGTAGTTGAACGCGATCGTGCATTTTGGTCGTGGTTATTGTTTATTCCGGAATGAGCACGCGGCGCGTGAGTGTGCACAAGCACGCGGCGGCGCCGGCTCGCACATCCCGCGCGGCGGCCGCGGCACTCGCGCCTCGCCCGCCCGCACACATCACTACTCATGAATTGGGACTCCCTTTATTTATTTGCTATATTAACTATAGCGCTTTACAAATGGCTCGTAAGTACACATATTCCCGCGGTACAATCATCATCGATAATATTAGTTAACGATAGTTTTTTCTGTCGTCAGCGATTTTATCGGACGTTGAGTGAAATCAAGTCGGAGGTGGAGACGATCATCAAGACGGGCCGCAAGATGGTGGAGGAGAAGACGGTGGAGGAGCCGCAGGAGTTCTCCAAGAAGATCGACCTGCTGAAGGAGCTGTACAACAAGCTGGGCGCGCAGATCACGGAGGCCAAGGCGCGGCTGGAGTACGCGCTGCTGACGGCGCGCGAGATACAGAACGACCTGCACGCGCTGGCCGCCTGGCTGGACGGGCTGGGCGCCGGCCTGGGCCGCCAGGCGCTTGAGCTGGAGATGTCGCGCATGGAGGCCACGCGCAACAAGCTCAACGCCAACTACGCCGAGTTCGCGCGCAACTGCGACCCCGCCTACCTGGACAAGCTGGCGGACCAGGTGGCCGACATCAACGCGCGCTGGGACCGCCTCAAGCGGCACGGCGTGGCGCCCGCCGCCGACGACGAGCTGCAGCGCTTCCTGGACGACGCCGAGCAGCAGCTGGAGTGCCGCGACACCGCCAGCGCCGCCAAGCTGCGCGTGCTGGCGGGCGAGCTGCGGCGCCGCGCCGCGCCGCCCGGCCCGCTGGCCCGGCGCCTGGCCGCCGCGCTGGACCGCGTCACGGTGAGTGTCTCTCTGCGCAGGTAAGTGTTGTGACGTCATAACACATTAACGACGCCGCGCGCCCCACTATACATATGTACATAGGACGGTGTCGGTGTAACGTGTGCTGTGAACTGCGCTTTGTGTCACGGTGTCCGCGCATACATGGGCCACCTCGAGCTTGCTGGAGTCACCGCGGGGATCACGCTTGTATCACGCATCTCATCCGACGGACGGACCGCACGAGTTCACTAACATGTAAATAACGGTGTGACTAGTAACACATTAACGATGGGAGGGACACTATACAGCCGCGGTTTGTGCTTGCAGGCCGCCACGCAAGCGCACGCTGACGCAGCGGCCGCTGTCGAGTACGAGAACGTTACGGATACTATTAAGAGACGCCTAGAGAGTCCCGTTAACACTCCGGAGACCGAAAAACCGGAATTCAAAAAGTCTAAGATACCGCTCGCTCTCAAGAGTCCTGTACCTATAAAGAAAGAAATCAAAGAAGGTGGCCATAGGAGTAGGGGTTCGTCACTAGAGAGAGGCAAGCGAGTGTCCGAAAGTCCAATGTCGGACAGCGTGAACAGCGGCATGTCGACGGACTCGATAGAGCCGTCGGTGTCGCGCGTCAGCTCCGTGCCCTCCACGCCCGACACGCCCAAGAAGAACAGCAGCACCTTCAACCTGCTCTCCGACAGCGACCTCTTCACGCAGATCTCCAACAACGACATAGTGCCCCAGCCCGCCGCCCCCGCCCCCCCCGCCGACAGACCGCAGGCCGACCCGTGCCACGTGGTCGAGGTCAAGGAGCACGAGATAGTCAAGTCTACCGTCAGCCCCATAGAGCCCATGGAGATGTATCCCTTCGAAGCGATCGACGCCGTCGTCGAGTTCATACCGCAGAGCGTCGAGACCGTCGAGATCATCGACGACACCGAGAACGACTCTCTCACCGACTCGGACGACGCGCACTGCTCTCCCGGACCCGATGAGAAGAGACGCACCGTCGATTTGGGAACCGAACCTAAGACCTTTGTTGTAGAAGTCAAAACTCTGGAACAAAGAATGAAACCGACCCTCGGCATACTGAAGCGCAAGAGCAGCTCAGAGCAAGACGCGGCAAGCGCGGCGGCGGACGTGCCCGACGTGGTGGCCGGCGCCGAGCAGCCGCTGAGCCGGCGGGCGCAGCGCGAGCAGCTCAACGAGTACCTCATCCTGGACGAGGTGCCGCGCGAGCAGGCGGCGCTGCCCGAGCCGTCCGCCACGGCCGCCGCCGCCGCCGCCGCCAGCCTAGCGCCGCACGAAGCTATATACTCGGAGGTGGACGACACGCCGCAGGTAAACCTTGTATTACAACTGTGATCTCACTTCAGTTTAGGACGCGTCGGATGTTTTGCAGGTTTTCCGAAGACCTCGTACCTTTTATTGAAGCGTTTATCGATGTTTAGATTAGATTTTTGTTTTCATGTTTTCTTTGTCAAGCTTTATTCTTCATGAGATGTGTTATATTAAGGATTTAAATGTATATGACTAGATTAGAATAATAAGGTGTGGTGTATCGGGCACGGTAGAGCGTTAAGGTCGCTTCTGACTGGCACGTCCGCTTGCAGTTGCGTTTGACGTCGTGTAGCGAGTTCGACGACAAGCCGCCGCTGTCGACGTCGACGCCCATCAAGGCGGAGGAGCGCAAGCAGGCGGCGCAGGTGGTGGCCATGTCGCCCAAGCCGCCGCCCGCCGCGCCCGCCGACCGCGGCCTGCAGCACGACCAGCACCAGACCGCCGACGACTCTGCTAACGTCAGTATTCCTGTATTTACACAGTTTGTCGAATTCGTCATACGTTTTGTCGATAGAAGGTGAGCGTATGCTTGGCGCAGGAAGCAGAGGCTGTCGCGGAGGCGGTCCCGGAGGCTCGCGCGGAGGGCGCGGCGGCGGGCGCGGAGGAGGGCGCGGAGGAGAGCGCGGAGGCGGCGCTGCGCGCGCGGTTCCCGGCGCAGGCGGACGCGGAGCTGGCGGCGTGGGCGGCGGCGGCGGCGGCGCTGGCGCGGCGCATGGACGTCATGCTGCTGACGGTGGGCGGCGTGGCGGCCGAGCGCGACCCCGCCAAGCGCCTCGAGGTCAGTGCCCGCCGCTCTACTACTACTTAAAGTATAGGATCCCCTCATGGACCACTCTCACCGATCTGCTTACCGATCGAAAACTAATTTTTATCAAATGTTATATAAAAACAAAGGTATTGTTAATGGGTTGCCTAAACAATTTTGGTCAAAGTTAGGATTTATTTATTAAAAACAGGTAAGAAAATAACGATAACTGCACCTAACTGCTTACCGAATAAATTAACTTGCAGAAAAATTTACAAGAATCACGCTTTAAAACTTTAAAAGCGACTAAAGATATGTGACAGTGAGATTCTATGATGAATGATGAATATTATCGCATTAAAATCAGCATAAGATGATAGCTCGATGTATGTAGCGACACATAGTGTAGCGATGTATGGCGCTGCGCAGATCCTGAAGAACCAGCTGGGGCAGCTGGCGCCCGACGCGGCGGCGCTGATCTCGCGCGGCGACTCGCTCGTGTACGACAAGCACAAGCACAGCCCGCTGCTCGCCGACTACCTGCAGACGCACTTCCAGGTGCCGCGCCCACTCTCACTCCTTGCTTTACTTACATGTACATCATCGCCCGAACTCTTATTATTACCTGTATATCGGGTGTAAAAAAATAACCTAATCCATTATTCCATTCAGTGGTTTGGCCTCAGGAGTCATTTTTCGCAGGCTGGGCTTCCATGGTCTTCTAATTCTAGCACATTTTAATTATATTTGTTTAGTTTGAAAAAAAACTCTTTTTTTATTTTTGCGTATTTTATTGTTTCCTTTAATGTATTTTATAATTAACGTATTTAATTTAGTGTGCTTAGGTAGGTAGGTAAGACACATTTTGTATACCTGTATTTTTACCTTTACCCTTTTATACCCGTTCCCGGTAACGCAATTAGTGTGCTGTTTTTTGTCGCCGAGTGTAGATGAATGATCATTAAATACCGGGCAGGACAAGCTGCGGAACAAGTGGTCCATGGTGATGTCGGAGATCGAGCAGAAGCGCGAGCTGGCGCTGCAGGCGGAGGACAACCTGAAGGAGCTGGACCGACTCGTGGACGAGCTGCAGGCGTGGTGCGACGCCTTCGACGACAAGCTGGCCAGCGACCCGGTACGTGTGCGCGAGTGTTGAGTGTGTGTGTGTGCGCGCGCTGTGTGGCGGCGTGTGACTCGCGAGTGTGTGTGCAGGCGGGCGCGCGCGCGGAGCTGGAGGCGCGCGCGGGCGCGGCGGAGCGCGCGGGCTGGCTGGCGCGGGCGCTGCGCGCGGCGCACGTGGGGCTGCGCGAGCGCGCGGTGGCGCGGGCGCTGGCGGGCTGGGCGCGGGCCGAGCGCGCGGCGGGCGGAGCGGCCGAGCCCGTGCGCCGCGCCAACCTGGCGCGCGAGGCGGTGGCGGCGCTGGCGGCGCAGCTGCGCGCCCCGCCGCTCGGCGGCCGCGACTACGACGATTTCCCGCTGCAGGAGGACGCGCTCGCGGTATGCGACCATACTTTACGACTCATTTCCCATTGTTAAATGCCCACATCAGACAAAAAAGTATCTCAATTTATTCTTGAAATGAAAATTAAAAATATTTTAAGGTTCTAAACAATTCCGACAATTATGTAAATATATATAGGCACTATACCTACCTTTTCATTACCATCGTTTCGGTCGAATACAAATCGCCATAATTTTCAAACATTCACTTAGAAGTTAGCTCAGCAATATTGATGTTCACCTCTCCTTTTAAGTTTAAAAACATGGTTCCAGAAGAACCCACTTTCCTTTTTATTTTGATTACATCTATGTTACTTGATCAATTAGGTATGATATGATTCTACAAAACCGATTTCGGTAATTTCTATAATATTATATTTATACGTATATTCAGGTTTGACGTCACATTTTGCACCCAGCTCAGAAAGCTGGCGTGCTTCAAAGTCAAAAAGTTTTTGTGTAACGCGGCTTGTCCAGCCTGTGTACTGTTAGTTAAATGCCAGCAGTCGGAGTGTATGAGTGGAGACACATGTAGTACAAGTGTGGTGTCCGCAGCGAGTGCGCGCGCGTGCCGACGCCGTGGGCGCGCAGGTGAGCGCCGCCCTGCGCGCGCTGCCCGCGCCGCCTGGGGAGCCCGCCGAGCCACAGGCCGCGCAGGAGGCGCAGGAGGCGCAGGCCGCGCGGCTGCGCGACAAGCTGCAGCGCGAGTGGGCCGCCGTGCAGGACGCGATCGCGGCGAGACAAGAGAGGTACTTGCTTCTCCACACTTTCACTTTCACCAACATGATGCTTTATCCCTGAGTACGGTTTCTAATAAGGTTGTGTGTGCGTCCATCTTACCGTCATGGGTATGAAGGATTGATTACTAAGAATTTCTACTGATGCAGGCTAGGGTGGAGAAATTTTTTATTAAATTTTGACCTGAGTATAAAAATAATTTACATAAAAAAAAATACCTACTATTTTTATGGTGTATAAGTTGGCCATGGAGTTAATGCAAGCACGTCAAAGCCTAGACGTGTTTACTCGGCTGCCGTTAAGCAAATTCCCGTTAAACGACAACCTAAGGCTATTGTAGGAACTCAGAGTCACCCCGAAGTAACCTAAGGCATGGTTCATCTTGAACCTAGCAACGGGAAGGTTGATGCAGATGGTTTCATCAAGGTGGAGAGGAAAAAGAAGAAGCCATCTAGTCGGAACCAATGCGGAACTACATTGACGAGTCCGAACATGCTGCGTGTCCAGCTATACCTAAAACGCAGTTGTATGTTTCGCGCTTGCGTTACTCTACGAAGGTCGAGGAGATCGTGGAGTATATTCGAATGAATACCAACTGGATTTTGAGAGTCGAGAAGTTAGAGTCGAATCATAACACAAACTTTAAATCGTCTGTGGTACGTGTGTCGACATCAGCATCAGCAGCATCTCGACATGTTTCAAGAGCAGTTTTGGCCGAAGGGTGTCGTGTTCCGGCGATTCCGCGGGAGGTTACGCGACACCACGAAGTGCAACATGACACCGCATATTCGTGTATACGCGTAGCTTTTAATTACTTTATTTTTGTATGTCTTAGTTTATAATATTGTAATGTAATTCCTTTATGTATTGTTTTTTCTATGGGCCCTAGTTGCCTGAAATAAATTAACAAATAAAAAAAAAATATGGAGATGTGCGGTGTCGGTGCAGGTGGCGCAAGTGCCAGACGGAGTGGGCGTCGCTGTACGCGCTGCTGGAGGCGTGCGGCGCGTGGCTGGACGGCGCGGAGCGGCGACTGGCGGGCGCGGCGCCGGACGCGGCGGCGCTGCGCGCGGAGCAGGCGGCGCGCGCGGAGGAGGCGGCGCGCGCGCGGGCGGCGGGGCGCGCGGTGGTGGCGGCGTGCGGGGCGCCGCTGTCGCGGCACGTGCAGGAGCAGCTGCAGCAGCTCGCCGAGCGCTGGCACGCCGTGGCCGCGCGCCTGCACACCGACACGTACGTCGCTCTGTTGCTCCGCGAGGACACCACTTTTTCTTGCTGCTGCTTATAACCTTTCTTCTCAAAGCCGAAAGGACACGTCATGTTTGTTGTCATGTATTTACGAGGAACTTATTACGCGTTGTACAGAAGCGAACCGGAGGAACCGCCGACTGCGGAAGCTACCACTGACACTGAACAGAGCGAGACGGAGACGCAGTGGGCGGAGACGGCGCAGGCGCAGCTGCGCTCGGTGGCCGAGCTGCTGGACACCACGTGCGCCAACGTGTCGGACCGCACGTGCCTCGCCATCCGACACAGTCTCGTCAAGGTGACATGTCTGTCCGATACCTTTGTCTACTCCACCGACAAACTGTTCCTTCAGTCTACAATATAACATTTCATATATCTAAAGGTCATTTTCTAAAAAAACATTAGCAGAAATTATTATTAAACACTGCCATTATTAAACTGTAGATTTGAATGAATATGTACGTGTATTACATTTTTGTGTGACTCTTCATATATAGCTGGCCACAGTTTACCGTCACGCTGGACTATAGTAATGAGAACATCTATAGAAAATCGTAAATACATATGTTTTTCCGCGGTGGAAGCCGGTGCACTCGCGTCGGTAGTGTCGGCGCGTGACGCGGGTGACGTCACTCGCAAGTCGTTCTGCTCAGTGGATTTGCTTCGAGTCATTCTTTGTAAACTGCGTCACTATTGCGCTAAAATTAAGGCTTATACATACATAATCTTATATTACACAAAAAGCAAATACATGAATATATAACTATCGTTGATAAAATGAGTGAGGACGTACATATATTGAGAGAGCCAGCGTGCCGGCAGAAGCAGCAACAAACCGGCGCGACATTCACGTCACTCGCGTCACTGCTCGCCGATATAAAAATAGCCGCCGCAGTTATATTTACGACGGTGCACAAATAGATCGCTGTTTGTTTGTATTCTGATAAACACACGCCACGCGACGCCGTCGCTCTTTGTCAATGTTGCATTTCGGTTATGATTCAATCTTTATAGTCATGAATTCTGATATTCATCTGCGCAACCTGTCAGAGTCGAGATCGCTGGGTACACGGGAAGCTATTCGCACCGTGTTCGAATCTTACGTATATATTGCTATTTAGAGGAGTGGATGCACACGGCGCCTCGTACAGTTGAGATATAACGGTTGCAAGTATTGCGCGCATTTCACATTCTACATCCAAGTGGTTGATGTTGTGCTAGCGTGGCACGAGTGCGGCAGACGGCGCGTCCCGGAGAGCGGCCGGCTCCGGCGCGGCCCACGACTACACTTTGAATTTTAATATATTGAATGTGCTTCTGAAATAAATATGTAAATGTATGAAGTGCAACAAGTACAACAAGTGCAGCGAGAGCACAGTGCGCGAGTATAAGGAAGCGCAGAGATAGGCGCGCGGTCGCCGGCACGCGGCTATTTCTGAAGCTATGAAAATATTCGTGTCCCATGCTGCGGCGCCACTCGCGGCGCGGTTCCGCCAGTACTGAGTGTAGTGAGTGTGGTGGCGCTACGTGCGAGTGCCGCGTCCGCGCGTCTGCTGACCCGCGCTGCTCTCAGCCCACTGTATGTAGTGTAACTACTTCTTTATTTCTGCATAAAGCCCGCAGTGTTCGTACAATCTGTGCGTTGCGATGGTATACCCGATACGAGTATGTTGGAGAAATAACTTCCATTACATATTTATATGTCTACTTTAAATTCCTATTTATACAAGTACATATTTATATCTCATATATCTCGTCAAATAACTTTGCAATTCCGAAGCTTGTGAAGTGAAGTCAGCACAAAGATTTTAACTGTTGTGCAGTTTTGTTCAAAAATTGCAAAACAGTTCAACTTCAGAGCGGTTATGTTATTTGACGAGATATGTAACAGAAGTAAAAGAAGAACTCGTGGCGTGGCTAAGTCAAAGCCGTTTGAATCAATCAATCCTAAAGTAAAGCAAGTTCGGACAGTTTTATTGGTCATAAGAATAAGTGTTTATTATTGGCTCTATTATGATCGTCATTACTTTTTTCATTATTTCACTGCAAGGCAAAAGCTACACATTCACACAATCACCTGGTTCGCTGAAGACGGATGCGCGATATCAGAATATTTATTCTCAATAATGTCAAGTGATCAAATCTGAAATGGTAATGTTAGATGGACCTAGTGAGGTGTGGTCCCGATGTAGCGAGCTCGTAGTGATGAGCGTGTGGTGCAGGCGCGCTCGGAGGAGCTGGCGGGCACGCTGCAGGCGGCGCGCGGCGGCGCCGAGCTGCGCGCGCAGCTGCAGGCGGCGCAGGGCAAGCTGGCGGCGCACGGGCTCTTCCTGGGCGACAAGCTGGCGGCGCTGGAGCAGCACAGCGCGCGCCTGCGGGCCGCGCTCGCGTGGGCCAGCGACGCCGTCGCCGCGCTCGACGCCGCGCCGCCCGACCAGCGCCAGCAGAAGCTCGACGAGTTGGCGGTCAGTGTCGCTGCCATTAGCTTGTTTTTATTTTGTTATCGGCTCTTTACTTTGAATTAATTTATTGCCATATGCTAAGCTGTACTTGTAAGCTGGGTTGACGTGTCGCGGTGTGCCGGCAGGCGGAGTGCGCGTCCCGCGCGGACGACACGCGCGCGGTGCTGGAGGCGCAGGCGGCGCTGGAGCGCGAGTGCGGCGCGGCGCGGCAGAGCGCGGCGGGGGAGCTGCGCGAGGCGGCGCTGCGCCTGCGCGACGCCTGGGCGCGCCTGCCCGCTCCGCCCGGTGAGTGCCGCCTTGTGTCACTACAGCTTGCTATCAGAGCTTACATAATCTTGCTTGGGTCGCGCTGTTGGGAAATAAACGGTTGGGATGCTAACTCCTCGTTTTATTCAATGCTACACACTAGAATAACCCTGATACACTCTAAATACTAGCCTGGAAAATGCACTAACATTATATTCTGAGGGACTGGCAGTCTGACGACTGGCGACTGGGCACGGTAGTACACGCTCGAATTATATTTGGTAGATGGTAGCTAATCCACTAACTCTCGCACGACACTACACTGTCGCTAATGGTACTGTCGACTGTAGCGTAACAACATTAACTTGTCTTGAAAACAATGTTCACAATACATATCAACATTCATCAGACTGCGATACTAATGTTGAAAAGATTTAATCACATAATAGGAATCATTCAATGTATCGAAACAAACATGATCGTGTGGTTACCCACTGAAAATTTATCTTAATGGCTCTTCACATAAAGTTTTATAGAAACCATTTTCTTTGCGTGGTAATTTAATAAGGAAATTGATCAAATATGTATAACAAAACTAAATGTGCGGTCTGATGAAATAAGGAGAGAAATTACTTGGAGTGGCACAAACAATGGTACCTAGCAGCAGTCAGCAGTCGCACAAATCACAAGAGTGCAATCGGAGTAGCGCCACGCCTTATATTAATGTCATACAAACTATTCAATTTAAAAATATATCAAATGCTACAAATAAATTAATAGTTCATTAATAGTTCAAATTAATTAGTGCTTCCATAGTACCTACCTAATAGACATGTTCGTCAATTTCTGCGAATTTATCGTTGGGTTGTGATGTTACTGCAGTCCAAAACATATGCGTGTTGAATTATCTAATATCAGCCGGTAGCTAGTTGTTCCCAAACATTAGAATAATAGCAAGGCATCTGCATACCGAGACGTGAACTTATTTCCACTACAAAGAGCCGGCGAGGCGCGAGGCAGACGAGGCACGAGGCGAGCGCGGCGCGACTATTGCCTTGCTGCGGCTGCTGCTCATGCACAGGTGTCTCACTAACAAGAATGTTGTAGTAACCGCGATTTCTCGTCACTCGCGCCTCTCCAAATATTCTCACAAAGCTTGCAAACTGCTTTATTATTAGTGAGTTTGCGACTAGCGCTCAGTCGGGCTGGAATGCGGCACTACCCGCTCACGATAGCGACAGTCGGCTCTAAATACTAAACATTTTCTGCGAACATCTCGCTGCGAATCCTGCTTTCATTTCCAACGAAGCTCGGAAAGTGGGTCGACTGAAAGAGACACGGCCTACTTATCCGAGAACGTCGCTGCAAGACGAAAAACTGGAATAACAAACAATGGGCGGTGCGGCGCGACACAAAGCAAGTGGGCCGCCGCGCAATCAGCGCCCGCACCGTCTCATCTGCCGCCGCGCCAGTGTCCGCCGCACCGAGCCACTGCGGCCACTCCGCGGTGTTCATCATCATTGTGACGCGGCATCTGGTTGCACCCTCGTCACTTATTTTTCTCACCATCCAACAAACTTGGCAATGATTATTTGTTATCGGTCATACTAGCTCTTATTGTATGTTACATTACTGCTAAGTTTCAATCGTAAACATTCAATATTCTCTGCTTGAAAATAATAAGTGTGACGACAGAAATAAATTAGGGTATGCCTACTACAGTGCCCGCTACGGTAGATCCGCCACTGCTTATGACGATAATAATAAAAAACTGGAAATGTATAGGTATAAGCTTATCTGAAATATCGCATTCTTCTGCGCTCTTCTGCGCACTTCTGCATTTACGGTGCACGGCGTACTTAAAATACGGTAGTGTAAGCGTTATTGCAGCTCAGACGAGCTATACCTACCTATGTATTTTAAACTGTTTAAGGCTATAATCGGCAAACATATATATTCGGCCAGCAGTCTGAGTACACTCTGTGTGCACTGCACTATATTGCATATTGTGCTGTGGTGTATACAAGCCGGGCGATGGTGTCGGAATGTGCGAGTTTTGTGTCACGAGGTGTTTGTTGTTCATGCTGTAATGTACGCTCTGACTGTCGGAATGCGCTAATGTGCGACCACTTCCATTGTCCGCCGAATTCGGCAACTGCCAAGCAATATCGTTTTGTATAAGTGTGCAGTGTTTACACACGTTGTAGCACTTGTAGGAATGTCTCGTACACAGCGAGGGACCTTACAATTCTTCCCTTTTACCTAATGTTAGGCAGAAAGTGATCTCGGCGTAAAGCGAAACATCATTGTATGTGTTTGGGACAAATGTTGTGAAATCACGACTCGCTGCTCGCTGTTCCTGCCATTAATAGCGGCATCTTAATGGAGGAGCACGAAAATATATCTTAAAGTTGGTTCGAACACGATTTCACATTGTTTACTTCTATAACAACAATAATTTAGGTACATAATAATGAATGAACTAATTGTTTATGATTAACGCATGCGGCCGTATGAATGTAATCAGGTGGTTTGTGTTGGTGGTGGCTGGTGGCTGGTGCACTGGGTATTGTGAACTAACGAGGTGTGAGTAGCTCGGCGGTGGCGGCATCCGATGCACATTACATGACGTGTCAACCTCACGTCACTACATACACTGGTTTGTTTGGTTGCACCTAATCCTTGTCTGTTGTGGTTCATTTTCTTCCTTGTTATAATAAGTTTTGTTGCTAAAACATAGTTTTTCTATTTCAGGTAAGTGCTCAATATATTGTATGTCTACGGCAGTAGGTGAGTATACCCCGACCGGGCGAGACATTACCGTCGGCTGTACGGCTGAGAATTATTTGAATTCGCAGCTTTTACTGCACTCAGGACCAATGGAATGTTTTATAAATCTAGTATTTCGATACCCGGAGTCCGCACAAATACCGCTCTACTGATTTACGAGTTTGTTTAAGAAAAGCTTTGTGAAGTAGTTCAGCCAAGATTTACTGGGTAGTTTTATTTAAGTTGGACATAAGCTGCATTCTGTGGCCACATCAAGATAAAATTAACCGTGCCATTGAATATTAATTTGGTTAAACTATTTAAAACTAAAATAATAATATAACACCTTTAAAATGATGTAAGTAGGTAGTGATGTTGGCGGCTAGTGGGTCGCTTTTGTGTGGTCCCGCAGTAGTCCCTAATGAATTCTGTGAGTTAGTGTATTTATAAAATAACCTTGCGTCGTCGTAACATTATCGTGCACAGTGCGGTGAGGTGCGCGAGCGCCTCGCGGGAACACAAGGCGATCCCATGTATTCGTTGTGCGGCTCCGAC
The DNA here is from genome assembly GCA_033682625.1 of Helicoverpa zea x Helicoverpa armigera. Classification (NCBI taxonomy): domain Eukaryota; kingdom Metazoa; phylum Arthropoda; class Insecta; order Lepidoptera; family Noctuidae; genus Helicoverpa; species Helicoverpa zea x Helicoverpa armigera. The sequence continues at coordinate 10,301,369 of JAWIIS010000049.1, read as the reverse complement.
GCTACGTGCTCTCGTAGCAATGCCTACGTTATTTCGCGCGCTCGTAGCTCTCGTAGCACGTCGGCCGCGTAGCAATGCAGTCGTAGCACTTCACTACAAAGTCGCGTTCGCTACGAGAATGCTACGTGAATGTTCCAACATGGTATTATATAAAAATAGCAGAGCCTAACAATCGAATCTTCATTCCTATGTAGTCTGCGTGAAAAGGAACTAAACGTTAAATGATAGGAGTAGATAGATTATTTCATTCACTAAATTAATAGAAATACCGACGCAAACAAACAAAATGATCATCAGCAAGTAGTGAACTCTAAGTTATTTTAAATTTACAAGATTATTTAAAATAGTTTGAGTATTTGTAGCATGAAGGTTGAATTGACATGTAATCGTGTATTAGTGTAATACTATAAGAATATGATATATGTGCGCTGCGGGCTGCGTGATGCGTGTGTGTGGTGGTTGGTGCAGCCGCGACGACATCCGCGAGGCGTCAATGAAACAAGGCAACATTGAGGCGTCGCTTGTCGCGGGCGGGGGCGGCGTGTGGGGAGTGGGGGGGGGGGGGCGGCGGGGGCGCAGGGGATGGTTTCCCTCTCGTTGGGCGGCAGTGGCGGCGGGGCGCGCACGCCGCACACACGCGCCCTGTCGCGACCCTCGCCTGCACCGCTGCAGATATCACGCGATCGATTCACACCTAATACTGAGTCCAAATAGTCACTAAATCCACTTGATCAACCAAACTAACTGTTGTTTACATTTGCACGAGACGCTCCGGCGTGCACGTGCCTCAGCGTTACAATAAAGTTTCTACTATTTACTCAGTCCACAGTTGATTAAGTTGAGCGCGCGAAAACTATTGTGATGTCACAACTAGTGGCGGACACGAGCGCTTTGTGGCACTGAGTGTCAGTATAGAACACATTACTTAGTTGTGAGTGAACATAATAGTGGTCATGCCGGTGTGGAGTGTAGTGAGGCAGCAGTAATACCGCCGGTGTCTCCGCAGCGGTAAGTGTCGGCTGCGTCACGTGACGACGCTGTCAGCTGACTGTCGCTCTCCGGCGGCGTGGAGTAGTTCGTCACGTGACGACCCCCGCGGCCGATCAGCGTTATCTTATTATTTATTATGTCTCGCGCTACCCCTTGCACTTACAGTATCAGCCGCGCCCCCTGCAGTCTTCTCATAATTCCATATTACTGCCAACTTTGTTTTTAAAATATTCTCGAAATGCATAAAGATGTATTTTATTTAAATTAACAGATACATAGATTTTCAAACTAAAATAATAAATCTGTGTCCAGTAGTGTTTGAAAACCCTTCTCTATGTTGTGTTTTCGTTTTCTTTGTATTCGTTTATTTAAATGTAATCCGTCCAACAAATAAAGCGGGTACTTATAACGCAGGTTGTAGTGTTGCACTGGCCACCTGTAGGCGCTGCAATGATTCCACATCACATGCTCATTGCAAGGTAATGCGTCTGCGGCCGCACTCCGCGTGCGAGACTGTCTGTGTGTGTGTGTGTGTAATCGAATATTCAGCTGCGGGTGCGATACCGACAGATCCAATTTACAAAGGTATAAATTATCGGCAGAAGAGACGAATTCCAATCGCTTACAAAGTTCTCTCACAAAAGAAGCAGAAACACGCGTGTATGGATTATCTGATAAGTAGGGCAGTCTCACGCATGTTTTATTCAGGGCCAGTCGCGAGGCTTCGGTTTTATTCAATAACGATATCACAAAACATTCGGCCGCGATCCGGGAATTAAACAAAAACACTCGCTACTCACGTAAGCTGCTTAACTTGCCGCCATTGTAAAAAGTAAAGAAAGGGTTGCCTTCAGTACCTTGCCCTTGTTTGTGACCATTACGACGGAATGGATTAAAATCTTACCTTCAGTGCAATTCCCTTTTAGAAGTTTATCAAGTGAATATGAATGTAGGTATAAAGCAGATGTTGGCAGGAGGTGGTCGGTCGCCGCAGAACGTATTTGTGGAGAGTGTGTGCTCTGTGTGTGCTACTGTCAGCAAACACTTTGTCCGCAACTTACTGATACTTACACGCTCCGATCGTCCCCAGACTTTTATTGTGAAGCTCTATATACTGGGAATGTTATGAAGACGCATCGCTCCCATCCATATAGAACCATCAGGCGGGGGGCAGCAGTGCGAACTGATAGTCAAACATAATATATCAGCGCATACAGTAACAGCAAGCTTTTAGCTGATGACTGCAGCGGCCGGCGCACTGCTCTGCTCATATGTATAGTAGTTGCAAAGCCGAGGCTGATGCATATTTTCTACTGAATATTACTGATTCAGCCGAAAATACTTAATTTGCTTAATATTCAGAAAAAATGGCCTTAGAGTGAGGAAGCCGGTAGTGGAGTCACTCGACCGTTATCTCGTATCCACTAGTGTGTTCGACGTGAACACGTATCGAGCGTACAGTCGAGCAGTCCGCATGAAGTGGCACTTCAGCAACAGCCGACAGCCGTAAAACAAGAGCGAGGTCAAGGTCAGGTCCGCCATTACTTGTCTCGTTAACTCGCAGCTACAAGACGCGGGTAATGGCTGCGAGGCGAACTAGCGCGCCGACATCCTGCGGCGGTAGAGAACCTATATTCACACTAATCGGTAGGTACTTACAACCACTCACCACTTAGATAAATACTATAAACGGGTAACGTGTACACAGTTTTCACATTACTTACGACGCGAGATTTGCAGACTCGAACCCACACACTCATACTTGAGAGGTTGGTTCTTTACCTACTAGGCTACCATGACTTCTACACCCAGATGTGCGCGTAATTTATTGGTTTTCTACAAAATCAATTAAAATAAACATAGTGTTCGGTAAGAGCGTGCCGGTATGTCGCGCGTATGTGGAGCGCGTTTCATTACGCGGAACTCAGATTTAGTGACACTTAACTGTTTACTACTGACAATATTGTAGCGGTTGTGTCAGTCGAGTTATTGCTGGATACTCGTGTGAGTGCTACGTTCATGTCTTTACATTGATGTTAAACATGCGCTAGTTCGAAAAGTGTATAAAGTGGTTTTATTGTAACTATAGAAAGAGGAGCTGAATCATAGGAATACTTATTGCTTCTTCGGTTCAGGTTATCTGGAGAGCGTCTCCGCAGTTTGTTGTGAGGATGAGCCGCGCGGGGCTGCTGCGGAGGTGTGCAGCGCACCGGCTGTACTTCACGGTTAGCTTGGAAACTGCAATAACACTTTGTCAGCTTTAATTTAAAATATAGTAGATAGGTATCTTTCCTTTAGATACAATATTTTCCGAGAGTTTTGAGTTAGTTTCTTGTAGTTATATACCACGGCCGGTGTGTCGCTTTTTTTTGCTCGAACTTGGCGGACACACTGCCGTGTGTCTAAATTTTGGGATTCGTACTTTCATAGGACTAGGGGCTCCGACTCCTCCGGGTCCTGTTCCTCAATGTGTATGAAAACACGTATAAAAACACCGCCGTTTGTTTGTACTAAGGCTTAAAACAACCAGATAGTAACCAGACTTATTTTGGATCAGCATTCGTATTGCCACAGGGATAGACAGATAAAGTGGAAAGTCCTATACATCTAGTTATAATTTTCCCTTATTGTGTAGTTCAGACGTGGTGGCGTGTCCCGCGTCCAGCACATATTTATGTTATGAGCGTCGCTCGGCGGCGTCCACTTTGTTTCAACTTGCCTCTCTGTCGAGCGGTCAGTGTGTGTGTGTGCAGTGTGTTGTGTATGTGTGTGTGGATGATCGGTTCCTGTTCGTTATTGAGACATGAATCATGTTTTGTTGTCGTGCTGTTGAAGTCTGTGCGCACAACTGAACTCCTATATTTCAAAACGAAAAACTAAACGCAATAGCACTGCGACAAAATGAATTCGAAGCTAGCCGGCCATTTTAACAGACTCTTGGTCTTTATGCCGTTATACCTTTCACATCATATACCGAAGTAAAAGTCTTACAATACTAAGAACAATCCCTACTAATACTATAAATCTGTACTGTCTGTCTGTCTGTACGCTTTCACGTCTAAACCACTGAACTGATTTTAATAAAATTTGGTACAGAGATAGAGTTGACCTTGAGAAAGAACATAGGATAGTTTTTATCCCGGACTTTTGAAGAATTCTCTTGGAAACGCGAGATAACCGAACTCTACGCGGGCAAAGCCGCGGGCGGAAGCTAGTAACAAATAAAATGTTACTTATGCAAACGCCCATACATACGGACACTATATACATATAGTATGTTTCGTGGACATAGTATGTACGGTTAATAAATTAATGAGTGCGTAGAGACAAACATGCACAGCCGTGTAGCGCAGACGGACAGACGATAATAGTTAATTGTGTGTGATGTGTGTAGTTATGAACGTGTGCACGGAGACACACGCGGTGATCACTAGTATAGTGAGCGCATTAAGTCTAGACCGGCGGCGACCAGCAGTGCCGCCTGGCAAGCTGCCAGACCCTCGTTTGTGCACGCGAATAATACCACCACTTAGATTTTTTGTTCATGCAATATTTTATAAATACTAAGCGTCAATAAATTGTGAAAAAATACAATATACACACTTCATAGTGCACAGTGTCACGTTATTTGTACACAAGTAGATAGTAGTAGTCGCAGTTATAATAACACTCGCAGTAGGCGCCACGTGCCACGAGCTGACCACGCGCCACCCTGCGGGCTAGCCAAGTCGCTAGGCAAGTCGCAGTCACTACCAAATTCTCGTAGTTTACATTTATTATTGTTCATATGTATTTATTACCTAGCTAGGAACTATCTCGTTGGTCTAGTTATCATAGAGCACGAGGTCTGGGGTTCGTTTCCCAGGTCGACCTTAAATCTGTGGGTTTCAGAAATTTTCACAAAGCAGCCCGCAGTCTGGAACTTGGTAATTGATACACTCGTGCATCGAAGAGCGCGTCAATGCTCCTGATCTTTCTCCGGTAGTGTTGGATTTCTGTCCCATCGAGCTATGAGAGTGAATGAATAGTGGTAGGAATATAATACTTATATCCTGCGCGTTATTAGGTACCTTTCTACTATCTCAAACAAAATGAATGAAGTTTTTATTGGAGTAGTGCGTGCTGGATGTCGTTACGTCCACCGGCCGGGCCCCGGATGATAGCGCGGGTCGGCCGCGGCGGAATATTCACGCTATCAGCAGAATACTCGCTGCACTTCAAATCTGATAATCCGAACATGATGAAAATGCGTCATCATATTATACAAATTATAATATGATGTTTTGCAATGTTCATTATTTGATTCTCTGTATGAGTGGCGTGCTAAAGCGCGGGGTGAGGTGGCCGCTAGCGAGCGCTGGCTGCGAATGCGTTTGCCATGAGCCGCGTCGCTGACGTCGCGCCGCTGTGTAATTACTCACCTGCCGCGCTTTTGTTCTGTTTTATTTCTGCTCCCGACTAGATGTTAATTCAATAATAAAACGCTCATAATAATATGATGTAAATACAGAAATGAAGTGGCTTAGCAGCTTGCACTGTGGTTTAATACAATAAGGCGGCATCACGCGGCGGTTTATGATGTGATTTCGTGTATAATATTGGCAGCAAACAGACAAACACCGAACATTGTTGCATTTTATTATGAATCGAGGTTTAATATTTGTCGGGAAGCAACTGTTTCAGGCATAAAGCCGTCGTTAGAGCCGCGTGCGCTACACTTTACGATGCATTCATGGCGGAGTGTCTGCTTGTGCCCGCGCCCTGGGGTCACAAGTTTCAGTAGCATTCCTACTTATAGGAACTTAGGTTTCAACTTTATTAGACAGAAAGATGTTTTTGTGTGTAATTGACTGATGTAATATTCACGATAGCCGATATGAAACAGCCAGTGCTGCTAAGTCGTACAGGATAGTTAGGATCGCTGTTAACCTGATTATCTCGCATGGTGTGAGGTGCGACGTGTCACCGGGGCGGGGGTGACGGGAGAGTGTGCGGGGGGAGGGGGAGTGATCTACGACAGTACGTACAAACGATCCCATGACTATTGTGCACAGATGATCACTACCTGCGACACATGCGAACTGTTGTTGCCTACAAGCAGAAGGAATCATATAGTCGACGTGACACATTATTCGCTCGCGTTTGGGATTAACCTTTTCACCGCCACGCCATATCGGTATTCCTATGCCCTGTACGCCAAGCCCGAAAATCTTAATTAAATATCTACTAAAAAATACATAAAAGTAATGATTTAATAGGTTTATTTTGTATTTTTCTGCGACCTGTTTTTTGTCGAGTATAGCGTCGTTGGCGCACAGGGCACGCTTGCTCATGTCGGCTATAGCCGACATTGGCGTTCAAAAGGTTAATAATTCTAACAAAGTAACGCAACGTTAAGTCTGATTTCGGAGTACTTGTGTACGTAATATCTATTCACAATAAAGCCCACTAGGTAGGGGCGAGATATTAACTAGAATGTTGCAAAACGCAACCCTTACCCATATATCAGCAGATAATTTCAAGGTAGACCGTAACTATCATTTAGCCGGCACGACAGGAGCGAGAGCTGAACTTTACCCGGCTATATTAATTTAGCCGGATCATCGCTCCGGTGTAATCCGGGCCGGTCCCGGGCGGCGGCACGATGATGGCTCCCGGGAGAATGCGCGGATTACCGCACCGACCTGCGGTACCCTAACATATGTGTAGAAGAACCACCCCGCACATACATTGCCGCAATTATTTCTGACAGGATTTTTTAAGGAGATACTGGAGATATGCCATTACGCCTAAATAATGTCTGTGTATCGATTGCGTAATGTAAATGTACAGAGTGGTACTTCTGCGTCGAGTGTGTGTGTCGCGAGTAGCGTCGGAGTGCTAGTGAAAGTAGTGACAGCGTGGCGGTCGCGGTAGTGATGAGTGCGGCGCCGGTGACGTCACACCGCAGTAACAGATATTCTGTCTGAGCTCTGCTGCTACCTACTGCACCTCTATATGTAGTTATTCAAGTTCACGAAAAGGCAAAATGGTGATCCATCCACCGGGCGTAGCTTTGCTATTAATTCGGAAATCTGAAAGGGATTTCAGATTTAAGTTGCTGTATGTTTGTCATAACTCATAATATTGCAGCAGTGACTATTACTTGCTCTACCGCTTAATGTGTGCTATTGTCTGTTGCTCGATATTACGTGAATTATGTATTACCTACTATTTCCGCAATAGCTCCTGTGTAGATAGATGTACACCTACTTAAATACCTAAGCGTACGATGTCGAGGAGTACTAATGCGTAGACAGTCAAAGACATCTCTACAACTATTTAGCAATTGTGCGATTTACGTTTTTTGGTGGCCATGTTTGGTCACCAAGTTTTATTTCAACCAATAATTGGGTTCGCGACACCCGAGTACCGAACTAATTAGTGTGTGACACTCTCGGAACTCTCCTCATTAGTGCGTCAGTGAGAACATACAAATTAATGCAATTTAAAATATTGAATTGGATTCCAATAAGGCTATTGACAGCTTGAATAATTCCGTGAGCGAGGGTACTCGTCGCGCGGCTGCTAATTGATAGTGTAAGCATCACATCTACTATGTATGAGCTGTCCGATACTCTATTGTGTACACTACTCACTACTCAGTTCTACTAAGCTATTAGTCTGTTCTTACCTACGAATGAAGTATTGAACACCAGTTTATTATATTCGCTGTCAATCCCTCTTTTATTTTAGAGAAAAAAGAGACCGCGTTTAAACGCATAGAATTCCAATGTCTGTTTTACCAAGCTATTTATGGTGTTAAGCTCAGCTTTGAAGTAGCCATTGACGTAATTGATAACTAGTAAGTAAAGCCGACGCACCTCCGGTAAGTACGAGCTCTCCGCGCTAGCGCAGCACAAAGCCAACGTCTGCACCTAATCGCGGCACAACGAGCCCTAAACAATAAACATAAACATCGCCCCCCCCCGCCCTGGGCGCCTACGCCTCTCTCCCGAGGGGCGAAGCCCGAGGGTGCCGTCTGAAGCACTGGCGGCACTGCAACCTGGCATCGAGGGGCTCACAATGATATTTGTTTTGAAGTTTTGAGTAGTATTTCCATATTGCTTTGGTATGCGAATGTGATATTGCAGCGAGTGGCGTCACGGTCGCCCTTTGCGTCTGCGAGGGTGGCTTCGTTAGTAATGCCTCGTATTTGTCTTCTACTAAACTTACCGGATCGTTTATTATTTTCACATCAGTTAATAATGGCTACAAATCAAGTTTATAAACAAGCCGTTTTCCCGCGGTTTCACCCGCGTCCCGTGGGTACTTCTGCCCCGTAGCGGGATAAAATATAGCCAATGTAACTCGGAAATATTTTGTAGCTTTCCAATAGTGAAAGTAATTTTTAAATCGGTTCAGTATTGAGTATTTTTTTCTTAGGTGTGGTAAATAAATAAAAAAATAAAAATAAAATACATTTATTTCAGGTAATCATAACCCATATTGTTACAATTAAAGGTTACAGGTAAAGGTCTTAGGATTAGATTTTTGTCAAATTCCAATGGTGTCGTACACGAATACTTTTCTGTAGCAGCCACGTTCAGTGCGTAGCGTAGGTGAGAGTGATAGAGAGCGCGAGTGCAGGCAGGCGCGAGGGTGTCGCGCGACGAGCACCCTTCACCACAACTAGCGGAAAATAAGCACGAGTCGTGAGCCGTCGCCGGGATACTTGCCCACGCTGCATAACCACACAAAAATACGTCATAATGCATTACACACCGCGGATTCATGGACACAAAGAAGCTTGTAATGCAATCATAAAATCAGTAGTTAAAGCCTTTTCCAGTAAGTACTAACAACAGCAATAGTTAACTGTGTGTCGCGTTAACTTGTGTCTTGTTACAAGTAAGCCTGTCCTGGTTCACAATAGCTTCTAGTCGTGATGGGTGCAATGTGTATTCTTCCATTAAAGCCATTCAACAGGTTACCGCAGCATATAAGTTATCCTGCAAAGTTACAATACGCCTTTCCCGATTATTTAGAGTTAGAACATTCATTTTCCCTAGCAACTTCGTAAGTCTGTAAAAATTACTCATTTTCGTTTTGTAAGCTTTTGAAACAATATGTTTTTGCGGGGGCTCCCATACACTCGTATACGAGATCAGAAGAGGTAGTCCATGTAAAATAACGGATGTTGAGATAAGCTAGTAAGTACAAGTGGTTCGTTTCTGTGGCGATAACCCGATATCGAGCGCTCCGCGCCGGTACATCTCTAATGGAAATTAATGAAACGCAAACTGACGGCTTTCAGCGTCATCAATATCGCTTCAAACGGAAACTTGTTGTTTTGCGCCTTCGGGGTTGATTGATCAATCAATACCGACTAGCTCGCCTACAATTATACGGTAACCGTAGCCCCCTGGAACCGCGAGGGGTGCCCTGCCAGTCCTCAGAGCATCTCACTCCTACTGCTCATTAAGTGATCCATCTGAGACGGTTAGCAATGTGACTAAATTCATTATCTTGAAATTACATCTCCCCACGGAAAGAGGTTTGGTATTGAAACTCGTCGAGTTATATGAAATGTATGATACTACATGTTTGCCAGGAGCGAGGGAAGTCAAACAAGCAGTACATAGCTCAAACACACGGTTATTAAGCTCGGAACAGATGTAATTATGTACATTGGATTGAGTCATAACTGCGAGGGTGTGTTTGGGGGTGGTAATGAAGCCTCTGTGACGCTCGCGCTTGTGTACCAGCGGTAAGGTTTATTAGCTCGTCATCTCGCGCCAGGCACGCTGGGGCTGTTTCATACCACACGGACACTGGGAGTATACGACCAAGGTCCATTTAAAGCTTCCCATGGTTATCAAGGTGTTGATTTGCATTTGTGCCATACTTCAGGAGGGGGACATAAAATACGTAAATAATCGATTGGAATTAGAGTAGACGGGAAATACCTAATATGCATTGCTTTTTTGTCATTGTAATGTCGTAGTATTTCATATGTAATCCAATTTTATGAATGAAATTTATGAATAATCGTTGCGTATGCTTTGCGTTTGTGTGAGGGCGCAGCATGGTTTTAAGGCCAGTAACACACGCGCCAAGTTTAAATACGGCTAGATGACATTAACGGAATTTCGAAAAAAATAAAATAATAATAATTACGTACCAATTTTTTTGTTGATTTGGGTCGAGAATCATTAGATAGATAGATAGATAGATATACTTTATTAGGTACACCAATTTTACAATTTTGATCTAAATCTAGTTAAGGTAGGTGACATAATGGGCGGTCTTATCGCTAAGAGCGATCTCTTCCAGACAACCTTAGGATGGATTGAGACAACATTAGCATAATTACGTCCTTGAATATGGCACGGATGCAAATCAACAGCTTGTATAAATGATTATTTTTACCTTTTAAGGCTAGAATTAATGAATGCAGCGGGTTAATTAGTCGGTGTAGAAGTTCACTGTTATGTAAATATCTAGCAGGCAGCCTGCCTGACAAGCGAGTGTCTAGCACGACGCCAGTTTGTGTGGAGCTGCTCTAACGCTCGTCACTATCGCTAACTTGTGATGCTGCGGCACATAGTAGTGGCGGAGTTGCACGCGAGCTCGGTGCCTGCCATCTAGATAAGTGTTAATGTTGTCTGAGCGATCCCTAGTGTAACGACACAAAACTGTAAACTCATTTCTATAATAGATGAATGTTCTATATAAAATATAATTATTCATGCAATTGTCTGAGTTGCATGCCTCAATATTATTCGATTTTCACGTTACTGTGAATATTATTTTTTACAAAGTCAAAGATAAGTTAATAACCCAGTTCCTAAACCGGATAAAATTCAAAAACATAAAGCAAGATTACTCACAGCAGCAACACCTACTACTATCAAGAAACATTGTAGGCTTGAATAGTTCAGTAGAAGAATCCCCAACAGGGTAGCGTCGATACAAGCTCGCTACACCTGCCCCCCGGCGCCGCCCGCGTGCCAGGTGTCTGCCGACCTTTAATTAAAACTTTTTTAAGGTAAAATGTGATTCTCCGTAAAGTTTGGGTGTTTAGGCGGAAAGAAAATTAACCGCTGGGAGTCAGGCTAGATAGTTGTTCTTAAATAGTCTGTTCGCGTTTCGTTTTACACGGTTACGTGTTAGAGGTGTACTAAAGAGTATTAACCGTCAAATCCGTAGCGGACCCCGATTGGGGTCTGAACATCAATGTCACCGTAAGCTCGGTTTAGACCCCAATCGGGGTCCGCGAATGAGTCATAAACTTTCCTAATTATTTACGCTCATATTTATTTTCGGGTAGTATTTAAACAAAAATATCCTTTTTCTATGCAATAAGATTCCGAATTCCCATCAAAATTACTGATTGCACAGCAAAATATTCAACTCAAAATATCACTAAACACACTACAATTTATTTTCGCAGCGTACAGCGATTTTTCCTAAAGCAAAAGCTTTTTCATCAATGCACAGCTAACAATCTTAATGCACATTAACAATGCAATAATAATGTTAATTGCAATGTTAACTCTTTTTCTTTTAAATATAGCTTCTATTTTTATATTATTTACAGCAGTTTTTCTGAATAAAACAGCATTTTATTAGTCATAGTCATCTTATTATTTATTAATTACCACATAATGAGATCAGCAAAAAAATATAAAATTAAATACAAAATTGTAATTTATTGAATTATTAATAAGCGTCCACGCTTCCTTTTTTGCCCAATAGGCACATTTTTAGCTTCTGCAGGTGGCGCCACGTACTTGAGTCGGATCGCAAGTCCGAAGATATGCTTGTACAATAGTTCTTAAAAAAAATGGGGTAGGTGCATTTTTAGTCATTGTCAGTACTTCGTTTTGGCATACATTTCATATAAGTAGTCATTAAAAGGCAGAACTATCATATTTCAGAATGTTTATAGTCAGAATAATCTTTTGGCAAAGTTTTGGAATTTTTATTTTCCTGTAAGCAGGCATGCAACATGCAGCAAGCATGGCTTCTGTCACGGCTACGGCGCTGCGGGGCTCCGGCGGTCCCATGCGCCTCGCCCCTCCGCGCCTACGCGGTTTTGAATTGCACTCTAGGGGTAGGGCAAACAAGACTACGTGGAGTCGGTTTTGCAGCGATTCGTTTTCGTTACTAGCTTCAATTTTTCAGTTAATTTGTTCTGCTTTTAGAAATAATGCAATGTGACAGGATTTTTTTGTTATAATAATCATTAAATTTGCCGAGCAAATTTGGCTTCTTGAAAATTAAGACAAATATGATGAACAGGTTTTGTTGTACTTACTGGTTAATATGCGACTGGGATAGTTATTTTGCTATGAAATATGCAAAATTTGCTGTGCAGTCAGTATTTAATGCTTGTACGTAGTATTTTTGTACAAGAATAAATTTAACTGTATTGCATTATAAGGAAAAAAGTAATGTCATATTGATGTATAATTTCGAATAATCTGCAGTTTGAGTTTTGTTAAACATTTAGTTTATTTGCAGTGAAGTAAGTTATTTGATGTAAAAAAGAATAAAAGTGATGAGTATTTATTGATAGGCGATTATTTATTTGATATGCAATTTATAATATCCCTTTATTTTCTTTCTAATCAAACCGTATTTGTGAGTACTAAATAAATTTAAATTATTTTGACGGATTCAAACCTTTCATATTTAGCATCCCTTTAGTAATATAACTTTTGAAAATCCAATCGTAATTACCGGGAATTCTGATCGAACTCGCCATGTTTGTTTACATTTGTTGTTTTTTTAAATTTGAAGACGCATAGACAAGATGGCGACGGTGATAGAAGTTTTGCATCGAATGATCCGATTCGTTAAAATAAAGAATCGATTTAATAATTTTATATTATTTGATATTATATTACTAAATTGCACTTTTGTATACTATAATCTGAAAATAAATTAGGAAAAGTAAAATGACTTAATTTATTTTGAAAAAATGCTAGAAAATCAGTGGTAGAAAATACGTTGTAGCCGGAATATTTTTTTTTTCGGTTTTTAGCATTTCTGAAGACCGCAAATTTTGAAGACTTATTTATTTCTTCAGTTGTTTTATGTGCAGAATTCCTGTAGTCCTGCCAAACTTAATGGCGGTTCGTTACTTCCGACTTTTTAACTGAGCGGCAAAGCTATTTGACGAGAGCTGTAGTTAGGTGTAGTTATCGCAAAATTTTATGACGATTTTATTGTTTGAAAGGGCAAATAGGTAGTCGGAACTGCTACTCGCTGTTCATCGAAAGCTGGTCCAAGATGGAAGAAAGATGGCCGCCGCCGACTTATTTTTCTTTTCACAAATCTGTCAATATGGGTATCAAATAAATTGCATTGACTGCATTGCATTGACATTGACATTGACCGACAAGCTATGAAGAAGCGCGGGGTCGCTACTCCCCGTCATCCGCCTCAGTTCCTCAGAAGTCCTGCGGGATCATTAGGATCAAAAATATTAGGACAATGAGCGTTTTGATCTACCTGTCCTCTAGCATTAAGTAATACATCAATAGAAAGCTTGTGTTATATAGAGTATTTTCTTGAACTGCGGCGATTGTCATTTGTTAGTATTTAGGGAGTTAGACCATGTTTAGTGAAATAATAACTATGTCTAAAATCTACTGTAGCTTCTTAAGTACTGACAATTTGTTAGAGGTATTTAAGTACGAAATGTTCTATTTAAAAAGGCCTTTCCAGTATATAATTAATTACTAGAGAAGGAATCTAAGGACTTGAAACTAACTATCGATAAAAAACCTTGAACATGTTCTAACATCTAAAGTACCAAGAATTGGTAAGTACAAAATGTAACGCTTAAAAAGACCTTTCAAATGATGTATGACTCATTACTAGAGGGGGAGTAGACCAACATTCAAACATCTCGCCCAATGTCCTTTACGCCGCGCAATGGTGGCCGAATCATTGTTGTGACTCACGCACACAAAAACCATGGTCCGATAGAACTTTCCATGGTGAATGAATTCCGAAAGACCGTTCATGCTATCCCCGCACCCCGCGCGCCATTCCCGCGCGCCATCTGAATTTTATTCGAAATTTAAAATTCAAAGGACTTATGGGACACCCAGTATAAAAAATGCTAAAAACTTTCATAAAACTTTTAATTTTTTCTTCACAACAAAAACAAATTAAACCTATAATTTAAAATTAAGAAATAAAATTGAATATAAGTTACTATTAAAATTAAAAAATATATAAAATTGGTATTCGATTATTTCGAATGCACACCGCTGATTGAAAAAAAAAATATATACTCTATTCCAAACTCTTGTCTGTGACTTTGATCTTGTAAATTCTTCATTTTTATTGTGTATTTTATGTGCTGATTTTTAAGTTATGAATCATAAATAAGTGCACGAAATATGTTGAAACGGATTGAAAATGTTATAAATATGACGTTTGTGTTGTGTTTGAGAAAGTGATGCGATTATTTATTGGTAAGTTTTCACCAAATTTGAAATGCCTAACTTTTCGATAGACTTAGAAACACCATTAACTGACCCCATTCGACCTTTGCACGGTGTTGTCAAATAAGTGAGCTCTAAAGTTATAGTTAAAATACTTCTGATCAGGCATTACGGACTTAGAATTCATGTGTTGAAAGTTAGTACAAATTCTTGACTTCCATGTCGCGATTCAAAATATCCCGCCGAATCAACGGTAAAGTCATATGTCAAAACCTTGTCGAGCAGAGGGGTTAAACTAAGCTTGCCTAGGAACTTTGATGCCACATTAGAGGTCAGATTATTTAATTCAACTTTGTTGATTGCTGGTTCATACAAGAGGGTCATACTGTGTATCCTGTGAACGAGGATTACTCAGGTGCTGTTCCATTCAGCCATCGACATTGTAACCAAGACTTCATTGCACTAGGCGAGAAGTTTGTTTTTGATTGACTTCGCTTATGACAGAAACTACCGTGGTGTCCGCCCTGTAATCGAGATTGATACCTTGAAGGTGTTTAATCGATGGCCGCTATTTATTTCCCAACGATGGCAATCAGCCGGCGCGAATGTATCTCCGTCGCTGGTGACGCGCGGCGTCGGACGCGAGCTGTCCTCGTCTGATGAAGACTGATGGCTACCTGCAGCCTCCGGGATCTTCGCGGGCGTCGCGTGCGGCCGTGATCATCCCGGATTACGTGCGGCGCGCCCCCGGATTATACGGGATTGTGTGGCAACAGTGCGGCCGCCGGGAATAATGCACTGCTTTATAACAATGTTCATTTAAAGGAGATTACTTTATCTTTGCAAATAATTCTACTTTATCTTTATTCTGCGAAATGGCAAACGTGTTAAATGTGATTCAAGTTTTGCTTGAGATACCGATATCGTTATTTGTTAGTCACGTTATTATAACTTTTCTTTTTTTTAAGTCTGTTTCATCGGGTAATACTGATGTGATCTCGAGTAGTCAGTGTGCCGGCACATGGCCGACATCAGACGGCACTCACAGCGCACCGGCAGAAGCCGCTCGGAGAGGCATTAGATCCCGCGGTCGACACTAATCCCACCTGATTGCCGTCTCCACGCGCGATGTCGGGTGATTGACACCGATCGTCTGACATCGGCCCGTCATGTCGCGTGTCGGAGTGCAAATGTACACCCAGCGGATTACACCGGGATTAGGTTTGTGCAGCCTATATGAGCTGCATGTTAGCGATCAACTCACAGTTTTCAATAACACGGTTACCTGTAGGTACTGAAAAAAACCTGTGTTTGGCTATTTTTGCTGAAACATTATATTTTTTATATTTTACCGAATTAATATATTTTATTTCTAAGAACAAAATGATACTGCCAAACCATACATTATTAGATTTGGTGACTCCTGCTTGATAAAAGCTCACAATCAGTAGCAATTGAATAAAATATAATGTTTAAATTGAAATTGGAGGAAGAGCCATATTTTTTTATGACTCCAATATCTTAACCCTTAACTGTAGAGCATTTCAATAAGCCATGCTAGAATTTTCATATGAAAATGATCGCTTAGGAGAGATGTCTCGCGAACGGTTTAATATCGGCCCTTATTTGCGGATTAGGCGGGATGAGCCGGAGGGTCGCTCGTACTCTCGTGCCAACACACTTAATTATGTGGTAATATATGAATTTTAATTATGGGAACTCATTTGCTGACAGCTGGGGACGACGGCTTTCTGGCATTTTATTGGGCATTGCTAGCTTCGGAATTCGACCCTCGTGTGTTTTGCGATTTTATTTGCTTCATGTTTTAAGGAGTTAATTACTTTGCGGATAAACACATCCATACAACGTGTTATAAAAGTATTACAAAAAAAAACAATATGTTATAAATATAAAATAATAATAAAACACATTATAAATGTATAGTGTTGAGATATAACCAATACACGTAGCAAGGTATATAAGGCATTATAAAAATATATTTAGATCCCAGTTAGAGTGATGTAATTAAGCAGAAGGCTGTCGTGCGTGGGCGCCGTTTCCGCCATTAGCGATGATGTAACCTATCTAATGGCGGCAAGCTTGTCGTGCAGGAACATGCGCAGAAGGCTCACTCACCACGCTCTTCTAACATATCTGCGAAGAGACTAACTCGGGCACACAGCAGCCTTACAAATAACTTGATGACCAGTTCTCTATAGTTGGATATTGAAGGAACTTGTAGACTCATTATTTACTGAATGAAATTACAGTGCTTTATGTAAACGGCATTTACTCTGCATCAGTTTCGACCTTGTCTGTACTATTAGGGTTTTTTTTTTGTGGGAATGGAATAACATTGATAGATTATACATCCAATGTCATGATATTCTTGTTAGTGAATCTTCTGAGCGCGCGGTATTGTCAGTTATGTTCGCATAACGGCGTGAAGCTATAGTGAGGCGGAGTCAGGCGACGTCGTTAGTGTGAGCTCACGTGAGAACGCCATCGCTACTACCAACTCCTGACAGTTATACTATCAGGAAGTTATTGTTCGAAGAATGTTATTTATTAATAAACTTAGAATGGTGCGGTGCTGCCAGCTTAACATAACGAGGAGTTGCGAGTTATTGTTCCTAATCGATCATATTGATATTATTAAGTAAAAGTTTAATTAAACGTCAACGTCACCACTTTATGGGTACAACCTGTGTAGAGCGCATCTGTATCGACGTATGGTAGTTTTTGTTTCACTGTCGCCACTCTAGTTTGTTTTGGTGTAAACAGCTTCAAACGAATCAAATATGTTTTTAGATTTGTTTTTATTATGATGCACGTATAGTATGTTCTGCTTTTTTTGCGAAAACATTGGTGATGGTCGCGATAGAATTTTGAAATATTCGAATATCATATAACAGCCGTCAGTGTGTGTGATCGATACTAGCTGTGTTAGTGTCGTCGTCAATACGAGACGGAGTTGCTTCCTCCCTGTGTGGTTGTTCCAGAATATTCGTTCGGGATCGCATACAATTTGGCAACCGTTATGACTTGAGTAAATTCCTGGTAAACGGTAATTAGTAGTAGCAGTAGTGTGCGCATGACGCAGTGGCGGTGACTTGCCTCGGGACTCAGGAGTTCACTAAATGTTCAGAAATTTTATATAGTCATAAATTACAGTTTGCTACTTCATAATTACCTTATTACTTAATATCTTTATCACGCACTTCCTGACCATCCAAGTATGTACATTGTAAGCATAATTTTTAGCAAAATTACATTCCTTTTCACACAATTACGCTTTCAAAATCTCTATTTACTATATTATACTTTGCGAGTAAATGGCACAATGATGGCAAGCCAATGTGAACTTTATGAATAGGGCGGTAAGGTGTAGAATGGTTTGTGTCACCTTTGGTGCGTAAATGCAATTTGGGCACGGTGTAATGGTTCGGGTAGACGCCATTAGGCCGGTGACGTCACGAGCCCTTTGCCGGGACACCAAATGAACAGATAGCAGATACATTATCCACGAATACGATAATATAGTACAATATGTACATGAAACAGCCAGCATCAAAGATGATGAGATGAAGTACATTCCCATGTAACTATGTATTAACAACGAGTAAATAGCAAATGTCATTATTGTTAAGAAAAGCTTGTGTGATGCCTCGTACAGTGGGTGCAGAGTAAGAAACCGAAGAGTGCGAACACCTGAGGTATGTGGCATTGCTTATCATTGTTGGATTCACGGTTTGCTATCTATAACTAATTATTGATGTTTAATTCCCTTTTAATTACCATTTTGTTGTTCAGGTGTCAATTATTACAGTCTTTCAAGTACATAATTCTCATTTCGGAACTAATAATGCACTGGTTCTTGAAGCAAAATAATGCAATGTCATAAATTAGAGGCGTGCGCGCGCGCTAGTAAATTAGACAAAGTACCAATTTCGTATTTTATCAAAGGCCCCCGGCCCCTACGTATTAACACTTCAGAACAAAAAACTCGCCGATAGTATCAAAAGAACTACGAAACGCAGCAATAACGCAAATTAAACATCCACCGTCGTGAGGGGGACATGTAACAATAAAATACGCTCAACGACTATAATAGTGGCGCCCGGGGGCCGGGGCCCAGGGGCCCGGGTACCTGGCAGACGGACGTAATGGCACCTGGGGTGACTGTGACTAAAGAGCCAGTGATTCATATTAAAATTACATTTTGGGGCGACGCTGTCGGCTCTCTCGGTGAGCGAACGTTTTGACGCGCTCGGCTCGCCGCGCGGCCGCGACTACTTGTTCAGCGATTGTAACATAATTGCTGGGACACGGTGTCCGCTCTACTGCAAGAGAATGTCAATCACTCTGCAGTTCGTCATTTGAATGTAATTGTCATCGCTGCCGACACTGAGATGGATATCTGCTGCTGTGTGTTCAGATACAACCGTTCTCGAGCTGTCTGCATAATACTAATAATTTGACGTTAAAACAGCAAAGCAATCAGTTGGCGTCTGCGTTTCTATAATAAAACGCCAGATTTACGGTTTTAGTGTTTTATTCAACGTCTTGATACGGCACCGGATGATAAAGTCAAGTGCATTCAATTTCAAACTTTATTTTCCGAAGTAAAAGTTTCATTTTTGTTTAACTTGAGTTGCTCCCCTGTTTCTTACAAAGTACGCACGTGAGCTGAACTTTTAAAAAGCGTCCAATTTCCAAGTTCCCCTATATCTCGAAATACATAAATTATTGTAAAAAACATCCGCAATTTATGAGTTTAATTCACAAATTGTATCTCCGGAACTACTGCGCGCTGATGATAAAACTTTTGCTTGGCGTGATAACATTATAAATGAAGATGAATGGAACGAGTAAAATGACAAACTACAACAAAAAACGTACGTAAAGCTAACGTACAATATTTTGTAGTTGCAGGATGTGTTTTAATTACAATGTTTTGGTGTTATGCAAACAGCCATGAATAGTTTACATGAGCTTTGGATTACTGGTCACTCTTATCTGTTATATCTCTGCATAGTGCGAATAAAATTTCTATTATGAATTATAATTATTAAAAAAAAGAAAATATCGTCGCTTATAAAGATTAGATCAAGATTATTGAGACAAAGGAGTTTTGTGAAAATCCTGAAATAAAGCAGGTACCTAGCGCCCCGCGTCATAGGGCGCGGCGCACACAGGGCTCCGCTGACACGAGCAACAAGTCAGCAGAGCGTGAAGGTGCGCGCCCGAGCACACGCCGCGTGACCACCACGTCAGAGCAGAAGGCACGCCAACAAGCTTTACAAGTTATCTCAATAGCAGCCTACTCTGACACATGACTGTTGATCATTGCTGAAGTTTGCTTCAGCTCTTCACTTCGCTCCGTTTGATACGAACATTAATGTCTCGAATACGCTCTTCTCCCATTTGTCGGAAAAGACGAATTCTCTAAGATGAGTATAATATTAGTGTTTGTATAAAACATGTCGAGATACTTTTCATAAAAGCTTGCAAAGAGTGGTTCTTCTGTATTTACCTGTATCGTTTGGCTACACTCCCCCACGGCTCCCGTACGCACTGAAATAACGGGCTGCCCTTTACAAGCTATTTTTATGGAATCAGCCTGAATAGAAGGTTATTACTGTAGTGCTACATCATCTGTGTGGAACATGAACAATGCAGATATCGCCGGGCGACGCGCAAATGTCAACTTTGTTGTTATGAATTTGGGTCACAAAAATGTTCAGCAACGTTCTTTGTTCATGTCTACACAGTGCAGCTTGGTTCTTGTATAAAAATCGCTGCATTTCGGTGCCGTGCTTACCTATCTTTGACATTGTGGAGGTATGAGAGGTATTCGCCTGAGGGTACTCGCAAACGTCATTTACCGAGTGTAATTGAACAAACTAATGCAGATAACCGAAATGATTTTCATTAGTGTTAGACAAAGCCGTACAAACACATCCAATTAAGCCGCACAATCGTCTGCGCGTCGTCTGCGCCTCGCGGTGCCGCCGGGCCCCGCGCTAGAGTGGCCCGCTCCCGGCGCCGGAGCCCGGCGCCCGGGGCCCGGGATAATAGGTATTAAGGCGTCGCGCTGAAAGTCACACGACCAGCCGGGATTAGATGACTCGAGATACAGGAACTTACTTAGCGGCCTTCGATACTCGGTTTGTGGGTAATAAACATTCCGTTTGATCATTTGGACAATGACATTTTTTTTGTAGGAGATAGAACAATCTATCGGCGCATAACAGATAAAATGTTGTTATGATAACATATGTAGTCTAGACCCCAGCAAAAGAAAATAGAGGTATGAAGTAGATATGTTATGGACCATATGATTAATTCGGGCATTATTTATAATGCCCGAGCATTATGAATAATGTCTAGCTTTATCGGGCCAAGTGATTAATAACTATCTTAACTTCATTATTTATCACATTGCACGGGCATTATTATATTGCTACATGATAGTTGGGCAATTTGATAATAAAGCTATATTTTATGCGGTGCGAGGGTGGCAGTTGTTCTAATAAATAAATCCTGTTACTTGCTACTTACTTTATGATTATTGTTTTAAATTATATGTTATATTTTAATGGGAAATTATAAGTCTAGCCACAAAATTATTAATTGGACAATTGTCATCTAATTTACTAACTCGGCCTCGTTTTCCTTGATCTCATTTTTCTTGGCTCGTTTTTTTTTTATGGTAGAATTTAATTTGGATTCAAAACATTGTATTAAAAACTGAACTTAGTTAGTGACGAAAACGAATCGTTGCAAAACCGACTCCACGCAGTCTTGTCTGCCCTACCCCTAGAGTGCAATTCAAAACCGCGTAGGCACGGAGGGGCGAGGCGGCCTGCGAGCTGAGGCGCAGGTAGTTTTAACGCTTGCCGTCGCGGCTGAGGCTGGCCGGCCCCGAGCCGGCCAGCAAGCCGAAGCTGCGGCGGTGAGCGTAAAAACCATCTGCGACGATAAGCTCGCAGGGGACCGCCGGAGCCCCGCAGCGCCGGAGCCGTGACAGAAGCCATGCTTGCTACATGTTGCATGCTTACTTCTATGCTCTGTCAATTGATATGGGATGTGTTATATTTAGTTTATTTTAAGTTAAATGTCAATAACAATTAAAAAAATGAAATTAAATATGTTTGTATTACTTTGCCCAAAATGTCACGGGCAATATGTATAGTGCCCGGTCAATTTGATTGTTTGAATAATTATTATCAAATTGCACTCTCATATTGGGCATTATTCATAATGACCGGGCATTATGTATACTGCCCAATTTATCACTTGGTCCATAACAGATACACGAGTAGTATAATACCTATTGATGTTGTGGCAAACTATTGTGAACGTTTGACAGGTGTTCGCACCAAAGAAAATAAAATGCCTTATGCCCTGCAGCGGTGCGAGAACACTGTAGGTTTGAAACAAATCAACTTTAAAAATAAGAATATGATACTGCTATATTATATGTATGGTACTTGGTCAAATGGTCAGTTAAATATAATCAGTGCGTAGTATTCAGTGTCACGTCATAGCCGCTCACCCCCGCACTAGGTAACGCAAAGCCGTCCGACTGCGAATGTCCGGTGTCCGCACCGAGTGCCGGAGTTAGATCCGGGCTCGCCGTGATATCCCCAACGTAGGGGTCCGGCCGGCCGCTGTCCGGCGTCCGGTCGTGCAGTGTCCGGCGTGTCCGGGCGGCGCGACACGGCGCCCTAATAGCGTCCTTAATAAGTACATAACGAGCGATATTGAAGTGGTTAGCGCCATTGTGAGCGAGCGCCAGATTATACCGACGTGGCCGACTTCGTTACAGCGGTAGGATTAGCTCGTACACCTCCATGTTTAGGATTACACAGGGTTAATAAACTTATAATGTTGTGTATTAATTGTTGGAATATTGTGGGGATTTATAATTGGGTTCATAATTATTCTTACCCATCGTTCATGATTTATTTATAACATTGTGATCTGATCAAATGTAGATTAATTGGCTTTAGCAGTTTGCTGTCAACATTTTTCAGGCGGCTGGAGTATATAGGAAAAATATGATGCCATTTTCTTCAAAAAAGAACTCAAGAATATTCACACAAGAATATTCATCAAAAAAGTTTTATCTTCACAAGATCGCGGCAACGAAAATTGTGTTGTCAGTGAGCGAGTAGCAACCAGCACCCAGCCGCCGCAGTCACGCTCAACTACTACAAGTTGTAGCGAGAGATACTCCGCCACTAGTCTCCAGTTTCACTTAAGAGGGAATATACGAAAATATTGCCAGGTGGGAAATACTTTAGGCGGCGGGGAGGGAGGAGGGGGGCGGGCGATACTGAACGTTACCTATCGTGTTGTTAGTAAATTGAGTTGGGAGTTCGGCAGCCCGCGTGTCCAGTTGTGGTCCATATGGTCTTTGTAGCCATAACTCATAATTCACCGATGTACAGTTAGCTGATAATATCTAATCGGATTGCAATCATAATTGGGTGGTTATAGCGCGTAGGTACTTTTTATATGGAATGGGTGCTCTATTTCGTCGTAGCATAATTTTCGTTTCAGATGCATAGATGATTTACGTAATGTGAGCTACAATTGGCTTTGGCAATGTACTTTATCTACACGGCCAATACATTTATGGCAATACCTGCATGTGCAGTATCATGCACTGCACATGCTAGCCGAGTGACTCCATAAGTAATGTATACCGGCTGAGTGGTGCGCGGTGCTGCCTGCCGCGTGGGACACATCGTATGCCAGTTTTATGATGCCACGACAAAGGCTGCTCGCTAAGGCATAAAGATTCACTTTTCTATCGGAACTAGAATCAGTATCTTCGCTAGAAGGCAGACGGATGCATGTAACAATATTCTTTTACGTTCTTATTTTTTAATAAGATCTAATCGTAATCGGGTGAGAAGAGTTTAATATGATGTCAATAGATCAGTCTTCTAAGTGGCAAAAGACGGCTGTTGTGGTAAGATAACTTTATCGGAGAGCACCATACAGAGACATAGCGGCCGTGTCTCTGCCCGAACAGAATCCCTACGAAGCATATAACTAAAAATAATATAACAATCGTCCTCACCGACAGTTAGAGGATCTCTCAACAATACAAGTCTTGCCGAAGCTAATAATGGCGCTTTTTCCGACCGTCGCACAAAGGGTTGGCGGCCATTGTGGCGCGATGTTGAGACGCTGCGCCAGATTGGATGCTGGGGGGTCATACACGGAACTGTTTACCTGATTCTTTTGACTAAATCTGCCTGTAATAAACTAAGGATTTGTGTAGACCTGTAGACGATTCAGTCGGGAGGTTCCATCGATTCGGCGGATGCTGTTCGTATGACAGGTGAGTTGGTGACCGCATTATAGTTGTGATGTCAAACAAACTTTGCTAGAAGATTCGATACTAAATTGGTACTATTTATTGACCGAAACCTTGGTTTGAAAAATCTCATTTAAGAAGAGTTTGCAGCGGCACAGCAGCGTGTAGGTATACTCTCCCGTGATTGTGCACACGGTACGCCACAGTACGCGGGACTGCGCCGCGGTGCGTATTGTCCCCTACACAATGTAGGCTCTACGGAACCCCAAGACTCATGCCGGTTCTATTATTACTTCAATTCGGATGGGTTTTATGTAAAAAAGAAAATAATGTGTTTGTATTATCCATTGTAAAGAAAGCCATTTAAAATATTAGGACAATATGAGTAATGAAAATAATTCGTTTGTATATTTTGGTATGTTAGGGAGGCGTAGACAACGGTCGACATATTGTTTGGCTGTATTTGTATGTTGTGGTATCGATGTCCGAGCAACATGTCGGAGTCGGCTGTTGTCAATCAATCTGCGGCTGACGTCTCACACGCGGCTGATTACACGTCCACCATTGTTTAGCCTTGTGTACATAATGTGTGCTATAACGTAATGTGAGCACTTTATTGAATTACTTAACAATTTCTAGTCTAAAATAAAAAGGGTTCCTACCTAATGCACGTAGGTTAGGTAATAATTATAATGTAAGTACCTAAGTTGAGGTATGACACAAAGGCGTGAGTTTCCACAACACCGGTAGTTGGTATAAGTCTGCACGGTTCATTTGTTGCGCCCGAGCTCGCGCACGATGGACACCCGCCGGGCGTTGTAAACAGAATTTCGGATTTCACTTAACCACACGGTTTTACGTTACTTCCAATAGGTACATGAAAGTTCAAAATGTGTTGCGATTATGAACAAGAATATTTAATATCTATGAAAAATTCTTCTCTTTTGCTATTTACGCAGCTCTCTTCTTTTGTATGCACATTTGCCGTTCGTCGAATTTATTATCCGTCAAAAAATAACTTTATCTGTTAATATCGTTGTTTGGACGTATATTTGTTCGCGAGCGTGAGACAACACACTCGAGGAGTTTGTTAGCAAGACAAATACTCCTCTCGTGGGGACAAACAAGTGTATTAACTTTTGTGACACAACACAAATGAACTGTAACTTTTTGTCGTGAGCTCAATGAGGAATTATTTAAAAGGCATGATCAGAACCAGTCTTATTAAGCAATTATGGGGCATAACTCTTAAGGCACAAGTAACATTAATCAGATGAGGATAGGTAAAGAATTGTGCCTATTGGATGGCATATTGCAGATGCCCCTTGAAAACATTAGTAGTGAAGGAGCAGATGCCGGTCAGATAGCTGTGAGTGTCGTCAGTCAGCACCCCGCGGTGACTGCTTACGGCTGTAGGTTATGCACTAAGTACGGTAACATTGGTCTCAAGTCCCTGATATTGTTGATTTCTTATAGTCTGGCAAAGAATGCCTAATGACATTTAGCTGTTTGCCATATACATAAATATACTAAGTCCAGTATAAAGAACAGTGTTGGTGCTAAGGTGCCGCGGGTTAACATGCGCAGCCGACCTGTATGTTGATCACCACGATATTCCTGCTGTCTCTTATTCTAAGTAAACGAGAAATGAAGCATCTAGTCAAGGCTTTATACTTACATCAATCTAAATAGCAAAGCATTTGCTACCGACAAGCTAGAGCCTTTCATCTTAAATCTATTTACAACGTCTTTATTAGTATGCATTACATGATACTCATATACGAGTATGTATAAAGTTAATTTGTACATAGCTCTAGAAATACACGTCTCTTCGACATTATTTAACGTTGAAACCTACTTACGGTATCGTTCGTCATGAGGTCGTTACGTCACGTACAAACAGACTAATCTATTAACAGGCTACAGTTAATCCCCCTAAACACTATGAAACAGGGCGACAACTGTCCGGCTACAAACGAAGTGCGCTAAGAAACTCGCAACTAATTTAACAAGATTATCGGGCGGCGTCGTGCGCGGCCGGCCTAATGCCCTTGTGTTGTGAACCGGCTCAGCTCATCGGTATTCACGACTGAAGCTGCCTAATTCTATTGAGTTTATTTCACATTTATTTGCATTATCTTTATTGTCTGTCCGTCTATCGGTGACAGATAAATAATGAAGCACGAACAACATCTAATGAATTCGTACATTTGTACAATTACTGAATGGGTGATCGCATCGCAAATACTAAACTATTGTTACTCCATTTCATTTCTGTTGTAACTACTCCTGATATTCATGGACTTTTATTTTATTTATTGCGAAAGTTAAAGTTTCACTTTCCGATGGATCTCAGATCTTCCAGCAATCAAACGTTTGCATTATGTAGGAGCCTACAGTAATGCTCTGCGGCTGGTTGGGCACAATGTTGCAACTGATCTCAGCATCCATTTATTGGCAGTAATCCGCCAAGTGCTGATCATCGGCCGCCAGTAGTCACGGTCAGCAACAGTAGCTTGTGTCCGGCGCGCACGCAGCCGCGTCGCCTGCGTGCGGGGCGCTTGATCCGCTTATGTGCTGTCACTGAACTGTAATGAACTGAAGGGCTTCACTTGCCAGCGACAGTTTTGTAGTCTACCTATTCGTTTCAAGCGTTCACTCATGTCTTGAGAAGCATTATACAAATACCGTGTTGCGCATTTTTGTGACGGATCTGAAGAATAAAACTGATTGTGACAAACGACTCTAGTAAGTGCCAGTTCAAACTCATGACCTCTTAACACTGTTTATAACAATTTGAGCTTGTTTCTTAATGAATTTGAGTTGCGAAGTTCAGAATATAGAGATTTTGGGCCGTGTACACTATTGGACATAGAGATGTCCACTGTGTTGTAGTTACAGGTTAGGTCGCCGCGGAAGGGTGACTCCCCACGCGACTCACCCTCGCCTCGCCTCGCGGACAGAATAACAAGATTGCTATGACAATCCTTACTTATATTATAAATCGGAAAGTGAGTTTGTTTGTTTGTTTGTTTGTTTGTTTGTTCCGCTTTCACGCCGTAACTACTGAACCGATTGCTTTGAAATTTTGCAGACGTAAAGTTAGAAGTCCGGATTAAATAATAGGGTACTTTTTATCCCGAAAAAAATAGATATTCCCGAGGGAAAACAAAAATATTGTTTGCTTGATAGATGGATTGTAGATGGCGCTGTGTGTCTTTTAAAACAAGGTAATACATTGCAAACGAATATAAACATGTAAATTTAGAAGCTAAATGATACGATAATGAATCCCCGAAAATGAGGAATTCCCGAGGGATGATGTACAATTTGTTTAATCGTCTAAACTGTTTTTTTTACATCTACTTGCAAACGAATATGAACATATAAATTTAGAAGCTAAATGATACGATAATGAATCCTCGAAAATGAGGAATTCCCGAGGGATGACGTACAATTTGTTTTATCGTCTTAACTGTTTTTTTACATCTACTTATCCTGAAATAACTATAATTCAACGAATTACTAATTGGTATAAGTATTAGTTAAGTTATTTAGTTCTTGAGGTATGCGATAGATGGCGCTGGGTGTTTTTAAAACGTGGTAACGATGTGTTTTTAAAATACGTAAGAAGTGGAATGATAGCTTTTTAAAACGTGGTGACGTTGTTTTTTTTAAGATACGTAAGAAGTGCAATGATATCTCGCGCTTTAACCTGTAGCTCATTGTTCAATCGCGAGCTTCCCGATAGCTCGATAGATGGCGTTGTGCTTTTCTGTATCGCGGTGTTAAGGTTCGCCGCGAATTTTAGTCTTAAGGTGTTTTGAAATCAGTGGGGCCCTGTAGCGCCAGGGCCAGCCGCGGCTGCGGGTTGTGCGAAAGAGGTACCGCGGCCCTGGTATATAAAAGGCCTAGGACGGAACACGACGATTTTAGTCAGTAAGAGTCTGACACTCCCTCACCGCTGCTAACCCACAGCGGGAGGGGTGAACCGAATTCCACGCGGGCGAAGCCGCGGGCGGAAAGCTAGTACTATATAATACCGCGTGTCCACGTTCGCTTATCAATATTTTACATGACAACATAAAAAGAAAGCAATACCCTAATGGAACATCCGAACATATCTTTTATGTTCTTCTTACATCGCTGGTTATTGAACTAAGCGTTACGTTTTTCAAATTATATTATATTGAGGCTGAAGAATCTAGAACTTTCTAAAACTAATTAAATTCCAATCAATTAGAAGTTTGCGAATTTGTAGTGGCACAAGATAGATATAACACAGAATGACAATTCCATGAATAAGTATTGAAGTTCACACACTCGCGCAGATCTCATTACTTCGTTACATGAGGTGCGCGTGTGTGCGTCTCGCGAGCACGTTGTACCTACGTCTAATGTTAGTTAGTTGCCTTTTAAGAGAATATTTCTAGAAAAATCCCCCACGTAGTTAGTGGCTGGCAGCCGACAGCTCGGAACACAAAATTGAAACAAAATATCATCCCAGTATTTATGTGTTGCCGTCAGTAAGTAAGTACGTGCCAATTTTCTAATATAAAGTTTAAATGGGACTTCTCAACATGTTTTGGTATTTTACGATGGTATTAAGTAGGAAGTTGTTTTTTGCAAACATTGCTCGGAAGTGAGGGGGGGGAGGGCAGTCGCTGTCGACAGATAAAGCGTCGGGACGCGACTTCGGACGACTTTGAGCAACTTTTACAAAATATCTCCAGCGGCAGTGTTGTCCCGCTCAAAACTTCACCTAATTAATATTAATTCTGTGCCGCTGTTAGATATTTAATGGTGACCCGGAACTTGGGGGAAATGAAAGCAATAGAAATATATTCACAAACATAGCTGTCACTTCTCTCAATCATTTTACAGAAAAATAATGAAAAATGGTCAAACAGAAAATTTTAATAGCGTTCTTCTGTTTAAAGATATTCCACAGTGCACCCTTACCCTTTTGATAGATGATTACCAAACAATTGTCATATCGTTAGGTAATGAATTAACTAGCGCGATCTGGTAGGCATCGGCAAGAAACCCGTGACTGTGAGTTACTGCCCCCTCCCACACTCCTCACACAAAAACATCCCATTTAACTGTTGGCTTGTAGTTACTGTAATTGGGGCGAGCCTATAGGCTCATTGTTTACTGACCAGACAGTATTGCCAACTTGACAGAATTCGATAAAAACTGTCGCAGAACTTAATTTAATTTACGATCTGAAAACTTCGGAGATAATGTTACAGTTACAGCGGTTTTGTGCCTTGTTTAGGTGTATGATGCATTTGGGTAAACTAGTAAATTAGACCAGACACTATTTTACTTTGTTACTTCGACACTGTTTCTATTTCAAAAAGAGATTTACGTACCTGAAACGATGGAAACCTGGGGGAAATTTACGTTTTCCGGTGGGAAATATTATTTGAAATAAAAATCAAAACTTTTATAGCAATCCGACTGCAAAATGTATCGAATGAGAAAAAACACATATGTACGTCAAAAAGCGTGAGTACATTGCAAACGGATTGCAGTACGTGAGATGATCTAAACAGAACATATGAACAGTCGCGGGTCGCTATAGCTCAGTCGCCGGGGCGTGTGTGTTCCATCGCGGGTTCGTTTCCTGTCGCCGGCACGAGCGCCCCGGCGGAAGCTTCTGTTTATTTTGTTTATTTTCCAGCACTGAACGGTTCGGACTTTTTAAATGTTGACCCGCAGTTTGTATGCGCACAGAGGCAGTGTGTGACCGTCGTCTGTGCTATGCGAAGTTAACTGACGTACCTACTTACTTTTTCATTCCTAGTTTTTCATGCTGCAATATCAATCAATTTATATATTACACACAATGAATTTATATATTACACACCTGAACTGACGTACATATATGATTCTACATATTTTTTATTTGACTGTTTGACTGATTATAATTCTGGAATTGCACGGGCAGTCAACAAATATTGAAATTTCTATTGCTTCCGTGTTAGATACTACCTGTTATTGCAGTATTTTATTTGACACAGTACCGTGCAATTCATAAGTGGTTGTATAGGCCTAAACGAGATAAATGATTTGACTTTGACTTAGATATCTGACCTGATCCATGTTGTTTGTTGCAGAGTGGAGCGCGCGCGCGTCGACGCGGCGCCGCTCGTCGCAGCAGTCGCCGGCCGCGCTGCTGGCGCACTTCGACACCACAGTGCTGCAGGTGACTAACTCATCATGTCTCCAATACCTATGCTGTATATAATGGTCCTCTTGCACATGACTGTCTTTGCCACAACGCCTATGTCGCCGGTGTGTTTGGTGCCTCTCCACCAATTAGTCCTCGGGTAACATGATATTTTAAGACTTTTTGGTCACATTAAGATAAAGCACACGTGTGACTATTTTTAGGCACAAACTTCTCCACCACTAGTATTTAAATACGACATCAAAAGCTTCAGACTAGCTAATTAATATAGCTATTTCGGTAAAATGAAACAGGCGTGTTAATACTATCCACTAGGGAAGCTATAATTGGAGGGAATAGCTCTCAGACGCGGCTGATGGTACATAAAGTGCGGGTGCTCGGGAACCGCTGACGGCCGCAAGTCAGCCGGTGTGAATATAATCTGAAGTCGCACTACGACTACCCTCCGGGACCGCGTCACTATGCAGGAAGACCAGTAGGACCACTAAATACAAATACAATAAAAGACGGTCAAAGCTAAAAAGGTTCCTTGTTTCTTGTATTACAGAATAAATTAATAATGCCTTATGATGGTTCATTAACAATCTTCATCATGGGTTATGATTGTTAAAAAGCCTTTTGTCATGCCGCATAAATTTAACTTCGTATATCCGCTTCGTAGAGTTTTAGTATCAAAATAACGTATGAGTAAGACTTCTGTCTCGGTCTGGTTGCTGGCGACATCTAGCAAGCACTCGGATTTAGCGGACACAACGCGATTGAAGTGCGCCAGTCCATTGCTATACCCGCCGAGGTTATGTCGCTAGACGAACACTTCAATTGCTCTGGGACATACACCAGCGGACTGATAATAATGCCTTACACCATTTCATATTTGGCTAACAGATCATAATACATTTTAGCGAAAAACGATTCTCAAAACAGCGGCGTTGTGAATTCTTCTTACAATAAACTTGATCCATTTAAAATAATAACGCGCTAAGTATATTAAAATAAAGTACGACATTGCTTGTTCTTTTTCGAGTCGGAATTCTATTTGGCAATGAAGTCGTCAATGTAATGTGTATCATTTGTGTGAAATGAGTCACGGGATCACTCAGTTTTCTGTGGAGTCGCTTCTGTCGGGAGAAATAACAAGTTACGGAGAAGTGGCATCAGTAACGCGTGACGTATCGATGACATACAAAGGACTGGATTCAATTAACCGATGCAATGTAGATACCTCTATATACCTAGAGTACCAAATGACCAAGCTCGATGCAGATTGTGAAGTAGGTACTAGTCATTTCCCGCACCCGGAAAATATAACGTGTAATACAATTTGCAATTTCAATTTAACTGAAATTAAAGTAAATTAAAATCAAGCCTATTTTGAACTCCATGTGACATTACGCCAACATTAAATCTTCTGTAGCTTTTTTACTGAATGTCGTCGGTAAGTTTATCTCTTCCGCACAATTTGGCGGGTGCCGGGGCGCGGGCGGCGCGGCGGCATGGCGGCATGGCGGACCGGGGAAAAAATATATTTCCACTTGCAACATTTTACGTTTGTGATCACGCTTGGCCGGGAGGGATACACACGAGGAGGGATGCACTCTGGAGAGGGCACGCTCTGCTCGTCGGTGCTGTATGTAATGCTATTTCAAACGTGCACACTGTTCATATTTAGTTCAGCAAACACTCCCCGAATTTGTCGGAACTAGTTTTGCTTTATTTTTGTGAGTTCGACTAGTGTTTCGGTGGTAGTAATAAGCTTGGGTCTGTGTTAATAACTGACATTACTCCTGATACTTCCGACCCCGGTTACCGCGCCACAAAGAACGTTAAACATAACTGCCTAATTTCCACCAGCGGACTCGTTCACGTAGTTAATTTACGAAAATAATAGTATACCGCGATACGATCGTAAAACATTTCTTCGTGAAATTAATGTTTCCAAAAATTCAAATTTTCTGGCGAAAGTGGCCAATTCACATAATATATGGTTGTCGTTCCAAGTTACATTTCAGCCACGAACAAGAATGTTGAAGTTAAAGCGTCAAATTGAGCACGTAATGAGTTCCAATGAATTCTGTAACAATTACTAACTAGATGAGTTACTCACGTTGATACCCGATAGCTGAAAGAAGTAACAACAAAACGTATAGACAAAAAAGAGACTTTCAGTACTTCAATAGTTGTCGCCACGATGTTATACAGAAGCCACCGTACACTACAGTGCGGTACACTACACACTCAAAGTTACTCGAAGTTGGAAAGAGTTAACTCGCGCTAAGTACGCTGAGGTTAATCTTTTGTTTGCACTCTACAAGTTAGTCGGGACGCGGCTGCGCGGGTCTGCCGTAGTAGGCAGCATTTACTTGTGACGTCATACGTATTTGTTCTTCTTATACGTACCTCCCTATGTGTTTCCTCTATAGAGTCCCTTATGCACTACCTTTATGTAGTCCCTCATGTATTCTGAATTTAATGAACATCAGATGGATGTGTCCACGAGCTTCTTTGAGGGCTGAACCACCCCTCGGACACGTATTGTGGGCTTTCTTAGCTGGACGATTTCAGCTTACTTGTGCTCTATATCCGCCGCATAAAAAAAATCTAGGCAAAACGACGCAATCCATACAAAAGTGAACAGTTTTATTTTTGACTATACAACCACAATGGGTAGCGTCAAATACTAACCTACTGAACTGAATTTCATCAAAATCTCTCATCGCAATAGCAGCATTCTCGTGTGACAGCGACGCCAGGCGACGTCGGGAGGCGTTCCGAGCGACCTACAGCTCAGCCGACACATTCCGCCAAGTGACGCTTACCATGTTATATTTCTTCGACGAATGGAAACATACGCGCGGATAGTGCACATGTGAACGCTGATCACTGAATTACTGAAAAACTTACCAACTTTTAAATACGTATATTTAATTAATAAACTTTAGTTTTCCCAGTTTCCAGATGTGCATTCTGATATTTTACAAGTTGGCACGCGTCGCAGTGCACTACTAAACGACAGTCAGTTTTACGAGGGACGGTATCGACATAAAGGATTTATTGCCCCAGTCTAGACTGAATGCCGTTGTTGTACCGGCCTGGTGACGTGTGCATTTATTACTTCAACAAATATCAAGTGATATTCAACCCTGTCGCTGGATTCATAGTTATGTACGTACGCACATGAAATAGCTCGCATTGAATGTCTTCTTCGTGTCGTATGAGTTAAAGCTGAAGACAGTCATGTGGTGCGTGTGTCGACGCGGCTTCACCCGTATGTTGTACAAAGGTCGCGCGGCTTCAGTAAATCAGAATTGGGTGTTCGGCATAACGGCCGCAGATGACCTCAGGCTTTTCTATTCCGAAGAGAAATGGAAAAAATGCGCCGTCGCCGCTCTGATTCCTATAAAATTCCTTGCCCACCCATCCGAAGGCAATCTACTAAAGATATATTTTTGTACCGCCAGCGGCCTTTTTCCTAGAGGACAGTATTGGAATAAAATCTTATTGTTATCGGTGAGGTCGTAAGGTCGGCTGCATTGCTTTTTATGTGAACATTATGTAAAGACGCGGCCTTGTGTCGCTGTCTCCTGACATTTATTGTAAATGTTATTCTGATTGCTGAGAGAGAGGAAACACTTGCGTCCGGGAAGTGTCGCAAGTATTCACTAAATGTAATTGATACAAGTTGTCGTGTGCTCGTACAATGCCGGCTATTGTTCCACGATATACTGATATATTGATACGGCTTCCCTTTCCACCATATTAATATTGTATAGGATTTATAAGATAATTGAGTTACTTTGACACCTAATATGTCTTGTATGGATTGCCTAAAGATTCTAGAACAATAGTATCTAAGATGATAGGAAGGCCTAATATGAGAGATCACTTTAGCCACGGCATATCCCTATTTCCTTACATAGATCAGTATACTTGGCATCCCAGTTGTTATGCGATGCAACCATTTTATTTATCCAGCAGTTAGGATAATAAGTAGCTGTGTTTGGGTTATCGTGGTGTAATGTGTTCCTGTTTGTGTTCAGATCCGCGACTGGGTGTCGGTGGAGGTGGACATGTTGCGCACGCAGGCGGTCGCCGTCGGCGATGTGGACGACATCCTGCACCAGCTCGACAAGCAGAAGGTCAGTACTCCTCGCCTCACAGCACTCACCACAGCTGCACCACCTGGAACTTACCAGGTGTTCACACAATTGGGCGGAGGAGATTTAATAATTATGTACTTACTAACGACTTACATATTATTAACCGTAATATTATGTAGTCCTTATATTGTGTGGATGGTATTAATATGTTGGCTCTTATGAACCCCTTGTACACCCCAGCTAGTCGATATTTTAACAGCTACAAAACACGAGCAAATTGAAATACTTCAGTATATCTTCGACACCCAAAATAAGCAATAAACATAACAAACGGTTTTCCGGTGAACAGAGACCATTCTAGAAATAGAATATAAAACATAACGTAGATCATTCCGCGAACATTAGACAAAAGATTAAATTTATTACAACCCCTAAATAGGTAGAAACTAATTTAAACTTTATTGCCTGTGAGTGAGAAGTTATTTCCGCGTGTCGGAGCTGGGGGCCCGCGCGTAAGGTCGGCGTCTTTATGGCACCTTCACACTACCGATACGCAGTGACAGCTGTGTGTGTGTGTGCACACATACACACTAAACACAATCAATATGGTTCGCATGCTAATGAGTATCTTAATCCCGGGTATGCACAATTTGCGTACGTGTTTATTGCAACAGTCACAACGTTCGGTTTCAGTACTCACACGTTCAATTACTTTGTTAATGGTAAAATCAGAATGGTAACATAATGCCTGTGGGGCTATTGAACATATAATAAGACAATCTACCCAGAATACGTGAGGCGACTTGGATACGTGATAAAAGCTAATAATAAGACACCCCATCTTATGAAAATTTCAATTTAGACGCAATATGAAACGAGCTGAAAATGTGTATTGTAGAACACCGGACCCGGTCCCCGCAGAGACAATATAAACAGACAGATGTTGGAGATGTTTTTAATTTTTGAGAGAGAACAAAAATAAGTCTGGGAAGGATAAAAGCAAGATATTACACGTTGTGGTTAGGGTAGATGCTATTTGATAACTGAAACGTTGAACTTGTAGTAAGTATGGCTGAGAGATTAGTTATACGTAGACACAGGAATACCTTGGCTGGTACCCCCGCGGCGCCCACATTGTTTAGCAAGGCGCGAGTGCGAGCGCGTCAGTATGCGCCTCTCCACATTCCCTAGTGATTAGGATCCAATGCGCGTTCACTGCGCCCACCGTCAGTATCTCATAAACAATATATTCCATGTATGTTGTACATTACAAACGCTCGCCAATTGTAGACTTGCAGGAAGACATACAGGATCATTACTTGGATGAGATATCCAAAAGGTATTTGTTAACAGCTAGTTAGATTCCAGCTCTTCTCCAAGATTTTGTATCTTTGAATTTGTTTGTAGTTGAACTAGTGGCATTTTAGTCAACCAATTAGTCTGTTTACAGTTTACTTATGTGTATTTAAACATTCTAGTTTAAGATGTGTTAGGTACGTCACAGCCCCATCCAAAAATTTCTAACAAAAATCTCTGCATCAAATCTAAGAATATTATCATCTATTTTCAGTAGAACAAATGAAAAAAAACTAGAGCATAAACTTGCTAGCAAAAATACTTAAAGCTAGCTTTTTATCTGAGGAATTTACTTAAGATCGTTTGGCCGCGTTATAAAGAAGATAATACCGCGAGCATTCTTTGTGTAGTTTTTGCAAAGACTCGGAAATGTGATTATGAGATGCCTGCGTAAACACGGTATTTGATGGGAATTTGTTTATTGCACAAAGACAGGAATAACTTGAGCTCCAGCTGAGCTAAATATAAAGCAATACAAGTACAGAGCTGAATCTTACCGGAATATTAGTAAACGTTGCCAATGAAGTGCTAAATTGGAAGTCTTCCGAGCTATTGTTGTGTAAACAAACAACTCTCCGACTGAAGCTCGTCACGCCTTTGTGAGCAGTTATCAATTACATGGAAATATCGATATTATTTACAAGTAGGCAACAATAAGATTATATTACGCTTACCCAAGTTTTAAACAAATAAATTGTCATCTAAAGGAGTAAATATGCCAGAATTTAATCACCCGATTGAATCTGGATTTAATTTTATTTTTCTTATCGAGTGGTGTACGTTACGGTAACCATATCGATAAGTGTATCTTAGGATAAAAATTGCCTCAAGTTATATATTTCCTCCATTCCCGGCAATCTCATCTCTTCACCATTAGCGTCACCTTCACCGCATCCCGGTGAGTGACGTCACAGCCGTGACCCTGATCCGCCGCGCGACACATTACTTATTTATTTAGATAAGGGTTACCGCTAACTAACCACTTCTGACCCATGAAGGGAACACTGAGTTTTAATTGTGCTGACATTGAATATTTTAATGAGTATTTGAATATCCGTATAACAATATCTACATAATGAAAGCTTAAAATCCATTAAAGAAGCAGTTACGTTAAAAAAAGTGAATAGCAAATACCTACTGAACAAAAATGTTCAGCAATTAATTCCTCGTGCTGAATTGTAATAACAGTTAAACCATACTCTGGCTGTAACCCTCGTTAATGAACAGTAAAGCTTTCAGCTGCACAATTAAGAGCAAATTAAAAACGCCGGCGTTACATTGAACGCGCCTACGATTTTATTGTATCAACTGAATCACGGCTATTTCACCCTGATTGCTGAAACAGAAATTCAATTAGTGCTGAAACCTGAAATAACGTTCCGATCAGGGCATAATAGTTACCTTCCAATAAAGTATGTACCTGTTCGCCTTTACGTTAATTTCAGACGTGTGCTCCAATCGCTCACTGAGACGCGACTACTCGCTCAACCCTCATCGCTCGGCATATAAAGACTCCCTAATATTTAGTACGCATGCGCGCGCGGAACACAGTGCTGGGAATGTGTCGATAGATGAATTTAATAAAATTTTGTTTTTATAACTGAAATATTCCAAAAAAAAGTCATCGCAGATGTTTTATCGATAAAAAATATGTAATAACTCCTAGTTGTCAATAAATGGAATAACTGAATATGTAAAAATGTGAAATTTTTTTCTTAACTTTGTCGCTTTGAATTCGGCTACCATTAACTTCACGTTTTTTTAAATGTGAGTAGACTGTAGCCATTTTTGAAGTCCCTACAACTCGTGTCCCGTAACTTCGTCGCATATAAGTCAGCCATTTGTTGTCTCATGTTTGTGTTTTATTTAAATACACTTTTTACAAAGGAAATCAGACAACCAGCATCAGTCAATCAGTCAACCAGCCACTTTCATACTCGTCAAAATAATTAATTGCAAATTCAAGCGGACCTAAGTAGTTTAATAAAGTTTATATCACTTCATGTTCTAGGTTTGACCTTCGCAACCAGACAAAAGAAATGGCTAACTACTAGTATCCATGAGTGTTCTCCAACTGCATTTTGTTTATGCCCATACAAAGTCCACCTCTTTAACCACATGATACTTGTAGATAGTTTCTCGGACGAGTTATTACTCGTTATTTATGAGCGGGACTATGATTTTAGAATAATAGATTTTTTATCGATTAATTTTATTTGACAAACTTATGTCATTTTATGTAAATAAAAAATAAGTTTATGTAGGCTTAAAAAATACGACAACGAAGTTACATTTGTGAATGTGACATTTTTTACTTAATTTCATCGATAACAAAATCCATCGACATTCTGCGTATCGACTGTGGCCACTTCCCTATAACCCACCCCACCGGCTCCGTGCGGCGTGGTTGCTAGGCGACGCGGCGCCGGCACGCCACGTGCGAGCACGCCGTACTCCCGGCACGAGCCACGAGCCAGTCTGGCCGTGACCACGGAGCACGGCTGACGTTCCGCCACACGTAACTTATGATGAATTAGCTTCCTGAAAGGACAATTTAGACTAGTAGTCCTAATACGCAGCATTTATGTTTGCAACCAGGCTTTGCTGTTGTTTTTAGAATCACATGTATCTTTTCTAAAGACCACTATGTTCAGTTATCTCGAGAGTTATCTTAAGTCTTAAGTAATAGGGGTCGATCTTTTTCCTTGTAAGCTGGTTGATACTTGGTAATCCTATAATTAAGTTAATAGGTTTCGAGGGATCAAACATTGCATTGATACCTTTGCATCTTAGGCGTGTACCTATCCTTCAAATGTATAAGAGGTCTAAGATATTTCATAGTTTACACGTCGTTATGCTCAGTTCCAATAGGAGTCGATAGAAAAGAGGACTAAATGAATTCGAGTTCTGATGCTAACCATTATGCAGTCGCTAATGTAAGAATATTGTGAACAAGTAACACCTGGCAGCTAGCCAGACGGAGAGTGAACACAGCATTCTGGATGAACATCACCATCGATGCTGCACTAATGCTCAGTATTATGCCAAACTTGCTCTGTTGAGCATCGCGAGATATCTTTCAGTACCTAGTTGATTCTACAAGCTTTAACTCAGAATTCGGAAGGTCTGATCCTGGTAGTAAAATTGTCGGCTATTGAATATCTCGTAACTCGGCGACCCTCTTTAGGACACTTTGTAATCTCGTCGAAGTACAGGAACAATCTATTCAGCTCATAAATTGAAAATAGGTCTCGGAGAGCTTTGTGCTCTATGCTGGCTATTACTGGCATTGTACAGGCTCCGGGCCTTTATACATGTACATTGAAATTGGTGAATAACATTCAAAGGAGCACTTTGATGTTTTCAGTCGCCATTCAAGCTGGGAGTCGTTATTATTGCTGGTTCGCTAATTAGATTGATATTTTCTTAAATTATTGCAAAACTCCTGTTTAGCTGACTATATTATGTGTCCATTCCAATGGTATTTCTTCGAGGTT
Organism: Helicoverpa zea x Helicoverpa armigera; assembly: GCA_033682625.1. Lineage (NCBI taxonomy): Eukaryota > Metazoa > Arthropoda > Insecta > Lepidoptera > Noctuidae > Helicoverpa > Helicoverpa zea x Helicoverpa armigera. Next base: position 10,262,448 of record JAWIIS010000049.1, on the reverse strand, counting down.
CATAAGAATATCTTACAAGTTCCTGCTGATTCCCGTCAGTAATACAATCGTCATCTTACCGTGTACCGCATAAAGCTTTATCTGTTAGATAAGCACAGTTCCACGGTATCCGGTAAATGGCCCATTAGGATCTTCATGGTAATTTATAATTTCGCTTACACGACCTTTTTAACCGTAAACTGAATTTGAGCATTTGTGGAATTCATTCCTGTATTTAATTATTCTACTTTTACATTTTGGTCTATTCTAAAAGCTGTTTCTCTGATCCGTATTGCTTCGCCGTGGTGTATGTTATGACTTATGCCGTGTTGTATGTAATTCCGCGTGATTAACTAGTATGCGGTGGTTATGCGCCATCAAACATGCCAATACGTCGCATAATCCCGGTGTGACATATGCTGAGTAAGCCAATATTCAATCATATATAATACCTACAGCCAGGTTTACAGCTAGCTAGCTAAGTGAAATAATTATTGCTGATAGTTGCGAGAACTATTATCCCCCATCCCTGCAAATTTTGGTTGACTAATCACCTGCGCAGTGCTTACGAAGCGGAATTAAATTGAGGTTTGATGAAGCAGCAGTTTGTTTAGCAGAAACAATCTCAGTTGAACTATTTTGCTTGCGGACTGTGAAACAACACGGCGCACGGTCGGCGCTACACGAACACAAACAAACAAACCGCGGATTGTTATCATAGCGTCTCCCGCAACATCATCATCTACACTACAATAGCATTCAATGATCAAATTTTATTTACGAAAATATTATCGCAAATTATTATTAAGACAGGAAGCTTTGAGCGACTGCCTCGGCTCTTCTATAAAAATGTTAATATTACTTACCTGGGCACATCTGCTAGTATAGTTTGAGCTGTTAGCATGTAACGCAATTATCCTAAATCGTCTTGTGGAGCACTCGGCCCGGGGGGCGAAGTAGTTCTTATTAAGTTGGTTAGTTGTTACTCAGTGGAGCGGCGGGAGGGGATCAATAAGGGGTGCCGCGCGGGGCGGCGAGGGGCGGGGAGCCGGCCGCGACACTCGCGCCCTCGCCGCCGCACGGGCAGGACGTGCCGCTCCTGCTGTGCTTATACAAAAAGGAATGATTAATTGATCTCGTATTGTTTGGCTTATTTCTAAAGTTCTGTTTACCTTTGTTTCAATTAATTGAATTTGTTTTGGATGAAATAATCTTAACTGGGTTGAAGATATTAATCTATGTAGACTGTCCTAGTTTTAAGCTCCTTTAAAACTTGGTCTCAAACTTGATTAGGTGAAATAACTTTCCAAAGTTAAAGTATTATCATTTAGCGGCAAACTAGTTTAGTCTCGGTTAGTTGTTTAAATCACTAAGTTACAAGTACTTTGATGGAACTTCTTAAACCTGTAGTTAGATTTAACTGCTCAGCTACTTGCAATTATTATCGTTGATTTTGATGTATGTAGGTACTTTAGAAAGGGCTTTTACACGGACCCCTTCGACTGGAGATATAACTCACAATACATGCGCATTCTTTCTGTAACCCCGGCGAGTGCACCCGCGTGACTGGGCCGACACGCCCCGGGGCGCGACGGTACAACTTCACTCGTTCAACTTATTCATATCTTGGGTGTGAACACCATGCTTCTAACTTATCTACCGAATGGGTCGCTGTTCATCGAGATATCGACCCTTTGACTACACTGATGGAGTAGGAAAACTGCTTTTTATTTAGATCGAACAGCTTGCAAGATATTTAATGTTCTTGTGTAACAGCAGATAAGCGGATCAGATAACGTGTGCAGCTTCCCGGTATAATCACACATAATGTATTTTTGCCATCTGTCCTGTTGCGTGTATATTACGTGTTCCGACATGGCAGATGAAACAGGAAATAAATCACGAACATATATCATGGAACATAAAAACTCGCTGGCATCCGTCGCGCTCTTGTACTCGTGTAGTGTGTACACACCCTTAGGGAGTTCATTCATGCGCTGCTAACAAGGAATGTGTAACGTACTCGCATATCAACTAAATGTTAAGTACAGATACAAAAGTATCGTCATCAAAAATATTAATAGTTGCGAATGGGACCTGCAACTAAGCCTCTATAGATTTTCTTTTTATGTCTGCACAGTAGACATTATCTTAAAATCTAGCCGAGCGGCAAGTAGTAACTGCTAATTACTGCTGTCATTAGAATAACGTCAAGTTGTGGAAAGTTAAAGTGCTAGCGGTGAGTTCAGCTCAAACTGAATAGTTTCTAGTGCTTAATTATAGTGCGGAGCCTTCTCATTGTAGACGTATTGCAGGCGAGATAATCTGTTCACTTTGATGACAATCAGATGTGTTTCTTTTTGATGTATAGGGTATTAGGTGTGCAGAGCATAAGTAACTTAAATATTGTCGTGGATCAGATATACCTTGACGAAAACATAGCTTTTATTTCCTTTTTATCAACAACGGCATCCAGCGTAGATTTGCTAATTTCAATCTGTAAGTGCAAAGTACAAGCAAGTAAGATAGTAACAGTATGGCGTGTTTCGTTAAGCGAGCGTCTGTTAGGTAACTATTCGCTCTTACAACTTGTGCTTAACTTAACTCGAAGCAAAGTAACTCTCTGCAAATTGACTTCAGCAACTTGTGCTAGACGTACCTTTCCTCAAGGAAATAAATAAACCGCTCTAGGTAAGGTGTGGGCCGGTCACCGCTAGTGAAGGGATCAGTCAATGAGATCACGGTCAGACTAGTTTAAACAAGGGTAACGCTAGTTCCCATTATTCTAACTTCTCATATTAGATGGGAAAGTTTTGGAGACAATGAAAATAAGATGTTTTTCACATAAATGTAATATTTATGCAATGGTAGTGTACAAAGTGATGATTATGTAATCTGTTCGCTATTGATGTTATATGAAAACAATTAAAAACTCCATAATTAATGCATCAATGGTTATCATAATGATCAATTTTAAAAGCATCGCGTGGCTTTTTGGCTATCAAATGAGTTTTGTTGGATTAATGTATTTTACCGAAGTTCTATTGTACAGCTTGTTTATTAAAGTTCGGTAATTACTTTATAATTGGTGATCGATCGGGAAAGATATCAAGTTTATTTGATGGCGTGTTGTCGGAACAATGCCTATCAACTGCAATTGAATAAAATTACCTTTTTGTTTTATATTTTGTCAGTATCAGTGAAACATGTCAAATAATTCACGTGGTCTGCACCGACTTATTGTTACCTGTATATTCGTTGGCATTCCGTCGTTTCTCGGAGCTTGAACATAAGAATGTATGGCGGTGTATCCCCGGAGAGCGAATCTCTCGAGATAAACGAGGTGCCCCGAGCTGCGAGATACATATTGATAACATCATCTCGTTGTGGACTTACGAATATGCTCTGCACTCTCACTGGCGATGTTTAGTCTTAAACAGAAATATATCTGACATAAACAAGTAATTTTAAATCTGTGCTATATACAAATGTTATAAAGCTGAAGAGTTTGTATAATCGTTTGCTTGAACGCGCTAATCTTAGGAAAGGCTATTTATCGCAAAGTCTACTTTAATGATGCGCAAAGTGCTTATCCAATTCCCATGGGGTGCTCGTAAAAACTAGTACTTCATATTTTTATAAAAGTTGGAAAAAATAAACTAGTTTCGCTTAAAAGTTTTCTATCTAGTATTCTCTTATATTTTCCTGTACACTTTTGTACCAAAGTGTTCTTTGGCCCGGCCGGTACAAAACGAATATTGGGCAATATTTTGGCACCGCCGGCCGCCATGATGGATTCCCGGAAGGCGCAACATGTGAGCCGGCTCCAACACTATGAATTTTAACGCTTCATGCATTTTTTAATGGACTATAGCAAAAAGCTCCTATAAATGCACATTCGTACCTCTGTGCATTAATAAAGCGAAGAATTATAGATGCCCTAATGGTTGCCTGCTGATGGCAATAGAGAATACATTTGGCAAATCTTGCTTTACATCTGCCTTTCAAAATAAAATAGGCTTAAAGTTATGTAGTTATTAAACTTAGTGATAAATTATATATAAAGTAAGCTTATAAAGGTATGCAGAAAGTTATAGAATTTTCCAAACATTTCTTACAACAGACAGACGGGCCGCCATACTTAATATTATTGAGTGGCTCTTTCAATACAGGCGTTTACAAAAGTACGTAACATTGGCATTCACCTGAACAGACTTTGAGACTTTGATTATAAGACAGATGGTCATACGACCTTGTGCTCAAACGATTGAAAACAAAGATGTTACGAAAGATGTTAAAACATAAGTACACTGGGTTAGCTTTTACTTTGATTGAGACATGTACATATGTTTTGGTGATAAAAGTACCTATGTTCACTAGAATAAGAATAAATATTTTGGGGTGTAACCATATTGTTACGTATACGCACCAGTGTCGGTGTAATGTGGTACGTTAATAACGTTTGTGGCCTGAGTGAGTGAGCGAGGCTCCGCGCGCTAACAGCAACAACTCATTCATTTGTGACTAATTGTACAGTAGATGAGGTGTAACGCCTGAAACACACCAAATTAACTAAAATAACAAGCGGCTGTATGAAGTCTTTGTTAAATATGACGTGTTTATAAGTAAAATCTTGTCAATTGAACGAGTGTCATATTTTTACCTATTAAACCTTAAATAAGGCGATGCTTTCTTCTCTTATCCTCTTCTGTTTGTCCGCCTACACACGGACAAACTCTGTAAACTTCGCTTGTTATGTATATTGTTGAGAACTTCACTGGTCTTCTCGTTTGTTGTGAAAAAACACAACAAGAAAACTTTTATTCGATCCTTTTGGGAGGTATTGTTTACATGCAAGTTATCTGTACATTACAGTAGACACGAACTATCATATTATTTTGATAGTTATGAAAAACCATCCACATAATTATACCTGATCTATTCATTAGTGTTCATCAATGAATCAATTTAAAATAAGAGTATAAAATCTTTATTAATAAATTGTTATTTACACCAAAGTATTTCTATGTAGGTACATTTTTTCTCTACGTCAAAAACTCTCTTCAGTCTCCACCACATGAGTGCTTCTCTAACATGGTCTTCAACTCCTCAGGGTGTACTCCGCGAGCTGGAGCAGAAGAAGCCTCAGCTGGACGAGCTGCTGCACACCGCCGAGAGCCTCAAGGGCACCGAGAACCGCCAGCAGCTGCACGGGAAAGGTAGGTCATAGGTCTTAAGGGCTTATTACCATTTGATAACAGTTGGATCATTTTGTAACGTGTTGTTTCCTACGGTTTTATTAGCGGATCTTTCAAACGGACTTAATAAGTGCGTGTTTTATTATTGAAATAAGTATTAAATTACGTCACAGGTTTTCAGCGTAAATTACGTTTACTTCGATACGAACTCTTATAAGTGCCTTCATTTAATAAATTCTCCCGAAAAAAGGATCAATGATACTTAAATAGAGAAACCTTTAAACATTTATATCGTTCAATCGACTTATATGAAAAGTGGTGAATCTATAATAATTACAAATACAACACAGTCCCGCTCAGTGGCGCTGTAAGCCCCATTAACTGCGCCCCTCTCGGGAATTAAAAGAATTGAGAGCGTTGTTATACCGAGGACCGGAGTGCCGGAGTGACCGACCCTCAGGTGATTGCACAGCTTCCACTATGGCTAGCCATTACTTTTATAGTAGTCGTTCAATATTGAGCTTATATTTTATCGTCTTCTTGAGATATTGACTACTTCTAGATCGAATGAAAAGCAATTCAATCAGTGTTATGTGTCTCACTATACTACCAGTCTACTGTGTTAAAACTGAGACTTAAAGAAAACATCATAGAATAAACAATTTCGTCCGTACGAAACATTAGCAAGTGGGTGACATAATTAGCAGAAAGTTGTGCACAATCTTAGGGCGGCAGTCGACCGAGTCGCGGCAATTAGTCGCGAACGAACTTACAACTTGTCACTAAATACAACTGCTTCATTATCTCAGGCAACTTTAATATACTTTTTATGATTAATAAGTAAAACTAGAGAGGACTCAGTATAGCAAGTGAAACTAAAACTTTCAGTTATCAACGATGTTTGTAGTTTGTTATTTAAAACATCTTTCACTATCTAAGATTCACTGTACCTATAGAACCAAATCAGGTTCACTTAAGAATTTTCACCAGACTACTGACCTACTGCTTATCGTATGTAATTTGAGTTTGTTACTGTCCTACATAATATATTCGCTGACAGACGTCCTCGCGTCTTAACCTAAATATAAAGAGGTCTGAAAACTGTCTGCGTGCGCCTCCACACGTTACTGGCGACCCGCAGGGACTGTTAGGGAGATTACTGTTTAAAACGAACAAAAGCTAGGTAATTAATTATTCAATGTCACCCGTAAATGATTAATTTTATATGAAAAAGAAATCACAACATGTAATTAGTAGATACATGCCAAACGACTTTCAATGCTGAAACTACATTTGAAGATCTGCAAATTTTCGTAAAAATAATCCACATGTATAAACAAAAACTTTTAGATGAATGATACGTAAAAACCCTTTCCATAGTATTCCAGTCGAACTTGAAACTATAAAATGATACACGAAACAAATGATCGCGGCGAGATCGCGTCCGTTGATCGCGTAAGTAAACTCGGCCCTTAATCTGGTTAGGCCGGGTGTCGCCCCGCCCTCTCGCCGGAGGGACGCTTTGTGTGAGGAAGAGTGCTCAAGTATAATGAACTTTAGCTCAGCCAGGACCCTGACTCAAAAGAGACCTTCGCTATAATTGAACCAATTAGCAACGGTTTTTGAAGAATATTCTTGTGTTATGTTGGCTTAGACCTTGAATTGGTTTCGAGTACAGTTTGTCAAGCCTGAGGTATTGAACACGGTTCACTGGTTATAAAAGATTGGTGATTGAATGTGCTTTGGAAAAGGCTGTAGATTAACATATAATTTATTCAAAATTACCTGTAAGTTTTGTTTTTACCTATGAATTGTATAATATGCAAAATGTCAGCTGTTAAGCTACACTACACCACTAAAGGATAATCCTCTACCACTAAACACTCATACATTTGGTTGCATTCATGGTGGCCTTGTCAATTGTGGCTGCAAACCTATCCAGAGAGTAAGTTGTGTAACTTACTTAGGAGTTAAAGTCGACGAGCATTTCTCATGGAAAGAACATATAGATTTCTTGTGCAATAAACTTAAAACTGTACTAAGTAAATTTTACCACCTAAGTTATCGAGTTCCTACTAGTACCCTAAAAATATTATATTCATGTATGGTAGAATCAATAATTGATTACGCTCTTGATTGCTATGGACTTACATTCAAATCTCACATAGAAAAATTAGAAAATATACAAATTAGGTTCTTAAAACTATTAGTGGATAAAAAAACTAAAAATAAACATAAAGCAGACTATTATAAACTATACAAAATTTGCAAAGTATTAGCGGTTAGCATAAAACATAAGTACTTACTCGCAACTAATAGCCATGGTAATCGAGAGCGTAATTCATTGTTGACTAATGTTAGTAATAGTTATAACACCCGAACGATGTCGTCTGGTAAATATGTAGTACCCATAGTTAATAATGTTTATGGGGACCGAACGCTAGAAAAGCGTGTCCCATACGTACTCAATAGCTTACCAGACGACATGAGAAACGAAAATAGGAAAAATAGATTTAAGATAAAACTAAAAAAACACCTACTCAGTACACTGCCTTAACTTTTTATTGTATTACTATCCTACTAACTTCTACTACTACCTAACTACCGACTACTTTTCTTACTTATGATATATCTATACTCCGATTTTATCTATCTAATCTTTGATTTTCATACTTACGTACTTAATATTAACCTCCTAATACTACTTATATAACTTAACATATATAATACTAATATTACATATATAATACTAATATATATATAATATAATACTAATATATACTAATATATTAATTTTATTATTATTGTAAACTTAACTTAATAGAACCTATAATAGTAAGTCAATAGTTTAGAAATCTGATCCAACAGATAAACTGTATACAGTTTTGTTGGACATTTTATATTTTCTATAATGTAAAATGTACCTTTTAAGCAAGCAATAAATAAATAAATAAATAAATAAGCAGTAAAATCATGAAATTTGTCTGATACAGAATCAACAATTCTACAATGTCAGTAGAAAGTAAAGACATTCAGTGCTCATAAGTGGGTGCGATAGGCGCGGATTGTGAACAAACTCTTACAGAATGAATCTTAGTAACCAAATCCCCCAAGCATTCATAATTCCCTCTTCCCCGGATAAATTGATTCACTCCCTTCCTCTCAGCTGTTGATTATAAACCTCCGCGGACATGCAATTATTGACCTTGTTCAAAGGTGTTAAAGTCGATTTTATAATGACAGATGTTGAAGATACCACCCGAAGTCGGTGCAATAGAAATTGAATTTTAAATATTCGGCGTTAAAGTGAATAATAGATTGCGTTGCGGTAAGACGTGCATTGTTGATGGCGCGAGCCGGTGCGTCGTTTATAATGCTGGCAACACTAGCAGCATTCAATTTATGCGCCACGCGACCGGGGCGAGGCCGGGGGCAGGGGGGGGGGGGAGGGGCAGTCCGATAGTACGCGCGCCGTGCTAATGTGCTCCTAGAAATGATGGCTTTTCAATATTTATGTGGTTACACGCCCATAAAAATATTTTCCCGCAATAAAACCGGAATACATTTAACCTGGCGTACGGCTAATGACCCCACAAACTAGCGTTCAATTTGCTTTGCGATTAAATAGTTTGTGTTTTTACTAATTCTTTGTATTGACTTACTCTATACATATGCGTTTATTTAACCTCACATACAACTTGAGATAAAACTGTCTCGACTATCATCATCAGCCTATACTCCAACACTTGTAATACAATATCTGCGAACATCACACACGACACTACATCTCTTATATTACACAAACACACGAGACTCCCTCGAGACACACTTTTTACAAAAAACGTTACTCGCAATATTTCACTTGTATTCTGTTTCCAAGTCCGCTGTATCATATGTTTATTAATTTCAGCGATAACTCATGAATCATATCTCCATAGCTAGTACAAATGAATGAATACTTTATGTTTCCTATTTAAACTCTCTATTTGTAGCTGAGTTTCATCAAGCAAGGTAAATTATTCCTAGTTTCATAACGCCATTTGAGGTAAGTCTGTCAAAGGTATCTTAGTGTAACCTCGGCGTATTTGAGTCCCGACAGGCAGCGAAGCCTTTGCTTCAAACAACAGCCGCGCCAATCATAAGCCTTAAAGGCTGTTTGCTTTCACTACTATGAAGCTATTCGTGGTACAAATGAATCTGCCCTGAACTTGTACAAATACACTCATAATTGTAAAGTTCAAATCTAATTTTCCGCAAATTAATGTCTTTAAGAACATTCTCCGTAGCAAATTACGATCTTTACTCGTAGAGCTCGTAGCGCTGCGTAGAGGGTGGGGCTACGAGCTACGAGCTACGCGCTACGAGGGTCGTAGAGCTAAACAGCGAGGGTCGTAGCCGGCTACGAGGTAGCTGTCTTGTAGTGGTGTGTATGTGTCGAGACGTTAAGAGTTTCACGTTTAGGAAAAGTGCCACTTTATAAAAAAATGTAAGGTAAAAAATATTTTTATAAAAATAAATACATAGGCTACCGTGTTCATAAAGTATTATATTCTCCTACCGGTATCAGAGAACAACTGTAACCGTATATCGGAAAATTATTCGGTTGTTATATCTGAATACATTTTTTTCCAATATACAAAAAAAATAATTTCCAATATACATATAAAAGTACAGCGGTGCACTATGACCGCACAGTTAATTCATACAATCGAACGCTCATACGCGCCCCGCACTGGTCCTTTGAGGCACTCTCTCGGTAAAGGTAGAATTCCGTGGGTAGCGGCTGACGCAGCCGCGCGCGGCCTACGACAGTCGTCGGTCGCGCGCGACAATAGTCAACTTATGAAAATGTATGGCGCCGCTGCCGAGGTCCGCGACAGTCGCGCGCGGCCGACGAATTTCGTAAGCCGCGCGCGGCATTGTCTTGAAATTAGTCGATTTTGTTCGTCCGTTTCCTCTAGTTGAAGTGCTAATTGATATCCTTGAAGAAGAAGAGGATGACATGTTGCTGTGGCTGTATTATGAAAACAGATTACCAATCTACCCTATCTTTAAAAAGTAGAAATGATGAAGGATACTACCAAATACTGATTCAAAAGCATTTATATTGTAATGAAAACAAAAGGTAGTTTTGCCGACTAAATAAAAAACAATTCAATTCTGGTTTTACAAAAATTCTATAGATGTTATTAAGCGCTAGACCATGTTGAGATGCATACGGCCGCGCGCGGCTCACGAAATTCGTCGGCCGCGCGCGACTGTCGCGGACCTCGGCAGCAGTGCCATACACTTTCATATGTTGACTATTGTCGCGCGCGGCCGACGACTGTCGTAAGCCGCGCGCGGCTGTCGTAGCCGCTATCCACGGAATTCTACCTTAAATATGAACCCCGTCGAGTGCGGCGCGGCGGTGGCACGACAGCGGCGCGGCGGCGGTGCGTCTGCGGCGCGGCGCGGTCACGACCAGCATTCCATTAACTGTGGTCTTTTAGCCTTTTTATTCTTAGCGAATGTTTGTTACTGCAGGTGTATCTACAGCGTGGATGCATGCGGTTATTAGTTCGCGTGTTTATTATAGTAGGAATAACAAACGTAACAAAATGCTCGAGTTACTTTAATATGTTTAAAATTTAGAGACACCTACAAATTTTAGCAGGTGGAACAAATACCATCTGATTATCGTATACTAGGTGCGCTCGCAAAAAAGTTACAAATATTTTTAAAACATACTGTATTTTCTACAATTTAATAAGCGTGAATTTCTCCGTCTTGCTGTGAGTTGTTATTTTCTTACTTTTCCAGTGATTATTATGAAGCGAAAGCTTTAGTTTAATATCCTCTTCTTAGAGATTGTAATTAAACTTAGTTTGTCTACTGGTGTGGATGCGGAAGTGATTAACTTTTATAAGAAAATTCTTACAATGCTTTAAATTCTGGGAAACTGTTCATCTCAATCGTAGACATCGCTGAAAATATCATGGAGAATTTTCTTAAAGCTACCGTAGCGTTTAATAATGAAAACTGTACGCTTCATTGCCTTCATAATAAAAATCTTGAAAAGAACGGAAATGTTATATACTAAGTTAGGTATTAATTTGTTCCATTAATCCGAGAAGATTAAATATGATCTTGTTGTATTTAATATGTAGCTCCCGAGCACACCCGGGCACATTTGGCTTGTATCTCCGAAGACATTAAGGCTGTGAGGGGAAAGTTCAGACATATCGTGATTTATTTCAGGCTTCGGCCATAACGACGTCTGCCAACTTCGCTGTAATACAATCGAACCTTCCAACAGCCCTTTATTCTGTGTATGCATACCGCTTCACATATACATACGATAATAGTCTTTATGTACGTAGGAAAAAAGGCCAGTATTGCTGACAGTGTTTGTGTGAAATCAAGCACATAGGCTCAAAGTGCTATTTTACTCACAAAAGAAATCTTTTGTATAACCTGAATATAGCGAATAATACGAGAGTTCAGGTAGAAAGTTGTGGAACAAATCATTTCGTATACATAGGTTTGTTGGGAGTAATTCAAAGTTTGTGCTTGCGTATAATATTCTGATGCTGAGTGAACTAGCTGCCTCCGTGTACTGAGTGAAACAATCTGTAGCAATATTATCTCTACTCGTGTTCATAGCTAATAGTATAACTCGGCTAACAGCTGAATACGCTGTTATTGTATATCTCAGTTTATCTTAGAAAAATCAGCAAACGATTTGGTAATGTGTTTTTGAAAGTAGCGAAACGGGCCATCAATTTGTTATAAATGGATATAAAAAGCGTGTAACTTCTAAAAATAAAGTAGGAATCTATTCGGTAAAAGAGACTTTGATTTAGTTACGGGAATAAGCTGTATTAAACGTTTCCACATACTTTCAATATTAAATGAGGACTACAAAAATACTGATTACCGATACGTTTGCAGAAGTTGTACATTATGATTTTTTATTATATCTTAAAATAAATGGAACTGGCATTGACCGTTTTAATAAATGAATTTAATGTTATCGCATATTATCGCTCATCATATAGTTAGCTGCACTATGCCCCGCGCGCGTCGTGCGAGTGTGTTAGCTAGACCGTGTAGTCTGTCTGTCTGTCGGAGCGCTGTTACACTTGATAATACTCACTGTAAGCTAGTATTTTTTATTTAACTGCTTTCCGTAACTGGATTAATTAAACCATTTGTTTTCTAAACTTAACTGCCAAATGTATAAGCTATATTATTACCACGTTCAATACTTTTTATAGCAACGAAGAACATTATTTTGTCCCTTCTTGTAATACTCAAGTATAATAAAAACTAAAGGTATTCACCTACACCTTAAGTTAGAGTTATATACTTATGTACATGTTCATATAAAATATAATATTCCTACTCCACTCTACTTTGCAGTGCACGTAGAGTATTGCATAGCGACGATATAATACCTGTTTGAGCGCAATACTCGGAATTTGTCTATTAATTTCTCAAACGGTATTGGAGACGCTCGAGTTCATTTGCAGGCGGCGCTGGGGTACGCAATGAGTCCACACATACGTACTTATGTTAACTTCGGTACATACTTACGCTAAGTTGGTAAATAGGGGGTGCGTCTTTATCTGTAGTCGGACTTTGTCGGCAAACGCTTCATATCATTTAATTGGTAAGGGTTTACTTAGGAAAATTGTCGTTGAAACATTAACTTTGTCAGGCATATGTAAGATGACACTTGGATTAGGCATATTGGATTTTATTATCAAACTATGATATAACATGGTTATACATAGTGAATAGTGTGTCGCGTTTATTTTAATTACAATAAATTTTACTAAAAATATTTAATTTATACATAAAAAGTTAAATTAAAGTACAAAAATAAATAAGAGCAAGGATTGCCACACTTCAGAGTGCTCGCAGAGCTATCCCTGTTCAAACAGAATCAATACGTTTGAATGCACATTATATTAAAATTCGTATGAAAGTGCCAATAAATGGACTGTTCACTATATTCCCCGACTGCGCACAATAAAGGAGAGTTATGAATAAAGCAGTGTTCGGCCATTATTCGTAGTTTCCTCAAGCACTTCCGATCGCGCTGACAAATTCTATTGACTTGTAAATAGCAGCACCACGATGTGTTTGTTTATAGCTTCCTTATTGTGGGAATATGGACGAATAGTAACGGATGTGGTTAAAAAAGAAAAACTTATTTTATGAGTTGTTCGCGTCTTCTTGGCTTTAAACAAAATATTGTACAAGTGAGAACGTTTGTACATGACCGGAGAAACTTCCTAGAACTGAGACCGAGAGAAATACAATCAAATATTCCCGAGTTAGAGCCCGGAGGACCACTCCCATTAATTGACCAAAACAATAACACTAACTGCGAACTCCCTCGCAAGCCGAGAGGAACTCCTGGAGAGCACTCCTGGTGATCAAATCTTAACCTTCAATCGCTGGACGATCACAAATCAAGCCGAGCATTATCACGGCTGTAAGGAAACGTGATCGTTAACCTATATAGCTCGGGACACCCGCGCCGCCCTTCGTCAGTCGGCGCCCGCCCTCCGGTCCGAACGCACGCGCGCCGCCCGCCCAAACATTACCCCGAGAATAATGTGCCGCGACAAGCCGGTCATACTAATCCGAGGCCTATATTAAACATATCAGCTTTTTAATTATGTATTCTAGTGTAATAGTGTTAAGGTGTAATTTACAACGAGTGAGTGTCGCGTGGCATAATGAGTGAAGCATTGTGATCGTCGTGAATAGTTGCGATTCGCCAAGCGGACTGATTTTTTGCATGATTAAGCTTTTCAGTTATTGTTAGAGTTTGTTTAAATGTATTCATGAGTTTTTTTTTACATTTTTTCCACTTTTAAATACATCAACTGTAGGAATATTTTTCAGTCGTTAGGGATGATTATCCGTTTTTATTTTGTATTGATATTTATTGTTGATAGATGTCGGTCAAGTGATGTATGATCATTATAACCAACAGGTGACTAATCGATAAGTCATGTCTGAGCTTGTCATGATCGATTTGAGCCATCTTTGCTGGGAAAAAACTTTTTTCAACAATTTTTTTAAACTTACGTTTTTACCACGTAGATATAAGATCGATATGTATACGTAAGTAACTTAATGATACTAATGAAGTTTATAACAGTAAACTTGTTGCGTTGCTACCTGTTTGTCGTCACATCTCTTGTAATTAATCGCTCCACATATATCGGAAACTTTATCGAGTCGCTACAACTCGCTTCATTATTCAGTTTGTACTCGACAAGTAACATTAAGTCCTCGAGCAACTTACTAAAACATAACACTAAGGTACACTGTAAAATGTGGTTAGTACTTGGGTTTCTAAGGCAATAAGCCACCGTCTGTCTGATCTAATATTCTATTAATTGAATTTGTTAACACTATACTATCCTGAGTTGTTACATATGTCATGTATTTTATATCACAGTCAGCAATGGCCACGGCTTAGTTTGCTTTAAAATACACATTCAGTTGAATCGTATCGAAGATCTAAAGTACTCAAAGACACGTTTCAAAGTTTCAATAACATTATACTTTTAAGAAAAATGTTGAAAATATTTACAAGAGAGCGAATTATAATAAAGTAGTTATGAACTGTCTGATGTGACGTCACGACAGCCGGCTTCATTAACTAATTACATTACGTCTTCATAATATACGCGCAGATGAAAGAGCGACATCAAACAAATGTGCTCGTTGTAACAATAAATAGTATGTGCCATGTCACTGAAGGCGGTTCATTTCACGTACTAACATATTTTGATGTCAATGTAGTGACGCTACTGCGTCTGTTTTTTTAATCATAGCTGATTTTGACTGGAAACAACACAATGTTGATGTCGGTAGCCACACAAACACATCTGTCACTCGTCCTGTCACTTGTCAGACTGTTTGACAGCCTGTCTGCTGCACGGGATCGGTAATTCCCAGTAATTGGCCTGCAACTGTCTGCAAGAACTAGACTAGCTAGAGACATGAGGGAGAGCTAGCCTTGTGAGGGTAATGAGAACTAAATATTCAGTGGTGGCAAGGAGGCTAGACGTAGTTTTATTTACTGAATGCAAATGACGTCACCATCCCTATATCTTGGCGAGGAACTTAATAATAGTTTCGTTTGAGCGGCGAGAGCATGCTAATCCCGGCGGCGGCTGGGCGAGCACGCAGCGCTGCACCAGCTCGAGGGGGCGGAGGCGGGGGGGGGGGGATGCATTATAAGTTTGATGAGCTGCTGAAGGACGCGTTATCGAGTTTATCTTTTGTCTTTGCATTAGGATGTGGGACACATGTGGCGTAGAAGGCGATGAGTTACAACAAACTTCTTTTGTTTGTCTCCCTAAAGTTATCTTATCTTATCTTCGACGTCTTCGCGTCTTTAGTTTGTGCCACATTTAAGTTAACTTTTTAGAAAGGAAAGTCATACATTCGTTTCTATAAACAGAATAGATGATAATAACGCTAAGCCAATAAATCATACCACTAACATGAGCTACAATATAACAATCTCGCCAATCACAATGATTATGATATCGAAGTAACTACAGCTACATAACGGACAGTTATTGAACAATTCGTAGGATGCGATCCGACTGATTACTGATTAATTAGTGTAATTATTACTGTTCCATTGTAAGCGCGTGTTAATGGTGCTCATTGTTTTCAAGTGAGGGAAATTGGGTACAGTTGTAAACCCATTTGACAAGCATACTTTGAATTATCTAACTAACTTCGCAATCGTTTGGATGATTCCTTCCTTAACATTCTTACTGCCTTAGACCATCAATGCATTTGACTAGTCAAACTTATTGAGAACGAGCTCACGGCCAACTCTTTTATCCCGAACTAAATATTTACACAGCATCTGCAAAAAAATATTTAGATAAAAAGAAAGCATGTGCTATAGAGAGCAATTCGCGAGGAAGAACGAGCACTTGTTGTTGAGTATGTGTGTTTATCATCATAAATAGCGTAGCCACCCACTCGCGTACTCTGCGCGATAAGCGGGAGAATAGATGCAATATACCGACTGTACGGCCTGAGGAAACATTTGACGTACCCACTGACTTACTGCCGGGGTACTCGCAAAGATAATAAAATAAAAATATTGCACTTATTCTTACCAACTTCCTCCGTTTCTTACCGACTTCATGAGGGAGCTTCATCCCGGTCCCGTATACAAAGTAGCCGATAAATGTGTAAGCTATATTATTGATAAAATCCATTCGCTAGCATTCGGTAGCTTTTGCATGGAAGATGAACAAACATCCATACATGTAATAAACTTTTTTAATAGAACCTTAAAATAAATTAGAACCATGAAATAAAGGACCAGAATTTCCCATAAACTTCGGTCCTGAGAGACTCGCCCGCGCATCAGTAGGTAAGACAGGAGTAACGGCCGACTACCGCCGGCTAAACAAACAACTAAGTATATTAGCATAACATACAAACATACACTAATGCACGTAAACTGTCTGTCCGTCCGTCGATAACGCTAATATTAGAGATGCGCTCAAACGTTCAGCGACGACTGAAATAGCTCAATGTGTGAACGATTTATGTTGTATAGTTCACTGATTTACCCATAATATTACCATAATTTCCGATCAAATAATAATTTATTTGATATCGCTGCACACCGGTGCGCAAAAACTAATATTTGAATAAGCTGTTTCCGTGAATTTAAACTGAAACCCGGTTAGAATTAGCTCAAACAAAGTTTTATGAAATTAGTTTTAATTATTATTTCCTTTCAACCCTCGTTCAGTCATTTGTTGTTTTGAAGCGGATATCACGGTTATACACCTGAAAGGATTAATTAAACACAGCTATATATTGATATAGAATATAGCTAGTATAATAACAGTGTGTGTTACAGAAGTTGGTAATGTCAGCAAACACATTCACGTACATTAAATACCAATTGCAGGCTAAACACTGTAACCTGGCATTAATATTGTTTACACGCCCACTAACGTGACACTGACACACATACACTGAACATGGGAGACATCACGCACACACGCGCAGTGGAGTGACAAATGTGCACGTGTGTGTGTGAGGTAAGATCGAGGCAATATCTTAGCGGTTCCGGCGAGCGGCGCTCGTTAATTAACTTAGTGTTCAGCCTATTTAGAGTTACGTGTAGTGTCGTATCGCGCGCATCGATCGCACGGCTTCAAGTGGACGGAAATATATCGCACTCCTCGTGTACGCCCGGGTACACAGGTGATGACCGAAATGGGTTGTTAAAGTTTGACTCGGTCAGTAAAACTAAGCATGTGTCGTGAATTATACTTATTAATTGAATCTCTTGAAAGCAAAAATATTCTGAGATGTATATTGTCGGTACGTCGCGTCGTCAGTAATCAGTTCACGGTACTGAGCTGGTCGGCGAGGAGGTAGAGAGATGTTTTTATTCAAGTAACAGGATTTGTAGAAGTTCTGCGCGCGGGATGGCGAACAGCTGTTACACTTTGATTCCCTGCAATTTCGGACTTATTCATTTGAAAAACACTTGCATTTCTACATTTGTACAAAGTTTTGATATTTTCATTTAAATGGGAGTTTAAACAGGCCACCAGCTGGCACAGAGTGCAAGCGAAAAATCTATTCAAACCGAATTAGGTACGAAAGACCAATTTACTACAGCTTTATTTACCACAAGCAGCTCATAGCAGCTCTATAAGCAAATATAATATTGTATCGTTTATGTCTTTGACTAAGACCGAGAACCCCTTTATATTTTCATAGTTAATGGACCAGTCTTAACTCCAAACTTTGTATCCTTTGATTATAAAACAAACCTATGTAGTCCATTTATAAGTGTGTTCTCTAGAAAATATATATATTTTTGTAGATATCAATATAATTATTAGGTACATATAAGTATCTACTATGATAGTACGTGGGTGCAACCCTGTGTGGGTTTAGCGTGGCGGTCACCAAGTCTAGTTGTTGGCAGCTGAACTTGCCAAAACGTGCGAATGCATGTGCTGGACTTATTCTGTAAATCTTACCAACAAACACCGCAACAACTATACATACACACATTTCTACATACTTATAACCTTTTTGAACATGAGACGTTAGTGAATTCTGTATAGTTACTGTAGGATGCGTATTCTTTCAGGCTATACAATAAATCTAGGTAAAGCCAGCGTCGCGAGAGCTATCACTAGCGACTGAGACGAGGCATTGCTGCGCACTCGATATTCCTGACACATAGCCCGTCCTAGTGATGTCCCACAAACAATATAACTATTATTTCACTTGTATCTAATAAAGACGTTTTTTATTCAGCAGCCGTTATTAAACCTCAAGCAATAATTTGAGTGTTTATTCAGGTGGTAGGAATGGTTAGTAGGAACAGACAAAAAAATATTAAATAGAGGGACATTAAATCCTGACGTCATTCCAGACTAAAGCATCTCTTCATCAATAGCAGATATTCCTGCTAAGATTTACAGCTGAACATAAAACAAGTGTTATCCACAGGTGAGAGCTACACGACAGGTTTATTGCGCCGATTGTTAACAAACTAATAAAGTCAAGTTTTATCGACTCGAGCCGCCATCAATTAGTGTTTTACGTGCTAAATGTCTGCTTTTCAATACGAGAGTATTTTTCACGGATTCCAATACAGTCGACTGATTCATGGCCGCAATAACATAAACATCCATTGTCTAAAAGTTGCTATAAAATCTCAGTTTTATGTGAAACTGAATGTGAGGATATGTGTGTGATGAAAATGTTGCACAAGAAAAATATTAGCATTAAATATTGTTATGGAGGGTGTCCCAGCCCTAGCGCGACTGGCCTCTTGGAGCGAGTCCAGGCGGGGCCGGCTCAATAAATATGTATGAATCGGACATGTCGTGTTTTATAAGGGATAATACTAGTATTCAGTTTAGAGCGGAGCACGAGATGTAATAACGCGCGCCTTCAGAATACTCCCCGAGGGAACTATACTTAGGTTTATTCTCGATTTATCGTAAAGCTGTATGATTTATGATACAAATACTAAAACTAATGTTACTATGTGTTGTTTTATCGTCGCCGAGTTAATTTGCCGCGGCCGTCGGCGATAAAAGTCGCGTATTACGAGCACTTACATTGTCCATAAGTTTTCATTAAGAAAATTCAGTTAAATAGTTCCACGGAGACTTAATATCTATGTTCCGTGTAGCTTCCACTTCAGAGAAAATCTTAGTAATAAAT
Organism: Helicoverpa zea x Helicoverpa armigera; assembly: GCA_033682625.1. Taxonomy (NCBI): domain Eukaryota; kingdom Metazoa; phylum Arthropoda; class Insecta; order Lepidoptera; family Noctuidae; genus Helicoverpa; species Helicoverpa zea x Helicoverpa armigera. The sequence goes on along the minus strand of JAWIIS010000049.1, from coordinate 10,243,018 downwards.
GTTGATTAAAACGAGCGATGTGAAAAATTCAGGCTTTGCTCGCCAGGTATGCTCAAAGGAGTTCAGGAATTTTATTTCATAATGTCGCTAATTGCTGGATCTCGTGCACAAGAACTTATTATATCTTGCCATTAAAAAGTATTCTTTAAGGATGCATTTTCGTTGCTACATTTTGTCAAAGTTATAGGTTGTTTCATGCAGTTGTTTTCACGGCAGGTGATTGGTCACTGAAAGATGTGACAACGGCACGCACCCGGCCTTGCTTTTTAAATACAATTCTCCCAGACACACTGTCGCCACATCACTGGCAAATGTCATAGTGACGTCACAGTTTGGCACCGACACAAGTGAACAGTAAGACAAGACACGGTTGTCACAACACTAGCGGTGGGCGGGGCTCGCACGTGTCACTGTTTACAAGTGACATCACTAATGGGGACTATTGACCTCTTCGGGGGCTGTTAGCACTCGACGTGTTTTGTTTTTGCGATAGTCAGATATTTTTTCAAATTGGAGATAATAGATAGGTTGTCTTTTGTTACACGTCATTATTTTGCACATTATATTTTAACCTCAAGCAAGGAACTTATATAAATTGGTTGTGCCAACAAATCATTAATTATTCATAAATGTTCGGAATGCATTGTTATTAATTCATGAATACTTCACTAATAAGCGTGAACTTCTGACGAATAATTAACAAAAATAATTGCATTTGAATATTTTATGTCTCATCAATATTAATGTGTCTTAATGTTGCTTCCTTGTTATTATAAGGTAAATTCTAATTTCTTTTGTAAATATTTCTCTTAATCCCGATGTGGATGTTAATGCCTTATAGAAATAGCTTAAATATTCTATTCATATTAGAAATCAGCAATTTACGCCAATATTCGGGATATTTTATTTAGCCTTTTTAATTACACATTGAAGAGTGCGTTCTATTCATGTCACAGCTTGTTAAAAAGCGCTTCCAGCCACCACTGTGACAATATGTACAGAAGAACCAAATGTCCAGGGCACCAGTATGAAGAAAATTTACTCTAACATTATTAATTCGCCATTTCATTAAAGTTGTCTCAAAAGGGCTTCAGCGTGTTGGCTTCGGCCCCACGTTCGCCTTCCAAGAATCCGGGACTCCTGTGTAGTCCCGTGGTCGGGTAGAGACATACAAGATAATACTACTTGTCAGTAGCAGAAGTAGAAAGTAGATCATATAAAAACCTTAAAAAGTTATGTTTTTATAAAAGATCTTACGATAGTAAAATATGTAATTAATTAGTTAGTCAATTAATTAATGTACTGGTTAAATTACTGTTAAAACCATGCAATGAGGTGATCATTGCACATGGACTGGTCCTTCTGCCCAACATGTAGCGTGACAGTGTCAGCACAATACGTGCGTTGGCGAGGCCGGACGCGCCGGCGCTCCTTCAATGCGGGACCGGTGATGCTAATGTCTATCCATTGATCATCCTACAGGCAGCTGGAACGATGACACGCCTTTTGTTTGCACTTTTAATGATGCAAAAGAAACAATATTTTCAGTAAAGATACACATCATTACTGATACACATAAAACGTAATCAATATTATTTGCACATCAAGAGGAGCCAGACCGCAGTGCTCAGAGAACATTTTGTTTTGAGATTAGTAACTAGGATCATGTACGGTCCTTTTGGTCATCTGAAAGAAGGTCCAGTAGTTTTCCGTTTAAAATTCTATTGATTGTAGTTAAATTCGATGTCGTCAGGCCAGCCGTCAGTCATTTGTGTTGCTGGAACATTTGCATCGGATTCCTAATTGTACGGCACACGGGTTTTATGGCGCCGCCGCACTCGCCGGAATAAATTCTCGTAAAACTATGATATACGACTCATACATACAAACATACATATGTTACATGCATACATAGTTATGTATGTGTATGTTCGTTTGTGGTTGTCCAATCGATGCTGTTTTCACTCGGTGGCAAATAGCTACAAATGTGGGAAACTTTTATGGAACGGTGGCTGTGGTAATATTTACATGTGTTGCTATAGGTACAAATTTTAGCTCGGATATTAAATTATTTGCTATGAATATTTTGTCGGATGAATGCGCAACATTTATAATAGCTACATATTTTTTACATTGAACATTTACCACCTAACTGATTTAGTATATGTAATATTTGATTCACTCTGAAAAAGGTTTTGAAAGCTATATATAGTTTTTAGTATTTTTGTCAGATTTTTTATTTTTGTCCGATTATTTCAAGGGATGTTGTCTTGATTATATTTTTACCTCCTAACAAACAGTCTCACAATCCAATAACCCGCACTCGATACTATTCAAGCCGGGAAGTTTCCTCACAAGGCGATCATTTGCCGCCATTGTGCACATCTGCCTCCCGACTTCGCTCGCTTCTTACGAGACCCCTTGTATACGCATGTAATTGATTTCGTTAACGATCATCTACATATATTGCGGGGAAACTAACGCTCCCTCATATTGTAACGACAACATGTTGTTTTGAGTAGTGTGGTTCTAGTAACGAGGATTTGGTTGTTCTGATTATTTTGACAACCTTCGTGTGTAATTGGAAGAGTTCTTTGGCAAAAAAATTTTTTAGTTGAGGTGACTTTTAAGAACATAATGTTGTTTTCATGTATAACCAAATTCAGTCATCTTTGTCGCAATGTGATTCTGTTACACAATTAACTCGCTCTTCACTGACGACATTATTCACGCGGCAAGCGGTAATTGATTCATCGTTAATTAATGAGACATTCTGTATCTGTAGACTCTACAAATTCCTTTAACAAAATCAGCACAATTGTCGAGTATTTTGGCAAAGCTGTAAAGCTGCTCATATTATATTATGATGCGTCAGTTTGTCGTAACGACGCCATTTGTGTTGTGTTCGCGTTCGGCGGGAAATCTGATCGTCATTGCGTACTTCTCACAGTAGCTACTAATATACTGAGGAAAATGAGTACTCGTGTTATGTTAGAATGTTTACCTGGCGAAACATGTACTCAGCAAAGAGGATAATCTGAACAGCCTCTTAAGATAACTATAGGTTTTCTCTCTACATATTGTTTTCCTTTTGGAGTGCGATAGTGTAACTTGAATGCATCTTCAGTATCGGATAACATAATTAGATATCATTTGTACACATCCCCCCGTGGGGGCGGGTTGACCGCGATATTAAGAAGAGTGTTTTGCCGCACGTATCTATCGTCGGACCCTGCGGAAGGTTTGTCGCTTATTAGTATTCAGGCTATGCGAGTGCGCAACATGCTCGCGGCACGAGGCCCGAGTGACCTCTCACGAGGCCCAACCAGTTGAAGGACGAACATATTCCCGGAATGCGGGGGTTTATTGGGCACGCCACTTATTTTGACAGTTTTCATTTATTTTTGTACTTTTTTTATCTAAATATAACCAATAAAACTTAAAAGGGGAGGTTGGGCATAAATGTATCACGGGAAACATAATATTATTTTTAATTAGCTATAATCTTCTATTCAAATATTTCAGTAGTAACGGGGAATATCGTTGGCAATGTGTGGTATTCCATATTGGTTTGATCACTAATTGGCAGATAATCAACGGGATAATAATGACGTATTGTATTGTTTAACAAACCTGCCGCTACTACCAATTGCGATACTTATTGAAAATGGCACGCCGCACATTTCAGTCAAATGATATTGAATTAATGAAATGTATTGCCGTTGTAATGAATATGATATAACATTTGAGAAATAGTTGCTAATCGGAAATAAATCGTCTCGTTTTTTACCACTTGCTTAAAATGTTTGCCTGTGAAATGATATTGGCAGTGAAAGTGCCGTTCTCTGTCCGCGAATCGAACCTACAAACGGGTACATAAATCCTATGACCAAATGCCCAGCGTCTGAGCGATCACCTGCGGCATGACGGATGACGTCACGGGCGCGGTCACGCTGTGACGTCATCCGTCACGCTCAAGTGGAACACCACGCCGATTAGCTGGATATTTACGAGCGGCCCACCATTTGTAATATTATTTATTTATCCGAATGAATGATTGTGATGTTATCGCATATGTTTAGTAGTGTTGTTGTACCTCATCAGTCAAGTTGGTATAATTTGTAGAAGGCGTTATGAAGCGTCAAATTATTTGATTATATGGAGAACCAATAACAACTTCTAGTTTTTCTACATTATAGTAATAAATAAATTCCGATATCTGCAGTTTAACCAGTATTTCAAAATGGCAATTTCATAGCGCCTAATTTTGATGAACCACATCCGCGGCGACCGGGTCAGGGGGTCGCGCATAGCTTCCGATCTGTACTGATATCGATAGCCGCTGGATCCTCGCCAGCTGTCCATATCCACTGCATTGACGGCTGCCACTGAATATTTAGGGACTATGCCTAAATTGCTACAAAAGTTTTTCCTTGATGTTGGAAATGGTGATTTAAATTGCCCACAATTGCAAAGGCAGTCAAAAGCATCGTCAAACACCTAACAAGCTTTACCCGCAATATGGCTAAAAGAGAAGCAAGATAAATAATAAAACGAACATAAACAAACGATGCTAAAGTATTAAGCACAGCGTTCTGCAGCCACAGTGTAGCCACAGCGCGCGTTGCTCCAATATTTTCTTTTAATTCGAGTCTGTGTGACTTGCGTTGTTCGCCGTGGGGCGGCTGCATTCCGCCAGTCTGTGGTTGTGTTTGCACGGGCGTTTGATTGAGCAGGCTGTACACTTGCGTACACAGTTTTTACTGTCGCGTGCGGTTGCCAAGTGCTGTTGATTGCGTTGTCCGGAATTAGGTCCCGGCTGAGGCATGTGGGGCAGGCCTCGTTATTAAACTGCTTTATTAGCTCGCTTTAAGCTCCCGCAACAGAGACGAAATAGCTGGCAGAAGCATTTTTTTGTTATGGGTTTTGTGACCATATTTACTGTTTCCTTTCTAAATGCAAAACTAGACATCGCCAAAGTTATTTCAAACAGAAATCCATAGCCAAACTTGTTATTTAACACACATTTTACTACCGTAATAAAATGCTCCCATGAAATAACCCAATAGAGAGCAAGTCATAACAATATGTCATAGTTAAAACTCGTACAAAACTAGTGAACTAGCGCGGTCGTAACTGCTGGAAGTTGGCGACACGGTGAACTGCGTGGCGCGATAGTTGCGCAATTAATAGCAGTCGTCATTCACGCCGTGAGGGAACTCGTGCCGATGTGCGGTGGGAGACATGGGAGGGATGGTAGGTACCCTTCATGTACGTAGGGATTTATGAGGGTTTATTATATCTAGGAGTTTCTTAGGTTGAGTAAAGAAGCTCAGAAGCTATTATTAAATATTGTAATATAGTTGTGTGATCTTAGTTCTCTTAAGTCATGGCATATCCTTAAGGAAACAACTTATACTTTACTTGCAACAACGAGTATCATAAACCCTACCTCATTACTAGTACGTCACAATTCTTCACGTAGAACTTTACAGCGACTTACGTAAATACGTTACGGCCTTACGGGCCAAGTTGTCGGCCAAGTGGTACGGCCAAGCGCCAAGGGCGGGCTCTAATTACGAGTAATGGCCGAACTTGGCGACGCCTCGAGCACGCTCGCGCTCAAGATAATGAGCTCTGATTGTTCCTGCCTGCTTACTCCTCAAAATAGAGATTGTATGCCGTCAATTGCACTGAATACTGCAATTATAATAGTAGGCTTAGAGATACTTTAAAAGTAAATACGAGAGCCGTCTTCTGTAAGCTCAAATAATATTAAGTAATAACAATTAGTTCTCAAGGCCTATAGCTAGTGCTCGGAGGATAGCCAAACAAATTTAATTAAAGCAGTTAGCTTGAGAATAATTTGCGAGCCATGTTACTGGCGCTATTCATATTCCGACCCCTTGCTTTGAATACCGTAATGTATGCGGTTGAATTATTTAGCAAACTCTATCATTAAACGTTACAGTTTAGTTTAAACGTTGATTATTTTAGACTTGACTTTCATTTCTATAAGTTTCTCGCTTTGACTTCACTCGTTATGCCTATAATGTTGGACATCAATGTCAGTGCTGTGTGCAACCTCGTTAATATAATCTTCTCCTTTGCCAGTGCGTGTATTTGGTTGTGAATGTTTTCCTATAAATTTAATGTAAACTGACGTCACTTTTTAAAAATATTAATTATACTCAATATATAACTCTGTGTATTCACGACTTTTATATATTCCACTATTTGTGTAGAACATTTTAATATCCAGTGTTAGTGAGTGTCCGTTTTGATGTATTTATAATATTAAAACAAGCAAAATTTTAAATTAAAAATGTCTCAACCGCCGCAACAAGGATTTGTGCCTGAAAAGATTCAGGAGTTCAACCGGAGAGCCTCACAAGAAGTGACGGAGACTGCTCCTCATCCTAAATTACGTCCTCAAGAGACGCCAAAGAAAGACGCTCATCAGAATGGAACTGATAAACAACCTGAAAAGCAGGTCAGAGATGAAAAGCCAAAAGTTGAAACAGGCTATGCATCCAGACAGAACCTAGAGAGCAAGAATCCATTCTCACCTAACTTTTACCGTAATAGCCGACCCCATGGCCATTTTGAGATGGGTCCACGTGGTCTTGACTACTCTCCCCACAGGATGGGGCTTGACTTCTCCAACCGACTGCGTGACTATGGGCCACAGCGGTCCACGTCCATCCACGGACATGAGATGACAGATGCTCCTATGAAGCCTGAATATTTGGGGCATCGAAGTCATTTTGGGAGTCAGATTGTACCGGGCGGGATCAACCACCCCGACGTGGTGTTCAGACACGACTATTACAGTCAGATGGGGTTCTCTCCTCCTCGCGCGTCGCGGTTCTCCTCGCAGGAGTACCTGAACGCACCAGCTCAATACGGGCGCTGGCCAGACTACAGGCAGGAGTACAGGCAGCGACGCCGCTCTCAGCAGGATCTGCATTCCCTTGGACAAAGTCCAGAGACAGGTATTTATTCATTCTGTTTTATAATAAGCATCACCTGTAGATGAATATTCGGTACAAAGAAAAGCTTTAAATGTTTCTCAATGAGAAAAGTTACGTTCAGCATAAATTAATCTCGGCTTTATTATAACTTTGGAGAAACAATCGCGCGCCTATGCCGCCGAGCCGTTCATTCGTTTCGTATAAATACGGTTTGCGATAGAATTGGATCGTTAATAGATTTATGTTTGGTGAGCGCACTCGACAAACATTTTTATAAATTGGACGCCCGACATATTGATCATACGTTTTTGTTTGTGTTGACGAATGGCCTGTCCAAACGAACCGTGAACCGGCCGGTAATAAAACCAGCCGGACGGAATTAGATAAAACATTGATATCATCAAGTTTCAAAATATTCATGTCGTAAAATCCGAGCAGACTTTAATATAATCTTAGAGTATATTCATTTCGTGTTCTCATCAAGATTTTATAAAAGAAAATCCGTTACCTTAATGTGAAAATCGTCTCTATAGTGCCATCAGATAAGATTGGCAGCGCTTACGGCGCCGGGTAAACGGATACCTTTAATATAAAAATACACTGAAAAGAAACTCCAGTTATTTTTATAAAAAGTCATCGCAAAAGTTACCATGTAAAATAGTAAAACCTTTTACGGAATAAAAAAAGCTAATTTCGCAATCAGGAAATGTGAAGGCAGGTGGTCCAATAATCCCCAACTCACCCACTTAACCTGGAACTGTTTACTTGAATTTTTGTTCTTGTAATCCTTGAGTAGGTAAATATGATGTACTTGCCGCTCGGCTGTGTTCGGCAATGTTCGGCTCGTGTCGGAATTAGCCGACACGACACGCTATGACTGATTTATAAGCAGACATGCATGATATGCCAGCATACTGATACTAAACAGCTTTTGTTACAGGGTTTAAAGATATAGACTTATCTCGAAATAGTTTTCTGCAATACCATAAACGGGACTTCTCTATAATCTTTACGCTGTATTTAGAGAACACATAATAATGAGTTGCAATCCTAGGACATGCTTCCGACCGAATAATATTAAAACTTACGAGGAAGTTTTAAATCATAGTTAGTAAAAATAAGGTCCTAGGTAAACACCTAGTTGATAACTTAAGTTTCATCCCCTTCAACACATCATAAACACACATAAACAATGCTGTCCCGTGACCGCTGCACCTGTCGTTAACATCTGTTATCTGTTTGCCAATATCCGCGTCGAACAATAACGATTACATCACAATATGTTCAGCATGAGCCGGGTCGACCCTCGTAAATATCGCTTCAGGAAATATCATTATAACCCTTCCACTGAAATCTATTGAATTGTTTCACATTAAACATCCATTAGCATATAGCTTACATTTGAATATGAACATTACATCGTGGACATAGAGTTCAGTATGCAGTGTCGGTTTTACATACGTTTATGACGTTTTGTATGTCGTTAGTAGCGCAGGTGATGGCTGAAAGTTCTAGGCGTACTTTACGCGCTTGTCGTATGTGTGAGCGATCGTTTTTGCTGTTTATCGAACTAAAATATAAGAACGTTTTTGTGTAACATCGGAAAGAAGGGAGAAATAGGGAGGTATTTTGTTAGGACCTCTAAAACTTTTTATGTAAATTCGTTCCTGATCAAAATAAGAAACTGCGGCTTAAAGTTTTTTGGAAGTATCGGGAGAGCATGTTTAATAACATCAAACATGTTGAATCTATATTTTTCGTATATTGACAATAATCTGATGGGAACTTCAGATCAGTACGAAAGCTTGTGATCAAAGCGACGCAGCATCCGCGCAGATATCCTATTAAAATATCCTGTTTATTACGCGTCCTGAGATCACCGGGACGTCATATTTTTCCAATCAGCTGTAGCTACTCTGAAAACCCAATACTAGTTGACGAACAGAAGATCCACGGTAAAGTAACCAAAAAATGCTAGCTATATTTTTATTTCCCATTTTTAGGCAAATATGATTATTCTCATTTGTAACACCATTTTGCAAAACATGCTCCATTATTTTAAAACACATCAAATGACCTTTGCACTGTTTGCAGTATTTAAATTATTCAACATTTTAAATTGCCAAGTGGTACAAGATAGCTTTTTGGCTATTCTTTGTTTATTGCTATTTTGAAATAATCGCATAAAGGAATTCTATGAAATCTTTTCTTCAAGCAGAAGTTGATTTATAAGTGACTTCTGATAAACAGTTTCTGTTCCACGGAATAGTCCTTCTGCCGTGTCTGCCTCGCGGCTCTGTGCGAGGTCCCGGGGCGTCTCTCCCGGGCTGAGCTGAAGCTGTCGCGAGCTCATCCGACGCTTTCATTCAATTTTACTGCGAATATGTTCTCTTCAGGCGACAATTTATCTAATGTTTTTGTTCAAACCCACAATATTTCGCTTTGATCTCATTTCTGACTCGGGTTTGGTAAAGCAACGTTACATTTTCGTGTTTTACCAGAATAAGAGATAAAGAATCTTTCAGTGCTTTGATGAAACCAAATATGTCTCCTGTTCTCTTTGAAGTAACATCATTAAGAGAAGACTAAACAACATAAAAGAAAAATCGAAAAAGTAATTTGAAAACAGTGGAAACCACATTCATAAACAAAAGAACAACTATTGTTTCTAGCACCCACACTCGACTTTCTATCACTTTAACCAGCTACCACCTAACGTAACCCTATAAAGTGACTCTTTCGGAAACTACTACAGCACGTACGTAACATTGACCCAAAGATGAGCGCGGCGCGGTCGTCGACCCGGCGGCTCAGTATCGATCCCAGCCACGCGTGGCTCACCTGCCACCAGGAAATAACCCACCAGCCACCTATGTTGTACCAAGACATGTCCTTACTATTCAAGCTTCAAATAACGTACTATATTGTACCTTTAAGCTATTCACCATAACTGAATTTATATTCCGTTAACGTGTCTTGGAAATTCAAAATCTTTCATCGAAATCTGTTGTTATTTTAAGATTGCCTTGAAATTGATTGGTTCCCATTCTCCTGTTATAATAATCGGCCGTTTGTTATTAATGGAACAGTCCTGTAATAAAGCTACAGCAAATTACCTCATAAACTAAATGGCAGGTTCTGGTATGAACTAGTTAGCGGTTTCCCGCGGCGCCGCCTGACGGCTTTGTTGTCAAATTACGAGATCAAACTAATCAGCGCTAAGTTTGAGGTCAGACGTATCGCCCGCGGCAACGTGCGATCTTCAAGAGGTAACTTAGCCAGGTTACTGCTTAATACAGCCTGTTTCCATGTCTTTACCTTAGTTGGTTTTCCATTTCAGTCCTGTACATTTGAGGTTCATAAGTCAACGACCTTATAAAACAGTCCTTAATGACGATAACATTTTCAAAAACCTTAACTACAAACTGTTTTATAAAACCGTACATATTCACGCTACAAACTCCTCAGGGAAGGCGTACACTTGCTTGCAGAATTAAATTATACTCGCAAAAATGTACGCAAATTAAACAGTACGTGAGTTTCGTTACGTTTTCCTACAAGAGATGGTTATCTCTATGCTGCGGGGCTTGGACACGACATGGGGTATAATAAGCCATAACAACTGCACAGCTCGGAGGCACAACTAATAGAGGGAATATATCATAATATTGTTGTTAGGGTTATTGTGTCCTTGCCTCAATGGTAGCTGATGTAGTCTGATTTGATTAAAGCTGTGTTTATACAATGTAGCTCTCAGTTTCTGTTGTCGGTTAGCAATGGTTCCGGGTAAAATGTACGAGAGTAGGTATCTGTTTTAAAGTTATGTATTTGACCCTAGTTTGACCCGATAAGGGTTCAGTTCCCAAAAAGGGAGGAATTATGTTTTGTGTTGATGAGGATGCTTAACACATCGTGTTTAAAAAAATGTATTTATTAATTAGCATATGTTAACCTACCCTTTTTATCTCGAATTATCGCGACGAACTTAACCTGAAGAACTCGGAATTGCCTTTAAAGCGCTTTAGAACATGCTCAGTTTATCTTACCGATATCCCACTGTATAAAGTCTGTGTGAGCTAGTAGAGTCACCATGTATAAAGCACCGAGCCTTTCGCTGGCTCTGAGGACTTTTCTAGAACAGCCCAAATCCCGCCGAAATACAATCACTAAAATGTCGAACATTATACTGTACGTTTTCCAAGTAAAGTTAGCAAACTTTGCCGCCAGTGTAATCGCAGTTTCCACTTACGTTTGAACCGCAATACAAAACTGTGGTGATGATCGCAAAGTTGATGGGGGCGGTAATTAATCCTAGACTGGGGCTTAATGACGAGCTGCTCATTAGCGAGTATAACAATATCGCGCGGTTGCGCCCGCCGTGCGCCGGTCGTTAGCGATCCCTATCGGCCGAGTAGTGCGGCTACACTGGCCCGGTTTTGCTAACTTCAAGTGTAGTTGCGGTTCGATTCGGTTTTTATTTGTAAAGTGGCTTCAATGGTTTTATTGTGTCTGCGAATTTGATGAGCTGTTTTAACTCGAATTAACTCTTTTTTAAGAGGTGAAAAAAATTCGTTGAACTCCTGCTCCTGTAATTTTACTGGTACCCCATAGTAAGTCCATTTAGCCTTTTAACAGAGAAATAATAAAAAGTCACTTTCCGTTTGGCTGCATATAGAAACGGTGTTGCATTGGAAATATCCTTGCAAATTCCAGTTATCTCAGTAAAAAGCGGCTATCGAAGTGCATAGCCAAGTTGTAGGAGTATCAATATCGTGCAAGTTGGTCGGTGGCCAAGCGCACTCCCACTTGGCCGAACTTGCGACTTTCTTTTAATCGATTTTCGAAAACATTGATTTCTTTTGTAGAGAACGAGTGTTCGAGTTTCATTCGCGTGCCTGAAGATTATTTCCTTATAGAAAGAAGTTTTTATGTAAAAAAGGAACTAGTATTATTTCTAATAGATGCACTTTATTGATTCTGATTGAACCGAATGCGACTCGGAGCTATTTTCTTTGAGACATTTCAATATTTTAAGTAGGTATTATGTTCTCGTTTGTCGTTATATTTTACATAAAATCCCATTACAAATGGTTTCTCCCCCAGCGTCAGCTCATTGGTATCATCTGTCTCGACAAATGTAAAAATCCTCAAACGAATGCGCATACAATTACTCGCGCAAGTTGCTCTGCAAGGCGCGACAATGCGCGGCAACTGTTGCCGAATTCATATTATGCTGATGACGACGAGATGAAGTATTAACATATGAGTGGAACAAAAGATGGATAAAAAATACTTATTTTTAGCTAAATTGATAAGAAAGTCTACTATACTCATGCATTAGTACTTACCTATACACTTTCTATTTCTTAAATTGTTTCTTCTAGCTTCTAGTTAACACTATATATGAGGTTTTGTATGAGATAACAAATACTATTCCTGCATTATCGAGATAAATAACTTCCCTGTGTTATGAGCGTCAGTGTTGCCAGCGCACTCGCGTTAAGATGTCAGATTAGACGCCATTGAGAACACAAATAACTCGATGCAATATTCTTTTATGAGCTCTGTATGTGTTCGTGCTGCTTTGTTCTACAGATTGGCTTCAGATCTGAACAAACAATGCATTTTGTTCTTTAGCTTAGCAAAAATAAAATAGGTCAAAATAATTCCTTGAAAAACTTTCTTATCAGATGATTAAGTTTAAAAACTCTCATTTACTTTGACATTTACTTAAACATGATCAAAATTGTTGTCAAAAAATAACTAAAGATTTTTTGTTTGGTTAAATAGCTCTCCGACTAGCCACTCGCCCGGGGGCGTTTCACTAAAAACAAATGACTAATAAAACCATGATATTTTTATGGTATTAAAGTGAAGCTTCGCAGAGCTCCGGTATCCGCCATGTTACACTTTAATAACATTTTATCTCCAGGATAAGAGAATGCTAATAATCTGACTCCACAATTATATCGTAAAAAGATATAGCTCTAAGCTTCTGCTACTAGGTTGCTATGGTAACTACTTTCTACGAGTATAATTAAGTTGCTATGCCCATATGACTGCTTACTACAATAATAAATATAACTGCCTTGAGGAAACCGTTTTTAATTAAATGAAGTCCTACATTACTGGAAAGTTACATGTTACCGCTGTTCATTAAAAATCTATTTGGACTCAATCAATTTGTGTTCAGTTTTTGCAGCATACAAATGTGTTTTCGATGTGATAGGTGCAATGTAACACGCGAGTGAGCAATCAGCGCTTGCATCGCTTGACGCGTTCACTGCATAACATTGACACAGCGCTGCAGCGGCTAATGATGCGCTACTTCAGCTGCCTAACTCACTTTGTGTGCAAACAAATTAATACCGAAGCTTTGTTACTAGTATCAATTTTAATTAGTCACTTTATTCAGTGGGTGATCTAGTTTTAGGAAATTATTATGTGTTTAAACTTAGCCTTCATCATTATCTATTTTATGACATGATTATCATGACATCAAAGTTCTAAGCTATTAAGCTATACAAGCTACCACTTACGTATAAGGAAGTATAGTATAATTTCCGAAAGTCATGGATAAATAAATACTTTCCTAAAAGGCTTTGTAAAGGTGGTGGCATGGCGGCCCGGCAGGCACGTAATACTGTCAAGCCAAATACCACAGCCGCATGAATCCTTATCAAAACGAATTTGAGCAATAACAAAGGGAAACGATTCAAATAAAAATCCTCAAGTCTTGGTTTTATTATTAAATGGTTCGAAAGGAAACAAAGAACAGTTTATTTTCCTGTTCACCTCATCAATCGACGGGGGACTGTGGCGGGGGTGAGGAGTCGTCACGGGGGGGGGGAATATGATGGTGTTCAGGTGACGAACGACCCGTCAGGAGCCTTTATTGAACCCGATTTATTATAGGTTTTGTTTAGGGTGAGAAATCACTTTATGTTCATGTTATTATTATATTTTTTCAATTTTTTTAGGGAAGGTTTCTTCAAAAACCGTTAAAAGTCAAAAATAAAATTATTAAACTCGGTTTACCAACATCGTACACTGGAACTGTGGAACATATTACAATGGACTGGAAGCCGACCACAACATAGTTGGGAAAAAAACTCGGAGGATGGATGACCAACATATTACACATGTATGTCGGCTAAAATATAATAGACATAATCTGAGCTGTCTGATGTCATGGCTCAAAAGAAAGAGAGTGTTTACACTTGTATTGATGTGTCTTGGACTTCAACCAATATCTTTCAATATATGTACTGGTTAGCACAAAAGTGATAACATTTAAAAAGCTATGTACCTTTTTATTACAAAATATAAAAAGATGTCTTTCAAGTAAAACTAGATAAATGAATCAGTTTGGTATAATTTGTAACGAGGCAAAGTTGACTCAGCGCTTTCAGGTACGGAATACTAAATACGCTCAATCTGCAAATTAATTTAAACTTTCACTAATTAAAGAGACAGGGAGGCAGGAATCTGAGAAATTCTCATAACAATAATTCACGGTCTCTCGCGAACTAAGCTAATGAAACATTGTCCATTCGCAGCGCGCAATGAACACTGTCGCTTATTAATTCACGAACAACGTCGCGATCACGGCGTTCTATTGCCTACAGAGTTATACAGAAACGAGCAGACATTCGAAACCGTAGCAACATGGCGAATGAATCCATCGCTCAACAATTCCCCTTAAACGTCGGCCTATTTGCTCCATTTATTGTTCCGTAATGGATATTTGGCGGTAAAACAGAGCTTCTGTTACCAAATTATAATTTCGTGAAAACGCGAAAATTCTCCGTAATTCCGCAGACGATGTTGATTAGGTTTGCGATTCAGAGAGGTACCAAATGACGACTGTTTGCGTTTGTGTTTCGCTTATTGCGGCTATTTGCTGCCTTGTAAATATCTTGGAATCAAAACTAGCAAGAATATTCTCACGATATCGCAATCCTTTCTAAAGTAATATCATTTGAGTGCAACGTTATGAAAGCCCATCACCAAAAGCAAAAGAAATTCAGACATGTTTCATTCGACCTTAAAATTTTAGTGTAACTTCAAATACTTATATCGAGCCTCAATATTAGAGATGGAGAATTTCCAACATGTTCGCTCTCCAAGCAATATGGAGCTCTATTGCGTTTCGATAAAGTCCATATTATGCTAGTCGGGCTAAGCTTTGTGGGACTCAGCTCAATTCGCATCGACCCATCGTGTGATTCTTAGGATTTTATTTTCATATAAGTAATCTCAACCAGTGCTTCTAGACATGTGTGTCGTTTTTTGGAATATTTAATCCATCTATTTTTTTCCCTAAATACTTATACCATTCTGGTTTTTAGCAAGAGGAAGTTTCGACTACGTATATTTTTTATCTTACATGTTTATAAAATGTGCATCTGTTTATATAAATAAGTTAATATTACCTATTAACATATTATAGAGATTACCTATTACATTGTTACATCATATTGCACAGATTTACATGAAGACAAAAAAGATTCCGTCACAAATAAAACAACTATAAAAGATGTTCGCGTTGCGACTGTACCGTCATAATGTTGTAACACATGCACATTCTGTATAATTGTGCACAGCTGTGTCCACAATGCAACAACAACAGATAAACAAGTCCGTGACGCCCTCGACTATTTGTTTACTATACTCGCCATTTCCGTGGAAATAAAGCGTGCTCGTTGATAACTCATAAAACGGTTGGAATAGCAGCCATTGACCGGTGTGACGTCACGGGTTGATAGTAACCTGCGCTTGGGTTATTTCTGTCAACCAAGTGACGTGGGTGTGTATTTTTATTGTAGCAATTTTGGGTTTAACAGTCACTTCTTTTTTGTTAGAACTTTTGCAAACGAATGTTGGATGAGTATTTCTACAGTAGCGTGTAATGTATATGCGCTATAAAACTTGAATTTTAAAGCTTGAATTTATTTAAACAACAAAAATATTAAAGTTTACACGGCGTGGCGTCAGTAAACCAATTATTATGATGACAATAAACAGTTGTCTTACTCACATGCGGGACGCTCGTAAACCATAGCTCGCGGGTTTATAGCATTTTTACTTTTATTGCATTACTGAATTAGATTAACTAGCACACCGTGTTATACTCGACTGATATACACGTACAAGATATGTAGACAATGTGCTTCACACTGATTTATAACAGTCGAGTATAGTTTAGTATCGGAAAGATAGATTGCTCTCCGAATCGAGAATCGAGTGTAAATTTATCGATGCAGTGTTAGAATTGACGTGCTGATCGATATAGGAAAGTATGTGCATATTTGTTTTCTTTGTTGCATGCCTCTCGTGTGAAGAGGAAGTTTATTGTTTTCGACCATACATAGTACCTACTGTATTGAATGTATCTGTTAACAGTTGAGATGAAAATCAAAGGGTGTTATGAAATACTTGTACATCTGTTTGTGTTATCAGTTTTATTTGATCATCCAACGGAGCAAAATAAGAAATAAACGGTAAACACAGTAGTTATGAAAGGTTTGTTATTTCTATTTCTTGGGAAAATAATTCAACCCTTTCAGTTATCCGCAAACAAAAATAACTGCGGTTCCGAAAGTCTCAGCTATCGTTACCTTACAATCATATTTTCTTACCAAACGTTAGACATTTACTTTTGTATAAGATTTTAAAATCACTGTCATTAAAAATATCCGCTTGAGTTTACACAAAGGCGTATTTATAACACTGACCAAATTGCATTTTACTGTAGAAATTCCTGAAAAAATTCAGGGCAGTCGGCAACTGGAGCATTTGTCATCGGTCTAGTGGGCAAAGGTCTGAATGTTTGGCCAACAAACTCGTGTAACAATATTGTACTTGTATTTTCTCCGTAGCGTCTTCAAATAGTGGTTAGAAATGGAGATCTTTAAAAGGCCTGTGCCTTTTCTACTACTTTAAAAAAACTTTAATGGAACTTGTTTTCTCCTCAAGACGTTTCTTTGAAATAAAACTGATAATGTTAGGTCGCGTAGGCTACGAATTCAGTATCAATTATACTAACATTTTCTTTGCCAAACAAGATAATGCAGCATGCTAGCCTACTCATATTTTGCTAGGAACTTCGAATAGAGTTCAATGACTAAGTATCTTGTGAAAGACATTTGCATCAAAAAACAAGGCACTAATAAATTTATGTATTTGTTTATAAACTGTAATATAAATAAGCACGAGATATTTATGTGTTATACGAATGTTTTATATCATAGTAGATTTATGTTGAATTTATTACGAGATGGTTTTATTGGCGTTATATTAAAATTCCTCCAAGTGACCTAATTTTTGATTAATCTAATGGCATGTGGTTATTGCATAATGCACTTATGTATGTTGTGTGGACCATATAAATAAATAAATCAATAGTTGATCTTCTAGAAGACTTATTCATCAACTTCGTTGAAGCATTTCTTCGCTTAACATATTTATTGAATGCTTCTGAACATTTCCTACAAGGCGGACTTAACGCTATAGGTGTTTTCTGCCAGCACAGACACACTCACACACACATATAACACACAGCACAGCACATATGATATTATAGCACATATCATATCACAGCATAGCATATTTAATTTTATCTCCATTTTATTTATATTCAAACTTAACAGTGCTTTATTTCTAACCCTATGTATGTAAGTATGTATGTATCGCCAGTATGCTGAAAGCTATCAGACAGCAAGCAATCGATGGTGCGAGCTAATTCCGATGGCGCGCGTAAGCCGCACATAATCTGCGACCACTAATGTTAACTGTAATCCGCTGTAATGGCCGACCTTTGCATGTTGTGTATCAATGGATGCACTTGCCATTGTTTATGTGTGATTAAGCTTACTGCATTTATCTTTGCTATTAAATTCACTCACAATAGGAACAATGTCATATAAGTCTTCACATTATCCGTCAGCAAATACCAATAAAAACCATATTATAGCGCCATTAGGATTCACAATCACAATTGCAAAATTCTTAACAAGAATAGATAAATACAAATACATCTGCTATCAGATTCCCTTAAAGCTTACACGTTAGCAATAGGATTTGCCAATGAGTATTGTAATAAGGTCCAATTTCCCTCATCCGTGTAGCACAGTGGTATCGACTGAGAAGAGTCTAGACAATATAAATTGGCGCGAGGCGTGCGATTGTGCGCTCCCTCACCTCCGATGTTCGTACTCAATACTGGATACGGTCTGTGGTCCACTGCGCTCGAATAGTTAGCGGCTTCAAGGCACCTTCTTGTGTTTATAGGGAGTGTATCAATAAGTATCCATGTTGTGGCCGATGAACTATGACTTTTCAACACTTTAGAACCCACTAAATACATTCGTGCATATGAATATGAGTGTTAGAGTAATAAAGGGAATTAGGATCGTATTTAATTACGATTCGCACCTGCCACGTGTATGAGGTCAATAAACACAGAATATCTCTTTTACATAGTAACAGAACAAAAATAGGCTCCATTACCGCCACAAAGAGGCTCCATTACTCACAATAAAATAACATTTGTTTGTCGGTCCGGCCGATTACCTGCCCGTACACAAACAACGACCCACTCATATTTATCAGTACAAAAATACAAAGGTTCGCCCCCTGCAGAACCCTGAAGACACGACGGGATTTAGAGGTCCTTAGTTAATAATTAATCGTAGGGAACCGCTGGAGGGGACCACTTGACGCAAGTTTATGAATGTCGGGAATTTACAGCCTGCCAGTAAGTCGGGACAGGGACACTTTATGTTCTGTCAGTTTGTAAAACTATGAATTGTCGATGTAGTATGAAGAGCAGTTTAAATGGCTGTGATTATTAGATCAATATTTTATGTGATAATTGTGTAGGTATTACTAGTAGGACTTCAATTATATAGAATTCAATTCTTCAATATAAAGAAAAATAATCGTAATATCATGGAATTTTACAGACACTTTCGTTCCTTTCAAAGCAAGTACTCTTAAATTAGGGCTTACGTCAAACCAGTAAAATTCCTGAGAAGTTGAAACCGCAATAAAAGCACTCGCGTATAATCCGCGCTCGCTCCATATAATACAATTGACTAAATAAATAACGTCGGTAGCCGCGCACTTATTCACGTGTGTTCTGACACGGCTCAACTGAATGAATTTAACGCAAACAATAGCTTTGCGCTCAAATTAAATCTAAGCTCGCTGGATTATTTGAGCTGCTTGTTATTCTATTGTACCTTTGTTCCATACGCCTGAAGTCACACACACACACACACATTCGGCTCCTGAAATACTTGCCGAGGTTTATTTTAAGTGGTACACAATAGAACACTGTTATGTTTTAAAATGCTATCATGGATAGACGTTTAAGCTGTGTGTGTAGATTTCCAGAATAAGGCGCTTGAAAGGCTAATGTTTTCAGTGAAGGGTTAAATATACATTGGGAATATATATGATATCTTCTTACACCGCATGTCTTTAGCGAGTTTCAATGTTCTAAACCAGTCGATTTTTACGAGAAAACTAGGTGTTGAAAACTCGAGTAGCATAAATATCAATAGTGAACTAGAAGTAGTCTCTAAAGTCGCACGTCTTTAAACAAGTGCAGTTGAAAAAGTGTCACTTTTAACTGCAGTTGCGAGAGCGGCCGCGTTGCACTCGCGTTGCACCGCTGCACCGCACTGCGTAAAGTTTGTAATGCATTTACTTGAATAGCCGACTGATGGGACGGTTTATCAACCCATGTACGAGTAGTTTTTATCGTAGTGTTATTGGGAATTCTGTGTAATCATCGTATGTATTAGATATAAGTGCTTACCAGGATACAAGCCGTACAAATCTCAGAATACATGCTATTTATCAAATCAATTAACTTCGCTGAAAGTAGTGCCTGACAGTCAAATAAAATGGTTCAACAACTCAATCAAAAAGTTAGGTAAAAATACCTTACTTTAGAACAATGGACCTGTTGAAATAATACTACAAGGGTGAAGTCTTTGAAGGTCGTTTTTAAACTTCGATGGTTTCGGAAGTCGTTCAGCGAAGTCAAAAGGCTGACAGAGACAGGCTTTTTTGAAGTTTTGTGTTTATTTGCGAAAAAATATCTCTGCCTTTTTATAGTGCTTTATCTTGTATTCCTAGAATAAATAATATTCTAGGAATGAAGCAACTTGTTGGTTCAGGATCAGTAATTTCAACTGAATCAGATTACATAACGCATGAAAAATTGCAGACAGAGCTTTTCCAAGAAAATTCTACAAAAGCTAAAAATACAAAATATTTCACAACCAAGAAAATACACAGGAATCTGTTTTTTAGAATTTTACATATAATTTTCTTAATTTAAACAAAGCTTTAAGTTTTCTCCTAAACCAAAAACTCCAGGGTCTAATCAAGCTGTTAAGAAACTCAAAAAAAAAATCAAATCCTATATCTCCTCTTCCGGGCAATATAAAAACATAAAATAATATAAAAATTCAGTCGTTTAAGTAAACGCGGCCCAAAAACCACCCCTTTCATCCCTTAGGCGCCTATTTATCATATTGCGGAGTGGAAATATTTCTTCCCTGCCGGAGAATAACACCAATACATACAAATTAAGGGCTGTAAGGTGTAACAGCATTATCATAATGCAAACAGCTATCCCGGGTGACGTCATTATACGGTGTACCCGGCGAGTTTGTACGAACAACGCTACATTAGTGACGAACACATAATGTGTTGTGTTTGTTCCTATTGATGAAGATAGTTAATTACTATCGATTTGTGTTCGCACTGACGATTTATCGACACCTTTGTTCTTACGTTTGTGCGTCATTGTAGTCACTCGCTTGTTACTTTCCGTTTGATCGTTACTATCTGTAGAAGCCATAAAGTTCATCATAAATATCGGTGGAACAAACAATGTAAAATACTGAACATAATTTTCCTATTTTCTGTATAGTGAAGTAACTGTTGACGGCACAAAAGGCTTTAAATTCAATGTTCAGATTTTTTCACGTAATGCTAGAATTTTCCAGGAAAAACAATTCATTACAGTGTTCTGAGTATCTGAGGCGACCGTCGCTGTTTTTCTTCAATTCCTTGGGAATTCGTCGAAACTCCATACATAAGAAAGTAAGCAATTTGAAATACGAGCTTACGGCGGCTGCGCAATGATACCAACTCGAAGTGAACTATTTATTTATACTGTAGAGGTGCAATCTTCTCAGTTTATTAGTTCTCAGGTGTCTGCGGTCTGTCGGTTTGATAGAGAACATTGTATAATCAGGTGCAAGGTCGGGACTCACACCTAGTTAGTGGTGATTGGGAAGAATGTGTTTGTGTCGAAATTATGTATGTAGTTCGGAGTATAAAATAAGCAAACAAAAATAAAGCTTATTGTGAAAGTAGTTTGGGAACCCTGCAGATCTGCAGACACTCTTCAAAACTATGCAAAATGAATTCAAAATGAGCTAACAATAAATAAACCGAAGTTGTCAACTTTCAATAGATTTCCATCGAGCTGCTATATCTAAAGCATTCCATCTGTCAGCATTCGACAACGCTAGATGTGGAACATTTCACATTTCTCGACTCGGTATTACGTACACTTTACAAACAAATAACCTTCGCATTTCCCTTTATTTCCGATACGAAACAATTCCCGAGCAAATCCCGGACTTAGCTGGTCGGTAATGCAATCCCGATCCCACCGTAGTGTACCACAGTACCGCTCCGCAGTGCCACTATAGTGCCTCTCTAGTGCCACGCCGAGTACCGAGTGACGGAATAGATAGGATTGTTTTAGTGATCTTAATTGGTAACCGATGTTATAATTGGAACTATCCTGACCGATAGAATGTCGATTGGTAGATTGTTGAATTAATAATTCTAGAATCAACATTTCGCTATTTCTGATTGGCTATATTCACCTTCATTCTAAGGGAATTTCTGTGCATTCCCCAGAATTGAAATCTTCATACGACGTTTAATCTAAATTTTTTTTTTTTTTTTTTTTTTTTTTTTTTTTTTTTTTTTTTTTTTTTTTTTTTTTTTTTTTTTGTTAGTATGAATCATGGTTTATGGCTTCTGGCACTTCCGTCGTCAAACATAGGCACCTTGTTTGATGACACCACTTTCCGGCTAGCTATTTGCTTGCGTTTGGGTGCTCCGTGCTGCTCTCCTCACCGCTGCCCATGTGGTGAAGCTGTCAGCAGCCTTGGACACCACGGCTTGTCATGTAGCCGCAGCGCCGGCCGTTTTGCACGGCATGCGAATATCAATGACATAATCCGTCGCGCTCTTGTTGCCGTCGGCGTTCCAGCCATATTAGAACCCAGTGGTCTGGTACGCGACGATGGCAAGAGACCAGACGGTATGTCGTTGTTCCCGTGGAAGATGGGTAGGTCTTTAGTATGGGACGCGACCTGTGTCGATACTCTTGCACCATCTCACCTTCCTAGCTCGGCGCGATGTGCTGGTTCCGCTGCTGCGGCTGCAGAGGACCTCAAACGGCGCAAATATAGTACCCTGGTGGGTAACTATACCTTTGAGCCGTTTGGGGTTGAAACCCTCGGGCCGTGGGGTCCAAGTGCTCATCTCCTATATAAGGATATCGCTAAGCGACTTGCTGACACTTCAGGTGACCCAAGGGCTGGTTTTTATTTTGGCCAAAAAGTAAGCATTGCCATACAACGTGGCAATGCTGCCAGCCTCTTGGGTACACTCCCGGTGGGCAGCGATGAGGAGTTTTTTGATGCAATTTTTTAAATATTTTTATTTATAGTAAGTGTATATATTAGGTAATAAGTTAGTTGTATGTTGTATATATATTTATTATTAAGTTATTGTAAAAAGTTATTTGTAAATAAATGATTAATCTAAATTGGTAACAGACAGATTCACATTAGCATTTTCAATATCAGTTAGAATAATTTGACGCTAGCATACCAAGTATAATTCAAGTTCAAATGAGGCAACAAATAGCTTGCATCTTGTTTATTCGCAGTAATAAGACGATATTATCCCGCACCTGGTCTCCGCTGAGCGCGAATGAAATACTACTCGGAATAAAATTACTCAAACACCACTACTCTTAGAGAAGTTCGTCCCTTCACTTAGCAAAACTACTATAAGTTGAATTAAAATGTCGACTCCTTTTGTTGATTGGGTGGAAATATATTTCTGTTGACATTCAGTAACCGTAAGATTACGTACATCGATACTGTAACATTTGCACAACATATAATCATATATCACATTCAGTAGCTTGATAATGTTATACATTTGCAAAACGTTGACACAACACATTATCCGCGACATTTATTCGCAAATATTTTTAAATTCCCGCGTAGCAAGTGTGAACTGATATGAGCACAACCATGGTTGTCTGCAACCATAAAGCACAAGAGATATTGCGACAGCCTGCTTGCAATATTAAAGTACAATGCGACAACGCTTATAAACGCGGCCCTACGCGCTACAAGTCTGTATGCGAGCCGTTGTTATACTGGCGGTAATGCAATACGGCGCGAGAGAAAGAATTAGTCTGTGGCGGCAGCTATTCTGTTATCGGCCTGATTTATTATTTAAGTTTGCGAGTAAAGATAGGAAGTCTAGACTTTGGAATGACTCTGATATTGTTCGTGTACACGAATGTTATGAAATAAAAGAGTTAAGTGGCTACAAACTTTGGTGTACTTGAAGGATAATTATACCCACCCTTGTTTGTATATTTTTTTATCTCTAGGCACGTTGTATCTCATTAGAATAACGAAATTAAAATCCCTTGCTTCTGCCCAGTGGTTGGGTAATGTCCCTGGTCACAAATCCGACAGCGCGGGAAAACGACGCCATTTTGTGTCATTACGTCACTCGTTGGACGCGTGACGTTGATGGACACCGGCGGGACAGTGCTAAGCAGATTTCACCACTGTCAATGCTATCATTTATTTACTTCACTCAAAGTAGGATTTCCAATGTCGAATTTTGCATCAAATACAACTCAAAAAGTTCCGAATCTTTTTATTAGGTGCTAGATATAGTTCTTCGCAAATCAAACCTCCCACTATAATCGTGTTATAAACTGGTACAAAACAACCCTAATAATAAAATGAAAGCTCTTAGTAGTTCAATTTCCAATCCAAACTCATTTCTATTGTAACGCCAGGTGCGTCCTATAAAAGATTTAAAAGTCATCCCAACAGGCTAATAACAAGCGGACACAAATCCGACGCGGGGACTTTGGGGAACACGGGGGACATTAGGGGAAATCGGGGGACTTGGTTCCCCAAGCCTTCCGTTACACCGCACCCTGTCGTGCTGCCTACTGCGGCGATGGGGTTTTAAATCCGGAGGCTTGTTAAAACAATGTTATCGTGATTATATAATATAAATATGCGGGGATTAAGTGATGCAAAAATAAATAATGTAGGTATGTGTTAGTAGTTATACATTCAGTAGCAAATAGATGCCAGAATAACAACAATTCAGTAAAACTATCAAAGCACACGTACCACGTAACAAATGAAACATGAAAGTTTCACGTCTAACAGCACTAGTATAGCGTCGGTCCGCGCCATTAACAAACACTATTGTGACCGGAGGGTAGTATTAATAAAAATTCAATACTACGCTACATTTGCTCCCCCACCTGCGAAGTTCAGGGGTAAGAGCGGCTATTTCCAACCAGACAGACGAAAATGGCGGCCAGTTTAAAAGGGTGGGGTCGGCTCGAGTGACACACGGCCCTAATGTAGATATTTTGTGATTTAATTTGAACAGGTCAAGGCCGAAAGGATGAATCTTTTTTATCGTAAATATAATGTTATCAGAAAATCTACCTAATGGAAGATGCTTACCTAAAAATAAATTGCCACTATTTACCTTCTATAGTCCTTTTTCGGTAAGCAGGCCATATAATTTAGATTTCAACAGTAAGTTGTTTTAATCTCTTTAATTGTAAGTAACATAAATTCACAAAATAATTCGGCCACATATTCCAGAGCTACACAGTCATATCTTTCCACCTGATTAAAATTTCGCAGGCACGCAGCCGGCGCTGCAATTAACTCTAGTGCAATACTTTACACCCGCCGACCCTATTAGCGACGAATATACCGTAAGAAGACCCACTCCACACAATGTGCCGTACGCACACTACGGTAAAACAAAATGATAATAACGCACTCATTTATTCTGATGGTAAAATACCATTCTAAAGTATCATTTCACAGCCATCAAGAGCTGGTATTTGAAACTGCATTACCAGAGAACAAAAAAGTTTTTAGGCTTGTTAGGTGTTTCTGCCCAATTACCAGGGCTCCCTTGTGTATGGCTAGTCTATGCATTACTGCGCTCTGTATGCACCCTCGTGCACTTGTTGACTCTGCGGTCTAGTGCAATACTTCACACCGAGGCCTATTAGCTGCTTTTTTATTTACTAGCCCCTGATTGTTCTCGGATAGAGTCAATTTGTGTAGCTGTATCGTAGTGTGGGTACAATTTATGGTGGCTTAAATGCATGTGATGTGGATAAATACCGGTCTAGTGGGGGCGGTGTATTGTACTTTGTAGCGTAATCGCACTAACTTTTCATTTCGTCCGTTGTTTCTGCAAAAGTATTTTCGAATTCTGTTGCTGCTTTTGCAGGAAATAGCAACGTTAATGGCGGGGATTCATGATACAGAATGATAGTAATAAATAACATGCAGTAACGTGTATCACATGGAATGTATTTGGCGTACCCCAACCCCTTGGTACGCGATCCCACGTATCGGGTAACATTATAACTCCCCAATTCCTCAATCGCAGACAGCGTGCCCAATTAGTGGGTACATATACATTTTGCAGCCCCCGCCATTAAGGGGTTGCGTGACCGCCGCCATAAACACTAGATTAGCATATCTATCGCGGCGCTGGCGCTGTGGCGCGGCTTATTAATCGCTCCGAACTGTATGAGTGCTGCAGTGGGGAGAAAATTGCAGCTCACCTACGTTAAGTGTTTGGTGCTGTTTATAAGATTTGTAGACCGTGCTGTAAATTGGTTCAGGTTGTTGTAAATTTGACTTGATTCATAGCGGTGTGTTTCTAATCTGCTTTAATATGAATGTACCTGTAACTCTTACATGTTCTGTTAATAAATAACAGTACATGGCGGCACAGTTGTATATGGCGGGCACAGTTGTATTGTTAAGACTATTCCTATCTTTTATTTATTTATTGCAAACACAAATAACTCGAGTTACCAGTGTAAGTTATGTTTCAGTGTCCATTTCTCCCGTTTTTCCCCTTCTATAATAATAGCTACCCGCGCAGTCGCTGTGGTTAGCACAGTCTGCTAGCGGCGCGGTGAAATCTGACCCCTCGCGTGTATGTACTTAGCTAACTCTTCATATCCTTCTTTTAGCTAATAGCTATCGAAACATTCGTTAGGATGGGAAATTCGGAAAAATAAAATTGACGTGTTTGACCAGTCCAGTAGCATCATTTATCACGGCAACATTGACTAAATTGAAACTCTGTGAAACCGTCATCATATTTCTTTTTGATTTATCAGACAATTTCACGTTGATAGTATAAACACTATAATTCTATTGTAATTATTTTAGAGCATTATTGCGTTCACAGTTAATCCGTTTTGCATCTCATTCTCATTTCAATCATAACATTTTCTAGCAATCTTAAGCTACCTGCTCATTAGTGCATTTCATCCTTAATCTGCATCACTATATCCTCAGTCAGCATTTACTAATTAGCAGGGAACCCGGTGATGTCAGCACGCACGTGATTACTGCTGACGCTGAGACACGCCGGAGATGTGATGGCTCCCGCTTCATAAACGTTGAGCCGACTGATTGAGAATAGATTAATTGATTGCAACCGTTTTGTGAATTTAAAGATGTTCTGTAATAAATTGACAATTCTAGAATTTAAGCAATGTGTAGACTGTTGAATATAATGAAGAATGTTGGATACCTACGTTATTTTCAAGTAGGTTATGCGCTTTTCTTAAGTACTAAACTATACTGTCTGACTGAATCTGTATTTCGTGAGAAGTAGGTGTATTTCTCATTAAAGTGTGTATTGGATGCCTGGCTCATGTACACACAATTTCATATACATAAAAAAATTAACATTTTCTATAAACGTTTACATAATCTACAATTCCACACTAAGTACCGTAAAGTCGGTCAGTGCGTTCCGTGTTTCCGACGTGGAAATATGGCGTTTTTCCTGAACCCTCCCATGATTGAGGAGCCACTCTCACCCATCGCGCCCTGATTGTGTGCCTGTAGGGACGGCACACTATCGATACCTAACGGGTTAAGTTACTCACTTGTTTCGACAAAATAATATCGATGTTTTGGATATTGTTTCTTTTTTGTAAGGCAGTGTAAATGTTAGGTTGCATGTTTCGTAATCATTAATGTTAAGTGTAGCTAGTTCCTTTCTTTAATAGAGCAGGAAATTGCTACCATATTATATACCACCACATTTGTGGTGGTACAAAAATACCTCTGTACCTAGCTAATTAAAAATACAAACTACGTGAAATTAACGACATCAAAATTACATATTAATTTGGAGTCGATATATCGATAGTTATCATCGGGCCCCACAATTGGGCCGATCCCATCAATCCGTGGCGTCATTAGCCCATAAAAGCCCGCACTACCACTAATGTCCCCCACAAAGGACGGTTATTTCGATCGCTATTATCGACTGCTGAGGAACTCTACTACTCATGCTTGTCGAATTATGACCCTCATAAAACGGGTCAACAGTCCTTCTGGTTATGTCATATACGAGCGACTGAATTGGCTGTCATATTCATAAAATCTCAATCAGATGAACAGCAAATGAATTGGAAATCAACAATGATATAATAGCATTATAAAAAGGTCCATCAATACAAACATCGTTCGTGAAGCACTCATGCTCATAACATAATTATATGTACGTACCCGTGCGAGTGGCTCGTGCGAGTCGTGCGAGTGCTCTGCTCTCGCTCTCGTGCTCTGCTCTCGCTCTCGTGCTCTCAGTTATTCATGAGCGACTGTACCGCTGTATTTGTTCGCGCCGTACAATCCAGCGCTGTCGGGAACCACTCGGACTAAGTTTTACGAGGCGTTACACTAAAGAGAATAATCACAAAACTAGATAATGTGTCTGCTGATGAGTGCTCACTTACCTACGACAAATGAGGGTTTATTTATATAGGTTTGTTTTGTGTTGAATGGAGCACTAGTGGTCAATAGACGATAGTTCAATTAATGATGAACGATTCATATACATACAGTCGTACATGTATCCTGACATGAAAATGGAAAGTTAGTTTCATAAAATCAAACATGAAAACATTTCTGTATTTACTAAAAAGTATATGACGAAACTAAATCTAGCGATGCAATTTAGCTCTCGCAAACTAGCCGTCCATTTTATTTGGAATATGTCAAAGCTAACCCAAAGCAAATACAGAAACTGCCATATATCGGGCAAAATGTATCAAAATAATAATTCAACCGCTAGGAAATAGCATTAAATATACGTGCAAGTGTGGATACTGTAGTTTACTTTAGCAGTGTGTCGTATGCACAAACACGGGGTGTTCACAAAGCGGCATAGAACCTGTGTGCTGACGGTGGCAGCGATCGATAACCACTGAGCTACGGCGCTACCTTGTCTAAACACTGCATGCGTTGCTTATTTGATTTAAAGAGCTTTATATCTACCTGGTTTACTTATGATATTTGTGAATTTCTTATTGACTATGTGAGTACGAGTAGTATGAAATTCATGATAAAATCTTTTTACGCTAGAAGCCAACCCCAAAGTTACCAAAAGGCAGATGATGACTCAAATATCCTTATTACCGGTTAAGCAGATCACTTGATCTTGTTACCACGTGGTTAAAGTTTTGATCTTAAAAATTACAAATCCAAATAATGCAATATTAACATTGTCTGTGCCTATTTGCATAATTTCAGTAATATTGAACTCCACGCCACGTTTGACACACAAAAATATCTCGTTATTTTGTTCGGATGAGATGAGTAAATAAATTATCTTCATCTTGGGCCGATACTGAATAATTCAGTGTTGTCGACAGCGTGACGTCATACTGACAGTTATCGTTATATTGGCGATTGTTTCATGTACATATATTAGTGCATTTTTATTTCTAAAGAGGTTAACGTTCAGAGACCTAAAGTTTCTTAGCATTACACAGTTATATTTTACAAGCTTTTGCTCGCTGTCAGTTCATCTCCATCCCATGAGAAGTATATGAATAAAAATTTGCTTCTGCATTATTCTGTTTGGTATACAATTTAAATTACTGTCAAGAGTCGCCAAAATCCATTCAATTTGAACATGAAAGAGTTACAAACATATCCATACAAGACATTTGCCTTTATAAATATTCTACCAAAAAATATTTTAAATCCATAAAATTCAGTCCTTTATCAAAAACAGACATCTTGGCTGACAGAATTAAAAATCCTTGATATTTGAAAGCTATGAAAGCGTGACGTTACCGCCAATTGACGCGGGTCACCGGGGAGGTTGTTTAAATGTCTACATATAAATATTTGCGTGTTTGTGAACCTGGCGGGTGCACTCAGCGGTTGATACGTATGGTTGTTTGTTTACGTGTCTCACAGTACAATAATACATATGTACTGACCATAGGTAACCAATAAAATTGAGATGTTATGCTATAATAGTTGTTTCCATACTTTTGATTTTCATAGCCTTTTTGGATAAAAATATGCACATTTACACATTGTTGGTACATTATTTGGTTTTCAAAGTTTTAATCAGTAATACGGCCTCACCTTTCATGCTCTTCGCCTCAGTTACTTTACCAGAAAGTGTATCAAACAAACTTACACTTTAATGTAAATCTAACAACACCTATATTTCAAGAACTTTTCACTTGTACGGAAATTCGCAATGAGCCAGTAAACAAAGTATTCAATTTTCTTTCGAATAAAGCGGTTTTTTCAAAGCGAACTCGCGCCGGTGTCGCACAAACGGGAACTTCTAACCGCGCGGTATTTTCTCAGAGCCTTCCCTTCCCGCTTCCCCTCCCTCCACCCCCGGAGACATTGTTCTACAGAAGCTGTTGATGTTTGCCACACAAGGTTTCTACTTCTTTACAATTGCTACTGAAAACTTGTTGTATTTATTGATAAGGTTCATTCTTTTGTTAAATCAAATAGTTGTAGCTTACTAGAAGAACTTGTTCTGAATAAAATTTGACTATAGATATTTTTGTAGTGAACACACTCACGATGCACTACTAACTGGTAAGCATTACTTACCCTTAAAAAAGGACGACCGATTCTAAACAAATAACACATTAATTGTTGCCATCACCACCCCATTGAACATTCGTCAACTGTTGCACATAGGCCTCCCATGGCGCGTCCCATGGGTATCATGTCATTAATAATTACCTCACATAAATAAAAGACCCATCATACCGAATTCCCACATCAGAATGAATCCTGACCGCCTTTAATATTTGAAGTTGGCCTAATATTCCATACATCATACCACGCTTGCAATATTAATGCATTTTTGCCCGGACACGCCCGGTTTGCGGGTAATTATTTAAGAAAGCTCCCCTACCGGCTAGCGTGATTCATAGCTGAAACGTTCCTATCGCTTTATATCCGGGAGCGTTTAACCGGGGGGTTCACGGATAAACAACGTAGTTTTTGCATCATATTTCACCTTAAAGTTATGTTTTAATGTCAGAACACTATCGAGCAAGATATTTTAAGTACATTTTCGTTTGTATCGTTTAAGGTTTTTAAGAAATTAGAACACCCAAAAAAATGTGCTGGACCAATTTATTAACTACTTCTTACTGTTAAACCAACATTAATAAGACACCAAAAACAGTAACAGTCGTGATTAAACCTCATCTTCAAAGAGTTTACCATCAAACAGTGGAGTCTCGTGCTTACAGACAGTTATCTCAAGACGTGAGAACAACGACCGTCGCTTGTCGTCACTCGTACAATGCGGCGCGCGCTCACACCGTATGGAACCATTTGCCTTTAGAACGGGCAATGGAACGTTGATAGACGGAAAGCTTCATTTTGCTTTGACGTGTGTTGATTCTGCTCAACAGAATGTTGTTTACGAGTTATTTTAGGCCTTCTAAACTAATATGACCATAGAATCGTGTACTAAATACTTTTAAATTACACAAAGTAATTCAGAATCTAAAGCATTCCAAAGTCATTATCATTATATGTAGAGGTATATCATATCCCTTAACAAAATCGCCTCGGCTCGGCGACGCTCTCTCGACAAAAGGAAACAATATTTCCATTGAGGTCCCGAGGGAAGCCGCGGGACGGACACAAGTGCTCTCGTGTCATATAAAACGTTTGCCGAGCATTGGACCTACATATAAATTGCTCGTATTATACTTACGTTTTTGTATGGAGAAGGAAACTTATGAGTTCGTTTATTAATCCTATATCTACATTCATTATGTGGTATGATTTATTCTGTTATAAAGTAAATACTGTTCATGAATTAATTGGTCTGTTTATTTGTTTCAGGTAATGCAGTGTTTTACTACTATGAACTACGAGGTTGTAAGTTGAAAATTATTGACGTGTATGCTTTATTACTATGCTTTATTATCAGTGAAAGACATGCTAACATGTAAGTAAATAATATAATTTAATTAGTATAGTAACTTGTTACGGTTTCGAAAACCACTCCGTCATTCTGTATATACTTGTTCTCTTGATATTAATAAACTTGGTAATAATGATCATATACCTTAAAGGTATGTGCACCCATAGGTAGTAACAATAAGATCTCGAGTAGGTATCTCTCACAGTCGATACCGCCCAGAGGAGCGCGATACCGCGGGTGATTGATGAACGTCGCGGGAACTTGATCAATTATCATTATTTTTTCCCCGCAGATTGATGATGGCAGCCAAATTAAATTATTTCACAACTTGGATAAAGCGCAGCCATTTAAATTATAAAAGGTGACAGTTTAATATCGAACTGTAGGGTGAACACGGTAGTCTTTAAAAACAGGAAAACTGAACCGTCAAGTTTAAATATTATGCATGATGTTTTCGACAACTTGTCAGTATTTATCAGATTTGCTTTACTTCGGAATTTCGGGACAAAAAAACAGGCTTATTATGAGAAAAGACGACAGCAAAATTCTTTGAAAAAAGCTCATTAAAGCAGGTAATTGGAAATGAGTGTCGGCTCGTGGAGCAGCTACGGAACGTAAAGACTGTCAACATTTAAAATAATCTCTTCCTTGTTGAAATGATAGACATTGAATTTTTAATACCCCAAGAGATAGAAGCTAAAGAAAAGTAGAAGCTTTCTAACTTTCCCAAAACAATTTACGAAATGGTGAAGAAGAGAGTACTTTTGTGTTTTGTTATTTGATACTCTGGTAATAAATAATAGGGTCCGTGTGTAACAGCGGTAAGGAATAAATAACAAAGAAACACTATCCCAATTAGGGTAAAACACACGTTCAACACGGAACTGCTTCGCTTGCGCAAAACGTACACTTTAAAGTTTTGACTACACCTATGAATGAGCCCCTCGTCGATCGTAATGTGCATTTGATTTAGTACCTAACCTATCGAAGCACATGTTTAACAAATCGATATCTGAGTTGGGATCGTAGGGCATATTTTGTCAAAGGATGTTATTGTAAAGCATGCTGCGTAAAAGATTTAGTATAAGTCGGTACTAAGAAATAAACATGACAGCTTAGAAGCTTGGAGCACACAAACAGCAACAATACAGCAATAAAAAACGAATCCATGTGAATAAACCTTTCAAATATTTGGCGGCGTATTGTCGACATGTCCCCTCACTAGCGCGTGACTATCCGCTCAAGATGGCGGCCAGAGTTACGCGGGAAAAGCATATTTTCAACACAAGTCGTTTGTTTTCCTTGTATTATTGGTATCTTAAACCTCATATATTTTCTTATTTGAGTAAACTATATGTTCGTTTAATAAAATCCTTCAAAACGTATGAATGTAAGATCTAAATCTAAAATAGAAATGTGAGTTTTCCTCTTTAATGAAAGTAAATATACCGAGGGAAATGTAGCGGGGAGAGCTTTTCGGATTTGCGCAAACACTGAGCGTCTTAGGTTATTGAATTGTGAGCACTACGCGTGGTCACCCGTAACGGTAACTATTATTTTTATTGCGGCTGTTTACGTTTACTTTAGAGATTGTGCCATATTTTAACAAGGATATTAGATAGCCTATTTTCTAAAAGTATGGCAAACTTATTATTCCTTCGTCTGGCCTACTTACGACAATATCCAAACACGACAATACCACAAAAACCCCCGCGTTTCTGTGCCATAAAACCTCCCAGTGTGACCATTCTCGCAACAGCCGCCGGCAGAAAGGGTTGCCAGCTCATCGGCTGAACACAACAACGGATATTTTCTTTTCATTTATTACCCGAAATTCCAGCTAAAAAAACTGACAAGTTATATAAAAGGGGTTTCAATTATATTAAAAAAGAGGTAAAAGCGAATTGGACGACGGAACAAAACGGAATAACAGCCTCCAGGACGGTTAGT
Organism: Helicoverpa zea x Helicoverpa armigera; assembly: GCA_033682625.1. Taxonomy (NCBI): domain Eukaryota; kingdom Metazoa; phylum Arthropoda; class Insecta; order Lepidoptera; family Noctuidae; genus Helicoverpa; species Helicoverpa zea x Helicoverpa armigera. The sequence goes on along the minus strand of JAWIIS010000049.1, from coordinate 10,209,440 downwards.
GAGCCTTTAATGTAGCCGCTCCGGTTTACACCGACTAATTCTTGTTACACGAATAATTTTCTAGCTCTAGTTATCGGTGGCCATCTGTTAAGATCTCTGCGGATATTCCTAGTAGCAGTGGTCACTTTTGACATCTTTAAGTTGGTTTCATAGTTGATGAAGACAAAAATATATGGACTAGTTATTTTATACACAGAACCGTAAATAAAGTTATGCTACATGTATTATTTACTTAGGTTGGAAACTAAAATAACAAATATCTCATTTCATGATACGTATGTATAGCCCAAAACATCATTATTTCATTTTATATTAGGTAAATAAGAAAGTTACGAGGCACAATATCATACCACAATTTCTGAATAAAAACGGAAACTTATTATTCTAGGTGATGTAGTCCATAATTTCATTAAGTCCCTGAATACGGCTCGGCTTACTAAGTTTAATAAGAAAACCTTATCTTGTTTATTTTGTACGCCATCATACAGCGTAGAGGATAAATATGTAGCACGCATAAACTTAGCATAAATATGAAAGTTTCAATGTTTGTCCGCGGCGTGGTCACCCTACTCGTTTCATTATTCATGCATTTTCATGGAAATTTATTACACGAAAGATTTTCTACGGAGAGCATTTTGTTTAAGCTGATGTATAAATATATAAAATTAAATGTTTTATAGGATTATGTGATGCTGGAAGTGTTATAGTTTGTGAGGGTAACTGTTTTATTAGTTCACTTGTTTCAGCGGAGTGTTTCAAAAGATTTATAAAGCGATCTAGGAGCGACGTTTCATTTTCGTTTTTATTGAGGAAGAATAATGTGTAGGGCTGTTTGAATAGGAGGGGCGTTAATGGGGTTCGTCCCATTGGGTTTTTGATAACCATTACGTTGCTTTATCTATGGTTAAATGAAATAGCACTTATTTTCCGAAACCTGCTTGACTCCATCTTGATTTCCTTTGACAAATGTAGAACGTTATAAAGTTCAACAAGCGTACATACAGATTCGATAGTTAACCTGTAAGTAGTGAAGTTGAAAGCGTGCCGCCAGTGAAGTTTGGATTACGTTCGGTTAGTCGCGTAATCACTTGCTAACAGTTAAGTGATAACAGCGTGTTGTAGTTAACAGACATTACTGAGACCTGTGTTTGTGGTGGATCAGAAATTGGAACTGAATGTAGGGATTTGTTTATTTATGAATTCGGTAGCTCTAATAGCGAAGGGCTTGTACTATTATAATAAAGGTAATATACTTAGTGAAGAAAGGGGACTTAAAAGATAGATGTGTGAGATATATTTTGTCTCTGTTAATATATCAATAACTAACGGTATTTTTAACCAAATGTTGGGTTTACCAGAAATATTTGCTTATTGAACATTTGCCTTAGTTAAAAGTTCCAATCACCAGCAAGATAATAAAGCAGGCTACCACTCCACCATCAGCCGTTACCACAGACATAACACATAACCCTCAATATCTGGATATTGCCTATATTTCACCCCACCTCGCCCCACCCCGCCCCGCGCGGTGGGGTGACGGGGCGGCCAGGTATTGTGCGGTTCGCGTAAATCTGACGTCCGGCCGTCCGGCGGGACGCGTGATAAATTGTCACCGGCTTTCTGCTCTTTACGAGAGGAAATCATCTTATATAGAATCGTATTTATATTTTGTATACAGTTGATTGTCAGATTTTTCTATTTGGAAATTGCTGTTGGAATATGTGGATTTTACATTTGCGACTTGTTGTGTGTTTGTAACCTAACTGACTTAAAATGAAAAAATACCAGATTATTGTCTGGAAAAGCCTTTTTCTATCCTTTTGTTAGCGATGAAAACAAAGCATTAAAGGCAAATTACAGTAAGTTAATTAAAAAACACGCCTTTAAAAATGGTTTGAACGAGATCTAAAATCTCTTATATTTTAACAATCTTCGGTAAAAAGTAATTCACTGAAAGTTATTGTCTGAAAACACTTTTCTTCATGAATTTTAAACAGAATTGATCGTCGTCCAGTTTTTATGAAAATGTATCAGCTTTTATTTTAAGTAACAAAGCTGTGAGTATAAACTAATTACAATATGGAGGTGAAATTACCAAAACACCGGCTTCAGTCCCCTGGGGTCGTACTCTACTTACACAAATGACTTCCAAGTTATATTTTTTCACGCTAAGTTGCCCTAACTTCACAAATAAACGTGGAAGCTTTTCAAGAAGTCCTTCAGGTATGAAATTATTAGAATTGGAAGGAAAATATAAAAGAAAAGTTAGTGTTTACCACAAAAGTATAAACAGTACCTGCCTACTGTTTTAGCGTTAATTTTCCACAATTTATTTCCAAAGTTATTCTTACTTAGAATTATAAATAGGAATGTTACTCTGTCTGTCTGTAAATCACGCTTTCAACTGAAAACTACTGAACCGATTTAAATGGGGCACACATACAGGTTAGCGCCTGAGAAAGTTAATGAGAGGGAAATAGTAATGAAAATATTTCTTAACATCGAGAAACATACAGTACAACAGAATACTTATCATTCTGTCTGACTAACAGGAGCACATTTATATAGAAATAAAATAATTCGTGTTAAGTGCACTTTCAGACATGTTTATCGCCGATAAAGTAGTCTCGCAGCGCACTTTACAGCTTCTCTAGAATTTAAAACTTACCTGGGAGTGATATCTTATAATATACCAGCTATCTTCTAGACTACAGTTAAAAGCATGCGCTCCTAGTAAAATAGTGCAAGTTTATTGCACATCATGTTCGCTTTACCAGGTAGACACTGATGCGTGTCATACTACCTATTCATATCCATTAAAGTTTTATGTTCCATGTTTTATGAGTTAGCCGATAAATATTACAAGCTAGTATTAAATATCTTTAAGTACTTTAACTATACGTCCAAGACGAACTATTTTCTCGTCGTATCCGAAGCAAACATAGTCTGTAAATCTTCTAAACAGAACAACAGCCAGATCTTCGACAAATAACTGAAACACTACAAAAACTCCCCTCGTGTGCTTTCACATCAAAAGAGTATCTCAAGCGATTCTTCCGCCTCGCCGCTCGACTGCCACCGCCGACCGACGCCCGAACATTGCCGAACGTTGCCGAACATCCCCGAACGTCTGTGACACGGAATGATGGAACTGACACTGACATAATTATAATCGTAAAAGTTTGACACAGCAGATTGTGACGCTGATTTAAATTACGGATTTTAATTAACAATACTTCGTCCATAAAAATCTAATTTACTTTATTTCGCGCTCGAAAAAACGCTGTGATTTTGAATGTTTTTCAGGAAAGTTAATTAATCGATCCGTGCAAAAACTATCAATACAAAACATCACTTTTCTAGCCTAAATGTACGAACCAATAAACACATCTATTCACGCGTGCAAAACACTAATTGGTTGACAGGATTACGTGGTCGTAGTCAATTATTTTATCAAAGCTACACCAAAATTCGAAATTTCGGTTTTGTAAAGGACTTTAGCAAATTAGTAATGAATGGAATTTAGTCGGCAATAGGCAGGTACTTAGCGCTCGTGGTGTCGGCGCGGCCCGTGGAACGGAACGTAACTTATTAGGATGTTGGCGCGGATTATAATCACTTTGTGCTCACTAACGCGCGGGAACAGCTATTGTTTTGATTTTATTGCTGTAAATTCAAACGCCTGTTTACTATTATGAATTTTTATTTAAGCTCTGGCATGGTTTATATGGTTAATATGCAGCTGCTTTGATTTGAAACTATTGAACAATTCGACAGACTATTGGTTAATAACTTAACTTTTAAGACCAAGTGCTCACGCATAATTTCAAAATCAGTTTTGAGAATGCCTCCCGCCTTGACTATATCTATATATCTATTTATCAGGAATTAGCACGACCTTTTGAAAGAGCTTTTACGGGCCAGATTGTTAAGAAAACGAGTTTTCTTCGAGACAACTAAGGACGCTGAACTTAAGACAACACGACACACAAAAAAATTAAGCTCCTCTCTCGAGACAAGAACAGCTGAGCTTTCTACCACGAAGAATGGCATCCTCATGACGTCACTAAGTGGCCTCCCCCCGTACCCCGTACCCTTCTGGTCATCCATCACTGGTTACAAGCCGCCCCTCTCTTCACTGACGTGGTATAGTGTCTGTCCCCCATTGACTGACTGACATAAGAGGAAACATCTGCTTCATGGTACAGAAAAACTGTAATGACATGTTGTAGGTCTTAACCCGTAACAGGACTTAATTATTGGATATTCTTTTATTGGACAATGTTCAGATTTTTTTTCGAGGAGTCTTTAGTCTTATAATTGTCCCACTACATGTGGATACTAAAAGTAGCGACGTGTTCCATTACTTTTAAGGCAGCAATTTCTTGATAATTTATTATACCCCATTTTTCCAAAGTAGAAAACCGTAATAACCAGCACAGCATTTTCCAGCAAACTAGGTTAAAGCGCGGTTGTGACTGACAGCTTATCAATATGTCTCCCAGCCAATGTGGAGCCAATATGTTAAGAAACCTTATTTCGCCAACATCATATAAATTATATTTACCCAGCTCAAGGGAAAATATTCTAGGAACAAAGATAAATAAATACAAACTTTCAACAAGGCAGTATCTGATATTTGCGATGTAGTTATTTCGTTACTGACACAACACAGAAAGAGCTCCCAATTCACAAAAATGATTTGTCTACTATTGACAGTGTATATCGTTCCCCAGAATTCCGTCGGAAGCGTAATTCTGTTACATATATTCTTACCTTTTGTCTTAAGCGAATCCTTTTTACCCTTTCTGTACCTGATAGAATATTGTAATCAAATCTATGCTTGTTACAATTTCCATAAATAACAGGCAAATTGTGTTAACTTTGACCGGTTCGCTGTGGTGTAAAAAGTGCGAACATAGTGTAAAATTGTCACAGCGCTCGCAAAAACCGGCTCGTCCCGCTGTGAACCGGTTGCAGCCGGAACAAACTGGTTTAATTAAAGAGTGCCTCTTTGCCGTACTTATCATTTAGATTTTTACACTTTGCTGTGACCTCAGAAGAGTTTAAACCGACGTAATTTGAATTGCACAAAATGCGCCGAGGTTTTGGTTAGGCAAATTAGCAAAAGCATGTAGCTGCTTTAAATGCAAAATAGTGACACGTTTTATAAAAACATTATTATACCTTGTAATAACTGGCTAAAAAGAGCAAATGAACAACAATTTCCTTAACCATTTCAACTTCATCAGTTGACAAATACCTACAATATGTCTCTTTGCCTAAATGGGTACAAAACAAAACGTAGTAGTTTTTATGTAGGTTGTAGTAATGGCTGGGCATTACGTCGTTAGATATCTGTCACAGTTCATTGCCGGGCCGCGTCGCGCGCGCCGCGCCCGGCCCGCAATCTCGCAAGACATGCACAGCTGACAAATTGAATTGAACCCGTTAGGGCCACCATGCGGCTGTTAGTTTATTTTATTTTAGACTTAAAGGAAATTTTAAAGGAAAATTATCTGTAACTGTATAAGATTAACGAGTATTTGAGATAATATTGTTTTATGTTTATAAATGCCAACTTACTGCATATAAAATTTTTCAAAACGTTTGTCCTCCACAATGTACAAAAGGCTGAAATGTTCAATCCAAGTGTGTAAATTACGAGAAAAGTTCACTCTTGCATGAGAATAGGTTAGTGACCTGCAGTCGGATAATAAAAGTTCCTGTGATGATTATATTGACGCTGTAACTCACCCCGACAATATTGAAACTGTCGCATAAATCGAGTGTCGCATGGTCACCATAGCTAGTTGATTGGTTGGTTGTTGGGACATGTTCAGCGAATCAATCGCGCCCTCACTGATTGATTGGCTGATGCATTAGCTCGGCTAATATGCCGCCAATCCTGCGCTCGCTGCCATTTGTCAATCACTGATTGATTACTATTTATTCTATTGTTACTTTTGCATAGCCGTACGGAAGCTACATTTTAGTGAGGACCCTCAGATAACGAGTTTATGTTAATCTGTAAAAGTCATTATTATTTATTTCTCCTTGTCCACTTCTCAAAATGTCCACTGGTCGCAAAGTGTCGTTTTCTCAGAATGTCTCTTTCTCAAAATGTCCACTTCGCAAAATGTCTCTTTCGCAGAATGTCCACTTCGCAAAATGTCCACTTCGCAGAATGTCCACTTCGCAAAATGTCCACTTCGCAAAAAGTCCCTTTCGCATATTGTCCCCTTTTTATTTCTGATTTACTTTAATCATAATTCATTTTAGGAATTAGCTTTCACACATATCTTGTTTGACGTGTGTTTATTTGCATCGATATAGGTAAGCAAAAAAAAACATAGTACAAATCAGATTTATTTCTTTGCATAATCGCTTGATTTAAAGTAATTATATTACCAACATGATTGTTATTAACTAGAAAAAAAAATTAACACACTTTGAGGCGTTATTGGTTCAATTAGAACGAAATAATTTGACATTACCACAATTTATAAAAAAGTATTTTTTTTACAGTTAACGGTTAGTAGGTAATTAAAGTGTGTTCAATTTTTTTTTCTAATTAATAACAATCATGTTGGTAATATAATTACTTTAAATCAAGCGATTATTCAAAGAAATAAATCTGATTTGTACTATGTTTTTTTTTGCTTACCTATATCGATGCAAATAAACACACGTCAAACAAGATATGTGTGAAAGCTAATTGCTAAAATGAATTATGATTAAAATAAATCAGAAATAAAAAGGGGACAATATGCGAAAGGGACTTTTTGCGAAGTGGACATTTTGCGAAGTGGACATTCTGCGAAGTGGACATTCTGCGAAAGAGACATTTTGCGAAGTGGACATTTTGAGAAAGAGACATTCTGAGAAAACGACACTTTGCGACCAGTGGACATTTTGAGAAGTGGACATTTTGCGACGGAGCCATCTGTATTGACAGAGGATTGCCTTGTAGCCTTCAGTTTAATCCATTGACATATATGGTTTAATCGCTGACGTCTTTACTAAATTATGAAATGAAATAAACAAAAGAGTTTTTGATACATTTTTCTTTACACTTTAAACAATAAAAATAGTTAAGAAAACTAAGATTCTTCTATAGAATTCACACTGAAAAGAAACATCCCACACAATCTTGACAATGTATTACGTAGATAAATTGCAAATTAAGTTCTTTTTATTCATAAAAATATAATTTGGAGCTTTTTATATAAAAAAAATCAGGCTACAAAAACGTGTGAAATCAATAATAATGAAGTGAGGCGAGCGACTCAATTGAGATAAAATAATTCGACGACAACGTGAACGTGGCACCGTGTCAGTGTGTGAGTGTGTGTGTGTGTGAAAGTGTGTGAGTTCAACTCATTACAGAGTTTTTGTGATTCGACAATTTGTTCCATTGTAACGAGTTCAATTTGCGATTTTCTCTTGTGATAAAGAATATGAAGAATATCGAATAATTCTACAATATTGTAAGGTCACACACATTTTAGACATACCTACAATGAAGTCTACATGATTAAATTGTCTCCCATCGAGTAATGAGAAGAGAAACTGATGGTCATTAATTAATTGAATGATAATAATTTTGCTGTTGCTTAGCTACATACTCAATAACTGTCAATAAGAATAATGTATTGTTATGTTGTTGCTTCTATAGAAGCGTTTTCTTTCATGTGTGTTTCCTGTTTCCTCATTAGCAACAGAAATAAAGATGTAATTAGTAAATACGTTGACGCAATGTTTTCACCTATTTATGACATATTTGCTCATGATTGTGGTCAATATTTATCGTTTTCAAATTGGCAATTTGTGATTTAATCACTTCAAAAGACTTCCCCGTAAAATCTGATAGGTTTCAGTAATTTTGTTTTAAAAATAAACTTTAATCTAATTGGATTTTGAGGCAGACTACTTTTAAATGATTTAACTTAACAAATCACATTCTAAGTGGATGAGGTTGTCAGACATCTTAACATATTGACAGATAGAAAACAATTAATCTGGAATAAATCTGCTGAAACAAGTGTAATGAAGCCTGAAGCTGTAGAATTTAGATTAGAATTATTCATGACTTGTACATATTAACTCGGCCATGAAATACTAGTGTGCTGAGGAAAGGGGTAAATGATTCTTTGCCATATAGGTAATCAAAATTATATTTACTATAGAGAATTGCTGTAATTAAAGGTATTGGATATTTTTGTTTTAAAATCAGTTTTTTGTTCAGTTCATTAGAATAAAACGTTTTATGTGAGCAGTCCAAGCACAACACAGCCAAAAAGCAACATTTTACGTTTGTGTGCTCCACTGTCCCGTGATATAACCTCTACAAGAGCGACGATCAAAGAAAGTAACAAAGCTGACAATATTTGTTCGCTAAAGGCAAATAAAAATGCCATGAATTCGTAAACGACACACAAATTATATTTTATTTATAAAAGTAAAAATACAATGCCGGCCCGAAAAAATGGGACACACAAAAATAATCCGAAAGAAGTCCCATGAATAATGAAAGGGCGTTCAGGCGCTGTGACGTCACGGCCGGTGTTGCCAGCCTCTGACAAATGTAGTACGGTCACACGTTATCTATGCACCGACCCTCGTATGAATGTTACTATTCCTGCTCGCGGGTTGGCTTTTATTTTTATTCTCACATTTTTGGGAAGTAAGTTAAGCTACATTTGACGGCTCATATGACGTAGGTCACGGGATTGTTCCTGCGAGGGACAAACAAATAACTGTCATTGACATGCCAACATGCATGAGAATGTAGGACTTTTTTTGTCTTTAATTGTAGGTACATTAGAACTACACATTATGGCAGTAATTAGCTACTGTCGAAAACACTTTCACATTGACACCTAGTTAGAAATTGTTCGTGTTGACTTATCTATTTACCTGTGTAATAAATTGGGCCAAACAGATTGGCGAGAGCGGCTGTTTTGTTAGGTTTTTAACAAAACGTGAGGCTGGCCAGCGCCCCGGGCCCCGATCCCCGGGCCCCCGGGATACGAAATCCCGGGCTTTGGCGGCCAATGCCCTGGCTTGTGCTTTGCTCTGACGTATACCTACTATAGTTAACGGTATTTATTTACCTAGGTATCTGAAAATTTATCACAATGTATTTTGAGGATAGCTCTGACTTAAATGATTGTCTTTTTGAACAACTTGCAATTGATTACGTTATACGTGTATAAAATACTTCTAGATTTAGAAATAAATGGCATGCAAAGGCACTCAGGATTTTAAAATAATATAAAATACTTTGCGGCACCCAAACACAACATTTTTCATCTTCAAACAAAGTACATTCAGACGAAGGTACTATTAAGTTTTACAATACCGCTGGAAATAGCGACGTCCCTCGACGCTTCAGCCGACAACCCTTCCCAACCCTTACATTGCCGAGTACTTCCGATCTCGGCCGATGTTACCCGAAGCCGGCCGATTTTTCGATCTCAATTTAAACAGGTTTTTTATTGTTAACTGAGGTTTATGGCGCACGGCTCCGAGCAGTCTGTTTAATCATTGTTATTGAATTATAATTACTGTGTTTTCGGTCAACTGTTCGCAGTAAATATTGGAAGTTTTCCGAGGTAATATTTATCTTTCCTGCGGTGTTCCATGTGTGGTTACTGAGGCTTATCCTACGTGTTTCTCTTACATATTATTATTAGAACAGGTAATTGACAGCATATTTTACAGTATATTTAAGAGTAGAGAATTACAGAGTTACAGATAAGTACTTTGAGATTTAGACTGAAAGGCGCTATTAATAGAAGGCTCGCTACTGCTCGAGGTCGGAGAATTTAGAAAATCTGTTTTATTAGACAAGAAATCCATTAGCATTAATATTTTAACCAAGCCTTTGATGAGATGAAAGGATAGTACTTTTCGTCTGGCTACTAAAATTCGTAAAGTTTTATAAAGTAAAATAATTTGTTTCTAGCAAAGAACTAAACACGAAACAGTCCTGTCCTGAAATGGCAAACATTTCACAGGGCAACTAATCCGGGGCTGCTAAAAGCTATTGGCAGCGATTGCCATCGATTGGCGGGGCAATTCAGTGGCTCGTCCCTGGATTAATTGGCGTCGTAATAAGCTGTCCATTGCCACGAGCAGACATTCGCGATATAAATGAGAGATTCGCCGATTCGGATTTAAAATCCATCGGAGCGTTCGCGCATACAAATTATTTTGCACTGCAGTGTAACACGTATCGCAAGTTCATTTGTCACTATTGTCGGACTGTGAAACTATAGGTGATTCATTCAAAATATTATGTGCTTATGTAGCATGTGTTTTATGAATGATTTTGTTATTACCTATTTGATTTTACATATGCACACATAGGCATTATTTTATCACAAGTCTAATAGGTTGAATACTAATCTCGACTAGCAGAATGGTGTACTGTTTTGCAAAATAACAATAAGTAAGATTGATGAACTCTCTTCATTCCTTCTCTACTGCTTTACATACTACTTCCTAACTAAACTCACGCCAAAAAAACTCAACCCATTCAGGATAAAAAGTAGGCGCAATAATTGTAGTATAAATAATAAATGGCGGGCACATTGGCGCGGCTCGTAAATAATACCTCAGTGGAGATTGAACTGCCAGCCCGCGCGATATACGTGTCATTTGCTATGTCATTTAATTCACTTTTTCCTATAAACTTTTTGTGGCTGCACTGGATTTTATTTTCACTATTTCAGTTTTATCCAAATGGAATTTTACGGGAATATGATGGGCCCGGTGTTGTTTTAAATTCATGTATGACAGGCATTTAAACGTGGTCGCCACTTTGAAATTGTTGGCGTTCCCGACATAGAATCACGCCTGTTCGTTTTATTAAAATAAATACCAAACGTAATGAACCAGATGATAAACAATGTTTCAATAAAAAAAACTCTTAATTATGTTGCGGCTTAATAGGCTTAGATATAATATACTCATTTTAGTTCTCTATTTAAGAACGGGCACTTGCTACGGTACTTTGCATTAATGAAATGGTCACTATTATTAACTGTTATTAAATAATGGTCTTCTTAACCACGAACTTTAGCATAACACACAAAACATATAACTTATTTCCAAAACTCTACCAAGCTATCCCCGTACATAAGCAATACTTGTGAAGCCGTCGCCACTTGTCGCGCGGAACATAAATTACCTCTCCACGAGATATATAGTACTAGCGAGTCTCTAAGATTAACACTCAAATTATGAATCCTTCATAATCCGCCTGAGTAGCTACAGCTGTGCCGGTTCTGATTAACTGTAGCTTACTTGCCTGTAGTAAGAAGTTACTTGAAAATTATGTCATAAAAAGTAGTTCTAGCAGATAGCTCGAGGAGAGAGCGTCATAAAAATGTGAATAAGACTATGATTAATTTTATTAAGCATACACAGAAACTACAGAGCATCTGTCCAACCCTTCTGTAGTTGTTTGCGAAAATATTCTGCCACGGTAAAGTCCCAGTTGGTTTGCGCAACCTTTTAGTAAAAGGAACTCAAATTATCATTCCGCACAATAAACATCTTTTTATTTCTTCCTCCACTTTTTGCATGCAATCACCGAAATTAGGGATTCACAGTTCGTAAGGGGTCTCCAATTTTAATGTCGTCTGCAACCCTGCACCCCCCCCACCACCTCGGAACTAATTAACTTGTTCGTTCCGCTGTCTTTTTTAACACCTACCCTTTTTGCAGTTGATTTAAATTAAAATGGCTTTGTTTCCTCAGAGCAATACAATGTTTTATGTTTTTAAGTTTATTGTTAGTGTAAGAAACAGTTAATAAAGGAGATACGATCTCTTTGTTGCGTTTCTTCTTTATTTTGTCAGTTATTTAGCTGCTTGTGTTTACTGCATAACTTAGTGAGACTTGCTGAGGTTATAATTTTGGTTTTCCATAAGTATGCATAAACAAGTGACTTAACCTCTCATCTGTTACCAAAATTGCGTTGACATTCATTTTTTCTTCGTTATTTCTTCAACCTCATAAAGTGAAGTGTAAATGGGTACCCTTAAGTTATTTTCAGAGCATGGCATGGGGGGTCATGGGAAGTATGAAAGCACTTGTATTCTTCCTTATCAAGAGGCGCATCTGGGCATTTTCCAAAGTTGTCCGATCCACTCAACAACTTTTAATTTTTAATTATGTACTTCAAAAGGTTCTTCAATTTTTATAGCTTACCTTATGCCTATAAAGTGAACGTGTACTTTGTCGATCACTCGCCTTTTCTAAGGGTTTAATTAACTAAAAGGATGGCATCGCTAATTGTGATTTGCTAATGAAACCATGGCGAGAACAGTTTACAATCTCTCGGCTTTCGGCACTCGGCGAGCGTTCCGCCTGCAGCACCAATACACTTGAATTTTAGGGTAATAGGGATGTTACTGGTTGAAGATATTTTAATATTCTAGGTCGATTTTTCAAGAGGACCACACAACTATAGCTATGCATAAAATAACTAGGTTTTCGGCCATTTGATGACTAACAAGCTAAAGGCACAGTTATTCATTAATGTAACTTAATTAAGCAAATGTTCTAACAGCGGCGGGAGGGCGGCAGTCCTTTGATGTTGCTCTGAGGTACCTTTTTTACTCAGTAATTGGTGTTGTAGCGAAATTTCGTCTGTACAAGTCGAGTTTTTTATTTCTTCTTAATATTGTTGTGTTGTCAAAGCGAATTGTTTGAAAATGTGTATAAACATCGTGCGTTACAATTGCCAATTACGTTTGTGGAGACGGAAAGAGTTTGTTTTGTCTTTGTGTGAAGTTTTGTTTATATGTTTTTGGTAAAAGATTTTAAAGGCCTTAGAAATGAGTCACATAATTCAAGCTGACGAATGAATACAATACAAACAATCAATTAATTCCGCTTTTCGTAAAAAAATATACTTCCACGAGTGATTAAAAAAAGCGTTTTAAAATATAAAGCTTCTAAATCCTGCTATCATAGTTTCCAAGCGTGAATTTCGCACCTGTCGCTATTTCCCGGCGTTTTTTGTTTCCACTCTATGGTATTGTTTGTAACACTGGGTTTTATAGGACCTCTATTCTGTATGAGCTAAAATATATGAATAAAATAATTCTCTTACAGACACAAAACGTTTTTTTCGTAAATACTAGAAACACCTGGACCAAATCTAACACTCATGTTAAAGTACAAAAATGTTTAACTTACGCGGGAATCGAACCCGCGACCTCTAGCATTGTGAGACACACTGACTACCCTACCACCTGGTGGTATGTATCTCAGGTGCTGTGAACACCACGATATATTATGTGTTGCACCATGATATATTATATGTAGCGTGTTGCACGAACACTGCTCTACGTGACGTTGCTGTAACGCTTGTCATTACTGCACATTTGTTATGCTGCAACCTAGGATATTGTCTTAGAATTTCTGCTATGATTATGTTATGACGGAAATTGATTAAGTTTTCGATGGTGTGTAAAAAGAAAAATATGTAATTTTAACATGAATTTATTTCTCAATGCACAGTGGTAACAATTTTACATATTCATAGGCAAAAAAATTACCAACTCAGCTGAGTGTATTTTGTACTATTGTACGTGTAAAAAAGTGATTGGCTTCGTGATCAATAAGCGGTCATTTGAGGCAACCCTCCGATGACTACTAATGGTGGCGTTAGCGGGTCGATTAGACCTCGTTAAATGAAGATTTTAGGCTTACCGGCTTTGAGCCACCAGGCGATTTTTTTAATCTGTTTAAATGTGGGAATGTCGTGCCAGTGGCTTGTGCCCCAGGGTTATTTAATTATAGTTTTCAGAATCATTTGTATACGTAGGTAATTCACATGTGTTTCCATATTTTTTTGAGTTAAATATCATTTCAATGAAACCAGTAATGTGTATTTATTTTATAACTCTGAACGTTAGTTCAGACCTCTGAACTAACGTTCAGAGTTATAAAATAATGTTATTTACACATGACTTTTATATAAGGCGTTATTTTATGTATTTTATTTTATAGTACACGACCCATATGCTATTTACATACACTATGTAGTATGTATGTATATTTATTTATATTTCAGACATAACCGGTTTCCCCGTGTCAAAGACTAGCGGCCAGCTATTACACTTGAGGTCTCTGTTGAAAGGTTCGATGCTTGTGTCGTACAAATAACTCCATTAATTAATAACAGAGTCAATGTTGACATTTATAAATAATGTGGTTATATTGTGTGCCAATTAAACTAGTAACAACAGTACCTAATAAAAAAGTAGGTTTTTGCCTAATACTTTGACAACAATGACTTTATCCTAATATTTAGTTTACCTTATTAATTAATTACACAAACTTACTCCTAAAAACTGAATAAAAGTATTAAAAATATCAGACTCTTTTCTTCCTCCAAAATCCTTCTACAAGCAAGTCAAAGTTACATTTGCACGACTTGTACGTGAATGTAATCCTCCTTGTTCCCCCGTAGTATCATGCAGTGCACAGTGTGCTCACCAGTCCGACTGCTGGACAAAGTTCTACAAACTGGACGATAACATGCTTCGAACGAGCGAGTTGTTGGCAGTAGTAATGGTGTGAATATTTTGGCTTTACTTATACTTGGATACAGTTATGTTCTTTTTGACCAACATATAAAGTTTGCAATATAAAACCCAAACTTTGTACAATTCCACCTTAACAAGCTGTATTCTGACTTTCATGAAGGGTAAGAATCATAATAATGCCATTTGTTTAATAAGCCCAATCATTGTTTGCAAGTTTGACAAGCTCTTAGTTATGTTTTAAAAAATGAAGAAGTAAACTGCCGGCTGCCATAAAATAAGACACAAACGGTAGCAGCTCATAAAATTCCACGCTACAGTGATGGGGTGACAATCAACCTTTACAAAATGTAAATTCAAATGGCGTGGCCAAAGTAAACACTGTGCGGTACTTAGTATGCGCGCACAGTGGGCTGGCGCGCTGACTCCTGGACAAAGTTTAGTTGTTAACTAAAGCTAAACGACCGCCGTATCCCGTTGCGTAGTCTAATACGGTAGTTTCCAACGAGTCAAATTCATTACTTTTATTTAACTGTCAAAAACTGTCACTTTCTTTGCAATATGTATGTAAGCGCAACATATGACGTCACAGATTTTTCACATCAAACTGGATTCTTATTTAGCTTATATTATCAATAAAAAAATTTAATCAATTATTCCATCAAAACGATAAATGGAAGTGACATTATTTTTAGATGCTTCACTAAATGAATATGACAACGTAATTTATTTTTGACCTAGTCATCCACCCAATTAATTTTGTTGTACGTTGTATCAGTAAAGTTTCTTAGTAGGTGAACAGGTTACATGGCGGCTAAGACGTCGGCTCTGTGTAACTAATCTATGTTATTTATGTTACTGATGGTGCGCTAAAGTTATCTGATGTGCGAGTATTAGTTTGAAACACTTGCATAGAAGCGTTTAGCTGACATTTATGTTATAATATCAACTTTCACCATTGACAATGTCATATTAGGTTTAATGTCGAAGAAAAAAAACTTCGCATTCATTAATTTCTAACTGCGAGATGAAACAGCGTTCACAGGTAGGGACACGAAAATTGAAAGATATAAGTTTAACCACCGTAAGGAAATTGTGAGACTTCATGTACCGGAGTAACGGGATGTCGTCAAAGTTTTTATAACGCCATAAGAAGTAATTCCAGGACATAAAGTTGTGTTATTGTTATTTTATTTGTGTTTACTTATATTTTAACGAGGGAAGAGCTTGTCTTTTACCGCTCCGATGGCGATGGGATCTTAAGAGTTTTGGCGAATGGACAAATAGATATTGAAATTAGTTATTACCAATAGCCGAATTAGATATTATATACGACTGCTTAAGATATAATTCTTTTGTTGGGGAAACTATTTCAGTACCAATGTTGCTTATTTCTGTAGACGAACTGAGAATTTCTGATCACATTCAGTATTCAAACAAAATACCTTACCAAATCTCACCTGTGACATCTATAAAGTTAAAGTTAACGTTATTCTGTCCACGATTTGAAATCCCGAAGCGAACGCAGACCGAAATATCAAACCAACACGGTATTCCACTCGGCATCACGTAACAACCTTACTACACTATTTGACTCACTGTGCATCTCATTTGCACTGCGTCGAATTTTGTCCGGGAGCGCGACGCGTCGGTACACTGTGCAGTTTTGTTTTGTTTTAATTTCGTGTGAAGTGATGACTCTTTAGTGGACGGTGCTTGCTTGTGGCTCGTTAGGTGTTTCGCGAATGTTCATTTATTTTTTGTGGGAAATACGTGTTTTGAAGAACCTTTTGAATGATGCTTTTTCAGGCTATTCTGGTACCTTTTTCGGTAAACTTAATCATTAGTTAGTCAAAAAGTGTTTGATGATTTACAAAATAAAGAGATGCAACTTAGGCTTAGTTTTAATTATAACTTCGAAATGATTCGATCAATTAACACGAATGAATAAACTTCTATAGAAATTTTTAATGACGGCAGGACGTGAGAGTCGGCGGCGATCCGAGCAAAACACATCTTCATTATAATATTCACATTTCTAACTCAACACATCAGCTTATTCCAACAACACTCTCCTGCAACCATTCAAAACTAAACCCTACTCCGTAATGATCAGAGTTCAAATTGTAATGAGCTTCTAGTTCGCAATGCATGATATTTTATTCATAAAAGTCATACATCAGTATGAGATTGCGTCTAATGTTTGTGTTGAGGTATTATTTGTTTGTTCGTGTGTTTGCTTTGAATTAACAATGTTTTTGATACAAAATGGCGGAGATTGCCGAGAAATTGAACGATAACAGCCACTGATTACTTTGGAGCTCCGAAGTTTATAGGCAGAGTACTTATCTGTTATGCTAGAACTTATTGAAGTAGGCCACTTCAACAGGCAGTTTTTAAAAGGTTCCATATTCTGTCGCAAATACGAAATCTCTTCAAATCTCTGTCATTTGCAAAGTAAATAAAATGTTCAGTGTAGTGATTGAAACAGATTTTCTGTTGACGATAATGTATCTGTCAGACAATTTGTTCCCTCAAAAACCTTGGCTCGTGGCTGTCACATTAAAACAACTTTCCTTGCCAACAACAATCTTATCAATTCCACTGTGTGCTTGTTCAAAAGCAATTTACTTCAAACTTATTCCATATTTACTTATCCACGTCTTTATCTATTAGATAACCGTATTCAGAAAATCTCCGAGTCACATCAAATCCTGAAGGAAAATCCGTTTTGCAATACATTGCTGGTTTCCTTCAATAACATTACTGACGACGCCCGCGAGTGACGCAATGGAAAGCAAACAAGCGCCACGTCTCGTGAGTTACAAGAATCAAATAACGTTTCGTGGTTCAAGTATATTTCGTATTTCAGTATTTGTGTAGATATGTGTATTAATATGTATAGTTTAGTTTGACAAACTGGTCCCTTTGGGCGCTGTGAGTGTAATATGTTTGTTCATACAAATACATCAGACATTTGGGACCCTTAATATGTTGTGTTGGATGGCTCGCTTGTAATACTTTCGCTAAGAATGTGGTATTGCTTCGATGAAATATTGCCAATATGGCGACCACGGCTATTTGTCCCACATTCTGGGACATTCCTATAAGCTTATCATTATCCGAATCGTATTACGAAATTGGGATAATCTTTTCATATAAACTTGTTCATTTATCTTGACGATTACTATCTATTTAGTTCAACTTAATGAAATAAACATCTCGTACACTCGTGAAATTAGCATAATGTTTAGTAAGTCGTCGACAGACGTTTCAAAGCTCACACTTAGCTCGGACTAATTAATTTAATTAGGTCCCGTCGTCTGTGGCTTCAGTACGTGAAATATATAGAGGTCGAGAATGAAGCCACAAACGTTCTCAAAGGTAAAATATATAAGCTGAAACCATCGCACCTAAGGACTCTTTAGAGACGGCTGCCCCACTATACATGTACGTACATAGCTATATGTAGTACATAGTCAACAGTTTACTTATGCTGATAGAGTTGCTAGTATCGCTCTGAGTAAATAAATGTAATTAGTATGAGCTGCTGACTTTGTGCCACTAAAAGATTAATTATGAGCGTCTTATGTATAGAATTGTAAATAGGTACAGATAGTTTGAACTTCGTATAATTCTTTAAGGATCTTTTATCTACTACTGATTCAAAAATAATTGTATCTGCAGTAAAATTGCTTTTTGTTCATACTCTCTAGACAGACTTCAAAATAAAACTTAAGTAATTATAAGTAATCCTAACACCTTAATAAAAAATCTGGCCTTAACCTGAATTCTGGAGAACTACTCATAAAGGAAACGCCTTGCAGTCTAACCATATAATACAGTTGTATCATATCATGCTAAATATTATAATTTTGTCCACAGTAACAGCCCTACGCGAGCACTGGGACGAGGCAAATGCGCGCGTCCTACAGCGCAAGGCGCAGCTGGACGCGATGCTGGGCGACTCGCAGCGATACGAGGCGAGGCGGCGCGACGCCGACGCGTGGCTGTCGCGCATGGAGGCGCGCCTGGCCGCCATGCAGCCGCCCGCCAACACGGCCGATGTGCTGGAGATGCAGCTTAGGGAGCAGAAGGTATGTCACACTATAAATAAGATACTTTGTTATGTATGGTGAACGAACTTGTGGCTCAGTTAGACCCGTATTAGTCGATTTGTCGGTCCATGGATCTACGTCATGCCGAGACAACTGCATTGCCCGGAAGGTACCTCAAGTTATTGGAATTAGTACCTTAAATCATTTGAAAAGACATTTGGCATGTCTTGAACATAATTAACCTGAGGTCATAAAAAGTCAGATCATCATCATCTCCCGAGACTTTTCCCAACCATGTTGGGGTCGGCTTCCAGTCTAAAAAGTCAGATACATAAATAAAAAAACTTTGACCTAAATCTATGACATCTCTTTGCGACACTGTGACAATTTTCATGTCTTGCCTAAAAATATCGAAGACATATTCCCACACATCACACTACTCACCAAAATTATCCTACATCCAGACACATCTAAGTACTAAGGAAACATAAAAGCAGCTGACATGTAGCCTAAAGTAATGTTTCTATAAAAAGGTGATAAAATTGCAAAGCGTGAACCGCGTCGTGTCTCGTGTAGTTTTGTATTAGGTTGGGGGACGTGACCAGACAGACAAGTGTCTGCGAGACCGAGGCTGTGTCCCATGTGCTGGGAGGAAGGATTTTTGGGGTATGAGAAGCTGGTTAACGGCTTGAGAATAATTAATGCTGATATGTTAAAATTAATAATTGTTCGTCTTATTATGATCCCAAAAGGTAAATAATGGCATTATTTCAATGGGGGAAGAAAATGGTTTGCTCGTAATCCTAAACTATATGCTAACTATATGCCTTATCTCCAGTTATCAAGGTTAAGTTTCACAACTTAACGGTAAGAAAAAACTATATTATGACTGATATAATCAAAACCAGGTCAACCAATCGTCACCACTACATTATTCTGTCATTCCAATAAACCCCCCTCGTCACCGGTGCGCACGATACGCGCGACTCGCTCGTGTGAGGTGGCTCTAAGGTGTGACGTCATCTCGCCTTAACTCGCTCCAATGCATGCGACGACACATTGTCTGCTGATCATGACAACTCTATACAAGAACACTCCTATATGCCATGTTATAAGCTTATCATTTTCTAGCTGCAAATTACTTCAAACACATAGAGAAAAGTCATTTTTCAGTAACTTTAGTATCCGGAAATTTTATCAAAATTGGTTCAGCCGGTTTAAAAATAAAATGTTTAAAAAAGTGTAACAAACTCACAATTACATTTTCAAAAGTAAGAATAAGAACGGTTTCTGCACGGAATTCAGTAGAATTATTATTGGCCCTGATTTCAAAGCTTCATATTCAGTAAAAAGAACTAAAATATAATTCCTGCTGAGACCAGTATAAAAGTATAAATAAAATAACCTAGGTATAACGAACATGAACAAAATGACAAGTCGGAAATCCTCCGGTAAATAAGAAGATATTTCTCGCTCATTCCGTTCAGTCATTCATTCGTTCACTCGTGAGCGGATTCTCGATACATGGATACGTTAATGAAAGCAATTCAACACGCGACACTTTCATGTTATGTGGAGCATTCAGGGTTTTTCACAAGATATTTAATATATAAAGGTTTTGCTGACTTTTAATTGAATTTAGTGGAATTAATTACATACTCTAGGGCATGTCAGTACCCGACCTCCGAGGGTCTTCATAATCACTATATTTAGGTAGGCATACATCTTAGTTTAGCTACCATCTCATTCTATCTACAGAAGTGTATAATTCCTAGCATAATAAGCAAACTACTCAAATAAATCAACAAAACGTGCAAAGAAAACCAAGAAACCCAACTAGTTCCAAGTAGAGCTAGTTTCATGTATCATAGGCTTGTTTTTATTACTAAAGTTTCCACCAAAGATTGTCTGTAGGACCACGTCTGCCCCCCTCCCCCCCACTGCTCCTATTACAAAAACTTCTTTCGGAATAAGCAAAATTATGAACGCGGCCGTAAGGCTGAGCACACACCGCGTTGGAGAAGCTACACTTTATATTTTGTTGAAGGAACGTGATAGTGCTCAAACGTGAATAGTAACGAATTATAAAGCTTTGTTTATTGTGAAGTTTTACTAATCTAAGTAGGTGCTAGTAGTTGCTTTATCCGAAAAATGACATGCTACGATTTGCTTCCAAAAAATCTATTGTAACACCTTTAACGTTAATGCGTAGAATTTACTTGGTTACTTTATCCATCAAATTCGTGAAAATCAAAACGTAGAACTTCCAAATCAGTTACCTATGCTGTCTAACCAATGCACGCATTCTTCCTCGTACGATTCCCACTGAAGCTTCGGAATGCGTGCGTTAAACGCGTGAATTCGCACACGAATAGTTTCGCTTCTTCAGTGTACTACAACCCTAAGCAGCGCCGACGGAAACTTTGTACATTTGCATAATTGCTGACGATACGCAAAGACAGACGAACATAGTTACACATGTTGTTATACACACTCGTAACCGAGTCGGTTTGTGCGTTAACACTAACTTTGAGCAATTACTGACAGGTTTAAGTACGAATGTATGCCAATAACGTGACTTTACTTTTCGGTTGAGTTTTAGGAGTTACGGTAGTTAATGTAGGATTTGTGTTATAATTTAAGTATTTACGTAAGATTTTTGTAGTAAAAGATAAAGAATCTTAATGTAATATTATATACTTAATGTAAAAGCTACTTAAATGGCATTTGCATAATTTATATAAGATCCAAGTAACATTTTGACGTATGTACATAAGTATGTTAAACAACCGCCAATTTAACCCACAAGTTAGTTCTTAGTTATTGTTCTCTCATACGCGTCATAAATCCCGGTTAATTATGAGTCGTCCATGGCGAGACCCCTTCATATTCTACTTTGCATGAGGATGCCACTTGCAGGGGATTTTATGACCAGAGTCTCGGGGTGTTTGTTTTATTAAATAATTTGCTCCTAGCTTCAATTGGTCATATTGTCAGTGAATATGAAAATCCTTAATTATTCAGGACTTGTTTTCTGTTGAATTCTCGCTTGTTTATTAAAACTTTATGTAGGTACTGATTTGAACATTCATCGTAAATGTGAAAAGTTTTGTACATTTTATGTGAAGTTGTATTATGGAGGGGTCAACAACCCTTTTCTTACAAAACATGACGTGAATGTAACCTACCGACTTAATTTTGAATAAAATTAATGTTTTCATTGCTGGAGCGATTTAATTACATTCATTACGCTTATCATAACGTTCGATCTTTATTGCTACAGCCAAAGATATCCTGTAAAACTCAACGCACATTTTTGTAAAACAACGCCATCTATTGACGGAACTCTGTACCAAATGGAGTACAACGAGCTTCACTACTCACGCAGTAGATGGCGCTGGAATATCAACAACACTTCCACCACACGAAAACGATGTATTATCTTGTAAATATTTCTAATATGCATTAACGTTATTATTTTGTTCACAGTCATTCCATGCCGAAGTACATCAGTACAAGCATCAAATCGAGCTGTTCGGGCAGCTGACACAGCGCCTGATTGCTGTGTATCGCAATGATGATACAACCCGCATTAAACGCTCCACTGAGGCCATCAACCATAGATACAATGAGCTCAACAACAGGTTAGTAAACTGAGAAAGACCCTTAAATATGAATAAAATTGCAAAATGAGACTTACATAGTAGTTTTCTTGCATTTTCATTTTTGCAACAAGTAACGCCATCTATAGTCTGTTTTCGCTACCTTTAAAGCAGCGCCATCTCTCGGATTTGGCGTTTAGTTTTTGGTCTCATGTTTAAGTACATAGTTGCAATCCGTACCGAGATATTCACATATCCTTGAATCTCAATAGCCGAATGGTGGCATTTTAAATAGAACAAAACGTAGGCTGTTTCACTGAATTTACATATTCTATCAAAAAGTGCAATTGTGATACCATCTTAGGTGTATAATTGCTGTTCTGCTGTAACATTTAAATTAACCTAACGTTTAATATTCAACAAGGTTCCGTATAAACTAACTCATAAATATTCACCTAAGGGCTCAAATTCATGAATATTTCATTTGTAAACTGTTTATTGAAATAACAACTTTAATTAAAATAATAATTCTAACGTTGGGACGGTTATTCTGATTAAATCATTCGTTTATGACTTTGGAAGTTTATTCAAACATTTTATCGAGTTACGCAGTCTTGTTTTGACTGGTTAAATGAACGTATTGATTTATCTGTAAATGTATTCTCATAATATGCCCTACTCCACAGTATTGTCGCTCGTGGCAAAGCGCTGCATTCAGCAGTATCATCGCTGCAGAACTTCGACCGGTCGCTGGAGAAGTTCGTCGCGTGGCTCAGCGAGGCGGAGTCGTTGCTGGACGCGGCCGAGAGGGATCCTCATCTGTTAAAGGTAAGGAATTATACATTATAATTATAAGTAAAATATCAGTTACAAACAAATCTGGTAAAGAGAAGCTAAAAATGCTGTATAATAGATAGTCATAGTCTTTCACAAGTACATGCGTTAAATTGAGTTGCACGCCATCTATCGAATGTTGAGCGAACTTCGGTTTGTGACTAAATCATACGCCCGCCGCCAGAGGCCGTTATTTGTCGAGAAACAGTTAAAGGTCGCAAGGTTTTTGCTAAGGCCGTACACAGCGCCATCTGTGTAAAGTTGCATGTATTTCCTACTTTGTTGGCTTGTGTTAAGGGTAGTTTTGAGAGGGGAACGTTGAAAGGGTGTCATATACCGAGTATGGTTCATTTTTAAACGATAGGTATCGCTACTGTATTTAAATTTGATTTTGGTTTTACATTTTCTTATGATTTAAAATATGTTTCCACTTTATTTACAGTAATGTATATGAGTGTATGTTTAGCCTTTTAAAGTAACGTTTTGCCTAATTTGTTACTTCTATAATGAATGCAAAACAAAGTCCAAACTTTATCCTAACAATGTATATTATCTTAAATACTTGGGCACGCATCTGGCGGGGCACAGTTAACTGGTTTACGTCTCAAACGCAGAACATAACGAGTTTATGTGAAGTTGATTATAACACGCCGACATCGAGAACTTACTCTATCTAATCTCGAAGCAAACTGGTACAAACGGATTTAATTCTATCATACTTTCTGAGACGAGTTGCCCTTTGCTTGCCGATAATTTTGTTATGAGCTGAAGTATGTAAAAGATGGGTAAAATGGTATCTCGGCTGAACTAACTGTAGTGAATCATTTTAAATTGACTACAGTTAATAGTTTTGACTGGTTATGACTTTATTAGTACACGCTGAGGAAGATATGATACACCCTTTATGTTCCATGTTTTTAAAGTAAATGTTAAAATCATACGTAAGTCAAAAATTGTTTGCCACACACATTCCTGTCCCTCACATTACTGGTGGCATATTTAACAAATTTTCAACTAATTAAACCTCAAATTTTCGCAATCCCTTACAAGACGACGCGTCTGAATGACCCACAAACAAACTTAGCCAGCTGCGGGAACTCCAGGAATGTTGTCCCCAAAGTTCCCTCAATTCGGGGTATCCGGGATATTTGGGGGACTTCCCCCTACGAGTCCCCCACGTGTTTTAATTCACCATCCCGAGTTAATGGAAGAGTTCGCTTTGATTACTTAAGCGGTTTAAGTTGTACTTCCATCTGTGTTTATTGTGATTACTGCTTTGCTTAAGATGTTTAGAACCTTTGGGGGAGTTTCGAAGATTTTTATTTAGATAGAAGATTTTATAATTTACATAATACGTGTAACATGTTATTTTGGCAGTAGCTTAATGTATTGAAAACCAAATCTTAAATCGAATTCGTCATAATTTTTACAACTGTGATATCATCATTCTATCTCATTCTAAAAATTGATTAACTTTCTGAAATTGTGATAACGTTACGAATTCATGTATCACAGTCGTTTCGTAGGCTACGTATTCGTAGCCGTAGCTCGTAGCTCGTAGCCCGTAGTCGTTCGCTACGCCGTAGCGGAGATTAGTTTTCCTTTGAGCTTCCTAGTAATTCGGAGTTTCATATTACGTAAGAATATTTGTTTATTTTTTGTTATTTGTATGAACAGGAAATCAAAGGAACGAGATTGTATTTTAGATGACAGTTTTCGTTTTGGCGTAATACATTTTCTGGACAGTGTTTATTACAAGACTAGCGAGTTAGCTTATTTAAAAAAAAAATAACTGTGTATCACATAGGTTTTATAGGATATCGCACCTTTTCTTGTAATTTAATAATATACTGAAGCTGAAAAGTAAGGCTTATCATTACTTCCAGCTGAAATATTGGTGAAAATGTAAATAAGCGCGGGATGAATGAGATCACATCTTCATCCGGTAATGAGAGGCTTTCACTTCGTACAGCCTGAAACTGTAGGCAGCACTGAAGTTATGAATCAATTCAATATCTTCATTTAGTATTTTGTTGATTGATAGAGATAATTTCATAGTTCAGTTAAATTGCTGGGAAATAATTTTAATTTTACGTTCTTATGGACCTAGCTTTATTACATTTTCTTAAGTATAACATGTTTTAAAGAGATAAAATATCTCATATCCCACACTTAAATCATGAGCAAATGATCTCTCAGGCTAAATAAATTCCATATCTCTTTGAGTAATATTTCTGAAACTGTACTATAAATAATCTTATAACTCCATATCGTAGTTATAAAGCCTTACCGAGTTAGTATCAGTAACTCTTCGTAATAAGGTTAGTTTAAAGTGAACTAGATCAGTATGATAACGCGTTATTATGAAACTTCGCGCAGCAGTCAATATATTAATAAGGCAATCAAACTGCAGCTTATCCAGAAGTTTACTAGTTTTAAATTGTTCGCAAGTTTATTTAGTTCAACACTTTGAGTGCTTAACTGGAAGGAACGGGGGTGTATTTTAATATAGTGCGTTTTTATAATAGGCTAATAAATATCAATAGACTCTTCGTCTTGAATGTGGTACACTGCTTATCATTACTATTTTTTTATTACATATTGCAGTATGTATTTGCATGTTGTATCCTACTAATATTATAAACGCGAAAGTTTGTATGTATGGATGTATGGATGTTTGTTACTCTTTCACGCAAAAACTACTGAATGGATTTTAATGAAACTTTACAATAATATAGCTTATACGTCAGAATAACACATAGGCTACAATTTGTAAACATATTGTTCAAAATACTAAACCTGCGCAGACGAAGTCGCGGGCACCAGCTAGTAGGTATATAAAGTATTATTTTGCAAATGCAAATTCACACGTTAATTACAGCTGTCAAGTTACAATGTCTAGACCCAGCATTATAAGCTTTCATTCAACTTTTGAAAGTATTTGTTTGCATACATCGGACACTCAAACACCACTACTTAACACAAGCCTTTATAATGTAAATAAGAAATCGTTTTTCATTATAAAGGCTTGTGTCACTTACTCAAGCAATTTAACTTCTATGTATTTACAAATTCTTCTCATCTTATTTTTAAAACCCTTGAACATTGTACTAATAATAACATTTCTTCGTTCTCAGGTAAGCATTCTCTCATCCTCGGGTAAGTGCTACTCTCTACAACTGATCAACTCGACATCGTTCACAAAACACGTGACTTTACAACATTCACGACTAAAGGAAGCCTCTTCAGGAGGCTTTGTTAAAACCTTACACAAATGATGACCTGATACTTTGTACTGTGAGTGGAACCGGAGGTTTAAATCATAATATTAATATGACGAATGAAAAAAAAATGCTAAATATGTGTTTTACCAATTTCTAAATTATGTACACGTACATGTACATGTACATTATGTAATTATGTACATGTAACATTTGTTTGCGAAATTAAGATAAATTCACAAACTTAAATCTATGAAAAGTTAATATAGTGTAGTATTCAGACTAAACATACAAATTAAATCACTTAAAACTGAAGGAGAAATAATTTTCATATTCGGCAAATATAGAAACCGCTTAAGCATTAAATACGTATTTCTTACTGCAGTCTGTATATTTCTAACTTACGAAAGCTTTGCAGTTACTCGGTAAACCGTCGCAATAGACCGGAAAAGGCTTCACTGAATAACTCGATACTATCAACTAAATGTTGATCAGAAATGCTCTCACACTGCTACGAATACAAATCGTAGCACTCTACGGCGTAGGCGGCTACGTCCATCACGCTACGCCGTAGCACGAAACAAACTAAGAATATCTGAGAAATGGCCGTCCTTATACTCTGGTCTTAGATCAAATAAATAAAATGGGTGCCTTGTATGTCCCATCACTTGTGATATCGCGTCACTATTACTTTTTAATGATATTTTGCTGACAAGCCACTATGTTTTTTTTAATATAGTTATGAAACTGTCCTCAGTTTTATCTAAAAATATTCAATTTACGTCCATGGTAGGTACATAGGGGCAGTTTGCCAGGCATTGTTCACAAACACTGTTTAGGATCGCTCGCCATTGAAAGCTGTGCGATTGCTATCAGCCCGTATTGTGCTTGAATACCTAGAAATATCTAATAGACCTCTATTTATAAATGTTATATCTAACGTACGAGGAATATATGCAACGATTTGTTCACAGTAACTGATTAATAATGCTTTTTAGCGTTGTATTATTGTTGCGCGTTCGATTTCCGAAACTAATATTTCCCTTAAAAACTCTTTATTAACACTTAAAAAACTTTTCACGAAAATATGTAATGAACACGGAGAGCTTTTAGATAACCATTATCTACATACAAATCTAGAAAAATAAGGAAAACGTTTCCCCTAATTACTATTATCTTCCAATACCACAACAACAAGCGAACTCAATTATCTTACCAACATCCTAATATTATAAAATTTCGATTAAACGCAGGCGAACCCGCGCGCACACACATACACAACATAAGGCCCCTCTCACACGCGCGATCGCTGTGCGTGCGAGAAACGGCGACATCATGCATAATGCGCATATTAGTCGCACAGTATTAATATAAGGAGAACACCTGCGATGCATATTGACGTGTTATTGCGATTTATATTGCGTTTGTATTCGCCCTTATTTATGTGGGCAGCCAATATGAAGGGATTTGTGTGAAAGAAGAATATTTTGATTTGTTTTCTTTTTGTTTTTTTTTTAGATAATATTGACCTACATAATGTAGCTTGATGTAATGTACTTTGGATTTGCCTTTATAAGGGGTTAACCAGAAGGTACTAAATATTTTCTTAGCTTAAGAGACCAAGTAGGTATACTTAGTTACTTCATGAAGAATACTAAAATCTATATTTGACATAGTACTGGTAGTAGCTTGTTCGCTGTTGATAAATTGTTGTATAAAACAAGTAGCATCAAATTCATAACATACCGTGCCAACATACTGCAAAAAAGCAAAATATTGTTAAAAACTGTCGCTTTAAATACTTGAACATAAATAAAACTGCATTCTCTTGTAACAGTTTCGCAGTAAAAGCTCGCATGTTATATTTTAACCGCTGCATTATCCGGTAACAATGTTTTCTCTCTTTTCATGCGAGTTTCGAATTAAAACAAGTATTCGGATGCGGGCGGCGCCTGTGTATACTGTATGTATGTAGCTCGCTTTGAACCCCGTGTTCCCTTCGTAAGCAAATATTTTGGAGGGAACTGTAGCAGGTACCTGAATATTGCCGGCTTAAAAACATGGAAACTGTGGGATTATTTTGTAGCTGTAATGGAGTATGTAAGAATTTATTTTTGTTTTGATAGTTTTAAGTTTGGCACAGTTTTTTTTTTATTTTAATATCTGTACATTTCTCAAGAGTTATCTATTTATAGATGAAAATCGCAAAAAATATGTGTTGTGTTCAGTAATTTTAGAGTTTGTCGAGAACAGATGTTTTTTTGTATGTAGTGAGAAAACATATCAGCATGTCGATTCTATAAAATATCACAACTCACTTCGACATCACTCTCACTTCGACTTCGATCTAAAGGTAGAATTCCGTGGACGCGACAATAGTCAACCTATAAAAATGTATGGCACCGTTGCCGAGGCCCGTGACAGTCGCGCGCGGCCGACGACTTTCGTAAGCTGCTCGCGGCATTGTCAACAATTTAATTCTGGTTTTACTAAAATTCTATAGATGTTATTAAGCGCTAGACCATGTTGAGAAGCGTACGGCCGCGAGCGGCTCACGAAATTCGTCGTCCGCGCGCGACTGTCGCGGCCCTCGGCAGCGGTGCCATACATTTTCATAGGTTGACTTTTGTCGCGCGCGGCTGCGACAATCGCGACCCACGGAATTCTACCTTAAAGTTTCGTGATTGACATTGTCAAACTACACTAGCGCTTCACTATCGAGCGTGTTGACAAGTTGAACTAAATTAAAGTCGAGATTTTGACAGATCTGCCAAAATCTGTCTATCTATAGGGGAGGTAGGGGAGAGATGGGCAGTTGGGAGACATGATGAAATCAGAATAAAAGGGGGGTCCTTTTATTCTGATTTGATCATAGTTTTTTTTTATTGGGTAGTTTACGTTACCGACTGGTAACGGTGTTCATCCATAGACTTTCTGTCATTTCTGTGAGTTGTCAAGAACAAACACTCGTAAAAGTACTTAAATATTTTGTTGCGGTTTCGGATCGTTATAAAGAGAAAACTAATGAAAGGTATGTGTATTTTCTATTATTAATGATTGATTGTCAAAATCTCCAGTTACGATTATAGTAAGTCGATGCAATCCACACCTATTATACCTCTAGAAGAGGTACTACAGCAATAGTTTATGGGCCCCACGTTTTTATTTTAGTCTAATATGACCGGGACCACCTACGTAGGTTGACAGGTAAGTAACTATTTTTTATTTTCTAGTTTTCAGTGCACATAAGATAAAACCGTTTTAGTTAAGTTTTTTTACCGATTTTCTTTTATTAACTAAGTCAAAAGTGTCCAATGCTCCCTATGGTAGGGAGGCTTGGACATACCATGTAATGTATAATTTGTAAATTGTTGTTCTTCTTCTTCAGTGAAAATTTGTGAGGTTATAAATCTGCGCTAAAAATCCTTTATAGAATCTTGTTTCAGGTACCGTTGCCAACTTGATCTAGGGACTCCATATTTATCAGCTGTTAATTTTATTTTTTAACCTTTTGATACCTCTTGTATTGCTCGTTATATTAAATCTTTAAGAATTTCCCGTCGCAAACCATTTTTTTTAACTGTCTGTGTGTGTGTGTGTGTGTATGTGGCATCGTAGCTCCCAAACGGATGATCCGATTGTAATGCGGTTTTTTTTGTTTAAAAGGAATGTCATTCGGGAGTGTTCTTAGCTATGTTTGGTGGAAATCGGTTCAGGTCTTCAAGGTCATCAGCTCGTTTGTTAGGTGTGATAGGAATGTTACACGCTCAGTTTACTTGCAAGCATATGTGGGATCTAAAATTTGAAATACTAATGTCTTCTGGAACCACTGAGCTGGTCTGCTGTTAGGATACGAAGATAGGAGACGTAACCCTGAACTGCCTTTTAGTAAACCCATCGAGTTTGGGCTCGTTTAATTTGACTTGACTAGTTTTCTTCATGTTTCTAATTGACGAGAACCTAATGCTGGAAATGGGATGTGGCGGATGAAACCCTAGAATGATATATAACCCTGGATCAACAAAGGTCCATCTTTATTGTTTCTCAATCTGTGCAATTCTCCCAGAGCCAGTTTGTCATGAGGATTGTTAAACAGCTTCCTTTGGCTGAGATCGCATATAGCGAACCCATCATAAAAAGAAGGAAAAATTAAGGAGCTCCTTTAAAAAACCATGAAATAAAATAAAATTATAAATTTAAAAAAACCCCCTGACCCAAAAAAGTACGCAATTATTATGACAAAATGTTATAAACGATAAACCCTATAAAAAGCAAAAAGTAACTTTAAACACTACGTAAGTACCAACTAAAGCATGTCAGACTAAACAAAATTTTGACGTGTCGACGGTTTTATTGAAACCGTTTAAATATCTCGTAATGTTGAAACTGATTGTAATTTTTAGGATAGCTCTTTGATTTTATCTAGCCAAACATAAGAAATGACAATAAAAGTTGATTATCTGTAAAATCTGAATTTTTTATGCAATAAATGTGAAAAAGTGCCCATCCCTCCCCTACCTCCCCTAAAGTATGAAATGACATTACGAATCGAAGTGAAATGCG
Organism: Helicoverpa zea x Helicoverpa armigera; assembly: GCA_033682625.1. Taxonomy (NCBI): domain Eukaryota; kingdom Metazoa; phylum Arthropoda; class Insecta; order Lepidoptera; family Noctuidae; genus Helicoverpa; species Helicoverpa zea x Helicoverpa armigera. The sequence continues at coordinate 10,178,595 of JAWIIS010000049.1, read as the reverse complement.
AGTTGTTGATCGAATTTTATAGAATCGCAGGACTGGCCGACAAAAATATTATAAAAAAGAATGTTCAATATGAACACTTGAATACAACGTACTCAAACGTTATATAGCTTATCTCTTGAAGCTGACCCAATTCGCGTAACACTTCTAGAAGAATAAACGACGTCTCGAACTCGATCGCCAGTAAAACCTCAAATTTCTTTACGACTTCAACTCCCATTTCCGGCGGAAGTGAAGGCTGTTCAGTCGATAATAAGAAGCCGCTCATCGGCTCGAATTACCGCCCTTCGTCTCGGCACAATTAACACAACCTTTCTTAAGAACCTTTTAATTATTCGCCTTCTTTAAGCTGTTAAAAAATCGTTAACTTTAAAATAAAGATCATTAGGTCTTATCAGGACGTCTTCTTTACTTCAGACTCTAGAATTCTCCTTATAATAATATCTACGTCGCGGTTTACCTCATTCATTATACCCGTTAAAAATAGAGGAACAATTAAGTCTTTGTAACAAACAATCATTATACTTATCTCCAAGCAAATGACCATTAAAATCCTTCTTCAAACAGTGGCCAGTCATTGCCTTCAAATAACCGAGTCAGCAGAATAGCAAAGTGTGTAAAAACGAAGAGGGTCGCAATAAGACAGGTCCAGAGGTCCGGACCCGGCGGGATTAGCTGCATCAAGTGCACGCTCATTAGAAGTTTGTAAGCCGTCACGTGACAACAGATTAACGAAAACACACGATTCTTTTAGAATTCTTGTTGTTTTAACAATCATTTGAAACATTTTGTAGTCACTCAATCGTGTCGTATGTAGTTAAGGGTAATGAATGAGTATGAAATATCTGAAATACTGTACTAAATTATAACTTTCGTAACAGTTCAAATATAAAAAAAAAACTGAGCAAAAAAGTCGTTATCGCTACCTAACTCCTATGAAGTATCTAAACATAGTAAAGTTATCTTATGCAAATAGTAGCATTGCCCAACCATTTACCTTTTGATTTACGCTTTTCTCGTTCCTATTTCTACACTTCTAACTTCAACTTAACAAGTGACAAAAGAAAACTAAGCAAAGAAAAAAAAAGCAAACATTGCACAAAAATAGCATCGAGCAGAAAGTATCGCGACATCTCGCCGTGTTCCCGCAACTTTGTCCGCCAGTTGACGGCAACTCGTCTTCGCGGGAATCTCTTTAATCTTTGAGTTATCGCCAAACTACAGTTTTCTTTTATACATTCAATAACAATGGAAGTTTTGTCACTTTTGTCGCTAGAGTTTGGCGCTGACTCTTAATCAGAACTCTAGTTATCACAGGCTATAACGCTGAAAGTGACGAAATTAAAATATAGTGTAGTGCGAGGTTTACGATGAGGTAAATAGAGTCTTTATTAAACGAGTAACAAAACATTCGGGAAAAAATAAAACTTGTACCTAAAGACAGTAATTGTCTTTTACCTATCTACGTTTTATTTAATACTTATTTCAGAATACATGGAATGTTCTTAATATACTAAGTATTGTATTAACCCATATGCTTGGTAGACGTTTCTGATTCTTTAAGATTGCCGGTCGCTTATACTTACTGATGGTTATATAAAGATAACAGTTTTTCCTATTACTTACTTCTTTAACAAGTTAGGTTGTGATGGTAACAAATTGAATCAGTGCACAGAATGTGCGAGTGTCGCTAGCTCAGGTGCAAGGTGCAACTTTGTGCATCAAACTGTCGTTAGTAGCTTATTAACACTTCGCGCTTGATTCATATTTAATAGCTTAGTTAGCTTGTTATACAGTTTACTAAATACCTTGCCAAAGACACCTCTAGTTTCGTTTAATGTAAAAGTTGTATTTTACTACCTATTGACATGAGTATTTTTACAATATATTAATTTAAATCGCTGTTATGTATGGCTAAACATTGAAAATTGCAATTGGAATAGAAATCCCACCAAAAACATTGAATGTAAAAAAAAGCCAATCCTCTACGCAATTCCTCCACCGTAAAAAGTTTTGAGATCGCATAGAAGCCAAGTCCTGTTCAACATTATTTGTAATAATAAATCAATATTTTGTGACTATAATATCAATAGTTTCGTTCACTTTACAATAATATTGACTTGGCCATGAGCACAATAAACTACAAATATAATACAGCATATCTTGGAGAGGTGAAAGTCAAACATGAAGTTTAAAATCAAATAATTAAATACTTTTAGTTTATTCGATTGTTACTAAATGACCGACAGTGAGTATCATCCAACATCAATGAACTGCACATGTACTATGGCGCATGTTTAGTCCATGGTGATCTCAAATTCCAATCAGTCCAATCGTAAAATCATGTCCATAATATATATTTATCAATTCAACACATTATTTCAAGGAGCGACTTTTAACTTGTGCTCATGGCCAAGACAATATTATTGTAATGTGAACAAAACTATTGATATTATAGTCACAAAATATTGATTTATTATTACAAATAATGTTGAACAGGACTTGGCTTCTATGCGATCTCAAAACTTTTTACGGTGGAGGAATTGCGTAGAGGATTGGCTTTTTTTTAAACGGTTTTATTTAGCTCACCCCGTTTGTTTTATTTATTATTTATTCATTCTTGGGTCAAATTTAGAAATTGAAATTTCAGTGCCTTCCTGTTGTCAGATTGATCTGAAATTTGGTACACACCTTTATTTCCGGTGACAATACAATATAGTAATATCAATAATATTGCAAATCCAAGATGGCCGCCGGTACAAAATGGCGGATAACGTAGGGTTTATCAATCCCGTCAATGTGGGTATCAAATGAAAGTGCTCAACCAGTAGAATACAATGTACTATATAAAATTCAAATCCAAGATGGCGGCCTCTACAAAATGGCGGATAACTTAGGTTTTATCAATCCCATCAACATGGGTATCAAATGAAAGGTCTCAACAAGAAGAATACAATTTACTATGCAAAATTGAAATCTAAGATGGCCGCCGCTACCAAATGGCTGATAACAATTTTTAAACGGTTTTATTCAGCTCATCCCGTTTGTTTTATTCTTGGGTCCAATTTAGTAATTCAAACACCCTCTTCCTGTCAACCGATTAATCTGAAATTTTGTATACACCTTTTATTCCGATGACAATACAATATAGTAATATCAATAACATTGTAAATCTAATATGGCCGCCGGCACAAAATGGCGGATTACATATTTTTCCACAACCCCCTCAATATGGGTATCAAATGAAAGGGCTACACAAGTAGAATACTGTCAGCAACCCCAGCAGGGTGCCAGGCGTGCCTGGGCTGCGGGATTGTTCGAAAGAGTTACCGTGGCCCTGGTACATAAAAGGCCTACGACGAAACATAACTATTTTTGTCAGTAAGAGTCTGGCACTCCCTTACCACTGCTGACCCAGGGAGGGGTCACTTGATGATTTTTGGTGTCGTTAAAAAAATGACTTTTTTTTTAATTAGATTGTAATAAATTATCAGGTAAGAGACCGTGTAATAATGATGCACTAAATGAATTAGATAGAATGAGGAATATTCGGTAGGCATTTTCATTAAATACTAAACACTAGAAAATAAAAAATCGGTAAAAAAACTTTTAAGTCAAACGGTTTTATCTTATGTGCACTGAAAACTAGAAAATAAAAAGAAAAGAAAATAGAAAACTAGAAAATAAAAAAATAGTTACTTACCTGTCAACCTACGTAGGGTGTCTTGGTCATATTAGACTAAAAAAATAAAAACGTGGGGCCCCTCTGAAATCCTACCTATGGCAAAGCATATCTTTATACTTTGGTAGATCATGAGCTCAGCGTTCGCTGGTGAAGACGCTACGGCTGATTATATTGATTGTCAAAATCTCCAGTTACGATTATAGTAAGTCGATGCAATCCACACCTATTATACCTCTAGAAGAAAGTACTACAGCAACAGTTAATGGGCCCCACGTTTTTATTTTAGTCTAATATGACCAAGACACCCTACGTAGGTTGACAGGTAAGTAACTATTTTTTTATTTTCTAGTTTTCTATTTTCTTTTCTTTTTATTTTCTAGTTTTCAGTGCACATAAGATAAAACCGTTTGACTTAAAAGTTTTTTTACCGATTTTTTTTTTACATTCAATGTTTTTGGTGGGATCTAATTTATTTTTTGTAGGTCTCTTTCTTCTCTAAGTATATAACAAATTAAATTAACTTACATGCAAGTAACTAAATATATAACAAACTAAATATTTACACCTAAAGTAGCACGTAAACAACATTTTTTTTAACTAAAACATTTCGAATTCTTGAATCGAATATCTTTTAGAATAAAAGAGATCTATTTCAGAGGTAAATGGCGCTATCACATGAAATTATTTGTTTTTTTTTTTTTAAGTACTACTTATACTAAGCTATGTAACGAAACCATAGCGCGATTTAGACCAGAACAACGCCATCTATCGAGCGAGCATGCAGTATTTATTGCACTGCATTAATATGAAAGATTTTATCTGGATTTTATGATTATTCATTTCATTTTAACCTAGCTTTTTTATTCATATGTATGTATATTTAATACATAATAACAATAGTGGTATATTTTATTACGTAACAATAAAACAAATAGTAAAATTTTGTACATAAATAAATAACAAAGTTATCAATGCAGTCAAAATACATACACAATGTTCTTGAAAAACCGCAAATATAAATTTGTTTCCTATTTTTTTTTAAGTTTTAAGGTTTTTATAATTTTCCCTTTATATGTAGCTAATAACCTATCTTGGTGCCAAATTTGAAGGTTCTAAGTTTGCTAGAAGTACCTTAGACTTTTGATGATCGGTCAGTGAGTGAGTCAGTGACAAAATGGTGTAACTTTGATCGCTCATAACTCGTAAACTATTTATTCAAATGTCTTGTAATTTTGAGACTGAGCTTGTTTTAATACTTACTCTTGGTCATCGAAAACTTAAACTCTTAGCTTTGTTCACATGGAAGATACAGGGGGCTGAAATAGCCGCGAAACGCTTCGAGAAAAGATAGTTCGGCCGTGCCCGTTTTGCTCGAGTCTTGGCTGGGGCACTGCCGTGCCCTCAGATACCTACAACACAATTTTATCGAAATAAAATTCAGAATAACTAATTTCAATGACCACAACAAAAATAAACATAGAACTAGCAATTACAAAATGCAAATGTGCTAAACACTGAAAAAACTGTACCAACATACAGTGACCTATTAAACAGTGACGTAGTTCATTGTCTCGCGTTGCCATGGCAACGGGTCTCACCCCGGGGTCTCGAGACCCCGGTTATTGTAGTAAATACAGCTAATGGAAAACTATTTGTACCATTGTCTGCGCCCTATTGTATTACGTACAATACAATGAAATATTTTTGGTTTAGTTCCGCGAATTTAGAACGGTGGCGCTAGTGGTCGGATGTTTGTTGATTGTTGTTGTTTTCCGGGAAATTCTGGAAAATAAAGGATTCCATACATTTAGTATAAAACCTTGATTGTGGTGTAATGAAATAGCAACATCTCTCGAGCATAATAAACTAATTATATGACTACAACAATAAAATCCTTAACATTTACCAGTATAATTACATTGAAAATAATTCGCAGTCCTAATTAACAAGAAAATTTGACAAGTTAAAACAGTAGTGTTTCTTTGCTTTATCGTTAAATTTTTTCTAAAGATTTTACTCGAGTTTGCAGAGAGATTTCAGACGATATGATAAAAAGTACATGTTCAAGCTACCTCTCAAGTTCCTCTAATAGTATACATTGAAAGCATATTGATCAATCAAAAAGACATAACAATTGGTTTAAAACATTGTCAAAGTAATTGCATCTATTATTTAATTGCATTTATTTCCAACCACTCAGTTGTTATGATATTTATATACTTAACACAAAGTTGTGCGCCGCTGAAAGTCCACCGCGTCCGTTGTCTTCAGAGAGAACAGCATAATTATGAATATATTAGCACAAGATTAATGAACTAAAGGCGTCCTCTTTCCTCGCCTATTTACTGTTTTTGTTTGGTCAACAATAAATTATCGTCCGCTACTTTAGAAGATGGCGCCTGTCCGGTCATGTTTTACAATATTATTACATTAAAAAAAGATCACCGGTTTGTATATGTCTAAGATTTATGATATAATTCATAAATAGGCTTATGCAGTGACCTTCTATTACTAATGAGAATGTCAACATACTTCAACTTCACATAATTGTCCTAAGTTCATTCACAATAATATGTTTAATTTGGTCCTACAGGCCTCTCCTATGATTCGTGAACAAAACATGAATATTTCAAAGATGTTCGACTACCCAATTATTGGAAAAATACTTCTCGGAATAAAACGTTACCGGCGCTTCAAATACTCGGGATGTTAATACTTTGCTACAAATGAAATATAATTCCTGAAATACATACGAGTATGTAGCTTCTACAGGTATTTCTGTATGTAGACATTCCTACTGAATACTCGAGTTTTGTTAGTTTTGCAATGGTATTTTATATTTTTAAAGATCACGTTCTATTTTTCTATGAAAGGTCTTGCAGAGGTACTTGATTAAAGTATTTTTTAAAAGAGAATTTTAATAAGGTTCTGTCCCGAAACAGACATTGGGCTAATGACTGCCACATTGACATGGCATATTGTAAAAATCCAAACGGAAATCATCTACTTTCATAAACAATTAGATAAAGTTTCACCGAAGGCACACACTAGTGATGTCGGTAACTTGTCGATAATTGTCGATGAACAGCCGCGCAAGTTATTGTTCGCCAATTACATCGATAGTTTGTATTCACATGTTTGCGAAGTGTTGCCAACTTGTTAGCTGATTCCTGTTAGTCACAGTGCATCGTTCGTTTGATAAGAATGTTGTATGGATTGACGTGCCGTTTATGAGAGGCATACAAAAAAAGGTTTAATTTACTATCAATTGATTGAACAAATCTGTCATAAAATATATAATGGCAAAGCTTATCTTAATCTAACATATCTTTAACACTTTAAAAATCAAGTTCAATCTTGTTTAACTCACGAACGTAAAACGAAGCGAATTTGTAATTTCATAGAAGATAATTCGAGACAACAATTTAATTGTCTTATCAATCATACGTACAACAATCTCTTAAACTCATTACTTAACCGTATTGCAATAATTCGAGAGTAACAATCGCAAAGAGGAGCTTCTCTCGATTGAAAACGTTATTAGACATCTTAAGAGATACAGAGATTGATCACCCACTGTTGCAGATTACCATGCTCAATTACTCACGTATTTCTTTGTATATGTGTGTAAACTTACTTTAAATCAGACTTTAATAAATGCTACAGATAAAGGTTAAAAAGAGCAAACTTAATTAAATTCATGAAAACACCAAAAAGGTTTAAGGTCGTCATGAAAACAACGTCAACACTGAATAAATATTGTTCGCTCAAAGTAAAGGCAAAGCCAAGAAGTAATGAAAAAAAATGTACAACAAAGTCTTCATAAAAAGATTGTTGTTCGGCCAACATTTTACAATTTAATCAAATATTTTATCTTCCTTAGTTGCGACTAGGTGACCATTAATCATGATCTTATTTATATTCGTTTCATAAGGCAGGACGCGAAACTAAACGGGAAATATGGCGGACACGCGGCTCCGATGCCGTGACCTTCAGGGTAACTGATGATTTATCAACCGGGGATACTTTTTGCTCAAATAATATAAAAAAATATCTATATTTTAGCGTGCCTACTCTTTTGATTCACTATTTTCTGATTACTTTATTAGTTTTGCCATTAACTCGTCATGAAGACGTCTAAATATTTCGTTCAGGTTATCCATGTCGCTAAAGAATTTGCATTATATATGAAATATTTCAAGAATGATTGATTACTGTAACTCAGTACTAAAAATATCGTCGACGGATCTGAATCAGTCTTTAATTTAAAGATATCTTAAATCGACTTGGAATCGACAATCGAAACAGAGTATGCTGACGAGCTAACTACAAAGGGTCTTATATGAATTATTATATTAAATCATCATTTGCTGAGTATTTGCCGAGCAGGCCTTATTACCCGCCCCATGAATGTTTGCTCTTCTAATTTATGCGTGAAGTGTGTATTTAAGTTTTGTTCAAGAGAACAATTACATTGTGTAGCCTAGGTTTGGGTATTACCCGGTTAACCGTGTCGAGTTTTTGTTCCATTGTTCTTCATTCACTTTCAATCACATACATTCATATACATATTTACCTCTATGTGTAGATATGGTGACTGAATTTAGCAGAAATGGTTCTTCAATATAAAATGTTTAGCGTAATCTCCCAATAATTTCAGTACTTTTACTTAAGTTAATAAGTTTCCATCCGTAAAAAAAAGCTTCTGTATATCCTTTATCTAAAACCAATAAATCAGTTTCTACACGACCAGTTTCGCAATGGAAAGTGTTCGTGCTAAATATATACAAACGTGCTACAAATACATGTGCCCTTAAGCGCACAGTACAGGAGTCGAGTGGAAACAATCGCTAGTGTTGTCACACATTCCCCGCATTCCCGGGGATATCGTCTGCGACAGTCGCCGTCTAGTGCGGGGCGCCGGCGCCATAGTGATGCGACGACGGCTATTCGAGCGATAGCTTTTTGAGTGTCAATTGTTTTTATGATGGTTAAGAATTTTACCGTTATCGATAAGTGAAGGATTGAAACGGTTTCACAAGTAGGATTTCTGTATGTTTATTAAATGTTATAATTGCATAGCAAAGTTTCACATGCACTGAAATAAACTAGAAATAAAGTACCAACCGAGAAGTTATATACGTTTCCAACGAGTACCTTCGTAATCGACTTTAAGCTTAAGAAGTGATATTAAATTTTAGTTCCAAACTCAAACTTTATCCATAAAACTTCTCCCGTGGAAATATATTTAACAACTACAAATAAGTTATGTCATTTATTAAACGCTTTATACCAAAGAAAAAACACTAAGCCGTCCGCGGAACTTCATCGCAATTATTCGTACTTTCGTAAACATTCCCGCTAAACTTGGAATATTAAAAAATTCTCCCCTCAGAAGTATCGATAAATAAGTGTAAAGTTTGTGTTGTTTCCCAGCCCTAGCGAGTAGGAATTCTGCCCAGTGGGCCGATGATCCCTTTTCTGGAACACAAATTGATTTATAGTTTCATATGAAAATTGCGTCTCACGCATTCCTAATACGGTATTAAGGAATTACGAACATATACGGAACCGGCGCATTCTGGCTAGACGCCCTTTGATCTCGAGAATCCCTTTTCTCCCTTGATTTTGTTTATGGCTGGATTAAAAAGGGATTTTCTTTGAGACTTTTTTTACTTAGGACGTGGTAAGGGATATGGATGCTGTGTTTATCCCCGGGATGTTTAATAAAATATATGAAAATATAGAGCTTAGCCCCGAATATGCCTTTAAGGTTGGATGGCGGATAAAAATACCCTGAATTTGTGCGGCTTAAAATGGTATAACGCCGGGAAATGTACAAATATTAGCCTTTATCATTATTTATTTATTTTGGAGTTAATTAATTCATGAACAGCATGTATAATGAGCTCAAGGAACTCATAAAGTGTGTTCTAAAAGCCATGAATTTATATTCCCATAAACTGCACGGCTCAGGTTATGAACCACGAACGATCGATCGTAACTTGATTTCGGATCAGCGCTCGACTCGAGTATATTTAGATTTTATGGAAAACAGCACTTATGTTATTTAAAGTTTAAGTTGAAGTTGGAATAAAGAGTCGTGTCTTATGGCTCAATGGGGGTCGGATGGTATAGTCGGAGACTCTTGTCTGAACGGTATCTGTTTCATCATTACTGAAGTAAGCTCAGCTCTGTTACACTTCGAGAGGTTTACTTTGATAGCCTGAAAACATCGAAGAAAAACTATGCCGTATTATGGGAATGAAAGAAAAGAAACTGTTTAAGACAGTTAAGAGAAAACACATACAAACATATACTACATGCTCACTACTACACGAATTGTTAGTTTGTAAAAGCTTGTCTAAAAATAAATATGAGTACTCATATGAATCATAAGTAATAACTGTGTTTAATGACCGAAAAAACACAGCATTACTAAAGTCATTTAGTAACGTGAAAATATTCGCACTGATCCCACTAGAGGCTATTTATATTTATTCCTAAGAGAGTTATCTTGTTAGCGATGTAACCAGTGGAGTTCAAAGTCACGATCTCTTAATTAGAGGCCGCCCTTTTACTACTTCTAATATTGCCGGGAAACTGGACAACGTATACATAACTCTTAGGTGCACATCTATAGTAATATTGTAAAAGAGAAAGTTTGTATGTAGGGGTGTTTGTTCCTCTTTCTCACAAAAACTAGCTTTACCTACTCAATGGATTTTGATGAAAGAACGCAGCAATATAGATTATTATCACAATAACATGGGTTACTTTTCATCCAGGTGCCGGAAGTTGTCCCCTAGGACAGTTGTCGAAAACGTTGGCTGAAGCCAGAATTTTTATTCATAAAACTTAGTTTACTTCTAAGCTGTTAATTTTCATTAAACGATATACTCAAGTTGAAATATAAAGTTTTTGAACATAAAAGTGTATCTCGGTAAATCCATCGCCAGTAGCTGAGCATCTTCAGAGTACTTAACTACACAACTTTCAATCGGGTTATAAAAAAGTCATTTCAGCACTTGAAGTACGCACGCGCCGTCGATTACTTCCATGTATTTACTGACTTGTTTTTATTTGTAGACTGTATTTCAAAACTTTGACTATATGCCAGTTTTTCCTTCCTTCGTTATAAATTATCATCCTCTAAGAGAACCTTCCTGTATCATAACTTTCAGGCCATATTTATTAGTATTTAAACTTTCCTCATTCGCTTACAACATAAATAAACTCACACAGTATTATTAATATAAACGGATTAAAGTTACACCAGGAATAACCGTACATTCTCATAGGTTTAAGCTTAGAATAACTTAACTCTGTTTATTAAGGTAGATAGAGAAAACACAGCTTATTTACATTGCCATTATTAAAAGAAACCGTACAAGTCAAAATATTACAACAAAAATATAATCAAACATAAGCCGTCAATCAATTTAAACCAAACGCCTTTAAAAATAACCCTTCCAATGCTGGGGCTATTTATAAACCCCTTGCGATCGGCATCGGAACTGAAATACCAGCACTCGAGATGCATTACACGCGGGTTCGTTGCATCCAGTGCTTAGTGAGGCAATTTATCATCTGTATGAGTTTCATGTACTTATACTATTGTCGGGATGACGCTAAGATGCAAGCTCTTGTCGTGCTTTTAGTGACGCACGCTATTTATCTTGTGTATGAGCGTTTAAGTTTCATGTGCACGTTGTTTGAATGTGACTATGTCATAAGTATTTAATAATGATCAATAGGTACCTGTATATTTGCACCACACGAGCAAATTTTCCCAAGCCACGTTATTCAAGAAATTATCTCTCAAGAAAAGTTTTCAGACTTTACATAAATATTAATTTCTTCTTGTGAAGACTTTTTACATAACATTTTAATGGTCCATGAACAGGTAGTGGTATAATGTTGGTAGCTGTAAATCATAGGTTTAGTGCGCCGATACAGGCGGGCGGGGCGCGGAAGTGGCGATATTTCAGAGTGACCCCCGCTGCGGGCATTACGGACCGGCCGCTGCAGCCGGAGGGTTGACACACCACGTGCCATTATTGTCACAACTTACATATAAATGGAAAACCTAAAATGTTACCGGATACGGAGTATAAGAACGCTAAGTTATGCTCGTTCAACAATAAGTTGAAAGTTTGAAGCTTTATATTCAACGTAGGCAGTATTCAAAATAATATAAAAAAATACTTTCACATAAAATGTGAGTAACTTTTAAGTCATTAAGTTACACAATACACATGAATTCGATCCGTACTGATTTCCCACTCGCTCAGCGCTTTCCGAACCAATAAATAACATCAACATCGAATTCGTTACAAATAGCGATACACACGTAACTCACGCACGTCCAAAACAAACGAGCGCCGTGAAAAAATCGTCCACAAACCAAAACAGAGAGTGCGTCGATGCAGACACGACACGGATGCAGCGTCGCGACGCCAGTCGACCGGCGGACGCCGCGCGCGACGCACGCCGCGCCATGTGACGCGCTGCCGGGACAGGCCGCCATGACCGAGGGGGCGGCGCGGCCCAGGCCTCCGCCGCCCCGCAAGCCCGACTCGCTGGCGCTCGCGTGGCCGCGCTGGGAGGACCCGCCGCCGCCCGCGCCCGACACGCAGCGCCCCACGCCCGCACATCTCAAAGACTTCGATGGCTTCAGTCCGTACACGCCGCCGAACCCGATACACACCGACCGGCGGCCGCGGCGGCCCCAGAGCGTAGTGTCCCCGAGACCCCCAGTGAACCACCTCGCGAGGAGGCCGCACTCCATCGGCTCCGTGGACGATGAGTGGGGCCCGGTGCCGCTGCTGCAGCCGGTGCCGCGCCGGCCGCGGCCCGTGCCGGGCGCCACGCTGCCGCGCGCCACCCTGCTGCCGTCCTCCCGAAGTGACTATCAGTTGCAAAGACCGGCGATTATGACGAACGGCTACGGTGCCGTGCCGCCGTCCACGTCGCGCCGGCTGTCGCTGCCCGGCGGGGTGCAGAACCCGCCCAAGACGTCGGCGACGTTCCACGGGCTGTCGGCGCTGGTGGGGCAGTACCCCTCGCTGGGCACGCCGGGCACGCCCAGCACGCCGGCCGCCGTGCGCGAGGCGGTGCGCCACCTGCTGCAGCAGCCTCGCAATGGCTTCCCCATCATGGATCAGAAGCTGTCCCTCTTCATCGAGATCCTCGACGCACAGGAACGATTTTCACAGGTACAGGTACTAACACTCGTCACACACACCACACACAGCAGACAGGTAGATCGGGATTATTATAAGATAAAATCCGGGTTAGAGCACATTTATTTCGGTCACATAGGTTTTATCTGTTTTATCCGGTACTCTGATATTTATATTGGAATTATAAAATAACATACTCAATGTGCGTAAAAATACAAAAAGGTCAAAAGTTGTGTTATGAATTCAGTGCTCGAAATAACTGAACACAGAATTGAATTGGTCGGTGTTATGATAGTGTTAACAACGAAATTAATTGAAAGTAATTACGGGCATTAGCGAGGCGATAAAGCCGCCAAAAAATTAATTGTTCGGAAAATGATAATGATTATTCAAAAGCGGCATCCGTTGTTTTCAGTGATAATGCAAATTTGGGTCGTGTTAGGAGTTAACTTGCGAGTGGCTGACGAAGTTTGCGTCTGTCTCAATCATCCCTCCGCGGGAATTTATAATGCTCACAATGTTATATTGAATAATCCAATACATGAGTTTGCGTCAGTGCGCCTCCGTCACAACTTCCAGACAACACTTGCAAGTTTTTAAAAGCTTTGAAATTGTGAAATGACTAAGAAAGTGTATTGTCGGGGAGGTCTCGTAACGTATGGAGCGTATTAAGACGTAGTGCTAAGTTTAAGCTGGCACTCGCAAGACATTTCGCTCATAAAATATGAGATGAGCGTTTTGAGGCGTGCAGCCTCTCGGCAGAATGTCGGCATGCTTTTGATACACATATCTGCGTGTGTCCTATGTGAAGCCGGTTTCGGAATTCTGTTTGCGATGCGAGGCGGGTTATGTATGCACATACGCTGCACGCATAATCACGGCAAAGTATTGAGAGCGATCCGCGCAAGGCATTCATTACTTTCTGGGAACTTCACTCGACTGAAAACTGAATGAAAAAAAATATGAAAATGGATGCCAGGCTTTTACTTTTCGATAAATTGAACGAGTAGTCGAATTCCATGCAAGCCTGAAGTTCAGTGTTGAGTGAAATTCATCAGAATATCTTACTTGAATGGAATTCAATGAATAAGCGGGCGATAATGTAGCTCAGACGGTTAATGGCTATACAGAAAATATATTTTAAATTCACGTAACCATTTCAGTGGTATAATTGATGCTCAAGCCTACAAGGCTCACAGGCCTCAATTGAAAGCCTATTCAGGCTCCGACACCTACCAATTAAAATAATGTCATTCTGCTAACAATAACTGGAGCGTTTGACAATATTGAATTCAATTAAAAAGTACGTACTTCCCGAAACACTTGGGATGAAAGAGTCTGAATTCAACTCGCACCGTATTGTCGGTTGAATTTCATGGCGCTCACTCGACCTCGTTTTAAAGAGGCTTTTGTTTCAATATGAAAAATTACTCAAACTGAAAATGTTGAGAGGAAAAGTATTACATCTTGGTTTGGAGATGCTCATTAACCTTCCTGTGACACACTGGAGAGTGTTCGAGTGACGCCCCACTTGACTTTATTTAATTGTAATTGAGCTTACACTCGCAAAATTCTATTCTTTCAATGTTCTAAAAATACACAACGTGAAATATCATTATGTCTGAATAATGTTGTTTTGACTTAAAAAACTTAAGTCTGTACAGCTGACTAGCACAGTTACACTCATGAAAGTGTACTTAAATAAAATAAGTACTAAATTGTAAGCAATAAGTATTAAACTTTGTTCTAATACCCCCTAAAAACTTTACAGACTTACACATGCTAAGTCGTGGATACGACTTAAGTTAAAGTTTAAGCTACTAAGCCATATCCAGAATGAAATAGCAACATCAAGTGAACTAAGTTTTCTAATAAACCTATAGATTTGACATGAATTACAGTATTCGCGATTTTAATATACTTGACTCGGGGCTCGTCGGTAAATCGTAGCGTTACGTAGCGGCGTAGCGGCGTAGACGCGTAGCATGTGCTACGAATAGCCTATAACTATTTTACTCGGGTTTTATGTATTTCGAATTCTCGTTGGGTTTTGGTGGGACAACGTGATGACGTGTATATGTAGGTAGGACAGGATAAACAGGACCTTTTATTTGTCAATATTTCTTTCTAAAACGCAATTGTTTTTTATCCCATCAGTCTATAAAAGGCATTAAAAATTGAAAAGACGTTGGATGACGTCCCAGGCCGTCTGGGCAGGACACACGTACGGATATGGTCGTCCAGTGAGCACGTCGCTGAAACATTCAATATACAGTATGAAATAATAATCAGTTTGAGGCGCTCTCGTATTATAACTTCCATATTGCTTTTACTTACAAGTTTTATTGACAGAACTTCGCTAAGTTTTTGCTTTGCGCTGCGTTTTAAGCGATATTTAATGTTTTGTTGAAGTTACATGAGTTTACTGGATTAAAGTGAATAGTCGTATAATTGTAAAAATGTTTTTAGTTTCGTCAATAGTGTCAATAGTGTAGTTCGTAATAAAGAGGCTAAGGCCTGCACGGTTCAGTATGGAAATCAGGGCTAGACTTTCATGTTAAAATTATATGATACTCATATTTTTTTAATTTCGACTAAAGAATATAGTTGCACTAGGTCAGTTCATGCGTTTTGTGTCAGTTTCAGCTCATTTCAGCGGGTTTCAGTACATAGTGCAGCTGAAATGATCGCCGTGACCCACTTACAGTAATGAGTAAAGTTTTCCCCTCCACTTGCTGTTATTACGGTTATACTTACTTTTCAGCTTCAGCGAGATATCGTGCGTGTGTTCCATTCGGATAGTGACGGTGAAATGTAGTTTCAGTTTTTAAAATTCGTTGTGATTTTTAAATGTAATTTTAAATTATTTTTGTATCTTTTATGTATTTCGTATTTTTTTAC
This sequence comes from Helicoverpa zea x Helicoverpa armigera, assembly GCA_033682625.1. NCBI lineage: Eukaryota > Metazoa > Arthropoda > Insecta > Lepidoptera > Noctuidae > Helicoverpa > Helicoverpa zea x Helicoverpa armigera. The sequence goes on along the minus strand of JAWIIS010000049.1, from coordinate 10,162,827 downwards.
TGGATATGTGTGTGTTGTCGTTGTTTCACATCATCACATCACATCATCAGCCTATCGCAGTCCACTGCTGGACATAGGCCTCTCCAAGTGCACGCCACTGAGATCGATTTTCGGCTTCTCGCATCCAGCTCCTGCCAGCCGTCTTGCGCAAGTCATCACTCCACCGTGCCTGAGGACGTCCTACACTACGTTTGCCGAGGCGCGGTCTCCACTCTAGAACTCGTTTACCCCAACGGTTATCGGTTCTTCGGCTAATATGGCCAGCCCACTGCCACTTCAGCTTGCTGATTCGGTAGGCTATGTCGATGACCTTGGTTCTCTGACGGATTACCTCATTTCTGATGCGATCCCTCAGAGAAACGCCGAGCATAGCTCTTTCCATAGCCCGCTGAGCGACTTTAAACTTGTGGACCAGCCGTACCGTCAGTGTCCACGTTTCGGCTCCGTAAGTCATGACAGGTAGGACGCACTGATTGAAGACTTTTGTCTTTAGGCACTGTGGAATCGACGATGTTAGGACTCGACGTAGCTTCCCAAATGCAGCCCAACCCAACTGAATTCTCCTATTCACCTCGTCCTCAAAGTTGTTTCTACCTAACTGCAATGTCTGCCCGAGGTATACATATTTCCGAACAACTTCGAGAACGGCGCCGTGTATCGCAATCGGTTCCGGTAGAACATGTTCATTGAACATGACCTTGGTTTTGTCCAAGTTCATCCGTAGGCCGATGCGTAGAGAAGATTCAGCCAGGTCGTTAAGCATCTGTTGTAGGTCCTGCAGCGTTTCCGCCATGATGACGATATCGTCAGCAAATCTCAAGTGAGAGATGTGTTCGCCATTGATGTTGATGCCGCGTCCTTTCCAGTTCAGCGTCTTGAACATATCCTCCATTGCATTAGTGAACAGTTTCGGGGAAATAACATCCCCTTGTCTCACTCCTCGATGCAACGGTATGGGCCTTGTTTGCTGATTCTGTACTTGGACGGACATTGTAGCGGCTTCGTAGAGACATCTCATCACTTGGATGTATCGCCAATCTACTTGACAACGCTGCAGGGACTCCAGAACAGACCAGATTTCAACCGAGTCAAAGGCCTTCTCATAGTCCACAAATGCTAGACACAGGGGCTGATTATACTCTTCGGTCTTCTGTATAATCTGCCGCACTGTGTGGATGTGGTCTATGGTGCCGTATCCGCTCCGAAACCCAGCCTGCTCCGGTGGTTGGAATTCGTCGAGTCTTCGCGCAAGTCGGTTCGTGATCACTCTTGAGAACAGCTTATAGACGTGGCTTAGGAGGGAAATGGGTCGATAGTTCTTCAACTGGGTTTTGTCTCCCTTTTTGAAGAACAGGACGACAACACTCCTACTCCACGCCTCTGGAGTTCTCCCTTCAAACAGGACGGCATTAAAAAGCTTCTGGAGCTCCCCCAGTACGGGCTTACCTCCTGCTTTTAAAAGCTCTGTTGTAATGCCATCCTCGCCAGGGGCTTTTCCATTTTTGAGCTGTCTCAGAGCGATCTCGATTTCGCCACTGCTGACTTCTGGCAGGTCTTCGGTGAAATGGCGTGTTAATGTGGCTCTAGAATCCTCATTTCCGGGATCAGGTCGAGATGCATGCGATGCGTATAACCGGCCATAGAAATTTTCCACTTCCGAAAGGACTGCCGGCACCGAAGAAACGACTTCTCCACTTGTTGTGGTCAGCTTCGTCAAGTGGCTTCTTCCAAGAGATTGTACGAACACCTTTGACCCCCGATTCAGCTCAATTGCTCTTTCAATGGCAAGAGTATTGGAGTACCGGAGGTCGCGTCGTACGTGCTTGTTGATCTCTTGGTTTAGAGCCCGCTTAGCTGACGAAGTGACAGGCGGGTTTTCACGTCGTTTCTTCATAAGCCCTAATGTCTCTTCCGAAAGCTTTGATTTCTTGTCCTTACGCTGCATGTTACAGAATCTCGAACCTTCCTCCCTGAGGATCCGAACCACATATTCGTGGTTCTGGTTAACGTCTGTTGTGGTTTCCACGGCGGCAAATCGGTTCTCCAAATTTGACTGGAACGTTTCGGATCCTGTCATGGTTTGGAGCAGTGTTGGTCGGAGCCTGGCCTTCATCAGACGGAAACGTTCGGCCTTGAAGTTGATATTCAGAGAGCCTCGGACAAGTCGGTGATCGCTACCGGTATTAAACCTATTGATCACGGAGACGTCTCTGAATATGTGCTTCTTGTTCGTCATGATGAAGTCAATCTCATTTTTAGTCATAGTGTCGGGGCTTTGCCACGTCCACTTCCTTTGGGGCTGCTTTTTGAAAAAGGAGTTCATCAAAAAGAGCCCCTCGCGTTCGAGGAAGTTGACGAGCATTTGCCCCCTATGATTCCTGCTTCCAAATCCATGGGATCCTACTGCCGATTCGCCGCAAGTCTGTACTCCCACTTTAGCGTTAAAGTCCCCCATGACAACGGTGTAATGGGTCTTTGTAGTGAAGTGGAGGGCCCTTGATATATCATCAAACATATCCTCCACTTCATCGTCTGAATGTGTCGAGGTCGGTGCGTACACTTGCACTACCTTGAGGCTATACCTGTCGGTGAGCTTTATGATAAGGTACGCTACCCTGTTCGACACACTAGACACCTCCACAACGTTATCAGCTAGGGACTTATTAACCAGAAACCCAACGCCACCTTGGGATTGTTGGTCTCCCTCTCGGAAGTACATTAGGTGACCTGATTCGAGGGTTATGGTGTCCTCCCCCTCTCTTCGAACATCACATAACCCTAATATGTGCCACCTAATCTTCCCAAGTTCCACCTCGAGTTGCGCCAGATGCGAGTCAAGCCGTAGCGTGCGGCCGTTGTACGTCGCCAGAGTCAGTTTTGTTTGGTGGCCTCCCGTAACCCGGAGATTCTTCGCACCCCCTGCCCCGCCGTAACCACGGTCGCCACCGTGACCGGGAATAGCGGGACTGCCGGGAACTAGGGGCCGTGGCTTTTTTGTGCTGCTCATGGAGGTATTTAGCCTACTGCTATCACGCTGGCCAGACGGGTTGATAGAGGGTTTTTTTTCGAGTTTTCCTTCTCTCGCACTGGTGTTCGGTGCAATTGTCTCCATTAGTCGACTTCTACGACACCCACTGGAAGAAGGGGTAGCGACATATGTATTCTTAAGCCGTCGCTACACGGCATTGTCGTTGTTTATAGAGGCAAAAAGTAGCATAATATTATCAATCTTATTTGTGAATTCAAGAATTTTCACTCTTTAAACGCGTACGCTTTAACTTTGTTATTTTAACGTTCCTAATTTAATGTAATTCTCCATAGTCAGCGCTGAAACTGAACGCGTGGTGTCGATTCTAAGATGTTCTTATTTCTCTGTCTCTCTCAGTATTAATAATTACACTTCTTACCGTATATCCCATAAAGTAAGAGAACCAACGTAATTACTTTAAAGAAAACGGAACGAATAAGCAAAACAGAATTAACCTCTCCACGTTTTCTTATCCCCATATTATCCTCCCATACAGCGCTCAGCTCCGGGTGAAAAAGTCAATATTGTGTGGAGAGAGTGTTTGTCCGTCTTGCACTAAAGACAACACGGTTAGAGCTTTGTCCGTCCCCAGCAATTAGTGAACACCGATAACACCCTTTACACCACACGACAATATTGTCTTAACTTTATTCAATAAACTTCTAGTTTTAAGCACCGCAAAGTTTCAACACCTAGTCTTGTCTAGTTTGAAAATCAAACTGTAGTTTTTGATTAAATGAAATATTGACTAATTGGACAGCTGAAGGGGACTTTGGGTATCGGTTTCGTTATTGGTTCAATAGTCTATCAAAATTAATAGTTTGTAGTTGTTGTTGTATTCGAAATAACAATTTCTCATTTGTCATACCTAATCCAGGTAATTTAAGCTCGCGTAAAGCGATATCCAATATATTATAATGTACAAGCATAACAAGTATATCGTCGTAACTAGGTTAATTTGATCCACAACACACGCCGTCAAATAAACAGAATTTCATAACATCAGTCATTACTGCCGCCAAACAGTCAGATCAAATTATTCTAATTTAAAACAAAGCCACACGTTTCATGCATAATTCTCCATCAAAAGCCAAACTTTATGAATAGTCCACGAAACAATGCAACGGGTTTCGGTATGCCAGAAAAATCCATTTTACGGTAAAAACGGTGCGACTCACAATTTGCGCTCGCCGTGTTATCGCGCCGTATCGCGCCGCGTCGCGGTCGTATCGTCGCCGCGTCGTGCCGTGTAACGCGGAGCTCTCTCGCTAAAAGCAAGCGTAGATTTTTCTATTTTGTTTCGCTTCAGAGTTAAAATTAGTGCTCGTTTTAGCGGCCCGGCCACACATGCCGCTATAGACATGTTGGAACTATTCTTATTAAATGCTCACGTTTTTGGGGATTTTCGTGCGTAACATCACAGAGTTATTTCATGACTCTCCGGGCATTTGTTGTTATTTTCACCAGAACTTTCGTAGTATGTGTTCATACACCCTAATAGTCTTTAGGGTCATTAATCACATTTCTAGTTATGAAAGTAATAGTTGGCATCGTCAAATAGTTGAGTAATCAGGGCTCGTCTCGACAATTTATTATCTCGTTAGGAACGTTTCTTCTCCGACCGAAGTTCGTCGAGTGAAAAATTAAAATTTATTCTTTCACTGAACTTTAATCCTTTGATGAAGGCTTTTTGTAAAAAATAACTATCTGCCTGTCTTTCTGGTCGCCTGGTGCTCGCGTGAGCAGGGTAATCAGCCGGATTATTGCTTTAAATGCATTCGGTTTATATGAGCGGCTGTAAAAATGCTATCATAGTGCTTTTCATTAATAAATATTATTACTGTGTGTTTGTGAAAGTAAAGACGATTAACACAAGCATAACATCATCATGCCACAGTGTTAAATACCTACCCCACATGATTATGTCAACAAGCCTGTAGCCTTTCAGTCTCTCAATCACCATTTTGAGCACTTTCCCCGTGTCTCCATAAAGTCCACCATGACACGGAAGGTCGCTCACCTGTCGACATAATCCCGTCGTTGTCGCTGACAGCTATGGGAACTCATGGGGCAGCTTTTTGTGCAAGATTACTCTTATGGTGAGATGTGACGTGTTATGGTGGCTTGAGAGAGAACTGTTACCGTTGTATGTGTGTGTGTGTGTGTGTGTGCTAATGTCTTGATGCACACAACGTCCTTGCAAAGACTTGTATAATATTTTATCTACTTAGCACTTTTTGAGAATAATATATTCTCGCTATTTGTGTAGCATTCATATAAACTCTTTTGCAAAAAAAGCGGGCACCTATGCGAAATCTTAGTTTTATGGACTTTACGTGTATTTCAAAGGGTTTTAATGATTTTAATATGTTTCTAGCATCAAGAGAGTTAGCCGAGCATGCGCGAGAGTGTATTCTAAATTTGAATTGTGTACAATTGCTAAGAAATTGGTTAAACCTTGTTTTGGACTAATTGCTGGCAGAAAGTTCGTCGGTGTTTTGAAAAGTTTTTGAAGTGATTTTCAGAAAAATGATAATGCAGTTTTAATTAAGGATTAATGTACTTTTTTGTTGGATCAAAACATTTTTGAAAAACTATGCGTATTTGATAAAATTTTCACCTGCTCTAAATGGGATATACTGATGGTTGATGGCAATGTTAAGAGTTTCGGTGTTTTAGTGTAAAGCGTTCTATTGCTTAGATATTGTAGCCACGTGTTTCAAAATATTGCTTTTTCATAAATAAACACTATTTAGAAGAGTATCAGTACTTTGAGCTGCGACAAAACCAATTTAAAGTAAGCAGTGCCGATCACAACTCGTCTCCTATCAGACTTTGACATTTTTAAAAGTCTTGAAATTCTACAAAATACAGAAAATAGCGCATAGACTATGAGCACGAGGTCTTAAGGTCTCGTAATCACTGATTTTTAAACAACCTCGTCTCTTGGGAAACTCCGTAGACCTCTGAAGATCTATGAGTCTGAGCGTTCAAATAGCGTGTTTACATCCCACGGATATTTTATTAAATAAACTTGCCTACAATGAGATTTTCTGGCATCCACAGCACTTTCTTGTTTAAATCATAACAATAATTGGCTATCTGCTCATTTCTTAAGAACCATACGTTTGGCCAATAATTTTGAATTCTTGACTCCCTTTCAGCTAAATCGTCGTTTAGCAACCCGATACCTATGGAGTTATCGAGAGCTTCAACGCGGCCATTATTTGACTTTTTAGATAGCTTTAACTCTCCTCATAATTTTTCATGTGGTTAATTTTAACATTTATCACAAAATTTGGTATTTTTTAAATGTCAAAGTCCGATAGGAGACGAGTTGTGATCGGCACTGCTTACTTTAAATTGCTTTTGTCGCAGCCAAAGGTACTGATACTCTTCTAAATAGTGTTTATTTATGAAAAAGCGATATTTTAAAACACGTGGGTACAATATCTAAACAATAGAACGCTTTACACTAAAATATCGAAACTCTTAACATTGTCATCAATCATCAATATAGCCCATTTAGAGCAGGTGACAATTTTATCAAATACGCATAGTTTTTCAAAAATGTTTTGATCTAACAAAAAATTACATTAATCATTCATTAAAACTGCATTATAATTTTTCTGAAAATCACTTCAAAAACTTTTCAAAACACCGACGAACTTTCTGCTAGCAATTAGTCCAAAACAAGGTTTAACCAATTTCTTAGCAATTGTACAAAATTCAAATTTAGAATACACTCTCACGCATCCTCGGCTAACTCTTTTGATGCTATAAACATAATACAATCATTAAAACCCTTTGAAATACACGTAAACTCCTTAAAACTAAGATTTCGCATAGGTGCCCGTTTTTTTTTGCAAAAGAGTGTATTATGATGTAAAATCCGACTGTTTTATGAAGCCCAATACATACACACTTTCATACATATTTTAAGAGGTAATAACAACATATAGAGAGCAACATTATCCCATCAGCGTAGCCATAAACTGGTTCATTACAGCATGTTTATTTACCCATCACCCCATAGTTTTTCCCATAAAGTTGGTTCGATGGGAGTTGGCAGCTGTCCACGGTTTCGTGTTGCTGCCAAAATGCATACTGTAAGCTATACATACGTCTGTATGGTCATGACTCTGAGGTGAACAGGGTTAAATTTTATGGTAAATAGTCATATATCTACTCACCATAATATACGTTTAACAGAATCAATTTCTACTTTCGTATTTTAGAAAAATAATTGTAAATAAGTTCCGGTGCTGTACGACAAAGTAACTTTCAAGATGATAATATTATTTTGCGTATTTTTACTTTTTTAGGTAGCGAACATGTCACTACACAATTTATCCTACAGTTTCTAACGATACTCAATACTTATAAATACGTCGTAGAGTTGACAAAAATGTTATTTTGTTATTGTTTATGTTACTAACACGACACCCTGGAGGGAGATCGCAGTAATAAAATTATGGCATATTTGTACGTGCCGCGAGTTTTTCACACGTTCGCGTTATAAACAGAGAAATTGCTGTTTATTATGTTTAGTGTAATAGCTTTTTAATGTATCTGCTTTATAGCCAACTGGGTATTGACAAAAAAAGACCGTATTTCTTTAAAAAATATCTGTTTGTGTTTTATTTATAAATTATGCATTACAAGACTCAATATCATCATCTTTTGTAACTTGATACAAATCGCGCACAAATTAATCACATGATGATATAACTGTTCTAATTTAGACGCGCGAGGGTGTTACAAAAACGATCACACAATACAGTTTCAATGTTTTCCTTTCAAATTGCACAAAGACTACTTCAAAGGCAACATTGCTCCCATACATCTTTATTTACAAAGATAACCGTGCTAGCCAATTGCTTCCTCCTGCAAATAATGAACCTTATTCCCCTAATTTAGAGTTGCATTTCAGATGGATACAATTTGTCACTTGTAAAGTATAAAGTTGTATCTTCAAAGTACAGTCGACGAAAATGATTCCCAATTACTAGTGTCCCCACATCTTGTTCCGCTCTTGTTAATTCTTTTGTGAAGAGTGGAATTAAAAAATAATACGCGTCGTTTCAGGGCCGTTTGATTAAGAGCTTTTGATGCGAATTTATTTCGACGAAAGCTGAAGGAAGGATGTTAATAAGATTTTATGTTGGTAGAAACTCGTTTCGGAAATTAACGAAGCACACTTTTTGATCATTTTTAGAATGAGTTTAAAAAACTTTTGGTTAAAATTGCAAAGCTCAAGTGTTTACAGAGCCGAAATAGGTACTAATAAAATGAAACCTGAATATATGACCTTTACAAAATTGGTTATAAATAAACATGGAATAACGTTAAATAAAACAGAATGTTTCATCAGAATAAAAAAGGCAATCACTAAACTCGGCAAATGTTAGAGAATCATTCAGAATTCAGTGTTATCTAGAAATAGGTCGTCAGTTTGTTTACAGGGCGGTGGCGATCCGTTATTTTTCAGCGCTTTCGATCCGTCTTTATTAATGTTGGTGACGTGCGAGTAACTACACTCGCGCATATACTCCGATGTTTGTGCGGCCGACTGTACCTGCGACTGACAATAATGGATACCGTCGCGTTTCGATACGGATTTATAAATGAAATAAACTTTGTTTTCAGCTAACAATTTCGTAGTGAGTAATTTTTGTACGTATGTTAGCAGCAGAATTGAAAGTGTCATTAATTTTTCATTCCAATATAAGTTGTATTAGGTTAATTTCTTAAAAAGTGTGTTTGGAAAGTATCAGCGAATGTTGCGTAGTACTTTAGTGGTAAAAAACTTGTTATTTCTCCGACAAACTTTCACAAAAACCCTGTCAATATTTTCACCCCAAAGTTAAATACCCAACAAATTCTTAAATAATTTAGCCGCGAACATTTTTTCGGCGTAAAAAACGGAATAACATGTATACAGGGGTAATGATCCGATCAACGATTTTGTTAAGTCATCATACTGGACCAGGGTAAGTAGACCTGCCATTCCTTCTTTTTTTAAACACGAGAGTGATTTTTTTCGTTGGCCAGGGGTCAAGTTACGCTGGTTGATATATTACAAATTGCGTAAACAAGTTTAGTGGGAACGTCAAATAAGACTGATGTACTTTTAACTTGGTTCAGAAGCATGTTAAATAAGTATTTTGATAGCGATTGAGAGGGATATATTGGCTTTCAGTTTTTTGAAAACCGCTGCCTTCGTAGTTACATATTTCAGATTAAATGATAAATATTAAGCTCCTTTTAGGTACTCATTTTGTAACACTTCCTAATATATTTTTGATGCCATCTCAAGAATGACTGGACCTATTTGACAATATATCTCATTATCAGATACATCTATAAAGGTTACACAAAACATTTACGAAATTGGAAACCAGCTAATAAATAATCTATAAACAGCACTTAACTCACTGAATATGTTCATAGACGTAAGTAAAACTCGCTATTTGTACCGTTCAGTCGGGCTGCCGGTAAAAGTTGCAACAGTGCATACGCTGCAGCAGATTACCGCTCCATTACTTACGTCCATCGCTCCTGCATTCACTTATACTTAGCACTTTGACCAGTTTATAGCTAAAAGCTTATGTGTTAACTCTATATAATAGACGAAATATTTTAGGCTAAAGATTTGAGGCTTTCAGATGATCGAGCTAATCAAATGATCTTAATATGGTGATTAGAAATATATTTTACGAGTCTGTGTCTGCCAAGTGGGTGGCAGCATTTATCTAGAGGTATAACAATAACCGAACCATTTTCAGTCGTCAAATCACCGACTTATGGCTAGTTTGATGCTTATCTTTATAGTTTAATAGTACAATGTAATCTTCATGTCAGAAGGCTTTTCCATCTAAAGCGGTAAAGCTCCATAATATCTTCAAAATTACGCCAGAAAAAATGACAGTCAATTTCGAAGATAACCAATAAGTGTACGCAAATGTAGCTTGAAGTCATTACTTGGCTGTAACATACATAACCCAAATTGTTCTTCCTGAAATACCCGCTTATCTACATGAGGCACATCATGACATACGTAATGATGTCACTTGGCACTCAGTGGTACACTCTTAGCGCATCGGGCGACCTTTTTGACAAATTATCATGTCGTTTTGTGTACATGATGAATGCGAGGATTTTATGAGCACTTGTCGTTTGTGGAGTATGTTGCGGTCTCCGCTAAGTATGACTGATGGATGGTTCTGATAGTATCTTCAATGGTGTTTTTGGGTATAACTTTAGAGCTTACTGGTTTTAATTTTACGTTTTGGTTTCGATAGGCATCTTTCTTAACTTAGTAACTTGAGTGACAAATATTTCATCGTCTTAAAACTGTCATCCTATCTTTTAGTCTTCTTCATGGCTTTAAGTAAATAGTAGTTGACACGAGTCCGTTCTTAATGTTGAAACATTTTCATCATATTTAATAACGAAATAGAGTCTCAAGTATAATAATTTAATGTAACAAACACACAAGTTCAGCAACAGCGGCAGATATCACAATTTGCATAGTGGAAGTGACATAAAATTTCGTCCATTCTTCAAGCGTACGCCGCCGGCGCTCAGGTGCACACTTGCGACTTTACAAAATAAAAGTCGCGCGATTTTTCAACGCCCCTCGGTCCCCGCTCCGGCGATTTTGCGCAATTGACCTAATTATGACGTCGAGGAATTTAGCACTGAAAATAGTTTGAAAAATTAAATTTTTCAGTTCCAGCTGAGCTCAGCACAAACTATTTAATTTAACGACTATTATACTATTACGGTTCTTTTCGAAAGTGAAATCGTTTCTTAAATGAAAACCTTCGCTGTTACCTTTATAGAATCTTTATAAAATCGTTTTGGATATAACTTAGCTTGGGTACGAAATGAAATATTTTGTTGTAAGAATCCCAAATGATTTCACTTTAACTTGATCGAAATTCTATTACACGGCGTACGATTTAAATCTTCTTTACAGACCCTTTATCGTCAATAAATTAATCTTCTGGTGAGTCTATTCGGTTCGTATAATCTGTAGCATTATTTGTAGAAGTTGCCAACTTGTATAGCTTAACTACTAAAGCATTCCAAGAATACCTACAGCAGAGTGTAAGTTACGAGTGGGGCCGGATTAGCCGCTTGTTCATTGGCTGCTGTAAGATGCAGCTCGTCCCTTACATTTGCGTGTCGAATATTTGATTAAGTAGTAACAAAACGTTGATCATTTATTCAGTGTCGGCCGGCGTATAATTTGTTTAGGCCCTTTCATTACCCGCGGAGATGTTCGCCGGGATTACGTCGGGTACTCGAACCAATGTTACAAATGGTTTCGCTGTCAATAAATGTAATGTTGTTAGTCTGTACGTCTGTTGTTTGAGCTCAACCTCGTGGAAAATTCATGTTTTATCTGATTTCATTTGATGGCCATTGTAAGTTCAGTAATACTGTTAATTAATGCTTACATTTTGATTTGATTTAATTCAATTGATTTCCCAGCTAGTATGCTTTGAACAATAAACGGATTCGACTTTTGGTAAATGATGTAAATAATTTGATTAATGTTCAATCTATTTACTAATCGGGATAAAATTGCGAGTTTTGTTCAGTACATTGTATGGTTTAATATCGACGACATCTAGTAGTAGTCATTTGATGACATAGAATATTCAGTGTGCGAGGGAGGGCGCCTCATTAAATTTGAATATTCTCGTCCGTATTTACAGACACCCTTGTAATTGAGCGTGTGACGATGTTTTAATTCATTATTCCTTTGTTGCTGTTGCCTTGATTAAATTTGAAACATCTTGTAAGGGATCGCTGGGAAAGGCCAATGAAATGGAACCTCTTTAATATTTTAATGTTTCTCTTTTCACGGGAAATTCGTTATTTGTAATTTTCCCCTTGATGACGCAACAACGATAACTTTATTATGGGCTGCTATTGTGTAGCGGTTAAAGCCGTATCTTTTCTGAAGTTCTCTCGATAAATCCATGACGTTATCATCATCTGCAACAAGAAGGCCATTGTGAAATGATTTCAATGTGAAGCCTGATAAGCTGCGTGCACAATCTCGACATAAAGGCTTTTTGTGACCCTCCCCAGTCACCGGTTCATTTGTCAGGGGGTCCTGCGAAGCGTTCCTTAGTTCCCAATTTATTAGTAACATACGTACTTGTATATAACGCACAATTTTTTCCTACGTGCCAATTGCTTTTTATTATTTTCCTGTTACTGAAGTTAAGTAATGTGTGAGTGGGAAAAGGAATTTGCTATATAAAACTCTATGAACGATTCCTCAAAAAAAGGACTTGGGTCTTTAAAAGCGAACCTTTTTTTACTCTTAAATTATTTTGTGGAATTCCACTAGCTAAAATACTGTTATGTTGATCAAAACGCAGTGTAACTTAAGTTGAGTGTTTCCGATTTATTTGTAACTAACTTATGCATGCGGTTCCACTAACATCAATTGGGAACTACTTGGCACACCCAGATAAAAGTAGCCTATAGCCTATATCGATAAATAAGCTATCTAATAATAAAATTATTTTTCAAATCTCTCAAATTATTTAAAGATTCTTTAACAAACAAAAAAAAGCTTCAGATTTGTTATATTTTTTTATGTCTTATGAAATCTGAAAAGCACATAAACAAACAGACAACACCCCATGACACAGTTCACCCCTGTTCCACCACATCAGAGGTACGAGGGGGGGGGAGCGTCTGCAGCTGACAGCAATGGAAGCTACCTGTTGGCAGGTTTTGCAATCGACCGATGTAATATCCAGTTGCAATCGCTTCGTTATTTTGTGGTCTTCCGTCCATGGTAATCATGTTTTTTTTTGTAGTATATTCTTCTATTGAAATGCCATCGCAGATATTTCTATTATTACCTACGAATGGTTTTTGGACTAGTTACAACTATACAATTAATTACCTTTAGGTGTACATGCACACTTATAAGACATTAAGTGCATTGACTTTGCTAACTACTTTTAGCAAATCAAAATTAATATTCAAGCGACTGTTTTTCCAAGTTTTGTGTGTGTTTCTAACTTTTTAAATTATTATTTAAACTCCATCAAATAATACTACAGTACATGACGTTTATCTAGTCGATAAACTGACTCCAAAAAACCCAAACTAATTGCTATAAAAGGAACTATAGGAGTAGTATGGTACGGGCGATCATATTCCTCTTGTGCATTGGTGGTGTAGTTTATTTTTAATTTCCTGTTCGATCGCACCGGATCCGGAAACACGCGTCTCTTACACTACTATTGTTATGGAGAAATGATCGCGTGCCTTTCGCTGGGATTTATCATAGTTTGGTGAATTCTTGTCTTCTTTCAATAGCTTTGGTGTTATGAAACTCCTGTCATGTTTACTCTTTGGCTTTTTAATATTATATCAAAAGCAAAATATATTTATTCTCTGGCTTCATTGGAAAATAGTTATATACCTTAAAACTAACATACAAATTACCTGTTAGGTACTCTATGGAAACTCGTTATGTTTAATTGAGATGTAGTTTTTACCTAACTTTATGAACTCAACACAAATAAAACAGTGTTATCTTATAAAAACCAGCAACAAAAACTTAAAGAAAAGCCAGTAATAACCCTTGAACAAAAGCTCGATAGTAAGTACCGGAACAGAAACATCGTTAAAATGAGTAGCGAGTACAAAGTGCAGGAGATGCAACTTGAGGGAGCAGATAATAGTGGCCATCAATAATCTGCACTCGTTACTGCGCTAGTTAGCGGGCAGCGAGTGCAGCCGCCCGGTAATGTATGTATGTGCCAGTTTTTCTTGCTTCTTGTTGTTGCTTTTTTATTTGTGTTTAAATTATGGCACTATGAATATGAATGCACGTAACTATGTCGTTAGTTATTGGTTGATATAATTATTCTGTAATTAGTAGCTTTATAGAATAAAATAAGGGAAAACGTGGCTAAAGATTACATTAAAGAAGCGGTTTATTGCGGTTTCATGGGAAAACTTCTTCTTCAGTAATAAAAAGATAGCCTCTTGTCACTCAACTGATTCCCAACAATGAATTTCCACTTTGGGTCAGTAGTTATGGAGACTTCGATCCAAATAATCAAATAGAATAGATAACAAATGTAATTTTTAAAAAATGTGGCTTTTGTACCGTTGTGTAATTACGATTCGTGGTAAAAGAATAACTGCGTCCATGCAGACGCGAAAATAAATTTTGTAGCTGAACCAAAGTAAACAAGATTCAGCATACTTTAGTTTTCATCATAAAACTGCGCGTTAATTACGTTTCCTCTATAAATCCGTAACATTGAAGCACGAGAGTAGGTGAAAACTAGATGTAAACTAGGCGGACGATAAACAGACGAATTGAATTTGACCTTGGCAAATGTTTTACAATCTTATTTAACAATGTAAAAACATAATTATTTCAAGAAATGACATTTCGTTATCAGAACGCTAGCTGTATCCAGTTTTTACAGAAATCTACTTCCCGTAAGCGAATAAAATATAGCCTAATCTCATCTGTGGATAGTAGCGTCTCAACAGCCAAAATTTTTTTTTATATTGGTTCCGTAGTTTCGGAGCCCTTTAGAATACACACAAAAAAGAAAATGATCTCTCTTAATTGATGATAATTATTTGGAATAGATTTAAATTTCATTATTTTTGATTACTCAAAGCAATTTCAAAAGCAACAATACAAAAAAGCTAGCGAAACTATTCAGCCGTATGTCCCTTGGGCTACAATGATAACTTCATAACGTGATTAGTCACCCGACAGTCGCCAGTTGTTCAGCAACTAGTTCCACTGGCGCCAGTAGCTCGCCCGTACTGTTGTTGAATTACTCACCCATTATCACTGGCCTGTTCTGGCGGGTTCGTGTTGGATGTATTAGTTCCGTGAATGCGTTGCTGAGTCTGAGGTTGTAAATTAAGTAGGGTATATGGGTACAGTGATTTTGTTATTAAATAAAAGGTATTAGCTGTCCCCGTGGTTCTTCATGCGTCTTGAGGGACCTACTTGTCGTGCCTGGATAAAAAGTAGCGTATGCCCTTTCTCAGGATCAAGATTATCTGTGAATCATTTTTTAAAATAGTTCGGTTTGAGCGTGAAAGCGCGACTTACAGCAGATAGCATGAAACGATTTTAAAGCTTTAGCTTGTTAGATAACTATAAGTGACTAAATAAACATCTGTGTTTGTATAAAGAATGCAGACTTTATGACAGAATTTATCAGACCCGCCATTATGTAACCACAGAGTCTAAGCTGATTGCTACGAGTATTAATACATACACTATCACGCAAGCAAGTTACATCTGCCTCAAAATGTAGCACAAGAAGCAAGTCTGTGACAGATTCTGCATCCACCAGAAGTCCTGTCTCTAGTAATTCCACGATGTAATATCCAAAGCGCTGCTGTGCTTGAAATTGGCATAATGACTTAAGAGCGTGTACGCTCGGCGCGCGATGTCAACTTTAGGTAATTCAACGCAAAAAACCGCGCAGACTAGCGTCGCGGCTGTGTGCGTGCCTATCATACTTCACGTATAGTCACACAAACCATTTTGATCCTTTCGAGTGAAATTGGTAGAACAAAAAATATATTATTTAGTAAACAGTTAATAGCGGGAAAATAGTGTAAGTCTATGGATGTCTAAAATATAAAAGCATGAAAATAAGTCGTTAATACTTACAGTCTTTTGCAAAAAAATCGGGCACCTATGAAAACCTTGGAGGACTTTCTGTATATTACATACAATTTTCAACAGTACTAAATAGTCGACTGATGATTAATGACAATGTTAAGAGTTTCTGTATTTTAACCGATTTCAAAAAAAGAAAGGAGGAGGTTTCAATTAGATTGTTTTGTGATTGTTCTCAATTTGATTGTTCTCGATTTCTCAAAGACGCCTGGACCGATTTGAAAAATTGATTGTTTATATGAATGGTCCAGTCCATCCAGACCGAAAAATTGTGGTCAAATAACAACAATTGCCGGAAAGCCAAATATTGGTGAAGAGCTTGGGTTTACCATTGCAAATAAAGTTTTAAGTTATCTATCCTATATGCTTCAAAAGTTATTCGAGATCAAAAGTCAAAATTTGAGTACATCCAAAATGAAAAAAAAAAAAATATAGCTCGATTGGTAACAGACATCTGCAATAAGTGATTTCTAGCCTAAGGAGTCCGCCATATTAGATTTAGACTCGCGACACATTTTTTTTCGAGTTATTCATAGCAAGCCCTTTCATTTGATACCCATATCGTAGGAATGCATTAAAAACATTTTTTTCTCCATCTATGGTATACCGCCATATTGGATATAGAATCATACATTGTCATTAAAACTGAACATTCAAACAAAATTTCAACTCAATCGATAAAAAAAATATGCTTCAAAATTGAGCTTTGAATAAAATAGTAATGTATCAAGATTTGTTGGTCGCGCTTGAAATGTACTCTATTCTCGGTATCCACGGCAGAGGTTATTCACCCTACGCGATGTGACGGAGCGACACGTCCTCTCTCTGTGAAGCCTTGCGGCGGTCTGGTTTGAGTTGACTCGCGTGCAGCGTTTTATAGTAGTTTTTAAATAATTTATAAAAAAATAAAAACGAGATATTAAATTATAATATAAAGTTTATGTTTTAAAGAAAGAGTTATATTACTATAGTAAATAATTGTTATATTAAATTAAGTAAGATAGATAGGTAAAAAAAGCATTTGAAATTCACAATTTTTCACATTGTTAAAATATTTTTTTCTGAAAGATAGAGACCTAAATCAAAAAATGTTTTCAACTAACTATAGGCATGGGGATTTCGTCTATGAGTAAAAAAATAAATATGATTAGATTTGCCACTGTTTTCACATGAATTTAAGCTTCGAAATAGACGCTGAACGGGAATTTTATAAAACATCTGTTACGTTATAGGGGTTTTAAGTATTTAAACTACACAAATTGAAATTTATGTTCAATTAACTATATAGACAGTGAAATTACCTTGCGTTATTATAAAATAACATAGTTATAGGATAAGTAGTTACTGAGAAACAGTGGTTTGAAAAGTACCATTTTAGGCCAAATGGCGCGCGGTTGACGTACACGCTCTTAAACGTGGTTAGCGTGTTCTTGCCAACTTGTTCGTTTGTTCGGGAGTTAGTTCGCCAGTCTTCGCGTCTGTGTGTACTGTTGTTGCTTAAGTGATTGGTTTAACTTGGAAAATGAGTTCCTCTTCAGATAGCGGGAGAATAAATCTGGTTTCTTCAGTTTTTTGTACTAGTTTTATAACCAGATGATGTTTTTAATTAATCTTTTGTACTATGTTAAAGTTTTGTTCACCAGATTTTTTTGTTGGAGATGAAACTTCAAACTTGCTTTGTTTTATTTTGTTTTTTGTTGAACATTTTAATTGAAAGAAAACTTTTACTATTGTTACAATTTCAAATTTCTTATTTCTTATTTCAAATCCACTACGTATATCCTTCGTAAAATCCTTCTTCAAGATTCAATGTTATTTCCACACATGGTATTTAAGTAAATAATTGTAGGGTTCGCATAGAGGTGTCAACATGACGAATGGGAGCGCGGCGTCGATAGCTTTGTGCGCGCCGTTATAAAGAAACTCCGTCTTACTATTGAAAACGTTATTATGTGTTATATTAATGTTATTATGATGTACTATTGAAATTTCGCTCATTGTTCGCTTTGTGGCCCGGATTATTGTTGAGTTAAGTGTAGCCTAGATTGTGAAAAAATTATATAACATTACAAAGCTAGAACGAATTTATTTTTATGGTGTAATCATTATTTGGTATAGAATTGGCATTGAGATTTGTAGCTTATCCATATTCAAAACCTATAGGTAGACTCAGAAAAATCACCTTTAAAGTTATCCAGTAAACTAAACGTTCAGTTAAAGTAACATTAAAAGTCTGAACACTAAAACTACAGAAAATAATAATCGTTAAACTAGTATTGCCATTTTCATAAAAGTTGAAGGCAATATACGACGCAGACGGAACTCGGAAGAAATATTGCGAACATTCAACAAGAAACAACAGAAAGTCAAGTCTTTGTAAGTTTCGAATCAGGAGGAAGTAAATCTTTGTGATGGTCTGAGAACTAGCATCACAGGGGCCTCTTGGGACACCGCCATGAATGTATTTGATAAAACTAAATAATTTACACAAACTTGAATTTTCATGTTAAAAATATCACCCCGCTATTGTATACTTGTGTAACACTAGTTGTTGCTCGTGACTTTAATGGCGTTCCGAGAGAACTACTTCCCGCACCTGGATAAAAAGTAGCTTTTTAATCAAGCTATTTTGACCGAAGATCCGTAGTTAGCCGTTGTACATAAACTGTCTTTATTTTTTGTCTATTTATTGTTAAGTGTGCAATAAAGAATAATAATGGTAGTTTGTACAGGTTTCCCTTTATTTTGTGTGATATTGTGAATAAACTCTTTTTTTATGCTTTTACCTTAGTATTCCTTCTGATCATAAAGGTGTATGTTCCACTATACTTTGAAGGCCAATACTGAGATATTGTTTGTGACAGTTTAGCGCAGGAGTAGCACCTGTCCACGATTGTATTAAGTTGTTAAATGCCACTGAAAAGTGCACCCATTTCAGATATCGCTACATTGTTACACTTACTTTACTTTCATATACTAACTCTAGCTTTCTACTTAGTATGTCTTGTACAGTTTTCTTCAGTGTCATTATACAATGTACTAACTAAATATTTAAGATTCGTTTGATCTATTAGTATCTATGTCTATCATGCATATCTATCGGAGATTCTGTCTTATTTAGATTTTTACTGATTCTATCTAGGTACATTATTTCAGCATATATGTACTAGTAACGCTTTTCAAGTGTTACCATTCATGGGTAAGCAGAGTAACCGCGGGCTTATGGTGTTCAGCATAACTCATGGTGTTGGCTCACCGTGATTTGTGTCCCCATTCGTCTCGTTGCCATGACAACGCGCATATTTTACCAACATTACTTGTAGCCCCCATGCTATTTTCTGTCAACTTGATAAGTTACTTGCGTACAATCCATGTATTCACGAGTGATAGCTTTAGTTTTGAAAAATATAGAAATGTACTTAAATGTAGTGCGGATTATGGGGAGTTTATTTTTAAAACAGTAACACTGACAATGTAGTGTAGAAATAAGAAGTTACAAATATAATATAAGACAAGGTTTTTAATAATTTCATTAAAAATTGTGAAGATAAACAGACCTCGGAGCTACGAGATCATTTAAAACACTGCTGCAGTACTATATAGGATTTCTCTCTCATACAGACACGTAAGGCCTTAACACTCACCATCCACAACGTAATATCAGTCTTATATCACAGCAATAAGACTGATTTTCGTACAAAGTTTGAGATTGGATATATATAAAGGTGTCGGGCCGATACATAGTGCAAGAGCGGACGTGATCCATCAAAGTACAATACGTTGAGGTATAATATTAGATTTATAGATGGACTGCGGAAAAATTCTCTCTGTAAGGCTAACGTGAAAAAAGTAAGAAAAGATTTTCATTCGGTATGGAATCGGTAAATAGGAGAGCGGACGTGTGAATAGTACGAAAATGGATATGGACATTTTTCCCAAAAATGTAAGAAACTACTGCTATTTTTCTTCATTGAAATACAGACTGCTTATAATCATACCTAATACTAAATTAAAAAGAACAGTAAATTATACGCACAGCTAATTTAATACGTAAAAAAAACAGGTGTATTTATTTTCAACAAATAACACTACTAAAGTCTATACATATCTCAACAGCATCTGCAACAAATCCACGTGATTCCCGCCGAAGTACATTTGTGATCGGTTTCAGATTTATTAGTTTACATCAGCTGCCGTCGGAATGTACCAACACCTGGAAAATAGCTCCAAATAGCTCGCTTATAAAACAGCTCGCCAGAGAAATATTTTCACAACAGCATAAAAGTGTTTATATGTTGCACATTATTTTATTTCTCTTTATATTTACGTTGGCAGTTTCGTGCAGATGGGATTTTGATGCACTTTCCATGGTCTCAAACTTACCTTAGTTCATTGCTCATATAAACTAAGTACATATACATAAACGTGACTTTTAGGCGGCATACAAACTGACATTATTAATAACCTCTATCTTAGCTCCGTTTCGTACCTTTCAGGAGCAAAAACACACTGATGAAATATAACACTAAATAATATAATTAATATCAAAATTCGTGCTGAGCTCCGAGTTGGAGCGAATAAAGCGAATACAAGCGCCGAGAGCTCATAAATTATATATTCCGGACACTTGGCGATGCAGCGATGTTAAAACAATTGCAATTTTACTACTACCTACATATTTTTCTTTCTTGTAATATTCTGTTTTTGTGAGCATCCTGTAGTTGTTATGATTTAGTAGCGGATTATCTTGCTTGAATAAAGAAAACTTGAACAAGTGCTGGAGTAACTTAGTATGAAGTTTTTTTGCGTACACTACTTCTTTAAACCAAGAATCATGTTATGTTTGGTTTGTTCCGCCCATGTCTAAAACGAATAAGTTTATTAAATAAAACGTTATGAACCGTCACACACTTCCTACCAACTTTAAAAATAGCTTAATCCAAAAAAGTTAAATTCTTTATTTCAAAAGGCAACGCTCTAAGAATTCAATGTAAGTTTAAGATATAAAATTCAAGTGCTTGCTTCTATTTAAAGGCGGCTACAGTTGTCGCGACAACTATTTTGGAACGGTACCAGAAAGCAACGACTTTTAAACTTTGAGGCTTGTTGGCTTACATTGAAATCCCGGATTCAATGTGGATTTGTATTATTCATATTTGTTTGTTTTATATCCGATTTTTGTTTTGTGGTATAAGGAATTATTGGTTCGGATTAACTATGTATGTGTCTTAAAAATGTGATGTGTTTTGTAGTGACAGTTCAGCTATTTTGATGGATCCTTTTATCCAGACATGTAAAGTATTTCTTCCTCACATAACACACTTACTTTGATTGATGTTCAAGAATTCCGACACCATAAAATCTTAGTTTTAACTACGTCATAAAAAGTGATCTGTGATGAGTCGCCGACAGTCGCGACAGTCGCTCGTGTGTACCCGGCCTATTCGTCGGACACTTCCCGAATATTCTCGTTCCCCTCAAAAGAATCGGCTCGAGTTGGCCGCAGTAATTACTTACTCATTTGGTTCCTTTGATTCTCCCCGTTTTAACTTCGAGTTTCCAAAGAAAGTCTTATATTTTTTCGTATTTCGTTTCCTGATGAAATTTTCTTTTGGCGTATTGTGAAGTTACTTTTATGTATTTTGATGAGTATGGAGCCTGCTTTGAGGGTTAAGTTTAATCAACGTTTGGGGGATTACAAAGATATGATTGGTTTTGTTTATGGAAAGTTTTCCATCGTCAAATCTCTTTAAGACCACAATAATTTTCACCTACTTTTACTTGTAACACTGACATAAAAATGATAACCCTACCCCGCTGACGTGCGGAGTGCGCGAGTAACCCTGCGAGTGGCGCGCTGCCACAGACCGCATATCGACGAAACGGTGCAACCGCGCTCTAATGAAGCCAGCAATGTACGCCGTAATGACGCCGCATGTGACGTACACTGCGCCGTAACTACGAACCGACTGAACCCCGGGATATAATGCACTGTTGATGACATCAACTTTGTCAGATAACTTGACCGAGTTTTAATTCTTTTGGATTTGTTTAAATTGATGATTGTGGTGATAAAAGTTGTATCAAGATATTGACTTAGTTTTCTAGACGATCGAAATGGATTCAATCCGTTTCCTGTTCTTGGTGTGACTGATTGTCTTTTGTTTTTCTTCCTTGAATCTTGTTGCTGATCCAATTGCTATAAAAACAGTTCATCTTTATTGCAAAAAGCTCAAACCAGGCTCAATTTTTTGCTTTTGCGAGAATTATATATACATTCATATCATTCGTTAAAACTTCGTTCTTGAAAAGAGTAACAAGTTCACAAACTGGTCAGTTAGTAATGTTTCAAAGAGTAGTGAACATGACCATTACTTTCAGGATTATTCTCTTTGACGTCCCTCCGCTTACTGTAGATTACTGAACATGTAGTTAACAAGCCTTTACAGGTAAGTTTTAATTTTTTAAATGGTCATATTTTAGAGTTACCTCTCATTACTAAGAATATTTATTATGTCAATATTATTGTGACCAGTAAGCACTTGTACTATTAAACATTTTTGATTTCTATTTAAAATCATGTAGTTCTAGAAATTAGGCAATTTTGCCTTTATTCCCGAAAGTACCACAATGTGTCCCAACGTTAAGTGCTAGACCACTAACAGATACTTTAAGACCCATGGTCCACTCCTGTCATCGCAGTCACGGCAGGCCGGCACCGGACCGTGCCGGAGCTCGACCGGACTCGACCGGAGCTCGGCCGGACCGGCGCTCGCTAATTAACCGCAAACAAAAGGTGGCCATTACTCAGCCGCATCCCTCGCCGATTTTATTCAACTTTTACAATAAAACACGCCATTTATCCGCGGGAATATTTTATTGTTAGCTTTATTGTGGATTGTGGGATTAACATTTAGTTCTATTGTTTTAAACGACCTTCAAACTTTACGGTTTGGATTTATTTCGTAACTATTTTAAGTATTACAAATTATAATACCAGATATATTTTTAAAGTACTAAGTATGCGGTTCTTATCTTATGTAACCCGGCTTAAAATACTCTTGACCAGTATTTTACGAATTCTAAAATTCTGCATAGATATTAAAATATCACAGAAAAAGAATAAAGTATAACTGCAGTATCTTATGGAAGGCTTTAATTCCGTGAGTTGAACCTGAAGCGATATTGGACCGGTCACATCTGTTACGGAATCGATAATATGGACCGTCAGTGCTTTGTACGAGCGAAGTAGCGATCTCTGTGTCATGTCTGTACTTACACTGTGATTATACTGGTCATTACAATATCAGGTTAATAAAATCCTCTCAGAAAAGGCTAAAGGTTTAAGTACTACAAACAATGACAAACATAATAGATTTATTTCACTAGCACCATGCGTTATGCATTCCGCATTGCAGTTCGTATTGTTATTTCCGTCGCCGCATAAATTATTTAATTACACTTATTGAATATATTAATTACATTCAACATCAGACGTACTGAGAGTAAATTGCAGAACAATCGAGTGAGTTTAATATTGCCACCCTCTAGCGGCGCGCCGGCGAATTATAATTCATAGCTGCAAAAATAAGTGGGTGAATGTAAATGAATATTGTACGGAGGGTAGATCTACATTTGTGCGGGTTTTGTTTGAAAAATGTCTAGAAATGGAGTGTAAAGTTACGTAGCTCGCTGACTGATACTTGTGGAATTTTATAATTTGTTGCAGTTGGCATTTTATTCGTGAGTTGTGAGGTGCATAGTTTCTTGTTCCGTTGTGCTAGCTTTGATTTATATTAAAGTGAGAGTAAGGAATAATTGCATGAATTTTTGTCGTACTTTACTGACAGTGTTATTGTGTTATTCAGTGAACGGTTACTCTCTGATTTACCAAACTACGTCGTTTATTGGTAAGCTACTCTTTTCTTGTACGGCTGCCTGTTACGTAGTTTACGATAAAAACAATGCAATTCAAAAAGCGAATAACCTGATCTCAACACGTATTCTTCAAAGCAAAACATAACTTGGTATTTAATATTAGAAATAACCGGAACGATAGCTAACAATATCCGGCTGCTATCTCGAGCCGAGGACTTGCATACAGAGTGGTCACATTATTCCGTTCCCGGCTGATTTTATTCATGGCCGGCCGCTGCATTTAATTCATTTTAATTCTCTGTCCGTCCAGTTTGCGGCCGACAATTTTAATTATTAACTTTAAAATTATTTACCTACCAGTTTAGGGTTAAACGAGTGTCTGTTCTGGGTTGGTTTGTAAGTAATCTATTTTGGGTGTACTGGGATTTGTAGTTTATCTTGTTTAGTTATTATATTGTGGTGTATCCCTGTGTTAGGCTTTTTGAGTTAATAGAATTTGTGTAATATACTAATTAATGTATTTTGTTGAAACACAAGTTCTCCCAAATACTTTTTGATGATATAAACCCTGGAAATGAACCGAATGCAAACCAAATAGTCCATACGCTAAAAATCCACAGAAATAAATTACTATTAAGATAAATAATAATTCCACCACGAATAAACGCGGCAAGTTTAATTAAAAACGCGCTCAAACTCATTTCCGTAAAACTGAGGTATTTAACATATTAAAGTTACACACAGTACATAACATTTAAAACTACTTATACTAACATGACACGACCGATTTCGATAAACGGGGTCGAATAGACCCCAAAACATTATCGCGGTCTACAATGGTAATCGACAAACGACACATAATAACCGAAGCAGACCTAAAAGGGTTTGTGTAATGGAGCAATTGCCAGTTAATTACGCGTGGGGTCTAACAGACCCCGCCGCGTTTTTGTGAGGGTTGAGTGTTTTGTGAAACTAGCCGGTTGATATGTTGGGCTCGTGTCTATTTGTTTGGAATCAGTGTTATTGTGTACTGTAGTTAGGCCTGTTTTTGTCTGCCTTTGTAGATAGATCAACAAAAACCTCTTGTATGTAGGTACTCGCTATCTTCTAATTAAGGATATTCTGAACTTCTTCTACTGGGTGAAATATAGGGAGAATAATTCAGTTCTTATCCAAATACCTTACCAAAAATCACTGTAAACCACTTTTATTACATAGAGAAAAACATATAAAAATTAGATCAAGTTCCTTTTTGAACCGTTTCCAAGATTTAGTTTTGTTACCCGGGTGTTACGTAAGGTTCAAATAACCCGGGTAACCTGTTCGCTGGTCGTCCCAATCAGTGCGGCTCCGTGGTCAGTGGCGGTTACAATTTTAGTTGGCTATCGATCCGTCTGCGCTCAGCTCTGTCTTATTAACACCCTGTATGCATTCTACTGCTATGTACTTACAACTGTATGAATATACATACTACTATATGAATGTCATGATGAGAATATGTGTCGACTAAGAAACTAGTCTGTATTCTGCTCTCTTAACTGTTTTTAAAGTATAGGGAAATTAAACAAAAGTGCATTGGAAAAATTCAATGATATAGCAGTAGTAAAAATATTCACATGAAAATCGAGCTAGTTTTTCTCTCAGCAATTTCACTTATTAACACCCTGTATATGCATAAGTGAATGTTATGATGAAAATACGACTCTAAGAAAGTAGTGTCTATTCTGCGAAACGGATATAAAAATTAAACAAAACTGCGATGGGAAAATGCAATAATGTAGCAGTAGTAAAAATATTCATATGAAAAATAGCTGGCTTTTCTCTCTCAGTATTTTCATGCCAAAAAACTCATTTCGATCAATTGCTGAATGAACATGAAAAAACAGAATGAACAAACTAGCTAACACACTTTCACTCTCGTTACATAGATGCGATATTGAATTTTTGTGGTGCCTAAATGAACATTTTTTTAACAGAAACTTTTTCACTGTAAATCAATCCCATACAGCAACTACTAACTAGTTTTTTACTTCAATGAACTGATTTTTATTTATTTACCTGCCTATGCATTTTGCGAAATTCTATTGTTTATCTTTTCTATTGTCAAAATAAAACTAAAATGATAACCCTAGCGAGCCTGGTTAATTTGAAAAGCCGGGCATAATGCAGACTAAACCTGGCGCTCGCAGGCTCTGACCGGGAGCCCGGCTAATGCCCGTAACACCCGGGTAATTCGTCGCTAAGATGTTTTTACATTGCTATCGGTTTTTTGTTGTATCTGTTTACCGGTTAGAGACGGTTTACGGGTTTCAAGATATCGGATCTACTCAATAGTTGACACGTAGATTTAGGTTTTGAAGATGAAGAATAAGTACCAGTAATAAATAAGTTAATAGTTTATGTTAAGAATGAAGCATAGTTGAATTTAAACCATTTTTTTATGTCTGATATTGTTGTTTTGTGTATTGAAAAATTAAAAAGATTGGAATCATAAGATTACCTGCAAAATGATTTTACTTTTCTTGCCTTAATGTACCCTAATAAACTTAAAACGCCAAGCATCTTCAACAAACAGATATCATGATAATCTTCCCGAAACATCATAATAATAACTACTCCGTTGTATCTCAAAATAACAATTTCCATTTCCTTGCGGTTTTCGATGGTTCAGTTAAATCCGGCTCCGTTACGGTATTATCTTTAAAAACGTTAATATCTCGGAGATTAAGCATATTATCCGAAATTCCCAAATGTTCAAACGGTGTAATATCGTTTACTGGGACTTGATAAAAACGGAAATATTTTTTTATGTACAGGCTGTTGTTTGCGACAGTTTTTCTTCGAGCAAAAACATACAAAAATGTGAACAGTGGGCGTTTTAGGGATGTTCTTTATCGTCGCGCCGTTCGAAAAGTGCTGAATTTTATCCTAATTTGAATAAACAGCGTTTGAATTATACATTTTCGTAGTTGCAAAAGATTTTTACATTAACATACGAACAGTATTTTGGAAAATATCGTACATTTTCGCTGTACTCTTGATTACTACGGGACAATTAAGTGGCATCCGTTGCCATGGCAACTACAATTAATTATTCACACCTGTTTGAATATATTCGGAATCAGTCGGCACTTGTGTTAATGATAAATTCCGTCACTGAAACATTCTCTTTTCGTTAATTTTGTATTGTTTGTTCTTTTCAGGTATGTATCGTGTACTGGTTGTTGTGAAGATAATCGCGCTATATGTAAGTAGATTAATTTAATCGCATTTTGAATGTCTCTTAATTTATTATACTGCTGATAGCCATAAAGGATTTAGTCAATTTCTAGCCAACTTCGATATATTATGAGAACCAAAACTACAGTTTCCTTGACGATAAGCACAACCATCAAATACAGCTAGCGAATATCTCACAAGGTTAACGTATTTTTAACATCACATTTTTCTCTACACAAAAAGCAAATAATAGAGGTAAATATATGTAGGTAAGCATTTCTTTCATTCGCACGTTTTCACGCAAAAATAACGATCTAAATATAATGACACCCTTATAAGGAAAACTCGCAATTTCCGCGTCTAAAACAAAATAGGAAAGGCGGTTATAACCGGTTATAACTGGCTGTTACCGCCGCGATCTGGTTCTATCCGGAAATCTTCCCAATTACCGGACAAGTGGGAGCTTGATACGGATAAGTAAAGTGATATTCTTTTTTCCCTTTTCTATTCAGCATTTTCTTTAGCGAACTGGCTAGATGAATAGCTTTGCTTTTGTTTGAAAATAGACCATATTTATGTAGTTTTAAAGTTTAATTTCTCTTGCTTTGCTAAGTAATAGCTGACAAGACCAACGTTAAGCATTTAATAAATGAATAATTAAAAATATTTTACAGTGTTACTGTATTTAAGAAATATGACTTGGAAAGGTTGAATGTACCTTGCATCTGAAATACAGTTCAGTAAGTTTAGTGACGTGGCGTGTATTTATAATATCGGTTTTTATAAGCATCTTAAGATCGAGTAATTACGTCTGACTCACAGAGTCTAACTGCGTGTAAAGTTTTGACTTGAATTATATAGTAATCCTAATTGTTTTTCTGTTAGATTTAAACATAAGAAGAACATAGGTATGATCAAAAGTCTTGAATATAAGTTCTAACACAATATCTTAGGACAAGTTGGTCTGTTTCTGAATTAATATTTATTTTTCCTACAGTAAATTATGATGATTTGATGAACAAATTATGGCACTCCTCTAGCACAGACTAACACAGTTATCTACTTAACTCCTTCATTATTCTAAAAGCGAATGCAACTCAAAACTGAAGATTTTTCATTCCATTAAAATAGCGTTTACTGAACAAAACCAACAAAATACCCGGACAGATTTCATTTCCTCCATTTAATCAACTTGTAAACACAACACAATGGTGACCTTATTGTCTCGGTCATAAAGTTGATATTCTTTTGTTCGCTAAGGGTTGGGTCCAAAAGGGGTCGATGGGGGTTTTTACGGCTAGAAGTCACCTGTTGCTACGAACGGTTATTGTCCAATAAAAACGTACAGTATTGTGTAATGTCACCTCGAGAGGCGCTTCATGAATTTGCTCCATGTCGCGGTATTGCGTATGTATTTATTTTAGTAGCCGTATCTTGTAATGTAATGTTCAGTGATTTTGTGCCGTCTGTGAAGGTTTTGCGGGGGTTTTATTGTGGCAGTCAGACATCGAAAGCGATCGTGTACATCGTAAACGTCCCTTTTGGAACCTGACACGAATATATTCGAGGGCTTGAGATAAGGACATTCGGTATCCAGAGCTGCCAAGCTCGTGTAGGCTCTTTATCTAGGAAGGTTAATTACGCTTACTTTATTACATTTTGCTGAACTTAGACACATTATTTTACTTAATCTTTCAAACATTCCTAACCATGGCTAGATTTAAGTAGGTCTACATAACAAATCAGCCTCAGGGCTAGGCATAAGATTTAATAAAGCAACTACACTCCATCTCCCCAACAGGGCTGAAGCCCCCGGGGGCAATATTGTGCGCACATTAGGTGACAATGAGCGTCACAACGGTCCACTTAATGCCGTCTTATTGTAGCCCTTTTTACTGCCCACCATTGTACGCATTAAGCTAAACGATTTGTTCTCTGTGTCACCGGTGATGGGGGGTCGTTTTTTAGATGAAATAGGAGGGACAAGCGTATGTTTGTTGTGAACAAAAATATCTAGAATTTATGCGCCTGTATGAAGTCTAATACAATCGTTTTGATGAGCATAAATACCCCCGGTATTTATACAAGCATCTATCTTGTGTAGATAAATCTCACACTTCCATACTCTATTTCACATTCACTAAAGATATATCCCACGTGATAAATGACACAGCAATCCCATAGATTTATTTCCCTCCTCCATTTTACAAAGCAATCGGTAATTGTTCTAATGTTCTTACTTCATTCGCGAAACGATTAGTACTGCCCTATTTACAAGTGAGTAAAGCCGAAGAGACCGTAATGTAAGAGAAGTTCTAGCGTCAAATGGAACGTAATTAACATTTGAACTTGAATGGAAGCTGTAATTGTGTATAATTGAATAACGTTCCTGCCCCTGTTACCTAATTACACGTAATTCTGTGATTCCCTACATGAAACTTGTACGAATTTCAGGAATTGTAGGTTTCAAAATAACTCGCTATTTGTGTTGCACTCGGGGAATTTGGAGGCGTAATTGAATTATTATGTTCTAGCTACTGGGACATAAGCTCGAATGTATTTGTAGGTGGGACTAGAATATATTTTCAGTACCTAAATAGACACTTACTTTTCACTACCACAGAATGAATCCACATGGGAGGTTCCTAAAATATTTTCAAAAATCGTGGGCTGTAACTGACAATAAAAAAGAAAACATGCACCGCAGAGAATTTGGTTGTTTAAAATTAAAAGGTAGCCAGCCTAATATGCACTCCATGCAGCTCAGCAAAAGCAGCAAAAAATAATCCTAAATAAGAGCTAACTTACCTCGCCCAAAAATGGAGCGAATTTTCGTCTAAAATGAGGTGAGAATGCACAGACCACAATGTACCTAATAAACGAACGTATTAACAATACACTGTATAGAGGGGGTGGATGCCTACCCCCTCCCTTACCCCCTCCGCCCCTCGAAATTATGTCGTCAGCCGGTAAACAGGATTCCACAATCTTTGGCGGAGAGCGCCGAGTTTAAAATTAAGCTTTATTTGGCTACAAATGCACGGTTTCACTATAGGATCTGTTAGTGGAGTTTTGTGGCTTTGCGGTTCAGCAGGATTTTTGGTATACTATTCCAATTACTGCGATAGTTTGTACGGTAAGAGCGGTTAACGATATAAATGAGCTACAAATATCAGATACAGCAATTACAATGAGATGTATTCACAATCAACTGTTTCTCCAAGGAATTGTAATTCTTTAATTATGTAACCCATGAATTGTCATTTCAATAAAATGAAGAAGACAACTGTAACAAAAGATAAACAGTGTTCTCGCTAAATGAATTTCTACTTCGACGCAAGTTAAAGGTTGGCTCCAAGTTTCCATATGAATGTGTATTACTGTATTGTATGAGCACGTCCACAAAGTTTCCTCTCGAGCACAATTCCCTTCGTCTTAATTTGTTGAACTTGTGTCGTTACCCGACAGACCGATGTTTTCATATAAATACTTGGCGACTAAAACTGCTTGCTCACCGAGTTTTTTCACCAGTGTTTCGGACATCCCCTGTTTTCGACACGACGAAGTAATTTGGCAGTTTTTTTGCAAATCATCTTGGCCAAGTGTAAGGGTGAAGATTCGACAGCGGCGCCCCCTCGTGGATTTACTAATGAAACTTGTTTACCCCGAACGCCCCAGGCGACACCTGACGGTTTCCAAATGAACTAATTAAGAAGGCCTGCCCAACTTAAGTGCTATAAAATGTTTAACTTAACATATTTTTTATGAGATTTGCTTTAAAAAATAAGGTGTTTTTCTTAGAATAAAGTTGTGTCAGGTATTTTTTTAATATTTTGGGACAGTTTTCTTTGCCTGTGATTAATTATGTAGCACTAAATTAATATTTAACACTTACATCTTTTCATTTTTTTTTACAACAAGTCCTGTCTATACACACTCATGTAAGTATTCAAATAATATTTATCTACTCCGTGCATAGAAGGGCCCCTCAAACAATTTAAAGCTCCTGTCCTCTTAAATCACCCATCCAATTATACACATTCGTGTCATCTCCTCGGAATACAAAGCAGCGTCATAACAACATATCTAACCACTTAAGAAACAGAAATATTCTGATATATGCTAAACAGAATAAACGCAGCGTAAAATATGTTTACGTGATGCCCTTAACAGCTACATGGCCAAGAAAATGATTAAGATTTCCAAAAAAAAACATATAAGTAGTACAACATTACTTTGCTATAATAATACACATCTGTATTTCAGATTTTTTCTTTAAATTTTGGGTTCAAACATTTCATTTAGATAAAAAATCATGTAACTTCAACTACATATTAAATGATCCAAACATTTTCATACGAAAATTCATACATTTGTTAGGGTACAAAGAAACAAGTACACAGGCATTGTTCTCTTTGCCCAAAAATATAATACGCAGGTAAGGAGTCAGGAGGGAGCGCCTTTACCTTCCTAACATTATATTAAAATTTACGTAAATATACGTAGATATGCCTGGTTCTAAAAAGGCTGAAAAATATTTTTCAGAAAGGTAACCTGTCCACAACAACAAGCTAGCTCTTAAACAGTTTGAATAAAATAAATATGTAGTTTAAATATTTCATCTCTCAAGTTTAAACTTTCTTAAATAAGAGATCAAATTAATATCCTCCTACCAAAAATGTAGGAAATTCGCACAAAATTATCAACTTTAAAATTCAATCAATGAAATAAAATCTCTTCAGAAGATAAAAATTGGATTCTTTCTCTGAATTCGTGTAATTTCATAGCTGTTCAGCAAGGTGTTCCATATCTTACCCCCTCCCCCCACCGCCCCCCTCTAACGACCTGTCAGATAGGCATCGGAAGAGAAGTTGAATTATTGTTCCAACTCCCCCCCACCCCCACTTTAGTTCCATAAGTATTAGATATGTAGCTATGGAATCCGATGTGAGATTATAATGCGTAAATTAGAATTGTTCGCAACTGGCAACATTGGGTATTAATTGGGTGTTGTAAGCTGTCAAATCAATGTTATGTTAGATAGAAACTATAAATTCCTGATATGAGTCAGAAATGTTTCTATCGGTCCTCATACTAAAAAAAATGTTTTACCTAACTGCCAGTCTGCGAATAATATTTACGAGTATCTTTTATATTTGATAAAGTCTCTCATATAAAACGGATAGTTGACGAAAGGCAATCATAGACAAATATCGAACGTCAATAGTATTGTTTGTTGATGGCAGATCCCTCACAATTCGGAGCGGTAAGCCGCTTATCTCTACACTCAATATTTTCTTATATCGTCGTCTCAGCAATAAACTGGATCCCGTAACATTTAATATAATAACATCTTATACCGACTTATACCTACGCATTACAAACAATACGTAACGTCCCTAAAAAGAAAAATTATCACCTGTCACATCTACAGCGTGTTACAAAAAATAACACATTCGCTAAAACGCACAATGTCGCGTGAGATCGCGCAAAAACGCGCCGCGTCGCCGAGGGAAGATTGTCGGCTGTTAGACAAATGACGTGCTTACTTAGCCGTCTGAGTTTTTTCACTCAGACTTACTCTTAGCAGCGGCAGTTTGCGGGAATTGTGTCGATATCATAGTTTTTCTGTACTGACTATTCTTGCTTGAGTAATTCTGTTCGCATGTATGTATTATTTTTACATGATTGCTAATAAACACTGGCAACTTAATTAACATATGTATTTGTAGCTACTCTGCCAGCAGGTTCCTATTGCATAATATTTTTCTGAAAAGCACCAGGTGTTACGTTTACCCAATAGCAGAATATTTAAAGAGAGACGTTTCCTCTGATTGACTCGACATAAAAAAAATAATTCTACAAACCTTTCAACAGGTCTCTGGGTACTTCAAAAACACCCACTTGCAAACTTACTCCATTATTTAGTATCAACCTGTATATTTCGGCCAGCACACGGTATTAAACCTTGCTCAAATTGCAATAAAGTCTGAATTTGACTGTGCAACTGTTAGCAGTTTACGCCTTTAGGGAACTGAGTGGAACTTTAGCCATTTTGAGGTAAGAAGAGAGTATTAGTTCGACAAGTTTAGGAGGTTTTCAAGTTATCTCGAGCATTTAAATGTTGTTGGAGAGAAAGGAACCGTATTACTGGGTGTTAAGGTTGTGTTTAGTTTGTTTTTCTTCGGTTGACAAACAAAATTTGCACGCAGTGAAGTGCTGACGCAACGAATGTGCTTCGTGTTTATTTTAATTGGTGATTGTTTTTGTGAAGCGTTTATCGAGTTGTCGAGCAGACGCGGCTCGGCTGGAAGTCGGTCGGAAGTCGCTAATGTAAGTCGGCTGGAAGTCGGGACACGTAGGGGAGTGCTTTGAGTTCATCTGGTTGATGGCAAGTGCGATTGAATTGTTATTTTCTTACGTGTTGCTTTACTGATGTTTAAGTTCAATGAACTTAAACTATTGCTTAAACTTGTATGATTGTAATGTTACTCTTGTAATCTGTCATCTAATTGAATACCTTTTTCCATTATCTGCTCAATGGTTTCATTCTTTGATTTCTGATTTAGAGATTCAGATCTATAAGTCAGGCCCAGTTATGTAATAGGGCAGAATTATGAAATCCTTGAATACCTACTTGAGTACCTTCGGGTACCTACTTCAAATAGTATATTCAAAGTGGGTCTTAAACCCTAATACTAAATACCTTGGCAGACTTGGTGAACATTCAACAATAGTTAGCACAAGTTATGAATGAAATTGGTTAACTAATTAATATTCAAGAGATTAAGATAAATGTTATTGTATTAGTGTTATTACGAATTCATGTAATCAAACGTTGTAAATACAATCGGAGTTAGTCTGCACTGCTCTGAAGTCGGACTAGGTAGTCTTATGTAGGCAGTGGGCAGGTCCTAGTTTGTAGTAACTGTGTCTCTAGCACTATTAACTAAACACCGAGTAACTTATGTAACGAGTTAATAGCAATAAAAGCAACAAACGTAATCACAACAAAAAAAAAAACAATTTTGACAGCACACTCAAACACTGCCACAAAACATCGTTTTAACAAACCAGCACTCACTTTGTGCGCACAACACTAACTGCGCACTATCCCTTAAAAGCTCATAAGCATACCCGCAGGCTGCGCTAGTATACGTGGAGGCGACACCGTACCCGGCTGGCTTTCAACCGGGAATGGCTTTCAACCGGGAATTTTAATGAACCTGGATATCATTACTAGGCTGTGGAATTCCGCACTGATTTCATGTACTACTGCTGTTTCTGAGTATTGTGAGGCCCACAATACATGGTGTATGTTGAAGTTTTGTGGTTTACGTTATACTAGGATTGTGTGTGAAAACCTTTTCAAAAATCGAATTTCATTTAAGTGCCATTAGACTCATGAGGACGAAAACAATCGACGAAAAATCTCTTGTATCTAAAATAATTTGCCATGTTTCGAGTTTTCTACAATAATATAAGAGCTATATATAAAATTAATTAAAGAATACACAAAGTAATATCTTAACGAACAAGTTCATTCTCACAGAAATCTTTTGTTAGCTCACTCAATTTTCAGTTATTAACGCTTTTTGTCCTTACGGACCCTTGCAAATAGACTCTGAAGCTACAGAAAAGGCTAAAATACCCTCCGAGCGTGGGTGTCATTGTTCCCAAATGGACCCCAAATTACCTGAAAAAGTAAATGGTAAAAAAGAGTTTAAATAACTGTAGTCCATAAAGTAATTTTTATTAAGCTTTCAGCGAATGTGAGTTGGTATCAGTGGCCATTATTTACCAGTGTCCGCCTTATCTGAGCGAATAAATAAAATTAATGCACAGCCGCCATTTTGAAATGGACGACATCATCAATACGCTGCTCTTCAAACCAATATGAGCGAATATCTCTGGTTTGTATGTTAAACGTAATTGTAGTGTAGTTTTAAACTTCAACATCGATCTTGTTGGATGAAAATGAATGTAAAATGGCACTAAAGGCTCGAGCAGACCGGATGCGTATGCGTAACCACGCGCGTAGTCACGCGCGTAGTTACGGCGTAACCATGAGTTGTAATGTATGGAAATGTATGAGACAGGCCACACCGCTTGCGTAACGACGCGCGTGTCTACGTTACGCAAGCGGTGTGGCCTGTCTCATACATTTCCATACATTACAACTCATGGTTACGCCGTAACTACGCGCGTGACTACGCGCGTGGTTACGCATACGCATCCGGTCTGCTCGAGCCTTTATCAAAATATATTGTCAGGTACTTGATGACAGTAAAGATGGAAGGCATAACTGACTTCTTAAGAGGACGAATTGGAATTTTTGGCGCCAAGGATGTCAATTTTTCTCAGTAAATACAAAACGGATCAAAATACAACTTGGTTACCTGAAAGTTCATGATATAAGCCTTATTTTGTTAGTTGTAGAAACATGATTAGGTAACTTTTATAACAGAGAAAAATATATCAAACATACCTCTTTTTAAAAAGAGATTCACATATTATGGGCAAACGGGACCGATTTAAGCCTCTTAACTTTTTTAGTAGTTGAGTATATACATACTCTTTAAAATGGTAGTAGGAATTTTTATTAAATTATCATTTCTAAATATTAAAATTACAAAACCATTTTGTCGCTTACGACTTTTAGTTATAAGCTAGCGCGCGTATTGTTATCCTCGCCCCGCTCAGACGCTCCGACCCCTTTTGGCGCCTTAGATGCGCGTGCCGGTTATGGAATTATTGTTGACCACTTCCTCGCCTTAAATCCATTTTGTTATCAACCCTTCGACGTTCAACCTTCTCAATATTTGTTTGTTCTTATAATTTTTAAATCAAATGTTTTCAAGTTAAAAGTTCATAGCAGATACTACTAAAACCAATTGCGTTAAATGAATCAAAATCCCAGCACCCTAAAACCTCGACAGTCCACAAGTACAATCGCAAATGCTATAATAAAATAAAGTGAGTGAAAATGTTCTCAAATGTAAAAGGTGGTGGCAGCATTTCAGCTTTTTAATTCTGCTTTGAGGCGCTTCCAGACTGAAAGTTAGTCGCAAATCGCATTAGGGTCTGCCTTTGTCGCGGATCGGTAATGCTGGCTCTACGTCACGGTGTACAACTACTAGTTTATCCTCTGATTTCATAAAGAATTCAGATGCCGTTTTAATGAGATGATCGCATTGAACAGTTAAAAGCTAAACCTGTCCAAAAGTTTAATGGTAATTTTATGTTTAAGTGAAAGAGAAATTAATTTAAACTTAACTGAAAGACCATTCACGCGAAAAGAACAAGACTAAGGAGTAGGCTTGAAAAGCTAATTCTACATAGATTCTAATTAATTTCAAGGACCGAAGTTATTTTAGTTAATCGGTATATGCAAATTATAATGCCGCTACCGAGAAATTGGTATTCACTCAAATGTATGTAAAAGAGGTTCATCAATCATTGTTACTTATCCTCATTCTACAGCGATAAAGAGTATCCCGATATACGTAATTCAATAAAAAATGTACTTACTCGAGAACAACTGTTCACAAGCGCCTGATAATTTCCCCATAGCAACGACTTTATGTTGTTACTGCAGTAACAATTTTTTCAGGCGCTTTTTTGTTACAAGTCTAATATTTCTGAATTATAGAGGTATTTACGGTGTAACTGATCGCAGCTATTATAGAATAATAGGGTCTCTGATATCCATAACTGGCTATATACAAAACCCATTTTGCCGTTATGAAACCTGAAATATTTCAGGCATTTAGTTATTTAATATTTTGCACATTATGCTTAGTTTTATGAGATACTTGGGTAAAAGAATTGTGTTTATTTTGGCGAACCGAAGGTCCAAGAATTTATGATTTAAACTATTATACAGAATTTTCGATCATCAGATATATAAGAGATTTTATTTTACACTAAGTACGTGCATCATTGATTCTAATTATACCCAGGCAGTGTAACAGACATACACACTAAAATAGGTCGGACAGCAGACCCCTCGCTCCATTCGGCTTCATAATTACTTCTCCGCGTTAAATTTTCATTGCCCTCGCCGTAATAATATGAATATTAAAGTAAAAGGTTGGAACTAGTGATGTGTAACGACTTCAGTCCCGGCCCACGTGTCCCGATTTTCCGGGACTTTAATTCCGGCATGACATCTCGTTGGGGACGCTCAAATATTCCGTTTTCTAAATGCCGCCGTTCCATGTTTCATATTTGTGTTTTTGATCCGTTGGTGTCGACTGCCTTTGTTATTCATTAATCCACATACGAAGCCTTATTTTCAACTTTTGTGCCAGAAAATATCATGTTGTTCCCTTTTTTTCTAAGTACATATCGCACGAATATTTTTTGGGGTTAGTATGTTTTTTCGAAGCTCTATATGGTCGTTCATTGAACAGAGTGAACATATTAAACATTTGAAAATATATGTTACAAAAACAATTTATAAAAATGCAAATAGTATAATGATTTATTTCTATCAATAAACCGATTTGCGTACTAGCTTTTGTATCTAAAACCAATAAAGTCTAGTTGTATTGTGTGGCTACTGCCTATAACAAACATAAATGGGAATTAAATGTTCTCTGTCAAACTCTAAATCCCTTTATCCTATTGTGTTCACGCTAAAATCCCGCAATTACCCGTGTAGTTACAACACTATTCCGAACTTATTATAATATTAATTAAATTACATTTTAGTGCTTAGTTTTACAGTTTGTGGCTGTTTTAAACATATTTTGTGCTCAATAAAAATGGTTTTGTTCATTGTTATTGTAATTTTGGTAGCAATTAATCTTGTTGGCATACAGTTATTAAACTTAATACTCAACAAAATGATAAGGTAAATAAATAAATCATAAGTAAAATTAGTCTGTTTTGTCTTTATTATCAAGTTATTATGGATCATGTAATACGCCTACAGTTTTTATCAACTTGAAACGCGTACTATCAACAAGCGCCTGTGTGGAGTTGCTACAATAAAATGAGCAGGCGTTCGGCTCGCTTATAATTACACGTCCAACGCTTTATCACACAATGTTCTCTTTGAAGGCGTGTTCAGTACGAAATCATAACGAATTTATTATACCTACTTTTCGTATAAAACTACTAGTGAGAGTGCAATATGTATTATATTACGGCAGTTTCTGTGTAGCTGCGTTCCTTTGTCACTTAAATTCCAAGTGAGTGATACTTTACACTGCACCTGCCTTACAGACGACAAAAGAGAAAGATGGTCTAATAATTTCATAAGCTTCTCTTTGAATATTATGTCGTTGCTTAATATTTTATTAATTTATTTTTAACCACGATAAACATCACATTACCGCATTACAAATGTCCACTTAATTATTCCGTAACGAGCTTCGTCCCTCAACAAACGAAACATTGTAAACATGAGCGTAATCTCAAATAACAATAGGCAATAGCCCGTCAAGTTAACCCTGTAACCGCGACCGTATTTAT
This sequence comes from Helicoverpa zea x Helicoverpa armigera, assembly GCA_033682625.1. NCBI lineage: Eukaryota > Metazoa > Arthropoda > Insecta > Lepidoptera > Noctuidae > Helicoverpa > Helicoverpa zea x Helicoverpa armigera. The sequence continues at coordinate 10,124,509 of JAWIIS010000049.1, read as the reverse complement.
TTACCATCGCTAATACGCCGCGTGTACCAACCCCTACCAATTTAAAGAGAACAAGCCTAATCCGCCCTTTGTAATGATCCAACTTGGGTTTTAACCCTTTCCTAAATTCACCTCCAATTTTTTTACGCCCCCTTTGAATTTATATCAGTTAATTTTTTATTGTGGCAATGTCCTTACGTTTGTGATGTGACGTTTACGAAGTTTCACGGAAATGCCCGAAGGTTATTTTCGGGTCTATCCAGTAGTTTTGTTTATGTTTCACCGCCGGTGATTATGATGAATTAATTAAAAGTTCTTGTTTGGAGGTTAAGTGGATTTATGTTGTCGACAATCGTTGTAATTTAAAAATCATGTCTTGAAAATTATTCCCATTTTAGAAACAATCATAACTGAAACAAAGAATCAAACTGGCTTAGTTTGTCACAAACATAGTAACACACAAAAAATTCAAGACTTAATCCCTTACTCGTACTCACCTACTTTCAAAGTGACCAAAACCACCTTGGTTTTACGTTTCATTAACCCCTAAACAACCCTTGTGCCCTCGTGATAGGGTTGAAGGTTGATTGGCAAAGCATTTCGGCTTGTGGTTAGCAAAATGGCCGCTCTTTGAATGACACTCTACACAAAGGGCGCTCTTGTACGTTCACGGGTACTTTTAAATAGTGACCTTGACACGAAGCCTTTGTGACTTACAACTGAAGATGTTTTTCATTTTGAAAGTATACAGCGGGAGATACGATCTTTTTGTCAATGCTGGATTCGCTGAAAAAATGTTACTTCAAGGAAATGGAACAACTTTTGTCAGCATTAATAAGAAAAGATGATAGACACAAACTGGTGAGGACGTTAAGTTTAACGAGATAAATTATCAAAGCGTCTTCAAAGTTCAGTTTAGAAGACAATGCTACATCTTGCAAAGATAACATCTAAACTCTACTCGTAACTACAGTTAAAGTTGTACCTCAGGCACAAAGCAGAAGTGGCAAGAAACACAGGCTCGGTGGTGTGGCACAGGGTTTAGAACAAGATGGCGCCGACACACAGGATCTACAGATCGCGCTGAACTTACAATCACACTTGTGACAGTTCCGAACAAAAACTGCAGCTGCAGATAAGCTATACGAAGATATACGGGGATATAAAATGGCAATGTCTCTTGCTCATCGTCAAAAGATTCGTAAGGTTGGCACGTTGTGGGCAGCGAAGGGTTAATTTTACTTAATGTAATAAAAGGTTACAAATTAAAGTTTTAGGAGTACTAAAATCTAATTTTCTTAGTTTTTACTAACTTTAACTCAATTAATATTAAACTTAACTTTTGATTCCGATCCCAAAAATAAAGAACTAATCTTAACATTCCAGTCCAACTCATATTAAAACTAGTACCTAAGTAGGTAAACCATTTACACATAAGCAGAGAATACATATGAAATACACACACAAAAAGTTTAAGGTAACACTTTTTCTAACTTTTACGATTTCATGCAGATCTTTAACACTGTTGATCATCCAGCACATGATGCATCATGATGTTAAGATCATCCTATTGAAAAATGCAGTAACTGAAAACGTCATTACAAAGAAAAAACTGAATATTAAAGTAACATTACAGCTTATCCGAAAGTGTTCCCATCCCTAAAAGCTCGCAAGTGGCAACTAGCGACGAATCGCGGGTGACAAAGCTCGCAAGACAAAAGGCGACGAATCGCGAGCGTTCCGCGCGTCGCTTTGTAGACAGACTCCGCGCTATCTTCGACGCTGCCTCATGCTTTACTGGCTACATTTGTTTTATTGAACATGGCTAATGTTGCTAGGAGGAAATATTGTTTTTGCAGTTTTAAGGAAGTCGGAAAGAACGTTGAGATAGTTGGTGTCCCATGAGGATCTGATTGTCATATTGTATCGATGTTGCTGTTAGACAAATGTATTTTTTTAATAAACAGACGAAGTCAAACATTCAAAAATAGACCGCAACGATCATGAAGCACTCATGAAAAACATAACACTCCAATACTCACAGAATTGCTACAAAAATACGAAACCAAGAAATGTGTATCTTAAAAAAATCAACAGATACGTGAGTTTGAGGGACATTATTCATAAATGCAAATACGGGCTTAGCAGCGAGTCCGGGGGGACCGGGGCGGGGAGGGAGGAGGGAAGGGATCGCGGTGGATGCTGCTAAATGACGCGATGCCTTTGCATCCAGGGATTTGTGGATTATTGAATATTTTTAAGTTGAGTGCCGTGTTTACAATGCGATCGACGGATGTTTCCGCGCGATTGACACCCCCCGCTGATGTGTTCATTCTCCACGACACAGACGCGCTGACTGAGGACTTGTGGGGTAGGCAGTAATGGATTCAAAATGTCTGCTCAATATTGTGTATGAAAATATTTGCATTTAAATGTGGCCTCAAAGTTTTTTGAACACATTTCGCTCCCCTGCAAGTTAATCGCCAATCTAAACGTGAATTTGCTCAAAGCAATCGATTCCACGTACACTGGCACACACATAACACTTCAATCTCGCCACATAGCCTTAGAACTAGCTGACAATTTCCCTATAAAGAGTCACCCAGTCACCAGCTTCATAGTGGAGCTATAGCAATTTGCTTCCTAACTGAAGTGATTCCCGGAATCCCTCTATTATAAGGTGATAGAATGTTACATCGCACGGATAGTTCGCGAAAGTGTTTTCCAAATTGTGTAAGGCTTTAAAAATGAGAAGGATGCTGGGATAAGGGGCTGGAAATTGGTATTGTTATGGGAATAAATTGCACACTGAATTTTATTGAAGAGCGTTCTGGAGATGCTGTTTATTGTTATGTGTCACTATACTCGTAGGTATTGGTGGAATTTGTTTGGAATAGTCTAGAATACATTCAAGTCAAGAAAAAGCTGATTTGCCTTTAACATAGCTAAGAAAAGGCTGGCTTTTGTTTGGTTTAAGTTAGTTTTTAAACATATTCTCTCAAAAATTAAAATGCCATGAAATAATTCTATTCCACATTTCTCGAGTGCAAATACAGTACTGAATTGTTGCGTAGATCTCAAGAAATCGTATCTAAGTTTTTATCAATGGCTACTTGGGCTTTCAGCCTAGACACAAGCTTTAATGTAATATGACGTTAGCGTCACAAGCTAGGCTTTATTAAATAAAGTATCAAAATTACACCGTTTTGTGTACCGCGCTGTGATATTATATGAACGAGCTGAACCCACACATGTTATATTATGACACGCTTTTATTAAACTTTAAATATAAAGTATGGGAACATTTTGTGGTTTTATGACATAATTTTTAATTAATGCCAAACTTCTTTGTTGTTATAATAACAAACAGTTGAAGTGTCTTCTGTGCCCCAAAACAAATCAAACACAAAAAATAATTGCAATTTCACCCACAGCTGTATCTATTCAGTAAAATTTTTCAAAAAAGTACATACAAATACATCCGACAGAGTTATCTGAAGGTTGTTGAAAAGGTACTCGTTTCCCTAAAGTAGTCCGCGGGTATGCAAGACATCTTACTTACTTTAATCCCCGGAGGACGTTTTTGCGAAGCTTTGATGTAAAGGATAAGAATTGCATTATATTTCCTCCGCGAGTGGACCGAAATACTTTTTATATTTTACTGAATATTCAAGTCTGTTGGATATTATAATCTCGACATTCGGTAGTGGAGATTTCAGTGATCTATTTACATCAAACTGATGGGTTATGTGAATCTTATTTTTTCTTTTTAATAATACACATTTTACATAAGCAGGCTTGTTGTAATAATACATCGCTGTGTAAGCAGTTTTTTTAATATTGCCAATGATTAAGGCGGTGCGGCGGAGGAGGGAGGAGGGGGTATTTATTAAAAAATAACTCAGATGTTAAAGCGGTTTAAACGCGTAAACGTGTAGCGGTTTGCGGTGCCATGTTATAAGCGACTAGCGGTTTTATTCATGAAAGATGACTTTATAGTTGCTAAGTGTGCTTATTGTGGAAATAGTGAAATTGATAATGGTTCTTATCAACGGTGCTAAGTTACTTATCCTTGCTTTCGTGAAAAGTTATTTGTATTTTAGATCTGGTCAAAACTATAGAGATGGAAATTACGAATCGAGAAAGCCTGTACAGTAAATACGATTTTGATAGTATTTGGACCATTTCCATCTTCATTACCTTCTTCACATTTTTATGAACTAAGTAGTACTCACGCTCAATTTGACCTAGTTACAGCAACTCGCTTCCGCTTATAACTTAACCCAGCAGCATAAACAAACCCCAGCTATGCGTGCGCCTTGTCAAAGAGGCCGCGCCGCGATATTGAACATTTTTGTACCGACTGATTAAAATAATGTTTGTCATTTCGCGAAATCCCTCTTTGCATCGTGTCTCTGATACTTTGTTTAATTTAAACCGTGGATTTACTGGTTACCGTCAATTTATCGACAGATAAAATGCACTCCATTAAATGACATTCTAAATACATTATAGTTCCGTCCATCTATGTATTTGTAGATGTGTGTGTAAGCTAATCATTGTTTTAGCTGAACTATGCTATTCAATACACTACAGTTCATACACTACTGGCTAAAATTTTACAGTTACAGTAGGTAATGGTGAATATCTTATCTTGACCTTATTTTTTCTATGTATATTGGTGTAAACTGTCGTTAAATCCTCTGGGCAGTCAACCTTTTTTGTAAGGAAGTCGTAAATTAAAGATAGCGGCATTCTCTTTTATGACAAGTCGTCTAAGGGTAATATAAGGGTCACATACTAGACTGTGTTGTTAAACTTGCGTAGAAAGGAAAATAGCTTGTTAGTCAGCAGGAGATTAAATGAAAAACGTCCTATTTGATATTGACCTTTACGTGAATTCGTTGTTTGTCTGGTTTGAAGTTAAAGTAAGATCAATTTCGTGCCCTGGAAGATATGAAGTTATTTATAGCCCTTGCCTAACTTTACCTAAAACTTATAGGTAACGAACTAGTTCCCCGCGGTTCCACTCGTGCCCCGGAAGAACCATGCCCTTTCTCAGGAGTCACTAGAGACTATGTCTCCCTTTTTTCTGATTCCACTTAATTCATTAATAAAATTATAGGAGTAGTCTACATTCCTATAGTGACTTGGTAACATAACGATAGGTTTAACTATTCCACTGAAAAGTATATTGCTTCATTTGTCACCCGCTAACACAATATAGGTTCACGTCTGCTCACCCTGCGAACGCCAATAAAAGCTCTCAAAAGTAAATAAAGTGCGGTAAAATCAGTTTCCCGAGCGACACCGGCACTTATTAGATTTGTTCCGAGATCGAACCCCATCTATCTGTAAATAAGGCCACTACTGGGAATCGAATTCCAGCCCCATCCCTAACTAGGCGGTGTCGGTAACTTTGCATTAGCATAATGGAAAAGTTCAATGTTACTCAGATATTCAAGGGTGTTTGGTTTGCGATTATAACGTAGTTAGTCCGTAGGTAGATCTTGTTCTAGAATTTTCCAACCCCAAATGTGGGAATGAATTGATTGCACGTTTTGGTAACCAGGTATCCGTGTAACGGCATTACAATTTATGAGCTCAAACTTACATAAATTGCAGTAACTTTTGGACTGATTCCCAAATATAACGCGACGAATACTATTTATAGAAATTAGGTTACACGAAGAGTTGTAGCCTTATTCCATTGTAGGAGTGTCGCCAACGGTTTCATGGTACCCATAAACATTTTGATGGCGTATGACCATACTTATGAAGTAATCCACTAGCCCTTTTATTTCTTAAACTTGGACGGAATAATAAGTAGTACTTAGGGCCGGTTTCCATCCAGTCGTGTCTACTGAAGTGAGCAGTAATGATTTAGTTAGTACTTATCCTTTTTGGGGGTAAAAAGATTATTCAACAAGTTGTAGATATTCGAAACTGAAAATACATAATATTCAAGGCTGATTGTACATTCACTGTTAAAAAAACTAATATTGTTTTAAACAGATGACAAAAAAATAGAATTTACATGCTTTTTCTATGTTAACCTCTTTTTCTTTCCAATCGCTACAAAAACCGAGTATTCTAAACAAGAGTATTGAACAACAACTTGTGACAACTGCAGGGGTTGTGAATAAAACCTGTGAGAGCAAGTTGAAACAACTAGGACAGTTTGTACTACGAACTACGGATGTAGCTCTACTCTGTATGGCGCTAATGAATTGATTGTATGCTTTCCAATGACGTGGAAAATGATTTTAAAAGTACTCTTGATAAACAAAGAAGACTTTGTAATTTTGGTGATAGTAAAATTGAATGGTGACTTTAAGATTCTTGCTGAAAATGATCATTTCTAGAGAGTGATATTAGTTTTTTTTTTTTGAAAAGTCTCACCGTTCTTAGTCTGTCTTTAAGCCTTACCAATACTTGTAATAAATAACAATAAAGTAACGTAAAAATAAATCGTTATGTAATTCTTTCTGATTCATCGTAGTTTTCGCAGCTAAACCGATAAACGATATTATTTCGAATGAGCAGCTACGAGTTATTTTTCTTTGTTGTTTTTATTTATTTCTCTTATATTGTATTTGATATTGTTACTCGGTATCTGTAGTGAGATATTGTTGGCTTAATCGAAATATCGTCCATGTTTTTCGTGAAAGGTTATATTTTATTGTAGTGAGCGTAGAAACAATAATCCCACGCGTTAAATAAATTGCTGCAAAAATTGTTAAGCAAAAGTGATTGAATAACTGTTTTTCAACTCACAAAAGTTAACAAAAATTGCAGCCCACTTTTTGTAATTTTATCATTAAAAAAAATCATTCAATAATTTGTAACCACTATCAAATGTTTCCTTCGATTTTAGGCTTCATAAACCAAAATCCATTTTGCACGTGAATGTAAAATCATAAGGTAACTGTCGCCTGTCTATCCGTGTAACCTATTTAGAGGCAGAAACTAGTCCGGCCGACCATCTAATATTTATGAGAGAAGCCAGCCGGGGCAACGCATCTACTCTGTTTTAACAGATATAGGAGGGTTTTAATTATTTTTGCCTAGGATTTTTTTTCATATTTGGCACATTTAATATAGTACTTTGGTAAAAAAAAAAATTTAAACTGCGAAGAAGTATTGTCAGATCTATGTAATGCTCATCTGTAGTCATATTGTACAATGGTTAGCGTTCATTAAGCGTTCATGATAAGGGTTTATAAGGTTTTATTACCACATGACAACAGCAAAAAGAGAAAATACACTGTTTTTAAACCCTTTTCAAAGTAGCAGCCGCATTTTCGCTGAAATTCGCGTCAAAATTTCCATAACCCGTCTGTCATCAATTTCCCTTTCTGCCCATAGAACTGCGTACATATAGAATGGAATAACCACACAAACATTCATACAATATGATTAATTTGAGCGTTGTTATGTCGCGTCATAGCGTCGTATTAGCATACGTCAGTCCGTCGTGTGCCGACAATCTATTAAACGAAAAAACTGCCCCCGCCCGTACGCATACAATATTTATGAGATATCCTGCCGCCGAGATGAAAAACGACGCGTGTTGGAAGCGAGCAGCGATTTGTTTTAACCTTCTGCAACTGAGGTGAGTTTATAGTCAACATTCGACTGAGGTGTAGTCTGTCAGGCGTCACTATATACAGCATGATTTGCTTATAACTTTCAAAATTATTAGAGCTCTAGTTTTATTTTATGATTAATGGGTTTATGTATAATGAAATAAAAATAAATAAGCTTTCTCAAAACAAAAAACAAGTTTAGGATGGAATCATTTATTGAGATCAGTATTTTCATTACTTTTACGCTCAAACTTACAAAACTATTACAAAAAAAAAAACGAAATCATAAAACTTCTATAAAACTGTTCATTATTCTTTTAAGCATTATCTTACAGCTCTAAAACAAAAAAATCAACAAGATCTAACGGTTCAATTAGGCACAAATCAATCTCAAAGTTAACCTTAAATCTAAAGCGCAAGATTACAGTCTTGACAAAGTGGAGAAGAACATTGTAGACAAATTGGCTTTTTGCATGCGCAACAGTAGTACCTTGTTTGCCTCTTTAATCTACCGAGGCATATGCTGCATAGTTTCCTTCCTGTAGGACCTGGTAGCTGAGCCACGGGTGGAGGGGGAGGCAAATCATTGCCTAAAACTCGCGTTATAGTAAGACGGAGTTCTCTGGGCAATCTGTCATTATAAACGCGTTCTTTTAAGCCAGGAAGAACCAATTCTCTTGCCAAAGATAGTAAAAAGTCTCCTCTTCGCACCTTGGTGCCTGGACAAGAACTTCTTAGACCTTCCTTCTTAGACCATAGAAATCCGTTTTTTTTAACCATCCTGGTCACCACAAACTAAAAAGCTGAGGGGCTCCTCGTCTTCGGAGTTAAAATCACTCTCACTCGATTGGGTATTCTGTTCCTCGAGGTCTTCGTTTTCCTCTTGCTGTACATTTTCTTCCACATAGTTAGGGTCTTCTACCGAATCATCAAAGTCGCTAAACTCGTGTTCTTCTTCGAATTCATTAAGCCAATCCTCAATCTGCTCATCATCATTTGTATATCTTCCACTGCTGTCTCGTTTTGGTGCCCTACTATCTGTGCTTTGAGTCGCCATCTAAAAAAATATGAATGTTATGTCTGAGAGACACTATACTGTTACTGATGAGACGACTCACAGACACTATGAACCTAAAACGATATTGGTGAGGTGACGTCTATCAGAATCAACGTTTATTGCTGTACTTACGTCTGTGAGACACCGGCTGTCGATAACTCCAAACGTACACACCGCTGCGCTGCCCGCGCCTCACTGACCGTTAGCGCGAGCCGTTGCAGGAAGGTACTCAGCGAGACAGAGCTGCATCACGCCATATTACAATTTGGCGACGTGTTTTGTGATTGGTGGTGTCCGATAGACTACCACCTCAGTCGCAGAAGGTTAATACATGTACAGATAGGACAACATTTTGAATTTAAAACTATAGTTACAGAAGTAGGTTAAAAAAATAACTTGTTGAACAGTGTTGCAAAAAATTTCATGGAGTTAAACAGTCCGCCGAACCCTATGCAATTTGCATCAATTACCTATGTATTTATATGTATTTGAAAATATCAACTGAATTTTTGAACTATTACAAAAGCAAATATAAAAATCTACAGCCATTTTAATATTTAGTCTTGCAAAATCTGCCAAGCTCCACATAAAATATTCATTCAATTCTATTTAGACAGTTACGTACGCCCGCTATATTCTCGTAACTTGGGCCACAGCTGAAGTGGGCCCGGATTAAAGTTGGGTCAGACACGATCCGTCTCGGGAATCATGATCCACAACTAAATCCACCCAGTTGACTGAAAACTGTCTTGTTTATTACAGCCAACTGGATTATTGTAATCGTTCAGACTTTTTTATTAAGTTAAATTATTGACTTCCACGTTTGCACTATGTGTGTTTTACATGATATCATCATCTGCCTAGCCTTTTCCCAACTATGTTTGGGATCGGCTTTCAGTCTAACCGGATGCAACTAAGAACCAGTGTTCTATATGAAGCGACTGCCTATCTGACCTCCACAACCCAATTATCCAGACAACCTCTTGGTAAACTATGACATGATAATCATACATTTTAGTAAATCTCTAACCCATGTAAAAAATCTATGTAAAACTGACGATACAAAAAGGGATGCAATAAAACCCCTGTAAGGCTGTAAAACAAATAACACATAATAATTCCCCCTGTATACAACACCTTGAAGCCGTCAACTTGAAGAATAGGGGTGGCCACGCAAAAAATTAACAAAGTAAGGTCCACGAAATAAAGCGAAGGTCCCGGGATCCACATTAATATAATGGTTTCAAACAGAATTTACACCGACGCTCGTGTTTCGAGGGAGACAACGCAAATATAGATTTTTTAAACAGCTGACTTCTGTCAAAACAGACCCTATGTATCTTTTCGTTGTGTAATTTTGATTGGGACTCTGAAACTGTACTAATTCGCTATTCGGATACAACAAACCTACGTAACGGTCAGTTACCCTGTAAGCATTGTAGATGATCTCATTCATTTATGTAAAACTAAGGTATTTGGACCTACATTCCTAGCATATAAAGTTTATATTAGAATTCCGATTTCTTCTACAAATACATTTAAATCACTAATCCTCTCACAAACACTAGCATTTCCACAAACGACCCAATCGAAGTAAAACATATACATTACCGGCTTAGCACTGACAAACAACCCACGCACCCGTGTAACCGCGTCCATGTACACGCACCCCGTATGTCAACTCCAAATGTCCTTACTACCCGAGCCTGCGTTCCGCCGATAAAAAGTAACCGTTCTTTCGGAACAGCTATTATCACAGTGTATGTTGTTGCTTTTGGTAGCTGTTACTGCGTTATTGGGAACGCTAATATTTTTGATACATTATGTTGTAATTGAAGGTGGAGTTTTATGGTTGTTTTTTTGAATATTCAGGGTGTTTTTTGTTACACTGCTTGTACATATGTTACTTGTTTTTGATAAAGAAATTAACAAACGGTTTACTTAATGCTGGTTTTCCAAGATAGGTTACGTACTTAAAAGTAAACCTATACCTATTTACTTGGCGAGACTACATTGATATAGATAGTGCTGGCAAATTTAGCTGGCGATTGTTCAAAATGAACTACTACGACTTAATAAAAGAAATTTAATCCTGTAGCAAAAATAAAAAAAGTACTAAAAGAAACCAAACCAGGCACAGCAATATGTTTTCAACTTGGTAAATATTTACAGATGACTATAATTCAGGAAGGCATCTTGATTAACCCGCGCTGTTTTCCACACTTCATTTCGCTTTTCAATTTTCAGTATTCATAATAATATGCCTTGTTTTTGTTTCAGGTAAGTCACCAATTTAAATGGCGGTTTATCCAGAAAATTAACATGCATGTAAGTGACCTTAATTAAAAACCTTATTAATGCGTAAAATATGGAATTTAATTTTCATACGGGAAATATGACATGATTATACAAAATGTCTGGAAGCGCCACGTGAAATGCAAAACACGACACGTTAAATATGTGACGAATATTTATTTTCTGAGGTAAATCTTATTGTTTTAAATTAGCAATTTATTTTCGTACTGATTAACAACGTCTGTATTTCAGTCTAGACAACCATTACTATAAATAAATAAATTATACTTCTTGTTATTTTAAATTGGATAGAATATAAGGTAGTTGCGACAGCTGCCTAGGCAGGTAGATAGATACACATAATTACTATTTATACGATTACATAAAATACTTAGCGCCACTGATAGGAAATTCCAATGATAGCTTATTTCAGAAGCAATTAAAGATGAAACTTATGAAAGTCTTCGAAAGTAATTTAAGCTGAAAGAAAAACCAATAAGCATAATCACAATGTACCAACAATTCAGTCTCCTAGTTTCGGTTTCGGGAGAGCAATGTCGTGTAGTCATCAGTCGGAGGCCGACATGACTTCATTAAGCCGCTCGGGTGTGCTCGGCCACGCTCGGCTACTCTCGGCTAAGCCGAACCTTGACGAATGACGGATTTCAACCGGCTTTTGAAAATGGCATGGAATGAAACTGGGATTCAAATCTGACATTAGTGTGGCTGAAAATGAAACTAGGTTCTTCTTAAAGTTACCATTATTTTTTTAGGATAGTTGCAAAGTTCTTATACTTTCTTCCTGGATTTGTGAAAGAAGTCTTTTTTTTAGCCTTCGCTGTCCTACTGCTGGGTGCATTCCCCATAGCCTTCCGTCTTTCCTTATCGGTCGCTATTTGTGGCCAGTCCTTGAGGAAGCTGTCTAAATCTGCTCTCCAACGTTTTCTTGGTCTTGCTCTTGGTCGCCTTCCATCATCAGGGATCAGGGAGGGAAAGACGTCTAAGCTACGAAAATACTAGCCCGAGTTTCTAAAAGAGTAACAACGTTGTATGATTTCAAATAACCCTTATTTTTCGTAAACGGTCTTATAATACATAGGATTTATCCATGGAAGTTTGAAGTTTGAAATCCAAAATCATCAGATTTCCTTCTCATCTATTGACAAACCCATGAAGCCAAGAATACTCAAGGAATTTTAACACCTTTTTAACCTGTCATTCACAAAAAAAATATCGAAAGCCCATATTCCCACGACACACGGTTCGGTTATTAAGGCCGGGGTACACGACACTGGCCGATGCAATCGAGCAGTACATGCGGCCGCTGGGGAGCGCTGATTGGCTGACGGCCGGTGACGTCATGCGCGAGTGTGTACCCGCCGTAACGCCCGCTAAATTAACTGCGAGTTGTGGTGGATTAGCTTTAACGTGTTTAACTGATGTTGTAGACTGACTGATGTTATTAAAATTAGTGCTAGTTTAGCTTCTTAAAAAGTCCTGTGTTTTTTGGGAAATTGAAAGAAAAACGGACGAAAAATTCAAAACAGCCAAATGTTTTTAAAATGCTTCTCACTATGAAATATGACCCAAAACATTATACCGCATTATTCATACTTATCATTGTACTATAAAAACAAAGTACCTTGTCAGACTTGTATTGTTTTTTCGAGCAATTTTCATCCTTGCGTCTGAAAAGTTAAGGCATTTTGTACTTTTTATCAGGTGAAAATATATTTTTGTGCAGACTACCCTACTCTGAGCATCCCGCAAATGAGAGTTGTCACCTGTGATGCGTAAAAATAGAAATATGTAGCGCCAGAGGAAAAGTTTTTGTAATATTTTATTCTTGTCATTTTATTTTCGCATAAAATAACCTTAGAATTTAAAACTAGGTAAAAATCAAGAGAAGTTTTGCTAATTCCTTCCATATTCATATTCTAAAATAACTAGTTTTCTTGTCTTTGCTTAGATAACGTTTGTATCACAGCAAAAATAAGATAAAAATTACTATGAAAATACATAAGCTTCTGAAAAATTTAAATTGTAGTTTTAACATTTATAAACTACTCATGTTTACAATATTAAAGCAGCTCAAAAATACAAAGCCACACCAAAAATGTTTCTCAAAAACTCTATTTACACGTTCAATTTAAACGTAACAAGCGGAGCTGATACACTCCAAACGAATATGTATATTTTTTACACTTTTTTCTATTTTTTTACACATTCTTATCTCGGCTACATAGTGAAGTTGATTACATTTTTAACACCTATTACGCTTCTTTTACGGTTTTTCTGCTAACCGTCGTTTGAAAGCGGGCATTATGCAAATTGTCCATTACGCACAATGTGCTGCAGAATACCCACAAGTCTGACAGCAGCCGGAGAATGTAAGGTGAAACTGATTGTCGGCAAAAATATGCAGCTGAAGGTTTTAGGGGGAATTCCTGATAACATAGATATGATATGCAAAGTTTTATTGTTAACAGTTGTAGGTTTTTCGTTTATGTTTCTGTAAAATTATCAGTCTCCGAATGTTACTGCAAGATAAAGCAGTATTTTGCCGGTATAGTTCAGTTATTCTGGACTCCCAAAACTCAAAAGTAAAAACGTCAATACAATAGTGATGACATTCCTGCACTCGCAACACTCATAATAATTGGTCCATTACAAATGCATTTGCACCTTTTTCAGCATCTCCATAAACCACACAAATATCGCCTTTATGTCAATCTACATAAGATGCACTATAAATGCAATTAAACCAACAAATCTCACATGGAAAACGAAGTTAATTCTGCAGTTACGTTACACGAAAATGATCTTTATGTCCAATGCATCAAGGGTTTCACATGAGGTGTGTCCTGTTGGTTCATTCTGTGTCTCGTCACACACTTGTCCGTCTGTCTGTCTGTATGACAAATTGTTAGTCGGAAACGATTAATGGTATTATGACGGTTTGTAGATTTATGATCTGATGTAGGATAATAGACCTTGATGTATGGCGTTTTGAGTACATATGTTACTAAGTGCACGACGGCACAAGTGTATGAAAACTGTTTCAAGTTACATAATTGCTTTTTCACTATTGTGAAGTAGTATTCTTTCAGTTCCATAAAAATCTGTTCTGAATCCAATAACTATAAATACATGACTTTTAGTGAACCAAACCCTTTACCAAAAGTATGGCTACAAAAACCAAACACAAATTCACAAAACATTTAATCTCAATCAACCAATCAAACGAAACACCTAAAATCGCAAGGGCGGCAGCTTGTTGATCCTGGAGGTATCCCAGGATGACTCCGAGGGTTCTGACTCCGTGGTCTCAGAGGCCACGGCACTGCCCTCCCCGGTCAGCGCCACGTTGTAGTCATAGAAGAAGTGGTGATTGTACGGTCTGATCTGCCCAGAGCCGTTCTCACACCGGTGGTCTGCTATCTTGGTGAACACTGAAATCATGATGATAATGAAAGAAGGCTACTGAAGAAGTGGTATCTTTTGTGTATGAAACAAACTTATTTTAATACACGTAAATCTTTAATTTTTTCATAATCTACAATGTTTGTATGTAACCTCTTATCGATCTCCTTGCCAATACCTAGTGGATCAATGAACCTTGTATACCTTAAACAAAAGCCAAGCTGTCCACTTACTGGTGCCATCCTGGCAGTTCCTATAGTACATCATGCAGAGACTCTTGAAGGTTCTGCGCGCGCGCTGGTAGGCTCCGCAGATCCACTTGATGCTGGGGTCGCGCCACTTCTTGCGCATGTCTTCAGCACACCTTGTGCACTTGCGGTGCCATTTGCGCCTTTAATTAATGTGCAATTAATTTCCATGACGAACTACATATTGAGGTCAGCGACTACTTTCCGATAACTTAGAATCCCTTCCGTATTGAGCAAATTTTTTAAACATCAACATCTTTGTCTAGCCTTTTCCTAAACTACATATACTTCCTGGGATAGATTTAAGTCTAAACGAGTGAAGTTGAGTATGAGCGTTTTACATGGAAGGACCACCTGTCTGACCTCCACAATCTAGACAGATAGTAAACCTGATACCCCTTGGTTTGACTAGTTATCATACTTTCTGAACTTTGCCCACCTTAACGACTGTCAAGTATATTCAAATGAAAGCAGGGGCACACTTTAGCGTGCCTTCTGAAACACGGAAGGATTCATCATGACAAGATGGGCATCCGCGCACCGAGATGCCAATCATTATTTAACTTTATGATCGACCCTTGCCGCTGATAATTAGCTTGATCAACATAGCAAGAAATTCTCTATATCAATAAATAATGAGCGTACCATCCCTTTCGTTCTACTGTAGATTTGGGCGCTCTGTCCTTCTTATCCCTCGTGCGTTTCTTCTCATCAGTGTCAGTGGAAGATTGCTCACTGAACTCTTCCTTTAGTGACTCGTCATCATCACTGTTCTTCGAACCTCCACTACCACGGCCTGACAAAAAACGTCATTTTTTACATGTTCTTTTTTATTTTTATATCACGGTAAAATTACGTAATGAGCACATAAAACCTTTTACCATTGAAGAAAATAACTAGGATAATGAATATTTTGAAGGTTTACCGCTTCCTCGTATGCTCTCGGAGGAAGTAGACTGAGATTTCTTCCCTCTTCCCTGTCTCCTCGTCAGCACGGCCAAGTCATTCTTCTCAACCTTATTAAGCGCCGCCGTCTCATTGAATACGAAACTAGTCACCACGTGCGCTATAACAAGAAAGGTGGAATTCAATGATAAAATATTGATTACTTTCATTAGTTTTTGATGTTTCTTCGCATATTCTGCCAATCTCAACATATTTTGTTTCTAAACCAAAACACTCTTGCAATCTTTAACAATACTGATCCACTTTGAAAAATATTTTCCCAAAATTCCATTTTGTAAAAGCCCCATGTTCCAATTCAGGTCATGGTCTACCCGTTAGCTAAATTAGATCCAAATCCGTTTACCCGGAAAGGCTTGATTGATAAACAAACATACAAAATTCCGCATTTATTTTTTCAGAATTTAATTTGGCCGGCAATGGGCTCACGCCAATTAATCAATGTGTACGCCAATCGCATTATACTTATGTTTCTGGATTAATTAAATCATCAACATTTTCATGGAGTTTTACAGCTGTTGCAATTCAAATTCAAATAATAAGTTCTTCATTTAATTTACTACAAATTTATAGTATAAATCTTTGTTACTGATTTCAATCACATTGAAAACCTACACGAGTAGTTTTTACTAGTTTTATTCAAGTTTATATTTCCTTAAGTTTTCACATTCGAGGAAATAAAACAGTATTTATATCCTAATAAGACCACTGCGCTTGAATATCGAACTAGTCTATATTATTAAAACTCTTGACAAACAAGGAGTAATGATTCATTTACGCTAATATAATACAACAGGCATACTCACCAAAAATCAACGCAAGTATAAAGTATGGCAGTGTCCCCAGCATGGTTCTGCGTCAATCATTTTATTTCCCGTACAAACGTACAGAAACACATAAATCTGCCGCCGCGACACATTTATATTCATTCGATTTGATTTCTTTTACGATTTCGACATACGTGTAATTTTGCTTCGGATTTATTTTATTTTTACTGTGTGTGAATTTGGTGTAGTTGTAGGAGAGAATTGTTCTAGAATTTCCTTGGTATTTACTAACTTACATAACATATGAAATTACAAAATGATTATTTGAGTACACCATTTAAGGTGCACTTTACTGTGGGATCCCATAGGTTTAGAAATGTATATTTGGTTCTATTAAGAAGCGGTTTTTTTTCAAGGAAGATATTTTTCTGCCTACAATAGATTTGGAAGATCCTGGACATCGAATCCTTTGCCCATATTGAGGTTACTTTCACCCAGCATAACCAAGACTCTTTTTTATTTATACTTTCCTCTAATCTGAGGGTTATTAAATTTAGAGGATATTTCTAGGATAGCAAATACATAACTTTTTTCAGTAAGAAAAAAAATAAAATAAAAATAAAACTGTGCGTACAACAAAGTTTAATAATGATTAACAGAAGTATCATAGACCGTAGACGTAGAACCAGCTGCGGCCGTGGTACGAGTCGTTCTTGCACTTGTGGTCGTGTAGCTTTATGAACACTGCAAAATTATACAAAACATATTGTGAAAAAGTCAAACATTTTGGTGATACTGTATTCATCCTTGCAAGTGATTATATTTTTGCATAGCCTGTACTAGATAGAATATACTTCACCACAAAAGATATTAAGCAACGCTGAGTTTAGCATAAGCCTTAATTTTTTTCGGTGTTGGGATATAACTTTAAGTAGCCCTTAGTTTTGGCTTCTTAACCTTCTCTTGCCATCAAGAAGACGTATAGGACATGACCACCTTCGTGGTAATATAAACTACTTAAAACTCTCCAACTTCTTTAAGCTTCTATACGTACCTATGCAAAACATTTTTTCATCTAGATTCTAAAATGTACCGTATAACGTATGCTAATAAAGACATGAGTATTGAGTACTTCTTGTCCACTTACTGGTTCCATCCTGGCAGTTCCTGTACCTCATCATGCAGTCACTCTTGAAGCTGCGCCGGGCTCGCTGGTAGGCGCCGCAGAGCCACTTGATGCCGATGTTCGTGAACTTCTTCAGCATGTCATGTGGGCATGGATGGCAGTCGCGATATAATGCTGTACTGGATACGAGGAGAACAGTTACAGTGTATTATTGCATACTGGTTGGTTTCATTAAAAGGTTCAGCCTTTGATTTTGACTTCGGAACATGATCACTTTAATAAGAACTTCTTCTTCCTCCTGCCTTGTTCCCTATTTTATTTGGGGTCGACGCAATATGTCTTTCGTTTCCATTCTTCTCTGTCAATTCGTCCTTTAATAAGAACATTTTTAGCAAATTCATCAAAAACAAGATAGTAGTTCTAAAGACTCAATATGGAGGTGACTATTAAATAATTTCATTGATTACAATCATTAAACTAATGTGGAAACTTCTGAACAAACAATAATATTTACGAAATAATAAACGTAAATTCTTACGCTCTTTTCCTCTCACTGGTCTCTTTATCAGAGCCGCTACTTGTCTCTGAACTCGACTCCTCCTCGTCCGTCGATAGTTCTCTGGAAACAATTGCAATATCAACTTTCTCAAAATAATCATAATGCGTAGCGAAACCTCGAATAAAAAATTAAAAATATTTTAAGCTAAAAATTAAAAATGAATCACTAACTCCGAAGTATTTTTGATTTCAAAGCAAAAACTCAACCCTTGTTCACGCAGTATACTTATAAGGATAATGTCCAGTTATTGCTGAAACATCTCAAAGAAGGGTTGACCATGTAAAATGGCGTCGTTCCCCTGATTTATCTCATAGCGCACGCAAATAAATTATCTCATAAATAAGGATGGGTATTTTCGCTGAACTAGAAAATTTTCTCCAGCTTCACATGGTCGGCTGAATTTATTCGCCAATTTATTTGTAAGCGAATTAAAATAAGAGGATAAGACACTATGTTTGAAACATCATGAAGCTTTTATTTTGCTATTTAACACAAAGCATTCTATGAAATCTTCTTGAGATTCTATATATCAAAGTCAATATTTATAAAGCAGGAATATGATATTAGTTTGGTTTGTACGCGCTTATCTCAGGGGCTACTAGACTGATTCGAAAAATTATTCACCGTTGAATGGGTCATTTTCATCTGCGGGTGAAACTACAACAAAATATTAAAGAAAATAAAAGAATCTCACATTGTAGAACTTGCCTGATCTTCCTCCAGGGTACTGGCAGCTCCTTGTGAGCCTTCCGTGTAATCATACCAGTTGGGTCCTCGGTGCTCTGCATCACCAAACTGTGCCACATCCATCTGATTGATGTGAGCTAAGCGGTACGGGGTTTGGCCCGGGCATTTTGATACTGCAATGTTTTATTTAAGTTTCTACAGTTAACCATCCAAGTAACTACTCAGCCTTTCTTAGGTCTTATAAAAAGGCAGGTGTAGTCCATTAAGAATTATATTCTCGCCTAGTCAGGTACCTAAAATATTTTTGGCTTATAACTTGTAAATAAATGTCTTTGTAATTCAACAGATTAAAATATCGAAGATGTATAAATATTATACCTATGTGCCAAATTGATAAGTGTCCAACATAAGAAACCCTATGTACTAGCTATGTAATATTATTTAAAGGTGCAGGCGTGCGTTCTGAGGTATAGTGTAGGAATTCATAAAATATTCATTAGGAGCAAGAATCGTTATGATTAAAATGTGCATATAATAAAGTGTTTATACCGGGTTACTGGTAAGTAGACCGCATCATTTCATGAGGTGATAGTATAGATAGTAATACGGACAAATTTGACCATGGGATACACTGGGCAAAAATTAACCCGTTTCAAGATAATCGAATTTACTATCACCTCTAAGACCTATACTATCACCTCATGAAAGGATGCGGTCTATTTACCAGTAACCCTGTATATGGTTTATAAGTAACATCCTTAGGAGTTCAAACTTAGATAGGAGTAACTTATTAATATTATTCCCTAATCATACTGTCTTTATTTGGATACTTATGGTAAAAAATGGAAGGGTGTAGCAGAAACCGATGAAAACGTATTACATTTTTAGTTCAATTTAGTTTAATCATAGTGCGATGCAGAACTATATTCTCCCCATCATCGAATATCGCGAGCATTATCATATTTAAAATGGAAATGTTCATTAAAACGCGAGCATCCTCTCAGACGTTTTTACTCCTACACTAAGTTTCAAATTATGTTTCCGTCTGATGTTATGAGAAGTTCAAACTGTTTTCACTTAGAACATAATCACTAAAACTTAATAAGACGTGGAAAATCTGTCATTTTGCATGCCATGCGAAATGTCGAGTCCTTTGCTTCATTCTGTCTAGGCGCTCACTTTCCTTATTGCAAATGAAACAGATATGAGATGAAAAGAATTAACTTTGATAACATTTTAGATGGAATGGAAGGAAAATGGCGTCCGTTAAACTCATTGAATACAGTTGCAATGTTAAATGATAGCCCTGCTATTACTGAAAAAATAATAGATCTAGTTAAGCTAATAGACACAACTTACCATTTAAAAGTAAAATCGCCAAGAACCACACTAACATTATTTAAACATACTTAAATATTTTATCAAAAACAACATTTACATCATTTCTGTTATCGGGCTAGCTCTAAACTAAACTGCGTGTTTTATTTTATACAACTTATGTGTTTTATGAGTGTTGCGAAAGTGAATTTGGCTAATGTTTTTCGGTTTTAGAATTTATCATCCTCAGATTTGAAATAGGTATCTGTGTCTATTTTATCTATAATATCTTCGTATTTTTCTCATGCTATGTTATTAAGACTAAAGGAATTGAAATAAAACAATAATTACGATGCTTCTGTTTTACTTTAAGATAATTTGAAGCATCTCTTGCTGTGCACACTTCTTACAACTACTCGTTAAGTCCAATTCAGGCCTTGTCGTCTCCTTAAACAATATCATATCCTGAAACAATGATCATATCATTAGTAATTCCTTCACTTTAAAACTAAGTAACTTTAGACAATATTTGAAATCGCTAATTTTGTAGCTGGATAACTATTCCAGAATTGTTAGTTAACTCTGTGGTTAAAACTAACAGTTCCAATTAACTCATAAGGAACATGTTAGTGTAAATCTGGAGTCTTGTTTCAGTATTTCTGTAAGCAGTAATACCGATCGTTAAACTCAATACGTTGCTTTAGTTCGTGATTTCGAAATACTCGCTCGAATTTCTAATGCGAACAGTTTCAGCTGTTTCATATTAATTATTTGTTCCAATCGAGTTTATGTCTTAGTTCTTTGTAAAGTCTTGTTTCTAAGTATCCTTCATACTTACATATCATGCGTTAAAATTACTACGTGTCGTCCAAATCGTCTGATGCATCTGGAAAACGATTTTTTTTATGATCACATAAGCA
Source organism: Helicoverpa zea x Helicoverpa armigera (assembly GCA_033682625.1). Lineage (NCBI taxonomy): Eukaryota > Metazoa > Arthropoda > Insecta > Lepidoptera > Noctuidae > Helicoverpa > Helicoverpa zea x Helicoverpa armigera. The sequence goes on along the minus strand of JAWIIS010000049.1, from coordinate 10,103,579 downwards.
AATCTTAAGCTAACCCCGAACAGGGTTCAAAGAAAGTACAAGAGAAATTCAATAACTAGTAAAGGCTCAAAGTTTGATTAAATATAATTTGCATGGCGGGCGTCCCACCATCTGCTCTCCTAATATATTTTTAATTTATGTCCAAAAAGTTGAAGGATCCGCACGGGATTACGGGGTGCGCTTGTTAAAAATTATACTAAAGTTTGGGCCTTCCTTGTAAACATCTGTGGGCATGCTGATCCGAACGTATTTCATATTGTGATCAATAGCTTTTCTATTTTAAATAGGCATGACCCCTCTGAAATATATAATAAATACTTGAGTCGCTATGATGGATCTTACTCTGTTCGTGCTGCGAGACTTTGTAATACCTAATTAATCGTTAGATGTCTTCAAGAGTTGAACTATTTCGGACAACATGACCTTATTTGTATGTATCTGTTTATGTATAATGGTTGCATTGTATCTTATGTACAATATGTACATGTTTGCTGTTGGAGAACCTAACTTTGTTTTAAGCCCGCCTTTGAACATAACCTCTCTGTTCTGATTGTGTATTGAAATATTTGTGTGTGCATTTGTGCTATAAAGAACAATACAATTTAAATAATTAATATGAATGATATTTACCGTTGCCAGACTTTGAACGTGGTGCTGTGGGACTATAGCTAGGGACCAAACTTGGAGATTCTGAAATACAATAACAGCGTTAATGCTATGCCACACTAGGATTTACAAACTCTAAAACCTTTAAGTGAAGTTCTAAATCTTACTTATTGGAGTAGGTCCTGAAACCGGGGGTTGCGGATAACTCGATACTCCTTTCCCGGGAGGGTACGCGGGGGGTGCGTTGTACCCGTACATTGAAGAATACACATTCGGTGACGAGACTAGTGAAAACCTTGGGTCAAATTTGTAACCCTGTCTTCCATACGGGTAGTTCGGAGGATATTCATAGCCAGAGGGTTTGTAAGCACTAGCTGGCTGAGGCAGTCGGGGAGGGTATTCAGGATATTGCTGATTAACGTAAGAAGAAGCGTAGTTCGGTTGGTAGGGATAACTAGATGTTGGATCAGGGAAGCCTGTCTCTGGTAATCTAGGGAATGACTGGGAAGAATATCCCGGTGGTTGAGGCAGAGTCTCTACGGGCGCTTTGTTGCTGGGATAGGTGCTCGCGGGTCTTGGAGTATAGTGAATGTAAGTGGGTGGAGGTCTGTAAGTGCTAGTAATGACACCGGTTGGTGAACTGGGCAGAGATGAGACATCAGGACTAACGGCAGCATTGCCGAGACCTGGGTACGGCAAATTGAAACCTGAAATATATAATTGTTAAAAAGTGAACTATATTGCATTACATTTGGGTTCGTTAACATTGAAGTAACGCCAGCAAAAACATCTGTTTACAACGGGTGAAATTGAAACACTTGGCAACCAGATTTAAATTTTTACATTCCACTCTGTCCAAAAATCATCAACAATAAAACGAATTTTAACGTAGTGCAATAAAACAGTGATAACAGGAGCGGCACCTGAATGGGGAACACAATTACTCTCATGCTATCACGTTCAGGGGTGAGTGGCTTCGGTAAATGGACAACGAGGTGTCAATACACTTGAGGGGCAATCTATAGCGCGTCAGTTTGCTCGATTGCCGCTCATCGTCCGTTTCGGCCTCGCCCTTATTGCGTTTCCAAAACGATTCACCGTATTGGTTTTCCTCAATGCTCTCTCACTAATTAGGGACCGCTATCTCGGAGGACGATTGATTTATGTACCATTGTTTGTTTTGTTATCTGCCATCAAAGTGCTTTCAGGCCAGAGGACGCTTTACGTAATTTTTGGGTAAAGCTTTGTTTCCTCTCTAATAAATGGGTGTCACGTTTAATTTAAGCAACGCTAGACCTGATTCTATATTCAATGTATTCAATACAAAAAAAAAAAAAACTGTTATGCCGTTTCATTCCCTGGTCTGTGAAATACTTTTTGTCGCCGCTGAAATATCTCATATTTCTGGAATAATGAAACTTTAGTTTTCGAAATTTTGCTTTTCATTATTTAAAATTTCAGTGAACTTTCACCGATACGGGCGAGTTCTGCTCCATCTTTTTTTACGTCACCTGTATCTGCAATTTTGACGGCGTGTCGCAGGCGCTCGTAAATTTTTACTTTATTTGTTTGCTTTTAATGTTCAAGTTGATACGAGTTTTTTATTTCATCCCGTCGCCCCCTGTCGGCCACCGTCCATTGGGGTGCAAACGAGCGAGCGAACGATGGCATAAAATCGACACTTATCACGCATTCGCAAACTTTCCAACTGTCCACTGGGCGCTGAACTTTAAATGGGTATCTTGAACTGATGGAATTTAATCTGAAACGAAAACGTTTGCTTAATAGGTGTAAAATCACATAAGATGTGCATATAATGGTTCTAGTTAATGGCATGCTTACTTACAGTCTCGCTTAATTGACGTTACCTGGAAGTGCTGAAAAATAACATAACATTTTTAGATTGCAAAATTAAGATGGATAAGATAGATTTGATTATAAGATTTTATAATTTTACCTTTCTTTACGGCATCGGGTGGTTCTATACCTGAAAGAGTTGGCAAGAATATTAAGCATCATTGTCTTGATTTTAATATTTTATCCTCGAAGTATTAAAACAATACTAACAGCAAGACGGCTTGGTATAACAGTTGACTTCAACGTTGGTAAGTCCTGCAGCCATAGCCTCCGAGCACATGCAGATTTGGCATTCATCCCAAGGATGCTGGAACATCTGATTGGGAGGGTACGGCAGGCACGACTCATCTGGGGAAACAATCCTAGTGATGACCTCGTCATATCGATGAAAGTATCCTTGAAGTGTTGCAATACTATTTGAAAAACATACGTAAGATATGTTAATAGTTCAAGTCATAGTTAATTGTATGAAACATTTTATTTTCATAAATCATAAAATAAATTAAGATGCATCGTAATAATCTACTCAAACAATCATATAGTTCTTGTTTAGATATTATGTTCAGTTGCTTATTGATGATAAAATTTGGCTATTATTACGTATTTTGACAGGGTTGTACTTCTAGTAGTTCCAATTCCTTGTCTTCATGCTTCAAGACTAGATTCACAAAACTCACGTGGTGAGGGTCCTGGCAGAGGTCCAGCTCGAGGAGTTAATGGAGGTCCCGGCGTCGTTATTGGTGCTAATGTCGTTATTGGAGGCCACGGTACTGCAAAAGATAGAACATAATAATTAAAAACTAGGATGAAGTAAGTAGGAAGATATTCGATTAAGAGAAGAATAGGAATAACCTGTAGGCTTAAAAAATATATCGAATTGCTTGCTAAAACTATTTTATGACTTAATCTCAGCACTGATGGTTGTTGAACTTATTTGTAAGTTTCACTCACAGGGTTCTATTGTCACGATCTCTGGCAGTGGCACTGGCTCCGCTGGCGAGTAGGTTTCCCTCTCATTTATGAAAGGTTCCTGAACCGGTTCAGGCACGGGCGGTATCTTCTGAGGCTCTATTTGGATAGGCAGAGGAGGAGGAGGTGACTCTGTTACCGGCTCCAATTTTGGCACTGTTTAAGGATAATATACGCATGATGAGAAACTAGCCTTGTAAATAACAAAGAAATATTTGAAAAATAAACTTACAGCAATCAGGATGTGGATAGCACGTTATTTGCTGCTCCGGAACTCCGGTGTCTGACACACTCTTGGCGCACTTGCAAAGCTTGCATGATTCGGTTGGATGAGGGAATAGTACATTTTCTGGTAACTTCTCGCACATAGGTACTGAAAATGTATATTATTGCTTTGACTTTGATAAATACCTAATAAAAAATATATTTTATGAATTTATATAAAATTACAAATCATTTGAAGAAAGGAAGGTGATCTGACTGATGAGGAATCTCTCCTGTGATCATAATTTTAAACAACAGTTATGATATTCACAATGTACAGTTAAACTTACATGGAATTGGCATGGGCTCGTCTGGTATTGGAGCTGTAAACACAAATAAACCTCAAGCATGACAAATAAAATAAATCTTTGAAAATTTCAAAAAGTTGTATCTCATCATACTTACGCAAGGTAGTCACGTCGTCTGGAACAACTGTAACGTGAAAAATTATGAATGTATGAATTTGAAAATTGATTAAAAATAACTTCAAAGATTTAAAACCACACTTACTGCACTGTGGGTCTTCTTTGCATTCTATCTGCACATCAAATTTGCCAGTGAGGGAAGTTTCCTTGCAAACACAAATCTGACAAGGATGCAACGGATTCGGAAACGGCTCTCCATTCGGCAAAGGGTCACATGATGCTGAAAAATGTTGAGCTTTTGTCAGAGAATAATCAAATTAAATAATGATGTCAAATAAACAGTTTTTTTTTTCAGTATTAAAGATATTCGCAATCCACTATAACAGGAACGGCACCAGTCTGAGACTATTAAATAAAATGCTTAGTTTTACACGTATGACCAAACAGAACTAAAATGTTACTTTCAGTTGGAAACTCGAAGCGTTTTCTTAACGTTAAGTTATTAATCAAAACGACAGATAAGACAGCAGTTTCAGGAAGATCGTTAATCTTTCTCAGAAAAATATTATTTTTAGACCTTGATTGGATTCCTATGAGACCTACTAAAACCTTCCTGAAATTGAAAAGTCTAGCCTCGCTCTTTTTTGTGTTGTTAAAACTAAGCAATGAAAACTCCGTTACTCAAGGCGTTTCAATGAGAAATCGGATGGTTCATATGTTTGGTATAATGTTTATGAAGAACGATATTAGTATAGAAGTAGTTACCTCCAGGTGTTGGTGTAGGAAGCGTTGGAATATTCTGTGGAACATATTCTGGTCCAGGAGATGGAGACGCCGGAGGTTCTGCATACTCAGGAGAAGGTGCTGGAGTGGGAACAGCATCCACTGCACCCACAGGTTGGACTGGAACTATCCGGACAGGTTCATAGGGCTCCGGGGACGCTGGTTGGATAGTTATACTTTCAGGCAGCGGAGGGATTGATTCGGGGGTGGCCGGCGTAGGGTTGTCGCATCCACCACAACTTGCACAGACGGGGGACAGCAGTCCGTATTCGTTGAGACAGATGCAGACAAAACAGCCCTGTCCTTTCGACCAAAAATGGTGGAACTCATTTTCTTTTTGACACTGGATTACATTTTCTCCCCCTGTAAATGATAGTAGCCATTTAGTTACGAATTTGTTTCATCTTGCAAAAATAATTTAATTAAATGCAAATTGTGAGAATAATTTAATAGCGGTTATCTATTAATTTGAGTGAATTATTTACCAGGCACTTGGTTAGGAAATACATATTCATACGGAGATATTACTCTGGACTTTGCATCTGAAACAATCCATAATCATTAAACACTTTTATCCAGACACAGATGACGTAATTAATTATTATAAATGAAATTATTACCCTCGAATGCGATCGGCGAACTTTGCCCGTCTGAAACATGAAATATTTCAGTAAAATAAATGGAAACTTTTTATAACGGACATTATTAATTGCTTTACTTTTTCGATGTAGACGTATCTGTTTTATAATATACTTGAAATACGTTATGAGGCCATAATACTGATAAATATTTACTTACTGGTGAAGACACCAGCTGGACTTTGAGGTGTTTCAGATGGGATATCTATCACAATCGGTCTCTGACCCGAAGTATATGCGTAGGGAACACCACTGGTTGCTGGTCTGACAGCAGCATATGCTGTTGCAGTCCCCGCTCCTGAAGGATACAATCGAGGATATGCCAGATGCAACCTTGATTCAACATCTGGACTCAAATCAATATCCTCAACTTCCGGATTATTTTCACTTGACTCGCTTACATTGGAATAGGATGGCGACAAAGGATCAGATTTAATTTCCTGCGAACTTGGCACGAACTGACGTGCATCATTTTGCTCTATTTCTTTAGTATCATTGGAAACTGTTTGTTTATATGAAGATTCACTATCAGGTATTGGAATAGACTGATTAGAAGCAACGTCTTCCTGAGATACATTACTTCTTAGTGCGTGGCTGTAAAATGAAGAAATAAGTGAAGCATCATCAGATCCATAGCCGTATTGTTTGGATATAGTCTGTTCTTGTTGCGGACTCAGTTTTGTAATTGGAAAACTAAGTTCCTTATATGGAACTAGCGAAAGTTCATAAAACTTTGGATTATTACTAGAGCGCAGATTCTGATACTGGTTTTTTTCTTGTGTATGATAAAAAGATGGTGCAAAATTTTGCCCTTGGTTTAGCTTTAAATTAGACTCATATCTAGCTAATGCTGATTGGTATGTCTGGCTATCAGTTTTCGTTTGGGTGAATTGCGGTTGGTTTATACGTCCAACCATACTATCATACTTCGAGTAGCTGGGATCTGGTAATGGCACAGCTTGATACGGTTCACTATTAATTTGTTTAGAACCTAATCCATGTTTATATGGGTAAGATGAAGAGAAATATGAGATGTCTGATCGTGCACTAGTTCTAGGAGATTGTGAGTTCACAGAAATAGACTCAAGCGTACGAAGATGGGACTCACGGTCACCTTGGGTTGGAAATAGTGGCAGGTTCGGTCCTTGATCATATGGGCTCAAATTAGGTGAACCACTATATCCTGGTGGATATATTCTATTGTTAACATCAGGTTGCGCTTGCATAGAGTTCAATCCAGGATTGTATGGGTAGGGTGATGAGTAAGGATAGGAATTCCGATCTGGATTGTTAGAGTATCCCCCGCCAGGTGGAGGATAAGGTCCTAATTCTTCATTGAAAGGGTTAAATGGCGCAGTTGGAAATCCAGCGTCATTTGAGCCTGGAAACATATTTTAATTTGCTAAACTGTTTTTCAGAAATGATATCCTAAACTTAGGATATATGTGTAATCTGTTATATGTGTTGAGGATTGTTTTTCAAAATATATTTTAAAGTCTTAATTTAGTGTCATTATATATAAATATTAACGTCTTACCACTTTTGAGATCACTTTGTGTTTGTTTGACATCTTCTCCATCTGAGATACTTTTGGACGTTTCAATATCTTCGGCTCTGCCTTTGGATAACAGGAAGGCAAGGAGGTAGATGCCCCCAATGACCCTGCCCTGCATCCCGGCTTGTTGCTCTAAGACCTCTTATGGCTGTTCCAGTATCATTAACGATAGTTTCTGTCTGAAAGCCTGTAGGCTGAAAACCTTTGCAGGCATATTTATAACCATAGCCATAATCGTATATGATTGCCATTTGGCATTTTAATGATGGAAGTTTGATTTACTATATTCGTAATTACTAAATCTATTAGTGCGTGTGATTCAATTTGTTTCGGAGTAATTTATTGTCTAGATGTCAGTTGGACTTACGAGTATTAGATTTATTACTTAGAAGGTAATTCAGTCACTTATCGCTATCGGTGATATCGCTCAGGTGAGCCGAACGTTTGCTTGGAAGTTTCCTTGGTTTAGGAGTGAACTATTTGTCATAAATATGTCATGATACAAAGTATCGAATTTTAGACTGATATCTACCAGACTGATTTAATATTTGAAAGTGGCATGTACGGAATTACCCAACTTATACAGGGTTATAGGTAAAACACTAACGACCTCTCAGGACCATATTACTAATATCATAAACTAAAACTTTTGTTCTATGACTTTTAATAATTCTCAGATTTTAGTTCATCAAAATTTTCACACAAAAATTAAAATATTTCAAGTGTACGCTCTAAAAGTTACGAAGTCTATGCGAAGCACAGTAAACAGTAGTACAAAAGACAGCGGAGGGGAGCAAGGAGCGGGGCGCCGGGGGGGGGGAGCGTTTGACCTATTTACGAGCGGCCGTCAGTCGTTTTTATGCGCCCGCGTCGCATCATACGTGTCCTTGTAGGGAAATTCGGTGGTGCGAATTTAATTATCTTTACAATATGGCGTATCGATATTCAAATTTCGAGTACACGGAAATGGTGCGAACGCTAAGTATGATGACAATGTTTCGGAAGCCTAGCTGAGTAACAATGCTAGCCGCCACACAGCGGTTACGAGATTACGGGCAATTCCGGCATGCCATCAGGGATAGTGATCGTCCACCGAGGCACACAGTACGTGAAAAAGACGATATTTTGTTTTTTTATTTGGCCTTTTCGTAAAAAGGCGGGAAATCGTAGCGTAGCGAGTTACCAATTCAAAAGTATGACTAGATACGAGAATAGTGCGCGGGAGGGTAGACAAAGATCTTGCATTCATTCTGATAATCTCGACTCGTCCGCACACTCTAAGGTCGACTAATCGCTCGACTGGTCTCGATCGGGCCTTTTGTTGGTGAAGAAATGGTAGAAGCGTGCTTATCACTATAGCAAAATAGAGTTGAAATGTGTTAGATAGACTAATGAAATCTTGTAGGTTTGTTTTTGGCAAATGTATTATGTTTTATAAAAAGTCATAGAACAAAAGTTGTAGTTTATGACGTTAGTAATACAGTCCTGCAAGGTTGTTAGTGATTTACCAATAACCCTGTATATTGTATCAATCATTATACTTGGAGTTTATATTGAGAGGAAAGGACTTAATTTAGAAAAGTTAACCTTAGTACTAATGCAAATAAAACTATAGTTGTAACCCACTGAATGCTTTATTATAGATACATATAAGTATGAAGTTTGCTCGTCATTTTCTAGATGCTTCAATTAAATTTAAACAAAATCGATTCCAGATTCATGCCATGTTTGTCGAGAGATCATTGTGTTGACTTGTGGTCTGTAATAAGAGAACAAAAATTATTAAAACTTATAATTAGGTATCTCCAATAAATGAGTAGTTACTGCAATATTAAAGACGTAACTAGAATATTAAAACTGGTTTATTCTCTTTGATGATAGTTAGTATTTAGTTGAATACTACTTACAAGTCTAGAAAGTTCCTGATATTCGGTTTAGGCTCTCATTCTGAGATTGGGTTTGCGTTGCTCAGTGTTACGTTTCTTCCTAGCTTCTTGTGAAGCTATAAGATCATCTGATTCATCTAACTGTCCGGATCTAGACTGGTCATCTGGTTCCCCGCTTCGAATGCCGAAGCCAGCGTTCGCCAATGCTTGAGAAATTGCGTTTGATCCTCCATAGCCACCATAGCCATTAGCATTTGCTGCAGCGGCAGCGGCGGCGGCGGCAGCTGCACTTGCATCTCCGAAGCCGCCTGCACCACCCGCAGCTGCGGCAGCCGCGGCAGCCGCAGCCGCTGCACTAGCGTCTCCATAGCCTGCTCCGGCAGCAGCAGCGGCAGCTGCAGCAGCCGCAGCCGCTGCACCAGCGTCTCCATAGCCGCCGGCGGCAGCAGCTGCAGCAGCGGCGGCAGCAGCGGCACTGGCATCACCGTAGCCTCCATAGCCGCCGGCGGCAGCAGCAGCAGCAGCGGCAGCGGCAGCTGCACTGGCATCACCGTAGCCTCCGTATCCACCATAACCGTTAGCAGCAGCTTGAGCAGCAGCTTGAGCAGCAGCATTAGCATTTCCAAATCCACCATAGCCGGCGGCAGCTGCCTGTGCAGCGGCACTTGCATCGCTGTAACCTCCCAAGCCACCATATCCTCCAGCGTTGGCTGCTGCTTGGGCATCTGCGATACTGTAACCTCCTCCATAACCAGATCCGGCGTTAGTTACAGCTTGTGCTGCAGCATTAGCATCACTGTAACCTCCGTACCCACCAACGCCTGATGCAGCATTAGCAGCTGCTTGCGCGTCAGCCAAACTCCATCCGCCACCTATGCCTGATGATCCGGCATTAGCTGCAGCTTGGGCATCTGCCAAACTGTATCCACCTCCAATACCTGATGCTCCAGCATTGGCAGCGGCTTGCGCGTCGGCTGAACTCCATCCTCCTCCGTAGCCTGATGATCCAGCATTGGCAGCAGCTTGGGCATCAGCCAAACTCCATCCACCGCCAAAGCCTGATGATCCTGCATTAGCGGCAGCTTGAGCGTCTGCTGAACTGTAACCGCCTCCGTACCCTAATGATGCGGCATTAGCTGCGGCTTGCGCGTCGGCTGAACTGTATCCACCTCCATAGCCAGCGTTGGTTGCAGCATTAGCAGCAGCGTTTGCGTTTGCTACTCCATAGCCATTTAACCATGTATTAGTTGCTGCATTAGCAGCGGCATTAGCGTTTGCTCCTCCATAGCTACTTATCACTGGTCCATAGCCAGAATTAGTTGCAGCATTAGCAGCAGCGTTTGCGTCTGCCGAACTGTATCCATTTCCATAGCCCGCTGCATTTGCTGCAGCTTGAGCGTCTGCCAAGCTGTATCCACTGCCATAACCAGCAGTAGCTGCTGCCTGAGCATCTGCTAAACCATATGCGCCTCCATAGCCTGCTGATCCGGCGTTAGCTACGGCTTGGGCATCCGCTAGGCTATATCCGCTTCCGTAGCCTGATGATCCAGCATTGGCAGCGGCTTGCGCGTCAGCCAAACTCCATCCACCTCCTAAACCTGATGATCCAGCATTAGCGTTAGCTTGAGCGTCTGCTGAACTGTATCCGCCTCCGTAGCCTGATGATGCGGCATTGGCTGCTGCTTGCGCGTCAGCTAGACTCCATCCACCTAGTAAACCTGCAGATCCGGCATTAGCTGCGGCTTGAGCGTCTGCTGAACTGTATCCACTTCCATAACCAGCGTTGGTTGCGGCATTTGCAGCGGCATTAGCATTAGCGCTACCCCAATTTAATCCTCCGTAGCCTCCGCTTCCAGAGTTGGCTGAAGCATCAGCTGACGCACTGGAACTGGAACCAGGGAAAAAGCCATAGGGACCGTAGGCTCCTGGATATAAACCACCAGAATTCGCATTTGCATTGGCTGATGCGCTGGCGTCACTAGATCCGTACCCACTGGAGCCAGCGTTAGCATTAGCATTAGCTATAGCTGTGGATGAACCCCAACCGGGACTGATTAGTGGTGGTGGTGCTGAAAAAAAAAAAGAATTTAAATAAGAAATATATAAGATCTGAAAACTATTAAATATTTGCATCCGAACAACTAATGCTATCAATTTAGCTACGATTCTTAAATCATCATGTGTTATGTGAACCATATAGAAAGGACCGCGGTCTGAATCTCAAACTTTTTTGTGTAAATACTTACGTGCTACCGAGTCGTCTGATGGTACTAAAAAAACGTATGAATTGTTTAAAAAAGTTAAAAAAAATACAAAACTAGATTCTTGCAATGATAGCTCTTAATGACGTGCTCGTATTTTCATTATTACAGACAAAAAAAAATTATTATAATGACCGCTTTGAAAATTGCACACAGGAAATTTGAGAATTACGATCTGCCATTTTACCATTATCAAGTATAAATTGCAAGTTGAACATTAACCACTTAAAACATGATATTTAATTTTATATGTATTATGCTTCAAACAGGAAAAAATAAAATGAAACATTTGACTTTAAGCATATGCAGGTAAATTGGTCATCCAATTTATATTTGATCTTATTTGTTTACATGAATGATTCAATTTTGTACTCTCAATAGTCATATCAATCCTTACCTATTACGCATTTGGGGTCAGGTTGCGATTCGATGTAGACGTAGTTGTACACAACTTTGCAGACGAAGATCACGCAAGGTTCGGATGGCACGCGGAATGGTACCAGCGGTTTTTGGGTCCTGCATTCGGGAGCTGAAAATAAAGTAGTTATGTGGACCTTAACAAGGGCTTTCAAGTAAATACGGTCTCTTTTCGCGAACTTAAAGGATAAATAAACTCATATTCCTGAAATAATAACTTTGGTGCTTTCTTACCTACGTATAGGATGACCGGTACTGGGTAGTATTTAGTTTCTGTAAAGAAAATTTAAAATTAATCATAAGTTATAGAAAGTTAAGAAGAGAAATGTATTTTTCATCTTTGTTAAATATTACTTCCTTACCTCCAGGTACTTTAACAGGTACAGGTACAGGTACTGGTACAGGTATAAGTCTATCTTTGCCAGGAACAGTGATGTAGCGATTCACCGCGTAAGGTACTCGGATAGGAGGAGATGGTACAGGTACCGGTACTTTCACTTCAGGTCCTGGCACGTTCTTTATGATTGGTACAGGGTAGGGTACCAATTTAGCCGGGGAGGGTACTGGATACGGCCTGTTCAGAACAAAACGTACACTCTATTAGTTTTGTGTTTTCTTTGTAAGCTTTGTTGCTGAGATATACTTCTGAGTTTTGTTTCTCATGTTGTATTTATATTTAGCAATGATAAATATGGGTTGTGTTTAGTCAAGGGCAGTTACCTTGTTAAAACATCATTATATAAACAAAACGACAATAATTTGTTGTTGTTGTATGCTGTTACCTGTCAACTGGGTATGGTACAGCTACTTTCTTCTCCACTGGTACAGGGACAGGTACAGATGGCCCGCGAATGAAAATCTTTTCAGCCGGAACAGGTACAGGTACGGGTACAGGTACCAATATGGGTTTACCAGGGACTGGTACCGGTACTGGGTATGGACGCGGTGGTCCAGGTATGAACATAGGAGGTGGACCTGAAGTTTATATAAAAATTAGTTATGCATATAATAAAATAAGTAGATTATATGACCCTGCGGAATGCTACGATTTCACTTATTTTACAAAATTCTGAGCATAATATGTTTGACCGGTGATATTGTTCAGATATTATATTTCTTCGGATAACTCAAATGTTACGTCACAGTGTACGTCAGTGGTCCATTTTAAGGCTTATCCATAATGCTTCTTTTAAGTCACACACTCTCTTGACTATATATGGGAATTTTAAAAAATGAGGATAATGACGATGGTGGAATGGTAAATAACTTGTTTACTTACAGTACAATATCTCCGATGGCTGAGGTTTCGGCTTAGGTGCAGGGGGCGGTGGAGGAATGGGTTCAATGCGAGGTATTGGGAATGGTGGGAGTGGTGGGAGTGGCGGCAGTGGTATCGGCAACGGCTGCACTGGCGGCAACGGCACTGAAGAAAACAATACAGACAAACATGATATAATTGTTGAAAAACTTTTCATACAACTATACAGAATGAAGGTTTTCAACCTCATTAAAGTTATCTTAGTCTTCAAATATTAAAAGAAAACTACAGAAAAACTTTTGTAGTGTTGTTCAAACTATGGAGATCTTTAATTTTACGGGTACAGATACGGGATATTTTTCAGTAGAAACCCATTGTTAAAAAAATAACTGAAAACGAATTGGGTACCTGATTCTGGCTCTGGTTCTGTTCAAAAAAACTCGAATCAATCAAAGTTTTGGTATTCTTTTATATAAAATATTTTGCAGTGATTATTTTTTTTAATTAATATTTTTACCCAAGTTTTTGTCATGGCGTCATCAGTGATTGCAATTATGTAATCAGGAAGATTATTACAAAAAAAAGAAAGATGTTGTTACTTACGCGGCTGTGGTAACGGTATCGGTAACACTAGAAAGAAAATAAATCAATTTACGGACCTTGCTTTAAATACCTACAAACAAAAAATCGTACTGGTATTTTAGAACTAAAGTCACTTCAATCATGGCATTATAGAGCTAGATAAATAACATATGAGGTGTAAAATATTTATCCATATTAAGTTAGTTTTGGAATGAAAGAGTAAATAAAGATATTAAGTGAACGGTAAATGTAAAAGACTTGAATATAATTTACCTGGCAGCGGTGATGGAGGAAGAGGGCGAGGCTCTGTAAAAGAAAAGGAGGAATTAAATACCTCAATCTTAGTGTTTATACTTGATGCCTCAAGTAAAAATTAAGACTCAGTCAAAGTTGCCGATATCAATAAAAAGCGGCATTAACCCATGTAGGTGACGGATCCCGTTCATACACCATTAAAAAAGGTAAAAATTAAGTTTAATAAAAATTTAGAAGAGGCAACCAACCTTGAAGATGTAAGAGAAAAACCTTTGCTTTAAAAAAACGTCAGTTTTTAACTGAATGCTGATGAAGGTAATTTAGATTCCACAGCTTGAATTAAAAAGCCGATCTATTTAGAAAGCATCAATTTATCAAATACCTGGAGTTGCTGGTGGCCCTGTAATTATATCCACTTTTAGGAATAACAAACGAATATTTGTTCTTATAATTATAAGACATAGTTAAATTGACTCATTGAACTACACCACATTTCTCTGGGGACTAAAGTTTGAAGTAATTAATTTACCTGGTACAGGAGGCAGAGGTATTGGCAGAACTTCTGTAAATAATGGAATACAAACATGTGATTTGAGCTTGAAACTCATCGAAGTACACCCACATTCTTCTAAGAACTATTAAATTTCTCAATTCTTTAAGCAATCAGATAAAATGTTACTCCGACGATGAGAAATAAAGCAAAATGGTAATATAACTACCCCAACTTTTACAAAACTCCAACAAAAACAAGAAAGACATTAAACTGTCAAATGTATAATAGATTTTATCGTACTAAAAGATCTAAGGAATTTGGAGTACCTGCGTGCGCGTCAGAGTGTACATGAGATTCTGGTAACAAAATATTGGTGCATGAGCAAATATCTAAAATATGAAAACTCATTTCAGATAGGTACAATGAATATTGCTTTGAAAATATGTGGAAGTAAACATAAGGATACAGGCTCAGTAGAATTACATCAAAATTACCTGGAGCAGGTGGTACTGGTGATATAATAACTGAAATTAACAAAGCACTTTGAATACCAGTTTTTAAATAATTCCTAACAAATAATAAAACTCAAACCAAAATATACCTGGTAGATTAGGAAGCGGCGAAGGAACAACTTCTGTAAGATATTATCCACCATATAAGTATGCTTTTCAAATAAATCAATCTTATAATAATTGAGACAAGGTGTTTGTCAGTTTTATATACATAAAACACTAGGAATTTGGATTAGAATATAAATATTAACAAAAAAAAATATTTCAGAAAAAAGAATACCTGATTGTGGTAAAACTATTTCGACAATTTCTGAAAGAAATTTAGAATTCGTCAATTTGGTTCTAAGTTTTAATCTTGACTAGAGATCAATATAATGCCCATTAGTAAAAGTACCTGGTACATATATTTAAGGCACAGGTACTGCAAACATGTAACATGTTAATGAGCCCATTATAAGGGAAAACTGTGTTTTGAAAATTCAGAAAAAAAACCGTACTTCGACGGAGAACTAGAAATAGACCTTCGCTACTATAAAAAATAATGTTATGTAGATCGACAAAATGTACGACAGTCAAAAAATATCGCCATTCGTAGGACCAAAGGCATAGATGGTGATCCGAAGGCACTGCTGCAATAACTAGAAGACTAAGAACTAAAGTAGACTAAAGATAAGGGCATAACAGAACAGACCGTTATTAACATTGATCACATCACTAACCTGGACTCGGGAAAGGTACAGGTAGCTGTGCCGCTGTGAAATATTAATATAAGGTTACATCCCGTCTTCACTGTAACTGTTGAAAATGTAATGAATGATGGTGCACTTACGTGGGCATAGGTTGCAAGGTGCACACTTGGAGTACAAGCGTCCTATGTTGTTGAAGCAAGCGCATACATAGCATATGCCGCCCTTCTTCTCATAGTACATGTCACCTTCCGTACGGCATTTTTGTAACAGCTCTGTTTACAAAGAAAAGTAATATTATTAAAGTTGACTAAATCTTTATTGGGAATATCATATTCAGTTTATAGCAACTCAAGTTTAAAAATGGGAGCTGGTTGATGTTTTTTATTGTAACTTGTTATTTTTGCAAACTTACCCGGAGCGAAGCTGATTAGTTCGTCAGGATTGAACATGCGACTTTCGTTGGATTCTGAGTCATCTGGGGTATCTGCTGCTTCGTCTGTTAAATAAACGATGTCAACATTATATAAGTTCCGCATTAACAATATTGTATTAAGTAGTTTTATAGAGGTAGAATGACGTTTATTCTTTTCTGGCCTGACACTACATAGCTATTGCTTCTCAAAATTTAAATTCAATTCTTCATTGATGATCTGCTTTTAGAAAAAGCACACAGTAAAAATGGAACCTAACATAGCTCTAAACCCAAACACTATGACAGTCTAATTTTATATCGTTCTTTACGATGCATATGGATTGGAAAAATATGTATTACCTGATTCTAATGATGAAGATCCGAGCAATTGCGCGGATCTGATTTCGTCACTCACTGGTGATGATGCCGGCTCAGCTAATGTAAGAAAATTCAGTATAAAAATCAAAGGAAGACATTAATTTAACACATGTCATATTAGAATTGATTCTAAGATGACATGTGTTAAATCTGTGATGATAAAAAAACCAGCAATTCAACAATGAGTGTCGATTGAACATATCGGACTATGTCACTATTCAAACTTATAATGCCTGCTAATATTATAAAGAGTTGGTCTGGAACGCCCTAATCTTAGGAGGTACCGGACCAATTTCAGAGTCTAGCTAAGGAAATATCATTTCTCAAATCACCAATCTGATTTATGAAGCAAAATCATGTCTGTTTATACCTTCTCTGTACAAGAAAAGGTTCTCAGCAGTCAGAAAAAATATGAGAAATAGTACTCACCGCTATCGGGGCGGGCTGTGATCCCCACAGCCAAAAGGCAGAGAAGCCACAGGCTCCTCTTGATCTTCATCATATTGCTTGGACCCTAGTTGAACCTTGGACCCAACAGTGAGTTGTAAACTCACCGAAGATACTTCCTCAGCCAACACTCCAGCTATTTAAACACATTTCTCTCTACGCATTGAAACGCATGTCAAATCAATTTGATTATTAAATTCA
The DNA here is from genome assembly GCA_033682625.1 of Helicoverpa zea x Helicoverpa armigera. NCBI lineage: Eukaryota > Metazoa > Arthropoda > Insecta > Lepidoptera > Noctuidae > Helicoverpa > Helicoverpa zea x Helicoverpa armigera. The sequence goes on along the minus strand of JAWIIS010000049.1, from coordinate 10,086,751 downwards.
GAAAATAATATAGTTTTAATCTCATTTTTAATATATTTAAATGAAGCGTAAATATGTAAAGGAATCAATTAAGTTTTTGCCTACCTTCTGCAGTTTCTGTGAAGGTCAAGGTTATGAACGACATTTCAGAAAATATTTTTTTCTAAATAGTCAACGTGTGTCATGCCACCACTTAATATTATAAAAATATTTTGATGAACGGCACTTCAGTATTTTCCTATCACCATTATGGCCAAAGGAAGACACACTCTTATATTTTCCTTTCTCACGTGATGGAAAAAGCCTGAAAAAAAAATCCTAGTCATGTAGGTATTTTTATTGTTAAATCCTCATGCTTAAGAGCCATCATTACCATGACGAATAAAGATGCAATCGCTTCTAAAAATAAAACAACTCGATATATTTTTAAGACCATAATGACATAAAATTACATATAAAATGTCTGAAAAACAAGAGCAACAATCGGGAGGCTTCACCACAATGGGGCGGGCGGCCGGAAGCTGGGCGGGACCCACCGGAAACGGAAGTGCGACCCACTAATGACGCTCCGTGGCGCCATCTACGTGCAAGCCTGCGTGAACCTTACCATTGTTGTTGAAATTAAATTTTACAAATGTGTTGTGTGGGAATTTCATTAAATATTTAACATAAGAAATTATGGATATGTTAACAGTCATGACTTATTTTCTTATTGCTAGCAGAAAAACATCCCATTTCTCAAATATTACAATAATACGGAGCTCTCTATTGCATACCACATGAACAGCAAAAACATATTTGTGTCATACAGTAATAACATTTCAAAATGGCGGTCATATCACGATCACATGTCAATACAAAAATCCTAACATCCCCTAGGAAATCATGCAAACACAAATATCAAAATCAATCACGGAAATAACATGTATTATAATATAATTTGTGCCAACAAAACGCGATCCAATTCAACAACAAATATAGAAAAACCTATTTGAAAGCGAATCACTCCCGTTTGGCGGGAAGTGATTGATTAAAAACAAGATGGCCGCCATTGTTAGTGACAGCTGTATTGCGTACGTTAGTTTTGAATAAATTGAGTTCTTTTTTTTCGTGTAATAATTTGGTATCTATTTTAACATGAATATTGTTAAAAAACATATTATAGACTCTTTAGCTCGAAATTTTTTATGTTTGCAATAAACAGTTATAATCATCATTATTATTAAAAAAAACTTTTCACAGAATTCTATATCGAAGTTTTCATTTTCATTAGATAAAATCCATATCACGTATCCATATAAAACTATTTGCAGAAGCTCCAACTTACATACCATTACGCTAGTTACGAGAATTACTGATTAAAAGGCTCCTTCGGGAGTTTTTCCTTTGGCAAGTTGTTACTAACTACTTACTGAACTTGCGTACTCTGTATGTAGAAAAGGAAATCTGATTTTGAATATAGGCTGTAGATAGATTTTTATGTTACTCTGGTGTGTATCGGTTTCTAAGGAATTTGATATCTAGTTTTCTGTAAGACAGAATATTTGAGAAGAAGAAGAATTAAGGCCTAACCCAAACGATCAGTCAATAAGAACGTGCATATATTTTAGCTTGAAAATACCTCTGTATACTATAATATATATATTAGATACGTAATATACTTTTAAACTAATTTATTATCTTTTTTTGTTACAGGTAAAGAATGAAGCTTACACTTGGCACGATTCTTAGTCATAAAGGTAAATTAGATTATAAGTTCATATACACGTTCCCAAACTTTTACTCTTTCAGTGTTTTGTATAAAACATATCAATAGAACTTTTGTAGAACCTGGTTTATGACGTCTTGACATACGCAAACCTTTCACGTTTTGAAAATGTTAATAACGACTTCTTTAAAATGATCCATCAATATTCTCGACCCTTCTACCCATCTCCTCTCGTTCATTTCTAGAAAGTTCTCCACCTTCCATTGCTAGTCTTCATCCCCAGTTCCTCGTTAGCCGGTAAACAGGAGACACTCCCCCGAGGTCTGCAGGTGCGCTGATCACATCTACATATGCAATTTAAACTTTGTTGTGAGCTGTGTCCAGTTTTACATGCTGCTAAATCATTTGCTTGTTGCTGTTAGGATGTTTGTTTAAAGTGTTAGTATTTATGTAAAAACGTGTTGACAGGTCGTTGATGGAAAAATTAAGTACAAGATAATACGAAATAATTATGTGAAAGTGACGTGGGTGATATGTGCCTCTTAAACATTTTTCACGAATGAAATCTTAAAACCAAATTAGGTATAATTTGACAAAGAAAACAGTTACTCTACGACCATTAGTCGATACTTTTTTTGGCTATATTTATTCAAATGCAAACCTGAAAAGAACATCACTCAATCATAATACCCTAAATACGACCTACTTTACATAAATCATACTTATTCAAATATTATGAAAAGCTCTGTCAATATGATCCACTCCCAAATACCAGCTTTTCAATGTTGCCGAACTATACGATGAACGAAAAGTTTTCGCGTTGGAAATATCCCACTATAGATCAGTGGCGCCATCTGCCGCCATAATGGAAGCTGCCAGAGTTAGCACAAATACATGCCGGGATATTCATGAAACGCATTTCCTATACGTACCAGTGCATCTACCTCTAGGTATGTCTGGGTGGTTTTGGCTGGCAGATATTTTGGAGAGCTCGTTAAAATTGTAGCTGCATTTTGTATATCGGCAATCGTTAAGAGGAGACAGCACCCAAATAGTGAGACAACGAGGTGGTTGGATTGCTCGGGTAACTGCGTTGCGGATCAGATAAGTAGTCGTTCCGTGTAAAATAAAGATGCAACCATTTAGAAACAACAAATTGCAGTACAAAATTCTCAGTGACTTAGGAAACTGTATGTGTGTATTAGTCGTACTTTCAAAGTGCAACATATTTTTGCTACAAGGTTTTCTTACCAGGTGTAATCACAGTACCAATAAGTAGTAATTTTATAAAAAAGTGTTGTCATTTTGTCATCTAAACTTTCCCATAATTATTGATAAGATCACAAAGCTAATGATAACCTTACTAACTTTAATAAGTATATGGTGAGTATACCATGGAAAAAGCCATGAGAAACCCCATGTAATTGTCAAAGTTATACTATAACTGCATTGTTCTCAGTTGTAAAAACACACCACGAAAGTAAGTTTTTCTATTTCTCCTAAGCAAAATAAAGTGTATTGGTAGTCAGTATTTCTTAAGCGTTTTTATAATTATTTCAATGATAATAAAAATATGAATAAGTGCAGCTTTTGAAGGCACTTTAAGCATAGCTTTTAGTGTGTAAATAATTAAAATACTTTTAATGGAAGGTGGTGAAAAATACTCATAAATTTTATGAGACGGAACCATTAGAATTGTTATTATTTTGCAACAAAAAAAAATTTGAAGTGTTTTTTTGTTTTTTTAAGAATATTCACTAAACAATGTATTACATTACTTACTCGTGAAAGTAATACGTTTAAGTATGAACAGTGAGTGAGGTAAAATGTTCATAATTCCCGGAGTATGAGAAGTTTATGTGCAAACGTCGCGCGGATGCGGCGCGTCATTTGTTGCTATGTCGCTCGGAACACGCTGTAGTGTAGGGCTGTCACAACACTCATGTTTTATTAAAGAACCGCTAGATTCTTTGAAACCTTTCTGCTTCCTTCTTATTATTGAAATAGGTCAAATTAAAAAATAAAAACTAATTGCAAGGGTAGTGTATATTGTGTTTAGCAGATTTTTTTATACATGTCAAAAGTTGCGAAACCTTGTAAAACACTGGTACTCAGCTGTAACTTAGTTGGGAAAATTCTTGGAAGATGATACAAATCAAAAGTTGCAATATAAAGCTCCTTACTTGAAGTTGAATTTCTTATTGTTAAATAACTTTTTTATTAAAAAAAAATGCATTTACGCTTTGCCAGCCCTATGACATGCATTTGCAAGTCTCAAAGTACCCACCTGCAATCTCAGTTACACGCCGCAGTAGATTTAGTTGCTACCACTACGTGAATTATTTATTAGTACTCTTCATAATATGTGGCGGAACATTGCATGTGTATTACTGAATATTCTGAATATTTTCTGCGTTATTTTGCAGAACTCTTAAGCATGAGTTTACTTTAACATTCTTTACTCAAAGCACTGGTACTCAGCTGCATCTGATTAGATTGGAAACCGACCCCAACATAGTTGGGAAAAGGCTAGTTAGATGATTCTCTGCCCAAAGCCGGACTCGAATATGTTCAGCAATTTTTGTGTGAGAGGGTGACATACATACATTGATTGACGTAAGAAAAATAGGTTAAGTTTTCTTACCAAATACTTGCACGTAGAGTACATATATATAGTTTAAAGTATGTAGCCAGCCCTAAGTTATGCTCGCATTACTTGAAACTGTGGGTGCGACATCTTTGTTAGTTACCGCGGTAAATTCTGTAGCTATCCGTACCTGCGCTTTTAGCAAAGGGGACTCTTTGAGACTCCGGAAATGCTTTAATGAGGAATTGTTATTATACAAGGGTGCTACCTTGAATTATCTTGCAACATTCAAATGTAGACTTTAAAAGGAAGTAATAAGGTTGGTTTTTGAGTGTAGTTGTTAATTGATTATTATGTTAGGTGGTGTACTGTGAGTAATGATCTACTTGTATGGATCGGTGATAGCCTTTTTAAAATGTTTTCAAAGTCATCTTCGTTTTTGCTAAGTTTATTATATTTTGTGACATTATTATGATCAAGGAAGAACATTTATAAGTCCCTTAAAATTTATAAAGTAGGTACTACTCAAAATACAGGTAGGTACATATACTTACTAATTTTGCTCAGAGTTAAGTTTTCAAGTATGTAAGTGAGACAATGGTAATCATATCGATTACATGAATAAGCATCAGGTTTCCTCGATCTTAAATACTTATTTACGTTCTTACGTATCGAGTGTATTCGGTTACAATATTATTTTGTTAGGTTTTACAAGTAAGAGCTTGTTATGTAAACGTATCGAATTACAGAAAAACATTTATTTTTTATTCCTTGTTGTAGTTTTAATCAAATCTCTAGACCACATTAAAAAAACAACTATCGACCCATAAATATGACACACAGTGAGTGTTACTCTAGTGTAAAATTCTATAGTTTACCTATTCTATAGCCATTTGGGTTTATAAACTAAACTTATCAATCAATGTTGGCCGAAGAATTAAGGCTTGCCATCGATCTATAGAAAAACATTCAAGACTACATTTACCAATCTATAAACAGTCTCCAAATTCAATAATACATATGTATATTCTACAATGTATATTAATCAGAGATCTACAATCAGCTGCCTTCAATGCCGTTGACCCTCGTTTGGCAGCTTCCGCCAGGAAGGGCCGGTGCCATTCATTGGCTCCCTGTTTGGCTATCCCTTTGTACTTAACCTTATTGTCAAAACGGAAAACTGGGACGTAGTATTAGTGACCAAGTTTGTCTTTGTTTTTTGTGTTGTTAGAATATCACCAATAACATTTTTCTAGTGTAACTGACTGGCATAACATACTAAAAACAATAAGTGGAATTTCACTCAGCCAATATAGATTGAAAACGTTTTAAATTCCGTACATGTTACATTTTTGACTGAAGTATCACTTTCACTCAGTGAACATGTTATCATTTCGTAAAAGCTGAGATCGTCGTAAGAGGAAAACGCTTTCTGTAATGAATATACAATCACCCAAACTTTATGATAATATGCTTAGTAAATCTAGCTATTGACCAAAGTTTTGGAGAAAATGAATTGATGTAGGTACCTGTTTCCTGTGTAGTCTTTAAACATAATCTTCATATCCCAAGATTTAACTGATATTCTACTCGTTTCAATTAAACTTGTCAAATAATCAACCTTTCCCAACTCAATAAACTTCAACTTCACAACGTCATAACATAAAAAAGCAATTTGCCAACTAACAAAACCAAGAAGACACTTCTAAAAGATATCCAATACACTTTTAATTAAAGAAAAGCTGAGAAATTAAAGTGCACCGCCTTAATAATGTACACTGGTACAATTACCGAAGTTTCGCAAGTTTTAATAAGGCGGCGGCAGGGGGCGCCACTAGTGCCCAGGAAGTTTTCCTAGCTTCCTTCCTGAAGCTGAAATATTTCAAGGATTGCTTTGCCCCGAGTTTGTCCAGATGAGTCGATTTATGCACCATTTTATTACCGATCTTATTTCTGCGGAGTTCCGTATTTTATGTCTTGTTTGCGTTTAGTTTAGTTTATTTTGATGATTCATGATCATCATCCATATGTAGATCACATTTTCCTCTTTTTTTTATTCAATAACAATTGTCTATATGTCATTTTTTTCTGATGCTTCGTGAAGTAGTTTTCTTGTACGCAAGTAAAACTGCAGGTAGCATCTTGTTTAAAATCGCTTTGCAAGCAATATAGAGCGATACACCGCAACTATTTTGTGCCGCAACACAATAAAACTCTAGTTCATTGTTTTAATACTGGAATGGCTATCAATAATTAAGTTCAATTTTCTAGATAGTGCAAGCCAGTTATGAAAAGTGCTCTCTGCGCTAACAATTTATATTAAAAATTTATTGTTTTCATATTATCTTGCTAGGTTTAGATGGAAATACGCAGCATATAAAGAGTGTAAGTTACTTTTATTACTGCTTGAGATTCAATGGGATATTATGTGTTGTACATAGTAAGAACATATCAGCCATTTTAAAAGAAATAAAGATTATACGAATCTAGGAAATAAAAACTTGCCATACGTATACAATCTTCAAAAATTTATCAATTCATTAATATCAAAAAATCTAAAAGATACGTAAGTAATAGTCGAATCTGGTATTCAGTTGCAAAAATACCGCATCACACTAGCATCTTTATAAACTTTAGAGATGTATAATTAAATAATTCACGTCAAAATAGATACAGTTCATAATAGTGACGAGTCTGAAACTCGGAGTGGCGCATCTGTCGTGTCGGTCGCGTCGTGTTAGTCGCAGGTGCGACCAACTTACTTGTTTCAAACTTCTGCGTCGAGTTATATTTACGATAAATAGAATTTGTCACTTGGATTCTATTTAACTTTTAAAAGCATTGTTTTTGTAATTAACGTCACTTTCACTTTAGTATTGTGAAACTTTAATTCATGGAGGTTTTGTTTGTAAAGAAGTTTTCTGTCTTAGGTCTCATTATTCATGACTTTTATTGATATTTCAAATCGTCTTATAAAGTTTAAAATAAACCGACAACTGTAAGAAAACCAATTACATTCACTTATTCGTAAATATCTCTAATTAAGACTTCTTCAATCAATACATACTTACAGCATTCACATTCCACTCAATTAATATTTATTTTGTTCCCCTTAACAATCACAAAAAAACACGCACATAACAAATCTCTTTGGTTTCTCTACCAACCCTTCCCCAAGACAAATGGCCGCCCAAACCCAATAAGAATTGCGAAGAAAACACACAAAATGTATGTTCAGCAAAATAAATAACCAAATAAAAGTTAGTGGCGTTATATTAGGAGTTTAGGGGCTAACCGTACCGCCATCTCTCAAGCCAGCCAATCAGGTAAGTGCTTCGTATTTTATAGCAGTTAGTACCGGGTTCGATTCCTGTTTAAACGGATTATAAAGCGCAGACGATCTGCAGTTGTGTCCGGAATCTTTTTCATCTTTTTCGAGATTGCTCTGACTTTAATGAGAGGAATTTTTATTAACTTGATTCGTTTTGGTGGTCGTTTTAATTGGAGCTTGCGAAATTATTGAACGACTTTCCATCTTCCATAGTTAGTGAGATACTGAAAAGAATACTGCATTTGATCTTAAGACCTATCTATAAAGATTGCTTGAACGCCGTAAGTTTGTGGTCAGACAGTAGATGTGTAAAAAAGTGCAGGTAAACAGTAAATGACGGCTCCTCATAAATCAATTGAAGCAACAATATCGACAGTTGTAAATAATACAGGGTGTTCAAACATTGAATGAACGAGTTTGTGGTCAGCGCCTCCCCGGGGAGCAAGTTTTGTGTTCATTGAGATTGTTATTAAGTCCATTGTTTTCCCCGGGGAAAGATGTGACTGTACCTTACTAGCAAGCTTATATTTGAGCACAACATTGTTGGTAGCATTCAAAATCTATCGAATATATCCCAATTTGGACATCTTTCAGTTTGAACTGCCGAATATTTGTTACTGCAAAATTCCTGGAAATAGTTCGTGTATTCACAAATACATAGTCCATGTGCACAAACAACTATATTTAGGCTGCACAAATATTTGCATCTATTGGGGATTGAGCCTGCGACCCGTAGGACAGGAAACTAAACATCGAAACATTTCCACGAATCTGTCAAAAAATTCAGTTAATCTGGGTTACACGTCAATTTTTTCACACTTTTTTCATATAGTTGTATTTCTGGACAAAACACGCAATGCTTTGTGAAAGTTACAGGCATTTTATTCCCCACTTCAAGTACTGTCGGCTAACTAGTGCGGTCCATTCGCTGGCGGAGCAACTTTGCTTGAATTGCAAATTCCTTCGCAAGATACTAGTGTTTTACTTGCAGCATGAGAGTTTAAAAGCATACCTTTATATTATGGAAGAATGTTTCATGTATATTTTATAGGGAATTGGTTAATGGGAGATGTATGGATTTTTTTTGCGTGGTTTCAGAGGAAAGAGTTCGTATTCAAAAAGAAACCATAATAATTTTAAAAGATTTTTTGATTTTATAAAATAACGATAAAAATACACCATCTAAACAACCCAGCCCTGTAATTTTCGTTTTTCTTTTTCGTAAAAAAAAATGTAAAAGAGAAAACGCAATTTCCAATACATTTCGCAGACGTTACTTAGAATTCAATATCACAGATAAGATATCAGTAACATCCACTGTCATAACTGGGGCGAGGTCTTTTTGAGGCCTTCCGAGGACTCGTCAGGCCTTTGTTTGGCCCCAAAATATTTTTTCCCCATCTCCGTTGAAAGGTTTCGCGTTTATTTATTGACGGCGAGATAAAAATAATTCTTTGTAACGCCTCGAGGGCTGTGTCCTACGCGGCGCTTAAATTGTGGTTACTGTAGTATTGAAAATGGAAGTGTATTTTTTTGTTTACTGTTTTTTTTTTCTATTTTTCTTCAGTTCAACGTGATAGAGAGTTTTTGGTGTAGTATTTTTCTTGATGTTTGTTGCATTGCGAAATAATAATTGTAACGAATAACAACATTAGTGCAAATAAAGAAAATTGACATAATTACGGCCTATGCACTAATATAAATTTAATATTTTGTGGAAGCAGTGGGCTTGAGGCACTGGCTTTATACTTAGGTTTATAAGCTTTTATGATATTCAGAAATTAGCTAGTTATGTCCGTGTATCATTATGTGAGCGCTCTGCCACTTGAGAGCTCTCCAGTGCGCTACAGTTGGCTAGCTTGTCCATCATTCACGTTGAATCGTGGACTGTCCTGTTTGCTATGTTCATTACAAATTATGTACATATTTATTGCATGTGATTTGTAATAATACCTAATTAAAAGTTCAGTCGACATTTTATCGTTATTATCTCCTCAATTTTATTATTCTTTACCTTAGACTAAATCATACATACTTTTTACAAGCTTTTATTTAAATTGTATTAATTTAAAATAGTTGTAGGCGACTAAAAAATTCAGTAGAAAAAAAAATTCTATTGGCAAGTTGTCTCCAATTTAAGGGAACCGATGGTTCCCACCCAATAACCCCGTGCCACCATTATGTGGAATACTGGCCACTCGACTAGCGCGGCCACTAGCGCCAGTGCTGGCACAAGTACTAGCTCACCAGGCTTTTGAAACAACCGGCCGCTGGAGAGTAGCTCATTGCTTTGTACCTTGTTAATTCTTTGTGAGGTTTTTAGCTTTGAATAGGTATTTTTATTGGTACAGTGAACCTATACTTGTATGTTAATACTATGTACTAGTAATTTATATAATAGGTATTAGTAAAAGTCTGGAAAATTATCGTTAATACCTTTCTATTTTGCTCTCACGGTAAAGTATGGTACCGACTTTAAAAAGTTGTTCAAGTGGAAATAGATACCTATAACGTTAGGAATAAATAAGGTGATGTAAAGAAATATGTGGATTAAAAAATATGTTTAATAGAAGATTTAAAACAGACAGTTCAATTAACTTATAAAGCAGCCAGTAGATACAGCATTTTAACTTATAAGTTAGTAATAAGTAGGCGTATCTGGATGTGTGTCGACAAATAATTACATCAAAAAGTGGGCGTTCCACTTGTTAATATTCATTACTTTTGTTTACAACTACTGAAGATACTACAGAGATTCAAACCACTATGCACTTTAATCTAACAATAGCTTAAGCTGGTACCTCAACTTAATAGTCTCGCCAGAGGGCGCCACTGTATGTGTCAAACCTGACACGTGATCACCACTAGCTCAATCAATCATATTGCGAAAGTTGTCACGCCGCTGACAATCAATTACGCCAGTTACTTGCGCCAGTAGCGAGGCCAGTTTTTGGGCGAGTAGAATGCGGTTATTACGCACTTGTACTCGACTTAATGATGGATGTGATTATAGGTTTTTAACGTTTTTGGACGCGTGGGAGTTTTGTTTGTTTAACGGTTCTGGATGTAATAGGTGCCTGTGTTTCTCGAGATGCATTGTCACTGCTGTAAGCTGTAATTTCTTGTGTGAAAGGTTGTTAGGCTACCTATGCAAGATACTTTTCAATGGCATGCCTATGAAGTCTCTTAAGAATAACTTATTCTGCCTGCCAGTACCAGTTTTTACTTTAAATCTTTTCTTTTTTTTTTATCCATGTCTCATTTTCAATTTACCGTGAGGGGTGTACGTGTGTTAGAAAATAAACCAGCAAGATTCTATTTATTACTTACCTCGATACTTATCCTAGTGTTATCAAATTATTGTCACTCTAACCTAAATTATTGTTAAAAACTAATTTTAAATATCTCTTTCCATAACTACAACATAAAAATCTATACCATCCAGAATAAGTTAGTTAAATTGTCCACTATCTCCATATCCATAATTGATTAAAGTTGATCATCTCTCGCGGCACGAACGTGGTTCAACTCCCACGCAGCATCAATATGCATGATCTTACGAAATACTTCATCAATGAACTGTAAACTTGCTTAGCCGACTTTCAATACTATCGGTGCGGTTCAAGTAAACAAAGTTGTATTAATATATGTACGTTAGTCACTTTTTGTGCTTTGACAGGCAGACATTTTGAGTAAGTATCTATGCCTCATTATTATGTGCAAACTTAACTACTTTTAAGGTTGTTTTGACAAGCTGAATTTATTGTTATTTAAAATAAAGGACACCTGTGTGTTGTACCATTTCCTCAACAGTATTTGAATAACTTGCTTTTTTTGACTCGAGACAATGTAAAGATGACCTCTTCCACAGTGAGTACAGCGTGAGGAAGTGACAGACTATTACTGACGAAAACTTATTTCTGTTCCTTCTAAAGCTCTTTGCGTACCAGGGCCGCGGTATCTCTTTCAAACAAAAAAGATTTGGGCTCTGGTTCAGGTATTTCATCCAGCATAATTTCGATAATCCTCTAACCACTGTATCAAAGATCAGTAAAGCTGATTGATAATGGTTTCCGTGCAAATATTTGTTAAGACAGAGAGCACACTCCATCAATGACTAGAGCACACAGTTTGTTGACAATCCGACAGCGGCCGGACTTACCCTTTCCGTTATAAATCGCTTTGATTGATCTACTGTTCCTTGTATTGATATAGCTGTTTGTATTGTTTTAGTAGTAGTTAAATTAGTTGTAACATTAATGTTTTTTGAATCCTTTTCATCTTTTGGAGTGTTAGTTTCTTAAAGCCGTTGGCTCATTCTTGTAGAATGTTTGTACCACGAAATTCGTCTCATTTGGAAAATGTTGTAAAAATGAAGAAAAATAGATACCTACCTATTTAATTCACTTTCATTTATATCATGTTTTTTTGGTTTTTCATTTTTTTTTATAGCTATTTTTGTCTGATCTCGATACGATCACACTTCGCATACTTAATACCTATCATCCTAAGTAGTGGTATGTAGTAGTTCCTCTTCATTCACGAATCCATAGCGTAGGAGTCTGACCGTTAAAACAAGTTCTGTTTACTGCACGTTATGTCAGACCCACCTGTTGACTAGTAGGCTTTTTATACCTACTCTACGTTTTTGGAAGTTATTTCAATAACATTAATAAGAGGAAGTGGTGCCAATAAATTTTGGAACACGCCATTATATTTATTGGTTATAATTTTCAAACGACCTTCCTCTTATATGGCGATATGAATTCTTCTAATTATGCGTGTGACTAATTTGAAAAATGTGCTATTATACTGAGGTGAATCGTTTCTTGGCGTTCGTTCACGTTAAAACATGTTCGGTAGATATTTTTAGCCCCGTAGTGGGCGAGGGAAACCCCGCTTAAAAAAGCCTCAATAACACTTGCTCAACCCGGAAATCGAACCCCATACTTAACATTTACACTTACAACCCTAAACCATCAACATTTTGACGTCTCACGACACAATATCTTCACTTGTCACTGCTAATAAACAACAAAACACTTTTAAACCCCAACATTCTTCCGTATTAGTAGTACGTAGGCATTGATTATGCCTACGTACTATGAAGCAACTGACCCACGTGGGCGAATAGGAATACCATCAAACCTGATCTCCAAGATTTCACCATGCACCCATTTGGGACATCCCACGTCTATAATGTGTCAAACATACCCATGTATGGATATTCCGTATCTTCCGTACACTTGTACTTTTGTACCGTAGGTCCATATTTGGTAGAAAATTGACATTTAGTTTTGTGTTTAGGTGTAGGCTCTTTAATGTGTTTTTCTTAATTAAGTGTCTACATGATGTTATTAGTGAAGTTTCTTCATTAAAGAAAATATATCCATTAAATTCTTAATTGCTTATAACTTATACACTTCTGAAAAATAAAATAATTTGGTTGTAAAACATTTCATATCATCAATGTAATTGTCGATTTTACACTGATTATTTTTCCGACCCAAATATCGACCAATAGAATTGCACCATTCGACGTCACGTGGTACAACCTACATGGTATTATACTGAAAATTTTTTGAATATTTTCTCTGGTCGTTGCTACGTCAAACTGACAGGTTGTGGCCGACATTTGGGACGGAAAAATAATCTCCCGAATACCACACGAGCTTCAAAATTCTCTGGCATTTCCCTCAAGGTTCCCTGCAAACAAATGAAGGAGTCAAGTTTTTCAGGTTAAAAAATCACGAGCGCGAAGCGCGAGTGATTTTTCCTGGAAAACTCAACGAACCTATCGGGAAATACCCGATAATTTTGAAGCTCTTGTGGTATTATAAGTGATAATTCCCACGTTTTATTTCCTTTGAAGTACAGTCGAACACAAAAATGTTGTTTACGGAAACAACTGCAAAATGCACAATATTTTTTTAACGTCAAAATAATATATAAAATACTAAATAAATAGGTGTAATACCTGTGACAATCTATACCTTAATGTTTCGACTAGAAGTCAAGTAGTGAGCGCTCCAAATCTCTCTAATATGGTTTGTGATTATGAACGCTTTCGGATTTTCGCCACGGCTGTCACGTAATAATCATGATTTATAGTTTTAATTTTGTTTTTTCCTTCTTGTCACAATGACTGGTTGTTCTCAAACTGAAAGTTAATAGAAATAGATGTTCTGTGATTTAAGTTCGGAGGCTAGACCAGGTTTATTATTGTGAGTTACTTTCAGCGAATGCCTATTTTATAGTTTTTTTTTGTGTAATGAATTAATTTACCTTTGAAATTGGTATTAATTTTTAATTTAAATATTTACACTTTCACGTTACTGCACATTTAATATGTGACTATACTTTCTTTAAATTGTATGTGCTACATTTTCTCATTCAACTTTTCCCAATTAATACCAGCCCACATGATAAAAATAAAAATCTCTCCAAACACTCGACCAGCCACCGAAAACATAAGGCACTCAAAGCAGTAATATTTAAACAACAATGCTCTCGAACTTGAGCATCTATAGAAAAGTAAAAGTCGGTCCGATTTCGGTCAAGCGCGCGCAACCTGTCCCGACCGCGGGCGCCCACGACAAGAGCTAGGAATGTTACTACTTGTACCTTCAGATGTACCGGCGGTACTTACAACTACTCGTAGTTGCTTTGGAAGAGATAAAAACAATGTTAACATTAGTTTTAAAGAGTGTAAAAAGTCATGGAAATTAAAAGTGTGATGAGATAATAAGATGCAATAGTTCAGGTCTGGAAAAGGTGTTATTGTAAAGAAAATTAAAAAAGCTTTTAAATTCAGATTGAAGTGTTGTCATTGTTTTACCCGAATTTTTCACTTCTGATCCATGAAAAGTTTTGTAGTCATGGACACACCCAGCAACAATATTGTCGTTTCGTATTTATGTTAAATGGTTTTATTAAAATAAATATAACACTTATATTTTTTATCAAAATATCTACAATAACAGTACATTCTTGTAGAACAAACTCCCCTCTTGTAGGTACAAGGGCTTGCTAGACTGTTGTATCGACACCTACGATATTGGGAGTGACTCCATCGATCGCACTTGACACTATTCCACGTGAAAGCCTGTGTGTCGAGCCGTTTTCATACTGAAGGTTGCAGAAGGCTAACTTCACAGCTTTTCTTGTTGGTAGTTTTTCAATTTCTTTCTGTCTATTCCTGAGATTTTTCTTTAATTATTTAAGTACCAGATGCTTTCTGACTCTACTAATGCATTTGCAAAGTTTATGAAATTGACGGTTAATACTACAATTCTTATACATTACAAAAACATACTCGGTAGAAACCTCCTTCTTTTTGGCAAGTTGGTTAAAAAATAGACAATGATAGAGATAAAGCTTCTCTAATCTTCTCTAATCTCTAAGCTTACTAAGTACTTAATCAAGAAAATTTTCTCGATTTGTAACTTTTTTTTCCAATCATCAACATCTTCCTGCCCAATTTTTTCCTATTTTTTTTCAATTTTCAAAATCCTACAATCCTGCACTTTTCTTACATGTAACAGCTATTTACAATCCTTCTGCATCACCCTATGCGCTGTTGTTTGTTCCCCTGCGGATACCCGCGCGGTTCACATGCAATTTTTGAGCTATTGAGGTGTTGTAAATATGCACCGGCTCTGTATAATGTCACTATGTTTCCACCAAAAAAGATCTAGCCGTTTTATAGTTTTTTTCAGCTTTTTGTGGCGTATCGATGGACGAATGAATTGTGAGTGTGAATTCGGAAAAGGATTGAGTTAACTAAATTATTGTGGTTAAAAGTATTTAGTTAACTAAATGATTGTGGTTAACAATATTAATAATTTGCGGTTATTACATTATTGCGGTGATTTTACAAGACATTATAATAGGTACAGTCTCCACACATATCATTTTCAAAAGAGAACACGTAATAAAAATTACTCTCCGTTATCCAAACTTCAAAAGCTTTATCTAATACAAAGGAAATTAATTATTCTAACGAGCAAGTTAGTACTAAGCTTAATATGTACAATACTAATGTTTACAATGGTTTGTTACAGGTATTTACTTAAGATTATAAGAACATACTTTGGCGTCATGTGAGTACAATAATTGTTACCAATTTGAGTACAATGAAAAAAAAAACCGAGCGAAAAGATAATACTAGTTGAGAATCTCCTTCCTTTTGGGAAGTCGGTTAATAAATAACAATTGTTGTGTGCGATTATACGTATGTATGGCCTTTTGCATATTTTTATCTTTTGAATATTCAGTTATTTGTACTCACGTTTGAACACAATAGTACATAACTTAGCTATCACTATTAACAATGCAAATCTTTGATAGTAAATGCTGAAATCTTGGAACTTTGGTAGTTGTCAGCTTATGTATCTCTCTTTACTAGGAAGTTTCTAGAATCTCAGGAAAAACTGGACTTGGGTGTTTGATAGCCCCTTTATCGAAGAGAGCTGCTGCCACGCGACACGTCTGAAACTGCCGGCAGTAGCTAGCTCAAGTAAATGAACATAAAATTTCATTATTTTTATGTTCATTTACTTGAGCTAGCTTTAGGATTTACAAAAAAACAGTTAAGGTTTTAAACCCTCACTGTTTTTTTGTAAATCCTAAAACTGAATTATGGCTTAGTAAAATCAATTTCCAATGGTCTAATTAAATGTATAAATAACTTCAAAGCTGTCCGGACAAACGTACTCATACACAATCCCTATTAACATGAGTTCCCGGTACACATTGAGAAGCTCTTTACTTCCCTATTGCATTCACGGGAAATGTACGCACGTGCGTTTGTTTGTAACTACATACATTATAGTCTAAACTAGATTTATACTGCGACTTGGTCTGATATTTATTTTGGATAGTATTACGATCACTTTCTTTATTTTTTGTATACCACCTTGTCTCATAAAAGTATTTTACAAACTATATAAAATGTAGGTAATCATCAGGATCCCACCTATACCCATTCCAATTTTCATCTTGATTGATTCGCTATAAAAGTTCACAGTAAAAGCGTCGCAAACATACTCACTATTATTTGTATTTATAACATTGCTAAGGTAGTCGACAAAGAGCATGGTATTCCATGGTGTATTAGGCCTTCTATAAGGCCACAGCACGCCGTTGGCCAAAACCGTGACCTTTCATGTCAAGGCCCCGAGAGTCTTGGCCTCGCTTGAGTACATTCCATTTCAGTTTACTAGATCACCGCCGTTCATACACAGATAAAGTGTTACTAAAAACAACAATTATCCTATCTTTAACCATCACCTGAACACTTTCAATTTGAAAAAATAACACCTTTACGTATTTTTTATTCATATTTTTCTCATATCGCGATAACACTCTTTTACACTTCGATATTAAAACCTATAATTAATGTAAATTTTAATAGAGTGCATCGAGCGCTATCATTAAATTAATATTACCAATAAAATGCGTAATTTATGGCTTCACGTAGTAATTATTCATTGATCTGATATAGTGGGAACTGGGAACTGGGCGCCACAGACAAGCTGCGCGTCGAACAGTTCCTCCGGCTTATAGGCAGTTAACCAAGTGATTTAAAGCGCTATTGTGTAGTTTACGTACAACAGAACACGTGGGCGCGTCCCTAATTGTAAAACAAAGATTATTTCGTTGTGTAGTCAAATTGTTGGTCATCCGCTTTAGAGTGGACATAGCTATCTTGTGATGTTTTAACTACTAATATTCTATGTACGACGTCAATGCCAAATAATGAAGGAAATTCGTGCATAACAGCAAAATATTATTATTCAATATATCGTCTAAAAAGAACCATGCATATTAAAAAAAACATAATTTCGCTTGAAATTCTGTAAAAGCAAAAAAAAATACTCTGGCGATCAGACGAATAAAAAATGTAGACTATGAATAATTGAATACGACCCGTTGCTGGGAAATACAGATCAAACACAAGGACAATATTATAAATCGTGGGATTATGCCATGCGTCAACTAACATACCCTGGAATGGCAACTGGGAATTATTTTATTTGTATGCGGAATGCATATGTTTCATGCATGCCACAAAGTAACAAATAAGTTTAGTTTGCCATATGTATTTATATAAAATCCCTTATTACCATTTCCATAAAATAAGATCGATAAAAAATCGACTATCATAATTAAACTATCGAGTATCGATAACAGAGCTTTCATCAGTTCACCAACTCATTTAGTACCGCGTCTCTGTACACAAAAATGTGCTTACTCTATGCCCCGTTAGTTGCTCAACTGTGGAGCGGGACGGACGGACGGACGGCCCGTTAGTCAGTCACTTGTGGCCGCACCACTGAGCACCGCATGTTCAAACGCACTATAAAAATCATCAAATCACTTTAGCTCGCGACTATACTGCGTTTGACAGTTGTCAATTTTCAAAATTCGAACTTTCGCATTCTATTTTTTTGGTTTGTGTTTTGTTTTTTTTTTTGTGTTAGTGCGTGTGTGTGAACTGTGTTGTGTTTTTTGTGTATTATTTTGTGAGAAAAAATTGGTATTGATTTGTAAGTGTGCGTGTGAGCGAATGCAGTGGTTTACGTTGCATAAAGGCGTCATTCATAGAGATGTGTCAATGGGTATGCGTATGCGCACGGGCCATTCAACCGCGCGTTGTTAGGTACGTATCTTTTTTGTTGTCGTGACGAATCAGCTGTTGTTACACGGAAGTTAAATTCACGAAATAATGATATCATTGATTTGAAGGTACGTTCTATGACATAAGTATTGGAACTGTACGCTAAGGTCTGATTGGTATCGAGATGTTTTCAAAGAAGCTGTGTGTTTAGATGTGAGACGTGAGAAAACTCACAAGTAGACGATAAACACGGATAAGCAGGAGTTCACACTAACCTGACCGTCAGTTATGTGGTCGTTAAGGGCATTCACCATGAGAGCACTGTGGGACATGGGAATTTCTTACTTTTTATAATACAGGAGCCAGGGTACTTGAGAATTCACATAAATGAGCCTTAATATGGCACTCTTAGAATACCGCATCCTTTACAAAAAAATATATTGTTATTGGATAATATATTGATGACACGCAATGATGTAATTTCACATAGGTACTTTTGGCAGGTACATCATAATTTTTTGACTGAAGTTTGGCCTCTAATGACCACCTTTGGCCTTCAATGAAGTCGGATGACTAAATACGGTAGTCGACAATGCTAAATAACTTGTTTAGTTTTTTAACCATGTTTTTTTGAAGTCAAATTCTTGGGAAATTCTGAGCAAAGACATTGTAGTGGCTATTGTTGTAGTAAAATTAGTTCCTTGGATATGACTAATTGATGTTAGCTGTTTTAAAAATGTTTGGAATCATTTGATGACACATGCCTTGTTTTTACTATAATTTTGTCTTTTTAAATTTTAGCCTTTGATTACGTATGAATGTTTTATGAATGATACAAAAATCTCATTGTTATATCATTATACTCTCTCCTTTTCCCAGTTAGGTACCTACATAAAACGATAAAATATCGATAGTAGGACCACTAGCATCACCAAAATCTTCAGAATCTCTTGAAACATTTTCACTAGTTTTTCCTTATCATTCAACTCCAACCATTTTCCTTAAAAAGACAGTGAAATACCGTTATTTTTATCAATCGTCTGTAGAATATTATCGTTGTACGGAACCCTTCGGCTTGATTGTTCCACTCCACTTGGCCCGAACAAAGCCTTGTTACGACATTCAATTAAACAAGTTTCCTTAGTTTTTTGCTATCGATACCGTATTGCTATTGCTTTGTGAATATATGATATTATTGATGTTTTATTGATGTGTAGACGTATTAATGAGGAAGTATGGACATTCACATTCGTGTTGTCAAATACATTTTCCCTGATCAGTAGTTGAGAATATTTTAAACCAAAATTATATGAAAAATCATGTCCAAATAGACAATGAATTTAAAGTTTAGTACCAAATCGTTTGACCAGCTGTTTTTTTTCAACGTTTAAAAATGGTTTAACTTAGCGGAAGTAACTTATTGTGACGGTAATATATCGCCATATTATGACCACTATTTATCAAAGTTATTCTTTGTTATTGTAACTTATATTATTCTAACCTACCTTTGTATTATCATCGTATTATTTAGCTGGCCAACCATCACCGAAACATTTTACGTACGTGTGAAGTTCATGATCAAAAATAAGGTGGTTCAATAATCTATTAAAGTATTGAAAACAAGAACTTAAGATACACGTGTAATCCTAAGCTGCAATATTCCAAATAATGAATTCAGTCGGCATCCGAAGCTTCAAAGCCGTATGTATGAAAAGCCGATGTCTGTCTGTTTGTATGTATGAATGTATGTAAAAGCTGGCTCGTTATGCATGTCCTAGCATGCAGGCTATGCATCCAGACCTCGGTTGCATATTAAATAGTTGTGAATATGTTCTGCATTGCGGGGGTTTAATTGTCATCTGTTTTCATAGATTTCGACTTAAGCTGTATTATCAAGAAGATTCGTAAATGTTAGGAAGTAAATGACGGTAGATACCCGAAAAGCAGTAGTGTATGTGCTATATATAAATATGGTTTTATAATATGAACTCTGTATCCAAAATACACGTGTATTTAAACCGCCTCAAGCGGTTAATTACGAAATCATAAATCAAGCAGCAAATTAACAGAAATCACATTAAAGTGACTATCATTCGTAATTTGGTATAATTATAAAACCTCACTGATGAAACTAACTAGAAGAACACATTGCTTCAACATTTACATATTTTTGTAATAACACAATAACGAGGTAGACTTACGAAATTAAATAATATAAAATACAATTACTTTTGTGATTACGTACCAAGTTATTATTTGTACGCATGTCCCTCTGTATTAAGCCCACGATTCAACTTCTCAAAATACATATTTAATATTTCTCAAATTATTTATAACAGCTAAGAATTTTAGAGTAGAAATTGACATCAAACTGCTAAGTCCTATTTTGACTACAATAGAGGTATAACGAAGTCGAGTTATGATTTATACGATCAGTTTTCCTTTGCAATTTCTATATTTTATACAAAATCATAATATTTTGTCAGTAACGTAGTGTACTAAATCATAACTCTAATCCGACTGTTATGAATGAGGAATGAGTAAGTAAATGTCAATTAAATTACAACAGCATCTTGGTAGGTATTTACGTTTACAGTGTTAAAATGTTGTTTACCAGGTTTTTATCCTGATCAATCAAAGGCCATGAAGATTTTCTCAATCCACAAGGCTATAAAAATTCCCTCCGTGTACTACGTTAAGTGTCGCGCTAGTTACCGTCATATCGACTTAGATATGATCTATTGCTCCTTCGCAGCCTGCCATCAGATGCGACACGACTTGTTTACATTATACACTTAGACCAGTTAATGTCGGTTTCCGTATTCCGGATAGCTTTCATGTAAATATTGCTCCTTTTGACGGTACAAACATTTCAAAGGGACTGATCCTCTAAAACGCATTACGAAACCCCTATGATGGATGAATAAGAATAACCTTATTTCAAAATTTTGACTTACGAAATTCCATCAATTTCGATATTACCAAAAAATATTATTCAATCAACTAACCCTTAACTGACAATATGTTTTTAAGTATTTAATTAATACCCTCATGGTTATAACTACCATATAATTGCTGGGGTCATATTGACCCGTGCGTGTTTGCGGACAATTGGTGTGGTCGAACCGGCCATCAGTAGGGTTAATATTAACTTCTTGATTTATTAAATGCGTGTTTTAGGGTTGTATGGGTTTTCATTTGTGGTGGCAGTTTTTAATTATTTTGTGTGAATGTCAGATGGTTAATGTTTTTATTATGTAAACGGTAAGTGTAGCATAACTTATTATTCTTTTACATTACTTACATAAGAATTTCAATAGACTTTGTATACTTTTATTCATATTCATATAAATATTTTAAATATCCTGCTCAGGACACATAAAATTGATGCAAAATCCCAATTTGAAAATCCATGTTTATGAAAACATCTCGTTGGTACAACTGTAATGAAATCAGCTGAGCACTCCGGCAGCGCTCGGTCTTGGCCACTTCTCATCATTTATGGAAGGTACTTACGTATGCCTTTTGTCATAAGCAGATATCTAAGGATGCAAGGATAAAAGGACTTTTCGAATAGATTATAAATGTTAATACAGGCTTAGCTTTTACACGGGAAATTATTATGCATGATTTTGGACATTCAGTACAAATATTTTTTTATTTCGGGTAGTGATAAGACAGTCTGTCAACCAGTCTTATCTGGAGGTATTGGGTTGCCCGGGTAACTGGGTTGAGGTGGTCAGATAGGCAGTCGCTTCTTGTAAAGCACTGGTACTCAGCTACATCTGGTTAGACTGGAAGCCGACCCCAATATATGTAGTTAAAAAAAGACTGGGCAGAAGATGAGGTATAACTTTATGTTCAGTTCGTAATGAATCAAATTTTTGCCTTACCTATAAACTAACGATAGAAAGGAAGGATTCAATGGTCATAGTTTTATGGTTAGGGTTTCCCCGCCGGAAGGTCGTGGGTTTAAATCCGGACGTCGTCGATTTTGTGGTGAACCCATAGGTTAGAGGGATGACGGGTATTAGTAGTGTCAATGACCAATGTTTAATGGGTTAACCGAGTGTTTTCGATGAAATGAATTAGACTCATGTTAATACAAATACATACTTTGATGTACAATAACTTCCGGTCAAGATGTTTTGTTCGTCTGTTTATCTACCTACTAGAGTTAGGAATTTGACATTGGGTACTTGACAGTAAGCTGGATTTCAATAATCTATCAGCAGGAAAAAATAGATTATTGAAATCCGCAAACCAACCACTGATACTTTCCAATGGATTTCCCACCAATTATATTCCAACCACAAGTTTTCGATATCATTATTTCATAATATCATTACAATTTACATTATTAAATAATCAAGAAATTAAAACAGTATTTATTCCGTTCTCACCGCAATAACAAACAACCGCAGTAATATAATTGTAAAACACAATATCAGGCACACCCCACTTAGCGCCAATTAACGAAAAGTATATTAAAATGAAAACTCCAATGATTTCAATTAATTTCACTGAAATAAGAGTTTGTCCCGTAAGAATATTCAGCGTGATTAAATTGCTCGGTTTCAAACTTTCGGGGTCAAATCGACCCCGTACCGTGGGCGGATAAAATACTTTATACTACTTATAATTCGGTTAGGAAATTATTTGTTATTTTATGCTAAGTAAGTTTGGGTTTCCTAAATTAATAAACGTGATTAAGTTTAGTGTCTAAGATCAGATGATGATCTTAAGTTGATTAAGTAATTTAAACTCAAGCAATTTTGAACTAACTCTTTCCCTCGTTTTTGGAATACCTACAGTATTTTACAGTGCTATTCATTTCTTTGATAAATGGGCTAATCTGATACTGACACATTTTTTCTAATGTGTTTAGTAGTTCCTAACATTAGTACATTTAAGTAAACAGGTATCTCAACTTAGATCCATGTAGCCACAGAAAACACTTATAAAAACCTCCCATCAAAACCGTGACTCAATATTTCACTTTCCTACAACCAACGTTCAAAGCTATTTCACTATCAATCGTGACCCGAATACTGTCGTTATACACTAACTATAACATCACATAATAGCCAGCATATCTTGACATATTACCAGTTAAAAAACTCACCAGAAACTCCTCTTTTTCATCACTTTGACAGGCCAACTTATATTGGAGATATTTTTCCCACGGCGGCTTCTTTCAAAGGATTTGAAACAATGAGACCGTTTATGCATACATGCGTTTCGTTTTTGAATTAAACTGTTCGCAGTTGTTAAGAAAATGTACCTTTTGTCGTCTTTTAAATAAAATAATAGGTGCCTATTTGTTATTGTTATCTGTCCAGATATATTGCTGAATACATTAAAATGAGAATAAAACCCTTCGCATGGAAGTAACTCTTGTTTCTATAAGTCGAGTTGATCAATAAAATGCTAATAGTGTGTCTATGTTAAAAGTTTCCCATATCTATAGAGATGCTCGTCGTCTACTTTATTTTAATATACTTCCAGATACTATAATTAGTAACACCTTTCTATCAATACTATGCTTTAAATAAGTAGGTAGTTTGCTTTAAAATTTTCTTTATCATATTTAAGTTTTCATCTTTCACCATACTTAAATCCCATACAAAATAATAGCATAAGAGAAATCGGGCTGCCTCTTGGTTTTTCCGTACCTACTACATACTTTAAAATGGACTCTAAAACTTCTGTTCTAACCAGAGCTGTTTTAGCTGATTTTCACTAAGCGCGTAAACAATATGCTTGATAAATATTAAATAGCATTAGTCGTAAAGTATTTATCTAAAGATATTATCATGTCGACAGATTGCCATTCCTTCTACAATATAGAATATTATTTCATGCTAGTTTATTAACAGTTAACGAGGTAAAACGGTAGTCGCCTAAATGTTCGTTATCGAGATACAAATTGACACTATTCAGAGTTATGGACTGTTATGGGCTAGCTATAGTATTATGGACTTTATAGAGACGAGGGATGCAAATGCACTGCACAGTTCGCGGTTAGATTTTATGATTCTTATAGGCTTAAACAAATGATATGGATTTATGCTAGGAATTGCATTAAAATATATGGCCTGTTTGATTTCTGCTGTCGTCTATTACTTTGCTTGAGTTTATTAATTTTAACTGTAAATCAAGATATATTGAGATATTGTGACAATCCCTCACCAAATGTTCTGTATTATTCACCAATTGAAGCTTCATACCGTTTCCTTCCAATATTATTTCCCCACGGAATAAAATAGCAAACAAATACCATCCTGCCGTTAATAAAATTCTACAAATGAATGTTACTTAAAAATACAGTGTACCCGTCTAATAATTCCCTTACGCCAAAGCCTGGGGCACACTGTATGCGCTAGTTCAAACAAAACTCCACGGTGTGTTCTAAGCATTATTATTATATTTTCTCTGCACTGTTATTTTATTTTTGCGAGGAAAATACATACAATAATGTTTTGTTATTGAACCTATGTATTTTGTAGTTAGGAAAGATATTTATTGGAATTTGTTACTTTTTAAACTATAGAAACCTCAAAAGTAACTTTACAGTATTGAATAAACTGTATCTCAAGTGACATTTAAGGTAAATAAGAGTCCAATTTGTACCTACATTATAAAAAACATTTCTGTCAAACGGAAATAAATTCGAGCAATTCCCGTAAATTTTTCACCTAAAATGAAAGTCGGAAGTTTCTCATTCCGCTCCAGCCGTCAGTTGCAGCCTCCGATATTATCTCAGTTGTACCCACTGACTACTGACCTCACTGTATCTGATAACATACTGAGAGAATTAACTCGTTGGTTAGTTCATGGCAATGATAAAGTTAAGGGCACTCTACTTAATTTTAAAGGACGAGCGTCCTTTTCTTTCCCAAGTGCATTTGTATGTGTATTTACAACAGTTACAAGTATAAGCACTCAGACACAATTCAATTATCTTAAAGTGTCTAAAAAGACTTAAATCGAAAACGTTTTCGAAGTCTCTCTACTAAATGAACGTAGGTGTTAGGCAGTTTTTAAACTTTTTGACCGAAAAAAAAAATATGTAGCTTTAACAGAGCAAAGATTTAGTTACTGACAAGAAGTTCCTCCCAGTAGACTCCCAATATTCCGAAAAAAGACTCGTAAAATCCGGCCAAGTGCGAGTCAGACTCGCGCACGAAGGGTATAGTACCATCCAAACTAATATTATAAATGCGAAAGTAACTCTGTCTGTCTGTCTGTCTGTCTGTCTGTCTTTCTGTCTGTCTGTCTGTCTTTTCTTCACGCCTAAACTACTGAACCGATTTGTGTGAAATTTGGTACAGACATAGTTTGAAACTTGAGAAAGGACATAGGATAGTTTTTATTACAAAAAAAAATAAAAATACAATTATTCCGGACATATAGCGCCATCTATTGGTCAAATAAAAAATCTGCTGGTAGTCACTATTCCACGCGAACGAAGTTGCGGGCAAAAGCTAGTTATCTATAAAACGGTCAAAAAAATCACGTTTATTGTATGGGAGCCCCCCAAAATATTTACTTAATTCTAGTTTTCAACAAAAATACATCATCTGTGAAAATTTCAGCTCTCTTACTATCATGGTTCATGAGATACAGCCTGGTGACAGACGGACGGACAGATGAGCGAAAACAATAGGATCCCGTTCCTAAAAATTAAATCAAATTACGAGAATAAAACCTGGTACCCTTACCTCTAATTTCCTATTTCCACAAGGCAGTACTAAATGATAGCTATCCTTGAAAGCGGCAGCTAATTGCTTAGCAATTGACACGATGTTTAACATATTCCGATCCATGTTCCGATTGCAACTCGAGTTTGCACTTACTCGACACTGCGAGTAACTTCAATCGAATACTGTTTTGTTAATTTGTAAATGTGGTTTTGAAAAAATAAGGGCATAAACGGTATCATCTAAATGCATCTAGACTTTTTAAATTATCGAAAGTTTTATTCAAGGAGAGATTACACGCTTGTTGTATATTTAAAGTACCTTATAAACGAAATAAACAAAATCTGAAGCTATATAAGGAGCAACTTGTCCCATGATAAAACTCCAATGAACCTGTAAATGGAAAAACAAAATAAGGTAACTATCATAGTTCAGCCAGTTATGTACGTGTAGCCACATTCATAATTTCACTACATTCATAATCATCTTAGCTTGTTTTGCCATAATGCACTTTAGCAACAATCCTCCGTCACCAGGTATGACCATATAAGATGGTCCATGATACCCCATTGTTCACCACTAAAAGAGTTCGGTCAAGCAAATTGCCCAACATCAAATGAACGACAAAGAATGCGTCCTGTGCTGGAATTACAACATCTTTGTTAATAGGGCTGCTACATAAAAAAAAAACATTATTTTATTAGTACGAAAAAGTTAAGTAGTAAACTTAAATATTTATTCCTCCTACAAAAAGGGTATGTGATAATCTGTTATTTTTTCTTTGTTCAAAACTGACAAAAGACTTTATAATATAAACAATTTACCTATGAATAAAATATAAAACATTTATTGACAGAACACAAACTAGCATATTTGCGCTTTGAATAAAAAAAAATATGCAAATCGCCCACATCAAAATGTTGATATAATTAATAATGGATCACAAAAAACCTATTTGTATTATTTAAAAGGTCTTTAAGCGAGGGTTCGAACAAAAAATATTTTGATTACACAAATAATGATTGATGGGCTCTTTGACACGACAAATAGTGAAAAAAATAGGTTTTTTTATGGAGGATATTACAACATCATTATGTTCTAACAAAAATGTATTACCAAACACGTTGGAGCTCTAAAATCTGTGAATACCGCCACTGGTATGGCACAAACGAACCGAAAAAAATTGGAAAAAATAAAAGAAAAAACCTGGCTTCGATAGTTTTTGTTAAGTCGAGTTAAGAGTAACCTTTTGTATTTTTTTGCTGGCAATAAATCGAGAGGCGTGTTATCTGTCTATCGTTTTTAAACTCGTTGACAAAGCCTATTCGAAGCAGATGGTTTTTATACTTCGTGTCTGTGGAATAGGTTTCTTTTGTTTATTTAAAAAACAAATGAATATCGTGGCAAAGCTTTGTTTTTTCTACAATTGCGTATTTGTCATTCGCTTACCAATATGTGGTTTTTGTTTTATTATTGTGCATTTTTCCTTTCATAAAAATTGACTGCCCTTAAGTAATCAGTGGTGATAACCAACAGTACCCATGTATTGGAAGCCTTGAGCTCCTTAAAAGTACAAGAATATGTTGTTGTACACAATTAATACTTACTTGTTAATTCTAGTTCCCATAAATATCATCTCCATGCGATCTACGATGCAAATCAGCATACCTATGATGAAATGTTTATTAAATCCTACAAAGTTAATGTTTAGTATAAATGCATTTGTGTAGACATATTCCAATATCTTTTATAATATGGTACAGTAAAAAACCTGAAGGTATTTTTAAATGAAAAAAAAAATACAGTAAATTATCTCGAAGCAACGTTTAATTTCCTTTTTCCAATAATAATTTTTTGCGAATGTTTTTTGAAAACGTCTTCGTTTTTCTTATAAATTATTAGTTTACGTAATCTAAGCACTTTACGGACAATACGGACAAACACTTCTATTATAAAGAATTCGTCTGTTTATATTTGATATGCCACCAGTACCTACACAAAGCTTGTGTAATGATCGTGCTGCGGACTGTACTCCGAGAAGAACATTGTCAATATCACGCACTATTGGGCATCAAGTTAATAGAAAAAGTAAATAAGTTATTATCAGTTTGGTTATTTACAAACTAATTATAGGTGTACTTTCGTTCCACGTAATAAATTAAATGTGAGTTTTTCTCATATTCAGGCATAAAAACATCCAATTTAAAAATAATGATAAAACTAACTGGTTTTAAAATCAGCATTGCTTCTGCTTGTATAGCAGCTAATTTACTGTATCTAAAGTTAACTGTTTATTTACCAGGCATTGGTTATTCACACTTATTCACTCAGCAGAAGTTTCAAAATTTAAAACATCCTTACTTTTCAATAATATATGTACTTTCTTTTCTTTACAACTAAACGGTAGCAGCCCTACCATTCCAAAATTCGCACAAGAACCTCACGCGAAGGTCGTTGCCCCCAACTCGCACGAATTTCAACTGTTTGTAATTCAGATAAATTGTGCGCTGAAAAAACTTGCATCCGACAATCCGACACCATGATTGCAATGTACTTGTTTTTATTCCCAATGTGCAACCATGGCGGAATTCCGACAAAATAGTCGGTGTCATAAAAATAACATGTTTTTCGTACAAAGTTGATGAAATAAAATAAAAATCGCTGTAGTGAAGTAATATCGCGAATTGAAAAATAAAGGAAAGTGCAGCCTTTTATGCATAATTAATTTGAAAAATATTAATTACCACACAAATGCAGTTTTCCAACATTTTAATTAAAATTTCGCTATTACAAACCAGTGCGCTTCAAGAGAATTTCTCAAAGAAAACTATGAAAGTTATTTTTCCATTAAACGTTGTATGAGTTCATTCATCAAAATAGTGTGTCGGGAATCGAACCCGTGTCTTTATTTCTGGGAAGACCTATCTTTTGGTCCATTTAATAGTTCTCTTTGATGTGTTAATGTTCCGACACTAAAATACTTTATACTCATAATATTTCGCTCTATATACTAAAGTTATATTCAGACTAACTGCAGTAAGATCTGGATTATTTTGATCTACATTGTGTTAGAAAATTATAACACTATGTGTTTCAGCGTCCTTGAGTGTGCTCATAATTTCACTATACTTTTATTACAGTTAACACAATTAGAAAAAAGAACCTAACTCATTGTAAATGAACTCGTCCCAAGAATGAAATATCACCGTAACAATTAAGTTGTAAAGCAACATTTACTTATAATGTGGTAAGACTAAAAAAAAAATATTGTGTGACACTGTAATTGTAGACAATTGAGATAGTTTAACTGTCTTTGAGATAGGGATGCATCATTCTTTTCAAATGTCTAAAGTGACAATCGCTGATGGTAAGTGGTCATGTTATCCCTTCATTCTCAAACGTCACCCGTCACATAATATTTTTTGCTCTTATAAACATACACTCTCAATATAAACTCGCTTTTAAAACAATTACACACACTTTATACTCTATTTAACAAGTCGCGATAAAATCTGAGGCTCCAATTACGTACATCGCTCGTATATCAATTATCGATCGATCGATAACCACGTGATCTTCGGCTGGTTGTCGATGAACGTCCAGCGTGCATGGCTTCCGGAGTAGCCGCGGATATACCCACTTAAATCGTATTATGCTTCATTAATTATGTTAATTTTAGGATCGCCATGAATATTGATTTTGGTGGACAGATTTTTAAAGCTTTATTGGAAGAACATTATTTTATCAAAATAGTACCTACACTAACCTAAACTTCGTACTTTAGATCTAAGTACCTATGTACATAAAAATGAATTAGAAAAAATAATTAAGGTTAACTTCAGCTATGGAAGGCCCTCAAAAGATCTTCATTAGTACACAACAAAAATAATGAAAGACCAACCAAAAACCTACTAATGAATAAACTTATTCCTAACAGACAAGAGGTTCCTTCTCGTTACGGAAACTCGGAATAATTTCCTCTGAAACTTACGTCCCAAGACTCGTGTAAAATTAGGACGAATCCTTACAAATCAGGATTGTTGGTCATCCTTATTGCGGAATGCCCACATGCCCAGCGCTGGGCGAAATCAGGCACAATTACCAACCGCAAGGGAACCAATTATGTAATTACCTATGCGCGCACGCACGTATTAATTGCCTGAAATTAACCCATTGTAGATACTTTGTTGAATGTTGCTGCATGCGAACTACGGGTTTCTCTCATTAATATTACTTGCTATCCTGTGTTTGTTTTTTAATGGGAAATTACCTTATGTTTGTTTTAGTAAGTCTTATGTTATTTGCAACTGTATTTAAAAAAGTGTAAAAACCTCGTTGTCTTTGTGTAGGTAATTCTCAGATAAAATTTTTGATGGTAAGGTGCTCCGTCTAGCTATAGACAATTTCTAACAGTCATATAGTCAGTTACATGTATTTATTAAATAGGTACTACGTAGACCGTAATTGCTGTCTTCATTATTATGTAAAAGAGCAGCTTTCGACCCAGTCATCCTTATCAGAGTTTTCTTCCAATTAACTCTCAAGTCATGTCTTGAAGACGACCCACATGGACATACTGAGGATGTATTCTGCTTACACCTGTGTCAATATTAACATTTTGTACTGATCTACATGCCATTCTCACTTGGAAACACATTTTCTATAGTTGGTCTACTATCTTTCTGTATTGCTAACAGTGCTTTTATTAAGCCATGTTATAATAGGTTTCCAAAAATAAGACCGATTGTAAGAATTTTGAGATTCGAAGAGGATAAAGTATAGTCATCGTTTGAAGTTCATCTTCACCTAGAACTAGATAACTCTTCGGTGTTTACAGCCAACCTATACTCATTCTATTAGTTAATTAAAAGACTCAATTACCTAGCTAATAGAAATAAATAGAGTTAGAGCGTTATTGGATCAGCGGGAGAACCTAACTGGATCGTAACGACGTAATCAAATATGCAGCGTACCGGCGTGTCGTGTCGTATCGGCGTACTATCGTATTGGCGTACTACCGTATCGGCGTATCGGTACGCCTGTTAAGAATTATGAGATTAAAACCATTGGCTTACAGGGATACACTGGAAATGTTCGTGCTAGTGTTTGGAAGTAATTCATGTAGTGAGCAAAGTCGGGTGTCGTTATGTGTATGCAGTGTGATGGTTTGTGTGAGGGTGCTAACGATACTGCTATGTGTTGCTGTGGTTTAACCATTTTGTGGTTTTTTGACGCAGTTTTGAATTCAATATTGCGAATCAACTTGAAAAAAAAACTGTGGAACAGTCGTAAATGCTAATGAATGATGATTGGCCAAAAACAGTATTCAGAAGTTTTAAAAATAATTTTATCCTGATATTGATAGCTCTTTAATAGCTTCTAGTAGAACATGGGCTAATTGATTCTAAAACACGTAAAGGCACGATTTATCTCAACAGTACATCTAGCTGCTATTAAATTAATTAATTTTATCGTCCCAGCTATTTAAACCATACAATAAATTAATAAGCCATTTTAATTTAATCGTACAAAAATATCATAAATCAAATATACTGTCTGTTACGTAAAACCAATTTTACTAAAAGGTAGGTAAATTAAATTTAACCCTATTTTCGGCTGAATACAGTGTAAATTCATTTGGCAATAAATTTTCAAAATTCTATTATCTTATTTGCACAGGACTAGCGACGTTTTGAACAACGCTGTCCGGGGAATATTGATAAGCGATTTTCGGCGTTGGCCTTTGAAAATAGGGTTTATTTTCGCGTAAATATTAAACGTTTAATTTCAAACGGCAAGTGTCAAAGGCATTTGGAGACGCTGCATTTTGCCTTAATAGTTTATTGACTCTTATTATATCAGGCATAAGGTGTAAAATGAAGAGAAATATTACTCAAAAATGTTTTAAAAAGTCGTTTCAGAGTCGGATGCACGTGATCATTATTTGAACCCTCATTTTGTACCTTTGAACTTTTGACGCGGGTTCTTCCTTTCTTTAGGAAATATGGACTTTTCTTTTATTTGCTACTCTATACAATATTTTTCCTGTTGTGTGCGTGATGAAGAATATTTATTCTGGCATGAGTTGTTCATTGGAAAATACATATTTTCAGAAGCAGGAAAACTGCTTAAAAGTGTTACACATAACACACACACACATGTTTTCATTTCAATACCTTTCCCTTCGTCCTCAAACAAATGATAGGACGTGTAGCAGTAGTTAAACTATCAAGAGCATATTATAGCAATATTGGAATTTCCAATATTAATTATAACTTCTGCACAATAATAATCTGAAATACGAGATCATGAACGAAGCCTCTACTATTTGATAACACCAAAAATGTGCTCTGGCCAGTTCGCGAACAATATATTCCCCCTAAACTAAACTAAAAAGCGTAGAACTCCAAAATCTCACACGGCTAACCCTCAGGAAGTGCTTATATCCCTCTCGAGTTGATACAGGATGTTGATATTACGCTGACAGACCAACTGACACGCCCAATTGATATAGTTTATTGCTCCCACGATCTAGATTGATCTGAGGGCATGATATCAATCAATTAATAACGGGTTAATGGGCTTATTAGATCAAGTTGTGCTGTTTTTATTGGCTTTTTATTGATATGGAATCATAGATGGGTCTTTTGATTGATATGACGTTGACATTTGTTAAAGAAGTCGGGTGTTGTACTTAAACTATGAGAACATTTTCATCAGCGTATACGCAATTAATTACAGTGTGAGCCGCTCTTCTATTGATCAAGTCTAACACAAAACACACAAGCCCACAAACAATTTGTGTTCCACAATATCTAACAAAGCCTCTACAGGTACGCAACGAAACAAAAGAAATCAATAGTTATAGAAACAAAAGCGGTCCACAAAAACTGTTGATTGACGCACAAACGCCCACCGCTGGACTAACGCCCACTACTTAATTGTTCGGCCGTGTGAATCGCGTAGTGGAGGCAATCAAACGCTTTTGACGATTCCACAACTGAATCGTGATGCTACGACTTCGACTTTCGAAGTTTGGTGATCAAAACTGAACACCCTGTTGGTTTGTACGATGCAACATTTTAGTTTTGTTGTATTGAGTCCAAAAGTTTTGGAATGGCGAACTTTTTTGGAATTCTCGTTGTAGGTATTCAAATACAGATGTTAACTGTAGTTGAGGGATTTTTTAGAGATACTGAAAACGATGAGTAATATTATCAACACTTCTTACCCAGGGCAGGGGATCGTATGAGTCGGTAACAGGGTTGTGTAATTAAAATAAGCAAACAAATTTATTTATTTTTTGTTTATTTTATTTATTTAGGGACAATTAACAACCACAATATACAATCCATACTAATAAATTAACAATAAGTGTGAGTGATAACAATATTGTGGCCCACTGGCCCACAAATTATCCGCATTCTAAAAAAAATATTAGGTAATGAGCATTATTAATTCATTAAATACGATACATAACAATGGTATTAAAACATTAAAAATAAATAATTAAAATTGAGAGACTATTTATAAAGTACACCGTTTCTTTTAGTAGTTTGGCCACGTTAGACATCTAAAGAACTTCTATCTTCTTAAAGGCAATATCACGGGCCCTATACTATCACTTTACTAACCAAATCAGACACAAATCTACCAACAATTATGCCGCACAGTTGCAAGTGTATCAAGGGCACGGAATATAGGCTGTGCACACAACGGCTATTATCTAGTTATAGCTCGTGAACCGCTATTATGTTATAAATGGCTTAATGGTAGTGGTGCCGTATCAATCGGTTCTAGGTGTATTGCGTTGTGATTGATTTAGTAAGGTGTGTACTTAGCTTTAGATTGTCTTTGCAATGCGGGTGTGGAAAAACGCAAAATATATTTTTTTAAATGGCTTCTGCAATATTATTAGCAGTCTTTGATAGTTTGTTTTTGTAAATATTTATATTGTTCTTTTTTTTAGGAAAAAGATCAAGTTTACGGTAAAACAATACTTTTGGTAGTTTTTTTTTATGGATGCTGTTTCAGTTTATGTTCCGTAAAAAACGTTTAAGTAGCATTTTCCTCATTAGTCATGAACCCATTGAGTCACCATAGTTCATGGTATACCCTACTATAGCAAGTATTTACATGAATCATAGATCGACATACCTGATAACTTTGATAGTATCTTAAATCTCATTATGCTAATAGTTTTCCCAGAAAAATGACTGTGATCCAGTATTTAATTAAATATTCAAGATATTTCTAACTTTTCTTGGTATTAAAACGGCTTTTAATTCTTGGAAATGTTTGCGTTTTGTAGTAACTTGATTTTATCGAATAATCTTAATGTTTTTGCATTTCTAAGAATTAAATTCAAGAAGTTATGTATTCGGATTCAATATTGAATTTATAGCTCTTATTTAAAATCACAAGCAAGTCTTTTACCGAATCCTGCCTGAGTAACTCAGAGTCCTTTCTTATAAGTTCACCTACCCGTAGATAAGTAGCATTCAAGAAAAATGTGCACGAACAAAACATAGGTGCAAATACAACACTCCTTTTTAAAGTCGGTTAATAATCACATAAATAAAGTAAGAAAGCTAATATAAGCGAGTTTATAAATGAAGCAATAAATTGTCTGCAAACTAATTGTGAGGCATTTGTCTCAATTATTTGGAATATCTTAAGATAAGGCAATATTAGAATTTTGTGGACACAACCGTTAAATGAATGGCAGTCAGGAATGTATTTCAACGTTAGATTAATATCTACTGAAGTATTCTTAGTAGTCTTGAGTTATTTTTTAGAAGTTCTTGAATTTCTTCTCTAGGTTTTTTTCCTATTGATGACTAATGTAATTCTTAAGTTACAGGCTAAATTCCTATATTCATATTCTTATATGAATTTTATAGCTAAACGTTTCAAATGGGGCTCTATGATATTATTTATGGATTACACTTGAATATAGTGTGAATATCACCATTACAACATACCATCACTCAAAGATTCAGCCCACAAGATAGGAAGCCCATACATACCCAAATCAGCCCATAACGGCCCATAAACCGCTGCCCTTTTACACAATTCACACTAAATTATATTTTCTAATACATTAAAAATGCCAGATGCCATAAAATTGCCATGGAAGTGCCATTGCGCCATAGATCATGACTTGCGGTCACACTAACCTATGCGGTCCAATTTTATGGGATTTTTATATTTTGCGGCTCTTTTTAACTCAACTCTGGTATGCATTTTATCTCCCAATAATTTTATGGGTTCATTTTTAAATGGAACACCATTAAATTTTGGTTCGATGACAAAATATATGAAAATGTTTAGGCCGATTATGGAATTTCATTTGAAAGTGAAGACTTTGATATGGTTATTTTATTTCAATGTAAATAGCTGAATACTATTGACGATGATTTAGAAGTTTATGAACTTTAAATTCTTTCGTTTACGACTTTATCTATTTATATGGAAGTGGAATACTTCATCTGAGATACGGTTGAGTCTTTAAATTGTTGGTTCTACTATGTATGTTTTATGTGTTTTAAAGTACTTTGTATCCCTCTTACAAATTTAGTACGACCTATGTATATCTAACTCTAAATGCATTACTAACTACGTGAGTCGCAGCCAATTAATTTCATACTGTCCTTTCTGCAGTCCAGATATTTCGCCCCTTAATGATTTACTTAATACAAACACACCCCAAGCCCGAGTTGCAATGAGCCAAATTAGCTCATAGTCCGTACACCGCTAAGATTTATGCTGGCTATAGTCGGAGAGCCCGTGAGCTAGCATTCCTGCCTAATTGGCGCAGCTAGGAGTTACCACGTTATGACTTACAGCAGGCATTTGCGAGAATTCCCACTACATTACCGGTTTCCTATGCGAGGAAGTGGTTTGTTGTTCTAGTAAAGGGGTAATGGATGACGTGATTAGTCTGTCTTCAGATTGTTTATTGAAATAAGTTGTACTAATTTGGTTGGTTGTTGGTGTTTACTTACATTGAACTTAATCATTATTTTTAAAAGCTTAACCACACCCCTAAAAGATATACAATCAATCTCTATATTCACACCCACTTAAATTCAAGTAGTTCCTACTCGTACCACAAACTTACAAGCACGCACTTCGCTCGTAAAACGCATCGTAAAGCGAGTTGTAATCGTAAACGGTACAATAAGTAATCATATCAATCGTTATGTTACTACGGTGATTATTTACAAGCCACGGTGTTGATAGACCGTAAACTATGGGTGTTGATGATATAGGTCTTCTGTGTTTAGATTGGCTGATGACTCGATGAGTTGACGAAATGAGGGTTAGTGCAAATTGATGGCTGGTTTGTCTGTTCAAAAGCTTTAGTTGAATAATGTCAGATAAGATAAGATTTGTGTTACAATAGAAGAGAACAAATAATAGTACAAAAAAACAAGTGCGTTGATTGGAAAACTTAAGTAGACGTTTGTAACATTCTTCCTCACCAATCTTTATTATAGTCATCCCAATATAATAAATTGCACCTAATTAAACTCGCAAGTTATTCCAGCAGGTGCATACACTCCTTTTTTTCAAAAACAATTAAAAAATACAGTCCCTTAATGAAGCGGCCATACATTTGTATAATTCCCCACACCTGTTAGAAAAGGCTTCAGAAACACATTAGCTGGCGAAACATAAGCTGTTAACGATTAGTGCTGGGCTGCAGCCAAGCTAACGCGAGCATAACTAGCAGGAACAAAACGCAGCTTCGAACAAACTTTGAATAACATTGTACATGTCGTGTGGTGTCTCTCCGACTATTTTGTAATTAGACTCAAATTGAGGATTTAATGTTCGGTTTTTTTTTAACACGCTTATATTAGCTTCACTTGTAACTAACTAAATCTTGGAATCAGAATTTGGTAGTTGTTCATAGATGCATTTATCGATGCAGTGATGACTTAAAAAAATTATGAGATGGGTACTAAAAAAAAGACCAATAAATTCTACAGCGTGTTTTAGTATTTTTATACGACTCGATTTAGTTTTAGTATTTTTAACCGATTCACCCACGTCCCGGCACTCTTTCTCGTATTGGGTAGGTACTACTATTCGAGTAATAGTAGTATAAAATTATCTAGACACCAGGTAATTTTCATGGCAGATTGTTTCAAATCCCTTCAGTAGTTTCAAGCTGAAGGCTCCAAACCAAAAAAAAGGATACGAAGAAACAAACCAAAATGTTTCTCCTTGATTATATCAGTGTAGTATAGACTAGCACATTCCATATCTTACATAAAAAGAATAAATTCAACACAATAGCTGCATTTATAATACCACTACTTATGTTCTTACTATTCCTATTATACTGAACAGCGATTTATTTACACAATACATAGCCACTATTGCCCAAACATTGCCCAATTCTGCCACACAAGTTACTACGCTTCCTTTCAGCACATGTACAAACAAACGGCGCGCGCGCAACTAGGTCAAGTGACGTCGTATACATTAGCGAGGATGAATTAAGTGATTATATTGATTGATTTATTAGGTAGTGTGTGGTAAACAATAATGATAAGCTAAGTTTCTTCATAACTCATTCGTCTTACGTTGTTTTTCTTTTTGACAAGATTAGTTGAAGTTTTTCAGTAGGAAACTGTAAAAAATCTTAACTTTTACCTAATTGTTTAGTTGTGCTTAAAAAAGCTAACTGAGCAACTTGTATACCTAATCTTTAAAGATTTTGCAAACTTTTCTAGGAAATCGGAAACTTATTTAATAGAGATGTTTTCCTAAGCAATTATTCGATTTTATATGTACCTGTATAATAAAATTAGCAAGAACATTAAATCCCTACTGTAAATAAGCTATAAACATAGAAATCATATTTCTACATAAACTCACGCGTACTCGCTAATTTAACGATTTCTATTCAGTTTCTCAGTAATTAATTCAATTTAATTGCAGCGCCATCTCTTATCGTATACGGGAACTATCTTCGCAATATCCTATTTCTAGGAGTTTGTCGTAAAAATGGCGGTTTAGTGCCGTTAAAGCAACGCATGGTAGCTTTATGGTTCTTCTTAACGTTAAACCTAAACTTTTACTATCAGAGTATCGTAAAAAGTTTTATTGATCTCGCTTCAAAGTTATATGATATTTGATTTTGAAGGCTTGAAGATCGTTGGAAAAGAGTAAAATTGTATTATGTTAAATAGGTTATTCTAGTAACATTTTAGGGTGGTTCAAATCGAATGGATTCATAGTTTTACAAAGTAACAGTGAATTATATTTCATGATATTTGAAACACTGATACTCGGCTGCATCCGCAAAAAACTGGAAGCTGTTACCAACACACTTTAGGAAAAGGTTAGGCAGATGATATGAACGTAGTCCAATTGCAACCTGTCGAAGTTATAGTTAACTTATAAATGCTTAAATTAATTATGATACCTCCATATTTTGACGAGATCCTAATATTAAACTGCAAGTTAATTGTTCAGTTACCTACAGAGCTTCCTCGTTCACTAATTACCTAAGTTCCTCAATCAGTGAGGCATAATGGTTAATATCGTGTGAGTGAAATTACCTGACGCTGAAGCCACGGTAAATTCCAGCTGTCCTTAATTAGAGCTTACCTGTGTTAATGAACATGGTAATACAGACTTCATATTGTCCTG
This sequence comes from Helicoverpa zea x Helicoverpa armigera, assembly GCA_033682625.1. Lineage (NCBI taxonomy): Eukaryota > Metazoa > Arthropoda > Insecta > Lepidoptera > Noctuidae > Helicoverpa > Helicoverpa zea x Helicoverpa armigera. The sequence goes on along the minus strand of JAWIIS010000049.1, from coordinate 10,048,153 downwards.
AAAACCGAGGTTTATAGTAGTGATTACTGCATCTGCATCTCTACTTGTTTAAATAAGTTATCTTATGTATATTGATACTAATATTTCACTATTTTTTGAGACTATTATATTACGTGGAGTAAAATTTAAACCATAAAAATTTACAGCATTTTATAAAATTTTATACCTCTTTTCGAAGACGATGATCATAGAAAAGTAATAGATTCGTCAAGGGCTAAGCAATTTTATAACCTACAGCCCCACTTATTTATTAAGAAAGTGCTTTTGGTCATTTCTGAGAAGACAACATAAGGTACACCACACAGGGACATACGTTTAATGTTTTAAGAAGCTATTCAATGCACAAACACGAACTCATTACGACTCTGTGCCCAAATAAGGACGGATATCAACAAAAAGAAAAATTGGAACACCCGTGTGGTCTAGTGACCATAATTTTGGTAGGGAATTTCGAGACCTTTTCCGTTCTGTTAACGTGCAATAAAAAAGTGTACTTTATTGAGGACGGCATAAGGTTGGTTTTGCATTGTGAGAGGTTTGTAAGGGAAGTAATTATGTTAAGTACGCCATTGTTTCGCGTTCAAGACTGATGGGAAATGGACACTATCACTCACGTTAAAGCTTTTATGGAGGTATCAGGGACTTGGGAGCTTTCTCCCGACCAGTGATTATTTGCTCCAAGTCAATTGTGTTGGAAAAAGTGCGTATTTGACGGTTGTTGGTGTGCGTGCTCTCTGAACTTGGAAGAAGGCCCCCAGCCTTTATGCAAATATTGAAAATCGTAATTGGTGAATAAGAATATTTCTAACAACGATTGTATAAAATACTGCCTGAACTTTTCATAATGTCCTTTCTATTAACATCACATCTTATGAAGGTTAAGCTTGTACAACTGACCAAAACGTATAAGAAATTGGGCTATTTCGATGATTTGTTGCGAATCTAACAAACTATACCACACAGCCTTATAACTGCCACTATAAATACCATAAACTAGAAATACATACATAGGAGCCCATCCCGGCAGTTCTCATGTAATATTAATGGCAACACAGCGAGCCCATAAAACTGATGGTTCCGTACAAATATAACGGTGACCAAGCTAATAATGTTGCTATTATTTATTAATAGTGCAGGCACAGATTACTACAGATACTTCACTCAGTAGAAAACTTCCAATACCTATTACGATAATTGCCTACTCCTTCGCGTCAGCAACCACTGTATGCTAAAATGCGCCTAAATGCTCAAGCGTACAGCAGTGATTGCTTCGCACCGCGCGATTCCACAGTAATCGCAGGGCTGCCTCTTCGGTAAAATTAAATTAACATAACTTTTTATGTATGTTATTGAGAACTGTGAATATGTTCTGACTTTTATGTGGCAGTTAAAAATTTTATCATTTATAAAATATTTAACCAACTTAAAAAAAAGGAGGTGATTAGACATAGGTACAGGCCAAACTGAGAAGTTTGACTTGTATGGTTTGTAGGTATGTATGTTTGTGCGCGATAATCTCGCGTTTGGCTAAACCGATATCGATGCGATTTTCAGAAAAGGATTTGTTACATTTAGGAGAACGTTTTAAAATAAGTATAATAATTCTTAGTTTGATGATGATCTTCGGAGATGTTCACTAGAAATGAAAAAAAAAGCCTTAAAAAAAGAGAACCGACTTCAAATAAGGCACAAAGCCGTAAGAAATAATTTGTTTTTTTTTTATGTTGGTGCTAACAGCTGGTAATTATGTTGGTGCTAACAGCTGGTAATTACGAATCGAAAAAGCACCGACATCAAAAAATAAATTATTTCTTACGGTTTAGTGTTTTGAAGTCGGTTCTCTTTTTTTAAGTTTGTTTTATTATTTTTGTAAGTTTGTTTTGTTTTATATACCTATTGGTGCTGACTGTAGAAGAAACCTAGATAAAACATAATTATATACATTAGTGTGTAGGTAAAATAAAAAAATCTTTAAAGTTACAGCACATAAGGCACCACACGGCATCGTAATGCGCGTACGAACGAACAGCACTATTAAAAGTCGGTTAAAAATTGTACGGCGTGCGCGCGCTTCGCTTGTGAAAACCGCAACTGAATTTGATCCGCCGGCGGACCGAGACCGCTCGGCTGGGCGGTAGGCACTTATAGCGCGCAAGTACATGGAGTGACGGAGGCCTGGTGCAGGCTCATTGTGACCTTAGGTCGTAAAACTTTATTTTATTACTATCACAATGGTCTATGTGTAATTGTGGAACGTTAAAATGTATGCTCTATTTCAATAGATGCCTTCATTTATTTTGTTTTTATTACATTTCATTTTTAATCTGTAATTCTATAAAAATAAAAAGATTTTTTTAAATTCAATTAGGTATTATTATTAAAGTTTTTTTTACTATCTAAGATTTTTAATAAAAATGCAATGCATCAAAATGATGCATGGTTGAAAATTTTAAATAATAAAGAATGTAATAAAAAGTTAGAACAATCCACTAACAAATTGGAATTCCAATTCAGAACAAACCCGCGGCGGTCATTTTTCCCTTTATCATTTGTTTGTCTCTTGACAACTCAAATACTGGCCGCATTTTGATGAAGCTTTTTTTTTGTAAAAAGAGGTCGTCCAGTGGTGGAATGGCGAAGTTTTATTTACAATTGCCATAATATTTCGGAGGCCGAAATTTTGGTTGAACCGGGGGGCAGGCCTAGTTTGAACAGTTTTTGGCAGTAATGCTTGTTGCAAGCTTCACGGGTTGTCGTTTTAATTAGAATTATACATTGCAAAGAAACGCTATTGTTGTGTGTATTAAATTAAGTCCCATCTAGGTTTTTGTAATTTTAAACATTTTATTTATTATTTTATTTCTCTTTGTTGCAGGTAAGATCATCAATGTTTGTCTTTAAGAATCTGGGTTAGAACTTGGTCGACCAAGACAGTCAAGTATAAGAATATGTAAGCGGTAAGTGCCAAATGAAATTAACTTAAAAACCGTCTTGTTACATAGTCTCAGTCGAATAAAAACACTGAGAAAAAACAACAAATTCAAAAATAAATACTGAAAAGTTTTCTCAAACAGAAAAAAAATACACTCAGCTCCTCTAAAAAGACCACTAGAAAAAACATATTAGCCTTTACATAATATTAAAGGTCCGTGGGTCCATTTTCTAAATGACTGCCTCTGAAATCTAATTTATCCGTGAGTACGTAACATTAGCATATAATGCTGTGGACCGCCTTGATCTTGCCAACTTGTAATGCAATCATTTTCTATTGTCTTTGTGAATTAAATAACCACTTATTATGCGGTGTCAATGGCCTTTTGAGCTGCTTGCGAATTAATCTAGGTTTAAAGCCATGTATGTAGGTATTTGTTATTAAAATATTAAAACATCAAAAATATCTCTACATTGAAAGCAAAATACCAAGTCTTTCTTACGAAGTATCTCGTTGTTTATTTTTTCGATAAATGTTTTTGATAGCACTTCACGTGTTAGTAATTTAATCATGCTCCATTTATTGTTTCATTGGTCAAAAAAATATGTAATAAAACACACACATTTTCTTACACGTGGAAACTAAAAATACCCCACTTATCAATACAAATCTTGTCAGTAAGAAAGTCGGTTTATCCTCGAGTCTCGCTCAACACATCAGCGTGCGCACCCTACTCACAACATTTGCTGTCACCCAGTGTAAACAGGACGGTCCTGAGTGACTCGCGGATAATGGATGTCCTACTGTCAAACGAAAATATTGATGTGCTGCTGAAAAGCTTGGCTTTGTAATATTGTGAAAATTTTAACTTGAATCGTGCAAGATTTTTGGTATTTTTCAGTTGAATTGATTCGTTTATGGATTAATTAAGTTGGTGATCCAAGGGCAGTAATACCAAGCCAAAATTTTGTGCATACGTAAACTGAACAAGGTTAATAACAGAAATACTGTTAAAAAAAATAAGTAACAATTTTAAGACCATCTAATGCTATAGGCAAAAAAAAATCAAAGCTTCTGCTCAATTTACTCCGTTCTGGAATATGTGTCTGCAAATCTTTTCACATACAGCATTAATACACTATTTTCCACATCTACACAAGATTCAAACCCACGACACCCGATCCTCTAACCAACATTCTGATCCTCACTTCCAACTCAAAGCACTAAAATCGTCACAGATCAATAAACAGTGATAGAGGCGTTACTCGACACACTTAACACTCTCGTGGCGGAGTGTCGGACAAACAAACAGACATGCATTCACTAAAAACTTCTACTTAAATACCTATTCAAATAACTCTATTCTAGAATTTCTATATGTCAACTCTTTCATTATTTTTTCCCGTATCTACACAAGATTCAAACCCACGACACCCGATCTGCAAACCAACATTCTGATCCCCACATCCAACTCGTCGCACTAAAATCGTCACAGATCAATAAACAGTGACAGAGGCGCCACTCGACACACTTAACACTCACGTGTCGGAGTGTCGGACAAACAAACAAACATGCGTGAGACTCGGCCGTATTGCTTCCGATACCCTGGGAACATGTCCGGCCTTGTTTGAGGACGTCTTCATCCGGCTTCCGGGTGTTTTTATAAGTGTTCTGTAGTTTTTTATGTAGGTAGGTTTAGTTTGGGAGTTGTGTTTGGTAGTGAATTTTCTAGTGAATGTTTGCTAATTAAAAAGGTGTTTTAGAAAAGGCTTATTTAATTGGAGTTGTATTAAAAGTAGATTATGAATTAACTTACTATTTCTTGAGTTAATTAATAGTTTGAGATTAGTTAAAATGAAACAACTTGTGATTTAACTTAGTAATTCTTTTTCTACTAGCGTCATATTCTATTAGGGTATTATTCAAGGTGTTAGTATACTTTAGTAAGTTATTTCTTCTATTTAGGTAAAAGATAACTCAACCAACATACATACTAAGAAGTGACGAAAGGGGAACGTTTTTGGGGTTGCTGTCCCACAGTAAATGTTGACTTGAAAAAGTGCTAACTAATAAGCATACTTTAAATTATTGACATGACTTTGAAAGATGTTACCTATTATCTTTAGTAACCTTTTTTCTAACAAAGCTAGAAGATTTCTAGGGTAGTTTATTTTTTCCTTTAAACATTTTAACAAAAAACTTCTAACTTAGGTATCTTAAAAATCCCCACAACTCATGTGACACGTATCTCTTTACAAAGCCATGGTGTCTCGCGGTTCACAGCAGACTTCACATCGGCAGCACTCGATCCGTGCGGCGTGCGGTTCGGTTCCGGTAACGCGAGACGATCCGGTTACGGCTATTTGTAGACCGATCGATGTAGTGTTAGATATTTTTGGATTTGGTTCAGACTGTTTTGTTAGGGATGCTTCTGTTGTAGCGTTTTACTGGTGGATAGGATGCATTGCTGTATATCTTTAAAACTACTCATAATATTTCGCCTACTCCGCGCCCCTTGATAAAAAGTTTCTAATATCATACCTCGATAAATGAGCTAAGTATCTAGGAAACTAAAATAATTTCTCAAAATCATTCTAGTGGTTCCTGCGATTGGGCATTCACACAATCAAAAAACAAAGTCCTTCAGTCTTATTGACGTAATATTGCATTGAAACCAAACTATTGTACCTTCACTCGTTAACTTTCGTTAACTCGTTCACATAAAACGTACCTACCTAATTTGACTTCATACTCCCAGCCCTTTCAATCACCTCCCCTTATCAAATGACCTTAGATAACTCTATTCAGTCACACGGCCGGAGCCATACATTACTATTCTTCAATCATGTTACCCAACCTGCCTGCTAGAGCCAGTAAGCCCGACCCTGTTGACTTACCTTGCCGTTATCTGTCACTTTAGGGTCGCACCATGTGATAAGGTAAACCAGAAGATTTAGTTTGTAGAAAGGTTTATGATGAGGCAGATGGCAAGTGAGTAGAATAGTGATATCATCTAGGATGCAGTTTGTTGCTACCGATGTACATACATATATAAATTGTTAGAAAGGTATGTATACCACATATATGTTGGTGACTGTTGGGTCACCTATACTTTTGGCAACGGTGTAAGCCTACTCCTTAAAACCTCCTATATTTGATAATTTGTACACAGAAGCTTTTGGTGTTCCTTTGCTAAATAAATAAATAAATAGATGTATATTTCGAAAGAAAAACGTAAGCAAAACAAGCAATATATTTCCTGTCAAAAACCATAACCTAAGTACACCTAACTAGAAGAATCAATCAATCTAATTACTAGAATCTTTAAGCCCATACTGAGACGATACAATTCCAAAAAACTTAGTACCTCTTTCAGCAAATCTTTTTCGCAACCATATCCAATTAGTTCTTCAAAGAAATTAGAGTAAGACCCACAATTATGTCCATACTCAATTGGAAAATTTGGAAAATTGGATGGAATTCCATCCAATTTTCCTTTATTATTTGGAACTTGGAAGGGTAGCTAAACACCAAACCTTCTGACCCGTTCTCTCCGCAGCTCATATATTTATCATTGTCTCAAGATGAATGATTAGTCCCGCGGAATCCGCTTATGAATATACAATGTAGCTTATTGAAGTAAACTTGATTAATGTTTGCCTACCCTAATTTATTGTTAGTGTTCACGCTTGTGGGTTTAGGTCAGGATAAGTAGATAGTACGGTTAGGAGATAATAGATTTTGGGGTCATGGTTGGAAATCTAAGGAAGGAATTAGGGTAATCACTAAAGTAAAGGTGTAGAAATGGACTTTCTTACAGAGTCTCGAAGACTACCTAGAAAATTATTATCTGCCTAGCCTTTTTCCAACTATGTTAAGGTCGGCTTTCGCTCTAATCAGATGTAATTGGTCACTAATTTTTTCCATGAAGCGAATGCCTGGAGAAAGAAAGAAGAAAAGAAAAGAATGTTATGAATTTGAGGCCCCATAGCGCCGGCCTGATAGCGCAAAATTTTAAATACCCAATGGAAATATGGGTTCATCTAACATTGAAATAACAGTTTGACCCTAACTTTGAGGTTAAAGTACCTTATGGTAGACAAGTCATTATTGTCGTTCTAGGCTTTAACATTCTCAAAGCTACATTACTATCCCTATAAACCTTTCTAAACTAAACAAACCAGATCCCGCTAAAACATGACCCCATACGTGTCAGAATCGGCACATCTGTCCGTCACGCAGATATTCGTGTGGATTAATGCCCTGTCAGTCAAATATATCGCTTCTATGTCTCACGTATTGTTATGTGCTGATATTAATTATTATGGCGATGTTAATGTAATGGGGTACTGCTGTTATGGGAAGATATGACGCTGTTATGTGGACTTGATGAGCGTGAGTTTGATGACTATAGATTTGGAGAAATATAACTACTCCGTCACAATAGTACCTTTATTTTGTAATACTGTAAGAAGCATATCATGAACTTAACTGTTTTGTAGCAAGATTTTATGAAATCTACTAGCTCCCGCTGGAGGTTCCCCAGCATCCCGTGGGAACTACTTCGTGCGACCGGATACAAAATCAGTCCTCGAAACGTGGGCTATCTAACAGTGAGATTTTTTCAAATGTGAGAATTCATTCATTCCTGTTTTTCCTGAGATTTTCACTCTAATACAAAAAAAACTCTTCAGCTTTGCAAAGTTTAATTGACAAAGCTTTGTCATAATAGGTAAAGCAGATACAGTATTTATCAAAAAGTCCTTTGGTGTTAGGTTCCGAAAGCAACCAAATGCGGCAATAGCCTGATTTGTTATTCAGTACGTTACCAGTATCAGAACGATACGCCTCTCAGCAGTTATCATACCGTATTCGGAACTTTCTTATAGACATATAAGATAGTGTTTATTATCCACATAAGTTAGCAAGACCATTTTGGTGGAATCCTATAATCTTATTTGTTTCAAATCCCAAAAGTATAAACTCAGGGGTCTGCAAGATTATTCGAAAGTGCCCCGAAAGAATCCAGTAGAAACATGGGTTTTTTTTATATTGCCATTTAAAGGTTGAATTGCCTTTTCCTTGTGTTTAAACTACATGTATGAGTAAAAACATCCAGTAAATTACAGCAGGAAAAACAAGTAATGCCCTATCTATTAACAAGACAACGCTCATTTAAAATCAGTTCACACACAATATAATAACTCATCTAGCGAACAATCCAGGATGCAGTTCTAGTTAGCCAAAGATGGCGGATGCCCTGGTCATTCATCTCTGCTGCCCGATATGGATGCGGTATTGGTGTCAGCTGATAGGAATAGTGCCACCGTTAGATGCTGCTCATCTTATTACATCTTGGATTAAGTGCGAAGTATATTTTCCCATAATATAATCTGACACCGAAAAGTGTGCTTTTAAAATTCGCTTTATTATGTAATGCTAGGTTAAAGAGACTAATAGCGAGTTTGTGAGCATTTTTGTAAAGGTAAATCTAAAGGTAAACGAAACATGCTCGAAAACCGACTGTATAACAATTAATTTTCAGTTGTTCCTAGCTTTTAGAAAATATTTGGGCAAGTGTCAATCATATCGAAACTGTCTGATTGAGATGTTTAGCTTTGAAATCATCTCGATTCTATTTGCAGACGTGTTTACTTCGATTGCACACACCTACTTGTTTGTTAAGATTGCTTGGAAGAATTAATAAATTAGGAAGAATATAAAACGTGATATCTTCAACACTACAAACCACAGTAATAAGTAAGAAACTAAACGACTAGAAATACAAATGACTTCGTTTAGTTTCAAGCTCAGCTCATTACTTTTCAGCGTCTTTTGAGATAGAGAAAAAAAGCTGTTACAATATTTAGTTATATTATGATATTTAAAGTTTATTGAAACACGCTAATTTCCGGAGCTTTGGTCTGAATGGTCTGATTCGATTTTTTTTTTAAATATTATGTGTGAGAAATGGGCTATCTATTTACTGGTGAAAGCTGTATTCAAGCTTGCGAAGAAATTCCCTAGAGACGCGAGTGTAACCGCGGGGACCAGCTTAGTTTCCTATCAAACGTTATTATTACACATCATAACTAATGTTATCTTAATTCAAAACGCACACATTCTATCAAATTCATAACATTACAGCGGATATTTCTACAGGGTGGTCCAAACTAAAATAAATAACAACCGGATATTACCAACAGTTTTATTTAAAACTGTAGCAATTTCTAAACAGTAATAACAAATGATAAAATATATCTGTTTGTTTTGTAGTAACTTTTATTGAGTAAATAATTTGTACGCGTGAAATTACAAGAATGGATAGCAGTTTAACTGTTTATTAAAATTGTAGTTTACTTTATGATTCCCGTTAGTTGTGCCATCAAATGAAATGGATATTAATATTTTGAATAATAAATATACAACGAATTTAACTAGCTTTTCTGGACATAGCTTGTTTATGTTATCTCTATTGCATTTTATTAATATTCTATGTTGTAGTCAAAAGCCAAAATCTTCCTTGACTTTCTTTAAATAGCATTTGAGTGAGTGTCAGTATGACGAGTGACAGGGAGGAATGGAAGCGAAAGACATATTGCGCCAACCCCAAATAAAATTGATAACAGGGCAGGAAGGAGAAGAATATGTCGGCGTCAGGATCCGACATCGTTAAATAAAACAAAGGGGTTCTCACACAATCACTTGGTTTATTCCAATTAACACAGTATCAGTCACTACAATTATTTATCACGAATTTGTGGGAGGTGTGCACTCGGCAACGGTCGGCGAACAAATGACCCGAGTCGTGCGCGCGCGCCGCTTTATAAAGTCCACCGTTGACAGATCGATGGTTGACAGATCGATGGTTGACACATCGACGGTTGACACATCGACGGTTGACACATCGACGGTGGCGCCGTCACGGCCATGCTGACATACGCTCGTCCTCGAGCGATTTCTAAGCATCTGAGAACAAGACAACGAACTGTTCGCTCATCCTGACATACTCAGTCACATCAAATCAAGTCAGTCAAATCTTTAAGTTGTGAGGTCAATCACAACAGACTTAAATGTGCTGGTCCGGCAAGCCCTTTTTTTTTTACAACCAGAGACTGTTAAACCCTTCTCATCAGTTTTACAACCGGAGACTGTTAAACCCTTCTCATCAGTTTTACAACCGGAGACTGTTAAACCCTTCTCATCAGTTTTACAACCGGAGACTGTTAAACCCTTCTCATCAGTTTTACAACCGGAGACTGTTAAACCCTTCTCATCAGTTTTACAACCGGAGACTGTTAAACCCTTCTCATCAGTTTTACAACCGGAGACTGTTAAACCCTTCTCATCAGTTTTACAACCGGAGACTGTTAAACCCTTCTCATCAGTTTTACAACCGGAGACTGTTAAACCCTTCTCATCAGTTTTACAACCGGAGACTGTTAAACCTTTTTTTTTATTACTTTTTTTCCCCTTTTTATTTTCTTTTTTTATCTTACTTTTTTTTTCACAAAATCTCGCATAGTCTACACAAAATAGTCAGTTAGTCACCAGAACCTACGACCCGTTAAGGCCAGCTCTTAACATGACTCATTATGTCACACGTCGTGGAACATTGACCCAGAGAGCTAGTTCCTAAAATCAGTCACACCAGTCACGTGTCAGGGCAGTCCCCAAGGTTTGTCACACTTGTGTGTGTCATGGAATACGGCCCTGCGAGCCAGTTCAGTTAAGTCAGTTACGTTAAGTCCACCAATCATCACTTTCTGAAATCATGTCAGTCGAACATCATGATCATTTCTGAAGTCGTGTCATATAAGTACAGGTCAAAGAACATTATTGAGATTCGTTACTGTCACCGTCATTATCAGATGACACCTTATACCTTCCATGATCGTGAGCCGCCGTCTCGGCCTCCTGAGTCCTTAGTTGGAATACAAGCCACTTCAAGTAAGCTTACACGGGCACCAGTACGTCGATTCTATAAAATTCAGACAACAACTCGCATTTCACTTCGCTATTCAGTCTCACTTCGCATTCGGTTCAAAACGTTCTAACAATCATCTCATACTTGATCTGTCAAAATCTCGAGGTTAATTTAGTTCAACTCACACGCTCGCAAGAGTAGCGCTAGTGTAGTTTGAGACTCCCGGCGGATTCAGATGCGAAGTTTAGAGTGAAGTCTTATGGAATCACACTGCTGGTATGTTACTACAGCACTTTTCGAGTGCTCTTACTACTACTCGAATTCATTATAAGATGGTTTCAAATGAACTTTAGCGATTTCCTATAAAATTTCACGACACTAGTTGCACGGGACCATACTGTTGTTCCCATGGAGAATAATCGGCAAGAAACCCCATAGAAGATACCTATCATATTATTCGTACTCATCATTATCTACGTCTATTACAATGAAAGCAAAAGCCTTAGAAATTGCTACACAATTCAGTTTCGGTTCCTTCCGCTCAAATTAGACGCACAAAATCTTCTTCTAGAAGAATCTCACTGCTGTCACTCCAAGATTAAAACGCTGTTTTGTTAAAGCTATTTTCCTCCTAAATCATTCCGTTTGCTGTATCTCGAATTTCTACCTACGACTAAGCAGAGTGATCCTCGCTAGATCTGAAGACATCGTTCTCGTAGAAATAAAATAAGATTGGTATGCGGTACGTTGCACTGAACCTGGTACTATTTGCTACTCAATCAACATCAACAACAACGATCTGAAGAGAGAGACAGGTAGTGGATAGATGCGGGCTGCCCAAGTCCTGGATGGATGACGTTCACTGGAAGAGACCTACGTTCAACAGGGCACGGCCATAGACCGGTATGATGATGATTGTAATGAACTTCTATGAGCTCGTCGCGCAACGTTCGAATCATTCTCTACAAGCGCAAATAGACCTACTCCCCTGACACATCCTTCCTACGCAATCACGAGCTGCACTACCACCAGTTACGGATTTCATGAACAGCAACACCTTTCAAACGAAGAAACCGGTCACATCAGCTGCCAAGCATGAAATAAAAGAAAGATCCAACAGTTAGTCCGACTTTCAAATTGTTAATTACAACTACGATTGTCACTCACACGAACGCCTTCCACTCGACAGGCTTTACACGACCTTTGTGTCCCTTAGCCGACTTATCAGCCCATCCTGGTTTTCTAGGAACCACAGTAACATGACACTAACTGTACTCACAAAGATTTACACGAGTCTCTTCCTGATCACCACGCTGCTATCGCACAGGCCAACGGGTCTTTTTCAAGTCACCCCGATACCCATCATAGGTACAGCATAACACAAAAAAATCACTAAGTAGGCGTAAGAAGTAACAACACCTTGCCAACAAATCTATAGTCTGACGTATATTGAATTATTCTATGTAACTGAAAGATATTAATCGGAACCCGTGGACCTAGTTTTCAGCATCGGTGATTCCACTAGTTAACTACCACTGACAATAATTGTGTGCCAGCTGATTGTTGACCACGGCGGTCGTATAATTAGCCCTTATTACGAGATCAGCCAGCCGCGCACATATTATAGTGCGCAGGCACCTGCGCAGATACAGATGTACCGTATTCCTTCAATCTCATAGCGACAGCCTAACACAACCAGAGTGAAACCACAAGGAGGACCGACATCAATGAAGGGTGCGTCAATCAGCATCTTCCAGGCTCCGGGCTGCCTTGTGAAAATTTCCAAAACCAGCAAAGCGAGCTCGTCCCGACCCGAGACCCCGCGCACAATAGTCGCACAAGTAAACCAACGACGCAGTTCATATCTACCAATACCCCTAGTCAACGAGGCAGTTCCACGTTTAATAACCTCGTGTAAAAAATAACCTCAACATAAAACTATGGATTGAACAATGGATTGGTCTCACCGGGTTTTCCACTCAACGTGCGTGACGATCGCACATCGCTATGGCGCGCAGTATAGCAAAGCTTTCGCGGACGTGAAGCCACGGAGATGCACGAGCACCAACACTCCGACCTCACAATGACACGTTGGGCTCCTGGCATTCAGCTGGGATGCTCCATTCAACGTCGTAATTTTCTCGCCATATTGCACAATGATCACCGTCATTGTTGAAACATGAAGAAAAAAAAAAAAGACAAATTCGGTTAATTTTCTAGCATACCTTCAATAAATAGCTTGACATGTAACAATGGAAACCGATACCATTACCATAACCGTGGTTACCATATTGCACCTTCGCTGAAATTCTTAATAAATCTTCTACTACAAACTCCATTTTAAATTATCGACTTCCATTTTTTTATTTTTAGTGGGTAGGCAATTTATCTTCACGTGGCGAGTTCTCCCGAAATCAGTCTGGTCATTCACCAACCAACCAACATCATGTTGCAGTACGAGATTCACCACCCAGGATTCTTGCTTATGCTTGCCTGGCTTGATTCAATGCGATAGCAGTGTTGCATCAGGCGTATCAACTTTTGCCACTAGAATCTTCACATTTTGAACACGTGGGCGATGCAGGGCAATCCTTAACAGATGTGGGCATTCGGATTGTATCCCACTTCTGATGTCGGCGTCAGGATCCGACATCGTTAAATAAAACAAAGGGGTTCTCACACAATCACTTGGTTTATTCCAATTAACACAGTATCAGTCACTACAATTATTTATCACGAATTTGTGGGAGGTGTGCACTCGGCAACGGTCGGCGAACAAATGACCCGAGTCGTGCGCGCGCGCCGCTTTATAAAGTCCACCGTTGACAGATCGATGGTTGACAGATCGATGGTTGACACATCGACGGTTGACACATCGACGGTTGACACATCGACGGTGGCGCCGTCAAATACATACACGAATAGCACTCACTAGCAAATTGTGATACAATACTCAATTTATCCCAAAAAGAAACTACAAAAAACAACACATTTACTATTTACAACAACAAAATAACAAATCAAACGGAATGTACCGCGAGTTCGCATCACGGCGACAATAAATTGTACTATCGCAGATTGAATATGAAATCTGCATAAAAATCCATTCAGTGTAGTCGAACCCACCCTTTAGTTCAACACCGAACCACTGAAATATAAATCTTAATCCTTCATCATAGGGTTGATATTTCAGTGTGAGATTAAAGTTTTTTTCTCAATATTTTACGTTACAGTCAGGGTTGTATTTATTGATTTTCGCGTTTTTTCTTCGGTTTCGATAGCTAAGTGTTTCGTAGTGACGCTGTGTTGTTTCTGTGCTATCCCTTGTTATGGAAATTGAGACGTACATATCTTATTGCTACAGAAATAGTTCTTAGGCAGTCAAAAATATGTTTTAGGAAATTATTTTGAGAGAATTGTAGACTATTATAGTGTGTAAGACTTTTTGTACTATTTTTACCTAGACGTTTAAGTATAGCTTATGTTATTTGGGAAAGTGTAACTTCCCAACAGTGAAATTATTTTTCAAATCGGTTCAGTAGTTTCAAAGCCTGAAGGGTACTCTAGTACGTAGCCTTGTATTAAACGAATAAATACAAGTAGCCACACTTTTACCATCAACAAAATTTTCCATGTAATAAAATGTTGTAGCAACGCGAAATGTCACGAAGCACCGCAAACACGCTAACAAAAGCCGGCGCATGATCGAAAACTTTCCGACGGCTGACCACAACAGATCTCGTAATCCCGCCCTGATTAACAGTCCCGGACACATCCCCCGGGATCCCGGGGCTCCAATAAACAGTTCCCGCGATATCATTTGCGAGATTGCGAGATTCCCGACTAAGTGTTAATTTTTGTAATTGCCGCAGACTCTATTGGATTACTTGCGGGGTCTTATATCTTTCGCCTATTTTCACATGAGATTTTTCCTTGAGCTTGCCCTTAATTAATATTTAAGCGTATGTCATGGGAGATGGGAAGGAGGAAATATGGAATTTGTGACGTCATACAGAGTTATATATTTGATGTAATTTTCCTTACTTATTAATAAGTTCAACGCGTAGAATGTAGAATATACAATTTTGTCGTGGTTGTCTTAAAAGGTCATCTTGTTTCTAACATCTTCATTCCTCGTTAGTTTGTTTTGCTTATTACACGTGTTTTGAAAATGACTTCGAGCAGAAAATCGCGTGGTATTTCCTCCACATTTTAACATTTACCTTCTTGCTTATAACCAGAAGATTATAAGCCACACGAGTATTTCCTTTTATCTTGAAAATTTGTCGGTACACACGCGCCCTTTTATCTACTGCTCAGTGGGGTCCCTTTAATCTTTAACTTATTCCTCTTTTGACCAAACTCTTATATTTTGAACTGGAAACTCGGAGTTGTTCAATATTGTGGGGCATTACTCTTAATTTACCCACATAAATTCCTTCGGTTACCTTGTTTCCGAAGTAAGGTTTTCGCCCATTTTTTATGGCAGATCGATTTATAAGCTCCCTCGTTTGCTGGCGTATTTGTGTTGCTCTTGAATCACTTTCTATATCTGTTTTGATATTTTGTGTAAGTATAGGTAAAGTAAAAGCCTGTCTAAAAATAGTTTTCCTCCTATTTTCTGAGGCATAAGATTATTTCGTCGACTCCAAATTATTTTCTCTCAATTCCGCCATCCCAGACAAATTACGAACGCCTCAGAAGTGTTATTATTAATAATTTATGAAAAAGCAACACTCCGTAGACTTCCTTTATCCCTAATTAATTTATATTCCTTAATTAATAACGGCTGTACATTGTAGGCACTTGAAATTAATATTAAATCGTTCGGTAATCAGGGTATTTCTTGTAATTTGGGAGGTCCATTAGTCGGCCTTGAAACTCGCGTGTCGGCTCTCATTAAACAAATCTCGCCGTTGGCTCCGATCCCAGACTCATTGCCATCTTTACAATAAACAGAAGACTTACTTTGCAAGAACATTTGAACAAATGATCATAATGTAAATGTGTTCTTTAATGAATATTACAATCATAGCGAATTGACAGAACAAAATGTTTTGGGTTTCAGGATTAAACGAAATTGCTCAACATTTTACCGAATGAAAAAACGTGTAATAAAATATCTATTTATCACATGAAAAATTAATAGTTATCAATGAAACAATTCTTTTATAATAGGCCTTTGCGACGGCAGAAGTATTAATTTTTGTATAAGATGTACCTTCTGTACTAACGTAGTATTGTATCGGTAACAGCTGGCAATATTTACAATCCGATTGTTTCGCTCACTTTCTCTGTACATTTATATTTAGATATATGTACATAACTCTACATAGGCCGTTAAGTATTTCTAGGCGTTTCCCTTGCTGGGAAATTTCGCACTTTCTGTCGTCGGATAAACTGTATGTATTGTATGTACTATGTATAGACATATATCTATCTCGCAGATAATATAGATATAGGCAATTTCAAGTGTTTAATGTTATTTCTACTTTTCTAAACAAACTTTCTTTCTCAGAGTCTTTTAAAAAAACCCGAACACCAAAACTAAAAAAGGCTCAACTATTGAAACTAAAAATAAAACAACAGCATTAAGTGCAGCTGGTACTGCAGTTAATTTGACTGCAAACAGACAGGCGGGTGGGAGCTTGATGAGGCACCGCCTAGACTGAAAGCACTGTATTTCAGCCTAGGTATACACGATAGGAAGGTTATAAGGCCAGTAGATATAATGTATTTGTTATTAATAGTGATGTTCGTGTTTTGTGTCTTGATTAATTTTGTGTTTATTTTTGTTACAGGTAATTGATGTTTTTTGTATCTACTCTTCTGATTCTGCGTGTATTCGTAAGTGGTTATCGATTATTGGGACTAAATCTATTATTAGCAGTACTTGGTACTCCAATGATTCACTTGTTGGAACGTTCATTTTATGATCATTATTGACATAGGTATAACATGTTTGGTTTGTTATTTTTGGATAATAATTTTTATAAGCGATAAGTACAATCAGTAATACAGTATGATAAAGAGCATTTAGGAAGTTACTTTTCTCTCACCACCAAAATCCACATGTTAGAACATTTTAATTCCATTCATTTACCATTAACTCCCATTATCCAACCGCAGTTACTTTTAAATGAACCAAAAATCTGGCTACCAGGCTCCCTAGTCGGGAGCAGTTGTTTGCTCCACAAACACATCGGCCCGATAAATCCCGCACACCACTCGATTTAATTAAATTCATTAGCGCTAGCGTTTACACCGCTGAGGTTAAGGTGTCAGGGGGTCTGAGGGATGAGAGGTAGCGAGAGCGATTGTGGGTAATGTGGTGCCATTTGGGGATGTTTTGATGATGAAAGTAAGTTTTGTGGTAAGCGATGTGGTATGATATAGGTACCACACAGTACTTGAATTTGCTGCAAGCTTATTCCTTCGATTGGAAGGCGACCCCAACATAGTTGGCAAAAGGCTCGGTAGATATTGATATTTTATTCCTTCATGATAGTCTTCATAAAGTAGATTTTATTTTTTATATTTTTGCGCTTATATTTTCTTAAGGTTAATTCTTTTTAAAAAGCAAATGTTTCCGCTGTGGATCTTAGTCTTAAAAACTGTGTTCAATAGACCTTTTTGCGAAAATAGTCAACATTAGAAAAAGTTATTTCCCAATATTTAATCAATCACATAGGCCGTTAATTACATTTGAATGATCCCGCTAATATCTTATACCATACGCCATGGCCAGAGACCCCAACTAATCCCCCATTTATAATAAACGCCTGCGAATGTGTGTTTGCATGTTTACACGCTTATAACCCTGCTTGAGCTAACTTTACGAACAAATATTTGTCGGCTCTTTCCACTTAATATATTACCTATGTACAGACAATTTGCGTTTCCCACCTATTCCAATTTGAGGGTTAAATTGCGGGTGTGAAAGCTTGGTGTTCTGAAATATTTGTACCTACATTATTATTGGACTTTTAAGTTATTCTTATTGTCCCTAGGTATCATGATAAAAATACATAATCTTTATAATATGGTATAGCCGTGATCCGATAATTTATTAATTAACTAGCTTCTGCCAGCGGTTTCACCCGCATCCCGTGGAAACCTCTACACGAACCCGGATAAAAAGTAGCCTATAGCCTTCCTCGATAAATGGGATATCTAACACTGAAAGAATTTTTCAAATCGGACCAGTAGTTCCTGAGATTAGCGCGTTCAAACAAACAAACAAACTTTATAATATTAGTATAAATATTAATTAAAGTTTTGCATCAACCCAATTTATCACCAAATAAGATATTGCAAACAAATAGTGGTCATGTTCTTTAACCGTAGAATTCTTCCTACAGTTACCTCCACAAAAATGTACCCCAATTAATAAACTCCTACAAGCAGTTATTCCCCTAATTACAAGTTCACGCCTTCTAAGGTAAAGGTACATAAATCTTATGGACCGCAACACGTGCAGTTATCGACGATATTTTATCGAAATTACGCTTATCTGTCACGGCTTTGGTTTGTGAACCAGCTATGTTTGGTGTGTGGTGTGTATCTTGCTTTTATGAGTTTGTCTTTAGATTGTGAGGGCCAGTTTAGAAGTATTTATGAGCTTGGTTATTCATAATTATTGAAGTTAAATATTCTTACTCAAAATTGTAGTGATAATTTTGATAGTTCTTCCCTATTTTCCGACTTTTGCATCTAAATGAAACACTTTTGATTTGACTTCAATATAAAAGTGAGTTTGTTCGTTGGTTACATTTTCATTGTTATTAAGTTAAATATGGAGGCAGGTTGTAGCAAAAATTGGTTTCTTCGACAAACGAATGAACCCGCAGGAAATTATATTAGTAGAATGTATTATATTTCACGATTAATTGTCATTAAATACTACGCAGTAACAGATAACGTTTGATATAATAATATAATACAGGTACGAAATGTTCTGATAATATAATAATACGGCGATATGCAGCGATGCGTTCCGTTTAACGCAATCATGCGGGTGCGATTACGTATAACGTGGAAGGAGTTAATTGTATATAACTGCTTTATTATGGATTATATTTAACGTGAATATTACGCAAGTTAATCGTAATTAAATGGTCCGTTTAATTTTTACTGTGCGATGCGAATGCGACAAGCCGATCGTTAAAATATATTAACACAATCTTTGTAACCTACAACAGTTTTCGAACTTAAAAATAGGTAGGTAAATACTAAAATTAAAACCTATCAAAGTCTCAGAATTTATCACAGAATACATATATTTATTTCCAGTTATGTTGTAATCTCAAACGGGATTCACATCCCATCACTTTACATTCCAGCTTAATTCTTTCACCCCGGGATTTGAAATCCCGGTACCGTTGACAGCACAAATCACAAGCCGGCACAAAACCTGTCCAGGAGAAAGGCTGCAAGCTTGCAAGCCTTTGTCGCTCTTTTGACTGCTCAGACGTATGCAAGCCGCCATTTTGTAAATACGACCACTTGGCTTTTTGGTACATCTGTTAGAGATTCTTTTACTGCATTGCATGGAAGATGCATTTGACTTAAAGTGCATTTGAGTCTCGGTTAATCAATTGGGTAAAATTTCTTATAATAACGTGGATACGTAAGATTATTTATTGTGAATAAAAACAAACAGACTAGTTATTTCCACGTGATAAATATTGGAAGAAGATGGAAGTAGAATAAAAAATAACAGTTTCAATTTGTATGCAAAACATAATATCATTATCCAATACATCCAAGCGTAAACCACTATAAAACCATTATCTGTTGGAGGTATTAAAACTACAAATCCCGTATAATCCGGGACGTCAGCACATCACTAGCGTTACAGAGCCCCGTATTAATGATTGAATTAAATGACCGAATGCGCTTGTAAACTGATACGGATATGATTCCGATATGATTTAGTTAATTTGTGGTTGTTGTGGCCATTTTCTGTACGAATTTATTATTCGTTTAAAAACTATTTGTCATCGATTATTCGTTATATGATGCCAATGAAACTATAAGCAGAAAATAATGCTAGAAATAATAGGTCAGTGCAGTAAGGAACAAGGCGTATTTCTATAGAAATCTTAACAAGCCCAATATTAATGGGTGAGCTAGAATTGTGACCATGTAGATGCAGGCTTCTAAAAAAATTAAAAATCTTAACTCGGCCTTTACATTTTTTCTTACATAAGAATCTGAATAGTTGTTAGCATAGACATAAACTACGAATAAAACAGATTGTAAAATCTCAAATCACACGGCAATGTACAGCCCTTTACCATTAACTGTGCCAAAACACGAAAATTACCAAAACTACCAACACAAACTTCTCACCAACAATACAAACGAAAAAAAATAACTTTGATTATTTTTCCGACCCAAATATCGACCAATAGAATTGCACCATTCGACGTCACGTGGTACAACCTACATGGTATTATACTGAAAATTTTTTGAATATTTTCTCTGGTCGTTGCTACGTCAAACTGACAGGTTGTGGCCGACATTTGGGACGGAAAAATAATCTCCCGAATACCACACGAGCTTCATAATTATCTGGCATTTCCCTCAAGGTTCCCTGCAAACAAATAAAGTCGTCAAGTTTTTCAGGAAAAATCACTCGCGCTTCGCGCTCGTTATTTTTTAACCTGAAAAACTTGACTCCTTCATTTGTTTGCAACGAACCTATCGGAAAATACCCGATAATTTTGAAGCTCTTGTGGTATTATAAGTGAAAATACAAAAGGTTCCTAACAATACTTATTTGAACCCTCACGCGATCATCTGCAAACATTACAGGGTTACAAACGGATAGAATGAACATCCCACAGTGGACGAGGGTTCACAGAATAGTTGTCCGGGTGTTTTCCGGCACAACAACGGTATTAACCTGTCGGCGGACGGATTACCCGGTTTGACGGGGACTGTACAAGTGTCTGATGGTGATTTGTTTTTTGTTCGGAGGTATGGAGGATTATTAGTGTAGAAGAATTTTTGGTTTTTAGGACATTGGAAAAAAATAATTATTGTAGGTCCCTTTCTATTTTGGCTACTAAGCAGCGAAAGTGGCATTCAAGTGCAAAAGTAGTTTTGTTTTCACTATGGGATTGCTGTGTATTTGCGAGAATTATAAGATGTTCTATTAGGTTTAATTTAAAATAAAAACATGCTTATATACAGACAGTCATTTAAATAAGAGATAGAGAAGAAAATGTATAGGAACCTAATATACTTTTCAGTGCCATTTAAATCATAGCAGAGTTGTTTCCAAGAAACTCGTCCACTAAGTGCAAGACAAGTGTATCTTTCATTGCAACTTGGTCTCCGGAGTGTACAACGCAAATGCAATCTTGCTACAACTACTATACAATGTACAGAAATAGAGAAAAACTGTCCATTTGCCATTAACAGACCGCTTGTGACATTTTTATTTCGCATTTTCTGCCTCGTTTAAAAAAAAAATGGTTTTTGCTTCTGCAGCATAAACTTTTTACTAATATAGTTTCAAGGTACTAACCACAAAAGCTACTGAACTAATTCCATTAATTGAAGACGTAGTTGGACGCAAGTTAAATTGCTGGCGAAAGATGGTGATAAACATATTCATTATCATCATTATCGTTTTATCTTAAGTCGACGTAGATCACAAAAGATCTGGTACATAATTAAACAACCTATTAACAGCCCCAATAAATATAAAAACAACAATAGAAATAAAGGTCGCATTTATCTGTTACTCTCATTACGCGAATAGCCGCTTGTAATAAAGTGAGTACGCAATAACGTTGTCAACCGTTCAGTCACCACTGTCACTGGGTTACGAGTGCCACTGTTAAGTTACGAGTGCCACCGGAGTTACGATTGCCACTGTTAAGTTATAGCTTTGTTTATTGATGTTTTAGGTAATTTTTATGACTACGTCTAGAAAGAGATGTATAAGTTTCCGACAGGTGACTAAACTGCTTTCATGATTCTAATAGATGTTGTAGAAATTGTGAATTTATAACCCATTTTTATCGGTTTTGTAATTATAAGTTTAAAATATTTATTTATTATTTATTTATTTATTTATTGCTTAGAAGGTACATTTTACATTATAAAAAGTATAAAATGTCCAACAAAACTGTATACACAGTTTATCTGTTGGATCAGATTTCTAAACTATTGACTTACTATTAGAATTCAAAATTACATTCATGTTTCATGAAATCTTCAAAGTACTTAAACCTAATTTAATTTAAATAACTAGGACTAATATTTAAAACCCAAGCTCCAAGCAGCAATATAAAAATAACATTTAAAATATTTACATTTCCTCGAGCCACTTGCGAGCAAACTTAATTTCGCCGCCGCAGATTTTAAACCATAGGTAAGTAAAATATATATATTTCAGCCTGTAGGGTCGTGATGGGAGATAGACCACGAACCACCTCTTGTTGTGGCCACCCTAATTACAATATTATGCCGTCCCCTGAATGTGGAACGTAGTTTAAAACTGAAAGTTGATTAACTGACTCATTTTATCAGGTTTGGAAAGTAGATAAATCATCTTTACCTAGGCTCTTTAGATGCAAAAGATTTACGTGTTTTAAAATTTACCTCAAAGATTTAGTAATGTCAAAAATATGCAGGGTTTTTCTAACGAAAATTACCCTTTTAATAGAATTCCCAATACATTTATAATGTGTCGTAGATGCATTGATGTAAAATAAACATGTTTCAATATCTCTAACCTACATTTTAATATAAAACAATTATGAGTACCAGTCATTCAACATCTCCACTAAAACATTCTTAAGCCCTATACTCTGCCTACCCCCAGCACTCCCGTTTTCAGCCTATTTATCTTCCAAGTATGTTTAATGCATTCGCCTCTGCGTGCGGATAAAACGCCAGCCGACGTTGCTCGTGAATTTTATGAGTGCACTCGGGTCATATGACAGGCGTGTAGCGGGAGTATAGCTGAATATTGTTGCATTTTTGGAGGTATTTATTACGGGTCGCATTTTTACTGTAATAATAGTCACAATATCAATATACTGTAATTTAATTTAAGTATTTCCAATGAAAGACTTAAATTAAATTATAACAAAATTGATACTTAGCTTCAATTTCGTTTTATACTAACCTCATCGTAGCACGTTAATTTTTTACAACATATTTTATGCGTGATTATTTTGATCTTTTTTAACAGTACCTTCAGTTCATAATTAATATAGACAACAGTTAATTAAACCCGGCTAAGCAAATAACTCAACCACTATCAAACACTGCCACAAAAAAAAAAACATTGAAAAAAAGTCTACAAAAGTTCGCTCCCCGCTCTCAGTGGCACCGCACCCCACAGGGTTGTCAAAGAGCAGAAGTCACAAGTTCAATTTAAAACAAATTGTTAGTTTATTTAGTCGAGGTCTGAACTTCTACCTCGAAGCTGGGAAATTTAGTTTGCGGGTAGCTCTTGATTTTTCACTTCTAACACCTCGGTTAGGAAATTATATTTCTGCGAATACTGTTTATGTTAGTTTGGATTTAAATAAATTGTAGCTGCGGTTACGGAGATTTAATACTTTATAAATCTGACATTGTGTTGATTTTACTGCATTACCATTTAACAGAAACGTCTTCAATCTAGTCTAACTACTGACTAAACTCTTTCATTATTGTACTAATAGCTCAATTACTTAGTTCTAGAACATTATCATTAATCTTCTCAAGACATTTAGCGTTAGAGCAGCTAATGAAGCTTTTTTAACAAGAAATATTATTATCCTTTCAGGAATATACCTCTAGTGTCATGAAAAAGGCTTTCGTTCCTAAAAGCTAGCATTGCATACATAAAAAGTTCTTAAACCAACACTTTTAGCCCAGTATAAGTCCTAAAAAAGCACTTTTGAGAAGAAAACATATATTTCATAATAATCGCAAATAAAAGTCCACAGAATAGATCGTAGTTACAAGAAAAACTCATTCCATATATTAGGGTAACCCTTATTATTTTATTACTCACACTAATGTGACATTAGCGTAGGAATGCGCGTGTGTGCGTGCGAAGCGACGCTGTGATTGATCATCGCGGCTCGTGTCTATGTGTGCGTGACATAGGGTTGACACGTACGTGATATGATTTTATTTATTTCGTAAATAAATGGTCTGACATTTGCAAAATAAATTTTGGTGCGGTGAAGCGAGAAATGCTATTTGGTTTTTCTGGATCTAGGTTTGACAGAGATTTGTAGGTTAAAAGTATGTTTCTTTTTTTATTGGTCTGGGTTGTCTAGTATTTTCGTTATATTTTACATTATTTGTCTTAGGTTTAAAACTGCTTATTTTAACTGTGTAAGTTATCTAGTAACATAAATTTTTATATCCTTTTACTACTCAAAGCAACTTCAATCAATAAAACCAAACCAAAATATAAAACCGTTGCAAGTCCCAATGTCCATTACCAACAAACTCCCAAACTAAAAGTTTTCCCAACACTTCCGTAATAAAATAGAACTAGTAAAAAGAGTGAAAGTCGCAATATAAAGCTAAGCCTAGTGACAACCCTAGCTTAGCGCGACCAGCAAAGTAAGGAAGCATGTTCCCCGGGTGACTTCTTAATCTTTCGCTCAAACGCTATTGGTTGGTTTTTACGTGTAGTTTATAAGCTGCAGCGATTTTTGACAGCTTTGCTGCAGTGTAGGAAAAACTTGTGTAACTTAATGAAAAGTCACTAAGTTACACGTAGATTAGGTGTGATATAAATGAAAAAGTGAAGTTCTGGGAACTCTAGTGAAATTATAATGTCTGTATACCTGTTGTATAAATAAATTGGAGTGCCATGGTCAAGTCGTTTCAAGCTAGGCCTCTATTACTACTTTAATCGTTTTTTGAAAAAAAAAAAATGGCCTACGATGAAAATTATAAATAGCTAATAAGCTAAATACGCATATCATAATTATTATTAAACTGACTTAGTGGTCGTCAATATTTACTTGTCGCTACCTCTTATCACTCGTCTCCATTGCGATCGGTCTGAGGTTCGATACAGGACAAAGTTTGTCATCAGCAACAAGGCTCGCAGCAGAGGGTTATATTTTAAGGGTTGATAAACTGCCCCCCAGATAATCTGCCTGATCCGCTGAAAGCTTTCCACTACAAAAACATATTAAGTTCTTGGTTCTATGAGTGTATTGATAAGCTGATACATTCATCTAAGTAGATTTCTTTGAAAACAATTAATTGAAATATTTTCTGAGAAATCGCCATTATTTTTACATGAAGCTTTTAATTATTGCTTTTGTCATAAGTTCGTAATTCCTCTGAAGTTCGCTCCAAGAAGTCTTATACAAGTTACACCTAGCAACTATTGCTGAATCCTTCAATACATTCTTCCGGCATCAAATAAATCCTAATTTACCTCAGCCTTCAAAATTAACTCTTTACCCATCATAACTCTAACCAATCAGTAAACCCATGTCTCCATTGTCTGGACCGCTAATCCTTTCTAAAACCTAGTCTAGTTACACCAGCACTATATTCAATAATGTTCGTCAGAGTACCGGGACCCCGCCTTCCCGGTGTTCACTTGGCTCGCAAGATACATGGACGGGGTAGGATTAGAATTCCCCTCTTATCGGGAGGGTAGTTTGCCTAATGTTTCAGGAAGATGGCTACGGAAGGTAGTTTGTTTAAAGCTGAATGTGCTGTTTGTTTTACTGTTGAAACTTAAAGCTGTGTTAGAAAATCTGTTTTCAATAGCCCTTTCCAACTCCTTTAGTTTTGAAAATGCACATTAACATAAAATAATACAAATCCCTTGTATCCCTTGCATGTATTAATAGTTTATTAATATAAGTAGTTTCTGCCAAAAGTTTCAACCACGTCTCGGGAAAACGACTTCACGCATCCGGATAAAAAGTAGCCTGTAGCCTACCTCGATAAATGAGCTTTCAACACTGAAACATTTTTTGCTAATCGCATTTTAGTTCCTGAGATTAATGGGTTCAAGCAAACGGACAAACAAACTTTCCAGCTTTATAACATAACATATAGAAAATTACAAAATAACGGTACTGAAAAAGTTATATCATTCAGTTTTACACATTTCAAACCAGTTACACCTCGTCACCTAGTTTTCAGTAACTATTTAATATTTCTCATAATATTTATTGTTATCACAACATATTGACCTACATAAGGGTGATGTTTAACTAACGGGGTAAGCAGTATTGTTGCTTCAGTCACGTACAATGGTTACAACATAAACCGTTTTCTGAAAAAGAAAACTACAAATCTTTTGGTTTTGTAAACACGTTTAGTTTTCATTCATAATGTTTGGCAAGTTTTGAGTTTTGAAACTGATAGCGCTCCTCGTTGATTAAAACAGCAATGTAATTTCAACTTTATGACTTAAGTTATACAGTTAATTTTTTTTTAATTTATTCGAAAGTGCCATATTAAAGAAAACTACAACCATTTTCAATAGATTTTTGTGTTGTAAGAAAATAAAATAAAAATTGCCAAATTAATAAAAATACTTCTATGTTATTATAATGTTTCCAACTTAGCAGTTTGGTTGAGTCGGGGGATTACTTGGGGATTATCAGACCCCATCCCATCCCCCTCACATCCAACTTTTATTTCCGGCCTCACTTGCTTCCGGACACGATGCGACGTTCTCTAAGAAAAATAACTGTATGTGCTGTTAATTTTTACCCACCCAAAACAAAAATGTGAAAGACTGCCAAGTTCGATAATATGGGAATGCTTCGCCTATAAAAGAAGTGAGATCTGAATAAGTACCAAGTTCCATACACATACCTCAGTTAAAAATAGTTACTTTTTAATGATGTTACTTGGCAAGTTTTCATACACCTTGTTATAAACCTACTAAACGCAATGAATCAAGTATTTAATTTTCTATTAAAACTTGCCAAGTAATCATCATTAAAAAGTAACTATTTTTAACTGAGGTATGTGTATGGAACTTGGTACTTATTCAGATCTCACTTCTTTTATAGGCGAAGCATTCCCATATTATCGAACTTGGCAGTCTTTCACATTTTTGTTTTGGGTGGGATTTCATTTATTTTTGTAAGGTTGTTTATTTTATTTTTTTCTTATGATGAAGTTAGTTAAAGAAATGTCTCATTTACACTATCTTTTAGATTTTTTAATATGCACTATGTTTCTTACAAAGAAATGAACTAGATTAACTATGACTAGATTTACCAACTGACTGACATGACATGTTATCATATATTATGTTCGTGGATCAAAGTTACACATTCGTTATTTTCGAAAGTGATTCACACTTGGCCGTTTTCAGATTTTTACTTTACTCTGACTAAATACAAACCTTTGTACCATTCGAAGATATATTATATAAATATAGATAAATTTAGTTCGTTTTAGTTCCTTAGGGGTATAAATTTACACCGGGTATAAAACACCTTCATTATTTTGAAACCGACTCACACTTGGCCATTTTCAGATTTTTCCCTTTACCTTGACATAAAGACCTACCTCCATGCCAAATTTCAAGTCAATACGACCATTGGAAGTGGTCTAGGTTTTTGATGAGTGAGTCAGTCAGTCAGTCAGTCAGTGAGTGTATAGAAAAAATAGCGATTTTCTGACGTCAATATCTCAAGACCTACAATAGGTATATTAATGAAATTTTGTATTTTAGATAAGTGAGGGGGTCTCAACAGATACTAGAAATTTGATGTGCGTAAATAAAATAGGTTTTGAGTTATAGGGGGGTCGAATTTGGCCCGAAATGGTTCGTGTAATATAACCCACGGCCGGTGTGTTGCCTTTTTTGCTCGAACTTGGCGGACACACTGCCGTGTGTCTAGATAACATTACTGGCTTGTAAAATAAGATAGTTTTTAACTTAGGTAAGCTTATTTTTAACCACTTCCCAAAAAGGAGGAGTTTCTTAAATCGATCGGTAACTTCGTCCTTTATAAACCGAAATAGATTACCTACTCTTTTTACTTTAATATAAAAGGCGTAATATCTATAAACAGCAAAACTTTTAAGTAAATTATACTCTTAAATATCATGTAGATTTCCTAATAATAGCCTTGAAATATCACCCTAGATTTAGATCTGGAGCTCAGTGAATATCCAATAGGATCGTCTTACATGAATACTAAGACAATAAGCCAATAGCCACTCGTTATGAATACCAGCACAACACAATAGAACCTTGGCCACAGGCTAGGCAATACAGTAGGACAAGTTAGAACGGCTGTTAAGAAAAGATCTTAACTACTATGTTTTAAAATAAAAAGATATAGCGTCTGTTCCTATGTATGTATGTTTTGGTTTTACTATAAAAAAGTAAATAAATTATAAAAGAGTTCTTTGATGTGTGAAATAGTCCTTACAGGATACGAGTAAAGTCGTGTTTTTTCGACTCTTATTTACTTCTTGGTTTCTCAACCACTTAGCTAGCTGAATGTAAGTCCTTGTTAATACCAACTCAAGCACGTGCTAAAACCTTTTAGTAGAACTAACATCGCTTTAGATACCGGAAAACATGAAAATCTCATAAATAGACAACTTTGAACAGCCTTATCGGTGCTTTACAAAGACAGCCGTTTTTATACTATAACATAAATATACAGGCTCGCTGTTCAGTGGAGCCATTGCCTAATATATTCCGAGCGATATATTTCTCACGCAAATAAAGTGTTATCAACATAAAACATTACGGTTAGATTAAATTGCATTGCCTACTGTATGGTTGTCTGTGGTTCATGGCCATAGAGCCGTAAGCACACAACGCTTATCGACTAATTGATCGAAGGCGCACCTGCGTGGAGTAGGGATGGGACTTTGTTATATCGATACCGTATGTTGGTGTCGATATTTTTGTTGTTTTTGCTGACGTCATCTAAAGTTGGAAAAAAACAGACTTTCAGTTATTTTTGAATATCCTGCAAAATATACGGTTAATTGTGCATCATAATAAAAATCAATCATTTTTCTTTACAACCTAGTGAAATTAAAAATATTCCACAATTGTTTTTGAAAAATTGTTAAGCTAATCATAAAACATTGTCTACAAATATAACCTTGAACAAACATATCGATATACACCCCATCCCTATCATTAAGATATCAGCCACAAGGCTACAGCGTGCTTAGTGTTGTGGCCAGATAATATGGAGCGGGTGGTCTGCACTGTTTGCTCGCATACGAATGTTCTATCGATAAGGCAGTTATCGAGCAATATAAATCACTGTTCCGACCGAGGTTGGAGAATACCGTGCTGAGCTGAACGAAATATTAAATGGCTTTTCTCTGGTGATAAATATGTATGGTTCATGGAATTGTATTGAATCGAAGGTTGTAGCTGTTACTGGGATGGGAATGAATAGATATGAATTCGCAATTGATAAGGATCAAAGTACTCGACACTTACTGATAAAGTTCCTGTCTATGGACTTTTCACTCTAATTCATATTTTCTTCGTCATTTATCTAGTAACTTGTTTTGTTGTAGAACAATTAGGGGCAGATCTACAATTAAGTATTGAGCTCAGCTTGCTTCTCAAAAATAACATTTTTCTAACCTTTAATAACAACATAATAAATTATAAAATCATGAACAAACTAGCTTCCCACTACAAATTCTAGTTCAAATAATATGTATCTCAGAACATGTTCCGCAATTCTCCCACTCTTAAAGTTAATAAAAATATCAACAGCTCCACCGTTGCCTTCAGAAAGTCTTCAGAAAACTCCAAGCTTGGCAGTGTTTGCACAATTCCTTTATTCAAATCTGTTTCAATCCGCCCCCACTCGATATATGCTTTGCTAGATCAAGGATTCCTTTACTGCTCTCAACTTATACAATATTAATACTTTAGAGTGATTCTTTGTCTCCATAGGTTCTGTTTTGCCATTTAGGATTTACATTTCTATTGTTATATCGAAATAAAAAATCTTCTGTTATGACACTACGTATTCTCACTTCTATCTGGCTTACATCAGATTCCATTGCATTGTTGCTAATATTTGTACCATCAACAGGAGTTAATACTGTATTTACAACTTCTTAAAATTCTTATTCATCATCCCCACACTCCATTAGCCCTTCTATTCAAAGTAAAACTTCCAAAACTGCATCCACGTTAATACCCTTGGGTTCCTTTATACCAAACTCTGGATATATAATTTAAACTTGACCACTTCGCGAAATATTTCCCCCAGTTAAACTCTATTTGTTGGTTAACAATTTGTAACGCTTTGCATCGGGTTCTACAGCGTCGATGGATACAAATAGTTTAGTTAAAGATGCTGCAGGAGTTCCTAGAATATTCAGGAGTTAAATTATGTGTTGGGTATATTAATTTGCGAATTTAATAGTGTTCCTGCTCTTTAAAATTCAATGCTTTACTTTTGTTAGTGCTTCTCAAAGATCTACAAAATATTCTTCTACATTAAAAATCACAAGCCATTTTGGTTTCGCCACATCCAGATAAAGTCATCCACACCTTACACGGTTATAAAGGTATACCACAGTTATAAGACATACCTACAAATACACGAAGGAAGAGAAACAAACCGATCATACATCTGAACAGTAAACAAACAATTTGATGAAAAACAAATTGCCTCATAAGACATTCCCAAACTCGGGAACACATCGGTAAAACAATCGAATTCGATTCGTTTCCCCATCGATCAAACCGACTAGTCCCACAAACAATACATCAGCATTAAACAAGACAGACAGACGTATGGACATCGTTTCAAACACCCGCAAAATCCTATTCGATACATTGGTTTTACAATCGGGAACCTATTCGGCTGAAATCGGACGTCATTTTGGCAAATAAGTAGCGACGGAGTTTGTGTTGCTACTGAACCATTTGACAAAAGCAAACTGCCTTTTCTCTTACTTGGCTGGTGGTGGTGGGTTCAAAAATACTGATGTAACTGATGGTCACTAAGCTAAGCTACTACTTCTTGTCTTTTTTGAACCTTAAAGGATATTTTGTATGTTTCCTTGTGAGTTTATAATGGCAATAGAAATTCTTCTTCTTTCGAGTCGATGACATGTCAATTGTTGAGACTACACTATGTCAGCCCAATATGCCGCCACAGCGAGAGCACGCTCTAATATCTGTAAATATGTATGCATCGAGCTTACACAATTTACATTTGTGATTTATCAATGTCAATATTTTAGGAAATACGCTTTTCAAATCTTCCTGTAACACAGCGGACTCTCATTCCAATCAGAATCAAATCAAACCGGACAACACAAAAATTGTCATCGAAACAAAAGATTCTATATCATTTGCCACAGACAGAACCGTTTCAGAAGGGGAAATCGATATTGTCGCCGGAATACATGTTGAATTGGCATCGTTTGCTGTCCATTGGCGCGGGCGTTAACTTATGTGGCAATTTCGTCGGTACTATGTCACCGATGGACCTCGTCCGCCGAATATATTGATCGTAAATCTGTTGCATGATTTAAATGTGATCATATTTCTAGTGTTGCATTTTGAGCTTTTTTCAATCCGCTATTTTATGCATTTGAACATCATTAAAGCTTCTCAGATGCCTACCGTTCATAGGTATCACTTTTTTTCTTCATAAACAGCATGCATAGTATTAACTACTTATAATGCAGACCCAGTCACTTTATAAGAATGAATATGTTTATTTAACTCTTTTACATTTAGTGGTAGTTTCCCAAACACGGGAGAAAAGCCATTTATCATTTGCATACATACCGCGCTCGCTAAACGGCATAAATAAAGCTGTAACTTGTACACCAAACCATATTTTATACGAGACTTATTTTATTACAAACTAGCTGCTGCACGCGGTTTTGTCTGTATTGTGTGTGTGAAACATAGCTTTTAGCAGCTAACGATAAATGAAGCTCTCAATTAGCGAAAGAGTTTAAGGTTTATTCTGTATTTCCGGTTTATATTATAAAGCTTAAGAGTTGGTTTATGTTTGTTACTTATTGTAAACGTGCTTATCTCAGGAACCTATTTATCGAGGCAAGTTACTTTTAACCATGCACGTGAAGTTATTCCTTGGAAACGCGAGTGAATCGTCTAGCCTAGCAGAAGCTACTAAATAATATATTATATGACATACATATTTAAAATAAACTGAAATAAATAACCCAATTTCCGAGACACGAAGGTCTCGTCTACGTAAGCCCCTTGTCACATTCCCCGCGTCATCACTCTCAAAATCTGTCACTAAGCTACCGGAAAACCATAAACAACATATTCGGGCCATTTTTTACCATCCGGGTAGGTTTCCCCATTACCCGGGTCAGGTTCATTACACCCCTGTATCCGATGACCAGTTAATCAGCTCGGACATGGGTTGTTTATACCATGAGGTTTATGGCTTGTACTTTGGAATAATTTGGGGGAATTTTGAGACCAAATTTTTTGTAAATTATTGATGACCACCGTTTTTCTCGCGTTTTTACTCTTATCCCATGCAAAATACTTCCCTAGCCTTACAAAATGTAGCCAATGTCACCCAGAAATTGTGTAGCTTTCAAAGGGTGAAAGAATATTTATTATCAGTTCAGTAGTTCGGAGCCTTAATAAAAGTAATATAATAGACAGGATAGCATGAAGACAGCGACAATGAAACAAGAAATGACAGGAACACAATAGTTCAATCTGCAACTTAACTAGAAAATACCGACGCTCATTCTCAGCACCGCCAGAGAATCATCAATAATAATCCACGCAAATCCCAAGAATTCCTCGGTAATAATACTAGAGCACGTGAAATAAAAAGGTGATACATCAACACTATGAGAGGGGAGAGTAGCAACAGGCGGAAATTGGTTCCTCTTGATGAATGATATTGACGACGTGATGTGGCACAATATTCCACCATCAGGGAATGATATAATGGATATTTTGAGTGAACAACACAAGTCAGAAAGGCTTGAGAGTATAGCTTTATGAGGCAACAATCATGCAAATTGAAAAAAGGAGAAAAGACAGACATAGAACATTTTAGACTCAATTTTATTAAATAGGGCAACATTAGCGAACCCAATTAAACTAAAAGTTTTTAGGACCCAAAAGTTTAAGTCCTACAGACATAACTAATTGCCGAGAGAGATGAAAACGGCCAATGAAACGATACGGAGAGCCTTTTGTGAGATTACGACTAAACTTGTCTTAAGCTGTTCTAACTGGCTACTGGAAGTCTGCAATGTAAGAATGCTTTAAAAACTAACCACTTTGTCACTAATGCTAGTACATAGTGACGTTATAAAAGAAAAATCCCATTAGAAGGACAAGTATAAAATTGTATTGAGGAAAAAACAAGATCCTTTACACTTGCCAACTTATACTATTAAATAAGCGCGTAACCTGACAAATCACAGCCGTGTCAGTGGGGGGGATGGAGACAGACTGATTGATGTCCACGACCCTCGTCCACCCCCTCTGTCTCCCGAGCATAAAGAAAACTAATCTTGAAAACGTTTTGGTACATGATTGGGTAATTTTTTTCTCTGACCGCCTTTCCACATGTCTGCTTTGAAATAAATTAAGTGGTACTGATTTTATGGGGTCTGAGAGATATGGGTTAGAAAAGTAATGGCCTGTTTTGTTCGAAAATGTTCTTTGCCAATTTCATTAAGTATGTTTTTCCTTGCCCATTAAACTCAGCAAAAAAATATTTAACTCGAGAGGAAACGCTTTCTAATTGTTTACTCGGTTTTTATGTTACTAAAAGCACTGAGAATGAATGCCTTAGAATCTTACAAACAAAATCTAAATAACAAGCTTGTCCTAACTTATTGCGCAATACATAGCAAAGTTAAGCCGATGTTTACAAGAATATATCGTCCAAATAAACCACAAGAACTATCATTCACAGTGGAGGGTCGCAAAAAACAGTAACGAAACAACTCGGGACCCCAAGCCAAGACGTAGGCCAAACAAATCGTTTGTGTTGCTCTAAGAAATTGAGGAAGTCACGAACGATTGTACCGACGTAGATTTAATGGAGCCACGAGGTAAACAATCGACAAATGATCCTGAATTATTTGGGAGTTTAGAAGAAATGGCTGATTTAATAATGGACAATTCAACTGACAATGTTTTGGGTAGCACAGATTTGAATTTTGTAGTAAATATCATTTGTCACTAGATGCTTATTGATGATAACACAACAGTTAATTCCGTAAAGCGACACACAGAGAAAGCTAAGCTCCTGCTTATCGACTACATCCAAACATAACGTGTTCATCGTAGACTGAATCCAGTTACAGAATAACATGAAATCAGAAGATTATAGCACACTCAGACGGCAAACAGAGGCATCAATACAATCTGATCGGCAGTAATCCGTTCAGGGAGGATATCATATGAATATAATTCACGCTCGATCGACTCAGGCGCGATGTTTTCTCAGATCCAACCATTTGTGAGCCGAACACACAGACTAAGGAATTGACAAGTAACTTTTTCTTTGTGTTTTACTTTTTGTATGGAATTATCTAGAAGTTTATATTTCTATAGTAGGTATTTAAAGAGTTGCAAAATCTTGAGGGAAAGTTCTTTTAGGAAAATTATTAAGTAGATTACAATTTTCAAATGATTTATTATAAGAAATCGTTTAGCTCTACTTTAATGAAGAATTGTATAGGTATAGTATCAAAAAGAAAAACTATGTGGAAGTTGTTCATCCCTTCTTAACAACAACAACAATGTAAATTGAGAATGATGCTTGTCCCAAATCCACTGCATACATTACCATTCCAATTTGAGGCAGCTATTAGAACACATTTTGACATTTCCTGAAAGCCAAATCTGAGCCAGCAGTGTGTCAGATAATGTGGTACCGAGGGTACGTGTGAAATAGTCCGGAATGGAAATAAGTACGGTAAGCTGTTCACGAGTGATTTGTTCCCGCAGAAGCCGCTAACGGCTCTCGCTCTTATTAGCCGGGATTGTGACTTCTTTATTTTGACGAGTTTCTCGTGTTTCTGGAGTTTGTTGAGGTCTCAATGGTTTCCCGATGCAAATTGCTTCACTGTAGCTATCTTTAAGAAAGATTTGCACGTTTTTATCTAGTTATTTTACTGTAACTGAGTGTTTAACTGAATGACAGTTTAGCTAAGTTTTAAGTAGTGCGTTGCCGTCAGAGGATTAGTTGTATCGGCATAAATACACATAAAGTCCACTAGAACTGTTAATTTTCCATTGATAAGGGACTTGTTCCTCAGTAAACCCTTACCAATATTTTCTCTAATCTGCCCCAAAATATGAAAGGTATAATTTCGCTCAGTCATCATGATATCACCGAGCATTCTTAGCAAAAAATCTATTTTCTACACATTGAACAAGCAAGGAGCGGAGTCAGCGATAAATCCTATGATACGTACACAAGAGGAGAATGTGAACAGTGGTTGAATAGTTGACGATGTGGCGTGTGCGCGCAATGACACAGCGGAACACGGGAAATGGTCCGCGCTTGTCGCAAAATGTTCGACTAGCGAGTTTTGTGCACGTTTTATTGAGAAGGTTAAAAGTTCGGAAAGTGTTGAGTAGTAAATTAATGCCTTTGGTAATAATGGTTTGATATGGAGTGGTGATGTCGCTGTTTTAAAGTTTAATTAAAGTTAAACCAGTTGAAGTAGGCAAAAAAAAAACGATTTAAAAAGATTCATAAGCCAAACAAACAACAAACAACAAAACTTGACAAAGTATGCGTAAATATAAATAAGATAATAAATATAACCCAAAACATATTTGAGATTTAAACTCTAACGGTACAATCTTACTGAAAAATTGAATCTAAATCACCAGTCTCTAGGTACAGGAAAATCAAAGTATTTCCACACGTATTCTCTGAAACGCTATTAATCTTCCTTCGCCATGGGACTAGAGTCGACTACTTTAAACAAGAACGCCATTACCGTGTGCCTTGGGCCGCACCATAAGTGGGAAATAGCTGGAAAGTGGATGGAAATAAGAGCTAAACGCCAAGAAGACAGATTTGTTTTATTCACAATTCGTAGCTAGAGACGAGGTTAGACTATCTCTGCTTGAAATTGCGGCTACATTTTATATTTTTGCTTCTCCGCTGTTTAAAGTTTGTAGGTATTTGATTTTATGTGGGCTTGCGTTTAAGATTTCATGGAATGTTTAATAAATTTTCCGTTCGCTGGATATAAGAAAAATGTTGCGGTTACTGGAGTTGGGTCTTCTGTTTATAATTCAAAACTTATAGCGGTGCTTACATTATACTTTCAGAATTTTAAAATTGATCTGGCAGCTACACATTAATGTAATAACTTTACTGAACTTTACCTTACTTTGCAAGCTAACATTTCTCTATTATTTGAATTAAAGTACCACATGATCCAAACTAGGATCTGTGGAAAGGATATTATCAGATAGATATATCTATATTATATCTAGTTGTATACTTATATTATATCTAGTTGTATACTAAAGGTCAGACCGAAACTAATCCGCGAACTAGAGCTAATATCCGCACAGAGAGCTCCACAAACATAAAGTTGGCTGCGGTTATTGCGGATATCCTTATTCGGATTTATGTGCCGTTTGCTGTAACTAGATGATATCATAGTATTTTGTGATAATCTTATGAATGTTTTGCGTAATCGTAAAACATTGTTTAACTGCTATTTGAAGATCAATGCTAACTTGTTTGATGCTCAGTTGATTATGAAAGTTGTTTCGACTTTAAAATGATGATAGATTATGTGAATTCTTAAACATCGTTAAAAGAATCGACCCACAAAATATTCTTCATAAATGAAGATCATAGAGAATAAGAGATGATGTTATTTGAGTCAGCAATTTTAGTTGGCCCCAGCTCAGACTACCCTCCATATCCACAACTTTACGATTTCCAGCCGCATCCCGGTTCAGCAAAGCACCTATCAAGTTGTGCAAATTATTTATTGGGTGAGAACCCATTATGGGGTCCGGAAGACTTTAATTTTCTTAGCAGTTAAATTCAATGTTTATGGTCACTATTTGGCTTAGAATTTAAATTAATCCAATCAATGACTTGAATCGAAATTTCGTTTTAGATGTTGAATTTATTTTAATACTGATAGTGCGATCGAGTTTTTATGTGTTATCCTTAATGGATGTATTTATTTTGTGTGTGGATCGCCTGCTGAAATGTTATAAAATATTTTCTTCAAAATCCATTTTTCTAAAAATGCTTGCCTCAAGCATTACTTTAGAATATCCAAGGAGAAAGCCAGATAAAGTATATTTCTGAAAATATCAATATTGTGCTTGAAATAGCCTTACTGTTTCGGATCAGATGGAAAACAAGACATTGCTTCTAGACGCTGATCTAAAATATATATAAAGCGTAAAGAAAATGTTGATAGAGTAACTTTATCCTTCGTCTTGGAGCTAAAAATAATAATAACTCTCTTCACTATTGTTAGGTACTTGGATAACAAAGTAATGAATGAGAAAACTTAGAATACTTAGTGCATAAGCTTTACATTATTATAAGATATATATATTTTATAGAATGTTATTTGAATAGCATTTGGTTCATCAGTAACCGGTGAGCATGCCCCACTTTCTGTTTACGGCCCCTAAAATCAGTAAGCGATCAAGAATTTTATGACTGCGGTCGATTTTAGAGCAAATGCGAGTTCTAGTCTATTTACTAAGTTTATACTGCGGTAGGACATGTCTTAGTTTAGTTTTATACCGGGTTTTGTATAATCTAGATATTTAGTTTACAAGACTAGAGGAGCTTCTAGGTCACATAAATAGCAACTCTGTACAAGAAGCAATAAGTTCTCTTATTAAAGTAGCGTTATATAATTACATGAATAAATTACATAAGTTTAAGACATAAGGTCCTAAGCGCCACCTAGGAACATCAGATTTTATCACCCCTCCGCTTAGTGTAAGCGCCTGATGTTAAAATTATAGCAAAATGTTCCGCGACAAAGTTGCTCTTGCCTTAAATGTAGGCGCTTTCAGTAATACTCCTTTTGTCGTCGTTGTCTTCCCTGAAACTTGTGTTATATATTGTTCATATCTTGTTAATGTATAAATATAACGCTTAGAAAATGTATTCAAAGCAGAATAATTAAATTATAAATCAATGTATACCTACTTGATTTTGAAAACGGTGAAGCATCTTGAGTTTCCAAAATTAGACCATGTAAAAATATTTTGATTTATTTCCCTCTGATAAGTGAAATAAAAATCAAGCTTTTTACTGGAACCGAGACGGGGCCCTCGGGACCTCTAAATTAAAAGGTACTTTCATAACAATTTGGGATGATTTCCCTCGGAATCAGCTTTCATTCGTTTACGTCGGATTTGAAAATTGGAAAAAATTTTCGGCTACTTTGGTTTTATTAACTTCACTAATCGGATCAAATTAACTATATTTATCATAATACGCTTTAATAAGCCGCTTCGATTTCCATTCGTTAATTAATCAAAATCGTACATTACACATTTTAAACAAAATGTTGGATATCATTTTTGACTCATGTATTTATTATGGTTTAGCTTTCATACCACTTTTGGTAACTAGATCATGATTGATTCTCTAGGTATTTGATTGATTCTGGTCTATAAGTTTGTGTTGAATATTTTCCTACCTACTCTTATTTTTTATCTTTCTCATGTGATTACAAATCAATACTAATAAGCAATTTCCTTGTTCCAGGTACATATCGTTTATTAGCGCCGGCGGGAGCTCCGGTTATGACGATCGATAGACAACGTCCCACGGGTATGATCGCGTGTACTTGATTGAATTGTTTGCTACATTACATGCTGGATAGTTCTACAGCTATTGGTGTTATGATTAGGTAGTAATTTAGGAACGCGTGTTATGTTTTTGGGGGGTGGGCAAGCAAACACCAAAAATCTTCAATAGAAGTATTTCAAACCAGTCTTACCATTGGATAGCCCGGGTAGCTACCCGGGCACGCTAGCTACCGCAACGCACCTGCATTTAGGTGATCAGATAGGCAGTTGCTCCATGTAAAACACTGATATTTTATTTATACATGATATTTTTTTATTGGTAACTTAAATATGAGTGCAATGCGGCTTATAAGCTGCTTTCGTTTTTTTAACTGCATAAACACTCTCAAATATATTGGTAACCCAGCCGCCGCGTTGAATCATCAAACCATAATTCCCAAGCAAACAGCATTCATAATTCTCCTTTACCCAATCCTAAGACTATAAAGTTCATCTGCCCATTGTCTTTATATTAAAATCATAGCGTTTCCCGCCCCGACATAATTCGTAGCTCATTGCTTGCCCCTTGCCATCTCCCGACACTAACTCGCTTTCTTTGTCATCTGTCTTTAAATGATAAACTTCCGACTAATTCAATTAGACACGGTTAATAAACTCCCTGGAATGCTTACACTTGAACCCACTTAATGGCTAAGTTTATAGATTTGTTTATAAGTTCCAACAGTTCATTTCAAAAACTTTTCGCGGTGTCAAAGTGACGAATTTATTGTCTAGAGTTATGAATCTTTAGAAACCCAAAACTCATATTATAAATGCGAAACTAATTCTGTCGGTATGTTTGGTGAAAGGTGCACGCATAGTCCAGAGCTTGAAAAAAGACATAAGTAATTTTTCGTCTAGGTGCAAACAATAGTTAGTTGGGAGCGCGGGGATGAGCTTGATACAGATAATGATAGCGTCAAGATACTTACTGTTTATAGTATAGACGATAGATCCATCCAGGTAAACCTATCTATTATTGCCACAATACCTTCAATAATAGAACAAGAATCGAAGATAGAAATACCAACTGTTTATCCGTAGTCTGATTCTGTCAGTCCGCGCCACGATTATCTCAAACCGACTTCAAACTTCGTCCAACTGGAAGTCGGTAAAAAGGGTTACCTGTCTGTCTCGGTCCCGGGATCCGGGACTTTGGGACTGAACGAGGTTAATGTACGGGATTCCGATGTTAAAGGAACCGTGCCATTCTGAATATTAATGATTCGAAAAAGTTACTTGACTTTTTGTAGTGTGGTTGGATTCGGATTGAGGTAATAGTTATGTTAGAATTTAGTGGCATTGACTGACGGACAAATTGTCTTATATTATATATTTATTTAGTTCTGGAATAGATAATCAATATATAACTTCCCAAATATTACTCAAACAAGTTAAGATTTTCGTAAGCGATAGCGCCTTCACAAATATTGATAGCAACTCACATAATTGCGATTGTTAACAATGAATTACAGGATGTACTCAACCTACTTATATTAATTAGCCATTCACACACATTAATATAATAAAAAGATCGTTGTAAAACTACATACATTAAATTTAATTAATACCCTCTTAAATTACTTATTGACACTAACACATATACCTATCAACTTCGAAAGTCCTTCTTACCCTAACGCTCACACTGCGAGGTTAAACTTAACCAAACGAGTTAGATTGGAGTTTAAGGCATCAGTTGATTGTGGAGCCATTTGCCACCCATCAGTCGCACTTAACTGAAACTTTAACGGACTCTTAAGTAGAAGTCACTGATGTAGATTTGCTAGATGTTATCTTGAATTATTGCCTAAAAAAAGTGATAGGTTAGGTACCGAAGAATTTATCAGATACAAAGTTATATTTAGGTATTTTAACTATAGTTTCTTTTTTATCTAAAAGTTCAGCGATTTCTCTACTGACTGAATCAGACTTACAAAATGACACGTATTTTAAATTACTCCTTCTGATCCAATTGATCTTCTCAAAATATTACGATACATTATGTACACCCCCATAATGTACACATAATGTACATACCATATTTTTTTGTATTATTTGTACAATTACGCAAAATTAATAAATTACAGAAAAGCAGAGGTACGCTCAAATAGTCCCTCCTCTATTGCCGCATCTAGTAACAAAACTATCTGTAACATTAATTAAGTAGCGAGTGTTAATAAATCGTAAAGTTTTCAGCTCGGATAGATTGTGCGACGGCTCTTAGGTTTATACTTTGTTACTTGACTTGAACTTAACTGCTCAAGCTAGACTAGGCAGTTACATTCTTATTGTAACCAATAAGTTGATATTCGTCAAGAGTTTGCCTACAAAGCCCTCTCAAACTGCAGAAGATACGCGGTTGTACATAATTAATTATTTCACAGCTAATCAATTCAATCTAGAACGGAATTCACACTCAATAGCATCTCCAACAAACTGCCAATATCTAATCAAAAAGTTCAAATTGAATTCGTCATAGAGTCATGATTGAATACCATCCAGAAAGACCCCATACTAAATTAACGTACCTATCTAAATTGTAAGTTATTTTTGGCGAAATTTTCTTCCAAATAATGTCCCAAGGCGGATGAAGGGGGGATGAAACAGAATTCTATTAATGTCATGCCTCCCCCAAGGACCGGATTTCTTCATTTCCTAAACGCCTCTTGGGGTAGAAAACACCCCACTCAGATATTTGCCGCGGAGAAGTAGAGATAAAAAGTCGGGTTTAAATCTGGGGAAAAAATTGACAGTTAAGTGACAATTTTGTACTATCCTATCTTCATCATTTAATTTCATAGTAAATCCCATCCCTTGAAAATGTCTTTAACTTGATACTTGGTTAACAGTCAGTTCAGGTCATAACTCAAATCCTGCCTTAATTTCTTAACAACCCTTAGGCAATCTTAACACCCACTTAGATTAGTAATTCATGACTCCTCTAAACCGAATCAACAGTTCCTACAAAAATTCCACCCCTAAGAACCTCCCCAACCCTTCTTCGGTACCAATAATAAGTCTCCGTGATTCAGGAAATTGCCACAACCAGATAAAGGAGTGAGCCGGGTAAAAATCAGCCCGACACTGGTTTGTTCCGGAGAGAACTGGTTTGCTCCGAATCGATTTTATTCACAACTTTTGAATGATAACGTTGGTTTGCTTGTCATTTTAAGAAAGATGCCTCGAAATACTCAAATGTATTTAACTTTAAGTCTTAATCAAACTTTCTTTGAAAGAAATATAATTTTCGAGCTCTTTTTAAAATCAGGGGTGTTTGAGTATTCGGCCACTAATGAGTAGATCAGTCCTCGACAAAGTAAGATTTAAAAATTAAACTTTTCTTTAATAATATCACACAATAAGAAAACAGATACAATAAAACTTATCCAGCTTCAAAGGCTAACATTTTTCATATTTCTCTAAGTCCTAGACAATATTTCCTGCGCGGAGTTTCCACAAATCCTCGGTAGAAAACTAAAAAAAACTTGTAAACAAGAAACAGCGGCCCGCGGCTATGATCTTAATACACTTGGCTAACTCTTTCCACTTCTGTGGCTCGTGGCTCCTTTATTTTTGTTATTATTATAGTAGATTCTTGTAATACCAACTATAAGTAAGGTTTTAATGCTTTTGTTTTTGTGCTAGCTAAAGGTTTTTATGTAACTGGACATATAGTAGAATTACTACGTAGTTAGTAGTGAATAGTTATTGCTTAATACTCAATGTTGGGCCCAAAAGTCTCATTTATAACTTTTCCCCTTAATTTATCTTTCTATTTCTACCATATGCTAATTCTTGTACTTCCTTATGTAACTACTCCTCGGATGACCCCCTTGCCCTCTTTCAGTAGATCTTCCCTTCTACGATGTGTTTGATAAAGTCATTATAGAGTTTCATCACTTGAATATCATAACATTTATCCACTAAACTAAAAGTCATACGGCAAACATAGCTGCACTACTTTATTTATTATTTGACCGAATTAAAAAGCCACAAACACCATAATTAAAAAACAAACAACCCCAATCAGACCCAAGATTTCTAAAGCCAACGATCCAAATACAGTAACAAGACTTCTTAGCAATTAAATTCGTAGAAAACAATAGCAAGACAAAATGCAAGCCAATTAAAAACTGACTTGGAACAAATCCTTGGAAGAGAGAAATACATAACGCTTACATAGAAGAGGGTAGGCAGGGTACCAGGGTAATTGTTACTGGAACTTCGCCAAGACGAACAGACAGACAAACTATGTCTTATTTAACAATTTATTGTAGGCTTTTCTACTAGTGTAATGGCTCGTTAGTGGCTGAATATGGTATATTTAGTTTTAAGGAAGAAATTGTGGGGATTTTTCTGCAGTTTTATTGGACACATGTGTCTCTTTTAGCCTTCAAAATAAATGTGAATGTTGGGTGAGTTTCAGATAAATAAAACTGAAGTACATACTTAAGAAAATTATTTTCCAGTGAAAAAAGTTAGTCCATATTTTTTACGATAAATTACTTTGGTTGAGTTATGAAGTCCTATATAGGTTCGAGTTCGAATCCCTGAGCAGACGACTTCTAGTTAGTATTTTGGCATTCATCATCATCATCAGCCTATCGCAGTCCACTGCTGGACATAGGCCTCTCCAAGTGCACGCCACTGAGATCGATTTTCGGCTTCTCGCATCCAGCTCCTGCCATTTGTATTTTGGCATTAGTGCTTGCTTTATAAAGACCCTAAGAATAGTTAAACAGATAGTGATTTACATACAATATTGTCAAGCATTGCCACCTTACAAAAAATTACTTACGTACCAGAATAAATTAATTTTATCTGATCGTTTATCACCAATACCATTTAGCTGGTCCCTCAGCTAAGACTATTCATCTATACTTATTCGTCCCGTTCATTATCTAAAGCCACAATAAGATATTAATCCCTCGTGAGGATTACACTCGCGAATTTATTTTCTTATAAAGTGGCACTAGACTAACAAAGTGCCCGAGTCTGGATGCGGCATTATTATGACGATAAATCTTAAGAGATTTAGGTCTTGGGAAATGTTTTAATTTATTTATGTGGTTTGTAGTTCAATGATGTAGTGGATGGATTATGTTGTTTCATACATAGAAGTTGTTGGTTTTTATTTTATGGACCGTAATTTTTATTTGTCGTACAAGGTAATTAGAAAAAACATAATCATAAGGTTTTTATTGGGATGATATCAACAATTTTAACATAATTACAATGTTGTTTGAAATTGCCTTCTCCTAAGGATTTGTGCCCTCTTGTCTC
Organism: Helicoverpa zea x Helicoverpa armigera; assembly: GCA_033682625.1. Classification (NCBI taxonomy): domain Eukaryota; kingdom Metazoa; phylum Arthropoda; class Insecta; order Lepidoptera; family Noctuidae; genus Helicoverpa; species Helicoverpa zea x Helicoverpa armigera. Next base: position 10,004,206 of record JAWIIS010000049.1, on the reverse strand, counting down.
CTACATTGTAACGTCCGTTAATTTCAACGATTTCTTGCTAATTGCTGATTTCCTAATTAATCACAAGAGAGTTATTTGATTAATAGGCCTCCGAAGGCGCTGCGAGGGGGTGTAGAGCAGAAAGAGGGGAGGGGGGTATGATTTAGCGATTTTACTCAAAAGACGCCACTTCAGTTTACATTTTCGGGGACTAATTAATAAGTACGAAAGTGTCAAGTTCGAACGTTAAGAAACTTGCGTTATTTTTAAGAAGTTGTTTTTTATTTAAGATTTTTTTGTAAAATAGCGGTCGTAGCGGAATTTTACTAGCGTCGTCGGCGCTGTCAAACTTTAAGGTTCTTGAAATAAGTTCCTTTTTATTTTCGAAGTTAGTTCTACAACTTACTTAAAACTTATATTTTCGACTTCGTAAAACCATTGACACATCTCTATGCGTGACGTCACGAGCGATATAAATAATTAATTACATTAAACTGGAAGAGAATCCAAAAGCAAAGTCAGCCATGCCTCTTCGCTTTTGAATAAACCAGCTCCGAACTCCAATTATGTTAAAAGCTAATTACGTTTAAGTACCCGGTAATTATTGAACAGAAATTCGAGTATCTTTACTGAAGAAGAAAGCAGGTACACGTGAAAGAAAGAAAGATCCAATGCAAACCGTGAGATCTAAATACTTAATTCTAATACGAGCAAATATACGGCAAACAACAAGAAAACAGTTAAAGTGAGTGCAAAATAAAACTTTGTCAAAAAATCACGCGTGATATCCAAATGGAAATGGAAAAAGCCAGCTGATACTGGGACGTACGGGGAGTGGAAACTGCAAAGGACTCAAAAGGGCCTCAGGCCACAGGCCAACGCCGGGACATGGCCCGGCCGCCCCCGCAGTGGCCTTGCGGGGGCGAAGAAACGAGGCCTTACAGATGTTTGGGAGAAATTTGTTACCAAAGGTGTTTGTTGGGGATGTGGAGGTGATTGGGGTTATAGTGGGGGTTTGAAAGTGGACATTAACAGTTCGGAGTATACGGGTTATAGATATTGTTATAGTAAGCCTGGGTACAGACAGAAGGCCCGGTCCTGCGAGGACGCGAGGTTCATTCATATCAACTTCGTGTTGCTGGCCGAGGTGAAACATTTTGAAAAGGTGAGTTTTTACAATATTTTCAATTTAGGTACTTCATATCAAAGTTACATAATATAACTGATTACTTATTCGATTTATTGATTACTAAACAAACTAAAATTAGCAATTAACCGAACAAATACGAGGTAAACACATCATGAAAATTACAATAACGCAATCAAACATTAATTTCATCCCTTAAAATATTCACTTGCGGCTCACCCTAATTCGTTACACTCAGCGTAATTTCAACCTTAATTCCTAGGAATATGGTTGATATTTGACTGGATGTAGGTTTGACGGTAATTAGATGTAAAGCAGGTTCAAAGCATGACACAGTTATGGTGAATGCGGGCGGGTATAACCGGGTATAACCGGGTAGAACCGGAGGTATTAATTAACTTTGTCCCTAAGAGGCTAGGCGCGATGTTTGTCGACTTTGAAGGGAATGTTGCAATGTCGGTTATTACGTAGTTAGGTTTATGGGGTAAATTCAGAGGGGAAGGGTCAAGAGGTTTGTTTTTAACCTAGTTTTTTGAGCCACTTTCATGGCACTCGGCTTATTTATTAAAAAAAATATATCGAAGTTGCAATGGATTTGTAACCCGAGTGTTTGTTAGCTGCTGTCATATATATATTTACTGGTGTTTAATTTCCTTTTATTTACCTACATAAGTTTAATATTAAAATTGCCAATTTTAACGAAAATCATAATTTCCATTTCACCAATTTCGTCATAATTTTCATTCCTAATCAAAAATATCATCAGGTAGGCAATTTGGTCCGTCATCGAGTTAAGGGCAGTTCACACACTGTAAGCAGAGCGTTTAATTTCGTGAACGCAGCGTGGAGCCCGCGGACGTTGGCGGCACGCCGGCGGCACGCTCGCCACTTGATTGAGATAACGCGATTACTCGCCGCGGACGCTGCGACTAATTTGTCGAGTTGGATCGTCTGAGTTGGTAGCGTAGATTTTTTTGCAGAATTTTATTTTGTATATTTAGTTAGGTACCATGTTTTTTTGGTAGCAATTCTATATTTTTGCTAAGTGCTCCGCTGTTATACAAGAGTGGTGTTAGTGGGGTCACGCAATAGCTCGATACACAGCAGATCTTCCTTTATCTAATATCAGGTTGTTCCCCGTAGTTGCACGAACAACCCGTAAATACCCCGCAACCGGGTAAAGTAGCCTATATTGTCCTTTTTCAGACTCATGAAATTCTGTGTACCTCATTCAAATCAGTTGAGTAGTTATGGCATGAAAGCGTGACAGACAGGCAATTAAGTTCGCATTAATATAAAACTTATTAGTAAAAATTGGAATTTCCTCCTTACACATTTTAGTAAGAAAATAATTTCCCCTATTTTCATCCAACTGTCTCCAGAATCTCACCTTGAAGCTTTCATACAAAAACAGTTGGTTCTCCCGCCATTAATCACGTCACACGTTTCTATTTAATATGCGAAGTACATAGCTGTGACGTCATCGTATAGTGTGTATGTGTGAGTGAGGACGAGAATATGCTCCCTGTGTATTACGTAATATGAAGCTGAGGGTAGGTTAGATAATCATGTAGAAGTCAAAAGTGTTTAAGTTGAAGATAATGAACTTATAGAAGATATTCTAAAAGTCCCACGGAGAAAGCACAAGCAAATCAGTGTATGTAAAACTAATCCAAAATCCTCCAATATGGAACTTAAAATATTCTATCAATCAAAAGAAGAAGACTTTTTTCTCATCTTAAAGAATACAGACACAATATATACATTAGTTACTAAAAGAGACTACCTCTAAATAAGCCAATAAGCAAAATAATATTTCCCCAGTCACTTTTACGAGAAATGGCTTCAATAATTCCCTGTAAATAGAATTTATATTCAAGTGTCTGAGTGTCTGGAGTGTCGGTATGCAATAGTAATGGTACGTGCAACCTGAGAGCGACGTGACTGGTTTTATCCGGTTATAGGATTGTGCAGGGATATGCAGAAGTCCATAGATGTGCACTTTGTTTATAAACCTTGTTGATTTTGTCTTACGGTGGATTTCAATAAAATCCTATCCCTAGGTTATATTATATTATCCTATTATATTATCCTATCCCTATTGATATTAGAAGTTAGCACGCTAGTTATTTTCTGGATTATCAAACTTATATTCTAGTTCTTACGCGGCCTATAACTTTGAATTACCTTCTTTATGTACAATTTTTTTATTTTTATTAGGAGTCGAACTTAGATACACAATAAACACATTCAGAATCATGGAGCTTCTGTTCTTCCTTATCCTGTTTTCGCAACCGCCAGCCGGTGCGATCTAGATTAGACCGGATAAAAAGACAGCTGAATTATTAGTCTCGGTATGTAGGAACAGTTTGTCTGGAAGACGTATTAACTTGTCTATGTGTGGATTATGGAGCTCCATCGAAGATAGATGAGCTAACCAATAACACAGTAAAACACTTTGAAAATATTGAAGTAACGAAGTAATCCAACTCTTTTATCATTTGTGATTCAAATTGTTAAAATGCCTACTTGTGTAGATTCTACTTTTAGGAGAATTGTAGAAGCGCAAAGTGTTAGCTAAAAATTGCTCTATTGTAAACGTGCATATACTTTATTGGGGCTATGCTATAACACTGAACATTGACGAGACCATTCTTAGCGCTTACGAAAAAATCAAGTATGTCATTTCTGCTACCAGCTATTCAGAAACAAGTATAATACTAAAATGATTAAAATTATAAGGCGCTGAATAAGATCCTGCAGAGATATCCAAGTTAATACAAGTCAAAACAAAACACGAAACAATAGCAGAAACATTATCCTTCCATTTCGACACTTGGATGTCTGCCCACCCTCACTTAACTAAGCAACAGATAACTTATCCCACTTATCTAACGAAGACGTCACAGTAGCAAGTTTCAGGTGTATCTGGCCCACTTTGAGAGATATTAAGTTTATTCTAAGTTACGTTGGAATTTGTGGCTACCCGTGGAAGATGCTTGTCATATTTAGCGGTTTTATCGTCTCTGTTAAATGTTACTTCATTTTCAACGTCTGCTGTGGTTTTATTTGTATCTTTAAGTACTTCTTAAACTATGTTTTCCTCCACTTTGTAGCTTCTTCTTGTTTGTTTTGTTGTCATTGAAAATTCCACAATTAAATCAGTTCTCCTCAGTTGGGTCACCGTACTCTTCCACATCGCCGACCCCAGTTTCCTCTAAAACTGTAATTACTTTAAACTAACCTTCAACCACAGGATTCCTTTAAATATTTCCGCTCAAACGAACTACAAAGTTAAACTAGATGTTTAAAAAGAAATTTCAATTCGATGCAATAGGTGAGCTAAGAAAGTTGTAAAACTAACAAAAGCGAACGTTGTAACGAGTGAGCGAGCAAAGAGAGTTAGGGTGGCGCCACATCGCTGACGTTCGCGATTTTTTATCGAATTCAAATGCATTCGGGTGAGAACGTAAAGTGAGTTTAAGATTTCAGTAGCTGTAAAACTGGTCAGCCATTGGAATTAAAGTAACTTTCTAAGATATAAAATCTGGATTTGAAATACGTCTCCAATTTGGCCAAATAATTATCAATTCACATGTAATATTAACAAAATACATAACAGAAAATCCCAAATCTTTTTCGAGTGTTTACTTAGTATTTCCAAGTGCATTTCTAGCCAAAAAGCCTGCACATCCAAGTGTGGGGACACCTTAACTGAGCTCCAGTGGAGCGCAACCGCGACGGGTCGTTATCGCAGGTGGCCGGCCCGGTTATATCCGCCTAAATCCGGTTACAACCCGGTTACCAGCCGGGGATTACTCGCTTGATCCGGTTCCCGGTACCACAGTCGTTTGCAACTTGATTTATTCACTTGGCTGTACCAAGTTTTTTTACTAATGTATTTCCCTTTTTCCGATTTTGGATTATGCTTGATGTATGTTTGTATTTCTGATGGGGTCTGAAATGTAGGCTATGGGAGATGAAGGCAGCTAAATCATATGAAATTGGCTCGGCTTAATGATGCTTTGTCTAAACGATTTTGAAGGGACGTGAGTGAAATTTTAACTGGATTAAATCGACTGTGTGGTGAATTTTAATGGATGTTATTTCAGCGTGTGTATGTTCTTTAATCAAGTTTTCCATAATAAGGTAGTAATTAACTAGCAAGTGGGACAATCGCACTGTTATGCAATGTTGCGCCTCAGCCTCAATTTCTAATCTATCAACAATAACTTGAAACGTTTTGTGTTTCAATAATATTTCCAGCAATAAAACCAAAAATGGCCTCCCATAACCAATTAATCCCAAACCTCCCAGCCTACTAATTTCTAAATTAGATTATCCAAATGCATTGCTGTGACAAATATGATTATTGCGAGCATAAATTGTACAAACGCTAATTGTTTCAAGCAAAAACTGGACGCCATTTTATCATGTTGTTACCCGTTGTAATTGGTTCTAACCGGTTTAATCCGGTCGTCATCTTTTTAATTGTCACTAATATGATTATGATTTGCGGACGGTGGTTGTTTTTTTATTAATAGGTTTTTTCTCTTATTTACATTTTATTTTTCCCTATATATCAACTGAGCCTGACTCATTTCAATAAACATCGTTTCTTGTAAATCTTAGTACACCATCTGTGTAGCCTTCCGCTTTCATTTTAATTATAAATAATTTATTGTGCTCTTTGAATATTTATTGCCCATCTTCGTATTTTTCCGTCATGTTTTTGCAATTTCAATTAAAAAAGACTTTGAATTTCCAAAAATCACCATGGCTAAGACAAGATAATTTATTTTAATTACGGGTTCCTATACAGATATCAGTCCTTTTTTAATAGGATTTACCGAAAATGACTGCAGCAATTTTTCTTTAGGGAGTTTCAACATTATTTCTGTCTACCAAAACATGCTCTGTTTCCCCGTCATCAATAATGAAATCCTTAACCTCCCATCAACCACCTGTCGCTTACCCCTAAACCCATGACCAAAATTTTACTATTCAAACCGCGTTTAGATCCTAATCAAACTCAGCCTAATGTGTCCGGTCAATTTGCAACTACTTACACTTGACGCCCGGCTCCACCCGGGTGTGCCCGGGCATCACGGCTCTGTTGGACATTATAATTTGTTCCGGGACATATAAGTACGTGACACTCGTGTTTTGAATAAATCCTCGTTTAAATGTTATCGCTGGGTTTTCTAATTCACATTCGTGCTGAATTTTGGGATGATTCTGTGAGGCCAATTTGATTTATAGTTAAATCCTGTTATCCTGTGTGTTTGAAGGTTTAAGTGGCGGGTGGACGCTTTTAATCTGACCTTGTTTAAATTTTGACGATTGTGAACGTGTTTGTGAATTCAGGTTGAGTAGATTCTTGATTTAGTGGTGTTATGTGCTCAATGTTTCTAACAGCACATTGTAATGTTTAACTTAATGTTTTCAGCATCCCTTATTAATATGAGATCATACATATCATTGACTTTTTTCCATGTAACCAGCCCTAATCAAGTATGGAAACGATTGCCATGCAACCAGTATCATAATCCCCTTTGCCGTTATAGAGACACATATAGTAAGCTAAGCTATCGTCTGTAGCGACACGACATAACATAAGCTCACCACTAACTACACCATGCAGTGCAAGTACACAGATTTCATTCCCAACTTCACAAACTGCCGTTTGAACAAAGTTACATGTTGGTCAAGCAATCGTCAACAACTGAACACATTTCCATACAAACTTGTGTATTTATAGTAAGTGTAGTTTAAATGTCATCTGCCTAGCCTTTTCGCACTTATGATGCAGAAGAGTACTTTAGTGTTTTACAAGGATCGACTGCCTTTATGACACCTTCAAACCTAGTTACCTGGACAACCAGAAACCCCATGGCGAGACTGGTAGACAGATTTCTGACTATTCATAACGAATGGTGGTGACTCACCAATTTAAAGTTCCTTTCAGGACATCATGACAAGACGGTCACCCATCCACGGGCTAACCACGCCAAGAGCTACTTAACCTTATGATCAATATACAAGGGTAGCTGTTATTTAGTGACAAGCTAAAGTGACGAGTGTAAGAGCCAGTATTAAGTATAAGCTACCAGTAGGCCGGCGGAGTGTATCAATTTAACGATACGACCCGGCAGGTTAGCGCGCACCTGTGCCTCTCAGAGACTAGGCGCGCGTTTTATGCCTAACTGGATATTGAAGCAATTTATTGATGTTGTTTAAATGTTTTAGTTTTTGATTGGCTGTTTATTTTAAAGGAACAGTTAAAAGATATATGAAGGAACAAATACGACGTGTGACGAGTGAGAAACAAATTAATTACTGTCACGCTATTTATTTAATGAACTCGCTTGCAAAAATGTGTTTAAGTATCTACGGCATTCCCAAGGGACAATATAAAAAAATTAAGGACAATGAAATTAATTAATTTAATAAAAGACACAATTTTAATATAATAAATTCATAATTCAATCAAACCACAAACCCATTCAAGCGAAACTCCTTATAAAACTGTAACCAAACCAAGAACTTGAGAAAGTTAGCGCGTCTACATAATAATCTTTGTTCATAACAAGCTGAATAAAAGTACTTAAGTAAATCTGGCAGGTAATAAATCTTTGAGGACCAGGTAAGACGGGGAAGACGAATCGCCCCCTATCGGTATAATGAAGTGTTGCAGTATTAAATGTACCTAGGGGAAACTCATATTTTCTCGACCTTTAGATACAGGCTAAAATGTTATCTGATATTCTTGTAATTGCATATTCATTACGACTTATAAATATGAATTAGGGAAAATGGGAACTTGAGTTTCTTTTACATTTTTTTATACCTTTTTAAATAGTACGACCGATGTTTTTCCTATTATAAAGTGAAAGACTATGCGTGAAACTATACATAGCTTGTAAATGGCCCTTAGAAACTAAAAGATATTTTTTGGTTCAAGTTTTCGAAACTTTCCATAAATCCTTCTACCTAAAAATGTAAATATTGTATCTTTTTAGGATTTAATAGAATTGTCTCATCTTAGAGCTTGTTATTGGAAAGTAAGTTGGTAAATTTCCCCCGGGCATGAAATTTGGAGCGCGGGGACCAAATAAATAATGAGTATAGAGATAAACAGCTTTTTGTCAAAGAGAATTTGTATAAGTACTTCCAATATTTAACGAAGTACTTTAGAGAATAAATTATGTACAATAACATTTAAAAAATACGGCTTTCAATACAAATCTTTAAGTACGAAAAAATATAAGTCATATTACACCACATTGACGTAAAATTGGGCAAATTTTAAATGAACATTTATTAAATAATGCAAGTAACTTTATTACTTACTGAATAGCTTAATATTTTACGAGAAAAACAGTAAAAAGACTTTAAATTAAGGCAGGCCAACATATGCATAATACTTATTGAAAATAATGGCTCCATAACCTGCATTTTAACATTGCAAAATATTTTGCTACGTGGACATAAAATAATAAGCGCCTCAAGTAGCCACATTTCAAGATACTCGCTGAAGATATTTCATAATATTGTAACAAAGTATCCGAAGTATTGCTATTGCTAAGAGTATTTTTTAAATCATTTCATCATTCTCCGAGCCTTTTCCCAATCATGTTGGGGTCGGCTTCCAGTCTAACCCGATTCAGCTGAGTACCAGTGCTTTACAAGAAGCGACTGCCTATCTGACCTCCTCAACCCAGTTACCCGGGCAACCCGATACCCCTTGGTTAGACTGGTGTCAGACTTACTGGCTTCTGACTACCCGTAACGACTGCCAAGGATGTTCAATGACAGCCGGGACCTACAGTTTAACGTGCCATCCGAAACACAGCCAATGGTGTCTAAGATATACTTAGAAAGTACATACAAACTTAGAAAAGTTGCATTGGTACTTGCCTGACCTGGGATCGAACCCGCGCCCTCGTACTTGAGGTTGGTCCTTTACCCACTAGGCCACCACGACTTTTTATTTTTTAAAGAGAATCTTTTATATTGCAAGGGGATACTGTCGACAGATTCCGAATATTTACGAAACAAATTCTTGTAATTACAAGCAGGTCAAAGAAGTTATTTCTTTATATTTTGTTCAGGTATTTTTATTAAACTGATACGTATTTTAGATATAAGTACCACAGTCAACATCTCTCTTACTAAAGGGTTTTTACGTGTGTCTTTATGATACTGTTTGAAATATTTTCACGTATGTGGCAATATGCAGATTTTTTTTGTTTTGTTTATTAACTTCATAGAAACATAATAAAATAAATCTTAACAAATCACAGCGAGAATTATAAACCGCCAACCGTATCAGTATCCAGTTAAACTAACAAACAGTAACAGTCACAGTAAACCGAATTCAATAGCAGAAATCCGGTTAAAAATGTTTAAAATGGCCAAGTTTTTTCAACCGCCACTGTAATCAACGAACAGTTGGACAATACAAACATTTGTACATAACGAATTTTTAATTAATTCTCGATTGAATTTTATTGAATTTTGCTACGTTTTGCGAATGTGAATGATTTAAACCGATTGATATTGAACTGTAACGATTTTAAACGATTGGTAACTGCGAATCTCGTTATGAATGGTATTATCGACAGTTTAATCCGGTTTCCGTGGCTGTATGATTTTATTCCTTTGCTTGCCCGCGATGAATTCAAAGTGGTCAATTATTTTGGCCTGATGTGTATGACTTATATTTTTTTATTTAGATTTATTTTACATTTAATATTACTCTGAACTGAAGTTCCCATGGATATTTAATTAAGTTTACTTGGAAGTGGAGTTAAAGTCCAAGAGTACTAAATTATAATTGTTTTACGCGTTCAGTAATAAAATAAGGCATCATAATTGCGTGAAGGGTCGTAACTTAGTTTTAAGAAGTTAGTTCAGTTTGTTCGTGAACTCCCGCAGGGGACAAACGGCGGTTCCCATACTTCGTTTATATAGCTAAGGGTGGATGATCTTTGAATCAAAATAGAGATTTATAGAAAATAAAAAGAGAAAGAAATTACTTCATAATTTTAGATTATAGAACTTTCTATTCAGGTGTGAATTTAGTGTATTTAGCAGTTTAAAACTATTCTTTATTTATTTACTTTTTAAATTATGTTTATTAAGAGTTCCTTTGAGTATGATTTCTAATATTCCGATTTTTTTTATTTACTTTAACCCCACCTACCTTGAATACAAAACCCAATTTTCTTCACCTTGCTTTGCATGACAAGCAACATTACTTATCCCTTACAGCTGATTTGAACCCTATCGATTATCCCTACGTGGAAATAACAAAGGCGAATCATAGCATTAGGCCGCCCTTATTATAATAAACCCTTGATATTATATTATAAGGGCTGCGCGTGAGGCGGCGATAGCTTGAGTAAACAACATCAATATTGTTGGGGTTGTCGTCGCTAGGGGTGGGCCCGTTGGGTGTTGGAGTATCGATATTTCGATGTATTAACTTACGTAGTGTTCGTTGATGTAGTGCTTCTTGTTACAGTTAAAATTGAGAGTTATTAAATCTGGGAAATCTTTTTAGAAATTATAGTTCAATGTAGTTATAATAACTTCGGTACTTCGTGCCGCCGTTACGTACCTAAAGTACCGTAGAGAGTATGAAATTGTAAGGTTATATTTAGGGAAAATATCGGAACTTTCAGAGACTAATTGTTTGCATAACATTTGAATTTATTTATTTCCAAATATACTTAACGGTATATTTGCTAGTTTTTTTGTTCTTTGTATCGCTTTAAATGAGTGAGTTTCGACATAATTCTATCGACATTTCCGACCACTACGCTATCGTGCTCGGGTCAGCCACTAGGTAAGCTGTATGCATAGTCCTCCACGTCGCTTATTACTACAACCTTCCTCATATGGTACACGTTTAGTAATTAGAAGTGCCAAATAATATGTATACAAGAGATATTTTAAAAGTAGCAAAGACAGCGAATGCAGATGAATTATTAAAGAAAGAATTTAAGAAACTGTTAAACTTTTAATCAAGTGTTTATAGCTAAAAATCTACACATTAATAGCTTACCTACCAGTTAGTCTAAAACCTTATGCTGTTATTTAATGTTGTCGTACTTCAAGAAACTTATGAAATTATAACATTTCCAACTACCCAAGATTTTTGGCCTTCAGTGTATTACTAAATACACTTATTCTTTTTGATAACCCACTATTAATTGACCGCGTAATCCATTGTTCTATTACAAGCACACATTCCCCGACGCCCAAATCCTTCAATCCGTCAATAGTACATTGAGTAAGCAGGCGTGTTTGTGTTACAAGTTACACGGCGATCAGTTATTCATGAGTTAACTAACTGCCGGTCAATAATTAAACTTGTTGTTTGATCCGGCCCGGGTAAACAGTTTGTGGTTTACGTATTACTGCCTAAACTTGTTCGAACAATGGGGATTTGTGTGTGGAAGTAATTATTTTTATGTTGGTTTGTAAATGTAGAAGTCGTCATCGTATTATTTATTCAGCCTTCTCTTGATAAATTCATTTTTTTCTTAGGTGCATATAATTATGTTCATGCCAAAACAAATTGCAGTATGTTAAGGTCCGAATATATTATGAATAGGAGGGTGTGAAGAGAGAAAGCATCCTGCACCGAAAAACATTTTTTTTTGTGAAATTGCATAGATATAATATCGCAATATTCTTATCTACAAATCAAAACCAAAAATAACTTCATCATAACCTAAGGCCCGAAAACAAACGAGCGACTAGTCGCAAAACCTACAGCAATAAGTGTCGACAATTTGGTCGCAGTGCTAAGCGACAGCATTGGTAAAGTCGCACAAATAGACCACTTATGTCTGCTGTGAAAGCTACTTTAACTGAATCTCTTTACTACAGGAGCTGGGAATGCTAGGCGATGCCATAGCTATAAGTTATTGTGCAATTAGTGGGAGCTATTTAGAAAACAAGCCAGATTTTCACCGTCTTTAAATATTTCTGGTGGCTTTTAATTTTTAGGGCAGAAAGATACCCAAGAAGTTATATACGACGAATAAGATTCAAATACGGTTGAAATAGGATAAGATAAAATTCAGTATAGGCGAGAAAAATGTGATGTTAAATAAGTAAGCATGACTGTTAATGGATTTGGGAGCTATCTAGAACGGGTATTTGATACCGAACTTAAGCTATGAATATCCGAAAAAGAAATTCATAAAGTCCTAACAAAACATAGCTCCTGTCCAATCCTAAAGTACCGACATTGTTCGCCTCGCTTTCACATAGGACGAGACCTAGGCTATGACATATCTGTGTTTTTATGAAATCACAGCATGAATAATACATGGCATAGCATTACCGCGGCGTAGCTTCAGTAATAGGACTCTGTTCGTTTTGTTACAATGCGGGTGAAAAGAAAATATCACCGCTCTGTACTACAAGTTCATTATGAAAATGGATTTTTCTATTTGATATTTCTGTTCGATTGGTTTGTTCTTGTGGCTATTGGTGGGTGATTTTTAAGTTTATGTATTTGCGGTTGTCATCTACCTCGATCCGAATTAATATCAGAATGTTGAACTGCGATGAACTTTAACGTATATAAAGAAGAAAATGTAATATACGTATATAAAGAAGAAAATGTAATTGCGAAAAAATTACGTACCTTCGATACGTTTACCTACGATAAAAGCGTCTAACTTATGTCAATTCTGAATTTTAGTTGAACATTATCTGCTGCATTATCCGCGAACATTGGCGTCGATATACAGGGTTATAGGTAACACACTGGCAACCTCTCGGGACCGTATCACTAATATCATAAACTAAAACTTTTGTTCTATGACTTTTAATAATTCTCAGATTTTAGTTCATCAAAATTCAAAATTTACGAAGTCTATGGGAAGCAAAAGAGAGTGCTAGTTAGGTAAACAGTAGTACAAAAGACAGCGGAGGGGAGCGGGGCTCGGGCGGCGGCGGGGGAGCGTTTGAACTTGACCTATTTACGAGCGGCCGTCAGTCGTTTTTATGCGCCCGCGTCGTGTCATACGTGTCCTTGTAGCGAAATTCGGTTGTGCGAACGTAAATTATCTTTACAGTATGGCGTATCGATATTCAAATGTCGAGTACACTGAAATGGTGCGAATGCTTGCTAGGTGTGATGACAATGTTTCGGAGGCCTGTCGCCAATACGCCATACGATTCCCAAACATCTCTACACCTCGCTGAGTAACAATGCTAGCCGCCACACAGCGGTTACGAGATTACGGGCAATTCCGGCATGCCATCAGGGATAGTGGTCGTCCACCGAGGCACACAGTACGTGAAGAAGACGATATTTTTTTTATTTGACTTGTTACCAATTCAAAAGTATGACTAGGTACGAGAATAGTGCGCGGGAGGTGTGGGTAGGTAAAGATCTTGCATTCATTCTAAAAGTGCAAACCCTCTACGCCAAACGAATTCATTGTAATGTGTGATAATCTCGACTCGTCCACACACTCTAAGGTCGACTAATCGCTCGACTGGTTTCGATCGGGCCATTAGTTGGTGAAGAAATGGTGGGGGCGTGCAAATTTTATCACTATAGCAAAATAGAGTTGAAATGTGTTAGATAGAACAATGAAATCTTGTAGGTTTTTTTTTGGCAAATGTATTATGTTTTATAAAAAGTCATAGAACAAAAGTTGTAGTTTATGATGTTAGTAATACAGTCCTGCAAGGTTGCCAGTGTGTTACCAATAACCCTGTATATAACTATATACAAATGCATTATATATAAGTATGCCTATCTCGTCATCGATACAATACCGAATTAAAACCAAACCCTAACCAATCTCCTTCATTGTTCCAGGACCTTCAATCAGAGATCGAGACACACCGCGATGTGTACGCCTCACTCACGGGGACAGGACGCCGACTCCTCGGCTCCCTGTCCTCGCAGGAGGATGCCGTCATGCTGCAGAGGAGGCTCGATGAGATGAACCAGAGATGGCACCATCTCAAGTCCAAGAGTATGGCTATCAGGTTAGTACTGTCAGAGATTGTGTTTGTAACATGTTGACCCAAAGGCTGTTTGAAGTATATGATGGATGATGACGTAGATGGATTCCTTACCTATTTACGCTATATTCGTCATCATCATTCTCCTGCCCTTACTTATCCCAAATTTTTTGGGGGGTCGGCAAAATCTCTTTACACTATATTATAAAGCTAAACGGTTAGTTTGTCTTTTTGCTTGAACGCTATGAACTACTGGTCCTTTTGATAATTCTGAGAGAATTATTAAATTATACCTGCAAATTATATATTAGATAGCCCATTTATCAAGGAAGGCTGGTGTTCTAATTTAATTTATTGGGTTCTAAGTACTGGTACAAGTACTGAGTAAATAAGAGAACATGCAGAAGATAGAGTTTTACATAAAATGTCATCAGTTGATAACGTTAAAAATATGTACAACAAATGAGTGAAAACCAGTACAATCGTTTATTTTATTCAAAGAAAAACTCATGTCAAACAATCGCACAGTTTCGCGCCAAACGGCAATCTGTCATTCACGTATGACGTTTAAAAATGTTCGTTTGGAAACGTTCCGAGTTCCAACGTAATGAAAAACTGAGGTTTAAACATAACAAATTGCTTTCAGTTTTAAACGGTTGCTTCTTTGTGCTTCGTAGTTTAATATTTTAACTATACATAACTCTGTCCATATTTATTTGGATTTTAATATACTGAATACTGAGTACTTTAAGACAAACATTAACCGTCGTACCACGTTGAAATAAGGTCCGTTTTGCAGCCACCCTTTATTAGACAAGAGTTCAACAGATATTTAACATTTTGTAGTAGGTAAGGCTGTGACAATTTAACAACATACCAACCACAAAACATCATAACTCCCAATACGCAACATCAGAAATTATACTGATCATACGCCACGCCACGCCACGCCACGCAACGGAGATCCTAAAACAATCAATATATCGTGTAAGCCAATAACAGGCCGTTACCGGAGGCAATCGGCACTGCAACCGTCGCACGACTGGTTGCTAAATCAATTACGTCACTGGTTTCTCGTCTTAATTGCTATTAATGTGCCGAATTGCGCATATGCTGTGACAGTTGCTAGTACGTGTAGTTGGATGTACAATCTTGATCGTTTTTTCGACAAAAGTGATCAGAGCATCATTAGAGTAGTAGGATCAAGAAGTCTCAAACAGATATCGATAGTTCGTATTAGTAAAAAAAAATATAAAACAGTTGGCTAACTTAATTTCAATGCTTTTGCCGTGGTCTAATTGTGTTTCCATAATAAACTTCGTGTAGCCGTAAAATAATGTACCTAACACCTTCGGATTTAAATAAATACACCTCTAAAATTCGAACCACAAAAGCCAACAAAGCTAAAAATGGAATATGCATTTATGTGCAAGCCATTTGCCATAGAAAGTTCTCAAACTACCCGCAACCTTCCGAACTAAAAGTAGAAAATGAAACTCATTTTGCTGGACCAGGAATTAATTTGCAAAGTGTCACAACATCGCGCTGCGTCGATGGAGAGGTGGGGGGGGGAGTTTACAACTCTTCAACCCCCCCCTCAACAAATTGTATACACTTACTGCTGAAGGTTTTTGATAGGGAATAAATTGGAGAGCTAATTCTATTTGGGATAGATCGATCTTCGGATAAGGTTTGTGGCAGGGGGTATTAAGCAATTATTTGCTTACTTATTTTGTAAATTGGTTTTAGGGTTGGTAGCAGACAGTTCTATAAAAATTTAATCATCCGGCTTATCGTTTTCATTAATAGGAAATCCGATGGCCAGATGGTAGCCGGGAAGTATTGTAAATATATTTAATACTCTAGCTGTTCCACTCAGTTTTATCTTCGTCCTGGGGAAATTTATTCCCGTACTCGGATAAAACATAGCCTATATTCAGAGTAGATATTGTACCTCCCAACAGTGAAAGAATTATTCGACTCCGCTCAGTAGTTGCGGAGCCTATTCGGTTCAAACAATCAAATATTTCCTCTTTATATATATGAGTATGGAAAAGTACTTTAAATCCTTCAAAATAAGACAGGAAAGCTTAAAATTAACCCTGAAGCTGCACTCGCACGTGGGACGTTAAAAAGTTGGACGTATTTACAGACGATGAACAAAAACAGGCCATTAAGTATTATTTATGGTGTTGGCAAACATGGCGACTACCACGTGAGTAATACGGGAAATATGGCGTTTTATAAGTATGAATGATGGGGTTTTATATAACCTGATTAAATGCATAGTGTAATTTGATTAGATGGAAGGATAAAAATAGATATTCAATAATTATATTTATAATTTTATAAAAATATCATAAAATTATTATTTCGTCTCATAAATCCATACTTATATAAATTCAAAATAGATGCGATAGTAGCTCAACCGATTTATTTGATATTCATTACCCAGATAGCCTAAGAGCTTAAGACAATTTTTATCCGGATGCGGGAAGTAGAGTCTGTATGATGCGGTAAGAACTGCTGGGAACAGCTAATATGTTTAATATTTCAATAGAAATTCGAATACAAAACTATTCATTTCAATTAAAACCGAAGTTCTACAAATGCGTCTATTACATCAATCAAAACATTTAGGCCAATCTTTTAAACTAAAACCATTCTTTCCTTTTCCGATATTAAAACTATTAATATTGCTCTCTCTAGCGCTAAAAGGGTTGACGGGACTCACTGTTGTCAATTAACACAAAATTAGATATTCACTTTGTCGAAGGAATTTATGAACTAAAAGTTACTTTCAGAGTATTATTTTAAGAGGTACCTTTCTTTTGAGAAAGGTAGGCGTTCTCAAAATATCTATTATTGTATAAAGGGACACTGTTATAGATATTATCAAGCAGTAATTGAGTTTGGTGCTTGTGGCGATGATAATATAATTTATAGTAAAAGGATATTGAAGGCAAGATGGAGTGTTTTAGGAAGACCTATCAGATTGGTTCTTGTTTACGATCAGAGATTACAACTGGTGCACGGAAATAATAAGCAATAGATTCACAAGTATCAAGTTGTTATGGTCACTCTATAAATAAAGTGCGGTTGGACACAACTGTCACTTTTACGAGTACATGGAATAAAATAGTGCTAGGATTGTCTGAAAATGCAATTTTAACTGGAGAAGTTTATTACTCATTTTTAATTTGGTTCAGAAAGTAATATGGTTGATTAAACATTCTAAACTCATAGTACGGTTAATGAAAAAGGCACCTACGTTAAATGAACGATATCCAATTAAATGAGAAGTGCAAACAAGTAGATTTATTTGCAAACGGTACCGATCGCTGGCTCCATAAATAATCCTTCGGTAAAAAATTAAATTTTCGCCTGTGTAACGGTCATTCGTAATAAAGGCGGCCATTTTATGTGTTGAGCCAGGAAAACAGCGTGCAGGTGAATTTTATTCAAGTGGGGAAAATTCATGAAACATAAAATTCATTCATTCATCAATTCATACAATTAAAATTCATGAAACATGAATTTTAATTAAAAGTGAAACTTGATTGGCCAAAATAACATAAGCTAGTCCTATTATGCCGTTGCTATGACATAGACTTCTCTAGGTATGTGATTTAAAGAGTCTATTGAAAATTGATTATGATATCAAAAATATACCTACTAAGAATCCATGCCGTGGGTATGAAAATGAGATCAGTAAGTTGGAAAAATCTCGACGCGTTTTTCCTCTCGCACTTCTAGTGGCCCCACCGATCAGTGAATTAATCATTCAAACTTAACGACGTGTAATAAATCTGAAGTTTCCCCGTCGGGGAATCGAACCGTCGACTGTTCGTACTCAATTATGATGTGCCATCTATGTAAATTATATTTGCTTTTGTTTAGCTGTGTTTTCATGTTAATTCGATCGTATTTTTCTGCTTTGGTAGAAGGGTAGCTATATGCAAAGCTTTTTATATAGAATGGATTAAAAGGTAGGTATACGATTAACATATCAAACGCCATTTGTGCTTTAAAACAGAATTTACTCAGCAAGGAACGAGGTTTTTTTTGCATTGATAAAAACTGTATAAAAATATTTTAAGCCTATATTTATTCACTGAAAAGTTGTACCCTATACGCGGTGTGTGCGGTGACAGTTATATTTTGATAGTAAAGTTGTATAATAATAATAATAACTTGGTTTTGTTGTTATGTGAGGGAAACCGTAAAAAGGCGATAAAGTGATATAAACAGGTATATAACAGAGTTTTATGTCACTAAACACCTACTGCTTATATGACACACATGCAGATTCTCTTTTATTGAGCTTGAGGCGGGGTCACGTTGTGAGCGATTAGCGGGATAGTGACTACAAAACTAGCAATTTTGTCAAGAAAAATTGGGTAATTATAAACTTTGTTGGAATAGACTTATACTGAAAAAAAAACATTACGGGAAAATGCAGCAGAAAGATAAAATCGACTGCATTACTCCAACGTTGTACCCAGTATTTCAAATTAATTGTCTATGTGTATACTGGAGGATATTTTTATGATGTTTAAAGCCAATGCATAAACCCTATTTCTTCGTCCCAATTACGAGTCCACAGCAATTTTACAGCCAATCAGGATAGGAATCGAACCTGCTTTATAGTTCGTACCGCACAGTACTGTGGCACTTTTATCTGCACTATCGCATGTAAAGTGGGCCATAAAGTCGGCGATACAGAGAGCGCAGTGAGCAGTCACTTTAATAGCTAGATTCTTATGGTAGGGCGTTTTATGGGACATTATAGTGACTTTGAAATGGGAGATTGTCATCTCAATCTACATGTTTAGGAAGCAGTTGATCGATATTTGAATAAATCTTGAATTCTCTTACAATAACATTGACATATATAATGTCTTTTCGTGCTTAAAAAACACACTTTCACAACCTCAATTTCTTTGAAAACTCTGTGTCGTTTCACTGGTTTCAACAATTCAACATTCTATGTCCATTCTATAGAACTTAACGCGTCTATCTATCCCATATCTACTCTAAAATGTACACATATTAGACAGCAACCTCATAACTCATGCAAAACGATAATCTTATCAAAAATTAACCATGTAATGTAAATAGTCCCGGCCCGCTGTAAGCCGCTCGGTTGGTTAAACCTTTCGGTCGGTTCATGTAGAACTTATGTCCTGTGGTCGGTACACAGGTGAGCTCTGCGGTCATCCGCCCTTTGTGTGGCCCCACTGTCCTGTTTGTATCACTTTGCTGTCAAACTTTAGGGATTATGAAAGGATTCTATGGTGCTTTGAAATGGCTTGTGTTGCGTTTGGTTCTTTAGTTTTATGTAATTAAATTATTAGAATAAATAGTGTGGTTAATAAACGTCGGGATTAAATAATATTAAAATATAAGCGCGATAAAATCCGTAAAAGTAGGTTTATTTAAATAAGGAAGGTGTTGATAATTTTCTTAAGATCAGCAGTAATATTGTCGTGGCAGATTATTTTAGAAAGATCTTTTCATAAAGTCCTTTGCTATTAGCACACAACACTACCTTAAAAGTTACATACTTACTCATTTAGCGTGCATTTAGCGAGAAAATCGCAACACAAAATGCTCGCTTGTCAGAGTTTTATCAAATCCGCCTGACAGCCTCTGACATGGAATTGTAACAATGACTGCTGTGAACGCAGCAGCGGGGGTTGACGGCTTAACGTACCCTCGCACGGGGGTTTTCATGTACTTCTCTGTCCTATAGTATGCTATACTTAAGTGATAGTATACTGATTCCAAAATGAATTTGTTTCTTTACCACGCGTTGCAACGACTGACAAGTCTTGTACCAAACAAAAAAAAGAAAATTTCAGTGGGATTGAATTCACAAATATGATATTGTACATACTTACTTCCATATAAAGTTAAGTAAGTGTTTTCATGCTAACTTAGTTACGCTGTCAGCTGTGACTGAAATAAACAAATAAGGTATATATTTAGCAATCTTTAAACAAGCTACCTTTTATCCATATTGTAGGAGACAGACGCAAGTGAAACCGCAGCAAACACATAGTGAGCTTAAACCGTCTGTTGAATTGAATCTGCTTTCCATAATCATGTACAACTTAACTGACATAATTAGTTCTAGCAACACTAAGCACTAAGCATAGTAACATCGTTTACATATCACTTGTCGGCAACTTGATTATCGCCTTTGTGCTAGTTGAATATAATATAACATAACTGAACACAATGTATGTTAGTCTGTTACAAAGCAATGCTCAATCAATCATGTTTGCACTGAATATAATTCGGTATTTCTAGCAAAACTTAGTTCATCGTGTTTCGGGGATTAAATAAAAGTTCCGTGAAAGCTCTTGTGTGTTAGTAGGGATGTGCCGCAGGTGGGTGTCGATAAATTATTTTAAAATTAAAATATGGCAATTAAAATATAATTAATATATAGCAAACAAAACGTTAAATAGATGTTGTTCAGCTAATCAAAATTAACAGCAAAAATAATTTTGATAAGGAATTTTAATACATTACTATAACTTGATGACAATACATGTTTTCATTCTTAGACAACAATTCATAAATCTTACCAATCCCCAGTTTTGGCTACTTTAACACCAGTTTTACTTCACAGTAGAAATAAACTGACATCGATACTGCACTCCCAGCCCTACTGTTATCCAAAATCTCTTCGGTATCACTCGAGTCCGGGCAACGCGGCCAAATTTCAACAATTGTACTTCCTTTTGTGCCCCGGCCAAGTTTTTGAGTTATAGCCTGGCTCCCTGCTTACCTCGCTGTACTTTATACGGCTTCATTTTATTGGGGATTAGCTTTATAGCGCTCTTGCGGAATGGGGATTACAATGAAATGTTCAAGACGCTTGGATTCTAATTACTGCTCTCGATTTGCTACGGAATTTGAATGTGAAGCCTTTTTTGTGTAAGACTCATTTAAATCTCTCTTAACATAAGAGGAACGTCTTAAAATTTCAGTAAAGTCATCATCATCGTATTTATCTTGCAACCTGCTAAATACCAGTACTGAGCAATGATGGACTTTAGATAATTTTATGTGAGGGACGTTAGGGATTTTACACCTTAATATCAGACACATCATTCTGTTACAGAACGTGTGAATACCAAAACTCATTCAAAGCCGAAGTAAAAGGTTTTTATTTCATACAGACAGGTGCTAAAAAAACTTAAAGGTTATGCTTAGAAACTTAAAACATTCAAGAAACCTGCACCTTCCTTATTCCCACTTCTCTTTTGTTTTTGCACCACTTGTCCTATACTAACAGTGTCATCTCTCTTAACCACAGGAACCGCCTGGAGAGCAACGCGGAGCACTGGTCAGCTCTGCTGCTGTCTCTGCGGGAGCTCACCGAGTGGGTCATCAGGAAGGAGACGGAGCTGAACGCCCTCGCTCCACCCAGGGGTGACCTTCCTGCACTGCTTAAACAACAGGTATGAACGGCTTTCAATTTTACACTAGATTTTCTGGTTCCTAAGAATAAGAAATGGTTATTTTTGTGATTAGTAAATTGTAGTATTTGAATATAAAGCACCATATTAGGAACATCAAAAAAGTACTTACCATCTGTAAGGAAAACGTATCGTTTCATTTTTATAGGAACCAGGCATGAATCAATCAATGAATTGTCGTTGGCTTCTTCTGGACAAAGGTCGCTCAGCCAAGCAACCCAGAATTTCAGACATCCCGTATTTATATCCCGTAGTGACAAAAAATATAATCGAAATTGTAGTAGTAGATAAATGAAAGTATAATTTAACGAGCTATAGATATAGGCAGCTCTGGTGCTCAACGTGCAAAACGACGCCATTTTGGTCACAGTTCCACCACAAAATGGCGGACGGAGCAATTCGGTCAAGAGTAATTGTTTGGAGCCGGCAACTTGTTCGAAATTGCTTTAAGAGCTACTAGTAATAAACTCAGGAATACTGGATACTAAATTGTTCAGTGTGTTTGTTTTTATTACCACTGAAGCAGCTGATGGTATTTAGTTGGCTTTCGAACAAAGGTGGACTGCAATTTACGTTATTGACAATTAAATAAATGCAATGTTCTGCAAGAGATCTAAATGAAGAAGTCTTGGCTTCAATTTTATTTTGTCTGACTTTATTATATGCCCAAGCATCTCAATTAGCTTTAGGATAGAACATATTTTAAAATGCACTCAAGCATCAAGCATTAAATACAAAAAGGTGTTAAAGCTGAAATTATTAAACACCATAAAGTTCCAACCAATCCTATTAACGATAATAGATGTGCAAACTCTGGACAATGTCACAAATCGGCGCAAGAGTCAACTGTTTATACGCAACGATAAACAATTTGACCAATACTGAACCATGGATCGAGGGTAAACCACACCATGGCGTCATTTTGTGTGGAGATACACTAGCTAGTGAATTCAGAAGGGAAAATAAAATACCCACTACAATTTTTACACAGTCGCATGGTGTCTTTTCATCTTCGAATGACGAATTGGTGAACAATCTAGAATAAATATAAGAAACTTTTAGATTAGTAGGTAAATGATGTAAAATTGCTCTCAGTAGATTTAGTGTAACTATATCAGAATTGTTACTTAAAGGCGTAATTGGTACATTAGAAGTCCAAGCAAGATATAGAAAGAAACTTATAGTTACTTGTTTGCCTTTTGGGAGACGTTTTTCAGCAGTCTAATCGCACTAATTACAAATGGTACTTCTGTATGAACTTGCTGAATGACGTGAAGCAACAAAATGGCTGAGCTTAGTGGCGGGAACGTGTGGAATGTTAACAAGCGTTTAAGGGTACGGGTAATCGGCCCTAATCGAATTTTGTGGCTAATGTTCGGGAAATATGGGCTTCGGGAAGATATTTTATTAAACTAACAATGTTTTAGGAATCCCCGATGTTTGGCAACTATTCCTTAATACCTTGTAAGGAATTAGGACGTAGGTTTTAAAGTGGTTTAAATATTTTGAAACTTCTTCACTTTGGTCAAGCCTTTAACATGGCATGTAACATCAAAGAGCAACGCTGGTCCTAAAAGTTAACGCTAAAAACATGAAGACTGCTACGACATGCTTGTAACTTCATGTATCTACAAAAGAACACCAGTTAAAATTCCCCGACATTATTATACTTAATCTGAAACCTCTGTTCCAGGATGACCATCGAGCTTTCAGAAGACAGCTCGAAGACAAACGACCAGTCGTCGAGAGCAACCTTCTGAGTGGCAGACAATACATCGCCAACGAGCCGCCTCTGTCAGATACGAGCGACACCGAAGGTATGTGGCGACATCTAGTGGTGACACTCGTAGATACTAGCTTCTAGTTTTTATTGGCGATAAGAGATGGCGCTGATTTAAAGTTATAGAGGATCATTTTCCCATACATTATGAGTGTCTATAAAAAATTACATAGGGCCAAAGTTTTTGCCAATTTTGCCGTTTCCACAATAGTGTTAGATAGAAAGGCATGCTGCACTTAAAATGCCGTAAAACTCGTTTCGCTTTCTGCCTACCATGAGAATGGAAAACAAAATGAAAAACATGGAAAAGATTCCATTCCGTGCAGCGCTGGGTACGAAATACAGAATTCCATCTGCCGTGCCGCCGAAACATCAATATTCACAAATCTAAAACACTATATGGACAGAAAGACCAATTTCTACTGCTGCTGCAAGAACTGGGTCACAATTTTTGGACCGAAAAAATGCGATAAGGTATACTATTCTAAATTAAGAGGATTTAGAATTTCTGAGCATACTGTTATAGAACAGTTTAATTTTTATCTATAAAATAACTTCCCTCTATACATTCGAAATTTACAACTTGTGTAAGGACCTTATCAAAATTCACTTCCCTACGCCAGCGTTCATATTTAGGTGCTACAGAATATTGTGTCTATTCCCTTATTGTTACGGCCGCACCTCCGGCCTATACACGCATTTGTACCTAAAGTCTGTCTGTACGTATGTCAGAGTGTATTGTTCCGAGACGGTGGCCATTCACACCTTGATTGTTGCCTGACTTGCCTGATATTTGCATATTTGATGCTGACGCCGCTTTGTTATTGAGACGTTGCCACTATGAATCTGGTACACAACCATTTCTGTGCCCATTGACGTAGCTACGTAGGTGTCTATAATGTTCACAACTTGGATTTGCTCAATGAGATAACAAATGTTACCTCTTTGAGTTAGAAGATCTATGAAATCAGATAGCAGAATAAAGAATCAAAACACCAACGCAAATCTTAACCCTAAAACGCTATATCACAAAAGCGCAGCAACAAAGCAGTGAACGAGTGAATGAATGAACGCGACTGAACGCAATTAGAAGCGTACCGGCCGCGCTAATTGCAAATTCCGTGCGGAGCGGCTCAATCAATATAGTTTGCATTCACAAGGTGATAGCAATCGGCTAGCGCCAATCAATTGCCAGCTGCATTGATTGATTGCGCTGGCCGCGCCGATTATGTTTTTAAGCGGTAGCGTTTGAGGGTTAAGTGCGTTTTGATGACTATTGGAGGATTTGTGGCTCGTTTGATGATTGTTACTTCCCATGTAGGAAACAGTAATGGGTTTCACTCAGCATCTCTTACATGGATTTCATTCCAAATATTCAGTGACTCACGCAACCTAGACTTGCGTTAGATGAATTTTCACCTTTGAAAACATTTAAACTTAATCTTCAAAGGGTTTAGGACACCTATCAAAACAATACCTTTACAACCCTACACCTTGCCACTCAATTTCGTACTCCAAAGCCAGTATACAAGGGACATAATAATTGGCAATTCGACAAGTGCGAAGCTTACGAGCTGCGATAGCTGCCAGCTGCCAGTCTTATGAGATGAGCGGCTTATACGACTGAATGCCTGTCAGTCGCCCTCGGCTGTGTCGCTCAGGACCTGCCAAATTATATCTCGAGTATATTTCGCTTGATTAATCACTACTTGTAGTGCTTTTGTCTTTGGAACTAATGATAAAATCTCAGCAAGAAAATTGGGTGGTACTTTTTTCGTGCCAAACAAAAAATCTCTCTGACAGTAAGAAATTGTTCAGATCTAGACTTCAGATAAAGTTACAAAATTCTAAACTGTTACAATAAATCTTCTGCTACATGTTTCAATAGTAATTTTCCCAATGAGAAACTATTCCATAAATTCTCAGTAAGAAATCAAAGTTCTATCGATAAAGTAGAGGGGCGTACGTAACCGTCCGTAACGGCCATTGGTTGAGTCGTAAATTTGAAAATGGAACCGACTCAGTGGACCAATGGGAGGATTTGAAATACGTCAGCGACCCTTCGGATAGTGGTGTCCCGTCATTTTTATTGGAGAATTCGGAAATAGTATTTTTTGTTGCTATTCTATTGTTGCACTATGTTTTTGTTTTACTCTGTATACTTACTAAGGATTCCTCGAGAGTTTAATAACAACCATGTTTGACCAGAGGACACTATAAAAAGAAAAACAATAAAAGAATAAGGTCGTAGTGTCAAGAAGAGCAGGTAGCTAGATACAGGTCGCCTAGATACAATTCCATCTACCTCCGTCACTTCTCCAAACAGAATACATTTAGAAAATGGTGTGTCTCCGTGTGCAAACATTCAATATTTAAAATGTTTGTGAATTGCACTCAATATTTCAGGATTACGTTCACCCAAATCCCCTGACAAAAATTGCACGCAAAAGCCGCTTCGTCGAAAATTCACGAAACTAGTGACAGGAAAAAACTCGACTAAAATCGTAAGTCGATTGGGGCTAGTGTTGGCACTCTATACAAAATATCGAGCGTTTTAGGGCTTGTTTAGATGACAGCTATCTTTGTTGGCGTTTATCTCTTGTTGCAGAGTTATTAGGGCTTT
Source organism: Helicoverpa zea x Helicoverpa armigera (assembly GCA_033682625.1). Taxonomy (NCBI): domain Eukaryota; kingdom Metazoa; phylum Arthropoda; class Insecta; order Lepidoptera; family Noctuidae; genus Helicoverpa; species Helicoverpa zea x Helicoverpa armigera. The sequence continues at coordinate 9,978,179 of JAWIIS010000049.1, read as the reverse complement.
TTTGTATTTATGATTCTGTTATAGGGTTGTAGTGGTTTGAATGGAGACAGATATTTGACGATTTTTTCAGTGTGTTAGTGAATAGATAATAGAGTCCTGATAAGGTAATCTTTCTACAAATAGAAGATTGCCTTATGTTGCTAGATACGTGTTCTAATTAACTTACCACGAATACGTTACAATTAATGTTACATAGTACATTTGTATTCTTAAAAACTATTTACTTGACACTAATTGAGGCAGACGTTGAATACTTTCGTTAGCAATTCATAATTATGACACATACATTTTTAAATAGTTTCAATACAGAGAAGAAAGAAACGGTGAATCATGATTAGATAGAACTATGCGGAACTATGCTCAAAAGTCGAGGCTAACTAAATTACTGAACCGTTTCAGAGAAAAATGTTACAAGATGAAAAAAATTGAAAAATATTCGGTCGACAGCGCTGCGGTCGACGAGTGCCTCGTTTGAATTTGTGGGCCTAGTGACAAAGCGAGTGGACTTGAAAACCTACTGGTTTCATAAAAATATCCCTGTTGGTTTTCGTTCTGTTTATTTTAGTTGGTAAAGCTAGGTTAGGAGGTCGATCATTCATACCTTTACCTGTATTATTTTTTAAATCAAGCAATACTGCTGTACAAAAAGTTCTAAGATTGTATATTAGTAAATATACATTTAGTGTACCCAAAATATTCAAAATACTCATAACCCCCAAAAAGCTACCCTCAAAGTCAGCAACAATTCCTGAACCGCCAAAATTTGGGCAACTCGCGAACTATGCCACTGCAATATCCAAAGTGAAGGCAGAAGAACGTTCGGCGTGGAAGTAACGTTGTAATTATTAAATTCCCTCCCCTCCCGCACTCCCGCACTTCACCTCCCTTCTCCCCGGAGCCCGGGGCTCCTCTCACGCTCCAAATATTGAGAGCTCAGCGCTCGAGGATAGTCCAAGTTGCTACTTAACACTGAAATGCTGTGACATGTTTATTTTTCATTTGTGAATATTATTTTACGTAATTAAGGAAGGGAATTTCTTTTTTGTGTTTTATTTAATGAGTTAGCACCGTAGTTTATTAAAGGTAAATAATATACGGTATACATAGTATCGTTTTGAGGTTTAAACAAGAAGTTAGTAACTATTAACTACTTTATAAGTACGCCTGTTTTCCTTGGTGGCATAAGCAGAGGTGCGAATCAACATTTTTAATGTCACTTGTTTAGGCATGTGCAATATTGAGTATACCTCAAAGCAGTAGGGTATAAGGCTGTTTACAAATTTTTTTTAGGCACGAAATTGACAAATAATATTCAAGTACATAAATCAAATCAGTCTAATCAAAAAAACTTTTAGAACCACTTCAATCATTTTCCTAACAATTAATTCCTCTTCCAGCGAGTCGCGATAACGAAGGTGACTCCCGCGGCTACCGCTCCGCTGAGGAGCAGGCTCGGGAGCTGGCCAGGTCCATCAGGAGAGAGGTCGCCAAGCTGGCAGACAAGTGGAACTCCTTGGTGGACCGCAGCGACGCCTGGGGACGGTGCTTGGATGATGCTGTACAGGTAAGATAGTTTTGGATTATAACTTGAATTCTTTCTTGTAAAATTGTAAAATGAAGTGATAATTAACTTTCGAAGTAGTAACTTCATGAGTAGTGATGTACTAAAAGCAGTTTACTACCATACATATGTTGTGTGTTATGCGGCTAATATTTTTACCACTTAAATTATACCAACACAGGGCTAATTATTTATGTAAAAAACAGAATATAACAGATATTTTTAAAGATCCATAAAACCTTATTTAACTGTATTGAACAGCGCGCCATCTACATTATTTCGCTCGTAACTGAACTACGGATCGAAAGTTAAACCATCAAACTGATCATAGATGGCGCTACTGTACACCCTTATAAACACATTGACATTATACTTATAAACATATCAAAGCTTCTGAGATCCCATTGAAAGCTGTTAAGCCGGATATCCGCTGAAGATAAAAAACATAATACAGTGATTTTACCATGGATTTAATGGGAATTATCATGTGAATGCTGGATCACGTATCGTGGGTACTTTAGGGTCGAAGAACTTATTGAATGAAGGACGATACGGCGTTCGATATTCAGGAAACTTTAATTTATAACATATGTATGTGCCTTCATACATCGTTAGGTATGCTCCCAGTCTTAACATGTACCTTCCTATGTTTCAAGTCGGTTCAAATTAAAGATTAATTAACAATTGTCATTGCTACATTTCTCTTAACCGCAATTTACCAACTTATTTCTTATTTTAAACAATTTTATTACGAGGCTACACTAAGATTATTTTTGCGGCACCATTACCAAAAACATAATTAACTTAGGGTAAAGAAGTGATAGCCCTACATCAAGACTACCTTTAAAAAAACCAGGCCAATCATCTTGACATAACCATTGACAAACAAATGAGCATACAATACGGCTGCAATACAGCTAACACAATGGTAGCTAATGCACGCCCTGCATACTCGCGACTCAATCAACTGGGAACTACCGATGTAGTGGAACTGGATATGGCAGTGTGTGTGTGTAATAGTTTTGCGTTTTTTAAATTATGTTGTAATAACTTTACAATATAATTTAAGAAATAGGGAACTAATGAAAGTAGCTGTAAGCATCTTAAAGCGCTGCAGCGACTGCAATACTGTTTGACGATGCAATGGCGACTAATGCTGCGGAGTGTGCAGCGCGCCCTGCATACTCGCGACTCAATCAACTGGGGACCACAGATGTAGAGTGCTAGATATGACAATGTGTATGTGTGTGTCGTGTAAATGGGAATGTAAAAATAGCATTTTAAAATTCTAAGTCCAAATTAGATCGTAAATTAATAAATATATAAACAAATTGATAACTAGAACTTTTTGTGATATAGGTTGCGTAATCGATAAAATATCCAAGTAGCTTTCGATTCAAAAAAATCTGTAGTAAAAATATACTTTTTCACATAAAATAGTTTCGGAAGCTTCTACAAAAACCGGATCGTATAAACAGTTCAAAAAAAATTGACAATCACAACAAAGTCCAAAACTACGCTCACAAACCCTCACTAACCACACTCAGCCACTTCCAGCACTTAACATCAATGCATTGCGTAGTTAATTGTCATCAACGGTGTCAGGACGCTGACAATGATCTGATACCGTCGGCATGCCGAGTATGTGGCGAACACTCCTTGATTCCTGCCGTGTAGCCATGTGGAATGGATCTATGGTGGTGACGATTTATTTCTTTTAATAGGACGACTGAAGGCTGCACTTGAAAGAAAAAACTCGTCCATTTTACTCGTTTATGGATAGAATTCTAACCAAATAGTAAATGTAATGTAAAGAAATAAATAAACTATGTTGGGGTCGGGTTCCAGCCTAACAGGATAAAGCTGAGTACCAGTGTTTTATATGGAACTTCTGCCTATCTAACCTCTGCAGCCCAGTTACTCGAGCCGGACCTATCCTTATAGCTTGCTAGAGTCCAGAGTACCCATACTTTATACATCGTCACCCTACAGCCCTTATCCCAATTTTATTTGGAGCAGATACATCATGTTTTCTCCTTCCATACTTTACACATCTAAGTTATTATTTACCATTTTAAAATCCCCCAAAAATCTACCCAATTAACATCTTCACTAGAGGTATAACAGCTTAGATTATCATTACAAAGCTATATAGCACTAGATGTGTCAGTTCAACGTCCCGTCACAGTAACTGAGCGCGCACAAAAGCCGCACATCGGAGCGCACTCGTTCCCCCTCCACTCTATCATGCGCGTTTCAATTAATGGCCGCCAGTTATTAGGAGCCAGGAATTGGTAACCGAATTTATAAGGAAGAATTTTGAAAAATGATTTGTAAAAAACTTTATTTGAATCTGATTGGTAAGATTTAGATTTTTTAAAAAGGTTTTATGAAAAACTTTGCTTGAATTTGTTAGGTTAATTTGTCCTATCTATTAATATACTAGCTTCTGTCAGTCGCAACACGAACCCAGATAAAAAGTTGCCTATAGCCTCACACTAAAAGATTTTTCCAAATCAGACCAGTAGTTCCTAAGATTTGCGCGTTCAAGCAAGCAAACTATTCACCTTTACAATTTTAGTATAGGTATACTCTTAAATAAATGGCTCGCAAAGAACAAAGACTAACGTAAGCGAGTTTATGGAACTATCTATTTATATCAATAACAAAATTAGTGACTATTTAAAAATCGGTCTGTTTCTTAACAAAAAGTATGTTTACAAGAATGTCCATGTAAACAAATCGCATATTTTTTGTGTTAGTTATTCGTCAGTGCCACTGTTACGTCCCGGGTTCGACGCCGGCTATAAATCACTGAAACTATTTTAATTAAGCAGACGTCCACTGGCACTAAGTTCCAGACGGGACAGGCGTATACATACAGACATTTGTATATTTATACATTTAGATATATTATGTAATGGAGCAATAGCCGTTAGAAAATTGGATCAGTCTGTCTGAGATTAAAGGATGTAACTGACCTACAGTTTTTGCGGTAAAATATAGAAATAACATATCTAACAAGTACACACGAGTCTCTCTTTAGTCCCAGTGTATAGTAAGAGTTACAGTAGCATTTAACAGGTTCTATTCCTTTGTTTTCAAGATGGATTTTATCTTGGTAGCAATTAACAACAATACAAATCACAAGGAACTTAAAAACTATTTATGGATATGTGAGTGTAATTACCTTTTCACAAAATTAGAAAACCACAATACCTTTAAGTATATCAAAATGAAATTATTTATCTTACCACAAAATGTTGGTTACCAGGTTTTAAATTACAACAGTACACTCTACACAGTAGCCTCTTCGAACCATTAATGCTTTCCAAACCCCAGATCTAAGATAATATAGATAATCCTTATCTACAGGCTGAGTTCAAATCAGACGGGAGCTTTCTCCGCACTAATCCGTGTATATCGAGCTGCTTAGCATTTTGTCGATAACAATGCAACGTGGTTCGTTATCGACATCGTTATGCGACCACTTGCGATGAGTGCTAGTGTTGTGTTGTGTCGATTGTCGATGAAATTCCTGATGGTGTGATACTGGTGGATGCTTGGGTGTAATTGTGTTTATGTCTGTTGTAGTTTACAGCATTGAGTGTGTTATTGGATTCTTGTGGTATATAATTTAACATCTTGCTAAGTTTTGTCTTTTTCGGGATGCTACAAAAATCAGAAACAGTCTGTAATTACAGAAAATTTCCTCCAACAAACGCTTAATACGAAAAAGTTTGGTATTTATACATCATCCATTGCTATTACCAATATAGAAATACCGATAAATCATGACCCAATTCGCAAAAGTTCCTAATTATCGATATCGACGTGAGTAATGAAAGCTATCACATCACTACGTAAAAGATTCAGCTCCTCTCGTTAGCAGTCGGTTCAATCTGTTACAAATTGTTATATTTTTTGTCCTGCTTTCCTCGTATTATGCCAGATGAGATGGCTATATCCTGAAGTATAAGACCATAAAGTGGTATTATGCCTTTCTTTTAATGTGCTTATTGTCTTTGGTAGAACTGTGGTTTGTAATTCTTATAAGCTGATATATGCATCCATGCAATTGTCTGTGATTATAAAAGCATTTTCATTAAATTACGTAAGTAAATTCCAGATGACTTTTATCTTTAGGTCCATTTAATTTTAATATAACTCTAGATTGACCACCATAGACTTTATTGTAGTGTAGTTGAAAAAGCGTTTACCTAAATCTGGGATCATAATCCTTGGCCATGAAAATTATTTCAAACTAAATCGTCCATAATAAGAAAACGAAAAAGTTTGTGTTTCATTCTTCAGTCAGTAGTGTCAGTACCTATATCAGTCTCTCAATATGATAATCCAACAGCACACCATTAAAAAGAATGGCGACATCGCGACAATATTAAAGTGAGAATTGGCGTCACCCAACATATCCCCAGTCTGGCTATGAATGGGAAGCTACAGAACCAATACAATATTGCTACAGAAATATATAAAAGAATTTTAAGCGCGATCTGTGGTATTGTCACTGTAACTGTAATATTGGTAAAATGGCAATATAGTATAGATTCTTTGTAAAAGAGTAACTGATACTATTTCGATTACATAAAAAAAACTTACTTACCCAAAGGGGTCTTCTATCCTAGACACATTTGGTTAGTAAATGCGCTCACCAGCATACAGTATAAAACTTTATTTAAACACAATATATAGAAATATTTTACAACCCTTTTACCCCACTATAAAGGCTGTCATTCCAATAACTTTAGTTGGACACAATATCGGAAGCCGACGACCAACATATCGCGCCGTGAATGGGGTTCATTATAAATTCAATCGCATTCTATTTGCGGCCCGACACTACGCCCGCAATATTTCAGTCGCTCTATGACGCGAACTTTTTATATTTATGTGAAAAATTGTGTTTGCAGTTTTAAGTGCTTTGCCGATATATGGAAATAAAAATGTCGTTTGATTATAGTGGGTGACCTGGTTTTTTTAAATTTATTTATGCTGAGTGCATTTTTTTAATGATGTTTCTGCTTGATGTTGCTTGTTAAGGGAAGTTATTGGTGTAATGTTGTTTTGATTATAAAGGTAGCATTATTCTTGACAGTTCTAGACATTTTATATTTTACCACAAAAACGTTTCAACCCCATTTTTTCCTATTCAAAACTCCTAAACCCCCATTCAAAAAGTCCGCTTATAAATTATAAAAAGTACGTACCAACACATTATTAATAAACATTATAGTAGAGAGTCCTGCTCGCACGATCAGCTCGGCGTAATGTATGCAAGCTCACGGCCGTATGCAGGCGGAGGTGCGGATTACTGCCTCCATAATCCTGGTGTATGCTGGACATGTCCTGGTGGGAATGGGGAGTCTAAGATGTGTAGTGATAGATGGAGGGGTAAATAAGTGGTGTTTAGTTTGATTGTTGTAAACAAATCTGCAGTTAATTAGCGCGGGGTTTAAAAATAATATTGTGATAGACAGCCTCCTATTTTTTTAAATTTATCCCTCTTAATTTTATAAGAGTAGGTCTTATCGCTGTATAGTTGGATGCCTAAATAACTAATATCTACCAAAAGAATTAAAATGACAGCGTTAGTTTACAGCATCTTACTGAAAAGATACAAATGCAGTCTGTCACCACTAACCAAGTGGCATGTTGATGCAGATAATTAATGCATGAATGTTGACAGACACACGGGAGCAATGCCAAAACAGAACAGTTCTGGAATTTTGCCTAATAACCGATATTAGGATCAAGCCCAATGCTATGACTAATGAAGGGTAGATAACCACACTTACCCATGTTTAGGACAACAGGGAATAAAGTTGATTAACTTGACAGGATACGTTGATTTTTGCAATATTTAAAAAGCTTTTCTTTTTGTGTTAATATTTAATCGCAATAAGTTACCTCAAAAAAACTCTTGTTTTATTCTACAACAACCTTAAAAATACTGCTATTTTGTAATAGTATTTTTATTTGATCTATTCTCTATTTTTCAATTCTTGTAAAAATCATCCTCAAAAAAAATTGGACTGTCCCATTAATTTACCAAACCGTGTCCACCCTGCTATCACCGTGCTTACTAAAAGCGAGCCTAGGCGTGCCTTCGCAAGGGATTTTTGGTGACACACACACACACACACACAGATTGTAAAAATTGCTCTTAATTGACATCCTGTGTCGCTAGAGGATTTGTTTGGACGACTGGGTGTGTCTGATACCTACTGGTTTATGAAACTGTACCTGGTGGGCCAGTGGTATTAGGATTTGTTCAGGAAGAATTTTAGCATTTTTCAGTTGTGGCAGAAGGCGTTTCGATATTTTTTTGTGAAAAAAATATTTTTTTATTCGTTTGATATGTTTATGATAATACCTGTACATAAATGCTGTAGTTTATTTTCTCGCTTTAATAAAAAAAAAATGCTGGCAATTTAAACAAGGTTGGTAGTTTATCGAAACTGACGCACTATATTTGCACCAGAACCCAACAATAAATAGAAAACTTAAATTTATGTAAACACCAGAAGCGCATTTGAACCAATATTTGTGGTTTACCGACTGCATTTATAACGTAGATGAAATTAATTATTTTTTGACTGCACTCCTTTACGATTTTGAACCTTATTCCCTTGTGATAAGGACGTAAGTAAGTCTGTTATGACTTGTTACACTTTTTGCGGAGGCTACGTTGAAATGTTATTAAAATAAATCGGTCTGCGGTCTCCGCTTTCTGTGCCGTGTTTTTGGCAAAAATATTGTTTTTTCTCACTTTATTTTTTAGCTGCGGCTTAGCCACTATCTGTTACGGAGCTTTGCTGAAGTTTTTTAATAAGATTTATGCTTAATAAGATTATTTGCGCTACAAACTTGCGTAATGTCGATGTCCCTAATGCGATTTTTTTTGCTAAAATATATTTTTGAATCAAATGTGGGTAAAATTAATACATACACTGGGCATCACTCATATCTTAGGTTCCCTAACTTAGTATTATTTTAACTTTTACTACAGATATGGACTACTTAAACTACGACTATGTAAAACGGAAAATCCCAAAAATTGGGACCGATATGGGTTAATTGACCTACTGTTTAAAATTTGTAAATTTTAAACAGTAGGTTAAAATTTGTAAATTTTAAACAGTAGGTCAATTAAATATTCATTTATCTTCATACATTTGCCATTCCATTATTATTTTTTAAATAACAATTAAAATTAATTCAATATTTTCAAATGAAAATTAATCAAATAGTAGGTAATTAATATCGTGTTTGCAGGTGATATACATCAATGTTAAATTATTACAAGCCAAACACTGCACAGTTACGGCGATATATCGTAAATCAAACGTTTATAGCCGTTATAAACTTAACAAGCGAACATGATGATGATGATGATGTCCTCCTAGCCGATTATCGGCTACGGCGGCTATTCTCATTTAAGGAGACCAGCCAATTGCGCAGGACATATTATAGTGCACAAGCATTTGCGCAGACACAGGTGCACTCCCTATTCCTTCACTCTCATAACCCGATGGGACGGCAAATCCGACACGACCGGAGAGAGATCAGGCGCAGGACCGACATTTACGTGCTCTCCGATGCACGGGTGTATCAATCACCAACCTCCAGGCTCCGGGCTGCTTTGTGAAAGTCTTCTAAAACCCACAAAGCGATTTCGGCCCGACTCGGGAATCGAACCCGAGACCTCGCGCTCAGCAGCCGCACTTGCGACAGCTAGACCAACGAGGCATTTAACAAGCGAACATAATATAATACTAAATAACTGTACATTACAATATATGTAATAAACAAGTAATTATTACTGTTAATCGTACCTTTAGATAGTCCTATGGAGTTGCTTGTGTTTCGAGATAAATATGGATCCGTCATATCAAATCTCTTACATGCCAATAAAAATCAAAACACTCTTCGCCTGAATTTCAAGCCTGAATTCATTTATTTATTTATATTCACATATTTCTAAAAGCTCTTTATTTCTCACTGTACAATACTTAAAAGAAAAATAAAATTGACAAGCACCTTGCCCGTTTGAAAAAGAAACATAATTGGTTTTGATAAAATTTATTATATTTTCTTACGAAATAAAAGATCAGGTAGAATTATTTAATCCTGGACTGTTAAAATACCACCGATTTTTTCAATTTATACTTTGTCAATCACAGAACCTGCAACTATTCATCTGCAAAAGATATTTAGATACACGACGTTTATAACCTAGCTAAACAGCTATAGACATAATAAAAGATATATCTTCCATCAAGCTACACAGTGGTTACAATGTGAGGTCATAATAAAGTCCCCAGAGCCGCCATTTTAAATGCCTGTAAAATATTTTAACGACACGCCATTTAGTTACGTTAAGATTAAAGTTTCATACGCTGTAAAAGATTGAAAAGATACGTAGGTAGATGTAGAAAGGAAAATAGGAAATTAGGAGTGTACATGAGTAAAATTATTTTGAAAGGGTCCCTCCTTTTTATTATAATTTGGGATCTAATAGTATAGGTAATTAGTCTTCTTGACTAATCTCAATCTTATGACTGATGATGATGATATAGATTATTTTTATTAGAGCCAGACAATTGTGAATAGTTTTACTCGGGCAGTTAAGAGGTTTCTTCATAAGAGTTTTTGGTACAAATAGAGCAATCTTTCAGCTGGTAATTTTTAAGCTTATCTTAAAAATGGACTGATCACTATCCCAGCATAATATTTAATTATTTCGTTAGCTACTAAGAAAATAAACGAAAATTTCAACTACAAACCAGTTTACACTAAAAATAGTTAACCCTACTTAACTCACACAAACACACACACAAAACTGCAAATTCCTGCAGTGTATGTGTGTCGTTTCTCAATGGGCGTTCAATAAAGGCTCCGTCGCGTTGCGCGCGCGCATTCAGTGACAGATATACGAGAGCGACGGCGCCGGCGCACGCGAGGCCGGCATGGCGCTAGTTAGGGTAGGGACATACAGGGGGGAAAGGAAAGAAAGAAAGATAAATAAAAGGATTAATGTGGAGTGTTGGTAGATGGGTTTACGATGAGGGGTGCTGTTAATTAGTAAAAGGGCAAAGTATTGACAAACATTTGTAAAACAAAATGAAAAATAAGAACAGCACTGTACGCTCATTTCATCCACCAATTTCGTATGGAATAGTTTCCAATAAGCGCTTACTAATATATATCAATTGTTTTCGCCATCAGCGAATTTAACACATATTTGGACATTTAATTTATACAGCAAAATGCGACCAACACTTCAAAACATACAGCGAAAGAGCTAATTTTCCAATCCCAGTGTGCACCCAGCCCTACTTATTAGAAGCAATGACTTACAGCCACTTATCAACTTTGTATGCACCACAATGCAACGCAATCAATTTTCGGAATGCAATGCAACACAAATTAACGGGAAGAAGGTTATTTTCGGTGCACTAAGATTGCTTTTGGGGTATGCAGTCATTTTAGATTTTGACGCGAATGGTCATTTTGCTAATTCTAAAAAGAGAGTAATATATTGGTTTGAGAAAATCTTTCTGGGAATCTGTTAGTAAAGAGATGTTTATTGCTTAAGCTTAAGTTTTATTTATGACTGCTATGATGGATGGTTCCATAGTCACAGTGTTGTGTAAAACTGCTGATTTCAAAGTTCGATTCCCGGTTAAGATGAAAAAGTTCGCGTCACTTCTGATTCTTTTAGCTCGGGTGATATGCAATAGTTCTGCTCTTTTTAAATCTACATTTAAAATAGGATATCTTGGGTGCATTTTTTCTTTGTTGAAGTTTTATGAAGAATCCAAAAGTTCATTAAAATATTTTCTGAAGGAAAACTTAGAAAAGCCACAGTAAAGGTTGTCTTTTTTTCTTATACTCATCTTGTTTTCCAATTATAATTATTATTATTGTTTGTTTACAGGTAAGCGATTGAAATTAAGAAATAACACTAAACACGTAAGTACCGTAGTTTAACCGGCGATTATTTAACAGTCAACAGTAACTGCTAGTTAAATAATAAACCGCTTTCCGTTGCGCGTTCAGTTAGCTTGATTTATACTTTATTGCTTTGTGGGCACGCAATGAACTGTGTATTTATATACTGTCGATTCATGCGTTTTATATTGCGAAGTACTTTTTGTTAGTTTTGTTTATTTTGACATTTGACTACGTCGAAAATCGCTGCTCGGTTAATATTATAGGTAAAAGCGAAAGTAACTCTGTCTGTACGACTATCACGTCCAAAATACTGAACTGATCAAAAAGGTCCCTACACAGATAGGCTAGGGTCAGAAAAATGACATAGGCTGACATAGGCATACTGTCACTGGGAGGTCATTTCGTCCCGACGAGGGTGGAACCTCGGTTAACAGCCAGTTGTACCGTCACCATCATCCTCCGAGCCTTTTTCAAAACAATGTTGGGTTCGGCTTCCAGTCTAACCGGATTCAGCTGAGCACGAGTGCTTTACAAAGAGCGACTGACTATCTGACCTCCTCAACCCAGTTACCTGGGCAATCCGATATCGAGCCAGTTGTACCCTATTATGCCATCAAATTACCCATAAAAACAAAAGAACTTGATATTACTCCCACGTTCTTTCTATTTCCTACATACAAAAATCTTAAAGCTCCCCCTGCCAAGCCATAAAAATCTATGAAACCAGTACCTGGAATCCTGCCTACCCAAATAACCAAACTAGTGTGAAGTATCAGTGATCAACATGGTCGTCTAAGCCGGTCATCAGTTACCGTGCCTAATAACGTTTTGCATTAATATGGTAATGGCCGCACAGTGTGCCACATCGCCCATCCGCTGGACACAGGCCAAAATTCAAATTGCACATTTTTGTTCCGGTATTAATTGCCAGCTTTTAGGATTGTTATCGATGCAAATTGCGTGCGTAAAGTTATTAATTTATGCATAAAAATATTTTTGTTTTAGTTGACAGTGGAATATTTGAAACACAAACTATAACATTCTCATTGTATAAATATGTACCTACCTACATTATCTAAAAATATTACCGATATCACAAAGTAATCCCAGCGTAACAAGTACTATTCTTTATTCTTACCTTGTATTTCATAGAAACGTGTGATGCATCTGAAAAACTCTTCTAAGAAACTTCAAGTGTTCGTCATTGTGACTTTGAAGAAATATGTAAGAGCGACTGATGAATAAATATTTACATTTCCCTGTTATGTCATGACGTAACATCTTTTGATCACCTTTAATGAGACGTCTCTCTTTTCTTTTTGACATTATATTAAGAACATAACTTGTAATACGACGAATAACATAAAAGTGCCAATGATTTCACTATGAAAGAACGACTGCCTGCTTATGATATGGTGATTTTTTTCTATTTTTAATTTATTTTTTGTCCGGCACCGTTGCGGTTCAGCCCACAGTGTGCCATCAGACGCCACTAATTACTGGTGGTCGGTATCCGAACACGCTGACACGAGTACAAAGTTATTTGATCAACATGCTATAAATTATACCCGGCTAATTATCTTAACGGATCGCCGACGAAAATTGAATACTACTGGTGTTTAGTAGCCTCAAGTCTGATAGCTATTAGGATTAATTTATAATACGTGGTAGGTAGATATTAGATTGGTGTTAGGTTTAATTGATAGATGAGGGATGCTTATCTTAGATTTTGAGGTAGAATGAGCGAACCATACGCGCAGTCTTCTCCCATACTGTGTTGGGATCCGCTTCCAGTCTAACCAGATATATTTAGTTGTAGTTGAGTCTGTTGAGTATTGTAGACGAAACAAGTATATTTCGTCAGTAAGTCTACGATAAACGGTTTAGTTTTTTTAAGAGACGGAATGACGGGAGTTGTAACACAAATGCCTAGTTAAAAAAATATCCTCACTCAAAAAGCTCATACAAATATGAAATCCCAAAAAAAATACGCACGAATCAAGTTAAATATCACAAAAAATAACCTACTGATACTCCCTTTCCCCCCTGTTTGTCCAAAAACGCGACATCATCAGTTTACATATCACCGGTGAGCCACACAGTCCCATAAGGGCTGCGGTTGCCATGGCAACGGGTACATTATTAACATCCCTCGCCAAACGCCGGGTATTTTATACTCATTAATTTGCGAAATTCGCATTAAAATTATCGTTTTAGGTCAACCGTGGTTCTAATGTGGAGGTCAAATAAAATTGTTGGTCGGTATTCGGACTTTGACATATCTACATTTATGTATGTAAAAACGGTTGTGTGTATTTGTTACGTGGTCGTGTCATATTAAAAGCAAGGAAAAATTATAAGATGGAGATTATATACTACTATGTACTTTTATAAGTGCATTTTTGACAGCTATCCCAAATTTTATAAGGCATGGTTTCCGCTAGCGGTTTCACCCCCTTTCCGTGAAAACTATTCCGTTGTTCCGAATATAAAGTAACTACAGCATGCTCCGAACAATAGGCTATCCTGACATTGAAAGAATCCTGCAAATCAGTCCAGTCCAGAGATAAGCGCGTGCAAATAAACAAACTCTTCAGTTTTATAATATTAGGGTAGACTATCATATTAGCCATAAATAACTTGTAGGTCCAGTTAAGCCAGTCTTCCTCAAAATGCATTCTTTCTTACAATTTATGCTTCCTACTCAGCATGCATACTTTTGACTTACAACTTAATTGCTCCAAACTGATTCGTCACACACTATTTAGTGAACAATAGCGCAATAAAATGCCATTTGTCGTAACGCCGGATGACACTTATTTAATGGTACTTCGGTACATGTTTCCATTGGTCAACGATATTTAAAAAATCTACTAGGCTGGAGAGAGTGTTTAAATATGAATTTCTTATATAGCCCTTGATGATATTTTAGAGCTATTTGTACAATTGGCTTGCGTTTTGTAGTGGAGTAGTTACTCTTGAAATAAAGTTTTTTTTCCATATCTTACTCGATCTAGTCAATGTTCAGTGTAGAATTGGGCTGGGTTATACTGGCTACTGATAAAATGTCAATTAGTTATCTAATAGTTAAGGCTCTCTGCCTGATAATGGCTGCTTACAATTTCAAGATGTTGCTACCCGATACCTGTAAAACCAAACGTTATTGTTTATCTGCCAGATAAGTTCCTGACAGGCTATTTGGGACTTTATCAGTAATCGGTGAGACTAGCCAATGTTGCCAAAAGTGTCTAATGATAAGTGTAGAGAAAATTCATACTTCATTCATACCTTAAGCAATAAGACAAAAAATGTCGTGTGAAGTCGTATCGCAATGGAAACGCACAGACGAGCGACATTGGTTGCGACTGAAACGCGCGACCGGAACGCGGCAGTTAACGCAGCGATTGCGACACGACTTTAAAGTCTATATCCGCTGCGTTACTTTGTTAGACAAGCTTTGTAGATTGTTTGATAGATTTGTTGCTTAGACAATATTTGAAATTACTGCTGTGAATATACAGGAAAGACTGTACTAATCTTGCTTTTGTGATGTCACAACGAATAGTTAATTCTAATAAGATGAATTTTATCATACTTTTATTCGGTGCACTAAAAATGCATTGTGCATTTTCCCCAATTTAATGATCACCTTGATCAAAGATCTCAGATAGTTTCATGTTTATTGATTGATCAGACACATCAATTGAGCTATTGTTGATTTTTTATATTACCTTGACCATGAATACATGGAAAGTTTTTAAAACGACCAGTCTTTCAATTTTCATAAGACTTTTAGACCTAGGTAGAGTTTTGAGTACCTATTAGAAAGAGGCATTGAATACATACAAAAATCAGATCTAAATTACCTCAAAACACACTTGATAAACACCACACCACGTTCAAAGTCACTCGATCAAGTCTATTAAGTCCCTAGCTCTCCTACTATCCAGTAACACAGAGCCAGCTCCTTGCCTATCTGCCAGATATGCACTGATACGTGTGCTTAGCGGCTGGCTCATACGTAATTATTGCCGAACTAGTGTTGTAGTGGGCTTGTGATTACGGAGTAATGGTTGGTTCAGACGGAGTTAGTGGCAGGATAGATTGTGGGTAAAGGATAGTTGGGTTTTCGGTTTGGAAAGTGGTGTCTTTAGCGTTAAATGTTATTTTATGCAAAATAACGATTTTACACAGATTTTAACAGAGATATTGGCAAAAAATAAGTACTTACCTAAATAAGTTAACCTAAAAACTTAACGGCTAGGTAAAGTTGATCCGATGTTTCCTTACTGACAAAATAAAATTATCCTGCATATTCAAATAAGGTTATTAAAATATTAATACAATATTTTCACAAAATAAAAAATAAATATTACTCCCGTCGCTCGCCACACTATGATCGCCACAATTAATTACCGGCGAGCACACACCTCTAATTAAAACTGATCGAATATAATTAATACATTAATTGAATCGCGATGATATTCACGCCGTTTTCAGTTCATTCTGTAGCTACTCTTCATTATTCAGTGGGTTCATTTATTAAATTCGGGACAAAGCCGAATTAGTAATGTGCGAACAGTTAACTGATTTCAATGAATCATGATGGGATAGCTTCAGGGGTGCTTCTAGGTTATTTTGGGCTATTCTGTGTCAAAAATTAACTATACCACTACTGCGAAAAGCTCGTTTAATTTGAATTTTGGAGCAAGATTTTAGGGTAAAAAAATAGTGGATATGTATAAAACGATATAAAAAGCGTCATATTTAAATCAACAAACTAAATATGCGAACTTCTAAAATTCCTTCTCGTTTTTTCAACACTAGTGTATGCCAACCCTACACACACTTAAGTAAAATAAGCTACTAAAGTTCTCAAACATATTCCTATGAAAGTCCTCTTACAATGTTTTACATTACTTCTATTCATCGGGCCCCAACTCAGGCGCACTCTGGCTTTATTTATTTAGCTCGCTCTAAGTGCCACTCAAAACACTGTCTTAATTAACCGAAACTGAGAGATGCTGCAATGGTTCAGATGCTCATACGGTCATAAGCGACAGCGATTTAACAAAACGCTAATTAGATGAGCCAGAGGCTTGTGCCGTCTGAACCCAAGTTTATATTATGGCATCGTTATAAAACTAGTTCTTGCAAAAAAGAAATGCGAATTTAAATTGACACCCAATTAAAAATGGTATGGTTATGTACGGTTACTTGGATTTATTAAGGAAATCATATAACAATTCATTTGTTCAGTAGAGTAGAATAAATAACAAGATTCAAAGTTGTACAGATTAACATCCTATTATTCATAAAATGAATGTTTTTGGTAGTTACCTATATACGTTTTTGCCATAAAACATTTTCAGAAATTAAGTTTGAAAACCTATCCTATGCATTGTATAAATTCAAAAGCCGTTCAAAAATTGTATTCCAAATGTCCAGATTTAACTATACCTTCTAACATTTTTTGGCCTCCTAACCCCACATAGGTAATGCTCTTAAAATTTCAATTTCGTCTTATACAATTAAAATGTTCATGTAATTTACAAATAAACCGCTTTTAGTAAAACTCGCTCCGCTCATCAGCGTGTCCGCTCCCGCCTCAGGTTTGCATTTCGCCCGCTGTTCATAAATTCGTAATTAAATAGTGAACTGCTGGCTTCTCTCGTTATGGCGGGATATATTTAATTTTTCTTCGTAGCCTATCTTATTTCACACAATTTATTAACTAAGGTTTCTCTTGAAAACTTGATGGATTGTTTGAGGTAATTCACTGAAATATTTCTTTTGTTTTTGTATGATCCTTCTCCGTGTGAGAGGAGGCCTGTGCCCAGCAGTGGGACGATAAATAGGCTGTAACTACTAACTTGTATGATAGAACTTGCTTATACAAGGGCCTTCACTATGGGGATGCAAACCAGGACTTATTAATGAGAAGAGTTTTAATAAGATGTGAAATTTTGCAATATACTATCATTTATTTAGTAGTTACAATGAGATTTTAAACCGAATAACACTGACTGACTTGGCTTAATTTCTTCGAAAAATTTATTAGGTATGCTTATTACCACACACTATTAATATAGAAAATAAAAACTGTAAATTAAACAGCCCAAATAAATTATCAGAGTAACAAACATATCCGTTTTTCATCACCCATCTGTTAACCGTCACTATTTGTATGTATGTACATATGACCCATTTCTTCTCAATATACGTGTCTGTGTGTGTCTAAATTGACACACGTGTAATTGTGTCAATGGTACACGTGGCGTCCTAATCACAGGAAAGCTTTCAGCTAGCTTTTAATTACATCGCTCTCTTTTTTTGTTGTACCTCTTAGGAGAATTTGTAGTTGATTTAAAATAAATAGAAAGAATAAAAATAAAAAAGACACTTGAAACAGGCATAACTCAGATTATGTTTAATGTCTTTGGCATAAATCATAGAAAATAATAAGATAAGTAGAGATTTCAAGTAATATCGGTATTTAAAAGAAATAGAACAAGTTTAATAGTGTTAAATACATCAGGGTATAACCATCTTAGTAACAGAAGTCATGAAACTGGGCTAACTTAAATCAAGTAATGACTTAACGATGAACTAACAATATAATTGATAGGGGCTCACAATGAATAGACGGACAGACAGTCATCAGTACATAATAGGTGGTATTTTAAACTGTACGTTTTGAAATTATGGACACTTGAAATCTAATGGTAATCATCCTTAGATTATTTTAGATGGCTATCCGAATAAATAAATATTTGAATATTCTAACACAGTAACTAATGTAGCAAAGTTAATTTGATTCTATTTAAACAGGGCCCTTTAATTGACTATGACAATATTTATTTAAATAATTACTTCATGTCAAAACTGTCAAAAAAGAGTATCACTTATAAACATAGCATAGTACATTAAACTATTTTAAAAGTGTAACAAAATACAAGTTGTAATGTACAAAACAGACATACAATTCCATTAGTACTTTAATCCCTGCTTATCACCCAACACAAGCTTGATAAGTACTATCAACTACAGGCGGTTCACTTTCCTTATTGACACAGGGTGTTGCTGTTTACAGAAGTAATCTATTAATTGCTATCGAGAGACCGATCGAGTCTCAACCAATATTATGTTAGTTCACGATTAAATACATGACAACAGTATAGAAGAAGTATTTACTCTATCAAAACATGTCCCGTTCAAATATTTATTATAGACGTAAACATATTTCGCCCTGTTTTAAGACACCAAGTACAATAGCCTATTAATAATTTCACTTAACGAAGATATCTAATGGGTGCCTATCAAGAGAATTCAATTATTTTCAGGTTTCTAAACATGGAGACAGACCAACCACGTCGTTATTTCTATGTATGGAATGCCACATCACCGAAGGCGAGGATGGTAATATCTTCTACACAAAGCCTGTTATTACTTATTTGATGTTTCCTCTACAAATCCAACAGTTTGATTTCCCAACTTCCTAGTCCAACCACTACAATAAAATCCTGGATTATTTATAGGCATATACGAGGAATAGGCATATCTTCCGCCTCAGTGATTCGGGAATCTGATCCTAAAGCGGGCTTTCCAAGAAACAACTTTCAACTCGGTGCCAAAAACAACTCGATATCAACCGACTCGGTTGTTTTCATACACGGTCTAATTTAATTTTAGTGTTTTCTGCAACAAACTATTTGAAGTCGTTCGTTATAATGGAATCTTGGAGCTGACTTTAAATGTCTTGGAATGGGGTTCAGAATAAACTTGGTTAAACTGAAATTCTAGCCTTTTATGACTGAGATCAAGGCATATACCTAATATAGAAGATATAACCTGGTTTAAATTAGACTTTAACCGTATAGTTCAACATAAGCCTCCAGTTAAGATAGCTGCAGTAAATGGCAGAGACGATTTTAACCATTATAGTTAAAATGCAGGGCAAGCTAATAAAACCCTTTTTGAATTAAATTTTACCAGACCTACGACAACAAAAGCAAAATGCTACAATGATACGATTTGAGAGAACAATTATGACATAACACGATGTATTGTAGGCGTAAATTATTTGAAACACCATGACAATCCCAACTCATTTAAGATCAATATACATCTAATTACAAATCATACAATAGAAACTAATAACTTTTTCAGTGCATGAAAAGCTCTCTTTAATAACAATAATGAATTGCGTAAGTCTGTCTGTCGGTCGTTGACCCGAGGTGTGGACAGGATGTTGCTAAATAGCTCACAATGCCTCCCGCGGGTAATGGGTTCAGTTCCGGGTTGGCAAATGAAAGTTATTAACGTACTTACGTACTTAGGTACTGTAATGATTTCGTTTCAGACGTTTATTGCTTGATATGCCTTGTAAAGGATATAGGAGAGTTGAGTATGGGAAAACATCCCACGGTTATAGATGAATCATTATGTTTATTAAATTATGGTTGTGTGCTAATGGGTGTTTTTGAAGAAACTGAAAAGTATTTTCATAATCTCAATTCGCTGAATAACTATGGTGACGAATTATGGTGCATTTACAAGGATATAGAAGTAATTTCTCATACATAAATTGGTGTAAAACAATTGCACTATAGAACTCTAAATAATAAAGGTGAATAATAACACCAAGTTTTGCAAAACAAACTTTGATAATGACAAAGATATGAAGCGCATTCGTCATAAGAAATACTCATGACATAGGATAGTAATTTCTCCTTTAAACCTTACAATCATTTGACGATTATATCAGACCCATAGTAATTTTACTCTTGTACCTAGAAATCATTATCTATATTTTTTGCATCACGCGATCCTCTCTGCGGTGGGTAGTAATGTAATGGTTTCGTATCAAATGACTAGCCAGTTCTTTTCCAATGATAATATGAAGAAGTTCACCGCAAATAAAAACTTAATAAAAATAGTTTGCGGCTTTATGTTGGCACAACTATTCAAGCAGAAGATAGATTGATTGACTTTATTGGTTTGCATAGTTGATTGATTAATTTTAATTGTATCTGAATTAGAAGGATCTAGTCTGAGCAAGCCTTGAGGTTATGACTTCTCTATAGCAGAAGAAGCCTATAGGGGTTTGGAAAGACGACGATGAATCATAAAAAGGCAGTCTTGAAGCTAGATAAAATTTAATATAAATCAAAAGTTTAGCAACTCGCAAAGCTTTCTCACAGCAAATAAATTGCAACGTTCATTATTCCCTCATTTCCTCCAATCACGAACGCAGTAGCTTTACCGCAGGACCTAGCATAATAATAAATATGTAAATTGTACCGCTCTGGCTGCGCGCACGCAACCCAGTGTCATGGCGCCGGCTTGCGAGGCGCACGCGCGCTCTGCGCCGTGAACGTTCCAAATTCAAAAAGTTTTTTCTCTCCGTGCAATATTTTTTCGCTCGTTTTTTTTCTTGTTTTTGTTTGTGTGTGAGTGTTATGTGTTTTTTGTAATTAAGTTATAGTGTTACTGTTTTGTTATCTTATGATGGGTTTCGAGTGTCATGCTAAGCTCGTGTTTCTGAACTAAGTGCGTTCGACGGATTCGCTCGAATTGGTTTTGTAATTAATGCCCTTATACAATGAACCTTCACCTAATAAATGAGGATTGGCTTCGTCATGGTTAAGCGGTTTTTGCGATTGCTTTATGCAAATTGTTTGTTGTTTGCAAACAAATAAACTTCACAAAATCGCTCGTTATGTGAAAAGAAAGTTTTACATAAAAATATTTAAAAACATTGACACTAATGCATTTATTCATCCGTTTCAACAAAAAATATTCTGGATTATTTTCCCTACCACTACCATCAACATTAAATATTTCATACTTTATCATATCTAATTTATCCGCTTCAAAACCTTAACCAAATTCATTTTCCCAAACACATACAATACATAAGACTGCATTCACCATTCATCCCCTAACAGTCCCAAAACCCAAATAATCTAAACAGAACGCATTCCATATTCTCATAAGGCGAGATCTACATTTCTGTGATATTACCATAAAATCTAGACATTCAGGGTATTCTGCAACGGGACTGGTTTCTTGCCCGACTGACGTCATCTTCTACCCGTATATATACATGTAAAGTCTGTATGTATGTGTTTATGCAACCTTATGCAAGGAGAGCATGTTATGTTCCTTGGCCGGCTTTTGACATCATAATGTAGCTTGAGAATTGTGTCGTAAAGGATTTTTACTGTTTTCACTTTATTTCGCGGTTGGTGGAAGTTTATTAAGTTTACTTGGAAATACATGAGATTTAGATCTTTATGAAATGTCGTGATATTTTCTGAAGGTGTCATTTTTGATTATGATGAAATGCAAACAGAGCTATATCTGACCTAAAATCAAGTCCATCTTTCTAGATTCAATAATATATAGAAAACCTTCATGTTTAGATTTTTAGTTCCCATACGATCTGAATCGTTTCCCACATCGAATGTCCCGCCTTTTTAGTCAGCACCTCATTTACTCCATTCTTTAAATCAAAACACACTTCTTATTTACCTTTTTTTTCACCAACTTTGATTTCCTAACCACTGTCTGACAGTTTAACTTATTCTCCTACATAATCGATATCATCATTTCAAATATTCCACGTACGTAGAAATATCAATTTTACCTCTGAAAGCAAAACCTTTGAACATTACTTAGTCCTATCAAAAACTTGGATACAAAAGGATTCAACTGTCTATCATCCATACCCATTTCAGGACAGACAGACGATAAGCCAGTCAGAGTAATAGGTAGGATATTATTAGTAATATCGAGTACAAAACGTGCTTATAATAGTCTTGTTACTGTTGTAATGAATGTAACAGATATTACTCACGCAAATCTTCTAGTTCATTAACTGTTTTTGTATGTAATGTTGTACGAATTGCCTTTTTTTGAGGTTCGAACCTAATTCATTGGAAGACAGGTAATTTCTTATTATACGTCCTGTGTACCTATTCCTCTGCCATTGGTACACTTACAATATAATATTTGTCACGAAAATTAAGGCATTGAGATTCTCCCTAAAACCTTAGATTATTTTGTTAGTCTTTTCAAATAATTTAAGCATCACCTCAAGTACTTTACTTGTTTCTACTAATAGAATTATGTGAAACATGATCTTTCTATCTTATTTAATCATTATTTCATCGACTGCTATAATGCTTCCTAGATCTGTTTACTCCATGACTACATATACACCACCATTCACTAAAACCATAGCCACCCTTACGCAGTCGAGTAAAAGCCTCCATAATCCACGGCGAGATTTGCGACACAATGGCTGTACTCAAAGTAATTAATGACTAACAGTGTAGCGGTGTAAATACTCAGGTGCTGGCAATTATCACGATTTGACACTATTGTTGCAACTTCCTTTGTCTTATATACGATTATGAGTGAATGTTTTAGCCCTAGGCGTTAACCCCTTCGAATAATATGGTCTCAAGTAGATTTGTACCCATGCACGTAGGTACTTTTTTATGTTCGGAAGATGTTAGGACCAATGATGCGGGTAGATTGTTATTTTGAATGTCTAGTATCTTAGTTCCTGTTTTCTGCCGTCTAGACCAGAATCTAGACATTGTTACCAATTGTTGGAAATGGGCTTCTCCACTTTAGACTCTCGTAGAAGGCAGATTATGGACTCTAGACAATATTGCTTATGTCGTGCAACATGTCTTAGTTACACCATTAATATTTAAAACACATACTAATCTTTTATTCTTCCTATTTTTTTTGACTATAGTTCATTGACCCTATTCGCGATGGCATAAAGCTGACGGACCAGCATCACAATATACCTGACTCATGGGAAAGGTACTTCCGTTAACACATAGATATACCTA
The DNA here is from genome assembly GCA_033682625.1 of Helicoverpa zea x Helicoverpa armigera. NCBI lineage: Eukaryota > Metazoa > Arthropoda > Insecta > Lepidoptera > Noctuidae > Helicoverpa > Helicoverpa zea x Helicoverpa armigera. The sequence goes on along the minus strand of JAWIIS010000049.1, from coordinate 9,954,770 downwards.
CCTATAGAGTATAGTTTAAATATCAAACACTTATAGAACAATGGCAGAAACGGAGCATTATTGCATAACCTACCAGCTGAGGTATGTTGAGAAATATAAAGGAGGTACTATTATCTAAAGGATAACTTAAGTGGGTTTTCTATAAATCTTTAGGTACCTAAGGTTTTTTGGTCCTAATATTTAAAACTAGCTTCCGCTCGCGGCTTCGCCCGCGTGGTGTGTTGATAAAAAGTAGCCTATGTGCCAGTGTGTGTAAATCCAGGGTACCACCTATTTACATACCAAATTTCAATCAAATCGGTCCAGCCGTTTTTGCGTGAAAGAATAACTAATATAATTTTAGTAGGAATAGTAGGAATTAGTAGGATTTATGTATTTGGTAATTTAATCTTGTATGATATAATTTAATTGCAATATGCACGTAGGGTCTGTGCTATATATTTTTAAATTTAATCTACGGAAGTAGCATAACGGACAAAAAAGCAATAAAAGCGAAAATAAAAACTCTTAAAAGTCCACAAATTAATTTAATGGCCGTATTACTTTATGACAAGGATGTTTGACGTTTAATTTAATCAGTGTTGCCAGCCTGCATACGAAATATGCTACTTTAGCGCCATCTTTATTCAGGGCGCGTACAACACAATACTGAGTGCGATTTTCACTAGTTTCGAGTGAAATTCACTTTCTGCACCATTTATCTGGCATCCATCCTGTTTAACGGATTTTGACCGAAAAAAGGAGATCGTTATTTTTAAGGGATTCGGCGAAATGTGGGTTTAATGATTAGGGGTTTCGATTGATAGAATGGCTGGACCATGGCTGTTAATCCTGCTTAATGGTTTTGTATTAAGAAGTGTACTTAATGGCTCTGAAATAACAGGGGTATAAATAAACTTAAAGTATAAGTAAATAAAGAAACTACAATGCATCATTAAGGTGAATTAAAAATATAAGCCATACCGAAGTTAATAAGGTCCTCATAATTTTTACTTTAAGCTAAATTGTTTCCATAAGTACCTCCAGTTTTCTCTCCCAGATCACGAACAAATCATAATAATGAATATTAATTTTTAACATCCAACAAAAAAATGTTGCCAGAACAAAAATAATCCTGAAATTGCCACCCTCCACGCCCTTAATTGTACGGGATATTTTTTTACTGGCAAGAGATCGTTGACCTCAATAAAAAAGTCGTTAAGAGGCTGGGCTGTATCCTCAAAAGCAGATTTTGTGAGGATAACATTCATCTTGTTGCTGTTTTAGTATTCAGAATATAGGTTTCGTACGTTTTGTGGGAGAACCCGACACTTTTTAGGATGTGCGATATTTGGGGAAAAACGATTCGCTACATGGCTGTGACAATATACCTATTACATATACTTCATTCATAAGCTAACGAAGTGTGCAAGTTACTCAATATGCCTATTTCTTATTTTTTATTTTGTAAAGCTTTTTCTATAACTTTAAAAATATAGTCCAGATTTTAAGAGCTCTTTATTTCAGTCTAGACAACACAATGCAACTATTACTATCCATTTTAAACTATATTCACAAACCATGAAGTTTAACATTAAACAAACATCAGACCATTTTAGGCATGTTCGCGTTAACTTGTTCGATTCGTATCTAGTTCTTTTCGTCCCACACAAGAGAGGGTTAACTGTTAGGAATGCAGTGTCCACAGCCGATGGCTAACGACCTGAAACAGTTTGTGTTCAATTGTGGCCTTTTAAACACCATTTGTCTGATAAACTGCTTGAATTGTACTTAGAGTTAAGTAACTTCAATTCATACTGGGTGGGCTCTCTGCTTTAGACTCAAATGAAAAACATAATCATAATCATCAACAAAATATTTGTTTCATAATATTTGTAATATAATGTAATAATAATATGGATCCTATTGCACTGATACTATTGGACTTATTACACACGTAATATTTTAAAAAATACTACCTATGAAAATACAAGACACCCCAAAAGTATCCTCTTCGGCTGGCTAAGAAACATTCCTTATTCCGTGATTCCTATTTCTAGCCAAATTCTGCAACATCAGAACTCAAAGTATCTAAATCCGGGTGTTTGTGGCAAAGTTCTCGAGAACTTAATAAGCCCATAACTGCTAAGTTCCGCAAATTGTGCCCAACTTGGAACGGAAGGCGACCAGCCACCGATATTGTTTAGTCAACTGTATGATCTGGAAATAGCAGGACTACCTGGAAATGTGTCTAGAACAATGCAACGACATTCTAGTTTAGACATTGTGTGGTTTGAGCTCCGATGGATATTTTTGGAGAAGTTGCTACAATTTAACTCTCGACTGTTCATAACTATGGAGTTGTCATCTCTTGTCTATCGTCAAATTCATAGTTTGTGGCATCAATACCTAAACATAGATTGAATCTAAATATAAAGTTCATGACTTTTAAAAATAACTATCAAGTAGAAATTACCCCACGACTGATAAGTGCTGTAGATACTGTGAAACACGATAGGCAACGTATTGCCCTTATCTTCCCTCAGAATATGCTTTATCTCTTCTGTGACTTATCTCTGGTTAGAGATCACAGAGATAACCTTAGGGTTGAAGAAATACGTAGACAGGACTAAGAGTAATGCTCATGCGTTAACTGAAAAAAAATACGTATACCATCACACCACATCTTAGGACCATTTCCTATGTCTATGTTATAAATCGAAAACCATATCATAAATCGAAACTTTGTAAATAAGTATTTCAAATCATATAGCTTTGAAAACAAAAATAAATGAATCTACCTTTCTATTCGTAACAAGCAGTCGCAAAGCATCGCACCATAGATAGACCAAATTCACCAAAAACTGTAAATAAGTGTAGGAATACAGTCGTAACAAACTTACTGGCTTAAAACGTCAATACGTAACTAACTTAACTGTCACTTCGGACAACTATTGGAAAACTGCCAAACGTTCATCACGATTTGATTCGATAAAGGACTGAGGCAACCAATCGATTCCTGATTCAACAGCAGTTTTATCAATAGTTTTAAATGCTTCCATCGATTTTGGTCCTTCTATACGTATTTACTTTTCGGTCTCATCACCTTATTTTTTTGCAACATTGATCAAATTACAAATATTTATTCATTCATGCAAATAACTTTGACATTTAGATTAAGATTTAATTAAACGCTGCATATTTCACAATCATAATCTTCTTTGACTTTGCCATTAATATAAAATTAAAGTTGTCCTCTTACTTAATTTGCTAATGGCATTTATGAGTCTGATTCTCGCTTAGAAGCTCATTACTTTGCACGCTTTTAAAGACCATAAAACGTAATATTATCTACTTGAATATTAACTTTAGTACAAACTTACAAGGGCAATTACTAAGATGGTTGTACTTACAAGCTATTCATACGCATCGTCTGAAGACAAAACACCTTCACAAGTATGTTAGTCTAATCCTTTATTATCGCTTAAATCACGCCCAACGTGTTTATTACCCTGCAATGCTTTTACCAGATACTTCAAAGGTTCTGAAGTTTACCTACCAGGGTTTTATACTCTGTGTGTAGGTATATTGGCATTCCAAGTCTAAATCAGTACCGTCTCGGCCACAAAGCTATGCAAAAAGGACACGAGTATCTGAGCTCACGGCTTCACACCGTCCGCCGGTGTTTGTCTGATTTTTACCTTTTGGAGTTTACTGAGCAGTTATAACTCTAAATGACAGTCCCTTTGCAGCTCATTAATAAGTTGATAACATGTCACATATAAGGTATTCATTCATATGACCGATAAAACCTGTTGGATTAGAGAATAGTTTTATTTTCAATTTGGTTACTTATCTCGAGCTAATTCAATTCTGTCAGCATGTCTTAAACTTCGTCTAACGTATCATAAGCAAGTGACACTTTCCAATTTAAAACTTCAAATTATCATCACCATGTCTCCTATAAATCTCTTAATCCTTAAGGATTACCACATTCCACGTTAATCCAAGAATCAGTAGCCAACTAAATACTAAGAATAACTTGAGTAGATCCGCCGACGTCTCGCTGAAGCATAACGAATTATGATATTTATGGTCCTGAAAGTCTCAGCCCTGGTCCTTTAGGACAGGATGAAGTCGAGACAGAATTAATTATTACCGCTCAAGTTTTCTTAATTTGATTGATGGTCGTGACTTCAAGTGTTATTGCCAATTTTCTGAGTGCATTGCACTGCGCATTGAAAGACCAAACTGTCGCGTTTAAAAGCTATTATTTGTGTATTCCGAAATTAACATAGGTCCTTGACCGGTCTTCATTTGAATGCATCGGATGACGAATCCGTATCAATGCAATTATGCGTGGCAACCAAAATGTTAATACCATAATGACATTGAATTGAAACATGCTAGATTTATTTATTAAAGATTCTTTTATAAACAGAAACCTATTAAAAGATAGTAAAGCAAACCCACCAAAGAAACAGTGAGTGACAATGGATGATATCCACAAATGAGTACATGATTAATTTATAGATAGTGATGTTATTTTTGTGAGTGTTGGTGATATAAATAATGAAGATGCACCTGCAAACGGACTTGTCGTGCGAGATCTCGTACAAGAGCTGCGAGGAGAAGGTACAAATCTCCCAGGAGGCGGAGATGCTGTACTATGAGCTCATCAGGGCTTTGGAGGAAGAGGAAACGGTGAGACATGAGCAGATACTTTAAGATGTCACTGCAAAAAAATACCCACGATACCTATTGTTTATGTAGTCGTATTAGGAAGGTATTTGGTCTTAAAAGTAGATAAGTTAATGACTCCTGTTTTATGTAACAAAAATACAGTTTGGAATACTAAGAGTCTCGTAATTCGAGCTTATTAATGTTGCAGTATTTTTAGGCAATAAATCTTCCTAAAATGTCAAGCCACAATTAAATCATTAAAAATTAACACGAATTAGTATTTTCAATTAGATATACTGTAACAAATGTCCTTAATCTTAGTCATAAATCACTTCAAATCGTTTGACATGTTAAAATTTAAATGGCAACACATTATTTATATCAAACCGTTAAAGTATTAAGTGTTGCCATCTCTCTTTTTGCTCTGAAAGGGGATTAATATCTGTTGGAATATCTTTGGACGATTTATGCGAAACCTGTTGATAATTGGGTTGTTCTACAAGACAGAAACCTTATCAGTTTCTGTCTGCAGGACGAGGCGACCGCGAAATTCTACCGTCGTACCGTCGCGTTCATCTTTGCTTTAATTTATACCGTTGGTTTTATTATTGAATGTATTTTCGTTTTACCGGTTTCCGATTTTGTGGTTGTGGTCTGAATAGTTTTGTTTATTTTTATTAGTCATCGCTACTTCTTTATTTATTCCTATTATTTTAACTTTTTTTTAAACTATTTTTTGTTATTTTGTTGTTCTTGGTTTTTTTTCTTAATCATTCTTCTACACTAATATGTAAAATAAAAAAGAAACATGTTTTTTGTTTGTACCCTAAAGGCTCCGACAATATTAAAGCGGTTTGAAAAAAAAATCTCACTGTTGCAAAGCTACACTCTTCCCTTGCTAATATAAGCTATAATTATCCAGGTGCGGAGAGTAAGTTTCCACGGGACGCGGGAGAAACCGCGGGAAAAGCTAGTATTTAGTAAAATCACCCAGCAATACTAATCTTACCTCACCCTTAAATCATATTAGTACTATAAACAGCTTCATGACCACGCGGATGAGACATCTTGTTTAGAAAATTATCTCATAAACGCAACGCCTATGAAGTCATATGAATCATTACATCTCTATTTAGCATGTTAATACTGTTGTCCCTTTATTTATAACAACAATGTATCGTAGTCATAATAATTAAGTAATGTTTTGAAACAAAATGCTATAGAGGATGGTTCCCGCAGTTTTTCCCGCGTCTCGTGGAAACTAATTCATGGAACAAGATAAAAAGTTACATGTAGCTTTCTTGGTAAATGAACCATTTAACACTGAAAGACTTCTTAAAATCGGACCAATGCTTTCTGAGATTTAATATTCATCTTTATTTTTTTAACAGATTATGTATTTTTTCTCAAATTATTTAGAACACAAAGCTATTCAGACGCTTATAAATATTCTAGTGTCGTTTACAGCTAGTTACTAATGTTATTGTAAAAGCTTCCTTATATAGAATCAATTCTAGTCACAAAAAAACAGGTCCTCAATATGACCGCTACAATATTTGCGAAATTGATGTTATATGAGAAGTTTAGCTCTGGTTTAAAACCGAAAATATTGAAATTTCTAAAACCCTTTTCATACCTCAACATGTTCCCAGACTACCGTACAGTGTAGGCCACAAATATGTGGTCAGCGATGATGCGTTACCTCGCGAATTCGCGCCGCAAGTGTATCGAGGTCATTCACACCGAAATTATGCATATATAACCAGATTTGTCTGTAGGTTTTACTACTGTGAAGGTTTATTTGTAGAAGTCCAAATTCTCGCAATAAAAACTTGACTTAGCATACGATTTATTTTGAAAAAAGCTCTTAGTTTAAGTACTGATCTATGAATATAATTAATTCACGGATTTGAGATATTAACATGTTCTGAGAAGAGAACTTTCCCAGATCTAAGTATATTTTGAAGCCTAGCAAATAGGCTGATCTGAAATGGTTTGATTACTTACACTTACTAAACCTTCTGAAGGAATAGGCATGTTCATATAGCATATGTAGGTATTGATATTTTGGAAACATAAAAATAAACTCTTAATAAAAGCATGAAATTCATGTCTCCACCTGGTACTTCTCTTCTTACCTAGTAAATTTTACAGTTATTTAGTTTTATTTGTTTTTATCTCTTCTTATTTACAGAGCTTAGTTGCGAGTTTGATTCCTGTGTAAATATTATCGATACAATATTGAATGTCTGTGTTTAAGTTAGTTGTGTATGTGCTATTTATGTTAATTAGTAGTTAAACGGTATCAAGTGGGTGTTGGCAAATATATGCAGACTTCGTACTAAAATATTGGTTTTTACATCTATGTCAAATAAATGGCGCTTTAAGCTTCCTGCTAACGAAAAAATACAATAAAAAATACTCCGATGTTTTTCATCGGAGTATAAAAAATACTCCGATGTTTTTCATCGGAGTATTTTTTATTGTTTACAAACTATTTTTTTTCATTTGGCTCTTATATTATGTACTCATTATTAAATAGATAAATTGGTATGAGTTAGTCAAAATATCCTTAGGTTAGGTTAGGTGGATCAATTTTCATCTTTGCCTTATGATAAGTTTATAACAATACCGTGTGAAAATACCTTTATATAAATTTTCAATTTACCAATCTCCTTCGATTTTTGCACTGCAAATACTATAAAAATATCCAACATAATTTATTTTATGAAACTCAACTGTTCGATGTAATAATATTGTTGAAAGACTCTTGACAGTTGCAATTATCATTGTTTTTACATAATACAGATATGGTTCTGAAAGTTATGTTAATTAAGTAACTATTAACACGAAGTGGTACTAAATAATGTTGTTCCGACTTCGATAGGTACGTGACATAAGTATTTTTTTTATTCTCTGTTGCAATTGCAATACTCGCCCAAAGATTTCTCAACTTCTTCATTTAATTGTAAGTTTAAAAGAAAAAATGGTAGCTACTTATTTATTAAATAAAATTGGCTCTTCCAATGTTCTTATCTATCTCTGTCGTCCATCGCTAATTTATTTTCCTATATATTTATTTCGGTAGTGCATACTCATTGAAAACAAGAAAAAAATGGAAATTGCCAAATCAAATCAAATTCCTATAAAAATCTCATATTATTATAATGCATTTTGCATTCCATTTACAAACTGATCGAATTTCCAATGCTTTTAAAATCTGTACCAACATGACAGCAGCCAGGTATTTAAATATCGAATTTGGAAGCTCGCTGTGATTGGTCAAAATCGGAGTGATACAAAAGGCTGCTTGCACGCGATGTTTCCTTTGATATACGATTTAGGGAATCCATTTTTTAATCGACATCTCGCGTGTGGATTCGGAAAAGGATTCCGTGTTATTTCCATTGAAGCGAAAGATCGAAAGGGATATTGAATTAACTAACTAAAATAATGTTTGGCTGCAAAAATACCAACATTTTGTTAACTAGTGCCTATACTGGTGGTATTTCGCATTTTATGTATACTCAATTGAAAACCTTTACATAACAATCTAATAAGGTAGGTATATTAAATTCCTTCAGTTCTTTTTAATTTGCTTTTATTTTTGAAAAATATATCTCAAAATTGATTCTACTAATCCCAATAAATCTTTGACAAGTTATCAAAAATAAGAGTCTTCTCAATGAAACATTATCATTGTTTTACAGCGCTTAACCGACTGCAAGTTATAAAAGAGAAGCTGACTGCAACCGCATTTCATTAATTGAACTGATATATTTACAACTGTTACAATTTACTGCCAAGTTATTGATATTAATGGCTGTAGACCATGTTTATAGGTTTTATAGGCATTTCATTAATTTATACTTGTGAGTTACAACTAATAAAACATGAAGAGAATCACAGAAAGTTAAACACTGCATTATTTATTTTGAAGTGTTCAAGAAAAAACAAAAAAAACCGGCCAACTGCGAGTCGAACTCGCTCACGAAGGGTTCCGTACGAAACAGACAGACAGACAGAGGAGCGAAAACAATAGGGTCCCGTTTTAGCCTTTGGGTACGGAATCCTAAAAAAATAAGCTAAATTCCTATCTCTTGTAAGCAAGTCAATAGATAGTTACTTCAAAATATCTTAAAGCAGGCTTCAATTTAAACCTCGAAGCTTGCTAAATTCCCAAGAATAGCTTATACATACTCCCGCCATTTATCCCACATTGTCTATGTAATATTCATAACTCATCATAAAATCATATCCAGCCCACGAAATAGCAATGACATCACATCTTGCTTCAAAAATAAGTGAAATGTCAAAACATTCCCGGCCTGAGTCATGCGCACGCGACGCTCGCATCGCATTGTTCTCACATTCGAAATTCAAATCTGACGTTTCCTGCGACGCCGCTGACAAATAGACTGACACCTTTTTAAAAATGGAATTTTAAGTTGACAGTTGTTTGTGAAAAATTGATTCGAATTTTGAAATATTATAGTGTTGTGACTGAAAAGGTCGATATAATGTTACCTAAACCTGTTAATTAGTAGCTTTGATTAATTATTTGGTTTCGGAACTGATATTTAGTAGCTGTTAATTTATTATATTTTTGTTTGTATAGTAAAGCTTTTCAGTTAACGAACTGATATGAAAACATTATGGAAACAAAATAAATTAATAACGTCTATGTATTTTTGAACCGTATGTATCATAAAATACTACTCCGTAGTTTTATGAAGTTATTATACCATATTTTATTTAGTAAAAGTTGGCTAAACAAATATTTATGAGCAAATTTTTTCTAAAGTTCTGGATCGCGTAGCTTACCAAAAGGATGTAAGGTACTTATCTTCTTAATGGGACTTTCATAAGTACCTTAGAAAAAAACTACCATTCCTTCATTCAAAAAATATTTCTCATCAAACAATAATCAACTAAATAGTTACTTAGCAAGTACAATCTTCGTTCTCATGGTATAAAACGTGTTCGGAATATATCCGAACAAATACTATGACTTAGATTTACATATTGGTCAATGGTTACCGAATTACCATACGAGATGGTTATAAAAACCATTGTATGTATACATATTTTATTTATAGGATTTCATGGGAATTGCAAATAGGTGGGTAACGGTTGCATTTTTGGCTAGCAGTTCTCTGAAATTAATACTTGCGAATTTTATGTAGTAACTGATTTATTTACGTAGATAATAATATGTCAGGAATATTTTTGAGATCACGTCCTGGGAGAACTCACTATCCGCAAGTGGGCAAAAAGTAGCCTACATTCATGGTCAGGCTCTGAACTACCTATTATATCCGTTCAGTAGTTTTGGCGTAAAAGCTCTACAGAGAGACAGACTTTTACTTTGAAAATTAATTAGTAAGGGTGTTGCTGTATTGTGTGTACTATGGCTGTATAATAAAGGATCGAAGGATAACCCTTCGGTTATGATGTCAATGGACTTTTAACAAAATAAATTAATAATTTATTTTTTCTTGTTACAGGTATGTGACACTTCAACTCTTTCAACTAAGAGGTACAAAGATCAGCTAAGGTCAGGTAGATAGACATACTTACTATTTATAGGTATACGACCATTAATAAACAAACATAGAATTAATTTTGCATATAACCTTAGGAAATTATCGCGCGTCTAATAAATACCTACTTTAGACTGGACAAATTAACTGGAATATTACTGATATTTATTACCCAAGTATTAAGTTGGAGAGTCTCTTCATTGTATGCACATACGCACAAATCTCATGAACTAGTGGTCCGATTTTGGTGCAAGATAGCCCATTTATCGAAGAGGGCTAAACGCCTCGCCGCTGGGCTGGCAAAAGCTACTCATTAAAATAATATTTACCCTGCAAATTTTACAAAAAATCTCCAAGCTATTGTCGGCTAAAGTTCTGTTAATACAGAAATAACTCTGCAGCTCTGCAGTGCAAACTTATCAGCAGATTGCAGATAAACGCAGGGATGACTGGCTCTTACAGGTTTCAAGATTAACCAGGGCAGGGTCGGTGGCACCCTGGTTTAAACTCTCGTTAAAAAAGCAACAAAACGGTCTGTTAAACTGCCTCAAATAGCAAAGCTAAGGAATGATATTTAAGATAAATTAATCAAAATGCTATATTCACAGAAATCCTGAAATACCACTTCATATCTGATACGCAGATGTTTATCAATATAATGCATGCTTTGACATTTGACTGCGACCTTTAAGCATTGAATAAATAATTTGTCATTTACAAAATCCTTGCTTAATACCTTGATTGATAAAGTTTTCAATAACAAATAGTCTCCACCATCTTTCAAGGATATAACTAAATACTTCACACTTTAGTCTTCCTCTCTATCACAAATAAAAAGTGTAACACTAAAAATATGAATAATACCTTTCAAAGCCGTTAACCGTAGTTTAATTTAACCTGTCGTTACCATCTGTGTAACCCGTCCCCGCCGTGGGGGTGACAGCAATCGCAGTATGCAATCGACAGCCGGGACCAGTCACAAACTGTGCTCTGTTTCGAATTTATATTGAGCTATATTTACCTGTTGTTTGAGCTTGGAAATTACGGTACTTTTTGAATAGGTAACTAGTAGTTTAGACCTGCAAAGGGTTAAAATAACAAATAAACTTTTCTCTTTATGCAACTCCATATTTTGTCATCGTCACCCCTTCTAAACTTGGTAATTAGAGCAAAAGAACTACATTATTTAGGACAGGTGTTACATTATTTTTTGACTGCTCCCCTATTTATAAACTTAAAAGGGGCTTCACGTAAGTCCATAATTAAGACGACTATTTATTTTTCACATATGGACTGGTTACACTTTCTCAAAAATATAGCGGTCAACATTAAAAGTAAAGCAGACAACTAATGGGTATCCCGAAAAAATATTTTCTAGCTTTTCTAGAACCCGTAACAACATACTCTATCATCCAACATATCTCATCTATGAATCACCGGTCCACTTTTAAAGCATTTTAAAGCTATCCCTAATACCAGAGTACAAATAGACACACGAACAGTTGAACCAAAACACGCTGCTACAATAAATAGCACACTTTATTATAAACTATGTAAAATAATACCTTTTGCCTGAACTAACTGGAGCGTCGGATGGTTTCTGTCAGGTAGTAAAAGTCAGACGAAAAGTGCTCATTTTGCTACCTAATTGCACAGTAGAGTACTTATTATATTCCGTAAATAAATACAAGTATTCTGGATACATATTCTTCTAAGCTAGTAGGTATTAAAAGGCTCTAAAACTTCTGAAAAATTAGTAGAGAAGCTACACTATCCCTATGATATATGCTGTTTTATCCGAGAATAGGAATAATTTTTCCCGGGACGTAAGTAAAACCGCGTTAGTCACCGCGAAAGTAGTAAATATAACAAACAACTGTAGTTTTTAAACCTTTCCCATACAAGGTACGTATTTTACTCGAACTGCTTCGAAGGGTAGTTTTTAGAGTGTATCCTGTACAGTATCTACAAAACATCTTAGCCGAACACAAAAATTTAAAAGCATGTGAAAATTAATTAACAGCATACAACTTCATAACAACAATTCCTTGACACCACTTTCTCGGATCCTCGAAATAAACAAATATTACATCGCACGAGTATTGCCACACGAAATAAAAGATTATTATCTTCAGTGTTGCCATGTATGGCGTTTTCAAAAGGCATGTATTTAACGCGGCGACTAAGTAAAACGAATATAGGTTTAAAAAAATAATAGAGTGGGTACCATTTATAATGGGTTGGCAGCTAATAAGGAGTATCATAATAAGTAAAAGGTAGCATATTAATATATCAATTATGAGGTCCGTTTTAATTTAAACTAGCATCAAGTTTTTCTTTTGGCAACTGAATTAATATCTAGGCGAAAACTTAATGATGACAATAAAATTGAAAATGGGCATTCATAAATAATACAAATCAGGTTTTATTTAAAATTGTTTGGGTGAAGAATAAATATAAACTAGCTCATATTATAAATATATTGTGCGACTTTTTAATAGCTTTAAATAAACTCTAAAATGGCATGAAGAAAAAATATTTTGCGGCTGTTATTTTCAAAATTATAGGTGAATAGCATGGAAGTAAGCATGCGACATGTAGCAAGCATGACTTCTGTCACGGCTCCGGCGCTGCGGGGCTCCGGCGGTCCCATGCGAGCTTATCGTCGCAGATGGTTTTCACGCTCAAACTACCTGCGCCTCAGCTCGCAGGCCGCCTCGCCACTCCGCGCCTACGCGGTTTTGAATTGCACTCTAGGGGAAGGGCAGACAAGACTACGTGGAGTCGGTTTTGCAGCGATTCGTTTTCGTCACTTTTTTATTTTTTCGTCGTTTTTTTAATTGAAGGTTATAAATGGCAATATGCTAAATAAAATGAATCCAAATTAAATTCTACCATCTTCATAGTGCGCCAAGTGAGATAATACCACCGCACCTGCCGCCGTTTTCATGAAATTATGATAGCAAAATATTAATAATTAAATCTTATTCCTTTTTATTGTACTCCTTTTAATATTTAGAGCTATCCACAAAGCGAAGCCTGAAACTGGGTTTTTAGTCGGCACGAAATAGTTGGTAATATATTATCTTTGCCACCCAACTAACATTATTAGTCGCCAAGTCATTATAAATAGCTCCTCACCTAATATTTCAATTGACTGGTATAGATTATTTGCTACCCAAACGCAGTTGCTAGTTTTTAGTTTTTATAACACCCTTAATTTTGAACCTTACATATTATAATAGTCGCCAAAATATTTAATCGCTGCCAAGTTATTTTATTTGTTGCAAACATTTGTCGACTTTTAAGTTATTAGTCACCCGGAAAATAATAAGCCTTTTCAAAACTGCCGTGTTTACAATCGTTATTTCGAATGTTTGTTTGCTATGTAATAATCCTTTACAGTTATAGGATATTTTGGATATAAAAGCTCTCAAAGAAAGGAGTACTTTGCTGTACCTAATTGTTCGCAGAAATTGAACATATTTTATTAGCACATAAACTTATAATCTTTAATCGCTAAAATATGATTAATTATTTTATTGGCTGTTTTATTGCTTTAAATTCATATTAGCATTTTAAAATTAATAACGGTAAAGTTAAATTAAATTATTTGCGAAATAAATAAAATCTTTTATGATTAAAGAAAGTTCTCTCACGACTCACATGTTAAATATGCTAAAACAACCTATAATCACCGTTTAAACAAGAACAAAGTTCCTACATAAAAAACCCTTTTGTTACTACATATCATTAAAAAACACTATTTTCCTACAAACTGTAATCAAAATACAGCTTTACCTCTTCGAAATAAGGTCTCAAAACGAATGAAAAAGCTACAACTTAAGTCTATTTTTAGTTCGGAATTTCTAAGAAAATTGTGCCGTATAAGGATTCCTATTATTAACGCAATAAGGGAAATTAAACCTAATAGTTTACGACATAAGGTACACATTGCAATGTGTTTGCTAGCTTCCATTCACGACATATGGTGGAGTGAGTCACCTTTGTTCAGATGGTAGTTTATGGGTCTCTTTTTATATTTTGACCTCAAATCGTCGGCTTTAATAGTTTTTTAGGGTTTCATCAAGATTTTTATGTAAAAAAAGGTAGATTTGTGGGGCTGATGATAGACTTTAAATCGCGAACCCTGGGAACTGGTTTAGCTGTCTGTACCTAGGTAATTTAGAACTTCATTTGACAGTAACAAAATAAATAAATATGAGTCTATCACGAAAACAATTCACTATTATTATTTATCAAATAAACGCCAAAATCCCACCCGGTTCGTCATAAACCGGATGCTAGCTGCCGGGGCCGGTATATAACCGGGTAACGGCCGATACCCGGATTTCTTCGTGTAATGAAACTGGGATCTTTGGCCGGTCCGGGAGAAAATGTCGGAATTACCCGAAGACGGGTAATATTACGTCTCGTCTGGCTATTGTTGAGTAGAAAATGTAGTGTTGAAATCTTACCCGACAGTGGCACAAAGGGTGATGAATCTTAGACATTATATTATTATGTTACCTGCAGAGTTTTCTGCTTGAACGCGAATCTTCTGATGTAAAAGGAGTTGGTTGGATACAAGTATAGTTACCTAGTATGTCTACCTATTTATCTTTGAGCTTCTCATCTCTCTTAAACTAGTGTAAGTAGCTAAATAAATGTCTTATACTTTTTTTATTAATGCGAAAATATCTCTGCCTGTCTGTTTGGCTATGACCCCAAAACTGCAAAATCCATTTGGTACACAGATAGTCTAGAGCCTGTGAAAGGACGTTACAATATTTATTTGATGTTAGGAAATCATGTAATCTTCTTCCATGCTTCTTTGTTTGACGTGATCTCACAAGAAGAGAGGCATTCATACCAAACCATTTTATAGTCAAATCGACTTACAATCTATAGTTGCAAAGCATTCCACAATAACAATTCGCAACTAAATTGTTAGGCCAAAAAGTACCACTTTCTCTATCAGTTTTCTAATTCTATAAATACTTAGCTGGAATCCTGCTTACCCCAACAATGGTGTAAGCGAGTGGTGCAAGTCGCGTGTCGCGGCCCACGCAACCACCCACTGGCTGCACTAGTGTTGTGCTATGCAAGTTAAGGTATTGCACTAGTGGTACAGGATTTTGGTACAAAATTGGTACAGGGTAGGTAAATATTGACGAAGTTAAGGGACTTTTGCCTACCTGGGGACTACAGTAAGTCACAGGAAGTCCCCTTTGTGAAAAAAAACATGACGTCATTTTTTTTAAGATCATTTTCTACATAAATAGTTGTGTTATCTTAGTAATACCATATACGTAGTCGAGTAATCCTGACGGTCTGTCTATCCTGTTTTCACTCCAAAACTACTAAACCGATTTAAATGACATTTGGTACACAGATAGTCTGAAGCCTGAGAAAAGAGATATTTTTCGTACGGGTATAGGAAATATTACCCTGAGAACGCGGGTGTCTCTGCGGGGAATAGCTTATTATAGAAAAAACTTATAAGATATGCAAGATATATGAGTAAATCTTTAATACCGTTATAGAGCCTAAAGTTCTTAGCATAATAGTGTTTACAAACATACCGCGCGTAAGTACCGCGTTAATTACCAAGTTCACGTTAAAGTGTCAACGTTGGCACTTTATTGGCAGTCATTGGCACTTCGGCACTAATAGCCCATCACTAGTGGCAGAGAAAACTGGCCGTATGCCAATTAGTGAGTCAACCAGTTGGCGCGGGTTCGATTCCTAGTCGTGATATGTTTCTCTTATTAACAGCACTAACATAAATGGTACTTGAGGTACATTTTGAGATTTGTACTGATACCAGTGTCTACTTATCGGAGATTTAAAGTTATAAGTTATAACTTACATTTGTAGTTGCAGAAAAAGCTTGTCTGATCATTTCGAAGTAAATGATACAGGAATTATAAGATCTTTGAATGTATGGATTATAGATATTTATTTCTAAGCTTAGTTAAGTTCCTCAGTACTTAACTCATGTTTTATGTAATTGCTAAGCTATGTTCTAACATCGGTTAAGTTTTAGTAAAACTCCAATAATTACAGAATGACGTTTGTATGGAAGGCTTGATAAGTATATTCTGAGGTAAAAGAGTGTTATGAGTAATTCATGTTAACTAAAACAACGTTAGTTTAGTAAGATGCAACTAAAGAGCTTAATAATATTGAAATATCAGAAATACTATAATTGGTTTGATATTAAATGTCTCAGTAATTGTATTTTTTAATAAGGTGTCTATTTTTATAACTGTCTATTTTGGAAATTCTTCTTTTTAAGTACTCCGAAATATGATTTTCATGATCCGAGGTTTATCCATTCCTTTGCACTAAAAATGAATAAAGGCGTTCAGAAACTGGCCACCACCTTATTGAATAGTAACAGTCTGGATTCCTTTCCTTACCGATTACAATGTAACAACCCACAATCCAGAAACCAGTTCGTCACAAGATCATTCAGGCTAATCCTATTAGCATAGAACTTTAGCGTGTTCTTCGCGTCTGGTACTCCTGGACTGGTTTTTCTGCTGATGCACTTGGTACTGTTAGGTTGTGAAGGACGTGGAGGTAAGGTCAGTGAGAATGAGGTACTGGTTGCTGAGGATAAGAATTTTTGAGTTTCGGTTGTTCTTTTGTTTTTGTTGGTTGGTGGTAGAGGATGGCTGTTGTGTGATAGGTAATTTCTCTATATAACAAAAACCATACCATACTACAATTATTATGCATAATGGTATAGTAATTGGAAAATGTATTCTTATTTATTTATTTAGTACACTATGGAGAACTTACAGCTAAACAAAAACTAGACAATTGAAAGAAAAAAAGGACATGGAAATATTGATATCATTTAATTGAAAAGTGTTTTCATAACAGTGAAAAGTTGAATACTTCTGACACCATTCTAGATTATTGAATTTACTCAGAATACTATGGATAATACTATGGAAAATTAACTATGGATTTTTATAAAATAAAGTATGGCACAGTATTGGCCAATTTTCTAAACAATAAATTTTCCTAAGATGCAACTAAGCTTAATAACTACAATAACACAACAAATGTAAGCCAGTTGACCGGCACACGGAAGCTGTAACTAGCAGATAAGCGTTATCGGGAAGCAATAACCTCAATCAGTGCAGTACATCTGTTTACTAATAGTACTGTCGTCGACATTCATAGTTAAATCACTTTTAAATCTTTGTAATTTGATAGTATAATTATGATTAAATAAAAACTTTAACTGATCTATCAAAAAATCCTGATCCATTGGGTTTGATTCTAACAATAAGTTCAGTCAATCAGCCCCGGATCTAGGGGGGGGCAAGCCGGGGCCCATGCCCCGGGCGGCAAATTCAGGGGGCGGCAAAATCAGGCGGCTGCCTGATTTTAAATCCTACATCACAGATTACCATAATAGTTACCTACAGGGCCGTCTTAACCTATGGTGCAGGGTGTGCGAATAACCCGGGCGCCTCGGTCTCAGGGGCGCCGCGGGACGCCCCACCACCAGGAAACGATGAAATTACACCCGTTTGATAAGGAAGTTCCATTGTATCATGATACTGACCAGCAAAGTTTCTAAAAGAGTTGCCTTCGCTTTGTTTAATTGATCATTTAGATTATTTTTCATTTTTAACATCCTCTAACTAGGTGAAAAAATTCTCGCTCACTACGCTCGCGGCTAAATAAAAGTTTTTCTGATCAACGGACACAAATGGCATTCGCTCTAATCATGGTTTATTTTTATTTGTTCATAATTCCCAGTTTAATTTGTGAGTCTTCAAACAAATATCTTTAAAAAGTTCGCGCTCGCTACGCTCGCGACTTCTTGTTGCTTGACAAGGAAGGCTTAAAAAATTTCGCGCTCGCTTCGCTCGCGCAATACTATACAAACATTACCTTGTTAACTTCAGAAGTCAAATTAACGCTGTCTTACCTTATAAAAGCCAAATGTAATGGGAAAATATTTACGGAGTCCTCAAAAACAAAAAAAGTTTGCGCTTCCGACTGCTTGTTACTTTACAGCGCTTTTAAAAACTTATTAACTTTTTGTGTACGTTAATCTGTCTCGACTTTTATAACTTAAACCTGGCCAACAGTTTGAGCCTACAATGATTTGCAGTAGCGGTTTTAGGGTAGGGCGCGGTTGGGCGACGGCCCAGGGTGCCGGATATAAGGGGCGCCGCAGGCGCCCCCAACCAATCCTTGATCAGAATGTTACTCCTATTTTTGTTTTAAATTTCATCAAAGATCGCAACTTACAGGAACTGTATCCAAATGTATGGATAGCATCAAGGCCGTCTTAACCTATGGTGCAAGGTGTGCGAATAACCCGGGCGCCCGCGCCGCGGGCTCAGGGGCGCCGAAGCGAATTTGTGTTTAATTCCGCGTTAAATTTGAGAAATTCTCGACACAAACACTACTATTATGTCCCAAAACTCAAAAATTTTCGCGCTCGCTTCGCTCGCGGTTTCTTTACTTTACACTTATTTTTTTGTCACATATAGCTACTTTTAATGACCCAATACTCACAAAACTTCGCGCTCCCTTCGCTCGCGGCTTCTTCACTTCACAGTCGCCTTTTATTATATATGTTAAGGACTTTTAGTGATCCAAAACTCATAATTTTTCGGGCTTGCTTCACTTTACAGTTGTTTTTATTTTTCAACAATTTTTAGTCTACCCTATCAAAAAGGTAGGGTCGTTTTTAAGTTCTTTTATTAATAAGAAAGTAACTTCCAGTTTCCATATGAACTTTCTTATTTACGGTACTACTTTTAGTCCCAAAATTTTAATACACAGGCGCCAACGCCAGCAATAACTTATGTACGATTGGGCTACATTTTACGTAGGTAATTTTTGCTTTGACTTGTTAACTATAAAAAAAAATTCGCGCTCGCTTCGCTCGCGCAACCGGTAACTACATGTGTGTGTGTTTTTCGTATGGGTTTGAATTATTGCAGTTGGAGGGCGCCGTAGAAATCTCGTCCAGGGCGCTGGTAGAGTTAAAACCGGCACTGATGATTTGGACACATTTTTTAAGTCCTTTACCTACCAAAAAAGTGACTTTCGTTGGTGAAAATAAATATAAGTAGGTAGGCAGGGCGGCATTTTTCAGGTTTTGCCCCGCCTAAAAAAAATTGAAGATCCGGAGCTGCAGTCAATGTTTGTGTCACCATTTCATTAAAGTTTTCTCAAAAGCTAGTAGCTTTAGCGTGTTGGCTTCGGTCCCATCGCTTTCCAAAAATCCAGGACCCTGTAATCTCGTGGTCTGGTTCCATGATAAATAGATAGGTTCATTCAATACTACATGCGTCCCATGGAGGACTACGTCTTCACACACCCTCATAAAGAGTAAGTCTTCGATAAATGAGCACAGAAAATGTTTTCAAATCAGACTAGTAGTTAAAGTTTCAATCGAAACAAATAAACTCTTCAGGTTTACAATTTCAGTGCAGATTTTTAATGCTATGCTTGGTTTTCAAATAGGTTTAGGTAATCTCTACATAAGCTAAATAAAACCAAATCTATATTTACATAAAAAAGAAAACTTAAAACCACCTTACTTTTTTTCCTTATTACCAATTATGACCACTTACATCATAGGGCTAAATTACAAACAGAGTCAAGTGCCCAACCACTATCGCCCGCGACTGTACATAATAGTACACAACTTATATGGCTGCATGCTCGTGTTACTATTGTAGCACAGATTAAACTAAGATGAGAGTTAAGCATACTTGTGCACTAACACACAAATCTTACCATTTATGGAAGCTAACGTTTATGTGGAGTAAATGTTATCATGATGAAGCAATTAGGTGCGATATTTATCTACTTTTGTAAGATAGTTTTTTTTTTTTTTATGAGAGCTTAGGCTCTATTGTACATATTATGGTGATGTGGTCCTAAACTGAATAGTGGAAACTATAATCAATAATGTACTTGCAGCATTTATCATAGATGCCCCTAGATTTAGGTACTCACTCGTTTTTATTAAGCCTTTTTGCAGTAGTAATTTATTTCGTTTTAGTTGTCGTTTCAACCGAAGGACGTCCGTTGGATTGAGGGACAAAGTTTCAGTCTTTTTCTAGTACAAGTATTTTATTTCCATTTCTCTTACTATGAAAGCTTGACTTTCAATTAAGTCGTAGTTCTATACTATCTTTATAATTAAGTGTCCAACCCATCAATTAACACAACCCCATACAAATCACTTCTAAGCTCAGTTCATTGGCCGACAGCTGATAATGAGCGGCGCACACTGCGCGCGCGCAGA
The DNA here is from genome assembly GCA_033682625.1 of Helicoverpa zea x Helicoverpa armigera. Classification (NCBI taxonomy): domain Eukaryota; kingdom Metazoa; phylum Arthropoda; class Insecta; order Lepidoptera; family Noctuidae; genus Helicoverpa; species Helicoverpa zea x Helicoverpa armigera. Next base: position 9,934,265 of record JAWIIS010000049.1, on the reverse strand, counting down.
CGTGAATCACTCAGTGTGCGGTGACCTTGCTGCTCTTTTTAACTGTTTGTTTGTTTACAACATGCTTCCGGTACTTTTACTGTCTCTGGCTGTCTTTAGTTTTTTGGAGGAGTCGCATTTTTTAGATAATATGGCAGTTTTAGATAATGTTATTTCATGTTAGTTAAAAATAGAAGTATAACTTCTCATCTCTCATTATTCAATACACGTTTCCGTCAAATGACTTTTCCACTCTGAAATTGGCTATTTTTGATGCTTTGCCTATGCGCATGCATTGTTTGGATGAAGTAAATTTATATATTTATATAGAAAACGCCCAAAGCAATCCAACATTCAAAAATATAAGCGCAACAATGAAACTGGTTCAAATGCAAATTGAACTGTTTCCTTAATTGACTTTCAAGATTTATGTTGTTCTAAAATAATTGGAATGTCTAAAATTACAACTATTCCTACACTTACAATATGTATATTGTGAGAAATGATTTATTGTATCGATTATTACAACATCAGCCTTACCTAAGCTCAGATATAATAATGAACAAGACAATCAACATATTTCTACACCACGTGAAGCAAGTATTTCTGTTAAATACCTATTTTTGTTTGGGTGTCATTAGGGTTCTTAACTTATTAAAAACTAGCTGATCCCCGCGGTTCCACCTGCGCCCCGAGGGACCTATATTTCCCGCAGCCTAATAAAAAGTAGCCTACCTATGTCCATTCTCAATCACTAGAGCCTTGTACCAAATTTCATTTTAATCAGTTCAGTAGTTTTTTCTTGATAGTGCAACAGAACGGCCGAGATCCAATCGCCTGTTAATATTAGTATAGGCTACAGTCCCCCTAAAATAAGTATTCTGTTCTGAAGTCAGTTATTGACACCTCATAAATGCGCTAGTGTTTTGTTCTTACATTATGACTAGCACGAAGTTACTAATTGCAAAGATATTTGACCATAACTCTACATTTCTTAATCTGATACAGAGTTTAGATTAGAACTAAGACAACTTATCATATCCAACTGTACTAAAATAATGTAAGTCATAGTGAAATGCTTGTGGAACGCATTAGTCCACATCGCAGGCGCAGGCGCACCCATTGTGTTGTAACTTGTAGCGGGTACATGCGCAGAAGTCGATAGCTTATTGTGATAATGTTTGACTTATGTAGAGCGATTATTATAGAAAAGCTCATAGATTAGGTAGTATTTTCTGTTATACAAATGTGTGCCTATAGGCATCTCGGGGGTCTAATAGTCGTAAATGCTTTTGCTATTGCTTATTTTTGGCTCTATGTTTGACTCATGAGTTGAGCAGTCTATTCAATGATAGACCAGAGCTTGCAGAAGTCAGCAGAAGCTGGTGAACGTTAGAAGCTCAATTTGATAGTTTTGGAGAAAACAAGTTAGATATAATTTCCTCTCGGAATATTATGGGGCAAACATTTTTTTTTTACTTTCAAAAGTGCTGGTTTACAGCTTAATTTGTTTACGTTATTTTGAGTTCTTTGACGATAATAGCCAATTTTGTAATCATTGCAATACCTCTAAGATTCTTTACTTTTATGATGTCTCCTAAACCAAGGAGCGATTCTTCAAAAGAAAACAAAAAACAGAGGCACCCAACACACAGCACGTCTCGTAAAATTTTACGCGCCACTCTGGGTATTTTTGCGAAAATGTTCAGACAAGAAATGGCACAAAACCACATAAAACAAACCATGCTTCATGTGGTATCGCACTTGCGATCTCTAGGAGTCCCCATGGACACTGGAGTTCATGGGGAAAATTGTGAACTAGCCGTCTTGAAGGGAGTTCTAGTTTATTTGGTAACGTAACAGAAACTGTCTTTGTGATAATTTATACTAATATTATAAAGACGAAAACTTTGCTTGTTTGTTTGATTGTAATGGATAAACTCAAAAACTACTGGATCGATTTTAAATATTCTTTCACCATTAGAAAGCTTTCAGCTATATTATCTGCGAGTAACATAGGCATATATGTATATTTTATCCCGGTGCAGGCAGTAGCTCCCACGGGACGCGGGTGAAACCGCGGGAAAACGGTTAGTATGTACATATAGCAAAGTTTACTAAGTTTTTTGACGCAAAAACAACTCTACGGATGTTGCTGAAACTTGGCAGTAATATAGCTTACCTACACATTAGAATAACATACAAGCAGAAGAGGATGACATCTAAGGGAACAACTAGTAGGTACATCTCTACTTAAGACCCAACAAGGGCGGTCAGAGTAAAATTGAAAGCTAGAAATTCTATCTTAGCCGCCTATTTCGTCTGACCTAGGCTCTTATCAGGGCCCTAAATACCTACCCTTTCAAACAAGCTATGAAGATAATAACACAATACCCTTTCTCCATAGTCGGGTAAATGCGGGTAGTTATCGCGCCTTGCCATCTCGACCCGGGTATAACGTCTGATACCGGTTATCCGGGGGAAATCTCGTAAAATGCACACTATGGACATCTATGTAGTTGAGTTGTGATTTTTTTTTGCGATTTTTTTTCCTCTGTATTTGATGGTGGGTAGTTTTTGATAAGGATTTATGATATTGAGGTATTGTGTTTTTTTCTTGAGAAAGTTTCCTTGATGATACTTTTTTCTGCGGATTGGACGAATGGAGGATAAACGCAGAGATAAGTAAAAAATTGCATCTAAAGTCGACCACTTTCATATTTATTTTCTAAATATATCTTCGATACGGTTCTGTAGTTTTGCTTCAAACAAGTTGTGTAATGTAGGTACAAACAATCATTGTATCGGGTCAATTGTCTGTAGATTGTGCGTAAGTCAGCTAAGTGCTTAAACGATCCTTAACGAGAGACAACACTCGCTTTGTTTTGTTTTTAATTACTTAATTTATCTTCTTCGTTAAGTATAGTCCACAGTTTTTCTGCGTTTACAAACTAATTCTTTTTTCTATATAAGTATTTAATTTTAATTCCTATATAGACTTATTAAAGTTCTTCCGAAACGTCAAACTACTGGTACGGTTCCAAGGAGAATTTTACCTGCTTGATAAGTACCCAAAAGTATCTATTTCTTCATTATATAATAATCGGTCAGGTAGGTATTAATATCAATTTCCCATGCTTGCTTAATAGCGCCAAGAAGGTCTAGGTTTTTGAAATACCAGATCAAGTATAGTATAAAATATACCTTTATCTACCTTAGTAAAAACAATTGAACTTAGTAACATTTTTCCCAGCCCAACATTCCAGTAGGTAACATTAGGAAGCTGCGGTCGTCTGTAACTCTACACCAGGCGCAAGGCTGTAGGAAGGCCACTGTCGCGACCGGTCTCAAGGAGAAAACATAAAAGATTCCCTCTTTGTTTATTTAGAAAAAAAACAACTTGTCTTTTATTTTCAGTAGGAGAGTATTGGGGCATCTGGATCAAATGATGATCCAGATACCCCAATACTCTCTTTTCAAAATGAGTACTGTATTCAGAATTTTCTATTCAAAACGAGACTTCTATTCAAAAACCTTTATTCAAAGTAAGACCTCTATTCACTGAATTAAATAAGTATCGTATCCAGAATTCTCTTTTCAAAATGAGACTTCTATTCAAAAACCTTTATTCAAAGTAAGACCTCTATTCACTGAATTAAATAAGTATCGTATCCAGAATTCTCTTTTCAAAATGAGACTTCTATTCAAAAACCTTTATTCAAAGTAAGACCTCTATTCACTAAACTAAATAAGTACTGTATTCAGAATTCTCTATTCAGAATGAGACTTCTATTCAAAAACCTTTATTTAAAGTAAGACAACTATCTTAGTTACTTAGAGACCCATCTATAGTAAAAAGGTGGTCCCTCAATACTTACCTTGTCTTTTAGGTAACTTCAATTTAATATGTTTCCTGAATTGCATTCCCGTATATAATTATATCACGTTTATATATTGTACGTTATTTATGTTGCAACTGCTTACAAACAGCATTTATTTAGACAAATCGAATGAGCGGTTCATACTAACAGACAAGAGCTGTTCTATGTCTTTGGAAAGCAAATAACATTATTTGATGTTAAAATCATAGGTGTTCCGGAAATAAAACTAGAAACTAATGTAAGATGATGATTTATTTATGTTAATAGAGTTCTTAAATAAAGACTTTATTTTCTACACACCACTTATTTAAACAAAATACATTTCTTAAAGCACATATATTGTTATGATGTAAACAACATACAATATCTGGAGAAGTTGAATAAGTGTTATACAATGTTTCTAAACTAGGACATTTTTTACTCTCTAAATTATGTACATTATCTATTTCTAAGATATCTTTTAACCATACCACTTTTTCACTACCTTTAGTATACACAGATTTATTTTTAAAAAAATTACCGAAATTAGCTTTATAGTTAAAATATGGTACGAAGCCCTCGTTCCAGTTTATTCCTTTGTTTTTTTCTATCCAAGCTATTCGCGATCGTTCTTTTTTAGACAAAGTATAAAACGGTTGAGGTGGTTTTATCAATAAAACCTGAATGCGTCCTTTGCACATTATTGCTATTTCTTTTGGAATAAAATTGTTTCCTTCAGTTTTAAACCCTTGGACGTCAACGATAACATTCATGATAGTTTTCTCACAATATTACTTAAAGGTCTGTATTCGTAAAGTCGATCGTTTATAATTAAACAATAGGCAGATGTATTATCTGGAATATCTTCAGAACATTCAACTTCTATTCTCACGTCAACTGGTCCCGTTTTAAGTGAATCGTTCTGTCTTGAGCAATCAATCACAAAAACTGGAGCTATTTCTTTGAATTGATTTAAGCTCAGCAACGGATCAACGCCTAAGTTGTAGTAAGACTGACGAAAATTAGTAAACATCTCATATAATATACTATATTTGCCTTCATGAAATTTCAGATTAAGAGAGTCATACGGATAGTATTGCGAGTTTAGAAACAATTTAATATTGCTTACATTGCAATGATCAAATAAGGCAGAGCTTCTATTTTTGTTTGCTTTTCGGTTCGTTTGCAAACCAAATATCACAAACCTGGGTTTCTCTAGCTGGGAAGTAGTCTTAACTGACCATGAATGTTTCGTTGTTCGTGGCAGCAATGGATATTCATACAAATCCCAATTTCTAAATGCTATCTGTATGGAACGATCTCTCTCTAGGCTCTTGAGCAATAATAATTTATTACGATCTGAAACTTTAATATGCGGCACACGCCACTGTATTTTCTGTATGTCGATTTCTACGTTATCATTTTTTTCTGTAAGCACACAGCATAATGCGGAGCTACTTCGTTGTAATATAAGTTCATGTTTACAATTGATAATAATTTTGTCATAGTCTTCTGCAAATCCCAGTATTCTATTTAATGGTACAATAGCACTAAAATATCCATTTTCTAGTTTTGTACCATTTAAGTTCCATCCCCAAACTGCAGCAGCTTTACTTTCACCTTCATTCATTGAGACATATGATTTTAAGGTTGTTGTAATACCAGCATTTTTAATACGATCGATTTCAACACCATTCAATTCGTACCTAATATCTTGAAACAAATATGACATGGGGTTGTTTATAAAAACAACATCCTTTTTAACTATTTTTCCTGCAGGATCTTTACTAGATACACTTGCATACCCTTCTATATAAATGGAACTTCCTGATGGTAATAAGTACAAATCTTGTTGGTGAATGGGTATTCTGATTTCATCATTTTCTTTAAAACTGGTAGTATATGGATTGTAGCTATGGATCTCATAGCTCTCAATAGAGTTGTCATGTTGTGGTAAATCCATTATTTGCAGCATTTTTTAATTTAATTTTAATCCAATATCTCGTAGAAATTGTTTATTTTCTTTTGTAATCTTTTTTATTTTTATCGTTTTGAGACGTCTCTCTTCTTTGAAGATAGGAAGGGAAATATTACATTTTCCTCTCACATTAGTTGTTTTATAGAAGACCAACATTTTATTCTAAATTTACAAAAGAGATTAGGTATCTTAAATAATTCAAATAACACGACTAGTGCTTGTCATCACTTACATCCTTAGAATGCGAAGATGATTAAAGAAATAAGTATTTTATAATTAGTGTGAGTTACAAGGGTATAAATAATTTTGTAATATAGAATAATAAAAGACCTTTAATTAGGTTACGATATTTTATTACTTTTCCAAAATGATTTCAGAAATTTTAGACACAAGTGTCCACAATTGTACAAGTGATCACGCTGTATGTTTTCATAATTATACTGAATATTTTTCTTTCCTATGTACTTCATAAATTCTTTAGGAGGTTTTAAGTTACCATAACTGTCGAAATATTCTATGTAGTCATTTATTTTGCCATAGGCTACCCAATGAGTACCGGTGTTTTTAGAAGAGTCAAGATTGATCACTCCGCATTCTATTGATGAAACTTTATCCGGTAATTTATCTCTCATAAATACACCTCGGAAGAATGGAATATTATTTGAATGCTTAATTATATCAATATTGGTTAAAGCTCTATTGGGTAGCCGAGAGTTTAGTTTTTTTTCTTTGTGACATAAATCCCTAAACCATCTTTGTAAGGTTTGAGGTGTAACCCTCTTCCAATCAATAACGTTTCCATTTCCTTGTTGTGTCGTTCCGATTCGGCTAATTGTTTCTTGGCTATTTTATATGCATTAATAGCTTTTACAATCCCAGCAGCACCTCCTGCCAAACTGCCTGCAGCAGATAATCCAGCAAATATCGGTACTAACGGAAGAAATCCACCAGTTTTTGGTACTGGAATTATCCTGGGTAATTTTATCGGAAAATCGGATGCAAAGTCTTTAGCTGCTGTGTAAGCTAATTCCATCAATGCTTTCTTACATGAAGGTTTAATTTTTTTTATATGCTTTTTAGTATGAGAAACAACTTTTTTAAGAGTTTTCTTAAAACCAGCTCCTGATCTTGTTTGACTGGTGAGTTTATTTGAGGTTGTTTGCTTACTTTTGTTTGCTATGTCACTTCGTCTTATTTTCATTGTTATTTCTTTAATTTTCTCCAAAGAAATAGCAATGCAATTTAATTTTATTCGAAACAAATACAGGACTTAGTTGTTTAAAGAGCAAATCCGTAATGAATAGTAATCATATATGTATTTCCTTAAATACAGTTTAGAATTATTTATTTTTTTCACTTAAGTATACTTATAATACATTTGTTTTATCGATCCAGCTGTTTTCACTAGGAGGAAGTCCGAGCCATTTAACATATACCTGGTTTCCTTTTCGTTTTAAAACCTTTTCAACTAAGTATACATCAGGATGGTTGGTTTTCTGAAGTTCTTGTGGATAAAAAGCTCCTAGTATAGGACGACATCTTGCATCTTCTAACAAATAAGTCCTTGGATTCGTTTCTTGTATTTTTTTAATCTTGAATATTTCTGTGGACCAGTTTGGGTAATATCCTTTATCAAAACATCCTTTGTATTTACTTATTCTAACAAAGTCACCGATGTTAAATTTCCTACCCGTTGTTTTCTTCCTACATTCTGCTAGGTGAATGTATCTCCGCAATATGTTCCTTTTATTGATATGGTTTACAGAAGCTGGTGATTGTCCAATAGTTCTATGAGTAGCGTTATTGTACTCATTTACTTTTTTGTCGAGTGTTCCATTATACCAATTATAATTTCCGTTAAGACTAAATTCTTTGTATAGTTTATTCTTCAAAGTTCTTATTAATCTTTCAACGATTGAGGCTTTTTTAGTGGAATATGTAGAATAATGGTTGATTTTATACTTTCTCACAATATTTTTGAATTTATCATTATAAAATTCTTTTCCTAGATCTGTTTGCAAATTTTTTGGAACACGTCCTTTAGCTAATAGAGCTTTAAACTCTTCTGATACCTGTTGCTTATTCTTTCGTTTCAGAGGAATTGCCCAAGCGTATTTTGAAAAGGTGTCAATGATTACCAGTATATATTTATAACCACTATTCACTTTCGAAATTGCTTGCATATCCATCAAATCAGCTTGCCAAAGATCATCAATATCTTTAAGTATGACCTGCCTTCTCGGAAAGTTAATTCTTGCACATTTATGAATTTCATTTATGACGTCTACTTTGCTCATAATGCTTGTTTAATTTTCCTGCTATTTCTTTTAACTCAATACTTTTTTCAACATTTCTTATCCTATAGTCTAAATTTAAAATTAGTTTCTTCAATTCTTCAATTTTTTTAAAAGCACCATCAACTTTTAAAATAAATTGCTCTTCAGTAATAATTTTATTTCTACTAGATTCCTCAATAGTGTTTTCAATTCGCTCAATATTTACGCTACTATCAGCTCTGACTGATGTTTGTTCTGTGTGAATATAATTAACATGTACATGTTCATTCATCTTCCGTAAAAGTAAGTAACTGAGAATATTTCAAAGCTTATTATTCTTTTATAATACCAGCCTCTTTTAACTCTTCTACTATGGATAGAATTTCATTGTCATGATTTGTATGACCAGCATGTTTTGAAGAAATCAGGAGTTTCAATCTTTCAATTAATTCATTAGGGTCATCCCAATAAACATAATCTGTATTGCTTTTATATTTTTTTAAGGTTGGTAAGTTGCCACCACTTTTTGGTTGCATTACCTGCTCTTCTACTTGAACATCATTTTGTTGTGAAAATAAAGGTTTGATAATTTGACGATATTTCAAACTTTTGTCTCCTTTTATTTGACCATTTGAGTGAAAGTCTCGTTTGTGTGCATGTGTATTATGAAGCATATCTTTGTAGACAATTTTATCTACTTCAGTTACCAAACTTAGGTTGGGTTTATTGCGTAGCAAAAGTTCTTTTAAACCTGGTGTTAATTCATAATGCTTATTGTTTATAGTGACTATATTTGTTTTTTGTGAATCATTGACGTTATTTGAAAGAGAAAGTGTTACCTTAGAATTTCCCATCATAAGATTTTTGTTTTCACTACGTATCCCAAATGGTACATTTATGTTATTCTCATAAATTTCCATCATATCTTCTTTGTTCAGTGAAATTAGTGAATCGGTGGACTTTTTTACATGATTTCTTGATAGAGTGTCTTTATATTCAGAATGTGCACTATGGTCTGTTTTTATAAATTCTTTAAAACTTTCATAATCTAGAGATGAGCTGAGTTTTCCAAATGTATTGTTTTCATCTTTAGAAATGTCAAATATCTTTATATCTTTATCATTCACTTTAACTAAAGTTTCCAAGGGATCGGTTATTGGTTTAAACGCCTTTTTAAATTTTAAATTAGCGTTATCTTCTTCATCTTGTAATATTTTTATTTTATTTTTTATAGTATCTGCTGATTTTATTAATTGTTCCTTAATATTAATATCCATCGTTTGATTTTCAATCATACGCAACTGTTATTTACAGCTATTGGAAGTCGATTGATATGTTTTTCCATTGCGCGGGTATATATGCATATTCTAAAGGCATATAAATGTATCGAAGCCTTGTCTGTATCTTCCTTTATTAAGAGCGCAATCTTTATTTATTAATAAAAAATCAAACCGATCCTGCCATATCATAGAGCAAAGTTTTTTAAATTTTAACCACTCCATATCCGTATTTACATGCTCATTGTAAATATGTTTTAAATTTTTCTCGTCCTGTCTGAAGATAATTATAAGATTAACGTTGTCTCGTATTAGTTGTTTAGGTATTTTGGAATAGGTTTGTGATAAATAAAAACAATCTATGTGTTTATGCCTTCCCATTGCAAAATAATTACGAATGTTAACTTGTTTTTCACATGCAACGTCATCAAAAATCATTAATGAGTTAGCTAAAGCATTATTGGGATGTATTATTTCTTTATTATCATTGAAGACCGAGAATTTAGCACTAGGAACATTCTTCATAACTTGTTTTAGAAAACAATACTTTGGCTGGAAAGCTGTCTTAGAGTATAAATATATATGCTTGAATTTCAAACCGTTTTCATGCAATATTAAATTGAGCATTACATTCGTTTTCCCGCAGTTAGATGGACCACATATTATACATCTGATTGTATTAGGCAAAAGTGCACTGTGTTTTATTTTGTGTGATTGATTTTCTAACTTTATATTACTAATTTCTAAAGTCTGGGGTTGCTTGATGAACTTCATTGTGAAAAGTGAGGCAAAATAACGTTACTAGTCTATTTATATGTTTACAGGTTATCAACAAATAAAAATCAACAAAGAGTAAGTAGCATACGTATATTTTTACTTATAATTAAAGTACAGTTATTATAAAATACAATATTAGTATTTAATACATTATACTAAAACTATTAATACACAATACTAAAACTATAATACATTAACTAAAATAGAGTTTTATAGTGACCCCAAGGTAATGTCTCAATTTGATTTGGGAGTATGTATCGTTTATCATCGTTTTTGTTCATCACCACTTTGTTCACTTCTTGTGTGTATAATACATGCTTGATTGACCTAATCATATTCATTTTACATGATTTACTCTCATTATGAAATAATGCCTTATTGTAATGCGATATATCTAGTCTATTTGTAACTGATTTTGAAATACCTTTTGCTTTTTTTATTTGTACTTTGGAAGATAGCAAACAGTAAAGTTTCGCTCTTAAGCCAGTGAATTCAGTGATCACGTCACCACCTAGTTCATCTTTAAAGAGTCCAGGAACTTTTTCATTTATTCGTGGTATTAAATAAGGATTATCTAAATGAAAATTACTTGTGTCAAAATCTTTTAAATTATTTTTTATATCACTGTAAATATCTTTTGTATATATTAAATAGAGTAGACTGTCAGTGTCTGTGTAACAAAGTCTTATATTATTCATGTATTTCTTTTTCATATTATAATGATACTGATAAAGATGTAATTTAGCATATTCTAAAACACTGAAGCCTATATAAATTGGTCTGTCTAAAAAAATTTTCTCGGGTTTTAGCTGAACTGCTACTAAATTTTCTGAAAATACAGATACAGATTTAAAATTAGGTTTACAAATTAGCTTTTCAGCACCATGTTGCTTATTTGTAATATTATCTACATCAACCCATTTTGTCGCTAATTTAATATCTACTTGTTTTCGTTTATTTTCAATCGTTTTACCGAAAATAGAATTATTTAAAAGCTTGAAAAAATCTTTCTCGAATGTAGTTGTGGATGCTTGACGCAGGCTAGTGTTTAAATCAATATATTTTTTTAAATATTCTTCTTGTCTAAATGTTAGAATACGGTGGATTTTTCTTAAAACAAGTCCGTTTTTCAAACATTCCTGTAAATGAGTGTAATGAATTACATAATTAAATTTATCATATAAATTAGCTATAAGTTTAGCTGTCTTTCCCCCTGGTGGTATAAACTTTTCAGGAGCAAAAGGTAAATCACTATGAAAATCATGTACGTGCTCGGGATATTCGAGATCTACTTCTAATATAAAACCATATTGACTTTCATCCGATATACTCATTACATCAAAGCAATTAACTTCCTTCTGATTTAGAAAACGAAACTCTGTAATTGGGAACTTTTTAGTCATTGCGTAACCATACAGATTATTGCAATCGAGATATATCAAATAACTAGAAGGTTCTAGATCATTAAATTCTGGCAAATATTTATTGTTAGCCTTCGCATGACGTAATGAGCACTGTGCTAGACCACCGCGTATGCCCTTCTCTAGCATTTGATACATTTCTAAGTCATCTATTAAATCAAGCTCAACCTGTGTATAGAGCAGCATAGCATCCCAGCTTAAACTAGGTGCAGTTACGTAGTAGGCAGGATCTAATTTATAATATTTTAAACTTATATTTCTGAAATTTTCAAATATATCGCACAATAATAAAACATCACATTTCAGGTATAGATCAGTATACTCGCCAATAGTTGTTATTTTAAATGCATCCCATACAGTTTTTGCATGCTTATATTCTTCATCGGTAATATGCTCCATTTTCAATGTGTTATAAAAGAATTCTTTCGGAGGAAGTTTTGTTTCTTCATACTTTTTCCAAGTATTCATGTAATCATAAGGATAAATACCTTTAGTTTTGAGCAAATATATTAAATTATCATTTCTCATTTCCGTTGATAAATGCAAAAAATCTTTATCTGTCAAACTTTTGCTTAGTGCATCTAAACTTGAGCTTAGAAACTGAAACGAATCAATAAATTTAATTTGTACAGGACGGTTACTATTATCATGATCTATGTATTTAGTAATGGTTAAATATTTTTCTTTAGTTTTGGGTATTATTTTAATATGACCTTTATGTTTTGCTAATTCTTTTATAAAAAGATGGGAATCATAATTCGATAAATTATGAAAAATTACAGGTATAAATGGACATACTCTAAACATTAGATTACATTGAGTATGTGCAGGTCCTCTATACTTTCCTGTCACATGATCGTGGTCACGCACTTTATCGTCGAGTAACAAGCGATCACAAATATGACAAGTACTTGCATTGTTATATTGGGTTTGTTCTTTTTTAGTTAAAGGTATCATTTGTTTTTTAATTAATAATATATCATTTATTTTCTTCACATCTTCTATTAATCTAGTGATAAATACCTCCACACAATCTAGACCTCTATATGTTACATATCTATTTTGGCGGGGATCATGTGAACAACATATGTAATATGCAAAACATGAAGGTTGGTGTTTTTTTAAATTATGTGTGTTTTCAGATTTCTTTTCGAAACAATTTACCAATAGACTTTCAAAGTCTGCGTAAATTACATAGTTGATTTTTTGTTTTCGTTCATAATTCTTGAAACCCAGTTTACTATTTTTATCAGGTAAAATTGATAAAGTTTTAGAACAGATATGAGATCTATACTTAGTTTCACAGCTATAAAATTGTAAACATGACTCACACAGAAAAAAATTACCTTTATGATTTGTTACTTGTCCTCGTACTAAACGTGCCAGGTCTTTGATAAGACAGTAATGACTCATTCCTTTTCTTTCTAAATATAACAAATTTACATGTATAGATCTTCTTTTGTTTGTTAAATATAGAGGGCCGGTTACTGTTTCGCTCTTATTTTCTACTCCATAGACATTGATACTTATATTATTGTTGGTCTCAAATAATTTTATGTCTTCATATGAAACAGGGAAAGACATCCCTTCAATATTAAATATAGAACTGTAATGTGGATACGAATTAGTCCTGCATACATTCTTCTTAACGGGATATAATGAAGCTACTACACTCCATAAAAAGCAGCAATTGTCATTATTTTGAATATTAATACAACTTTTCGAGTTTTTAAGTTTTTTTGGTAATTCAAGGTAAGTACCACCTCTCATAGGACAATATTTATTAACATTGATTTCAAGATGGCTCACTGATTTAAAAGACCATCCAGATTCTTTGTGTTCGAATTCTGACATTTTGCATTTTAAAAGTTCAATAGCATTCGAATAGAAGTCACTTAAAATCGTGTTATTACAAATAACTTTATATTTCGTATTAAACGACTTAAGTTGTTGCTCACTTGTTTTTGGTAACACAAAGTGGGCAAACAACTCGAAGTTAATCTTGACACAAGTATTCTTCAATAAAGACATATGTATAAGTTTCAGGACATCGTTCGTATTCTCACACAAGAATGCTTCGGGTGTACAGTATTCAACACCTTGTGCAGGGTTTAAACGATATGTTATGATTCTGTTTTTGAAAGCACTTGCAATTACAAAGATATTGTTAAAATGGCTTTGAACTAAACTATTTGACTTATGTACATTAGTTCTTAAATGATATTTCAATTCAGTTTTCGGTAATTCAATCTGACATTTTTTGCATATTATTAATTCATTGTTAGGATCATGGATATCAATTTCTTTTTCTATTAATTCATTACTAGGATTATGGATATCAATATCTTTTTCTATTAATTCATTATTAGGTTCATTGATATCAATTCCGGATTCTTTTTCAATCTTCCGCGAGGAAGATACTCGAGGTGCTGTAAAATAAAACAATAATAGATCTAAATGTATTTTTTATACGTGAATAAATTGTAATTACAAACTAAGTAATTGAGTAAATACTGATTGATTACATTATTGACATGAAAGCATTTCAAGTCAGTCATCATTTAAAAATAAACAGCAATAAAAGAAATATAAGATTACATGTACCTATTACATTTATAAGTATTTTTAAAGTTTTTTTTGTAAATAGAAAAAAAAAAAATCGTAAATATAAAGAAACGTTAATAGTAACTGCTTACAAACTCTAAAGGACAGTTCTTAAACTCCCGCCTGGTCTCGTCAATAAAGTCTTTAAGCCGAGCCCATGCTGGCGTATTATTTTCAGTGCGATTTTTTATTGAAATAATTGAATGACGCCACCGATTTATAGGTGCGACATGTTCTATCGTTTTCACATCATAAATTTTTAATTCTATGTAGTAAGGGCCCTGTTTTAACTCATCGGTTTGCCGGCTTAAGCCGTTTGCAACCCTACGTGTGAAATAGGAGTATAAGGGAGTTATTTTTTTATTACCCTTTAAATTACTTGCTGCTATCTCTTCACGATCATCGTCGCTGTCACTACCAAATAAGTCATGGCTCGTGGTCTTCATATCGCTTCTCTGGGGCTTCATAACAGGACTGATGGGATGAACAGTAGGCGACATCGTCTTGAGCTTCTTCTTCTTACTGTCCGGATGCGATGATTTGCTGGCGCTTCTCTTAGCAGCATCGCCGGAGCGTGAAGATGAAGACGCTGATGACGAATCCTTCACGTGTTTCACCCGTGTCTGTTGTTCCTCATATTCGTCTTCGGAGGGAAAGAGGTGATCAGCAGAAGTTGGTCCCGACCTGAACAAAAATACAGATAAAATAATTAGAATCAATAAAATAAAAAAGGATTAGGTACCCAGATACCATAGTCACAGGTAAATAGTTCGAATATAATAATCGAAAAAGGTGAATAGTTCGAATGAAGAAATAGATTACATTGTGATTGTATTGAATCTATACAAACATTTTATTCTGTTCATTCATTAGAATCATTCAATATTATTATTTTTTATATAATAAAAATAACAGATTAATAGATAATTATATCAGGACATGTAATGAATGAATAGATGAGTATTATAATAACAGGATATACAGGTAGGTACTTACATTCTTGAGGATTTGATTGAATAGGTTAACACTTTTGATAAAATTAAACTTGCACGCTGATTTAGTTCAGGAGTGATTTGTGTTGTTATTCGGGAGCCGTTTATATAGGCCTAAAAATCACGTCATTCTAACCAAATATGTAAAAATGCACGCTTGCAAAAAATAAAAACTAGTTGTCACACGTGGTTTTACCCGCGTCCCGATGGATTTAATTCCCGTACCAGGACAAAATATAGCCTATGTTCAACGCATTTAGTGTAGCTACCTAATAGTGAAAGAATTCGGTTTGATCGTTTCGGAGCCTATTCGCGGCAAACAAAAAAATAAACAAACAAACAATCAAATCTTGCCTCTTTATAATATTAGTAGAGAAATGCTGAGACTGCAGATGCTGCCATATAAAGATTATTTGCGATGGTGCATACGAGCGTTTAAATTGTAGCGTTTTCGGTAGCTCAGTCAGGCAGACAATCGTTTGTAAATCGCATATTATGTAGATGTTCTACCAATTGTAGAAACGATGTATAGCAACTTCTACCCACGATCGACGCAAAACAAGCAGTTTATAAACTTTTTCCATGTATAGGTAGGAAATATGTTTATCAGCAGAAACGCTGCGGTTTGCACGCTCGCGTACATTATTTCAACTTCTTACACGTGGAGTACCCAAATAAGAACTTGAATCTCACGTTTCTATAGTATATTTAAAAACAATGTATAATTATGTATTTAATTTTATAATTTTGAACCTTAATGACAAGAAAAAACAAAATGCGAGTAAGTATAAAACCAGAATAAAATCCTGGAGAAATCACATTCCCGTTGAATATCTCGTTCTACAATGTCGGTAAGTCAGCCTTTTCTAAATAATCAAACATTATTTTTATTTTTGATACTTTTTATTCAAATAATATCTACATAATAATTCTACTTAACCATTGTATACTTACGAATAGAAACAGTTGATATTTAAAATAATAATTTTAATTATGTATTGTTTCAGAACTCCAGTGATATTTTCATCAATGATTCATCATGCTCCCAAATACCGGCAGCGCAACAACTACGTCAAAATGTTTTGAACTACCTAGAGAGGGAAAGACCGTTCCGGTATGATGAAATAAGATCGAGTCCATCGTACTCTCCGATTCCAGCAGCATCAAGAGAAAGACCCTTTCAATTCGAAGAAAGACCGAGCAGCAGCGGCCCTGAAAGAGTTCCTAATAGTAAAAAACGAGGGACCAAAACTTTGTATTCGTACATTAAAAAGCCTGCAAAGGGTTTACAATCGAAAGTAATACGGATCCAAATCTATGATGCAGAAGATTTAAAAAGTTCTAAATTATGTGAGTGTAGGGCTAATGTATGCGCTCAGCATATTGTTGAAAATGTGTTTAACGATGATATATACAAGTGCGCAAAAGATATGATAAGTAAAATTCAAAAGAAACTGTAAATAATTCATAAATAAACAATATTACTGATGTCTGTCTTTTAATTACCAGATTAACCTATTATTAAACAAGCATTGCTCACTTATGTACCTACTTACCTACCTACTCAACTGTATATAAATTAATTACCTATTCGTTTTATCAAACATAATTCCTATTGTTTGATGTATAGGTACCTATTTGAGTATATATCTGCTCATATCTTATGAACTTAAGCCTGATTGAATCATATTCAATAGTAGCAATTTTTATATGAATAAACATACATTGGTATAGTTACGGAGGCCTATGATGGGTAGAATCAGAATGGAATGCGCTCAGTTTCCTTTACGGGAATATGTAAACATTCTAACGCACCTAGCAACGCTCGCCAGTTGGATCATTTATAATTATTGTCAACCATTAATCATTATTAGGTAAATGCTTTTTATTAAATGCTATATTGTGTTTTTGCTCTCCAAAGACATAGAACAGCTCTTGTCTGTTAGTATGAACCGCTCATTCGATTTGTTTAAATAAATGCTGTTTGTAAGCAGTTGCAACATAAATAACGTACAATATATAAACGTGATATAATTATATACGGGAATGCAATTCAGGAAACATATTAAATTGAAGTTACCTAAAAGACAAGGTAAGTATTGAGGGACCACCTTTTTACTATAGATGGGTCTCTAAGTAACTAAGATAGTTGTCTTACTTTAAATAAAGGTTTTTGAATAGAAGTCTCATTTTGAAAAGAGAATTCTGGATACGATACTTATTTAATTCAGTGAATAGAGGTCTTACTTTGAATAAAGGTTTTTGAATAGAAGTCTCATTTTGAAAAGAGAATTCTGGATACGATATTTATTTAATTCAGTGAATAGAGGTCTTACTTTGAATAAAGGTTTTTGAATAGAAGTCTCATATTGAAAAGAGAATTCTGAATACAGTACTCATTTTGAAAAGAGAGTATTGGGGTATCTGGATCATCATTTGATCCAGATGCCCCAATACTCTCCTACTATTTTCAGTAGCTTGATGTAAATATTAGGCACGGTTTCTTGTTTCATAAGTATATAATAAGATGATAGACGATGTTATTTTAATTAAGTATGTAAAATAATGTGTTTAGCTTTATCAAGTGTTCTATAAATTCGCCGATCATCAAATCAGCTGTCAATTTACAAATTAGCAAAATGATTGATTGATAAAATTGACGACAGCTAAATTAGGATCGGTGATATGATGATGACGATAATTTTGATGCTAATAATAATTACTAAAGCCATCAGACAGAGTTGATTTTCCTTTGTTTTATAATTAGCGACATCATCATCAGCCTATCGCAGTCCACTGCTGGACATAGGCCTCTCCAAGTGCACGCCACTGAGATCGATTTTCGGCTTCTCGCATCCAGCTCCTGCCAGCCGTCTAGCGCAAGTCATCATTCCATTAGCGACATACAAGGAGTTAAATATGGCTACACTAAATCAACTTACTATACCATTATTTTAATTTTTGAATTATTTGATATCTCCAACCACCCCAATAAATTAAACCTAAAATTAACCAAAAAATGTTCTCCTTTTCAGCGTGTCCGAACCTTCACGACCTCACTAGACGAGCTCGCAGGCCGCGTGCAAGCCGCCGAGGCCGCGCGCTCATCATGGCGCGGGCCCGGCGACGCTCGCGACGCGCGCGCGCAGCTCGACGCCGTCTCCCGCGCCCGCGCACAACTGCCTCCTCTGAGGAGACTGGCTGATGAACTCCATGCGCAAGCTCAACAGCTGGCAAGAGATAAGATTCAGCTGCCTGATCATTTGTTGGCTAGGCTTGATGATTTGAATACTAGGTAAGTTACAAAATGGTCTTGAGAACTTAAGTAGTAGTAGTAGTAGTTTACTTAAGGAGAAATCCGTGAGAAAGTCCATGGAAATGTTTAGTTATAACGTCTGTTGGAAAATAAAATTTTATTGTGAAGGTAACAGCGATACAATAATATGATTATACAGAAAAAAAAGATAAATACATAATTATAAATAATATGCTAACAGCGAAACTGTAATCAATTAAGACAATACAAATTACATTAATTTGTTAATTACTATCAACATCTACAGACAATAATCTTAATGTAATAGACATAACAGATAAAAATCTCTGAACGTGACCACAGCCCATTGAAAAGTTAGATAAGTCACGAGAATCGCCTTTATACGTAAATATTAGTATGTGAGGAATGTTAAACATGGTGACCATCATTGCAAGTCAATTAAAGTGTTTATATTCACTCTGAGAGGTGCCTGTCAACCTACATACTTGATGGACTTTGTACAAGTGACAGACACCCTGTGCTAGGAATAAAAGGGTTTATAGGACACCATCACGATGAATATTTAGGGACCCTTTGTAATGGTGAATTATTTTAAAAACAACTACCAAATCGTATTGATCTGATCACACACCGACTACTTCACTCCATATTCTGCTAGATAACTGCTTGTCTAATTATTATTTGGGCTCCAATTTTAACATTTTCTTCCAAGCAAAGAATTATCGACCATTATCATAACATAAACCTTCATAAGAAAAATGAAGATTCTTATAAACATCCATTATTTAACAGTGACAACATTATAACACGTTACACTCCGAGAAACGATAGTTCCTTGTCTGGGACCAAAGGGATATTAGATGAATCTCACTCGTAACAGTCATCTACGCTGTACTGAATATTAAGAGAAATTACCTCCTTTTTGTGTAAATCCTAGTTCATTAGTGCGTTATTCTGTTATTTACTTACCTTTTAAAGATTTTATATAGTTATTACCTTCTTGACTTCTTTTTCCTTTCTCTCATCTCCATCATAATCTTCCAGGGTATCAGGTCTGATGTCTGGCGGCGAGGAGCGCGTGCGTCAACTGACCGGCGTCGCGAGGGACGGCGGCGCGGGCGCAGCGCAGGGCTTCCTCGCCGGCTCTGTGGAACAGCCCTGGGAGAGAGCCGTCACGCCTGCTAATGTACCTTATTATATCAAGTGAGTTTTGGATTTTCATATAGGTTTTGTAAAATTGGTACATATAACAGAAGTAAGACCTGCTGCGCATTCTTTCAAGTGTTACCGTGACCACAGTCGTAGAAGTAAATAACACAACATTTTTATTTATCAAGATCAAAATATACATGTCGGAGATGGTCAATAGTACGGACCCTAAACGAGACGCAAGCGCGCCATCTGGTGGCGTTTCCGGTGAAACAACATTTTGGCGCGCTCGGCAGAGTCGTCGTGGTCAACGTGGCGTCCGCGGAGCTCAGTCTTCGTTGAGTCGTCGTGTTGCACACATCTCGAAACTGCCCTACGTCACATCTAATGTGCCTAGTGTTATTGTGTACCTAGTGTTGTAGTACCGTTGTAGATCCATATTGTGTAATGTGTAAAGGTTATTGTAACCTGACAGACAGACATGTGTTGCTGGGGAGTTTGTTCCGCCACTTCTTCTCCCCAGCCAAAACACGTAGGAAGTGGCGAAGGGCCGGCGTTTTGGGGGTTGTCTTTTGTTCTGACTAATTTGAATAAACGTTTTTGAGTTTTGAGTTCTTTTTGAGTTATCTCTTTGTGCGATTACCCTAGCTGATGTCGGGCAATAGTGCCATCCTGATGTTTCGCCTTATCCGACATACATATAACAGACATAAACTTTTTACTTTTTAAAAAGTGTCTATGGAGTTTTTTGCCGGCTCTTCTCCATGAGACCAACTTTTTGGAACCGTGCAAATAGTGTGACGTTTTCTAGGTGCCTGCAAAGGCCTATGTGAAATAAAAAGATTTTGATTTTGAATTTTTGAAAAAAACATATCAAAAAGACCAAGAAACTTTAAAAACGGTGTTAACCATAAGTAGAACAGAAAAAGATTTAAAAATAACATCTTTTATCCCGATCTTGCATTGAGAACGTTTTCTTTTAATTAATTTTAACACTTGTAACCAATTTATATCGGAAACCTAATCCTCCGATTTCCTTACAGCCATGAGTTGGAGACAACACACTGGGACCACCCGAAGATGATCGAGCTGATGAACTCTCTAGCCGACCTGAACGAGGTGCGCTTCTCCGCGTACAGGACCGCGCTCAAGTTGAGGACGGTGCAGAAGGCGTTGTGCAGTAAGTAACAATAGTTCTTATTTAGTGACCTACTCAAAAAGTTTGATACAATTGAATGGACTTAGCTCTCGTCACATACAGCTGCTTTCACTTCTAGTGTCCATGAATTAGACCAATAGTATGAACAAAACACTGTTACGCAGACTGAGTTCATAGCGGCACAGTTATTTGATGAGAACTGTGTACAGCAGGATCGTTACTGATTATATCATTAAGATCTTCAACAATATTACTTATTTATGTCACTAACATGGCATTATCTTATTTCCAGTGCACATGCTACAACTCCCTGCCGCTCTAGAAGCGTTCGACTCGCACGGGCTGCGCGCGCAGAACGATCGCCTCATCGACATACCTGACATGATCACTGTACTTACTTCCTTGTATGAGGTATGCAAGTTTCATTCAATTTATGTTTTATGAATATTTTTAATTTGACCCACATTTCGAAATCAACCGTTTGAAAAACACTTCTGGATGTGGTGACCAAACAAGTTCCCTATGATCATTTGAATTCTAAATCTTCTGGTCTTGTTAAATGGTAAGACTCACCAAGAAGGCTATTCTGAAACTGAAATTCTGAATTCTGAAATTCTGTTCCGAAATTCTGCAGCATAACCGACGAGAACTCAAACTCAAAACCATTTACTCCATCTTGACAGCAAAACGTAAAAAAAGCCCACCTCTCACCACTTCCTATGCGTTTTTATCGAGGAGTTTTCAGTGTGCGTATACATACATACACAGGTATTCTCACCCATCTAGCTACATACATTAAAGCCAATATCCATCTTCCACCAGGTAATAGCAGCAGAGAACCCAAGCCTAGTGAACGTGCCACTCTGCCTGGACCTGTCCATCAACTGGCTGCTCAACGTGTACGACAGCCAGCGCACCGGACAGATCCGGGTGCTTAGCTTCAAGGTCGGGCTGGTGCTGCTGTGTAAGGGACACCTGGAGGAGAAGTATAGGTAAGCAACGATGACTTAGCAGTTAATTTTAATATGAGGGACAAAAGTTAGAATAAAAGGAATGGAACAGAACCTTTCGGACGGTGGAATTAAGACATTGTATTTATTTTCAGGTATCTCTTCCGACTTATCGCAGACCCGTCTTGCAGAGCAGACCAAAGAAAACTAGGACTGTTGCTACACGACTGCATACAGGTAATTTTTACTTTTCCATACCAAAGCCTAAAAATTGAAATAGAAATTATTAGATTGAGAACCTACTCCTACAGAATCTTTTTAGAAGTCTCCTCAACCCAGGTTTTTATTCAAACAAACTTCTCTGTCCAGGTACCGCGACAACTTGGTGAAGTGGCAGCGTTCGGAGGGTCCAACATCGAGCCCTCAGTGAGGAGCTGCTTCGAGCAAGCCTCCGCCGCCACCAAGGAGGGCAGCAAGGGCGGCACTCTTGATAGGAAAGTTGGTGAGTATCCATATAGTATTTTATTGATTATTGTACCCAGATATTTTCTGTGCTCGTCATTGCAAACATATTTCGTATAATGATTTAGTTGTCAAAGCGCAAAACCACTCTGCCTTTTACACAGTTAAAATATTTCACAAATAGTTCAGCAATTTAATAATACTTTGCCTTTTTCAAGGCATTTTTTACATAAAGTATATAACATTATAAATATAAACAAATAAATCATAAATCAACCTAAAAAGCACAATTAACATTCTCTAATCCAAAAAATATCCACAGTGAACCTCCCAGAAAAAGAGAAAGACAAAGAGCCAGAGCCGTCTAAAGACAAGACTTTAGAACGGGACGCTGATGGGCAGCTGCAGTTCATAGAAGCCTGCCACTTCCTGCAGTGGCTGCAGAAGGAGCCGCAGTCCATGGTGTGGCTGCCGGTGCTGCACCGGCTGGCGGCTGCGGAGACGGCCAAGCATCAGGCCAAGTGCAATATCTGTAAGGAGTACCCCATTGTTGGGTTCAGGTGAGTCAAAGATCTTCTGTCTTTCATCTATGTCAGCGAAAACTTTGGTTTTATTTTATGAAATGGAGTACGTGGATTATACTTTTCTGATAAATACTGATAGGAAAAAGCTAATGTAAAAAAAATCTAGCGACTGTTAAGTTGTTCAGAGGAAATTAGCGGTAGAGACTCCATTACAACTCTTGAATGAAAGCACGAAATCAGTATACTAAGTGTGATGATGTATGATGAAATGTTATCATAAATCAATTATCTCTTCCAGATACCGTTGTCTGAAATGCTTCAACTTCGACATGTGCCAGAAATGTTTCTTCAACGGCCGCAAAGCCAAGAACCACAAGCTGACGCATCCCATGCAGGAATACTGCACTGCTGTAAGTTATTCATCCTTCTATACCTATTGTTGTATTGGGGCAGAAAAGTGGTCGAGTGGCGAGCAGAACTCCTAAGATGCAGCGTAGTTGGGCCCTCCACTAGATGGCCAAGGCCTCCGGGAAGAAGTGGATGCGGATTGTTGAAGTGGCGAACCTTGTGGGTGGCCTTTGTTCAGCGGTGGACGCTTATTGAACTTCGCTATTTAACTTGTTTTTCGTTTGGCTCCAAGAAGTTTAATGGAATTTTTCCTTTGACAGACAACATCGGGTGAAGACGTGCGTGATTTCACTCGTGCACTGCGCAACAAGTTCAAGTCTGCTCGCTACTTTAAGAAGCATCCCCGAGTGGGATACCTACCAGTGCAGACTGTGCTTGAAGGTATGACAATCAGAACTATTAATTAGGATGGTAGAACATGAGGTTAGATTTTTACCGATATGACATAACTTATTGTGAAGTGATGCAAAATTTTTAACTTCTCACAGCATCTTGAATCAATGAATTGAAAGACATGACTTTGAATCTCTTTTCACTTTGACCTTCTGGTTTCAAGTTTATCCTTTTTAGTCGTGATATAACTCTTGTTAATCGTGATCATTGCAATAAGTCTTGGGTTTATGCCACAACTTCAGCATCATCTGGCATAGAATATAAATTAAGAGTATTAAAATGTATTTCTCTCCTTACAGGAGACGCGCTGGAGTCGCCGGCGCCGTCGCCGCAGCACTCGGGCGGCGGCGCGCTGGGCGGCGACGACATGCACTCGCGCCTCGAGCTCTACGCCACGCGCCTCGCGCAGGTCGAGCTCGGCGCCAAGCCCGGAGACACGCCTGACAGGTACTACCTTCATTTTTAAAATAGATAGTAAAGGGAATAACTCAGTGGCTAAGGCTACAAGAGGCATTTAGTCTGCCAATGTCATGAGTTTGATCTCTATACATTGCGCTTTTTATTCATGTGAATGCATGATAATTTATAACTCACAGTTATGGATTACCATAGCGGGCACCTTATTTACTTGTAACGTCACACTTATTTCTTCTTTTAATGTATTCCCCCTATACACTACCTCCAATGTTCTCCCTTATGTACTCCACCGTAAACTCGCATATGTACTACTCCTATCTACTCTCTTATGTACCACCCCTATCTACTTTCTTATTTACTACCCCTACCTCCTCTCTTAGGTACTACCTCTGAAAAAGGAACCCTCAATGTACTCCATTATTTGCCTTGCCTATTTACTCTTTCATGTACTGACCTAAGAGTTTGATTAACAAATGCTCCTTCTCACAGCGATGAAGAGCATCAGCTGATCGCTCAGTACTGCGCGTCGCTGAACGGCGGCGCCGAGGCTGACGACGCGCCGCGCTCGCCCGTGCAGGTCGTCTCCATCATACACCGCGAGCAGAGACACGAGCTCGAGGCTATGATCAGGTAAATTATTATCAATTTTAAAAGCTAAATATGGTAAAAAATATCCATGTACGGTAGACCGCACATCAGTGGTAACTGTCATGCACCTTAACTCTATAGTAATAAGTGCGATTTTCCAATAAAACTGTTACCACTGACCTGAGGTTGACTGTACCCACTTCACCACCAATTAAGAAAGATTTTGTAGTGGCTTAGCGATAAATTAGGGTCCTCAATGACGTCAACCGACGTCAAAATATGGATGGTTGTATAAAGTATGGATGTAGTAGAGTCAGAACTACAAAATTATTGTTAACTTTCAGGGAGTTGGAGGAAGAAAATGCCAGTCTGCAAGCTGAGTATGAACGTCTGAAGGCTAAACAGACTCCTGGATCTACTCCTGAAGAACAGCATGGAGTCAATGATAACAGGAACGCGCCTGTAGACCAGGTAAATGAGAAATCTAAATAACATGTGAATATAACTATAAAATATACTGACGATCGTAACATTCAAGGTAATCCCGAAATTGATGTTGAAGTTAAAAATCGCTGCGCCAGATACAGACGTCCCTCTTGAGTTTTGAAAGAAGACTACAACGGTTAACGTAACGTTTTCTTTAGTAGAAAATGTAGACATGTGCTGTATTTTAACAAACACGAAAAGCAGACTAGCTTCTTCACCAAAAACAATGTCAATAACGGCAATTGTCCTTGCAATAATGAAGCGCTAACTATTCTTATAGCTAAAGTTTAAATACCACTTATAAATATTGAACTAAGCCAGAACTACATAGCTAATGAACCTCCCAAACAGCTAAAAAGCGACAGACACAGTAGAGCAGAAACACTTCATGCTAATAATGATTTGTTTGTAGGACATGATGGCTGAAGCCCGCCTGCTGAGGCAGCACAAGGGCCGGCTGGAGGCGCGGATGCAGATCCTCGAGGAGCATAACCGACAGCTCGAGGCGCAGTTGCAGAGACTGAGGAGGTTGCTCGATGAGGTAAATTATATTAATAATTTGACTGATAAAAGTTAATATTCAAGTGAAATGAACTTCGCTGTTTTCATAAGGTATATATTAACAAAATACCTGCGTATAGTTTTATGCAATTTTTCCCGAAAATTACTTTGTTTCATTTTTAAACAAATTCACATCCTATCCAATGGTTATTGCATCGCAATTGGGAAGTAAAGGAATGAAGCATAATGAACATAAACAAATGTACACATATTTACAGAACACTTCAAATAAACTTAGATATATACAACTTAAAACTAATAAATACCGTATGTAACATAATTATATATTCTTTTTTTACGTTACAGCCTGCCCAAGGCTCTCCGCCAGCTCGCACCGGTACTCTGCAGACTCGCTCTGTGACTGCTTCGCAACTCGCTACCGACTCGCCAGCTAAGATGCATAATGGACTGTACCATGAGTCACAAACTAGTAAGTATTTATACTTCTAATTAAATTCTGGAGTTAACGAAACCCTTTGTCACAGCTCACAACGTGTGTCCCTTATTTTGAGTCCTTGAATGACCAATAAAATGAAAACCTTTTAATCAAAACTGATGTAAAGTTTCACGATATGCTTTCGACACCCTTTCCATCACAAACGTTGACGTCAACTCAGCGTAACGTCTCCCAAGGCGGCATTCTATGCCCAAACTTCCAAATCCAAAGTGTTTGAACATCTTTACTGGTAAATAACTGCCGGGAATAGGAAAGGGATTCCCCAAGGCAGCGTCCTGTCTCCTACATTGTTTTGCCATGGTCCTTATACCTGAGTGTGTGTGTAAAGACGGCGGAGGGTCGGGCGGCGCGGGCGCGCGGTGGGAGCGCGAGGAGCGTCCGCCGCCGCCGCCGCACGCCGTGCACTCGCTCATGCACTGCGCAGGTCAGGAATATAGGGCTCCCGAGTTGCACATAACGTAGCTGAGATGCTGTTGTTGTGTTAGGTTTTCGCTATCACTTCACTTATGATAAATCAACTTTTTAGGAGATTTACGTCGAACACTTATAATTAGCGTTTTACTGTCGGAAAAAGTTGCGATAGTAAAATGTTAGGAAAAGTCAAAAGATAGAAGATAGAACCACTTTGTATTTTTGTCGCGGACCCTGATCTTACTTAGGTCTGGCCAAAATATTGGGATAGCAAAATAAATACCTATCTAAATGTTTCCACTGAAAAGTTGATTTAGTATTTGCAAGTTTGTTCGTCACTATTTGGAAGTCACTGGTTGCAGTCAACGCATTCACTTAGAAATTGATGATCAGGACTTAATTCTTGCACTAGAGATGCTTTACTAGTTCGAGGCTTCCTTTCAAAGTTATATTTAACAGGAATTTATTAGTTGTAGTGTTCAGTTGTTTTCGTTTTGTAAGTTGATGTGATTTTGTTTTTTTTTGTTTTGTTTTCGTCGTCGTTTGAAGGTTGTTGCATGGTTTTGAGTGATGCATGTTCAATGTTGTCGTTTTAGGAATTTATATCAAATATTCACAAAGTATTTTTTTCTGTTTTCTGCTGCTAATCTAACAGGACGTATACCTTGAGGTAATAATCATATTTTAACCTTGAACAATTCTTAACTTTCAGCTTTTCATAATATCAAAAGGAAATTAAAACCATCAGCAAAAAATCTAATTACTGACAAGTTCACTTGGTAATAAAATTGTGAGATTTGAAATATAATTTTGAACTTCCAGATGACCTTGGCCGCGCTGTCGAAGAACTAGTATCAGTAATGACGGAGGACAATCAGAACCAGACATCGAACTCTCCTCCGCAGTACACCAACGGGAAGCCTCCCTCCAAAGAGTAGCTCACATCGAGACACAACGCGAATGGTGCTGCCAAAGCCTGCCCTAACCTTCGAACTAGCAACACTGTCGAGTCAAACCAAAGAGAACGCTTTAAAATCCCTTTAAATTCTATCCTTGCTACATCGAAGTAATATAAAACATTGTACAGTTTTATCTACTACTAATTTTCGACTCATCACTAACAATACCTGCACATGCTGTTTCTACCTTATTATACATAAGCTCTAACATTCCACACATCTCTAATCGAGTGGGCTTCGGGGGAAAGATACTAAAGAGTAGAAGCCTGTGAGGACCCGGCTATATAGAACTAACGAGGATTACGTCTAGATTTAGTTCCCTGTAGCGTCGTTTTCGAGACGATAGTCGTATGCAACGCTTATTGTATTAATAAGGGCATGCCATTGTTGCAGTACGTATCGTGATTGAGTCGCTTTCATTTCTACCATTTATTAGATTTCTTGTAAGCAACCCTGACAGAATTTCTACTATTTTTGTTTTTCCCCTCAGTAACCCCGACAGTGTTGCTAGAACGAAACGATTCAACGAAAAAGACACTGTAACGAGCATTTATACATATATATTTAACAAAAAAATGTACCAAATTTGTGGATACTTGATATTTTAATCGTTTAAGTACATATCTTGTTAGTACAATCTCCATTATATATCATATCACTTCTTGTATACTTCCATATCATTTTGCTGTGTAAAATACAGGCATATGTATTATATCACGTAAAACGAAACTGAGGCGACATGGTCACCGACTACTCGGTGGTCTATATTGTTTACAAGACAGCTCGATTGGTTTGACCACATTTTTACCATATCAACGAAAATAATATTCTACTGAAACCATATCCATCTTTTTCTATAATTATACAAGTTACAAACAGAATTTTATAATGCTGCTACAATAGTAGAATCTTTGAAATGTGGTCACACTGAACGCTTAAAGCTGAAAGCTTTAATAGGATCACAATTAGCTTTAAAACCACAACTGTGACATATTTTGATAAATAAAATGCAACACGATGTATGCAAACCTCCCGTTTTTACCGCGCAACCACTGAAAGGGCCTAAGTTTTAGTGGAAATGTATTGTTAAATAGATTGACCTCTCCGATTTTCAAAAAAAATGTATGTCATATGTCTAGTATGGCCGTAGTTAAAGTGGATTCGTTAACAATTTTGCGAGTAGTATTTAGATGTAGCCAAAATGATATCGAGCATGTTATTTATATGCATGTTTGTGTAAGTTAAACATTTATCGAGTTATCAAAAATGTATCGTTAGATGATGGAAAAATAATAATCGAAGTGCTTCTATGCAGTGTAGTGGCAGTTTCCTTTCCTTCACTGTTAGGTCTGGGCGAGCCGCGGCCATTTGTCTACGATCAGTGAACGCAACGAACAGATGAACCTATAACCTTCCTTCGCTTTGACGATTTTCGTGCGATTGATGAATCGTTAGAAATAGTCGCGGTGCGCACTAGACAGTACTGTCGGACTGTAGGGACTCTTCTTAGGAACTAAAAACATGTATCCAAAACTTTTTCACTATTACAAAAGGCAAGATGACACGTTTTTCGATTAGGCTAATTTGGGATGCGACGATTTTTATGTCGCATGCCGATGTATCTCGATATGTACCGTGTGTCTATAGTAAGATGCTGCCTACCTTTTTAGATAAGGATATATTGGAGAGACTTTTATACGATCGTTAAATAATCCTGTTGAAGCTAACTTTAAATTAAGAACTTCGGATCTAACCATATCATGGTTTATTTTATTTTTCCGTCGCAACCGGTGCGCAGAAATTTTGAATCCCCGGCACTTTTTAACGCTGGCAACATTCCGAAATTTCGGCACACCCGCGACTGTTACTTAAATTCTTATTAATTTCGCTAATATAGTATATAAGAAAAAGCACAATCTTTATTATAATTTTTAACGAAAATAGAAAATAAAAATTTACACTAATATATTGTTAATAATATTATTTTGTTTATTGTGTAGTACGGTAGCTTTCTGTTTACGAAATTTAATTATTATTTTAATATTGGCAACTATAATATGAAATTGTACTACTTCCGCATTTATTTGTATATTTTACTGTGTTTATAATGTTTTTAGAAGTTAAACACAAATAAACATTCAACATAGTACACTGTGGTTTCTTTTCATACCTAATGGCGATAACGCTTGATAGAGTGTAAGTATTAAATCTGATAAATCAACTGAAGTCCCACCACCTATATACCTATAAATATATATACAAAGTGTGTCGTAAATATGTGAATATACTGGTTACTGTATGTCGATTAACACAAATAAAAAATTAAAATGAGCTAAAATAAAAAAGATGATAAATTATGAAAACGAAAAAAAATAAACTGTGGTAAATCGATTTGATTTAAAGGACAATGCTCAAAAAAAACCCAAGCCCGACACAAAAGAAAAGTAACTCAAACTATAGGTAATACTGTATAGGCGGCATCGTCGAAATCAATGGCTATATGTGTGAAATTGCTATTCAAATTTTAACATCTGCGCCACATTGCTACTCGAGATTTTAGAGGTAGCATAATGTATTAGTAAAAGGAACAGTAACAGATACAGTTGTGGCTTAAGAGTGTACATAATGACATGTTTATAGCAACTTCTCCACTATTCTACCTACTTTTACAAGATAATAGGATTGGTTTGGAAATAAACGCAAAATGGTAAAGTTTTAACTGGACTGTATTTGGTTGGAGGATGGCTGGTTATCGCCAAGAAGAGAACGAGCGATGTGTAGGCAATTAAGGATATGCACGTGTACCTGGCTCTCCAACGTTGGGCTTCACAAGATGGCGGCAGGCGGCGGTCTTCCCGATCACAACACAATAGTCACGTTCACACCCGCGGGCGGATTTTCACAGTAGTTCGCTATCCTACAGTAGGACATGCGACACGGGAGAAGCACGAGTACTTCTTCTCGGCGATGCGTTTACTTCCAGGCGGTTATAGCAATATGAAGCCACGGAGCGCGAGCGCGAGCTAGATCTCACTGAGTCGGCAGCGGACAGAGACGTACAACAGGGCGCACGTAGCTACCCTTCGCGGTTTTCACCGTGACGACACGAGTTGTGCCGTCCTTAGAGGTATGTAACTTCTCAATAATACCAAGTGGCCATGAAAGCGGCGCGGAATTTTCATTTATAATAATGACCAACGTACCCTCCTGTATAGGGGATACAGGACTATTCCATTTAGATCTAGCCTGAAGTTGGTGAAGGTAATCTGAGCGCCAGCGTCGCCAAAACGACTGCACGAGTTTATCAAAAAGAGTATGTCTCTGAAGCAAGCTAGAAGTCTGCTTCAGGCGCGGGAAGTGACGACAATGGCACAGTATTTAAGAAATGAGCAGGAGTTAACGCGGACGGTTCAGCAGGATCACTACTCAAGGCTGTGAGCGGGCGCGAGTTAACTAGTGCCTCGATTTGAGCAAGAATAGTTAAAAGCTCTTCATAAGAAAGGATTTGTTGACCTATAACTCTGAAGAGATGCGTTTTAATTACTTTGACCATGCTTTCCCAACATCCACCGAAATGTGGTGAAGCAGGCGGAATAAACTTCCAATCAATGCGATTAATAGAAAGTTCCTGCTGAAGGCGTGAACTATACTCTTTATTGAGAAATTTATAGAGATCGCGTAGATAAGAACTAGCACCCACGAAACAAGTGCCGTTATCCGTGTATAGACACTGTATAGGACCACGTCGTGAAAGAAATCGTTTTAGAGCAGCGAGAAATGAAACTGTGCTTAAATCCATCGCAACCTCAATGTGCGTAGCGCGCGTTGTTAGGCATGTGAAAATACATAGCCAAGCTTTACGGCTTTTCACCCCTCGACCACGAACTGGTGTATACTGCAACGGTCCTGCGTAGTCACAACCGGTGTGTGTAAACGCTTTATTTACCTGATTGACACGTTGAGTAGGAAGATCAGCCATAGGAGGAAAGACCGGACGCGGACGGTATTTAAAACATGTGTTACATTTATGAATTATGTGGCGTATTATTCGCCGTGCAGCAAGTATCCAGTAATTTTGCCTAAGTAAGGACATTAGCAACTCTGGACCTGCGTGGAGATGTTTCTTGTGATAGAAATCAACAAGAAGGTTAACTACGTGATCGTGACGCGGCAAGATGCAAGGATGCTTATAGTTGTAAGGTACGTCCGCATTTGACAAACGACCGCCAACACGTAAGATGCCGTGCTCATCGAGAAACGGCTTGAGCTTAAGAACAGCGGGAGAACAAGATATGTTATTTCTCAAATTATGCACATCTTTGCTAAAATGAACAGCCTGTAAGGCTCGCAATAATGTATACTCTGTGACTTCAAGATCAGAGCTTGAAACACAAGTTCCACGAGGCAATTTCTTAATAAACTTACAAACATAAACGATGACACGTAATAACTTAGACCACGATGACATACGTAGTGCGAGTGTATAAATAGGAGATACCGGAACCTCAATAGTCACGGGATGAGATACAGACTTCCGTTCAGGTATGTCTTCGATCTCTGCATTATGTGAGGTACTGTATAGGCCACTCTGATGGATCACGGGAAATCCAAGAAGGCCCATGATACCACAAAGGATGATGCGGAAGATTAGCTGGAGTAACACCACGAGACAGGCAGTCAGCGGGATTCTCAATACCCGCAACGTGATGGAAACAAGCAGCAGGAATAAGTTCTATTATTTTAGTAACGCGATTGGCGACAAAGGTCTGCCAGCGGTGAGGAGAAGAATTAATCCAAGCGAGCACTACTTTGGAGTCCGTAAATGCGTATACTTTATTGATGGAGTATTGGGACGCAATTGTGTCTTGAACCTTGCGAAGCAATCGAGACAGCAACAGAGCCGCACACAGCTCCAGTCTCGCAACTGAAATGGTTTTGACCGGCGAGACTTTAGACTTGGCACAAACTAGCTGCACAGAGTAGTTAGATCCAATGCGGACTTGCAGATATATGACTCCGCCATAAGCACGTTCACTGGCATCAGCGAAACCTATTAAGTTAATAGTACACCCATCGACTAAACCTAGATGGCGCGGCACAGTTATTTGATTGAGTGCAGAAAGCTCAATACAAAACTGTTTCCAAGCAGCAACGATATGATCCGGAGGAGTGTCATCCCACTCGCACTTTGCTAACCAAAGGTCTTTAATTAAGAGCTTGGCGTACAAAATTGTAGGAGCCACAAACCCCATTATGTCCCATAAGCGAGCCACTGTGGATAGCATAATGCGTTTGGTACACTTACCATCTGGTGATGAAATGTCAAAGTGAAAGTTATCACAATGTCTGTCCCAGCGTAAGCCGAGAACCTTGTGAGGTATGGACTTCTCAAACTCAATGTCCGGAGAAGCCTTATGCGAATCAGGTATGTGCGCGAGAACCTCTTTGGAATTGCTAGTCCATTTGACTAAATCAAATTGGCCTCGTTTGAAAAGCTGAATTAGCTCTTCACAAAGCGAAACTGCTTGCGGGGCGGAGGGGACACTATAGACTATGTCATCCATATAAAGAGCGGAAGCAGCAGCAGCTGCAGCAGCGGGAAAATTGTCACCTTCATCAGCAATCAACTGGCGGACGACTCGTAAAGCATGATAAGGACTGGACTTGAGTCCAAAACAAACGCGATTAAACTGATACACAGATAAAGGTTCACTATTATCAAAACGATATAAAATTCGTTGAAACTTACGGTCAGATTCACAAACGCTAATAATAAGAAACATTTGACGGCAATCAGCTGACAAAGCAATTTTGAAAAGTCGAAACTTTATTAAAATGTTAAATAAATCACCCTGTAGATCAGGACCGGCATGCAAAATATCATTGATCGACTGACCCGATGTAGTTCGGCAACTAGCATCTAAAACCACACGAAGTTTGGTGGAGGTTTTATCTTCGCGGATCACGCCGTGATGCGGAATATAATACGCGGGAAGAGAATTGTTACCCTCGTCATTTACAACCGGGCTTAAAAAACCTTTATTTATGTAATCACGCATGACGTCATTATAAGCGCCGCGTAATTTAAGCGACGCGTCGAGTTTGCGTTCTAAACAGTAAAACCGGCCAAGTGCGAGTCGGACTCGTGCACGAAGGGTTCCGTAAATTACAGTTAAATCAACCTATCTCAAAAACTATAAGAGATACTTTGATCAAACCAAAAATCGTTGAAAGAGTTAATTAGCATGCATCACTTCTATTTTTTTTAGAATTTTATACCCCGTAGTTATAAAAATAGAGGGGGGGGGACATACTTTTTACGACTTTGAGAGCTGATATCTCAAAAACCGTTCACTTTAAGAAAAATGTTTTTTAGAAAACTTTATATCATTTTAAAAGACCTTTCCATTGATACCCCACACGGGTATGTACATCGAAAAAAAAAATTTCATCCCTCAGTTACATGTATGGGGGGCCCCACCCCCAATTCTTTTTTTTACTATTTAGTGTCATATTTTTGTAGCGGTTCATACAACACATATTCCCATCAAATTTCATCACTGTAGTACTTATAGTTTCCGAGTAAATCGGCTGTGACAGACGGACAGACGGACAGACGGACAGACGGACAGACGGACAGACGGACAGACGGACATGACGAAACTATAAGGGTTCCGTTTTTGCCATTTTGGCTACGGAACCCTAAAAACGCCTAAGTGCAGCGGCATACGAGTCGCCTAAAGAATATGGGTCGCCACAAAACGGCAACGCCACAACATATCTACCACTGTCGTCGCGAACAGGCAGTGGTAGCGCGGAAATGTTCTTCACACTCGAGATCCTTACGGCTCAGCGAGGGCGGTGCGGAGACCTCTTCAAGCTCCCAAAATAGCTTGAGAAGAGAATTAATATTATTTTCTTGAAAAACAGAGCAACAAGACGTAGTGTAATTTGTATTATGCAGCGTAGGTACGGCACCCATAACAACATATCCAAACACCGTCTCAATAGCGGGAGGTATATTATATTGCTTACTACGTACAATATTAGGTAGTAGTAAATGCGGAAAAACTGAAGCCCCGATCAAGACGTCGATATTACCCGGCTGAGCAAAGTGAGCATCAGCGAGCGGCAACGACTCGAGGTGCGCGAGTAAAGACACGTCCACGTGAGCGTTCGGCAGCGTGTCCGTAATACGTTCCACGATAAGCGAGGAAACGGTGAAATTAACATCTTTATTGAAACGCGAATATATTTTAATATCTACTGAACCCTTACACGATTTTTCTGAACCACCAATCCCTTTAACTACTAAGTTAGTATTTTTAAAGTTATTAAAGTTATTAAATAATCCAAGACGTTTAAAACAGTCAGAAGTAATAAAACTACTTTGCGATGCACTATCAAGTAAACAGCGAACCACGCGCGGCGTGTTGTTAACATCATAAATAATAACTTGCGCGGTCGCTAACAATATCGTTGTGGACGCGGTACATTGACGCTCGGCTTCGCGAGTATGATAAGTGCGCGCGCACTGCCTGCGAGCGGGCGCAATGGACGTTGTACACAAAGAAATCTCGGACTGAGACGCGGAGGGAGTGGGCGCAGTGGTACGTGCGGCCTGTGCCTGCGCCGGCGGTAAAGACGAAACAGCTGGACTACGATTTATGTTTACGTTAAGGTCACCGGGGTCACTCAATACCGGAGACTTTTTCTCAAAATGCAATAACGTATGGTGGTGTTGATTGCATGAACGACATTTAGTTTTACTGGAACAATCGCTTGTTTTATGTTTTATACTCAAGCAATTGACACAACATTTATTTTCTTTAACACAATTAAACCGAGCGGTTGGAGTTAAATTATTAAAAGCGGGACATTTAAATAGGTGATCGTGTACAATGTTATCGCACAGACACTTGTGTGAGTTATAGGTAGATTCCGAACGACTTACGTAAAATTGCTGGTTAGGTACCGATTTATTGTTATTGTTGTTTCGCGATTTATCAAACTTTTGTTTATTTATGTTATTACTAGACGAGCTAGATGAACTAGGCTGCGTATTTACGAATATCCGACACTGATCTTTGATAAACGAAAGAAAACTATCGAGTGTAGGTATTTTATTATGACGTTCGGTCATTTCGAACGCACGAATAGTTTCCGTGTCAAACTTTTTTAATGCGAGTTGCAATAACATAAAGTCGGCGAGATTTTCTAATTTTAGGTTTTTAAGGGAATTAACTGCGGTAACAAAGTTATCTATAAACAGTTGGAAATTCGAAACTGACGCGGTACCGGACAATTTAAGATTTAAAGCTTGATCAAAGTAAGTAGACGCGAGTACACGAGTATCCTGATATCTATCAAGGAGTGACTGGAATATGACCTGATAATTCTCAGCACTTGGTGTGACACCTGCGAATGTAGACTGTGCTTTCGGCGACAGCTTACCTATTAAATAGTACAACCTGTCAGCATCCGTCAGCGAGGCGTTATCGTGCACTGTAGACTTGAAACTTGCATAAAATAAAGGCCAGTTTCGTATATCGCCATCGAATGACACGAGTTCAATCGCGGGCAGTTTCGGTGCTCGGACAGCCGGACCGGCAGCGCTGGGCTTGGCGGACTGTCTACCTTCAAACTGCGATTGTATACGTTTTATGATACAATAAAGATCTTCGAATGAGGTGTACGCCTTATAATTTGGTTTAGAATTAGGATTGATAGAAAGTAATTGTGCGTTATAAGCGTCTAATAATTTATGAAAGTCGGTTCGAATATCGTCTACTGTCATACAATAACTAAGAAATGATTCTTTGTTTACTTCGGAAACGTGGGCGGTTTTTGAACGCTCGTAAATATCTTGTATACGCTCAAACAAAATATTACGTTTAGCTTCTAAGATTGTCAACTCTGTCTCGGAAGAAGTCATTTTTATTTAATGTATGTAGGTAAATAACCTATAATAAAGCGGTAGTTGTTCCTAACAAGGCAACGACTTTAAGGGCGGTGGAACTAAAAGGCGCTTGAAATATGGAATTTACAAAACGACTATGATAGTTCGAATAGGTAGTTATAATTTTAAGTCAGTAGGTAGCTACGTAAGAGTATATTACCTACCGGGGTGCGGGAAATAACCACGTAATGGGTATATTTATGAACTAGGAGTGCAGCTAGGTGCTACAACTGCCTAGGTAGGCACTTGTAGAAGATACCTACGCGAAAAGTCGAGAATACGGATATAGGTATCCGGGTCGACTGGACCAAAAAATGGTTTGGAAATAAACGCAAAATGGTAAAGTTTTAAGTGGACTGTATTTGGTTGGAGGATGGCTGGTTATCGCCAAGAAGAGAACGAGCGATGTGTAGGCAATTAAGGATATGCACGTGTACCTGGCTCTCCAACGTTGGGCTTCACAAGATGGCGGCAGGCGGCGGTCTTCCCGATCACAACACAATAGTCACGTTCACACCCGCGGGCGGATTTTCACAGTAGTTCGCTATCCTACAGTAGGACATGCGACACGGGAGAAGCACGAGTACTTCTTCTCGGCGATGCGTTTACTTCCAGGCGGTTATAGCAATATGAAGCCACGGAGCGCGAGCGCGTGTCACTCTCACTCGCCAGGCGTGCGGAACAGAAAAGGAGCGGGAAACAGGGGAGGGGGAAGCATCGCTCGTTTGAATTTAGTCAAACGCAGTACTATTACATTATTTGGATGCGTGGACGTAGTCGTACATTTCTTTTCGCCGGGCCTGGGTTTTATTCTTATACTTCATGAGCATTGTCCTTGGAATTCTTTATAGAATACCAAATGTTAATATATATTATATATATTTTAATAATGAACATTTTAAATGAATATTTTAATGTGATTAGGTACGACACACCCGATATACAGAAAATTCTGGAAACTAAATAACCGAAAGAGTGTACAAAACTTTATTCAAGTATTTAACAGCCATTATAATTAAAGAAAAACTTAATACACTAACTTATATATTAGTCAATTGAATTTGCACCATTAATATAGCTATTAATAACATACAGTAATATTATCATTTTATTTTATAATAATTTGTTACAAAGCAAAGGCATCTCATCGTGTGGTTATTATTAGACTTTTTATAAAAACAGCAAAGGACTACTTTAACTTAGTGTGATGAACATATTGAACGATAAGCCAATGAATTATATTACTGCTAAATATTTTTTTTATTAATAAATTAATAATTTAATTTTGTCTGAAATTTTTCTATGAGCCTCAAAAAAACTAAATTTTGACAGTTATTATAGGTATGATTCCATAACCATAGACCTTCTATATAAAATATAACCATGTTTTTAGAACATGCATAAATTCATAAGCCACATCTTTAAGCTAAATATACTCATTAAATGTTTTAAGCAATTAGCTTAAAGGCACATTTATTTAATCAATTTTACATAAATAATTCTTCAGTCAGGAATAGGAACAGCCTATATATTAATAATTTTATTTATGTATCACCCATCATGAAAATAAATTATACAAACATATACCATATTCATATCTATATGGACTATTGATTTTCTTACAGATTACAGATTAGAGCCGATTTTTAAGCACTGGTACTCAGCTACATCTGGTTAGGCTGAAAGCCGACCCCAACATAGTTGGGAAAAAGGCTCAGAGTATGATAGGGCCGATTTTTCAATCGCCAGTTTTCTTTTATCTGAGTAATAAATATAGAGGTTAGACATTTTTCTATATAAAAGCTGCCAAAACAACAAACATATTTTTGAGCTATAAGTGAAATGGAGATTGAAAAACCGCCCACAAACCAGTTATATGTAAATAAGACAAAAAATAAAATTTAAATTGATGGAGAAGGAAGTAATTAAACATACAATAAATGATTGATGTTACTAAAACCTATACATACTTATTTGGTTTTGGTTACAGGCAGATTTCATATTTAATATTATGATGAAGTAGTTACCTTGGACAATTTTAAAAACTGAAGTGTGTCTTTAAAGAGTCGGTTGGTCTTTACTTAATTAGTAGTTTCACTATAATGTTCACTATAACTGTATTTAACTTTTAAATTACTCTTAATTTTTTTTTTTACTTTACCTTTGCCGTTGAATATATTATCAAAATTCACATTATCACATTAACCTTGATTTTTCAAGTATGCAGTGTGCTAATTAGCTAATAGATAAATAAACATAAGTTGATAAACAGTTACCTGTACATAGGTATGCTTCTAGGTTGATAGTTGGGTTATAATTATATTATTAAGTATAATCTAGGTCACTGGTTTTATCACAATGTGCTATCATACAATCAGAGTACTTTATAATAACTATCATAGTTATACCAAGATATTAAGTTATATAAACCAAAACCAAATTCCTAAACATATAAATAAACAAATGTAGTATTTGGAAAATTATTTGGGTGTAGACTAAATAATTATTTGATTAGTCTTTTATATAATATTGAAAACAATAAAGTTTATCGTATGAATTGCATAAAGGCTACCTATATTAATTTGTTTAAATATCATAACATACATCTGTATAGTTTCTTAGTATTAGTTGATGACAGAACATAAGGTTTTGCATATTTCCAGCATGGTCATTTGGTAAAAACTTGATCTACACACACAGAGGTAAAAAAGTGTTGTTTACAAGTACTATAAGTACTATGGGTATTTGTAAATATTTATTACAATGGTATTATGATACTGGTGATATAAGAGGAAGCCTTTGTTCTATCATCAACAACACAATTTAAAATTACCTAGCAGCCATACTTTCATACTTTGACGGTAGAAGTAGTATTACTATCAAGACCG
Organism: Helicoverpa zea x Helicoverpa armigera; assembly: GCA_033682625.1. Lineage (NCBI taxonomy): Eukaryota > Metazoa > Arthropoda > Insecta > Lepidoptera > Noctuidae > Helicoverpa > Helicoverpa zea x Helicoverpa armigera. The sequence goes on along the minus strand of JAWIIS010000049.1, from coordinate 9,895,053 downwards.
TTCACAGGGGCCGGGATGTTGGTCCTAGGTCGCCTGAACAGCAGGACATGGGGCTCAGGGTTGTGGACCATGAAGTGCAGCCAGCCGGGACTCTGCTGGACACCGAGGTTACGCCATTCTGTCTCAGTCATCAAGTGGGACTTGGGTACCTGACGCGCGATGTCGGGTGGCAGGATAACATGCCTGGAATTACATAAGCACAAACTTTATTAAGATGTACACAAAATATATAAAAGAAATTATGACTACTACTGATGAAAGAATGAAGTGAGTAATTTAGTGACATCATCATAAAATATAAACTATTCTAGACTGTTCCACATAAAAGTAGGCAAGTAAATGTAATTAGGAAGATGTGGAGATAGTGAAAAATTGCTGTGACATCTGGGATTATTTATTTCAAGTTTGTAACTCTAAATTACGACTGAACGGCTAAAATTCCTGCATAGTGATGACAAGGAAGGAGTTGAACCTAAATAGATTTTTAGGTAAAAGTGAAGTACTTTTGCAAGCCTATACACTTGACGAGATAGCACCTCAAGGAGTTCCCAGTAACTGCGTAAAATTACTGACGAAAGCCGTTGCCATATTGTGCAAAAAAACACTCCAATATCAAAGTAAAACTGATATAAACAGTTAAGAGACCAATCTTACAGCATAATTAGACCGTAAAACGCTGAATTGTAACAGTTAAACATTATAAAAGTTATGAAAAACTCACCTGTACTCATAGACGTCATCATTGTATCTTTCAGAGTACTGAATTTGATCCACAGGCATGTTGCAAGCTTCTTTCTCAGCGCAGTGTACTCAGAAAAAGAGAATGTAAAAATTTGTCGAATTAGAATGAAGATAACAATTATTTTTCACTAGTTTGGTAATATTTATGCACCAAATCTTCTGCCTTTTTGCCGCAGAATTTCAGAAAACGAAAATCTTATTTGACACTGACATTTACTGTGCTGCGTTCAGAATCTGAGTTTAGAACTATTCAGATATTTTATGATAGTAGTCATCCTGTAAATTGTAATCATTTACCAGTAGCTATTTACTCAGTTTACTCAAAATTCATCCCCAAATTATTTGTTGTAAAATATACAAAAGTTGAGAATTGTATTTTTTTATTTTACATGGCGTGGTTATTTTCTTATCTAGGGACATAAAAATTATTCGCAATTAGAGCGCACGTTCGGGCGGGAATGACAATTGACAGAAATGTTTCGTTATAAGCAAAAAGTTAAACGTTATTAAAACTTTTTTTTTACTTGTAATTTTCGGGAACACGATTATTTAAAATCACTATCAACTTGTGAAACAAATCCTTTCAAAGTAACGAAATCAGAACTGTATCTTAAGACAGAAAATTCACGAATTCCTTAATATTTCTTACCTATTTACGTTATTTGTAGCTATTTGCCTATATTTCCCCTTTGTTAGACCCTTATAAATGGCTGGACAGGTCTTGATGAAAGAAAATTATTTGAATATTTTGCACATTAAAAGGAAAGGGAAGGGAAGGAAAGGTTTATTTTTTATATATCTTTTAAGGGGTTTTGGATTCAAAATCATTTTTCGTTATGATCAGACTGGTTAAGGTTGCGCTATGATTGTGCATGACGCACTGTTAGTGAGTATGTAAAATATTATTTAACAATAACAAACAAAAGGAAAAACAACGTGTCTGTGATGCACATAGGTAATTGGCTCGGGAACAATCTTGCGCAAGAGGGAAGGGCAGATGAGTGACAGCTGAGTGCACGTTAACTGCTGAAACAACCGGTGATATTATCCAATCACGCCGACCCCAGTCGCTGTAACAATTCAATAATGCGCCCCACACTAGTACGGTGACCATGATTTGGTTGAAGGACGAGATTTTTCCTGTTTGCACAAATAGACGTAGATGTTTTATTTGTCTCATTACGATATTTTACTGTCAAGATTTATAATTGAAAGGCATTCCTTCATAAAATATATTATGACAAAGAGAGAACATATTTCATTCACGTTGAATTGTGTCTTTAAAATATTGTCTAGTCAGTGCTTATTCGCAATATGAAAAAGTTATAAAATTAAGTGCGTCATCAGCCTTTACTACAAAAGGTCCGAATGGTCGAATCTCATAAGAACTGCTGTGGATACCCAGTTCTCGAATTAAGGGTTAGTCCCCAAATGAAATGCATGGATGGCGACCCTAAAGCCACAAATAGAAAATGATAGCTACTGCTATTCAGTTGAATCCAGTCGTTTATCTAGCCAGGAGGTATTGACGGTGACTGATCCGTGTCATGTCGGAGATCACCCTAGATTTCCTGCAGGGCCTGCTCAAAGATGAATACCCAGATGTCAGTATACAGCAGTTTGAGGTACGTATGTAAAAAAAAATACAAGTAAGTTCTGGATGTGCACCAAGCGAAGAATAAAGAAAAACACCAATTTCTTTATGTTATTGCTCTGTAGTCTCTTTCTTATTTATTTTACTTAAGGGTGCGCCGGGCTCCAAACGCGGTGACAACTATACCTCCATGGTATACCGAATCTCCATGACCGGAGTCCGAAGACACGTCGAGCCAGATGGTTCCAGCGAAACTGACGAACCTTGGGAGTACTCCATCATCTACAAGTGCCTCCCCGAAAGCATCTTGCGCAGGGAAGCCTTCAAGAGCGATGAGCTTTTCTGCAACGAGGTCGCATTTTACAACAAAATCTGGCCTGCTTTACTCAACTTCCAAAAACAATGGAATGTTCACAACCCTTTCAAGTCGATCCCGAAGTGCTATCTGGCTCAAAACGACTGCGTGGTGTTGAAGGACTTGAAGAGGGAAGGGTATGTGATGCCCGAGAGGCGCAAGGGTCTAACTATAGAGCAATGTTACATGGTCATGAAACATCTGTCGCAGTTCCATGCGCTGTCTCTCGCCATGAAGTGTCATGACCCGGAGGCGTTTTATGAGCTGCTGAATGTTAAAGATGGAATCTCTGAAGGTAAGACTGTGTTTTTAAACAAATAACTTGATTAAATTCTGATTTAAGAAAGTTTTAAACACCTATCATAATGCTTCATTTCAGTATTCTTCGTCGAAGAGAACTTCGATTATTACAAGAACTACTTCATAGAGGCTACATCAAACGCCATAGCTATGGTAGAGCAGGAGTTAGCTGACTCCGAAGACAAAGACAAATACTTGGACAAGTTCAAGGCGTTCTGCAGCGAGGATAACTACTTCCACGCCATGGTGGAACTGGTGACTCCTACGGAACCACTAGCAGTGATAGGACATGGAGACTGCTGGACTAATAACTTCTTGTTTAAATACGTGGACGGTGATATTGCTGATGTAAGTTTATCGTCTTTATGCTAACTAAATGCGACCATATTGCAGTCTTATTTCATTCTAAAGCAAGTATTTTGCATCGCAATTATGATACTTTTGATACAGACATATCTTGTGCCTAATGTAGATTTCGTGCAGATACCTATAAGAAAATGAAGTGCTCTAATTAATATTTTACTGTTTCATAGCTACTTTTTCCTTTTTAGATGTATATCGTTGATTTCCAAGCAGTCCGCTATGCTTCTCCAGCATTAGACCTTGCGTACGTGATGTACATGTGTCTCGACCGGGAGCAAAGGGCGGAGCACCTCTCCTCACTCCTGGAGTATTACACGGATGAACTGCATCGGAGGCTGGTGCAGATGAGTGATGAGGATTCCGTGTTCAATACCAGTTTGAACAGGGATGCGCTTTTTTCTTTGTAAGTTTACATGTTTTATGCTGAATGTAAAATGTTGAATTGGAAATTCAGTTATGTAGTTCAATTATCGTAATCAAAAGTGGTTGATGTTCGTATCTAAGAGCAAACTTTTATAACATTTTCAAAACTTTTGAATGTGATTTGTCCTATTTTGGGCAGATTACAAGAGGAATTCAAGCGCGCCGGGCAGTTTGGTCTCGGCATCGCGGTAGACATGTATCCGATTATGACGTGCGACAGTGATGAGGCACCCGACTTGTATCAACACGAGGTACGTATTTCATTTCCTCGAAATTTTATGAAAAATATTTCCTCTAAGTGCTTCCTCCTACTTTCGACAAGTTCACAAGTACCAATACGTGTTTTGAAAGTTTTGATAGTAAAATTAATTGTTTGATTAAAAAAAACGCCACAACTAATAACATACCTATACATAAAAAATAAATTTCATGGCTACCCTACATACATACGTAGTCTTTTTAAATTGAATCAAGTTAGAAATTGCTATTGTTATACTTCTCTTCGTGCATTTTTAAAGTCAAAAGGAGGGTACCTTCTGAATCCTATTTGTGATCGCTTTCAGCTTCAGGAGAGCGAGCCATCTTCAACGTCGCGCGTTGCACCGGTACAGACCAACAGTGCAGTTTGTAGCAAGAAAATGACAGACTTACTCATAGAGCTAGTAGATAATGGAGTACTGTGATTTAGTTAATTATTAAATTATAGAATACTAGCTTATCTAGCATGAAAACAATTTTTAATCAATATCATAGTTTCGGCAAAATGGAATGGAATTATTCAGATTGACAGAAAAAAAATGTTGCCATCTATAACGAATAACGTAGAAAATATTACCTAAAGGTAGAATTTTGAAGATGTACTGAAGAACCGCCAAGTGCAAAGAGGATAGGTAAATAAATTGTTCAAGGACATAAAAGTTCCTAATATATTATAATAATTGTTTAAAGATTAAGTTCTAATTTATGTGTATCATGATAATAACTTTTTTTGTAATTTCAATGTATGTAGGCTCGTAAAAATTGTTAGCAGAATAAAAGTGTCAGCCCCATTTGGACATGTACCTACTGAGTTATTTTAATTCCAAAAGATGGTTAGTATAAAAAATAATAATTTGTCGTAGGTATGTCAATTTATTGTATATCGTTTAGTTAATAAACACGTACAATAAAGTATTGGGTTAAAGCCTTAAAATTATTTATATTATACTTTGTGACAATGTGTCCCTTTGATCAAGATCTATTGGATATCATTATAAAAATCAGATCATTTTTATGTACGTCTTTGAATTAAAAAAAATGTCTATAATACTTATCTAGGTTCATAAAATATTTTATATTAGTATATAATTCAATAAAACAATTAATGACTTTGATATCTGACATGCTTCGGGTACAATTTGTGAAAACTTTCAATTTTATAATTAATTAACTTATGAAACTATAAAATATTCTTCCCTTTATTAATATAAAGCGCGCTGCCGAACATAAAGCTATCTCTTTTTCACTTACTGCGACTGAGTAAGTTGGCTAAGGATAGCGAAACTTTATATAAAAAAATGCTTTAACATCTAAAAAAGAATAATATTTAACAGTTTCTGTAGTGACTCCTATTTTCAATTGCGAATTTCCAAAAATTGCCAACCCGGTGTTGCCCTTACATTTATTTAATAAAAAATGGTAATTTAAATAAAATACCCGTACTATCTCGTGGCACATTAATTGAATTTATATTTTTATTAAATTAAATAAAACATAATAATACAGTAATAATTACGTACGGGTTTATTACGTATATGACAACTTTCTTTGCAAACAGATCTAATGATAAAACTTATACTAAAATAATCAGTCATTGAAAACTTCAGATTATGTTTTCAGTTGAGATTCTAGCGCCTAATTACATCTGAAGTTTCCAATAATTACCTGTTTATTAAAAGATTAATATTTTTTTTATTTTATTAAAATTAATATTAACAAGTCTGCTCGGAAAACAAGGCACTGGGTTCTCACTTAAAATTAATTACCGCGGTAAAAAGTATATAAATGGTTAAAATGATAACATAATAAAATTACAACGATTTTTTTTCGCTTTTTCACTGTTTTTCCGCGGTAAAGTTTGGTCCAGACTGAGTCTTTGAATTTTGTATTTTCATAATTCAATTAGCACCAGAACATATAAATGGACTGTCAGACGGTTCATTCTGACAATTCATTTACAGTTGTCACTGACAGCACTATTACTTGACACTCGCCCTCAGGACTTGTTGGGCGGTCAAACCGACTTTTCCCTTCGAAGCTTGAGTGGGCCTCATGAAACCTGAAGTCGTTGTTCTACCGGTTACATTCTTCAACGGTGGCCTGGAGGTACCTACTGAGCTGCCACTGGACGAGGACCTGGAAGCCGGCATTCTGGACACAGGCTTCGGAACAGGCTTAGGCGCTGGCTTCACTGGCGCCGGTGGGACTCGCTTAACAGTCGATACTGATGTAGAACTGTTCAACGAACTTCTAGAACTTCTTAATGACGCTCTAGAGGTGGACCTCTCGACTCTTAAAGAACTAGCCCGTTTAGGGATCACGCGCTTGGGGTCTATGGGCGTCCGTGGTGGCGTCCTCGTCTCTTTGGTAGGAATCTTCTTTGGTTGTCCCAATTTAGGGACCGGTGACTTGGAGATTTTCGGCACAGGTGACTCGCATTCAACGTTGCAGCCCGAAGATGCTCCTTGAGAAGCACTTTCTGAATTTAGACTTTGGGTTTCTTCAAACCCTTCGTCGTTTAATTCGTGCTCACTTTTCACTTTCGATATCCTTGGCGAAGTTGTTCTTTCTGGAAGCTTTTCTGGAGCCTTTTCTGTTCTAGTGTTGAGAGATTTTCTGTACCCTTCCCTCGACCACACACCAGTAGGGTTATCAGCAGGAGACTTGAGTTCTCGTATCGCTTTCTGAACATCCTCCTGGTTGATAGAAGTCTGCCGCCGCATGCGAAGGTATGGCTTTGTTGTATCTTTGGTCGGTTTGTCTGTGCTTTGGTTCTTTAGTCTATCCTGCCACCGTTTTAACCTGGTCTCCTTCTCATCCTTTGCGTCAATTGGTTTCGCCACTTCTGGAGGTGTTTCAACTTTGTATGAAGCTTGGACATCTAATTTCGAAGGTCTAATGACCTGAGTCTCGGCTACTAATTCTGGAGCTGGTTCAGGTTTCTTTTCTTCTTCAGGAGAACTGGTGGAATCTGTGTTCCTCTTATACCTTCTTGTTCTTCTAGCGGCAGAGAACCTGTCGAACTGACCGTCTCCCAAAATTTCTTGGCAAAGGTCTTTCATTTCTGCAGAAGCTTTATCGCTAAGATTGGGCCGGATAGGGATGGAAGGTTGGAATTTCCGACACGGTTCTCTCTCTGGTGGAGGAGTGAAGGATGAAATGAATTTCCTCTGCGCTGGTGGGGTTTCTATATTGTCAGAATCGATTTCTACCCTATCTGACTTTTCTATTCTCTCTTGCCTAACGACTTTCTGTTCCCGATCGCTAGTCACCTTTATATCTGGCAGTTTCCGTTGTTCTTCCATGATGGATATGAGTGGTGACTGGGGGGACTCTATCTGCTGTCGCGAGCGTTGTCTCCTGAGCCTCCTGACCTCCTCGTTCTCCTCCGTTTTCCTCCAGGGGACCCTGCTATCCTTTTTCTGGGGTTGTACATCTGGAAAGAGTTATTTTGGTTAGTTTTGGACGTCCTTAGGCAAAATTTGATAGGTTTTATAATCCAAGGTGTTTGGAGACAGATGGTATCTATACCTTCGACAGTCTCGAGCGCCTTGACGACGTCGCTGTCGGGCAGCACCGCCGGCCTCCAGTCCGCGCGGCCCTCGGGCAGGGGCTCCAGGGTGGCGCTTCGCTCGCTCTCTGGAAAATGACGTTCATGATGTTTTAAATCTATATTTACTTTATTTACAGGTACGTATTTCTAATAGGGCTGGATTCTCGGCTATATTTGAAGAGCTTATTTAAGTTATTTGTGAGATGGTGGCATAGAGACGAAGAAGACGTGCTATGCTGACCCAATAAAAACGGTCTAAAAAGAAATAAGTGTATGTAAAAAGCGGTATAGTTACCGGAGTCGTTTTCCAAGGATCGCTTGTCCGCGTGGAGGCGTGTGGGGGTTCGGCGCGGCTTGGCGTCCTCCTGGCTGTTGGCGCGCAACCACGACTCGATCTTCTGCCGCCACTCCCTGGAGAAATAATTATGTTTAGTTTAATTATTGCAATTATATAATTATTGTTGATTTAAGGAGCTCGTGGTTAAATAACAGCTGCAAGAGTTGATTGATAAAGTTTAGCAGCCCAAGCAGGCGCGATAGATGCGTGGATTACTGATCATCTTATTGTGCTCAGTTTCCACGTGTTTCAAAAAGCACACGTTGCCATTTGAACGTCTTTCGTCGAAAGTCTTAGGGATGCTCGGGTTGAGGAGATAAGATAGGCAGTTGTTCCGTGTAAAATACTGGTACTCAGCTGCATACGGTTAGACGAACCTGGTGTAGTGTATTGTATTATCACCGATATCTGTCGTCTCGTTGTCGCATAGACGCGGAGAGTGCACACTATACTCTATGGTCAGTTGGCGGGAAACAATGAGAGTGTGTGGTATGAGAGTAATCCTAATTTTGGATGGTAATTGTAGAGATAGGTACAAGTAGGGCGAACACTACACCTGGCCCCGGTACAGTTGACAAAAAGCTAGATAGATGTAACCTGGTTGTGTGTACATACTTGGGCTTGGGTGCGTGCGGCTCGGGCGTGCTGGGCGCGGGCGAGGCGCGCGGGGACGGCGCGCGCTCGCGGCTCGGCTCCGGCAGCTCCAGCCGGGCACGAGCTGCGCCGCGACGCGACCATGACCGATCTGTTGACAATCAATTACAATTAATAAAAAAGATGATACGTTTTATATATTATCTCCTTAGGTAGTAACTCTTCAACTGTGACGGCCATTTTACGCGAATCAGCACATCTGTGTCACTATTTCACATGGCTAATTATATGTATATTATGTCGCGCTGTCAAGAGTAACCTCTAAGCAAATCATGTTTGTGTTGTCTAATGACAAAAAAACTGTGAACATTGTGTATAAGGACATTTTGTAGTAGGTATATGTATTTACATAAGCATTGCACCCGTGCGAAGCCGGGGCGGGTCGCTAGTACAAAATTAAAAAAAAATAGCACATACCAAGACTTCCCCAAGCACTCCTCTCCCTCAGATCATTGGCAGCAGGTGAGGAGTGTCGGAGGAACTCCAGCAGACCCTCCTCATCATCACCAGGACTGGCTCGACTCCTGCGACGTAAGCTACCTGTTGGAGTCACGTCTGAAAATAAAAACATGGTTTCTTAGTATGTGTGTAAAATTATGCAGATTGAGAAGTTTGTAATAGCCACACGGATCGTCAATTATAAGGTCGGTAAGTGACCATAATATTATGACCGTCATCGAATTATTTCAACAGCTATCATCAGTATTCAGAAAGTCGGACAACCAATCTTATGAAAGGGTATCGGATTGCTCAAGTACTTAACTGGGTTGAGGAGTTCAGAAAGTCAGTCGCTCTATGTTTTTAGACTGGAAGCTTATCCTAATATACTAGTTTCGAAAAGGCTTAGCAGATGATGCATTATCAAACTCTTTATAGTAATAGGATAAGATGAAACTAACCAGGCTCAGGCTCATTGTCATGGGGCTTCCTGAGCGAGCGTCGGCCGAGCCCGTTCCTGATGTCCAGCAGGAGGGACTCCATCAGCGACTCGCACTCCGATACTGGGGTACTGCACATACTGCTTGTACCTGTAGGAGAAAGTAGTTATTTGGATAAACAAATAATAAAATTGCACCACAGGAATTGGTGAAAATTCAGTTGCAAGATGTAAACCGAGCACGGATCTTAAAACGATTTTAGCACCAAATGTCATCTAGCTAGAAGTTGCTTTCTAATTATTAATTTTAAAATAAGCACAGGGTAAATGACAAGATATGGAAACAGTTAGAGCATGATAGAAGATTGCATCTAGTCGAAAAAGAGGAATAATCTTAACACTTGAATTTCCACTGGAATTCAAGGACCACTAAATATCCCAAAATTGCACACTCGTTTTAACTTTGCCTTTGCCTAGTTCAATTTTGCAGGTTCATCAACTTTTATTTTTAGCCTAGATATAACTGATCTAAATCAATGCAGTTCATATAACTTACCAGTCTTAACCCTAGCGGCGGCGAGATCTCTAGCGCGCCTCCTGGCGGCCGCCTGCTCCTCATTAGCGCGTCTCCTCTCGTTGTCGCTCACTGCCGACCTGAACTTACTGCAGAACCATACGAACATCTGGAATTTCAAAATAACCATGAGTAATTTTATAGCCAGAAATAACTCGAGATTTCAAGCAAAGAAACCTAGGTTTTAACTGTAGAAGTAATGGAGTTTTATAAAGGTGTACGGTGATTACGATGGCCGATGGGTCAGGAGTTTTAATGACCAGTGGCCATCACCATATAAGATCTTGTTAGAACTATGTATATAATATATGAGCTCACCTTAAAGCACTCCTCCAACTTGAAAGATCCAGTGTCCTCGCAGAAGAACTCTGCAAGCTGTTTACGAATGCTTTCCACTTCTTCCATATCTTTGTTCAGAGCTGATACTTCTTGTTCGGCCACCTATAAGATAAAATGATTATGAAGGTTTTGAAGATGTCCTTACAGTTTATACGATTCCCTTTCGAGCTCAGATTTATTTTCAAATAAGCCTCTGAACTGGATGTTTCCTTACTTGCAAGAAATCTCCCATCTGCTCCTTAATATCCTGCTGTGTGCTTGGCAGCAGTATTTCCTTCTTCAGCCCCTGTATCCTGTTGGCGAGGGTCTTGATCTCGTTGTGCAGCTGCTCCACGCTGGCCTTAGCTGCCTCTTCCAGCACGCGAGTGTCGTCTGCGAAGTGGATTAACTCTTTGTTCTTGCGTTCTGCTTGCTGGGGAGAGAAAAATAATATTCATGAATGCCGCTTTTATATATTATATTCCTTATATAAATTCATATAGGTCTCCGTGACATACGAACGACTTTAATAATATAAAATGAAATGATTCTGGAATTGCACCCTGTCCAGTGTCCTGTGTCTTTAAGTCACATACAAGCTGTGCTACAACTGCTAACATGAATGTCAACTACAAGACTGAAGATTTTAACACCTGAATTTCAACGCTAAGTGAGCTAAAATTTTTTGACTATGATTCGTATATACTTTGCCACCCATTGTAGTACTCATCTGATCCCATATAAATTAAGTTATTTTTATATAATTCTTACCATAGCGACATAGTGCATGAGCGTCATGCCAGGCTTGTTAGCCCTGATGTCAGGCAGCTTCTGCAGAGAAGACAACTTAACGCCCGCGGCGCCGCCTGCGTACCCGCCCGCGTTCAGGAAGTTACCCGCTATCAATGCTATGTATAGCACCTCCTGTAAATTACAAAAGAAATAAAGTAAATTAAATAAAAACAAAGAAGCACCAAGCTGGTTTATCAGTTCCCTCCATGATTTGAGAATTTACAGAGAACCATACACAAACTTTATTTGATACGCATATGACAAACAAAAAAATATTTGCAGTGTTAAATAATGTTGACTCACCTGTAACGCTCTTGAAGACATCAGATCGTCTCCAGCAACCAAAATGGCGTTGATAGCACTCTCTAAGTACCCAGATGTTGAAGCCCATTCTTCTTTCAGAAGCATGCATTCAATACGCAGTTTGTAGCTGAAATAAATTGATCATTGTAAGCAAAAACTAATTTTGAAACATCATGACACAATCTCAGATCAATATGTACTCGGTCTACTGAAAAGACCAAAAAGAGCAACCAGTACACCGAAAATACCACTTACTTGGGTAGTTGTATGAGCTGTAACAAGAACTTCTCAGCAGTTCCCAACTTTGTGACGTCACCGGTAAAAGCTTTCAGCATTTCGGACTCGTCTACTTCAGGCAGTATCTTGAGTAGACCGCGCAACTTCTCTGTACCGATGTCGTCGTGAGCTCCTTCACGGATCAGCTGGATTATATCCTCGTTGGAACTGAAACATAGTAAAAAATATAAAGTGTAGTGTTTGATGTCATCATTCTTTCTATATGTATCTTGGACATCAATGAATAACTAATGTAATCTAAGAAGAAGAAGAAAACTGGATTTGAAAATCAGTAATCTAATCTTTATCTAAAAGAAGATTGTTAAATTGTCTTACCTTCTGAACTGCTTCAAGAAAATGTTGACGTTGAGACTCCTCTTGCCATCCAAGAGAGTGATTTCAGAAGACTCCTTCCTCGGTTTCCTCTCCCCTGAACTGTCACAGATGGGACTTCGGCCTAACCTGGGTGATGATCCTGCAGACCCGGTTGGCTGTATCTGGGAAGGTGAAAACATAGTTTTATAAAGTCAGTGTTAGAAGATAAATATAACGTTGCCTACAAGACATGTAAAAAAATGAAGAAAAAACATTTCTTTAATAGTTCTTCTGGAATAATGGTTAGTTACCTGTTGACAGAAGAGGCCTTCTATCTCCGTCCAGTCTAATTCTGCTTTCGGTGAGTGTTTGTGTGCCGACGCTACCAGTGACCAGATGTTGTTTTGACCGATGACCTGAAAACAATTAACGTTAAGTAGCGAATAATGAGGAAAAGGAGGGGATTGAACAGACTATTGAACACATTTGAGGAACCAAGAAAGAATGTATTCTGAATATTAGGTAAGTTCTTTTAAGTTATCATTGTAATGATGAGGCAGTTTTTAAGGTATCTGTAGAATCAATTGTAACTGTAAAAGAACAAAACGGTAATACCTACAGCTTTAAATTCATCTCACCTTATTATTAGGAATTTTATTCCAGTTAATAGTTTTCATCTTCGTCTTCGGTATGGGTGTCTCCTGCTGCGGCAGCTTGATGTCCAGCACTGGCGCCGGCGGGGATGGGGGACAGGCGGAGGGGGGCGGCGGGACGGGCGGGGGAGGGGGACCGCAGGGGGGAGGTGGGGGTAGCATTGGTGCTGGGGGTGGTGGTATGCCTGAGAATAGAATTGTTTTTAGTGAACGGCTGTAGTTTATGGAGAATTTTATGAAGAACATTTATTGGGCAATGAAAGCATTGAAATTTGATAATTGAAAAGCCTATAATATGATCTAGATATTTCTAACCATGGTGCTAAGGGACTGTACTCATAATCAAATGTCACTATAGGTAGTATTCAGTTACTCCACGGATGAATATCATCAAATAAAAACTGTCATAACACAAAGACTTAAAAGAAGCCAAGTATACTCGTAGTTACTTAAAGATAAAATAAAATAGTGTATTATATCTTACATGTGCTGGGCATCATGGCCGGCGGAGGAGGTGGTGGCGGCGGCGACAGCGCTCTCTGCAGACTCTGCTTCCTTCCACCACCAGACATGTCACGGTGCTGACAGGTGCAGCCGACCTTCGCCTGGAAGTCAAGGAGATGATGGTGGTTAAAGATGACGATGAGTTACATTATATTTGACCAATAGTAACTTTGCGATAAGGAGACAGTGTAAAACCCATTTTGATTTTGGTCTAGCAAGAAGAACTTAGTTCTTAATTTTTAGAGACAGAAAGTTCTGAATGGTTATGTTACGAATGAACATTTACAGAGCCAATAAAGGAATATTTCTCAGGTTTTTATTCAATCAAAGATATGTCACAGCTTCATACCTGAACACTAGGAGCTCTGAGCAGTTTAGCAGCATCCTCCCTGGTCTCCAGCAAGGTGGCGCGGTGCACCAGGGTCTCAGCCGTATCCCACACGATGTCGCTCACTGGCTCCTTCGGGTCTATCCTCAGCAGGTGCTGCAGAATGCTCAGGAATGGGATTTCCTGTGGTGTGTCCGCCACCTAGAAGATAGGAAAGATAAAATCATCATTATTGTACCGATATGTGTAGTTGAATGTTACATGTTTCGGTAAATGGTACACCACCGAGGCAGGTACGTATCTGCTATCCCTATATTAGGGACGTGTTGGAAATCGTCATCAATTGAATTGGACATAACGTCAGACTCTGCCTCTTCATCCCTCCCCTTTCGTACATAACACATTAACATTATTTAAACATTTAATGAATCAATATTCCCTTTTTTACACAGTGGGATATATTATAGTCATATTGATTACATCTCTATATGGACCCCATATATTCCTAACTTTGTGACTTATCGGTCATAGTTCCTACCTGTTTGAGTATAGCGTAGAACACATCCAGGTGTGAGTTGAGGTTGATTCCTCCGGGACCCTGGGCCTCATCACTCTCCCTCTGCTCCTCAAATACGTCCAGTTGGACGCCCAGGTCTGGGTGGCTGGCTGCTTCATGTCTGCAAGAAAATCAACAGAACTTTTAAACATAAATAAAACAGGATTTGAAAGATTTCGTCTCCATAAGACCCACAAAAATATGTACTGGAGATTGAAGACGATGAGGTTTGTGAGGTTAGGTAGGTTTCCATTTCCAGTTCTGAGGAGATTTGGAAAGATATCGTATGTAAGAAAGTAGTCATGGCACTACATAACAGAGGTACGTAGAGTAGATTCAAATTCAACAATAGGTAGCCGTCCATGTCCAGATTACTTCAAATACCTGTTTCTCACGTCAACAGTACAAAAATGTACAGTTTTGAGGGAAAGTAAGTAATAGAAACTTTGCCCTCGGGCATAATGCTTGAGTCCATACTGGTCCATACAAGCGCTACTTGTGAACTATGGGTAAACTTCAAATCTAACTGTTTTACGTAACGCTTTTGATTTTATATGGAAAAGTAGGTATTGAAGTAGCTGTACCTACTTGTACAAGGGAAAAATCGACTTTGAAAATCTCTTTCAATTACATCAGTAATAAGTAGATTCAAATTAAAAAAAAATTATGTGATAAAAAATAAATATTTTTATTAATTTCCTTTACTGCCTCATTTTATTTTAATCGATTTCATTACTAACGAACCTTCCGATAGTCACAACCTTTTATAACCATATTAGGAAGTAGATACGGAACAGTTCGAAGTAATCATGACACATTTAATAATAACACAGAAACTAATAATAATATAACAACTGAATCAGCTAAATATAATCACAAACCGGTTACCGAGGGTTTAGTCACATTATCCGCTGTAGCTAATAATTTAACGAGTGGTTATTCATAAAGGATACGACGCCATATTTGGTTCGGACCGGACCAAAGGATGCGCCTACGCAGAAGTCGGTTAACTTCGTTTTCAAACTGAGAACGACTTATGTTTTGATACTTTTTGATTTGGTTTTAGAAGGGTTGCAGGTAGATAGTAAAATATCGGTTTCTTTTGGTTAAGATATTGGGTTTTAGGGTTTTTAGGAACTTTATTGTGGCTAAACCTGATAATGGTGCATATTGTATTTTTGTGGGCAAGAGTTTGGTTACAAGCTGTTTTGAAACACAATTTTGCGACTTCAGCGAGTACGACAAAAACATGGCCCAAATATTGGTGGGAATAGAAGCAACTAAATAAACGAACATAACCATTCTTGTAATAAAAGGTAATAACAGTACCTACAATAAAATGATTTGGTCGTAAATAAGACGTTGAGAATTAAGTTAATTAAGAGTTTATTGATGTCACATTAAGTTCATTAAGCAATGCTTAGGTAATTTACAACACTAATTTAATTTTGTCAATTGGAAACTTACAACCACCAATTTATTCCTTGCTTTATCAAAATTAGACTTTATAGAGCTACACTTAAGACCCAAATTGAAACTGCGTATTTTTAAGTACCTTTGTAAGAGCTACTGTTTATTTCCAAATGATAGGGAGCAATATATCAAATTACACAAATTGCTCAATTTGAAACTTCACAATAGAATGTGTTAATATTTATTTGGTACTAAATAACGGGGGACAAAAAGCTTGATCGCATTTTGTTTTTTTGGTGTCTCGCCTATAAAATTATGGAGCGTAGTCAATATAATTGGTGACGACAAAAAAACAATGTTAAACTGTGGTCGATGTAATCGAAATTATTATGGCACTGGTTATTGATTTTGCTAACAATAATCGTTTTCCAATATAATATAGCAGTAAAATAAGAAAGTGTGTTCAGAAATCCTCAGTTTTTTGGAGTTTATTTTTGACACAAGGGACATACCTATCTATAATATAAAAAATGAATCGCAAAATGTGTTGGTAAGCGCATAACTCAACAACGCCTGGACCAATTTGGCTAATTCTTGTTGTGTTTGTTATTGTCAGGAGAAGGTTCTTATGAAAAAAAAAATAGGGTAAAGTAGACAAGTCAGTTGACGGGAGCGAAGCCGCGGGCAAAAGCTAGTTTTCAATAAAAGATTCAAATATAGAGTTCTGGCTGAAAAACTACAAAATAATCACAAATTAGGCTTCAAACACATTGTGTAGTTAATTAATAATACACATAATTCTGACACAAAGAACAAATGTCGGACTTGTAAATCATTTTTTTAAAACGGTCGTATGTTTTTATGAATAAGACATATTTGACGATGTAGGTAACTTTATAAGGCGGAATATAATTTCTGTTTGACATAGGTATAATGTGGTAGATTTATGCGTTTTGCACACTGCCCGGTTGAGATAATTATGTTAATATTATTATGTAATGTAGCTCCTTATTCGTTGGTTTATCTTTATGAGCTTTGTAGGAATGTAACATTCAGTTAACGGTAATAAATTCCTTAAAGAGGTAATTATTGAAAGCTTATTCAACTGGTGGCCATATGGAAAGGCACTACATATCTAAATTAAGCGAATAAGTTGTGGTAAAAGAGTAGGAAATTATGAAATATGACATAGCTGACGTAATTTGACCAAAATATTTTTGGATATCTTAATGATATAATACGATCATCAAGTTCAATAATGGATGATGCTTACCTTAAGTTGTTTAATGTTGGTAGAAGGCCCAGTCCTAAAAAGAGAAAAACAATCAAATTAATGACCGGAACGCAAAACAAACATCCGCTCCATATTTAACAACAACAAGCTACAGCTATAAAATAAATATAACAACTCCACGTCAGACAATCAGACGGAATTTTGAAAAAAATTGGCAATTCTCAAAACTTTTAAAATTGATAAAAAAATAGTCCATAATTTGTAAAATGAGCTGTAGGTAAAGATAAAGGATTCTTCTATTAAAAAAAACTAAAAAAATGACAGAGATATGATATGGCGGGAGATCGTGAGAAGAGCTGTGTCCGCTTCTAATGTGACCACGACCGCTCTGCCAAGAGCGAATCGACAGAGAAGAAGAGGAAAACCAAAGGAGGTTTCTCTTACCAATGAACTCATTCCTGACTCGGATCCTGTCAGGCAGGCGAGGTGCCGAGATGATGAGGCAGTTGATGAACGCCACCAGGGCAGTCTTGTAGTCTGTGGTGGACGCATTCTTCAATTCTTCCACCACCACGCTCAGGCGGTACCTCTCGCCTTTTAGAGACTGGAAAACAGAGATTAATAAATCATTGATAGCAAGAAATTGAAATGTTGGAGGTTTATGTAAAAACGTAGAATTTTATTGTTTACAGAGTTATCATTTCTTAACAATTAAACTGTGTGATGGGTAGATTAGGCTTGTATACCTAGGGCTGCAAAATACATACACCGAAATGTACGTTTCTGAAACCGTTCATTACCAAATATAGCCTAATGTTCTATAAATGTTTGATTTGTGTTCTTATGATCTTTTAGTTTGAAACTCTCGTTATAGATCTACTGGATTACTCTCATGTCTCTTTTAGGAAACTTATCTGTAAGTGCTTTATTTGCTTTACGTATCTTCAGACCTCGATAAACAGCAAAGTCATCGTAAACTAAATACCTATGTACACAGGGCCACGTTCCCAGATCAGTATCAGAAATCTGCATAAGTAGTAAAAGATAGCAATCTTTTACTAAAGATGGTAATTATCGTACCATCGGTCACAAACACAGGTGTTTACCTCGAATGATTCATTCTGTTTGTTTGTACTAAAAGAACAATGTAACATGCAAAACAGATTGTCGTAAAAGACAATAGGATATGACAGGTGGATGATTTATTAAAATTAACAGGTGTAAGTCCTTATTGCAGAAGCTGACACAAGACTGCTTAATATTAGATTCTAGTGATGAAATGGCTTCAAAGTCTATATGGTATAAGCCAAGTGAACGTACAGGACGATGGTAACTTTTATCATCAGGTAAAATCGTAGTCAAAGTGCCTATCAAAAATATGAAATTCCTCCAATCCAGTAATACAGAGAAAATGTACAGATTTGTCTTACCTTGTACCGCTCGAGTGTGTCCACCGCTCTGGCGTAGCCATCAGCATTGTACACGCACAACGCTGATAGCAACTCGAAAACCTGCAGGATAATACAATAATTCTTGAGTACGTTGGAACCTCTAAATCTCGAAATTTTGAAGTCATTGGGCAGTCCTAAAAAGTCTAGGAGAATAGAAATGACTTCGAAGGAATAGAAGTAAACATGTATATTGGGATATCAATGCGGATTTATACAAATCACAGCAAAGAAGTTTCCACGAGATTTGTGAGAAAGTTTTTTATGATTTACATTGCCTGTTTTGTGCCCGGGCGTTATACCGTAGGACACAGTTCTTATGTCCTAATATGACAAAAGTAATTCTGAAAACACTAAATTGCAAATGCAATAACTTTCTTGAAGATCTTACCTGTTTCTTAACAGGCGCGGCCGGCGATGTGAGTGCGGCTGCGAGCTTGCCCGTGTACTCCGCATGTTCTACGATGTAGTCCAGGCCCACGCGGCTCTCCATCGCCTCACTGGAAGAAATATACTGGTTAAGTCTTTACAAAGTAAATAAGGATAAATTATTCTAACTTTTTTGGAGTGATAGCATGTACAGTCTTTATCTATATCTCCCTTATGTAAGACTGGTTTGGTTCTTGATCGTGTCACGCATTTTCGTCATTATTATTAGGAGATTTGTTGACTTGGAAAATGGTCAAGTACAATATCAGTTTTAGCAACCAATAGACGAACCGCGAGGTTAAATATTAATCGGAAAAGATCCAATTGATACATCAAATACCTCAGCACAACTGAAGCATCTTGAGAGGTAAGCACATCTACCAATTTTTTTGGTAGTTTCAATGCTTTCCCTCGACAAGAGCTATCCTTGGTAGCTTTTGAAGATACTTCCGTTTTACACATTTATAACACTTCTTACAATATATTCCACAAAAGAATGAGATTTTACAAATATGTAGTACTTAAATCTTTTTTCAACAAATGCAACAAAGGCTATTGACACGATCATAGCTTTTCTTCAAATGCAAATGACTGATAATGCAGTCTTGCTTATATGCATTGTCGATGGTGAGGAATAAGGAATAATCCTAGAATGATAGGTAATGGAAAATATGTCTCTACAGGTAAACGTTTTATATTCTGTGTCAGTCTGTCGGTTCGTTTATGGTAACTATTTGGTAGTCATACCGCGTATATGTTGACGTATTGACAATACTTGGATTAAGTATTAGATAATACAGTACTTTTGTTCTAGAGTTTTTCTGAACTGTTTGGTGTTTGTTTCCATTACGTAGAATTTGTCAGCTCATCTGGAGATTCCAGATGGATGATATATAGTGAGCTATATATCATCCTTCGTTGAAAGTGTTAACTACTAGTGTTTACCTACTACTTCCATTTCAGAACCTCCATAGGCTTAACTACATTGGTTTCAAAATATAATGATAAAAGTATTATTAAAGATTAGCTCCGTTGCAAAACAGTTTTAATCATAAAATGAACGGAATAACAAAAAGGTTATTAAATGGAAATCTTTAATGCATGGTTGAATCTTTAGCTATAAATAAAAAGTAAAAAGAATACCTACGTCTTAATTTTCACACTTAGTTTTTTTATTGCTATAAATACGGATCGGTCGGTGTATTTTTAATTACTGCAAAAAGAACATAATTTGCGAAACAGGTTATTAAATTGAAGATGTCAATGTCAATAATCTAATAAATACTAAATTATATGTATCTCTAAGCGCATGATTAAGTTGTATGTATTTCAAAGATAAAATAAGTATATATTTTTCAGAGTATGTAGGGGCGAATTTAGAGGTTCAGTTTTTGAAAGTCGATTTAAAACATGAGGCATTGATACCCACTTTATTATTGTAATACAAATCACATCTGTATTCCTACATTATTGGCAAATAAATAACTCATATAATAAGAACGGTTTGTTACTTGTAAGGCAGTTTTCTATACTTAAACAGGAACTATATTTTAACACCCGTAAAAAAATATTTTTCGTATAAACATGGCGTCTAAATGGCGCTTATAGCCCATGGCGAGATCATAGCCAAAATTCTGTATTCTAGCCATAAATAATAATTAAATAAAATTAACACAATCACTAAAACCATAAATAGCAATTAAAGAAACATGTTTTAACAAACTAATGTCAATATAACATATAACTTAATGTTGTTTTTACTATAGTTTGGCGTTTTTATAATTAAGAATTTAAATTAAGTTTGAAACTGTATCGGATATGGATTGTAAACGTAGTAAATATCAGTTTTTTTGAGTCATTAATCAATATGTCTTTTTTTATTTATGATAGAAGATTTTTGTATCTTTAAACAAAACTTTTGTATACGAATTTTAAAATGCTCTTTTAGACAATGTTTGTGATTTATTACGAAGCCGATCTATGCTAATATTATTAAACTGTGTTTTGTTTGTTTGACTAAACGTGCTTATTTCATGAACTAGTAGTCAGATTTAGTTTATTTCAGTGTTAAATAGCGTGTATATTGAGATAGACTTTACAAAACATTTATATAATTACCAAGCAGAAAAAGAAGAGTACCGTAGAATGAAGAACTTTCGCAATTAAAACCACAGGTTAAACTTTAAAACATTCCAAGGCTTCCAAATTAAACATTAGTACATTACCAATAAGTTAATTCGCGCTAGTAATTGATAGTTTCATCACAAGCTGATAAGAATCGCAATCTGCCAAACACTCATATGGAAACTTAGATAATTTAACCAACTGGACACGCCATCGACATTTCTTCCAATTTGCAAAAGGTATGAGACCGTCGAAAATAGATCTCAGTGGCGTGCACTTGGAGAGGCCTATGTCCAGCAGTGGACTGCGATAGGCTGATGATGATGATGATGATGATGATGATGATGATGAGACCGTCATTCATAGGTACTCGTAACATGCGTGTGTCAAGTTTATGCTTGTGTTTGTAAATTCTGTCGTGTGCATGTGTAGCAATGTGACCGAAAGTGCACGAGTGAGCTATCACTGTTTGCAACGTTGGCGTTGCTTGGTCTCCCGCGCGTATGGAAATCTTTTTCGCATATAGATTGGTGCTCGTAGCCACTCCGGATCGTTGAATGCTCTAAGTATGTAAAGCGATTCTATCGACATTACATACTGTTGCAACGAATCTTATTTACTGAGAAATGTATGTAAATTATATGTTTATTAGCCCCAGGCACGTGTTGGCTAAGTCATATTAATTTTGCAGAAGATAAGGCTTTATATAAATATATTCTATTCGGTCTAGGTTTTTTGATAAGGCTGAATATGAATCATACAAAAGAATTGAGCGTTTTGGTCGTTAATCATAGATTTATCTTTTAAATCTTTTATGTCCTGATATGAAAGATTGCAGTCACTTTTATTTCAACAGATTTACTAGAAGACACAAAGTTTCTAACGAAAATTGTGATGTACTTAAACCTTTTTCATTAATAGCTAATATAAAAAAAAAACTTTAGAAGATTCCAGAACGCATAAAATATTAAAAGGAATAACAAACACTTCTTCTAAGTCCATTTATCAAAGATTATCTACCATTTAAATGTAAACCAATAACACTAAAAAATAGGATCAAAACGAGTTTTTTTGCATTTTTTTTTGTACAGCCGACCGGTTCATCATCAGTCAATAACCGATACGTAGTTATTACGTAAAACAAACTTTAGTATACAAAAAAGTAAAATTAACAGAAGTTGCATTTCATTCAGAATCTCTAAGAAATTGTATTATTTAAAATTGTTACAGATCCTTTTTTCTATACTTAGTTATGTCACAGCCGTTTTTTCGGACCTTTACCCATGTCGCGTGGAAACTAGTATCCGTACCCGGCTAAAATTGTGTCTATATCTATGTGACCTTAGTGGTTTTAGAGCCCTTAGGGTTTTACCCTCAACAAACATAGGTACTAACTTCCAATAGCTGCTATTTGCAGACGGAATAACTTATTTTGCTTTCTGTACCTATGTCATTAATAATAATACTTATGTAGTAGAAATATTTGAATGTAATTTAATATTTCGCAGAAAAACCTGTAATTTATCGGTACAAAACTATAAAAGTCTCAAAACACTCTTAATACGTAATTTACGATCGAATTTTACGAAAATTACTTATTAAAACATGTAAATCTTTGCCACAAAGTTGATCTTTTTTTCTGTCAAAAATGTCGTTTTATCCAGATGTTAATTAAGGTAATAAAAATAATATATACGGCCGTTACTAAACCGTATAGAATTTCGCAGTAATTTGCAAAGTCGATAGGGCACTTTATTACTAAAAATAGTTACGTGTGAATTTCAAACGGGTACGTTATACTTTAAAATAACCGTTATACACACAGGGAAGTAATTACAAGATTCTAATCAATCGAATATTAATTAAGTTACTTTTAGGTCATCATCTGCCCACCATTTTCTAAACTATGTTGGGGTCGGCTTCCAGTCTAACCGGATGCAGCTGTACCAGTGTTTTACAAGGAGCGACTGCCTATCTGTCCTCCTCAACCTGTTACCCGGGCAACCCAATGTCCCTAGGTAAGACTGGTTGTCAAATTAATGTAAATACAATAAAAACAAGTACTTTTAGGTGCTTATATTATTTCGAGACAGCGCGGCACCTAAATGCCCGCTTCTAAAAGTTATCTAGCGATAAGAAATACTTTCATGAAATTTTATCTACGTATTAATACTGACTAAAGTACATAATAAACCAATAAATTATAGTGTTTTCAACAGATAATATCATGATGACAATGTTTTTTTGAACAGGTTAAGTTTTTTCCTGGGAGAAGAATGCATATTTTTTTTAATATTCAGAATCTCTGATTCAGATTGACGTAACATCGAGCTAGTTAGCGAATATTTATTTTGTAATAACCATCATATTTTATTACGATACAAATCTGTTTAGATTTGATAATTTGATAGTCAGGAATCTGTTCGAATGATCTTGTAATTGACTTTCTCGAAAGAGCAGGAAAAGAGCGCTGGTCTTAGAGTCATTTTAGGCAAAACATTTATGAATAACATCATAAAGGACGAGAGAATGCACTCAAGTATGCAAAAAAATTGTACCTACTAATATTATAAAGCTGCAAAGTTTGTTTCCGGCCACGCGTTATATCTCTAGGAAACACTGGGCAGGAAGACAACAGGCTACTTTTTATCCGAGTACAGATAGTAGTTCCCTTATAACACAGGTGCAACCGAACAGTTAGTATTAGTAAAAGCTAATGATGTTCAAACATTTAAAAAGGTCCGCGTCAAGGCTATCGGCATACCAAACACTTGTGCAAGAAATTGCTATCTCTTCAGCTATTTAAACAATAAACAATATCGTTAGAATAACCAGACAGCTTTCGTAACTTAATAAACATAATGTATTGGACAGTATCGGTAAAGTGCGAGCGGGTTGCAAAGACCATTCAGTAGATGCAATCTTGCTTGACAAATAGTGAGCTAGGCAGGTGGTCTAGCCTTTGCTACTAATTGGTTTTACAAGACATTTCAATTAGGGTGATTGATCATAATATGTCATTGGGTCAGGTAAATATTCACATCATGCACTTGTAGTCTGAAATCTATGATAGACCATTAATGGTTGCTATTTTGGCATCCGCATAAAAATAGATAACTTCGAAAGTGTTCTAAACCGTCTCCTCCGGTTTCACCTATGTAATCCATGGAAACTACTTCCTCTGCCGGGGCTGCGGGATTGTTCGAAAAAGTTACCGCGGCCCTGGTACATAAAAGGCCTACGACGGAACACGACGGTTTTTAGTCAGTAAGAGTCTGACACTCCCTCACCGCTGCTAACCCGCAGCGGGAAGGGTCATTTGATGATTTTTGACGTCGTTAAAAAATCTACTTCCTGTATCAGGATAAAATACAGCTTATGTAATATGTAGTCAGGGGATAGCTGCCGTCCACTAACTAAAAGGCAGCTAAGTGCAAAAAGTAGTTTTCGAGATGACGCAAAAATAAGTGGGAATTGATGTCTCTTGAAAAGTATGCTACCTAGGAACAAGGTTGCGAGTTATATACGTAGGCATAATCTTTTTGCACAATATGTGATATATTTCATTCATTTATATTAAACACATTTTATTTAAATTCATTTTCTAACTTTTAGCTAAGCATTTTTTTTTAATTTTTACGTAATATACTGCTCTATAAGGCCGCTAACCATACCTTAACTGCTTTGTAGTAAAGCAATTTCTTGTAGCTGCCACGTCTTGTACTTATAGTAAAAGTTATCAAAATATACTTAGCTATAAAGCAGTTAAAGGATTTTAACAGACTTATAGCCTAGTAATTAACACTTGGAAGACTATATTTGCTTACTTAGAAAGCAGTTATGGGATTTTAAAGGCCTTTAAGCTCGGTATTGTAAAACATATTTTTATACTGCTTCTCCTATTGCTTAACTAGAAGGCAGTTAAAGACATCTCGCTCGCGATTAACTGCCTTTTAAATAAGCACTTGCAGGTTAAAAGTTGAGAAGTTAAAAACGATTCTATGAAAATCAGCACTTTATTTATTAATAAAAAAGAAAAGACAATCAGCTAAGAAAATAACAAATAGCTTATTATTAATTAAACAATATAAAATAAAATAAAAAACAAGTTTAATCAAACTTTTACAAATCTTATTCAGTAATGAGATCATAATCAATAATCATCAAAATCAGTATTAAACCATAGGAGAAATTATATTATAATTATTTTATAAAAATACCCAAAACATGTAGGTATCGTTTTTGAAAGCTTTATGGCGCATGACACATATTGGTTTCAAATTCTTATGCATATGAAATAAACATATCACAATCAGAGATCAATAATTGCAAAGTTGAAATAATATAATTGTGTGTAACACTGTAACACATAACGTCATAATCAATTAAATATTAGACTTTACATAAAAAAATATAAATTCAGCCATTTTTTATGCTTATATACTAATTAAAAACTTTAACAAAATGAGTAACACTCGTGTAGTATTATCAAAATTAAGTTATAAAGTAAACAAAAATATTAAATAAAATATAAAAAACAACATCATTCTAAAGGCACTTTTTCAGTCTTTACGTTTACTAACATATATCCTAGTTTATAAAGTTACGTTCCTTTTGTTTTTCTTCTGGTTCAATTCAGATATATTATTTCCTTCAATGATCGGTAAATTTTGCCAAAATAACATCTTATGTTTAGGTATAATTGGCGATAACTTTGTTAAAAGATTCATCTTTCTCTCCTCATCTATTCCTTTCGGTTGCGTACGAAATGATAAAACAAAATGCGGGTTCTTCAAGTATTTATCGTTTAAAAATTTAAGAGTCACAAATTCCTCGTCAAAAGCTTCCTTATAATGGAGATCAAAACTTCCTCGTTTAAAACACACTTGAGTCATATTTTTAAGATACGCTCTGGGACTTGAATTATGTATGCGTCGATCTGATACGTTACCTACGTAGTTTACAAAATCTTGAGGCTTTAGGGATTTAACCAGAACTTTACCATTATTTGCTGAGGCCACTGCATTTTCAAAGTCTGTGAAATCGTAAATGGTCTTTTTCCGCTTCATCGATAATTCGACTTGATGGTGAAATTGATCACAGCTCATAAATGTGTGACCCGGTTCGAAATAAAATAGAGTGATAGTTTTTGTGGCTATTAAGTCACTATTGATGAGGTCGATCAGCATTGAAAACAATAACCAGTTTTTATTTTGTGACGTACAATTATCAAGCCACAAATTGATCGATTGGACATCTCGAAATTTAAGAAAAAAGCTGTAATAAGCACTCATGATATCATCCTGTTTACGGCCAGCTATACCATCATGCCATATGGCGGCTAAAGGTTTCACATCCCTTGTGATTTTCCCTACTGGTGCGAATGTCTGGTTATATACTGTAAGTCTAGGACAAAAAATTACGGATTTAAACGTATCTAGTCGTGGTAACATAATTACTTTTTCTAAGTCGCTGCTAAAATATATCTGTTGAGTATTCTGTTCCAAAGTTTTGTGTAAATCATATAATTCTCTTGCCTTTTTATACCTGTCGTGGTGTTTTGCCCATGTCGAACATGCATTACAATCAGGTATAGCTTGCGTGCGAACATTATGGTTTGTATCAAGACTATGCAATCTGTAAGATTCGCATATTTCGCATTCCTCATTTCCTAGTCGAGCGAACGATATGTTTAGACTCTTTAGATGTGTTCGGTATAGCTCATAGCCCACTTTGTATTCTGGATATTTCGAACAAAAGTCAGAATACATAAATGTAATATTAATTTCACTGGGCAAATAACGACGATGAGGAGCGTGTTCACGACGATAGTGCGGTGCAGCTGGATTGAAAGATTCAATATGTTGCGTAATAATATCTCTATTAAAAGCTGGAGTCTTTACGTGTTTACCTCGTTTATCAATATCTTTGTCAGGATTAAGAGAATTAAGCAATATTTTATCATTTTTTTTACAGTAACCTAAAGTAGTTAAAAAAAATACTTTGCATACCTTCATTAAAACTCCATCACTCTTTTGTAAAGTAAAAGCTCTTTTTGCATTTCTCTTAGGCTCCTGAACATATTTTCTCTTAGGAACTGCTACCGTATAATTACTTCTTATAAATAATCTTCTTTCAGACTGTGTCATCATCCAATACTTGTTATTAATATACAAACGTTCCTCGGGAGTAAATATAGTTGAACAACATTTTGTGCACTTCATATCACAGCCTGTTTTTACATTGTACTTGCTTCTGCGTTCCTTTTCCTTCTCAACTAATCTATCTTTCAAGCTTGTATCATATTTCTTTCTCTTTGTGGAAGATGGTGGTGCTAAATTTACTAAATCTGTAGAAATAGAGCAATCAAAAATAGATAAAGATGTACGTCTTCTCTTAGGTAACCGATCTCCAATAATCTCTTCTGTTCTTGTAAACTCTTGAGTATGTCTTCGCGTTATTAATTTCTTGGGAAACGTTTTAGTTATTGATGTTTTCCTTTTCAATATTGGTTTACTTTTAGGGTTTGAAACTGTATTTTGTCTTTGCATGTCATAACCATATTCAGTATCATCACTAAGAACTTCTTCTTCACATGGTTGGTAGTCCTTATCCTTAACAGAGTCATCACTGTCATAATCTAATATTTCTGGGATAATGCAGTGAGAAGAAGATGGCATCGGGGAAGGGGGGGGCATCGATTCGTGGCAGTATATGGAATGTGTTTCAAGCTGTTGAGTTAATGTTTCTATTGTAAGCTTCAGAGTTTCTTTTGGTTGGCAATTATATGTGATTTGTGTTTCATTGAATTTTTGAAACACTTGTGATGTCATGGAGTAAGATTCTTGATAGAGAAGATTAACTAAATCGTTATTGTTCATGCCGGGGTACTTTGATTCTTTTTGGCTAATATTAGAGCAAGTGGAAATGCGTGTAGATGGCATGCTGTTAGTGTCAAAGCGTTGTGCAGTTGGAAATTCCTGGCCCACCAACAGACTATTCATCATAGTTTGGATCCTTGATGATATACAGGAACGTCTAAAATACAATGAAATATTTCCAGTCAACTAATGAACATCTCTTTTGCACTAGTAGGTATAAAACAATTACGATGAACTTAAAAATAGTAGGTACTTTAAAA
Organism: Helicoverpa zea x Helicoverpa armigera; assembly: GCA_033682625.1. Classification (NCBI taxonomy): domain Eukaryota; kingdom Metazoa; phylum Arthropoda; class Insecta; order Lepidoptera; family Noctuidae; genus Helicoverpa; species Helicoverpa zea x Helicoverpa armigera. The sequence goes on along the minus strand of JAWIIS010000049.1, from coordinate 9,867,190 downwards.
CCCTCTTGCAATAGGTAGGTGCATAATGAAAACTAGCAGCACGCGTTTTACCTGTGCAGGTATAGCGGAATACAGAAAAATGTATAGTAACAAAAACAGGCATTTATAAAGTTAGACAAAGTAAAAATCATTCATTCGTTTTTGCTTAAAAGAGTTACAAACAACCAAACATACTCGTATTCGTATTTATAATAATATTACAAATAACTACTACAAATAATAATGTCAGCTTACCTTTGCCTATTTTGCGCCATTCTCGTAATTGTGGCGCCAAAAATCAAGAGACGCGCCGCACGTCCGTGCGCAACGAGCACCCGAAGTGAAAAGGAAGGAATTATAGCCTGAGCTGGTCAAACGCAAACGCAAATCACGAGCGTTTAACTGCTCTTTAGTCTAGTATTGCCGTTTAGCTGCTCTCTAGCGATTGATATTTAGCTAATTCTAATTTCAATACATAACTTAATAGCCGCTATTGGCATATTACTGCTTTCTAGTGTAGTTTTTCTTTGTAACTGATTTATAGTTAAGGTACGATGTTCCGATGGTTATTTGTATGTTACAATACATGAAGGCAGTTAAAGACGTTTAGCTGCCTTTTAGTCAAGCATGACTACATAACGTACTTTTAGTTAAGTAAATTTAGAAATGAATGATACATCAATTTGCCGTTTAAGTATGTTAACGTCTTTCTAGCGAAGTATTGTGGCGTAGCCGCTTTTTAATTAAGGAAGTAACGAAATTTATGTGGCTTAACTGCTCAGCAATGCTCTGTACCTCTTAAACTATAAATCATAGAAAAATGATTCTTACAGCAAAAGATAGAGCATCGAAAGTTGTATGAGACTACATTAAAAAGTGAAAAACGACCAACTGTGGCTTAACGGCCTTTTAGTTAGTGGACGGCAGATAGTGTAGCTTCTGAACAGTGAAAGATTTTTTATAATCAGTAGTTTCGGGGCTGAACCTACAAACTAACAAAATGTTTTTTCCTCTATAATATTACTACAGAAGTGTAGATAAGATGATTTTGATCTCACGTGTCAGTGAATGAATAATGATGTTGTTTAACTAGATGCGTTAATGACACGTGGTGATGTAACTCGATAGGGATGCACGTGGTGTGCCGTATCTAGTGTAGTTGATGTTTAGATATCAAATGCGTGAGATATTGAGCGTACACGGAGCTTTGCAAGTTGTTCTAATAAGATTTTTAATGTAGAAGAATCAATCGTGTTCTTATTATAGTTTTATGTTGCGATGGAAAAGTAAATACTGGGGCTGTGGGGTTTTTTAAAGAGTTATTGCGGCCCCGGTACACAAAGGGCTCCAGAAGCAACGATTATGGCTTTCAGTCTGACAAAGTCTGACATTCCCTCACACTGCAGCTGCACTAATAGGTAATAGGAGGGGTCAATTTAAGATGTCCCACAAAATAAGGGTAAAGTAAATAATGAACCTGACCTATGAAGTATCGTGAAATTATAAATGATGTAGAACATACTAGAAAAGAAGGTGAATCATGTCATGAATAAGTTTAAAAACAAGAAAGACGATCATGATTATGTAACAAAACTGGAAATGTAAATAAATAAAGATATTTTTAAAGCAAAAATTCAACCGCACTTCGCTAATGAACCATTAAGTATTCACCAAAAAGTTCACGACCACAATTAACAGTTTGCAATTAGTAATTCCCATGACACCGTAATACTGCAGTTACGCGATTTTTAATAGCTTCCCATCAGTCTGATGTAACAGTTACGAGATATAAAGATATAATATACTTTATAGCTCCTGCATACCGATTGGTATCTTCACACGTTGAAATCGTGGTTTATCAATTAAAAAGTTTTAATTATCAAACATTTTTACCGACTTCACCAAAAGATTGAGGTTCCTATTTCGTCCGCATAGATATGTTTAGTTATGTTTGAGAAACTCTTTTCCCCCTCATTTCGTATTTTTATGTCTATTTAGATATACGATTGCTTATCCTCGTCAATGATTTAACATGATATGTATTCTAGAAGCTTCCTCAAATTATTGTGACTTTCGTATCTAAACCTAACCCTCACCACTTAAATAATTCTTCCCATATTATGATTTACCACGACTTACATTAAAGTATCCTATCTAAAACTTCCAGCGCCATCTTCATTACTATGCCAAGGTATAGGGGACAGCCTATAATCCATCGCGTCATTGCGCGATCACGTCTGCGCCCGCGCACCTAAGTTCACCGATCAATATCTCGACTGTTGTAACGCTACTGGTTTTTTTAATAACGCTTCTGTCGCCTCGGGTGATTTTTTGGAATTTGTTTTTAAAATTGACCTTGAAATGATAGCATCGTCTTGTTTGCCCACGTTTTGATTAATCGTAGGTAAAATGGAGTGGGTGTGAGCACTGAAGGGTTAAGTGGAGGCCGTCTAGTTAAGTACATCGTTTGTTAGTGAATAAAGGTTTTGTGATGATGAAGATTGTGACTTCGTTTTGGCAATAATAGATATTTAAAGTGTGAACTATTATAGTAAATAGATCGACATAATGTGTAAGTAAAACTCCATCAGGCAAATTCATGGTAAATGTGGGGATAAGCCTTATTGATCTCATCTTTCAATAAATGTCAGTTTAAACTATAGCTTGACCTAGCCCCGCAATCACTCAAAGTACGTTTGGAGCAACTTTTCACAAACTTTAACTTCCTTTAAAACTGTCCAAAAACTCGAATCTTTCTTAATCCAATAACAACTGAAACCAGTACCTCTGAAGACCCTGTCTCTACCGGACCTGCCTGCAGGAACCACATTCCAATATTCGTATTACAACAATTTCTATTCAAATGCGATTAACAAATGAAACGGTTTAGTTTAACTGAGCGAATTAAACGGATCGTTACAAAATGTGTCGGTATTCGTGAAATTTGCTCGGTGGCACTTTATCTGGGCTCGGTCGTGTAACTTAACGGCGTTAAGTTATGCTCGGAGACTGATTGGTTGGAGGTTTAAGTTATTAGCAGGGCGAGTTTTAGGATAAAAGAATATATCAAGTCCATCATCTAGCTAGACCTTATCCCAGTTTTAACTGGTGACGGCGTAGCATAATCTTCTTTTTCCACTCTTAGGTGTCTGTCTAACGTCATCTCATAAGCAATATTGTTCCCAGCTATATTGTCTTTCACATAAGCAAAACATTGTTTCTTTTGATCGTTCCCATCCTATATATCCACATACATGCTTAACTTAATTCCTTCCTTAAAATTACCATGGTAAAATCCAAAAGACAGAGGTATAAAATGATCTGTCTTTTGATCTCCAGAAATAATGGGAAAATTCAAAAATTACAAGTAATTCACTATGATATCTACACTGTTTATTTAAAAAACAATTATTTGTATCCCAATGTATATTTTGATCGCCTCAGCTTATACCTTCATCCACAAGTCAGTTCCTCGCTCCGCTGGCATGCTGTCTACCAGCCCACGCATTCCGAGTGCTTCAACTTGAAGAATGGTCTGTCTGCCTGTCCTTTATCTCGCAAGGGTTACAAGTTTACCTAGTCCGAAGCCCAAGCAATATAATGTAAGGTGCAATAATGTTCCAGCCATTCTGTATCGCATTCCAATGGAATCTAATAATAAATCAAAAGCAAATTCAAAATATTATTGCCGTATCGGATTTCTGCTGTCTAACCTTATTAAATGTGGCAACTGCATTTACTTTATCTTTACTAGTACCACATTACTCAAAGCTATTTGAACGTCCTTGGACTGAAAAGTGTCCAATTGCAAATCCTGTTTGACATCCCTGGACAGGATCATGCTAGAAAGAGATTTCAATGAGGAAATAAGACTATACCTTAAATCAAAGAAGCATGCTCAATAAAAACCAGCAATAATCGCCATTTCGAAGTACCTTGACAAAAACGTGTGGCGTATGACTAGCATATACCATTGACATGCACGGCGCTGACAAGATCAGTCCAAGATACCTGGACCACGGAGATTGATCACCGATAAGTCACTGATAAGACAGCATGATGTTAATGTCACTATCATTAGTTATACCCCGTTTATCACGGAGGTCTGTTGACTGGTTTTTGTTTCATTTCCTTGTTGTTTTCAATAGGAACACCCTTGTCGTGTCGTGTGTGATTATTGAGTTCACTTCCGTTGATAGATAATTATCATCGTTATTTGAAATGAAAGACGTCATCGCGCCTTACTTGCTCTGCGTTACGACTGTACGATAAGATTGATTCATTTGTTTTGCAGTAATCAGTCATAAAATAAATGAAAGCTACCCTGCCTAAAACTGAGACTTTTGACTCCTCTACCGTTTATATCAAAGGATAATCTAGATAACTCTACGTCGAGAGTATGCACGTGTAGAACTAACAAAAAAAAACTACAGAAAAAATCTTAGAATTTGCGCATAAACATAACCGACGTCAAATAGCAAAAAAATCTCAAAGCTCACTGATTAATCTTGATCTAATAGATATTAGGTTTATGCTGCTGACGTAGATCTTGATGCGATCTAAGATATTATTGATCATGTCAAATGGCTTGATGATAATACAAAGTGAGAAACGTTTACTATAGTTTTTTGCAGATTTAGCCAAGGTTCAAGGTGGGGTAATGTATTATTCAATGGTTAGCAGATCACTGACATGGCTTTGCTAACGAGATTATAAAAACCTCGGGGAAACCAAGAAGCCTTAAGTTTCAAGGCATACAAAGCGAAAGATAGTTGCTATGTTTACAATTTCTTGACATAATAATAATGATCAAATTCCCGTAGAGAAAATAATGTTAGGTTTTGCCTAAATCTTCACATTTTTATTTTAATGGAAGAGTAATTTATTAAAGAAAACATAAGTCATTACTCGATTTTGCAGACACATCGTATTTAACGCTACACTAAGATTTTTTTGAGTCATCCAAATATAGACTTAGAGGTCAATGCTTGAAGACTTTAATCACCAAAAAAACATGCACACAAACATAAATTATTATTATAGTACTCTTTTAATCCACAAATCCGCAGTCAATTCTCATAATCCTATATCTCCCGATCTTCGCAGTGTCTCGCCCACATCGCAACCTTGCCACCGGCTCATTGTCGAAACATTGATTGATAGCATAACTCGAAACCTCTGACCGTCTAGCATCGACACAATTGATTGATTCAATTATGAACTTCTTTCGATTCTTAAAACAAATGTTACTGGTCACTGGCCGTTTTTGTTTATAGTTAAAGAAATAAATGAGTAATTGGCATGAGTAATTGGCGTTCAGTTTTTTGGTTAGGTCTTGCTTTTTATGACCTGTGTGTTTTTGTTGTGACTATGTTTTAAAGTTAGCGCCTATATAACCGTTAATGTTATCTCCGATTAGATGGACTTCCTAATCTAAGTTGCATCCATTTTTATCAACATCATCATCTATATGGACCGTTCCGACTATCTATCTACTAAGTCTCATTAAATTACAATGTTCTAAAGGCAAGAAAACTGAGCTTTTTATTTCAAGTTCACGGAAAATAAACTCGTTGTTACATTGAAATAAAGTTAGATAACACCACATAATACTCCTTAGTATGCATCTCGCGAACAATGTCGTAAGGCATCAAAAGATATTCCTATACCCACACAGCCTCATTACAATCCTTGCTTATTCCACCAGCATTAACTACTGCCATCGCGGTCATAAATTAACCATTAACCATAATGGTATGACCTTGGAAACCACCCACACAGGAGCCATTGAATGTTGGTTTAACTTCCATTAAGTTTTTGTCGCGATTAGGGAAGAAAAAAATGGTTAAGTTCTAATTAATTGTCTTGTCGTTGAGTTGGATTAAATACTGCGCAAATGTTCTCTTCTTATTAATGTTTATAAACTATCAAGTGGTCTTGTTGGTCAAGTTAATCAAGGTCCGATACCTTTTAGAGACAAAGATCCCATTTGTCATAAACAGCTACAAAAATGCATACAGCTTTAGATAACTGCATTGTATTTTAAGAAACTGCTCTATAATTACAGAGATAATCGCAAAAAGATTTGCGGTAACATTCGTGACAATAAACCACAGACTTTATTTCCTGACCTCTAAAGTAACAATGACTAACACAATTAATAAAACCTACATAATACTCAGAAGTACCTACGTACTATACATATTATTTAACTAGCAGGTTTCCCGCGGTTTCACCAGCGTTACGTGAGAACCACTGCCCGTACCGGGATAAAATAAAGCCTATATTACTCGGGAAGAGTGTAGCTGTCCAACTGTGAAAGAATTTTGCAAATCAGTTCAGTAGTTTCGGAGCCTTTGCAGTACAAACAAACAAGCAAAAAACTCTTTAATATAGTAAAGTATAGATAAACAGTCGTAACTCAACACACTGCATTCTGTATTTCTTTGATTCTCAGACGCAAATATTCCATGGAGGATTACGAAGAATCTTAAGTTACAAGAAATCCTGCAGGCGATTCAAAACAAGATTATAGCCTGTCTTCTCTCGGTCTTTTTGTAGATCTGACGTTAATTGCATTAGTGCATTTAAGTAGCCCTTTTTGGGACTTTTTAAAGACCTACCGTCTTTAATGTATTTTTAAGTGGTCCTTAATAAACATGAGGGTGTTTTTAGGGGATAAATAACATGACCTAAAAATATTATATGATCTATATCTATGTTCAAATTATCATATTTATTTCTCAGCATCTGGTCCTTATATTCAGCTATATAAAACTACTAAAGTATGAAAGCCATAATTATGATGTGTTTGTGTTTATTTACGAAGAAGTATCTATATGAAAATTTCAACAACTTTTTACACGCCTTAATTATTGTATGCCCAAACGGGCTGATTGTTGTACTGTATGTATATCATTATATCTAACACCTGTAACGATTCACACAATAAAGATTACTTTACTTTACTTCACGAAACTTGAAACAATCCACTTAAAGGCCTAAAAATAGCGAATCACCAAGCGCCATCAACCATCATTTTAGATATTTACGTACTGAACGAGCCTAAATCCCTCTTCACATCTTCTGGGCGACCTCTACCGGACACCGACCTTGCCTCATTTGGTCAGGCCTGGTCTGCCCTTATACCGAGTGGTATTGACATGTGCACGCCAGTGTGACCAATGGGGTGATGGAAAATTCTAGCTGGCTTTTGGAGCGGAGATATTTTGAAGTATGGGAAGGCTACAGTGCTTTGAAATTGATAGGAGAGGCTTAGATATAATGTAGGGCCAGGTGAAGTGAAAATGGTGACAAGTATTTTTTGGAACCTTTATCTAAGTTTTCATTTCTATACTTACACAAAATCTATCTTAGATACAGACTTGACTACCGGACTTTAACTTCTTAAAAATCACGCCGCTTTATTCACTCAAACTAAACTGAATATAAAAAGAGATAAAACAAACCAATTAGAGGCGTTAAGTATTAGCCAAATTGGCTTCCCAAAAAATAACACAAAAAGCAAGCTCATAAAAAATACAGGTTTTCTTACAACCATGTTTACAGCTTATGTAGATATTAATTAGGTATATGTTTTAATGATTAAAAAACTGGACTTTTACGACCTTTAACCTTTTTATAGCTTGGTAAAAACAAAGTGACTTACGAAGAAAGAGTAAAAACCTTGAATATAGATCAGTATTGCACAAGAGCAAGCCCTTTAAGCCTTGCAAAGGTCAAAGCCGGGTCACTTTCACCCACGAATGCGCGCGCGCAGCCAATATGGCGGATATTGAATCCTCGGGAACAATGGATTTATGTTATGTAATGGTTCCTATTTTTCAATTTATGGGTATCGGTTTCTTCTGCTTGATGTTTTGTTTGGTAAAGAAAGTTAGACATTTGCCGTCTTACCACAAAAACTTTTTAACGTCAGTTTAAGACTTGTCTAAAAAAATGACAAATTATGACGTTGACATATGGTTCATTTTGGAGCCACATTTTTTTTAGACAAGTGTAAAACAGTGGTTAAAGTTTTTGTAGTAAGGCCATTGATCTTCAAAAGTACATTTTTGTTGATAGGTTAGCAGATTTTTTCATCAGTGCAATTCTGCTTATGTGATGGTTCTTGGGGCCCATTTTTTGATTGCAGTGGTTTTAGGACATGTTTCATGCGCCTAGATAAAAATAATATGGACCATAGGCTCCCTGAAGTTTCCTTCTATCTCTATTCCTAAATTCTTCTATCTCAGCCCAACCCCGTTACTATGAAAGTGTCAAATCACAGGAACCATAGGAATTAACATTAATCTCCATAACAAATCCACAATCACCAGTACCATCTACAGAACACACCATTAACTACAGGAAAAGCCAGTTAGCAACAATATCAGTAACAAAACTGTCTCAGTTAGACTTAACAGTCGTATTTAACCGGAGTATCAATGTCTGACTACCCACGTGGGCACTTGTGAGGAGATCGGGTAACTAATGGCGGTCGTTGATCCTGATCTTACGGAGTAGCTTTGTTTGTGGATGCTATAGGATGTTGTGCTGGTTTTGCCTGTGTTTTGGATGTAGAAATTGGGTGAAGAGTTTTGGAGCCGTTTTAGGCTAGGGAGAAAACGTAGAAAATGTTACATAGAGAACCTGCAACGCAACAAGGGAGGGGGTGTTACGACTTAGAAGTTTTACGTACTCAGTTTGTTGTCTGTGGCACCGTAGTTCCCAAACGATCCCATTTTGTTGGATTTTTTGTTTTATTCTTTATAGGTTAATCTTTGAATTAGCTGGACTTGAAAAGTTATAAAAATTGAGCATTTTCTGCAGAATGAATATATGTATGTCTTGGGTCCCCCTGGATAGGTACTCAAATTGCTTCTAGACTGAATCTTGCATTTGTCTGATTATAATTTCATCAATTTCTTTAAGAAAATGACATCATCAATATATATTAGTTCTCCCACTTTTTGTGATCCCCCAACAAGAGCGAACTTTTTATACCTCTATCAAGTATTTTGTTTTCATATTACAGTTAAGTCGAGCGTGAAGGATTGATGACCGGGATCTGTTTACACGAAGACTTAAAATATTGGATTACTTGTGAATGAGTTGAAAGGAAGCGACTTAACCACGTCTGAGTCATAGATTATAAAAAATGTGGATTGAACTTGTGAATGAACTTCTAAATAAGAAAGATTGTTTGTTTGTCCTGTCTGTATTTAGGATAAAGGTCGGCTATTTTTGGATGCAGAAATATTATTAGGAAGTACTGTGTTCTTAATTATAAATGGCAACACAACTGTTATTCCTGTGTGGAGTCTGACAACTAGTCTTTCTAAGGAGTATTGGCTTGTCTGGATAACTGGGTTGTGGAGGTCAGATAGGCAGTAATCCTTGTAAAATACTGGTACTCAGCTGTATCCGGTTAAAGTGGAAGCCGACCCCAGCATAGTTGGGAAAAGGCTAGGCAGATGATAATGACAACAGTTATTGCTATTTTCAACATTAGTAACAAAGATAAACTTATAAGATTTTTGTTTGATGATTTATATCGTATAATTTTATTATGAAAAACACTAACTAGTTTTTTATGCCTTTCTTGTTTTTGATCACATTTAGTGCAGTGCAGTGGTCAGATTTTAACCTTAGTGTTTCTAATTAGTCATACTTTATTCTAAGTATTACTTTAGCCATCTAAAGTAAGGGAAACGACTTATCTTGGGTTAAACCTGCTATGACTGATCGATTTTTTCCATGTTTTGTCCAATTTTAGAGCTTTAAACTTTCCGCTTCATTACTAGCGTATTTTAAAGTAGGTAATTGACAATATTAAGGCTCAATGATGACAATGATTTTATGAATTGAGGAGCCTGATTGTCAACTATTAACCCTGTAAAAAGTGTTTTGCCGATCGATTGACTATCTTGTTATCACTGCCAAAAAATCCATTACAGTCAGTTCACTCGTTATTAACCACTTAAAAATTGCCACCTTAACAAGTAATTTAATCTATTGAAACAAAAATAAACAATCTTCTACTTCAACCAAAACAAACAAAACTAACAGTAATAAATGATTAAGCACAAAATGATAAACAAAAAGTCCATTAGCGCTACAGGCTGCGCGCGCGCATCCGACACTGACCTTGAGTTATGCAACGGATATTATATCGACAGCCTCCGGAGATCCATGTAACTTTATTTACTTACAATATTATGTTGTTTATGCAAAATGCACTGGATTGATTGCAAAAATACAAGTTTTGAAAAGGTAATTTAGTTTAAAAGCTACTTAATTTAAGTTTTTATGTCTTTATATTCTTGCATATTTCTCTATCTGACGTCATCTCACAAGTAACATTATTTCTAGGCATATCGTCTTTCACACTATCCTATCCATCCATCGTTTCTTTGGTCTTCCTTTTCCTCTACATCCACATTTAAGCTCAAGACCTTCCTCACAACTTGATCTTCATTCCTCTACATCACATGCTCCATGCTATTACAGTTGTCACACAACACTCATACTCCAATACACTCTTCTTTACTTTGCAGTTACTATTCCAGTAGCTAAATAACATATCGTAATACCAAAGAATTTAATCAATTTGTTACTAGTCAATACTCAAGTTAAGACAATTGCTTAACCCAGTGAGCTGGACCTTGAAACGGACTGGCGTGTTATGCAACGGATTATAATATTGACAGCACTGCCTCCGGCCGCACGATGTGTAGGACCGATAGATTCTAGTGCTTGTACTGTTAATATTTAGCGTTAGTAAGTTTATTGAGATTTGGAAAATAATATGGGGAGTTTGACTGGAAGAGAATTCTATCTAATATCTAATATATCTGTATTTCAATTTTAAAATACTACTTAAAGTAAAGACAACTGCATTGAAAAACTAGGTTTGGACACGGTTAAAAATGAATCAAATTATTCTAAAGTAAGTCTTTTTATCATTAAATAAGTAATTAAAGATTTAAATAGGCGGAAAGAGAGTGCAAAAGTTAAAACTTTAAAACTGCTAGTGATGACAGAAGAATAATAATCTAGAATTAACCCAACACAGTTCAATCCTATAACCAGTTCATTAATACCTATGTATAATAAATATCTACAAGATAACAAAGACCTTGAAATAGAAGGCGTTATTAAACAGATTAAATCGTTGACAAGTCTGCCGGCGGCGTCTGTCCAGCTCAGTAATTATAACTACAGGCTATGAAGTGACAGACATACGGACATACGGAACTTGATGATGTTATTATTTAATGATGTATGGGATTATTGTTTTAGCTACAATGATTGGGTTGGTCTAGCAATTAAGGTGTTTTCAAATAACCAGGATCTACGGGTACAAGAAAGAATAAAGGAAAATTTATGTGGAATGTTCATTTTCAATTTGAATGAGCCCCAAAACATAGTTGGTTATGAACTTAAGGATAAAAAAATAAGTTATTGAGTTAATGAGAAAGACGCAGAAATAATCATGGCATAAAATGACTCTTTTGAACAATCCCTAAAGATATAATTTACTTAATCAATAAAGCCGTCGTGTATATTAAAAGTAATAAAACTGTCACAGCTGGTATGAACAGTGGTGTAGGTCGGTGTCATGTCCGGCGCGCGCGCAGCCGTTGTCTCACTGCGCAAGTAGATGTTTCCTGTGGTAGGGGTGATGGCTTGCAAACAATAGGTTTGGTAAAAATTGGTTGAAGTATATTTTATGATGGTGTGTATGGACTTTTAGGTTAACGAAGTATAAGGTTTTGGCCTCGAAATCCAGTGTCGCATCTAAAACCGGATGAAATTAGGTTTCAAACGGAAGAAATCATAGGATTCCTTGATTCCATTATGAGATCGTAGAAATACCAGCAGGGATATTTAAAAAAATGGCTGGATCTGATAGTTCAAACAATTGTTTTCTTTAAGAAAACCCAAATAAACTTGAAGCAGGTGTTTACAAAAACGCGTTATTAACAATATTAATTTCTCCATCAATAAGACCCCGCGAAAAATATTACCCTTCTACGCGACTGCGTAAAAGAGACATTTGAATATTCAAAAGCTCATAATTCTGACGTTATAGCCCTTGGCATCCTTAATTCGAGTGTCACTTCAAACAATAAGCCTTTACGTCCATATACGGCAACTAATACGTCCATTACCGTCCGTCAGTGTCCGTCACCGGACGTCCAGAGTCGATCCTATCGATTATGATGTGTCATGGCGCGATTAGTGGGCTTTTATTTGTAAATATCCAGTATAATAGGTGATGGTAACTTCCGTCATGTTATTTGAATAAGTGCTTTGTTTGATGTGGTGTATCTACAATCGATTATAGAGGTATTATTTCTGATGGACATAATACTTTAGTGTCCGATATAAGTTGGATGCAGTAGATGTGATTTGGTAGATATTCGTTGCGTGGGTAGACCCTTCTGCAAGTGCATTAAATACAAGGTCTTCAATGCATCGCATTATTGCATGTAATATAACGACTTCCAGGCCAGTAACGGTGGTTGTTCTCTCAGGAGATCAGCCAAATGTACAGGACACAAATATTGTTAAGCATTCGGTGCACTCTCTATTTCTTCACTCTCATAGCGAAATGGGACGGAAATCTGACACCAAGGGAGAGAGCTCAGACGCAGGACCGACATTTACGTGCTCTCCGATGCACGGAATATTAATCAGTAGCATTCAGAATCTGGGTTGCTTTATGAAAGGTTCTTAAAACTCACACAGCGTTTTCGGTTTATTTTTCTCAAGTTCGGAAGGGCAAAGTTATTTGAAAGACCTGTAAGTGTGAAATTAAGTAAAGGTGTTGAAGGTAAAACACTTTTGTAATAATTAGCGAAAATACAAACTTGTTTAAATGTCACGGCTTTTGAACTATATCGGTTATATTTATTTAAGTTAAGCTAATGAGACACTTATGTTTTGCGGTTGTAAGCAAATATACGAGTATGTACATTGGTAAAATGTTAATGAGTTCTGTTCTTGATATAATGTGCTCTACTTGGAGTATTTCAAGATTTTTTCCTTTTGAAGAAAACTGTGTTGTATGGAAGTATATTTCTGTCTTCCATCAAAACCTGTAGTTCTTTTGTAGTTGTTAGAAATGGAAATTTTATTTACAAGATGCTTATTTGTTTTTTATAATGCACATAATTCTGCATTATTAATAGCTACACGTGCAGTTTTCAGACAGGTGTTTTTCACATTTAAACCACTTAAAGTTCTTGATGAAATGAACCCGGACTTTAAAATTTTTATTAAGTAAATAAAATTGACAAACATAATAGGTACCTATTGCACCTTCACCAGGAAGGTAGTACCTTATAAACAACAAAATAAAAATCTATGAGTTACACATTTTCCACAAAAGGTAAAACGACGTTTTTGCTCCAAGGTTCACATACACTTACACGCCATATTGGGTGCCTGCGCACGCGCTTCCTAGGCCCGCTCTAGATAGAACAAAAGCGCATAACATCTTATCTTCAAGATTAATTACTGGTTTTTAACCATATGTTAAGTTTAAAAGGGTATGAATGCTTTGTTTTGGTGAATTGAGATAAAAATGGGACTTTTAAGGTATTTTGGTCGGTTTAAGTTTTTGCGGTGAAATATTAAGCTGAGGTTAATGGTTTGAGTACCGTCTGGTTTGTGAAGGATGTATGAGAGTTATGTTGTATTAAAGGCTCTAGGAAGACCATAGAGAGAGAGGTATCAGCCTTATTGAGAGACTTTTGAAGTAGCGAAGATTTTGTATAATATTGCTGCACGTTTCTCTTACAATAGAATTTCAAAGATTTTTCGGTGTGGATAAATAAGGACCAATGCTTTTTAGTAAGTCATGTGCTTGTGTTTTTGATAATTATTTTTTGAATCCTACTCAAAAAACGACAAAGAAAGAAACATTTATATGTGTGTAAACGGGTACAATATTAATAAGGTTACTAGTGTATTATTAAGATACACATACCAACCTAATTATTTAATACCAGAATACTAGGAAGTATATTCATCTAATAGCGAGTCACAAACACCATCTGTCGATACATCATGTATTATTAAAACGTATAATAGAGGCATGCTACCACTTACAATTATCTTAAACTGGGCATGAGGAAATCTGTAACAAGGGAATATATAAGTAGTAAAACATATGGCTTTTAATGGACGTTAATACATCATATTAACGGCTATATAGTGTTAATGGTTGCATAAACTGTTTGTTAGTTTAACAGTACCCGTAGTAGCACACGGCAGACTAAACGGTGGGAAGACAGTTGCGGGATTGTTCGAAAGAGTTACCGCGGCCCTGGTACATAAAAGGCCTACGACGGAACACGACAGTTTTTAGTCAGTAAGAGTCTGACACTCCCTCACTGCTGCTAGGCCACAGCGGGATCATTTGATGATTTTTGCTATCGTTATAAAAAAAGGTTGTCAGTAGGTCTGATACCGGCTAAATACCTGATCTTTGTAATGTGCGTTCTACCAGTCATCTTCATACTGACTTAAGAACCAAAACAAACTATCGACCGACTAAAAGTTTGCAGTGTGCTCTTACTATAAGGCTTAATGCATGCATACAAATATTTGCATTGCAGTGCAGTTAAAGTAAACACTTTTAAGACGTCCAGATAGACTTAAGAGCTGATTATATTATGTGCACAAGAGGTTAGTGAATCTGGCTTAGTAAAAAATGCTAATAATTTTATTTGTTCGTGTTAGTTTAGTTATTTAAATAACATGATGAAGGCAGAATGAAAAGCTAAAACGATGTAGTAAAGAATGGTTTCATTACAAGATTTTCTTTTAAATTTTCATTTCACGCAATTCTTTTAGTAAATCCCTAAATAGTAAAACACTGCGAAAACAATTCAAAAAGATTGCTAATAGATGAAACAATCTTTTACAATTATTTTCGTAGTGTCCCGAATTTTTAGTTTTTGTGTAAATACTAACTCACTAACATAATACTTTGTCCCACTACTCGACAACGGAAATCCACTTATATTAAATGAATGGAATAACATTATATTAAAGTATGGTATGTTGTTTATTGACAGGAATATTATATATTCAAGCCTGTATCACCATGTAGGGTAGACAGAGATATATGTATGTTAAATAACACTGGAAGTTGGCAACATTTTTTGTCCCATATTTATCAGGAATTTTATATCGAACAGCATAATATATCGTGTATTTATTTAATACGTAATAGGTTAAATAAAGTTGCATCCAGAATAGGAATAACCGTTTCATTTCCTATATATAAAAATACATTATAATGACGTAATCAATAGGTAATACACGCAAGCTATTGACAGTGACTTAATTTTGCTGTTATTCTAGAAAATCCTTTTTATACATATAAGGCTTTTTATTTCTAACCTTTGAAAAATGCCATCAAAACCTTTCAAATCCTCAAAACTTTGTTATAATATAAAAACTTTGTTATGGAAATAAAAATTCTTATTCTTAATTTGATACACCTTCAGATTAATCAAAATTACTCCCAATAAACTAACTTAACGATCTAATTAAAACTAATATCAAAATACTTAGTATTCCAAGTCATAAAGGACGTAACTATATTGCGCAATACCCGAGGGCCTGTCGGCTACATCAAAGAGCGCGGTATGTGCTATGCATCTCTATGTAACCAAGCGGTAGTGGTTACTGTGGTCACCGCGGTTAAATGTGTGATCCACCGGATGCTATGGGAAGTCGTGGGGAAGTGTGCATCTGGGCACGTATTATATGGCATACAATTATGTTTTATAAAATATACTTAATTTATTTTTTGAAGTGCAGTTCAAAATGGTAAAATTTTTCATGATATATTTTGTCTAGATTCAGCTATTTTCGAAATTGTGATAAGATATAGATTATATTATCAAATGAAATATATAATTTGATTAAAAAAAAATGCAGACGATGTATCTATTATTTAAATGTACATTGCATATCTCAGGAAATGCTTAAGTAAATAATCGTGTACTCTAAAAACTAATAGATAGATAATATCGTTAGAAATTAATGTCAATAACACTGCGTTACACGATTTTGGTACCCTCTTAACTGTTAGCTGGAATGAATAGGTAATGAGTCATAGATTAAATGTTCCAAACATATGTGGTGTCCATCACGTCTAGTTTTCGAGGTACATGTCAATTATTATTTTCTACTACCCTCACTTTAGGCGTAAAAGACCGTTACCGTTTTTGATGTATTGTACTTTTTTATTTTTTTGTTTTGTTTAGTAATCGTTTATATTCGATAACGCCAACATCTTTACACATATTTGTTGGAAAAACCAATATGGATACTGGACTAACTGGTCGTCGCAACTGTTTAAATGTACCAAATAAGTTTTGTTACGTTTGCGGACAGTATATAGTGAAATCACAAACAAAAATTCTTGTTCAAATTGTTTTCTTTGTATGTGGGACAGCAGAGCCACAGAAAAACACTACATTACAAAAGTATGGCCAGAAAGGTCAGTTTGTATGCGGAAAATCTAATGTGAAACATGTACCATTGATAGATCCTAAAAATGTCATTTTACCACCACTCCACATAAAACTTGGTTTGATAAAAAAAATTGTGAAGGCTATGAATAAAGAGGGAGATGGCTTTTTATATTTGAAGACAGTATTTTCAAAGTTAAGTGATGCCAAACCCAAAGAATGAATATTTGTGGGACCACAAACACGTACTTTGATGAAAGGCCCAAATTTTGACAAAAAGCTTACTAATACGGAACTTGACGCCTGGTTGTCACTGAAAGCAGTTATAAAAGGGTTTTTAAAGAACCACAGAGCCGAAAATGCGGAGCAGCTAGTGAACGACATGTTAAAAGCATACGAAAAGTTGGGTTGCAGAATGTCATTAAAAATTCACTTTCTTCATTCTCATTTTTCTTTTTTTCCATCTAATCTTGGTTCGGTCAGTGATGAGCACGGTGAGAGGTTTCACCAGGATGTAAAGAAGCTTGAAGAACGATTTCAAGGCCGTTGGGACACAACTATGGTAGGTGATTACTGTTGGCGTTTAAAACGAGAAGATCATTCGAAGCACAAAAGAAAGAGTTGAAGTTTCACGATATTTAAAAAAAAAAAATCATGGGTAATATTTTTGTTGACTTTTTTTTACTTAAATGATAAAATTAGACTTCATTAATGTAAAAAAATTTGGTTGATTTTATAAGATTTCTTTCAAATATGTTTTGACGTTTTAATTTCTAATATAATCTGGCACTTTCTAGCGGAAAAAAAATGACACGTGATGGAAAGATAATTTGTATGTATGTTTATTAAACAATACGTATAAATAAAAAATCATGACATTTCAAAGCGGGTACTCAAATTTTTTTTTAATTTGTAACGCAGTGTAATCAGACCATTTCAAATAAAAGGAAATTACGATTAAAATCTTTCTCAAAAATCAACAAGTAACGTTTATTTCTAGAAAACTCAGTAACATAACCGATAAGTTGTTTATATGTCGACTCCTGCGCATGTCGGCGACTTCAAAGGCAGATGCCGGCTGTGGGCGACACTAGCGCTTGGATCGCGTATTTAGTAAAGACTGTGGTGTAGAGCAAGCTATAATATTGTGAAGCTTTAGCTATACTTCGTAACACGCTTGAATATTTTATTAGGTTTCTTTCAATTATTTCAGATATTTTTATTTACACACTAATATAGGTATATACAAACTTAAAACTATCTTTAAAATGAGGTTTCTTTTATAAAAAAAAGTCTATCTGTAGTATTTTTTTCATGACAATCTATACTATATATAAAAATGAAACCCGCTTTCCGTTATCACGACTTATCATGAAAACGGCTTGACCGATTTGGCTAAAAATTAGAGGGGAGGTAACTTAGATCCGGGAGAAGGTTTTTGTCACCATTCGGCTACGGGACGAGGGTGAAACCGCGGGCTAAAGCTAGTTAACAATAATAGAACAAAAAGCAAAGGCAAGTACATTATTATCATATTAATATAATTAAGTATGTATATTATAGATACGATAGCAAGGGTTACACCCCTCCTTCCAAAGTATCATAAAATTTTATTGGAGGTATTATTGATATTTATGACGCGTAAGTTGACTACCAAAGTAGTTGATATCCAACATAACGACACCCACTGTTCAGTGGTATTATTTGTAACAAAGATACATTATCATATGCCATCAATAAAGTTAAAACAATAAATTGATAATCTTCATAAATAATAGTAAAGATACTTCAATATCAAAAGAATATGCTATCAGGTTCGTTTATACAAAACCGTCAACCACGTTAAAAACTTCGTGCTAATTTGTTTTTTTTTTTTTGTAGAAGGATGTTCTTATTTTACGGAAAACCGTGATTCACATTTATAAGAAAAAAAATACGAAAAAGGAAATAAATAGCTTATCTTGATATACGTCACGAACATTATCAAAGTTAAACATTCTAAATTACTACATCTTGGAAAAAGTTATGCTCATGTAGGCAAGTGCTCTTTACACTGTCCGATTTTCATTTGTCTCGTTCAAGTCTTTGTAATTAAATTGCTTTTCTTTAAATTAAGAATCACGTTTGGGTACTACAAAATAATCGTATATGTAAACATTTTTTGTAACAAAGGCAAGAAATGATAATTACGTAAATTCTCTGCTAGTCGTACTAATTTATAAGGATTGATGTATTTGTATGCATGTAGGCAGGCCTCTGTCACTCGACGTACTTGCGCGCGATAAATGCCTACCGCTCGCTGGGTACCGATAGCCCCACGCGGCACAGGGCTTTCGACAGCCGCTCGCGACGACGCGCGCGTTTTATGTTTATTATTTTTATTTGTGAACATTATTATTTACTTTTTATTTGGTTTTTTAAATTATCTAATAAACTGAAGAATTATTTTGATTTGTGTAGGTGTATATGTGACTATTTTAGGAAAATATAAAGGTTTCCTATTATATATGTATAGGCATTTAGAAATATTTTATACCTATGTATATTCATACATATATTCATACATAGGTATCTATTTTTTTAAGTAAAAATACTTATCTTCTTTGTCATTTTTAAAATAAGCGACTTACTTTAGATACTTAAATTATAGATACTTATACCTTATACTTAGTTATACATGCAATGATTACCGAGTTTTGTAGCTAAAAATATTTCGAGTATAAGGTATAGTTCTCGTCCAACTAAATGGTGGCTTGGAACATTGCATATATCGCTGCGCAGAAACCAATTTTGGGTAAGTAGGTATGTATCAGGGGTCAGCGGTGTTGTGCCAGGGGTCATAGGTAAGTATAGAATACTTGCGTGTTCTGTGCTCGAAAAGTAGTTGGGCACCTCCATTGATACGGGAAGTCAGTTACAAATAAGCGTAACTTTGTTCCCTATTTAATTGTAAGAGGCAACCCTACGCTCGCTGTCGGCACGGTCGCGGTCACTGAACTGTGCGCTATCGCATTGAAATAACAATCGAGTGCTGGAGTTTTTAAGGTTCATTTTTTAACGCAGCTATGAATTTGTAGGTAGTTTGGGAACTTGTAGGTGCTTATAACAGTAGGTATGGACTTTTTTGTATGGAGTGATTTATCTGTTACGTAGTAACTATTATATAATCTGTGATGTAGGTTTGTTAATTTTCCCGAATATTTTCTTTAATCTTTCGATACGACACGACAAATCGTTAGGTGTAAAGAACATCTCATATACGATATAGGAACACTTTCCATGGGTTACTTTACGTGACTTATCTGTGATTTCTTTCAATGGTTGCGATCCAATATTTATGTATCCCTGTTGTGTAATATAGCTACGTACTCTAAGTTTTGTGTTATCAACATTTTAAGAGCTTCAAAGCACTTCTTACTACGTAACAATTTATGTTTAACCAACATTTTTCCGCATAGAAACTAACAATTAAATGACTCTACAATTTAACAATAGTCCAAAACATTAATTAGTCTAAACAATTAATTATTTAATTGACCCAAGGAGATACCATTTACGCAGCTGTAAAAAAACTGTGTCATTTAAGGACCTATACCTACTACCTATAGAAAAATAATGGCCATTCTTCAATGATATATTACTTATGTATGATTATAATTTTCTCCATTTGCAGAATAACAAAATGTAACAAAAGCTGGAGATGGTTAGCGCCATATATCACCATGAGCGATAGTCTTGTCGGCCCTGAGGCAAGGTTTTGACCTACTTGCTAACATGTGTTTAGTTGGCGCCACCATGAGGCTATAACAAAAGGTCTACTTTGGGTAGTATGTGGAAAAAAGTTGAGTAAATTGCGTGAGGAAAAAAGTTTTGCAAAAAATATAAAGAAAAAGAAGTCATTTGGGACTGATAACGATTTTTCTTGTGTTACTATTTTAAAGTGTACTGATACTAACTTTTGAGCATGTTTTGTCATAAAAATATATTTTATTTAAAACAGATGGTGGTAGAATTAGGAAGCTAATAATATTTGATATCTATGTACGTATTTACTTGTTTGGTTAACCAAAAATACGGTCAACATGAAAAAAGTCTGATTCTTGTCTCCTTTCTTTTATTAATTTGCCAGCCAATGCCAAAAAAAATGTTTCCTTTTACTTAGTTCGACTTCTGCACCATACCTACTTATTGGCTGGTCATACGCACTTGTTTCAATGATAAACGATGTTCCTATGTCTGAACCATGTCCTGAAGATGGCTGTACTGGTCTTGTTTGTCTGTTTGACTGTTCATTAATCAGGTTATAAGTACAGATGGTTTGTGATGAATGGAGTTTAGTATAGAGGGGCTTTTTCGATAATTTGCAAGGTTAGGCAGAGTGAAGATTGAGTATTTTTATTTGCTCAGCAGGTAGACGCGTTAAAATTATTGTTTGATATATGGGTATATTTATTATGTTGTGAAAAAAGTGGTGCACTAACCACTATGTCAAAAATATTATCATTCGCGTCCTTTAAAAACTACTTTGCGCACCCGGATAAAAATTGTCTTCTAGGAATATGTGGGCTATCTGACCCTGAATTAATTTTCAAATCGGAACACTATTGATGCAAACAAACAAACCAGAAAACTTCAGCTTCATAGGGGTAAATATATTCTTAAAGAATTATGAACACCCGGTCATCAAAAAATAATTATTGATATAAACAACTCATTTATGTCTCAAATCATATTTACAAACAACAATCCGTTATATTGTTATGAAATTCAAGTAAATCAACCCGTGGTTACATAACATAATAGTCTAGTAACCGGTAGTTGACACACGTGTCATGGCGCCTCCCTATCAGTTAGTTAAGGCTCTATTATTAAACAGTATTATCTTAGTGATAATACTGCTTAGTTTATAATTATGCTCTCTAGTAGATTAATGAACATGTGATGTTGTTTTATTGTTTTAATTACAGACTTTGGGAGCTAAGTATCTTCGAAATACTAAACTTAAACTTGTAATTACTTTACTTTAAGTTTAAGCAGACCTTAAAATTGAGTGACGTTTCAGTATCAGGCTGTACTTCTGTCCTTCAATAGATACAGATCTCGTCAAATAAGTATACCTTAATTGGCTGATCCAAAACTATTTTTAGAATCTATAGCCGTTACGAAGTTAATATCAGTGGCGTAGCGTGGGTATCTGCCGCCCGGGGCAGTTGTCGATTTTGCCGCCCCTTCCCGTGTATTTTTTTTTAGCAAGTGTTACGGGCCGTTTGTCATTTTTAACCGACTTCAAAAAAAGGGTTTTTTTTTGTATCGACGTTACCAAAAATTACGTAAAATTTAGCCCAAACGCACTTAACTTTTTGTTTGTTGACAGATGCAAAAACAAGGGTACATCGTTTTTGAATACGCGAGCGAAGCGAGCGCGAAATTTTTATCAGACTTAAAACAAAAATTACGTAAAATTTTGCCCAAACGTACTCAACGTTTTGTTTGTTGACAAATGCAAAAATAAGGGCCATAATATAGTTTCTGAATACGCGAGCGAAGCGAGCGCGAAATTTTTATCGCACTTAAACCAAATATTACGTAAAATTTAGCCCAAACGTACTTAACTTTTTGTTTGTTGATAGATGCAAAAATAAGGGCATATCGTTTTTGAATATGCGAGCGAAGCGAGCGCGAAATTTTTATCGGACTTAAAACAAAAATTACGTAAAATTTAGCCCAAACGTACTTAACTTTTTGTTTGTTGACAAATGCAAAAATAAGCGCAAACAGTTTCTGAATACGCGAGCGAAGCGAGCGCGAAATTTTAATTATGTTTTATTTAAGACTCAAAACCAAAATTAAGTAAAATGTAGTGTCACGTGTGTTTTAAGTACCAAATTTTAACAATAATTAATTATAAGTTTAAAAAGTTTCAACTTTCTTGTTTAATGTTTTGTTATTGTTAGACAGTTTTATATAGCGGCGCAGTTACTAGTTGCGTACATTTTTTTTTTATAATTGGGTAAATTTTGCCGCCCCCTAAAAGCTGCCGCCCGGGGAATTTGCCCCCCCTGCCCCCCCCACGCTACGCCACTGGTTAATATATTTAGTATCATAGTTTAACAATAAAGTTCTCAGTAAAAGTCAATTGCGCACAAAATTTCAGGACGGCAAAGTGTAAATTCTAAAAGCGATCCTGAAGGATAAAAACAGTTTTACAGGTGCAGAAAAATAATAACGTAATCGGAAATAAATCTGTTTTATTTCCTACTACCTAATGTATATGTTTGTCAAATACATTTTATATATTTAACACGGTCTGAGGTTAGAACACGGAACGAGTCTGACCTTCCGAAGCGTAATGAAGGCTGCATCAAAATTTTGCATATCGTGTGCAAACAACTAAAAATTTTCGTATTTGCACATAAATAATGGGTTTTCAAGTATTTTAGGCTATTTGAATATGATAAAATTGAGGTAAAATCCCTCGTTTTAAAGCCTTGTATGCAAAATAATGCACTTATGTTGGATTATTGTTTTTAAGTGGTTAAATAAAATCTTGTATTGATTGACTATGATTAATATAAGTTGAAGAGCACTTGACATCACGTGCAATTCACATGATTAATAGAAAACAAAAGAAGCGCTAATTACCAAGATTAATTCATCACTAGAAGCGAAATCAGTTCCCGCTCATCTTTCGTTGGTTAAAATTTCGTATCCTGCAGATATGTATCTATGAAAAGTGTTAACACTTGAATAGACATTATCGATGTAATTGAACCTTATCTTCAGTTAATTGTGATATTTAACTAGACTGTCTAAACAATAGTTATAAGGTTGTTAATTTAGATCAATGATATGGTTCCAATATGCCAATCAAGCCCACATCTTAATGGTCGGCATTCAACAAATGTAAATCAAAATATACAGATAATTAATCTGCCTTTGATAACGCACTTGGCGTTTCTCGCAGGTTTCAAATGGATCCTGAGTAATTATTTAAGAAAGTAGGTACTTATAATCATCATCATCATCATCTCAGCCATAGGACGTCCACTGCTGAACTTAGGCCTCCCCCTTAGATCTCCACAGATACCTGTTGGAGGCGACCTGCATCCAGCGTCTTCCGGCGTCATATAGTATCCTGATAATATGGTGTTCATATTTAACAGCTAATCCTATTAAACACACACCACATATTCTTAAATCTGTGCAGAAGTAAGTTATTCATAAAAACATGACATAAAAATAATAATGCTAAATTACTTCACCATGATCATTTTAGTCCCACTACAGGCTTCTTCATATATAGAGAAAAGGTAACGTACACAACTACAACTATTTATAATCGTAAGGATTGTTTCAACTACTATCATGAATTTAAAATTTTATGCCTTATTATATCATCGTCAATAGGAAAATGCCATACTGCTTCATTACATGTAGGTAAGTACATTATTACTTTGATAACGAACCATGCGACTTGACAAGTTCATTGACCTTCCATGGCGTAATACGGTAAGCATCCCATACTATGGGGAAATACTTTTACTAGTAATGAGGGCGAGCAAGGAATTTCTATGGGGTAATATTCGGGAGATAAGGAGATAGTATTATGAGACTTTCTCTCTAACCAAGCTATGGTTTTTGAGAAAAGCAAGTTTTGAAATGCTTATCTGTTTATTGAAAGCTTGCTCCGAAGGAATATTTTTTTATTATTATTAGGAATAGGAAACTTCCATGACTTTTTCTGATACTTACAGTAAAGTGAGTTTAGATCACTGCATTTATGACTTTCGATTTTAGATCTACGTATAACGCCATCTTAAAAAAATCAATTTGTCAATGATCCAGAAATCGAACCCCGCACCTTAAACTCCACCAATTAAGCTGACACCTCTTAATTACTTTATTTAAACAAACATTTACAATGCTGGGTCAAATCGTATGAATCTCTCTGTACTAGTAGGTCGGTCAGTGGTCAGATTTCTCTCAGTCGGCGGCACTTTGTGTTTATCTCATTTGCATAGACTTGATGATATCCGACATCATATGATATGGATGGCATAGTTATCGCCCCGGGTGTGCCTGGGTCAAGGTTCATATAATGGTTAATATTTTAACTCGTATTTAGTTTTAAACTAACTTTTTTGAGACTTGTATTATTCGCAACACTGGTGTGTATTAATTTTTTGACTTTGATATAGGTAGTCGCTTTTTGTCGTCGGGTTTTCTAAAAACAGAAAATAACATTGAGTTACAAAGATTTCCCGTGTGGGCTCGGTAACCAAGTTGTGGTGGTCAGATGAGCTGTCAAACCATGCAAGAAAATTCACCGAAATTATTATTCTATTGTATATTTCCTACCATTGTTCAAATTATTATTAATGTAGAGTATTCTTACCCCTTTACCGGCTTATAAAAGGTCAGGTTTTAGTGCTTAAGGTCAAACTGACACCTAGTTGACAAATGGCATTAGGAAGTCAGCACTATGCAGCGATGGACTGCAATCATCAAATCAGGATATAAACCCAATTTGCTGAAGAGGGAGGGGACTATATTTAGAAAACAATATAAACGTACAATTTAGAAAAATTGTCTTTAAAATAGACAGGCTAAGATTAGTCACATCCTTGCAAATGTTATGAATTGCGAAAGTGAGTTAGTCTGTTTGTAACACTTACGCTGGAACGGCTAAACCAATAAAGATTTCGCATGGAGATAGATAAATCCCTGTAAGCGAAGATAAGCTACTTTTTATCCAGTCTTGGAAGAGATTTCCTCTTGACACGTACAAAGTCGCAGGCGAAATATACTGCCTACATAAAAATATTGTTTCTCTTATAAAATCTACTAATTTAAAATTCATTATTGAAATCACCTACAAGTCTGCTGTCCCCACAAACACATGACAAGTGTTACGTTTAACTTCCTGTTAGCTCAACGAGTTACATCAAACACAGTTAACTTGAGCAAACTTAACTGTTTGATCACTTACAGGTAGCAGGAGATTAAGTTACTAATTTTCACTTCAGTTAGAGAAGAAGGAAAGTTATAAAAATTTTACTTAAAACTTTGAATAAATAATAATTAGTCTAATATGGGTCTTCCCATATTCTTCTACAGACTATGTTTTACCTCCCATAAGGCAGGTTATGATAAAAAAACGAACATTATTTTGTATTTGTACCGTGCAAAAGTCCAAAACTTCAGAATCAATTAGATTTTTTTACTGTTAAGAATCTAAACTATTCCTAAGTTTCTCTGAGCCGCGCGTAAAAACGGGAGATTCAATAGTTCTGTTACTAGTGCAAATATTTTTTTTACACCGCATTAACTAACAAATGAAACCACCAACCTCCACCGCCCCCGCGTCACGCAAAACAAATGCAATTAATAATTAGCAAACAATCAGACGGCAGCCCATACACAGACGAACAGACGCAATCACATACATATACATGTGTAGTACATGTGTATAGTGATAATTAGCAATGTATGTTGTAAGGTGTTACTGTGGATTTAAGTTTCAGAAAAGTTGAAATAGGAAAAAAATACAGCTTCGAAAAAAAAAATTCAAACTCCATTTTAATCGTTTCCATTTATAGACTTTATCTTATATTTCTTTATATACTTTTTCTTAATGTAATTCATGAAATTTTAATAAAATGTAAATAAACGTTAAAGGCGCCGATAACCCATGCTTCTTTTGAGCTGTTTATTTTTTTAGATTATGTAAACAAAATTTTCTTTAACGCTAGAAAAGGAACTGGACGAAAAGCTTTGAATCTGGCATCATAGAAATCGTTTAAAAGTAATTTTAAATTAACGGAACTTCTGAAAATATACAGAAGAACTACATTAGCACTAAATTAAATTCAATTTAAAATATAAACCTCAAGAAGCAAAGTCACAAACAAATCATAGTGCCCAATAACAATGCCGCCATTAATTTATGTAGCGAGCGAACGTGCGCACTCGCGTCTCTTTTGGCAGCCAATGAATGGGCCCTTTAGCTTCCTTGATAGAAGATAATAGCTGTTTACAGAGGAATAAGAACAGTTTTATTTTATTTATAGATGACTTACTTATCAGTGACATAACCCTACTAATGTTATGAAGCTGACAGTTTGTTCGTGTGAATGTGCTAATCTCAGATACTACTGGATCGATTGAAAAAATATATTTCAGTGTTAGGTAAGTAGCTTCTGACTTTTGGCTATGAATTGATTTAATACTTCTTTCTAATTCACATAATGTGTAATAGCAAACTTAATGCCTCAGGCGTTCTCAGATGACAAATGATAAGATAATAAAAGGAAGAAACTTACGAACTGTGAGCATGCTCGGAAACATTATAAAGTACCATTCGTTTGTACAAACGTATAAGTAAACTGTAATTAAATACTTACTCTGTTGGTTTGTTTGTCACCAATTGTTTTTGTTCGTGTGTCATTTAATTTTAGGTGAAGGTTACCCGCTTCTTACGGAATTGTTTTGGCAAGTCAGTTATTCTATTCTAATATTTGTTTATAACTGCTATTTAACAAGAACCAATAACTTAACTTTTGTGTAAATATAGAATTACACTTGGCACTTCAATATCAGTTAAAAAATAACTTATTTGCAGAAGAGAATAAGCCTATAAGTCTAAGTCTAACAACTTCAGTTGGGTAATATTTTTGAAATATGACCATGTTACAGTTAAAACAGGATGGGGCTTTAAAACCATAGACAAAGATTCTATGAAACACCATGCTTATTACGACAAAAGAGTAACTGACACCAAAGGTGTAAATTACATTTGAGAACACCCAGTCAAGCAAGGAAGAATAATAAAAATTATAGATGAATAGGTAGAATTCAACTAGGATAAAAGGAGATGGCCAAAAAAACACCCAGAGTCGACAGGAACTTCATATGTATGATTGGATTCAGTATAATTTGCGGATTTTAAAAAGTATTTCAAATCATCTAAAAACCATGGGGTTCTCTTTTTATAACGTTTTTTCGATCAAGATTTTAGTTCACAAAAAAGTTTACTTTTACTGTTTGATGTTCGTTAGAAGTTGAATGCAGACTCGTGATTGGACCGTTTTGCATTGCTAAGTCATTTGTTATATTTGACAATGTCACATGGCGCGATTTTCAAAGACAATTTCTCCAAAAACATTTCATAGCCAGTTGTGAAGGTTGCATGTAACTGCGAAACCTCTCCAAGTAGGTAAGGTCGGTGCTTAATCGTATCTGGAGTGGTTAAATACAAGACCTTTTAATCAGTAGGCCAACTCTGAAACCTAGTGGCTTGTATAATGTTAGTTTACTTTGCTTTTTTATGTCCCTTGACGTTAATAATCTTTAAAATCAACGTATATTCAACATAACCTATTTTTACGATACTATGAAATAGCTCCTATACCCCATGGATTTCAGTCTGGATTTTTTGGCACCATCAAAGATCTATCATAAAGAACCTATTGGTAACCATTTCATTGCTGTCGATTCTGGGTTTTTTTTCTATGAAAATTTGGCCATCTCCTTAGGTACCTAAATTACTATTAGTTTATTGCATTAAAAAAGTTATATTTCATACCTACTTACAGGCATAAAGTTATTCGGAAAGAAAGACCCCTGTTTAAAATAAACGTTTTATAAACGAATATAAAAGTGTGTTAATTAACACTAACTAACACGAATTCACAAAAAGGAGGAGGTTCTCAATTCTGATGTTAGTAATTTTTTTGTAAGCCAGTTCAAAAATCACAAAAATAGGCTAATAGAGGTTTTATTTTGCACTTACAGTACTTAAAATTATCTTTTAAACAAAAAAAAATAACTAACAATTTAAAGTAGCATACAGTAGCTACACACCACTTAACTATGACTAATGACATAGAAAGCAACACAATACAGGGGCGCGCCACATTTCTATTACACAAAACGCATTCGTTAAACGTAATGCGTTTTTAAATCGCTCATGTGTGCACGCCCTTATGTAACCTAGGGTTGGCGAAAGTTAGAAACTAAAATCACTTATTAGGATTACTTAGGGTTTAGCGAGGTATGTACTGAATTTTGGATCAGTTGAAAGTATGGTGTCGTAATGTGATAGGTATATTGAACTTCATTGAAGTGTCATCAAGTGTTGGTATGAAATATTTATGCTTGTGAGGGTGTGAATTTTAATTTAGAGTATCCTAGCACCCATCCATAACACGTAGGTAGGGATATAAATAATAAGTGAACAAGACATTTAAGTCTTATGTTATTAAGGTACTCCTAACGGACCTCAACTCTTCAAAGATTTTGTAATTAACCTAAAAAAAAAATGAGGAAGGAAATATCTAGAAGAATAATTTTGTAGTCACAACTTATGTTACAAATACCAACATCCAACCAGTAAACCATCATCATCATCCTTCTGCCCTTACCCCAATTTCTTTTCTTCCATACTCTTCTATCAGCCGTCATCTCACAAGTAACATTATTTTTACCCATCTCTAGTAAAAAGTAAACCACGCTTATTGGTCAGCCCTACACTTAAATCATGACACACCGGCCACTTCCTGCGCCTAACTCCATGGTGTTCCACTTCCTTCTATCGGCCACTGATTGTGGTCTCCGATAGCCATGGCAGGACCTGATGACGTCAGCTACAGCCTTTTGTTTTTATTATTTTTCTTTCATTGTGAGATCTGAGATTGATATTCTTTGGAAGAAATTGTCGGCTCGGTTGATTGAGTTGTGTAGTTTTTATAAGATTGTTGTTTATTTTCTTATGTGGTTAATATCGTAGTTGTTATAGTTTGATATAAGTATATTGATGTTCCGTTAGGTTATTGAATAATAGTTTATTTTATTACAACTATACTAGAAGTTGAAGAGTTTGTTTGATTGCTTGTATGTTTCTTTCTTGTTAAAGAGCTAGTTTCAAGAGGTACAGGTCCGATTTGAAAAATGATAAGACAGCTCATGTATTGTGGAAACTTATGGGCTACATCTTATCCGGATGCGCGGAGTAGTTTTAAATCTGACTCTTTCTCTTTTTACTAATTACTATTCCTTGACATAGGAATTATTTTTCTTAAAGTTCAAACACCGTAAGTATAGGAAAAAAATTAGAACTGCTATTTTTCCTGTTACACTTAAAATAAAATTCCAAAGAAATTAACAAGAAATACTTATTGAATTTACATTTCTTATTACAGGCCAAGAGCACTGCGGTTAGAATCGTTAAGCAGTTGACGTAAGGAGTTAAATTACACATGACAGCTATTAATTGGAGTCATGTCTTTATTTTTAACTTGTGAATGGCTTCGGGCGTTGTTTGGAGAACCGGTCAACTGTTTAGTTGTATATGATGTACATATGTAGTAGTTGAATTGTATGAAAGGTTAGCCGGATTTATTTCCGTATGTGTATTTTGGTATAGGAAGCAGATTATGCGAAAAGAATCCTAATGATATTGGTTAAAGACCGGGACATTATAAAAGTACCGAGATATTGGAGGCTCCCATCATTTTGTAAGCTACTTTTTATCCGCATGCGTGGAGTAATTCTCCCAGGTAGCCAGTGAAACCAGTAGTGGAAGCTCGTATTTTTGCATAGGTAAAATGACTTAAATCAATACGATAAGTACAAGTATTATGCTGTTGCTGATTGTTGATACAAACGATGGATTAAAACAGAGCAGGTAAATGATAAAATAATTGCATGTGCCGAGCCCAAATTAATTGAGATAAGGACAGGATTAAGTATAATGATGATACCTAACTGTACTAAATATATTTTTAAACACTTTAATCAAGATGTCCAACTAACCGATTATCGGCTACGGTGGCTATTCTCATACACGGAGATAAGCCAACTGCGCAGGACTTACTATTTCTTCACTCTCATAGCCCGATGGGACGACAATCCGACACGACCGGAAAAAGGTCAGGCGCAGGACCGACATTTACGTGCTTTCCGATGCACGGGTGTATCAATCACCAACTTCTAGGCTACGGGCTGCTTTAATCATATAATATGATGTATCTGTATACAGTGGGTTTGAGAAAGCTGTTGTCTTCTTCTTACCTGTTGGTATTTGTTCACGTACCTAGTGAAACTAGCTTCGTTGACATGTCATGGCTTCCGGAAATTGAGTTTTAGGTTTCAAACGTAATTTTCATTTTCAATATTCAAACGGATTTGACAAACAATAACCACCACCAATATCTTTTAGAGCCTTGCTATAGTCGAAGCTAAGCTATAGCTTTAAATAGCTTTGTTATAGTAGCCCGTACTAGAAATCTACATTTCACAAAAGAATTGCTATCTCAAAAGCTTATTTGGATATGGAAAATGTAAAAAGAACTGTAATTTCCCAGCATATTATTCTGTTTAAAACTTAAATATTTCACAGTTTCAATACTTTTCAATAATTTAACTTCAATGTAGTTTCGAAATCTCTGGCTATATGACACTATACTAACAAGTATGTTAGGAAACAAATCGCAATAGGTACCTATTTACTTATGTTCAAGATGCGTGTGATTGCCACACGGTAGCTTAGTGGTTTTAGTCTAAGTAAATATAAGTGTTAAAAGCTTTATATGGCTAGAACATTTTGGCTTGCTATTGTTAGATGTATACCTTATGTCGCAAAATAAAAGAAAATGTGTTTTATTTTAGTAGTTGCGAAAAAGGAAACAATTTTTTTTTTTTTAAATCTTGATATCAATCAAAGTTTTCGTACTTAATACCAGTATTAGCTTTTTAATGAGCGTACTACCATTTTTCTTCGGTTGAGCACAAACAAACTATCGGCCGACTAAAAGTTTGCAGTGTATCTTAACTTAAGTTATTCGGTTTATTTTCTCACACTTGTCTATCAAACAAATTCATTGTATTGCGCAAATGCAGCTCGAATACCAACACATAATAAAATACACCCACAGCATTAACTCGAAGTGGCTTCTATTTCATCTATATAAAAGCTTACATAAAATAAATAAATTCTCTTAAAAGCACTTTACGTATGTCACACGTCAATCTCAGTAACTCAATATTTTTATACGTGGAGTATTTCTTTCACCATACAAATATTAAGTATGTAGGTATTATTAGTAAGTTGTAGTGACATTCATATTATGATAACTATTGAAAACTCACTCTTTGATACCGTGAGAATTGGCAAGTTTACAACTTGTGTTTGATTTATAACGATACAGATTATAGAGCAAATGGAGTGCTCAAAGAACAAGCTCAAGGAAGTATGATTGTTTTTGTATGGATCTCGATCTTTTTTTCGTAAGGATGATTAATAATTTTATCGCGACCTATTTTTATTTTCCTTAACTTTTTTGATTGCGATAAACTTTGATAGAGTATTTTTATTACACAATTTGGCATTTTGGTCTGCAAATATTGCAAAATTATTGCAATATATTGCTATACATTTAATCTAAAATAAAAAATAGTACCTATAAAAGATGTTCAAGTAGGTATGCACAACAAAACTGACATTTGACTTGTCAAAAAGTTCATCTAACCACAATGATAGTTCTATTATACTCCATTGGTTACTTATCGGTGGCATTAAACAATATTTAGTAATATGAACGTAATTATGTAAACGGTATTGCGAGTAAGACGAATCGTTTGAGAAAACTTCACGATTTGAAGCGCCTGCGACTTTGTTTTGTATATGTTGGGTTTACGGTGTATTTGAAGGTACTCGAGTTATTTTGTAACAGTAGTATTTTCTATGAAACCATAAGATTTTTTGAATATGAAGTATTTATAATTGTTAAGTTTATTTTTAGAATTCATAAAAAAAAAACTATTCCAAGACAACACTGGTATCATTACCTAATAATTTGCTTGCCTTTTCAATTTTAAACCAAAAGAAAACTACAATTAAATTATAGTTGAAATCATACTAATCTTTGCTTGAAGAAAAAACAAAAAATATCGAAAGGCATTTTAACGTAAACATTTTCTTACATTGAAAACGAAATGACTAGCCATAACCTTCACTCACACACACACCCATTTATAAATATCATTCTCCAATATCCCATAAGACGACCTTGATAAAAACTTCAAAAACTTTCCCATTGCCCAACCACCCTTATACGTGCACCATAAAGGCATTCACACACAGTCAGAATGATTGTTCGCCTTATATAGCTCTACGAAAGCTATACCTGTCACTTTTGATGCCATGGCGTGATAAAAAATAATGGTTTTATCAATATGGTGCTCAAATTACAGGTTGAAGAAGTGTAAAGAAGTAATGGTATGTTATTATTTTACTTGTAGTAATAATGGCGGTGTGTTAGTAAAAGTATTCATTGATAAGTTATAAGCAAGGCTGAGACGGAAGGATGTTATATTTTTTTTTGGTTGAATGGTTGAAAGCTACATCTTTGACATACTTAATTAATTTGATTGATGGGTTCATTAAAAGCGTAGTTTTTTTTGTATTCTTTGCTTATTGGTTATTTATGAGCATTACATGTAGTAAGTTATTATATCTTTACAGATCCATTGCCAAAGTCAAGGTTCCTATGAATACCTATAATGATTCTTACTATTACTTTCATTCTATTGGTCTTCGCCAAATGTTGTCACTAATTTTGGTAGCTTCTGGGGTCATATTTGCAATAAGCAGTACTCATTATGGAAAGACCTAGTTAAGTTCTAACTGTACAAATTGCACAGTTAAACTCATTATGCGTATTTCAAATACGTTTCAGTTAAAAGCTTATTTATTCGCGTCACATCGCTCGCTATTCAGTGTAGCGACAGCCTAACAAACTATTGTTAATATTAACTATGCACATAATTTAAAAGACCTTAAGTATACAACCATTTAAAGAAGACCCCTATATTGAAACGAATTACACGTGAAGTTAATACTGTGACAGCTCAACTTATATTGGTTGGACTTCCAGTATGAGTAGACCTCTCGTAGTCAACAGTTTTGTAAGCAGTACGGGTCATGTTATATTGGTTATGTTTCTTCATTATATAATAATGTTTCTCAGTTGTTTATAAACAAGTCACGATCCTCACGACTTGGAACCTTCCTGGCTTTACTATAGTTATTGTTTAAGGGAATAAAGATGGGTTTTCTTAAGAATAACTCTGTGGAAATCGGTACAGTACAGTTTTAAGAAACAATACGTAGGTGAGAATATATTTGTTTTATTATGAGTAAGTAGAGGTAAATAAAAAACAGCTGTTTCTATATATTATTGTCACGTGAAGAATACTAGCTGAATAAATATCATTGTGAAATAAATACTACTGAAAAAAGTGCATCTATTTTTGACATTAAAAGATAATTTGCAACTGATACTATCGTATGTGCGTAATTAAAGTAAAATAAAAACCCGATAAAAAGCTTAATATTATCGATTGCCAAAAAGATTAAAATAAACTCCGCATTGACTAATGCTGAAAATATTTTTCATGAAGGAAAATGCGCTGTACTTATTAATTTCACTCTATGCAAAAATTCGAAGAAATAATTATTTTTCTTCAAGACCCTATAAGACCCTACCCTAACCCTGAAAATAAGTACCTTAAAAATCCATATCTTTTACTAAAAAAAACTGAAATAAAATTAAAAATCGCTATCCGCCAAAGTTACATTACCGTGTCCGCTCCTTTAAAGTCATATTCGCCCTGGTATAGACTTCGAAGCCATTTTTTTCTTCTTCTATCGTACAACAACGTCCGAAACACATGATTACAACTTATTATTCAAGAATTTATAACAAAAAATTATCGATAACACTACACTTAAATTAGTCACAACACAAGATTAAAACACTTATTTTAACTTTTTACTTTTTTACCCGACTGCGCGACTTAAGGTGGTGTAATGTTCTCTGAAGTTATATCACTATTTAAGAGGCCATATTGTTGCTTAAAGTCCAAATTTTCACCAAATTATTAAAAAAAAAACAGTCTTTAATTCGGGTTGTCACTATCAAAGTCGCGCTGGTACTGAAAATTTTTCAGTAAACCGATAAAAAGTCAATCAACTGCAAAATAATTTGTTATCAACTATGACGTAAGTGATAACAGATAAGAGATAACGAACGACCTTCCCAATCGTTGTGGTGATACTAATTTTAATTACAATGTTTCTTTGAAAGCTAAATATAACATTTTAATCCTCACGATCTGACTCGCAGTCTGATAGTCTGACGTGGCCATTTTGTATAGGACAAAGTACATTTTGTAACGGAAAAGTTGTAAATATGTATAATGAATGTAATGATGCACTACCATAAGTACTTTCATCTTTAGATTCATGAAGTAATTGTAAAGGCTTTATCTCTTTTACTACAGTCTTAATCTACAATTGTTTATTGATCAACAAGGTATAGGGACCTAATATAGTAACAGTAACATAGTTTTACAAGTTTATTAACAACTACGTATATTACATCGTGCTTCTGGTGACAAAATGCGTTTCCGTCTCAAACCAGGGTGCCTATACCTGTATCTTAAGAGAGAGAGAAAGAGTCTTGGTTGTCCTATTTACAGTATCTGATTAATTCAATGTGTAATCTTTGTTATCATAAGAGATCAATATTTTTGAACCAAAATAAAATAATAATGTTTAATTCGTAACATTCACACATACCTAACACATATTGAACGACAGGATGCGATTGAATAAGGAGACAATACTTTACGTCACATTAGAAAAACATGATAAAAAAGGTTCTTATTACTTTTACACAGATAAAATGTAAATATAGCTACAATTTAAGGATTAAAAACACATTATAGTCCTCGTGCAAACAACTTTATCAATGAAAGGGATTACGAAAGAATTCTGCTTTGCCCAAGAACTTGATAATATGGTTAATCTACATATTATGGGAAATTACTATAAACATTAATGTTACATTAATATTTATCACGGAAAGTATTCTTATCAATTACTTCTATTTAGACTTTGAGTTTATATCACGATGCTGAAAATAGTCGAAACTCAGTCGATTTGATTAGTCTTCATATCCAGTTTAATCTAAATACATGCTATCTTGTATCTTTTTCCTGCTCATAGATACATGTGTTAGGCGCCCTAAAATACTCCCACCTTTTACCTCTTCCTACCTCTAGATCTAAAAAAAGAAGTAAGTTCCCATTAATAGGTAAGTATAGTTGAAGAACGCAAAGGTTGGTTGAAAGAAATACCTAAACTTTATCCAGTTAGACCCTGTCACACTGAACTTTGGATATCATACAAAAAATATCACTATCTGTCATACAGCTTTATCTTCGAATACAATAGCAAAAACTTTGCCTTAACAGCACCTTTACACAAGTGCATTTTCTGCTCGATTTTTTCGCGTCGGCGATGATGGGTACAATCGCACCTAAAGGTATACAAGCGACAAAACACAATTGACAACTATGGATACAAATGATGACACCCGGTACTGGTACACTGTTACACTGGTACTCAGGTCATCTGGTTAGACTGAAAGGCCAGAATAATTGGGAAAAGGCTAGGCAGACGATGGCCGACTCTGATGCGATGCCCAGCGTACACGCGCAAAAAAATCCGCTAGTGTGAAAGAACTTTAATTCAATTGGTTCCTTTTATTTTCATACTAGTGGCGTACGTGAGTGGCCAGCTATGAGCAATTAACGTGAATCAATCTTATCGATATATCGATAAATGTTTGCAATAATAAAAAACGTCACGATTGAGTCACTAGTTCAGCTGTGTATTTTTAGTTCCTTTTATTTTTAAGAAGTTTTATACAAACAATGTTGGTCGAGATTAAACAAAATATGTAATTGGAGTGAATTATTTTAATCTTAGAGTAGAAAAGAGGTTTATTGTTTTTAGAACTTTGACGCCAAAAAGCTTGAACTTTGAACCAATTGACATGTAATTTGACATAGAGTTAGGCGATACACTTAAAAAGGAAACTAATTACCTTTTCTTTTTAAATCTGGCTGATAGGTAAGTAATATTTTTATCTGGATACGGGAGTATCAATGGGGTAAAGTAATTAATTTACAGAAGTTAATGCAAAGTGGACTTTCAAAGAAATGCCTACTAATGATGTCATATCACAAAGCCAATCAATTCACACGCAATCAGTACTTATTAGAATCGTATAACATTAGGCGTTACTGACCTCCCAATACCTAGAAAGACTGATAATAATAATATTTTCGTACCTATAATAATAAAATAAAACAATAGATAGATAGGTACATACCATCTTTAAACAAAGTTAATCAGTAGCGCTTCATAATAATTATCCCATAACAGTGGCACTATGGTCCCAATACAAATATAGTTAGTCGGTCAACTCTTGCGCATCGCGGGTTCAATGCCCGGAGCGTGCATGGAGTTTGTTACGCGAAGTCGTGCGCGCGCGCAGTTCGCGCATTTTCGTTCTTTTTTCAAACCTTGACCCAGTATGGCTTCTTTTTAATTATTATGAGTGTTGTGAAAATTTGATTCTGATTATGAATAATTTTGTAATTTTTAGCTTTAATTTGTGTTTAATTACGTATACTTACATGTAATTTAGTGGTTATTTTATACCTAGTGTTTTAATTGCCTGTCTGAACTACCAATGTATAACAAGAAATAATATATTTTTTAATGTTATTTCGAAAGAATAGAGCATATAATAATGGAGAAGGATTACGTGGTTGTAATTTTATTACATTAAAACATACAAATATTTTTGCCAAAAAATATCTAAAAGACGTTAGTGGGTGATACAAAGATCGATCTATCATCATCCTCCGAGCCTTTTCCCAATCATGTTGGGGTCGGCTTCCAGTCTAACCGGATTCAGCTGAGTACCAGTGCTTTACAAGAAGCGACTGCCTATCTGACCTCCTCAACCCAGTAACCCGGGCAACCCGATACCCCTTGGTTAGACTGGTGTCAGACTTACTGGCTTCTGACTACCCGTAACGACTGCCAAGGATGTTCAATGACAGCCGGGACCTACAGTTTAACGTGCCATCCGAAACACAGCCAATGGTGTCTAAGATTGTGTTTGTATGTACTTAGAAAGTACATACAAACTTGGAAAAGTTGCATTGGTACTTGCCTGACCTGGGATCGAACCCGCGCCCTCGTACTTGAGGTTGGTCCTTTACCCACTAGGCCACCACGACTTTGACTTTACAAAAATCGATCTATGTATATTCGAAACCCATTTTTATTTTGACTAACTTAACCTTTATTCCCAACAAAATAAGACAGCGAACAATACAAGCACAAAAAGCAATTAATCATATAAGCAACGCTAATGCATTTACCAGTTGTTATGACTAATCTGTAGTCTGGCATCTAGATGTGACGGTAAGATGGAAGAGCCACTTTACAAACGATTGTAAAGCACAAATTAAATACTACTAATATTGTAAATCTACAATTGTACAGTCTGAAGACTCCGAAACTTCAAAGCCGATTTGAAAATTCTTTCACTGTTGGAAAGCTACTCTCTTAGTATCGTACGTATTAAACTTTATGTATGTATGTCCCTATTAATAGCGATTATGTATTTATGGTCACAGATTACTAAATAGTTACTTCATACTGAGCCTAATAGGTAAAGGTTCTCATTTCTGACTTCCTGTAATGACTGTCAAGACGACACTCGCTACCACGGCTTCACATAATTCATTCTGTAGCGAGGACAGTCACCCATTTAACGATAGATACTGTTTAATTTTACTATCGCGGCTTCAATCTTTGATAGACTATCGTGCCTTTTATTGTTACACTGTCTCATCCGAATCACTTACACGGTCTACATACTAATTCTCATAGCTTCATGACGCCGCTTATGTTAATTTCTTAACTATAAAACTACCATCAAAGTTAAACACAGTGATTATTCAAGTCACACAAATATAACCGTCTTTAACCATGATCTTAGAGCATCGAACTATGCGGAACCGCCATGTGCACATCTCTATACGATAAAGACAAACTTAAAAACATTTTTGATCACATCGTTAACACGATATTTTCAAACATAAGCATAAACTTGATAATTGATAAGTCAGTTCTGACGAAGGTTTTGAAGATTAACGTGGATGGGTATAGCGGCAAAGTACGACCAAAGAAACGATGGATGTGGGACAGTCGATATGGTTGGAAAGAATGTGCCTTGTGCGATGACCCCAATAAAAATTGGGATAAGGGCAGAAGGATGATGTGCAAAAACTTGAAGCTCACACTGGCACTGGAAATGGCGTCTCCAGTCATTTCAATTCTCTAAAACCACGACAGATTATAAAGTGTACGTTAAAATGTACAAAACAACAGCCACTCAAATGTGCAGTTGTTGAGAGTTTCAATACAATTCGTCATACTGAGAGATAGCAGTTACTCATTCGTATTAACTCGACTAAAATTAGTCTGAACGAGGCATACTGCAGATGGGACACTTGTTTGGTATTCAAATAAGCACATGATCTATTTGCTTACCACATATTTTTTAATTTAGTTTATTTTTAATTTTTAAAATTAATGTAAATATTAAATGATCATGTTGGTTATTAAAAAAAAAAAAAAATAATACAGAATCAAATAATGCAGTAAGTCAAATTGATACTTTTTAGGAGATGCAACGGGGAATAAAATATCTCAGGTAAACTGCTTTTCGAACGTATAATCACTTATAATACCACAAGAGCTTCAAAATTATCGGGTATTTTCCGATAGGTTCGTTGCAAACAAATGAAGGAGTCAAGTTTTTCAGGTTAAAAAATAACGAGCGCGAAGCGCGAGTGATTTTTCCTGAAAAACTTGACGACTTTATTTGTTTGCAGGGAACCTTGAGGGAAATGCCAGATAATTTTGAAGCTCGTGTGGTATTCGGGGGATTATTTTTCCGTCCCAAATGTCGGCCACAACCTGTCAGTTTGACGTAGCAACGACCAGAGAAAATATTCAAAAAAAATTATCAGTATAATACCATGTAGGTTGTACCACGTGACGTCGAATGGTGCAATTCTATTGGTCGATATTTGGGTCGGAAAAATAATCATTAAAACATACATTTTATAACAAAACAATGTTAGCAAGGATATAAAGAGGATCTTCGAACAGAAACTCCTAATGCTTCAATCATTACCTAGTACTTAGCAAGCATTTTCATCTTACTGTTATTTCCGCCGTTTAACGATTTCAAACTGTACCTAAGTAAGTACACCTAAACAAATTATATCTGTAAACACAATATAAAATTGCATCATGCACTAAAGTAAACAATACACATGGCACACTGAATGAAATGCTAATCGCGATTGCGCCAACATTGACACATTTCCGAAATATTTGACAAGTAGCGAATATTTTTGACACTTTTTATGCAATCCGTCGTAAATTTTGCATGTTTAATGTCAACTTTCAATTTCATATGCTACTGTTGAATGTTGTATGAATTTATAAATAGGTTTAGATAACTATAAAGAACAACTCTCAAAGTGATTTTGACCCTTTGAGCTGTGAGCCCCGCATCTGTAACTTTATGGCCAAAACCTTGACAATCTTTCTATTCAAAAGATAAAGAATGAGAAACAGACTTCTTATATGGTCTCCAGAAGCCTAGCATGATGGGAAGTAAGTGCAAACCACTTATTTACTAAAACGAAATTACAGGAAACTAACGGGTTCCTTCTGGAGCCCTATACATCTCAGGACGGTGGAGATTTTCAATGAATTCTGTCATACTAAAATAATGATACAAAACACTGATCTTCACCAGCTACAATATTTCAGTATCCCATCTGCAAACTATAAAGTAATCTACATAAGAATAGATGTGAACACAACCCAGTGCAACTCGGTCTGCATGCAGAGGAATGCATGAGTCAAATTGATTAAGCATTCAAACTGGCCTTAATTTTGAATCGGGATATTTCGCGACATTTCACTTACTAATAACTTATATCCCGTGTTTGTGTATGAACACTTTTCTTTTTATTAAATTGTTGTTATGTTAGATACCTTGTGGAGATAAGATTTTGGGGATTTTGATAGTAAAACGAACACAATACTCGATAGTGATAATGAGCATTGAAATAAATCTAGAACAATGACCGAAGACAAGGACCAAGGAGTGGTTTTGCTATCAATAATTTTAATTTTCGAGAGTGAGACGTAGCTGTACACGATTCAAAATAAGAGTTTATTTTTTTAACCGACTGCCGAGAAAGGTTATGTTTTTGATAACTTTGTTTAATACCACTTTGTTTTAATTTATTTAAAGGTCAACTGTAGTGCATCTTTATGCTTAGCAACATGAGCTAATCAAATAAATTCCGTAGGTTCCACCCCAAAAAGTTACTCAGCAGAAATTTATAGCTATAGAGTGATCTAGAATTAAAATCAGATCATAATATACCTAGGTACATGCTAAATATCATGCACCAAACGTCTATGCCACTTCCATCTGATAAAAACCTTTGGATAATGATTATCTAAGGATTAATTCTGACGTCAATAAAGATGCAAGTAATGTACTAATGATATTAATACTGATATTAGTTGCAGCGACTATATAATGCGGCTGAATTTTGTAATCTTTGATTTTGACCTTCTTCTGATTAAAAAGAAGTGGTGAACCACGAATTTAGGTGCAATCCTTACACATTGATATATTATAAATGCGTGATAGTAACTCCTACTGTTTATCTCTGACACTTAAGACGGCTGGCTGAACAGATTAAGATAAAATTAGGAAACAGATATTAAGTATTAAAAAGTACTATGGGAAGTCCCTCATCATCTACTTTAAATAATTTATATTCTTCGTTTTTATATGTATACTAATATAATAAAGAGGAAATCCTTTTCTGTTTTACAGGCTCCGAAACTATTGAAACGATTTGAAACATTCTTTCACTGTAGGAAAGTTACAGTGGTTTTGAGTAACATAGGTTATATTTTATCCAGGTAAAGACGCGTGAAAACAACATTTTTTACTGTTTTATATTGGTGAATCGGCAAAAATACAACAGATTTTTTATCGCAAAAAAAACGAATTTATGACGATCCTAAATATCAAAAACTCGTAAACGCATTTAAAAAAAACGTAAAAAGTAAAAGAAAGTTGTATATACATACACGGTTTGTAATGTTTAATTAGAATATGTTATAAAATCTTGTATATTTGGGTATTAAGTGCCTGTTCGTGGGTGTTGCCATATTCGAGGGTCGTAATATACCTACCGTTTAACTGTTTTCCCTCATTATGCCAATTTTGAATACTATTTACATCCATCTACTCTTATCTATTAAAATGTAGGCAAGCTTTTTATAAGAATTGCGAGATAAAAAGCTTTTTCATTTGAATTACGTAGGTATTTTTTTGACGTAGGATACTTATTACATGAGTACAAGTATTTTAAAAGAAGCCACTGTCTATCTGACCTCCTTAGCCCAGTTACCCGGGCAACCCAAAACCCTTTGGTTAGGCTGGAGTCAGACTTACTGGCTTCTGTCTACCCGTAACGACTGCCAAAGATGTTCAATGACAGCCGTGACCTACAGTTTAATGTGCCCTCCGAAACACAGTCATTGGTGCAAAAGATATAGTTAGAAAGTACATACACACTTAGAAAAGTTGCATTGATACTTGCTTGACTTGGAATCGAACCCACACACTCACTCTTGAGAGAATGGTTCTTTACTCACTAGGCCATCACGACTATTAATACTAACGATCAATTCGATATTAATTAATCTTAAAATTATATGCAGAAAGTAGTACGTATCCCTAAATGAAACCTATTAATAAAAACAGTTCTTAAAAACCGCGTCGGGACCGCACTAATCCCGCTCGTCCTAGTTACGTCACCTACATATTGGAACATTTTTCAGCACAGGATGTGGGTACTTGTGCGAATAGTCACTGACCCCACGGGTGTCATTCACCTTGTCATAAGTGGGTCAGATTTCGCGATCATCGCTTAGGATAGTCACACAACGGAAATAAAATAATAAGATTCAGTTTTTTTTTTTGGAACAGAAACACGAAAATAACGTTGGAGAGTAATTTTCATGATGATAAACCACATAATATAACATCATCATCTGCCTAGACTTTTCCCAACTATTTTAGAGTCGGCTTCCAGTATAGCAGCTGAGTACCATTATTTTACAAGGAGCGACGGACTATCTGACCTCCTCAACCCACATAATGTAAACCAAAAAAAAAATAATCTTTCTCTTTTAACCAACTTTACAAAAAGGTTCTCTAGGATGTTTACTATCTTTTTTTTATTCAGTTTTTTATTTAAACAATGAGTATTTATGAACACATCTTTATTACAAGAGAAAAAAACAGAAAAAACCTGTGTGATATTGTGAAAGTGACATATAAAATTGTGATACAGCTACGTATATGATAATACTTTCATTTTTGTATAAATAGAATAAGTACTTTGCATAATAATAAATTGACAGTTGGACTATAAGAAAAAGTGTATGTTAGCAGTCAATTGAGATGATCACGAGTTTCTAAGGTCAATATATTTATTTCGTAATATGAAATTTAAAGATCGATATCAAGTACATATTTTGAAATAGAACACACAACTACATATTTAAATTAACGTATTCAAGTAAAATACAGTCTGCCATTTTTATTTTTGGAAAAAAAATCTGTGCTAATAAATTTTTTAAAAATGTCTCCTTACCTATACCTTTCTCCAACACAAAACACATTTGAAACCAAAAAGAAGAACATTGTTAATAGCATAAAAATAGTCACT
Organism: Helicoverpa zea x Helicoverpa armigera; assembly: GCA_033682625.1. NCBI lineage: Eukaryota > Metazoa > Arthropoda > Insecta > Lepidoptera > Noctuidae > Helicoverpa > Helicoverpa zea x Helicoverpa armigera. The sequence continues at coordinate 9,823,940 of JAWIIS010000049.1, read as the reverse complement.
TGAACCAAAAATCCAAAGTCTTAACTTCACAACACAATACACATCTGTACTTGTCCACTAAGTTTACCCGACTGGCTAGAATTGGGTTATGTTTTGCATTACGAAACCTACCTGTCTCGCAAGAGAAAGAATAATAAATGCCAATGTCAAATAAATAAGCACTAAGTTAGCACTAAGTTGGTTCTAAGTTACGCTAAGTAGCGAGTGTATGCGAAAACGACAAGGTCGGTCCTGATGGCTAGAAATTTGCAAATGTGTTGTTTTTTGGCAAAGATCATTAACTTTTAAGGAGACGATATTAGTCTGAATGTTAAGAAAAATATGCTTTTTCCGTTTGAAGGTGTGGTTGTGTTTATTTTTAGAGCTGATTTATAAATAGAAGCTGATCATCAACCTTTTTACTGTGGAAGCTTCTTGTCTTATGTAGAGAAGGATCTGTGCAAAATACTTGTAGGAAGTTGAAAACAATTTTTGCCCTACTGAAGTAAGCTATTTGACGTCTCCATACGCGTCAGTAGTAATGTTGCTTATATTTTTAGTATCGTGATACTAGCAACCAAAGGTTACTTGATGAAAACTGTCTCGATTTCGGGCCGAAATAACTGTGGGTTTAGAAGACTTTCACAAATCAGCCCGGAGCCTGGAAGTTGATGATTGATACACCCGTGCATAGGAAAGTACGTAAATGTCGATCCTGTGCCTGATCTCTCTCCGGTCGTGTCGGATTGCCGTCCCATCGCGCTATGAGAGTGAAGGAATAGTGAGTGCATCTGTGTCTGCGCAAATGCTTGCGCATTATAATATGTCCTGCGCAGTTGGCTAATCTCCTTACATGAGAACAGCCGCCGTGGCCGATAATAATCGGCTAGGAGGACATCACATCACTCATGTCCAGATGAGCAAACTAGGTCCCCAAATGTATATTTCAATCGTGAGAAATGTCAGAGCATTATGTAAATATACTGTATTATATAAATGATAAAGAGTTTTATGAATGTACAATATAAACGTAACTTAATAGACCGTAAATCAAATAATATTAAAACAATAATGATGTAGGCCTATCGTGACCAACCTTCGGCTAGTTATTTTGTTACTAAGATAGATTGAGCTGTGACATGATCTTAGAGCATTGCACCAACCGGAGGCGACATGAGCACATATCTCGAAAATAGTGTGTCCAAATTCTGTGCGAAAATAGTGATAGATAGTCACACATTTTCGATAATCGTTTTGCACGCGCCCGAAGTAAATAACATATTTAGGTATGTCGCTTATCAAAGCCAATCAAAATACCTTTATTTTTAGACTACATTAGCCCATTGATAAATCTTAAAAAAGACCACTCTGAAGATCCGCTTTTTGGAACCATGTAACTAGTGTGGGACTTTTCATAAGAACAAAGTCATATTTTATGAAGTTGAAATAAATACTTTTGACTTGACTTTTAACTGGCGCAGTCTCGTAGTTTTGTCAACGGGTATGGCACTATAATGGCGAGTCCATTTTGTTATATGCTCTAAGACCATGATCAATGGAGATTGATACATAATGATCACTTAGAATTACATCAACAGGTACATTGGTGGTATTTAATCATTTGAGACAACGTTAATCGCTGATTAACATCAAGTTCGATCACTGTGACTTTCAGTATGAAAATAATAAAATCATCATGATTTTATTATATATTTTTTTATATATATTTTGTTAAATAAGATAAACTGTGGTTAGTCACGTCCTTGTTTTTATTTTAGCTGCTGTTATCAAAAAATATCTGGTAGTATCTACTTAGAAAAATCATCATTTAATGAAAAAAAAAAACAAAAAAACTACCTTTGCATCAATCACCTATTCAATAAAAAAAAAAAAAACATTAGGTACCCGTGCAAAAAACTTCCTCAATAAATAAAATTAAAAAGAAGCTTATATTTTTTACTGTCTTTATATTCCACTGTATACCAATCCTAATCTACATTGACCCCATCCCATACACAGTCACCATACAGTGTCCAGTGACCATAAAAACCGCGGTCGTAACTGCTTCTGATCTTATCTGCTTATTTCGTGATGGTCTTTTACCCACGACGGAACGGAGCAGGTATATGCGTTTAGGCTTTAGGGTGAGAGATGTGGGTTTGTGCAAAGTAATGTTCCCACCTATCTTCTAAACTCATGATCTGATTTTGATACGGTTTTCGATAATTTCATCTTACATTTGTATGTGTCAAAAATTTTTTTGTTCCGTGGCCTGGGATATTTTGTTTTTCACTTTTAAAATTATTAAAAGAGAAGTTCGTTCTTTGTTACAAAGTTCGTTTTCATATCTATTGATCTATTACTTGCAGTTTTGTGTTAGGGTCCAAAGTCAAAAGTGCAGTTTCTTTATCATATTGTGAGTTACCACTGAAAGATTTTAATTTAAAAACAATTGCAACGTCATTCAAGAAAATTACGTATCACAGAATTGTGAATTCGGTTGTTACGTTTACACGCCCAAAACAGCTGGAATGATCGAGATAAAATTTGAAATACAAATAAATTTATTCTTGGAGACGTAGATAGACCTCTTATTATTAGAACGCACGGGTTTCTTGGACACGGAGGAAGCCACAGAGACAATCTTGTATTGTACATAATAACTCATAGAACCATAAGAGAAAAATAGCCCTTCTATCCTCTTGTATAAAGTTTTTGGAGAACAAAATAAAACGAAAAAATGGCAATAATATCGTGTCTACTAATTGGTGAGTATCTCCCATGTCCGCTGTTTAAAGTATTATCCAATTGTCCAGTTCTGTCTGTCACATAAATCTCAATGACTCTGATGGGCAATGGCCCTTTCTCATGGGCCCGTTACCATGGGAACCGAATAAACAAGATAAATACCCGACTAAACATTCTAAGAGCTATTTTATTTATTTTTATTTATTTAAAATACTTCTTGCACAAATAGTACAATGGCGGACTTAACGCCTTAGGCGTTCTCTACCAGTCTACCTTTGGGTGGCGGAGAGAAAGCGTTGGTAGGTGCAAACAAATCCGAAAAACTAGTGTGAAACATATACCTACATATATTACAATACACAAATAAATTAATAATAATATATATGTATATGTCGGCGCGGCCCACAGCGCGGCCCAATATTGCTGGCTGGTCCCTTGTTTGTGGTCGTCTTGGTGACGTGAGGTGCCAACGTCAATTGAAATAATTTTAAATGGAATCTCGAAGAGAAACCAAGTTATCCGATTTATTGTAACCAATGTGATTATTGAAGTACTGAACGATAATAGACGATGTGAACAACTACTGTGGTATTATTTCATATCCTGACAAGATGCAAGTGTATCAAAAGATTCTAACCACTTCTGGTGCTCCGACATCAGAAGTGGGATGGATGACCTTGCCCACTGATTGCTGCCTTGTTCGCATATTGGCTTTCTGATGTTGGTGCAGCGCTAAAAGACGAATACTCGTACTGCAGATGCAGTCGCTAATGAGAACACGTTATAAGATATCGATATGGTTACGGATCGCTGAACGCAAGTACTACTGATGGAGTGCAGCATTTAATGAAGTGTGTGACGACCGAAGCGGATTGATTTAGAAAAGATTGTCCATGGAATCGTCATGCAATACGGAATATCATGTTGAAAGAAATTGCGAGAAGGAAACTGACAACCGCCGTTCCTTTGTTTGTTAAAATTAAGTGATCGAATTCTGAAGGCACTGATTACAGTCCTCCAGGTGGAACCGCCTGAGTTCAATGATTTGAACTGTACGCACGCATTACGAAGTTTATTTGGTGCGAGAGCGTTCGGACCAAGTATTCGTTATGGACAGTGTTGAGAGCTTTTGAGAGCAATATTAATGGTGAAAAATGAAGTGAAGATGTTCGGCGTAGCAAGCGAGATGATATTCCTCTGGTTTACACGATTCTTATGATTGTGTGTAAAAGGAACATTATACCTGGAATGTGTCACGTCGTAGAACAGGCTAATTCTAAGGTTGGGGGAAGAAACACCGGGATGTGCCTTTGATAATGCTAGCAGAATCCTATCCTAAATTGATACCCTAATCTTAACAATTGTTGCAAGAATTTCAATGATTTGTTCCGTTGAAGGAATGCGTTTTATGGCATTGAGTGCTCGAACAGCTAAAAGAATGCATCGCACATCGATGTTTCATAAATTGCATTGTTGGGGAAACGAAATAGTGGATATTTTCATAGTCTCAACGGAAAATAACAGGACTTGGTTACCATGGTTACTGAAACAAGATTGGTTGCTATGGTGACAATATCAGAGTTGTTATCAAAATGTTGTGATAAAATTAACCGATTTATGATATCTTTTGCATGTGATGATCCCGTGAGCCTCTCCTGCTTCCTGTGGAAGAAGTCTCTGCTCGCTCTTCACTGCGGGGTCCGCGAGCGCAACGCATGACTTCTACCGCGCGGTGTCTTCCAGCGTGATCAAACACGATACGCGATGTTTGTTACATACAGAGATACTAAGAGCAACATGAATGATGAACCTGGTGAGATCAATCCAATTTTGTTTTGCGTCTTTTATAAAGTCGTACATCCGTAACGTTGATAATTGTCGACTATCTCCTTGGTTTAGTAGTGATATCTAAGGACTCGGGTTTGATCCTCGGGCTGCGTCATATTGCTTGATGGACCTAGCACCTCATTCATTGCTTTCAATGACTTCCAATTCGTACACGCTAGTTTCGCCGTAGGCAGAACATTGTATGTAGCGTTTCACCGTTCAGGTGATACTATTACCCCGTACGATAACGAAACTATTATAGCAAGACTATAGTTAGTCTCGTAGGTCTAGCTGTCATAAGCGCGGCTGCTCAGCACGAGGTCTCGGGTTCGATTCCCGAGTCGGGCCGAAATTGCTTTGTTGCCTTAGAAACTTTCACAAAGCATTCCGGAGCCTGGAAATTGCTAATTGATGCACCCGTGCATCGGAGGGCACGTAAAGTAAAGGCAAGTAAAGGTCCTTTAGTATGTTAGGTCCTGCTTGTGATCTCTCTCCGGTCGTGTCGCATTGCCGTCCCATCGGACTACGACAGTGAAAGAATAATGAGTGCACCTGTGTCAGCGCGAATGCTTGTTCACTATAGTATGTCCTGCGCAGTTGGCTAATCTCCTTACATGAGAAAAGCCGTCGTAGCTGGTAATCGGCTAAGAGGACATCTTAGCTAGTAAATAGGAATAATATCAATCACATGTTAGCTTTTTAGGTGTCTGTTTCTTACCTTATTGCGTAGCCATAGCAATTAATTTCCTACCTTGGAAAATAGCTTCAAAATAGCACGCTGTTGTTATTTATCGCTTACTTTTTGCTTATCTGACTTACTTTGACTTAGAGTCCTATGTCCCCTAGATAGGGCAGAGGGCATCCACAGTGCTCCGCCATCGTGTTCGGTCTTGAGCTTTGCGCTTTATTTCGCTCCACGTTCTGCCTATAGTCGCCGCCTCTGCAATGATCGACCGCCGCCAGGATTGTTTAGGGCGGCCACGTTTCCGCTTCCCTTGGGGATTCCAGTCTAGGGCTTGCCTCGGGATGTGATCGGGGTCCCTTCGGAGCGTGTGGCCGATCCAGTTCCACTTGCGTTGTTTGATCTGCTGGTCGATCGGTGTCTCTCCGCAGCGTTCCCACAGTTCTATGTTGGAGATTTTCTCGGGCCAGTATATACCGAGAATACGACGAAGGCAGCGATTGACGAAGACCTGGAGCTTACGCTTAAGCTTTTGCTTATCTACTTGCTCTATTTACTTACATTGAGTTGCGCAGCTTTACATTGTGCGTCAGACTTTACATTTGCTGGTAGACTGTACCTAATCTACTCGAATAACCAGTTAGTAATTTCATCGTGTTCAGATGTACCTACGATGGATACGGGTTGATTCGGAATAAACCCATGTAAAGCCTGTGTGATGGCATAAGAGTCGCCGGGAACAGACCTGAGTAAAATCTGTGGTACAGTTGGTGTCATGTCACTGTGGTTGTGATCGTGTACCCTACAAGGCCGGAATAGGCTGTTGGCACTGTCAAGGGACACACCGACGGTGAAAATCCTGAGTAGAAGGTTTGAAGTGAATTAAACGACAGCCGTAGTTGTGACGGTTCCTGTAATTAACGTGTTGAAAGTCTGACTACCAAAAAGAGCAGAAGCCACAAAGTCTGATAACTGGTCTTGCCGAAGTGTGACTGGTTGCCTAGGTAATTGTGTTGAGAAATCGCTCCCTATAAGGCACGTATGCCCAGCTACATTCGGTTAGAATGAAAGTCAATCCAAACTTATTGAGAGAAGGCTAGGACTGGGCTGGATGTAGTTAGTTAACTTAAGCTCTCATCTCTAACAATAACGGATGGTAAGTCTGAAGTCTAATGTTTGGTTACCAATGCGCATGTTTGTCTTATCACTACAGATGTTGATGGCCGAGGCTGAAGGAGAGAAGGTGATCAACTACGTACGCTAACGCCGTGTGAGCTGATGGCTCGCAGCTGCGGTTGCTGACACGCGCTGTTGCAAGCCAGGATACCGTGCGATTCTGCGGTGGTAAAGGCGAACCAACAGTGAACTGTCAATTCGACACTTTACGAGTTTTCCCTATGCTAGTTAATCAGGTGATCTGTTTTGTTGTTAATGTATTATGAACGTCGCGTTAAAATATGAAGCAGTAGTGTATTTAAAAACATTGCATTTGACGTTTATCGATTGAATTAGCAGACTATTGAGATTCAGTTGTACGTTTGTACGTTTAAACGAAGTTTTTAGTTTCGACGTGCTATTTGAACTTGATTATTTATCAGATACAGTTGAAGATAATGATACCGATAGTGAGCATTTAGTTTTAGCAGTTGAATTGTTGATAGTTACTGTATCGAATTCGCTAAGCTGTAACAAGTGAAGTCTATCCCTGATGAATTGTCTGATGAACATCAGATAGAAAGTATGTTGTAATTAGACCACTATTGGTTGTTTGATAAAATCAGATCTAAGCTTGCTTTGATCAATGAACTAAGTTATTGAGTAAAAAAAAGAAGAATTAATGGAAGTAGTCTAGTCCTACTACACTTGGTATCATTCTACGTTGTAGTCGTAGCTCATGCAGTAACAGTCTGTAAAGAGTCTCGGTACTTTCTTGGCTCTCCCACATTACTTAGATTCGTTGGGAATGTGTAAAAATGGTTACTGGTTAAGTGACCAAAATCGTGTCGCTGGTTAAGTGGCTACGATAATAAAAAAAAGAGATTTAAAAAAAAAGTATCCCCTGGGTTAAGGGAAGTCTCCGGTTAGGAGAAGCCTCCGATTAGGAGAAGCCTCCGATTAGGAGAAGCCTCCGATTAGGAGAAGCCTCCGGTTAGGAGAAGCCTCTAATTAAGAGAAGCCCCTGGTTAAGGGAAGCCTCCGGTTAGGAGAAGCCTCTGGTTAAGAGAAGCCCCTGGTTAAGGGAAGCCCCTGGTTAAGGGAAGCCTCCAGTTAGGAGAAGTCTCTGGTTAAGAGAAACCCCTGGTTAAGGGAAGCCCCTGGTTAAGGGAAGCCTCTGGTTAAGAGATGCCCCTGGTTAAGGGAAGCCTCTGGTTAAGAGAAGCCTCTGGTTAAGAGATGCCCCTGGTTAAGGGAAGCCTCTGGTTAAGAGAAGCCTCTGTTTAGAGAAGCCCCTGGTTTAAGGGAAGCCCCTGTTTAAGGGAAGCCTCTGGTAAAGAGAAGTCCCTAGTGAAAGGAACCCTGGTTAAGGGAACCTGGTTGAGGGAACCCCCTATTTATGAAATGTCCCTGGTTAAGGGAGCATCCTAGTCTTAACAAATGTTTTAATAAAGTTTCACAATAGCTGAGCTTAATGATATGGTCAGGTGTGGCCGAACGAAAAGATGTTCCTTGGTATTATTTCTGTTACAGTGCTACTTACACGAGGACGTGTAAAGCGCAGGATGGCCGTGTCGGCGCGGCCCACAGCGCGGCCCAATATTGCTGGCTGGTCCCTTGTTTGTGGTCGTCTTGGTGACGTGAGGTGCCAACGTCAATTGAAATAATTTTAAATGGAATCTCGAAGAGAAACCAAGTTCAGACTATGTGATCTTGGAAATGTATCCGATTTATTGTAACCAATGTGATTATTGAAGTACTGAACGATAATAGACGATGTGAACAACTACTGTGGTATTATTTCATATCCTGACAAGATGCAAGTGTATCAAAAGATTCTAACCACTTCTGGTGCTCCGACATATATATATAACTATATAAATATGTACACTACAAACAATACTAATAACATATTAAGAAAGTTAATTTGAAACTGACTATTTATGTTTCTGCCAATTTCCCAAGATAGTGGTGACGAACTTTGAGTTTGAAGGTGTGACGGGTATTTACCATCCTGATCTCCAGAGGTAACTCATTTTGAAAATAAAAATTAACTTTGGTTTGAAAATAAAAATAACATTTTGTCAGAACCAATCTTAGAGCAGGTGAAAAGTTTTTTTCTTGCGACTACTTTCGTTTTTGCCTATTGTTTTGTAAAATATGTGCATAAAATTATGTATTTCTCAATATAGGTAATAGTTACTTAAGAAGGAAAAGCGTCATACAAAACCTCGTATTACATTACAAATTATATTTAATAGGTGTGTTAAAGTTATTAAATAAACATCTTCACTTATATCAATTACGTTTACAAAGCCAACAATGTAAACAAAATTCGAAAAGAGACAAAAAAAGTGCGGAATACCGGCGCACGCGACAGGTGCGGCGGCCACCCGAACATACCCGACCACCGCCGAAGGTGCACGAACGCATTTGTTTTTATTTTTTTACCTTCCCGATATATCGCTCGCCGCTCATTCAGAGATCGTGACACTTGCACTCTTGCGCACTTTTTGTGTTTTTTCGAATAGTTCTGCTAATACGTTTGTTGGCAAATAGGCGGGGAATTTATAAATAAAGACGGCATCAGAGTATGCCGTCTTTATTTTAACTTCTGAAATCTGAAGAGTTTTCTTTAGTAAATGAGTATATAAATTAAGCAAGAGATAATAACTAAATATCAATTAAGAAACAATTAGTTTATATATGAATAAAATACGCTTCTGATAAATTGCTCCTCAGTTTACAGTAAATTAATATCGTACAAACATGAGTTTAACCCCGGTTAACAGTAAATTATTATATCGTTCAAACATAAACACAGTTTTCAGGAGCTGACTAACTCAATTGCCTGATTGAATCATCTGAAACTTTTTGTTTAGAAATAAATGAGGACTGTTTAAAAACTTCAGCTGAACAGGAAATTCCAGTGACGCTGTGTGTGCCTATTTAATTTTGTAAATACATATTATGTAAAACAGCTGAGTAAATTGTTCACTTACTTATATTTGAAACAGTTTATTTTTGGTCAGTTTATGTGGAATCTTAATATTTGCAGTTATATTTTGATCTCCAATTGACTGATTATTCCTCTATCATCCAGGTATACTATCCATTTAAGTATTTATTTGCATTAACTTAATAACTGGCTATATACCTCTATATTCTACTCAATGGTTTAACTGTGTTTTTAACGATTTCTTTAACAGCCCTCACAACGACGTCATAATCATAAGTCGTAAATAATACACAAATAATAACCATCATTTGTATACATTTTTGCGTGCAATTTTGCCTCAATATTAAACTATTGCAAAACCTCCCCCTGTCAGACTAACAACTCAGGAATTGGCTGGTACAGACAGACACTAGGGTTGCGTGATCGAAAACCACTTTAAGGGTGCAATTTATGTTATTGCTACCTAGACCAAACTAGAAAATGTTCTAGAATCACTATATCAAACCTGAAAATTCATATTTAACCCACCCAAAACAAAAATGTGAAAGACTGCCAAGTTCGATAATATGGGAACGCTTCGCCTATAAAAGAAGTGAGATCTGAATAGTTAGAATAGTACCAAGTTCCATACACATACCTCAGTTAAAAATAGTTACTTTTTAATGATTTTACTTGGCAAGTTTTTACACACCTTGTTATAAACCTACTAAACGCAATGAATCAAGTATTTAATTTTCTATTAAAACTTGCCAAGTAACATCATTAAAAAGTAACTATTTTTAACTGAGGTATGTGTATGGAACTTGGTACTATTCTAACTATTCAGATCTCACTTCTTTTATAGGCGAAGCGTTCCCATATTATCGAACTTGGCAGTCTTTCACATTTTTGTTTTGGGTGGGATTTCATTTATTTTTGTAAGGTTGTTTATTTTATTTTTTTCTTATGATTAAGTTAGTTAAAGAAATGTCTCATTTATACTATCTTTCAGATTTGTGAATATGCACTATGCTTTTTACAAAGAAATTAACTAGATTAACTAAATGGACTAGATTTACCAACTGACTGACATGACATGTTATCATATATTATGTTCGTGGATCAAAGTTACACATTCGTTATTTTCGAAACTGACGCACACTTGGTCGTTTTCAGATCAGATTTTTACTTTACTTTGACTTAATACAAACCTTTGTAACGAATTTCAGATCGGTACGACCATTCGAAGATATATTATATAAATATAGATAAATTTATTTCGTTTTAGTTCCTTAGGGGTATAAATTTACACCGGATATAAAACACCTTCATTATTTTGAAACCGACTCACACTTGGCCATTTTCAGATTTTTCCCTTTACCTTGACATAAAGACCTACCTCCATGCCAAATTTCAAGTCAATACGACCATTGGAAGTGGTCTAGGTTTTTGATGAGTGAGTCAGTCAGTCAGTGAGTGTATAGTAAAAATAGCGATTTTCTGACGTCAATATCTCAAGACCTACAATAGGTATATTAATGAAATTTTGTATTTTAGATAAGTGAGGGGGTCTCAACAGATACGAGAAATTTGATATGCGTAAATAAAATAGATTTTGAGTTATAGGGGGGTCGAATTTGGCCCGAAATGGTTCGTGTAATATAACCCACGGCCGGTGTGTCGCTTTTTTTGCTCGAACTTGGCGGACACACTGCCGTGTGTCTAGATGGACTTATAGTCTAAGTTAGGTACTGAAATTGAAACAAAACATTGTGTTTCTTTATAAACCTAATAAATTACAGTAGTTAGGTAATCTTTGGTGCCGTACTGTCGCTGATTAATTAAAATATAGGTATACATACTTCATACTAACATATTATTGTACACAGGAGCCTTTTAAATAAGACATAATAAAGTAACATAACCATTTGTTTTAAATTGAAATGTCAATTAAATTAAACAATGACAGGACCTTACGGATGTAACAAAGCAATTTATTTCTGCAATAGTTAATTTATTTATGACTGTAGACATAATTTAAATAAAACCGTATTGATTGACAGATGTTGTTTATTGTAAAACACGATGTAAGTTAATAAATACAGAAAATCTTAATGGCAAGGAAAAACTAATAGATTGGCCTAATTGTATGATTTTGATCTTTTATACATATTCAGTTATTTAAATATTTACAATGAATTAAAAAAAAACTACGTACTTTGTGACACTTTTTAGTTACAGCTTTTATATTCATATAAACATCATTCAGGTAAACCTAATCTTATAATATTTCCTCGTTTGATAGATAGAGGGAAAACCCACTTGATAACATAATAGTACTTATCTATATAATAAATACACTAATGATAGATTTTTATTCAATACATGACACACATCCACACATGATTTTGTTTTCAAGAGTGAAGGAATAGTAAGCACCTATGTCTGCGCAAATGCTTGTGCACTATAATATGTCCTGCGCAGTTGGCTAATCTTTTTACATTAGAACAGCCGCCGCAGCCGATAATCGGCTTGGAGGACATCATGTATCATGGGAAAATTGTTTTTTTTTTAATCTTCGAACTTGACTTGTGTGTTTGGAAACTGTCTCCCCAAATTACAAGAGCTAAGAATAAAATTTTAAGGCTGCATACGACAATCGCATAACTACAAGGACTGTTAACTGTAACTGAGCTCGTTAAACATAACGCTAATGTTCACACAACTTATTTATTATTGTACACTGAGGTGTGACATGGAGTAGGTAGTGACACAGAGAATTCAGGATCATTTAGGTAAACGTAAAGCAAGCTAAAACAAAAGAGTGTGTTAACTAAAAATGTGGATGCATTAAAAGGCAGAGGTAGATAGACCAAGGAAACGACGGAAATTCATGGCCAGAACGAGGATATTACCAAGCACGGAAGCGTAAAACTAATTGCGTTGATCCCAAGTAAGTTGCGAACAGGGCAGGAAGAACAAGAGGATTCCAGCGTTTAATTTGCACTAACTAAAAAAAGTTGTAAAATAAAGTTATAAAAATATGACAGCTGAACTAAAAACCATGTCGCCAATTTCAAAGACTTCAGAGATCAAACTGATCACGAAAGGTAAATGATTATCTTATCGAACATTGCGGAAATATTGCTGAGCCATGTAAAGTAAAACTAATCTGCGTGGACGAAGATGTGAACCAAATCAGTTAGGTATTAATATTGCATTTACCATAGCTCTCTTTACGTTATTTACTCGAGTGCCTCAGTCGTCAACCTGACATAAAACTTTGGAATTTGTCGCCGAACAAACCGCAGATTATTTTTAACCGTTCTCTGCTAAAAGTTGTCGCGGTTTGGAAAATTATTGCTAGAGGCTTTAAAGTTATTGTTAATTTAACAATATTTTGTTTGTTTCTACACTGCAAAATTTTATGAAGATAAATCGAACAAAAAACTAGAGCTAGAATTAGACTAAGCAAATTTTTCGCTTCGTTGCCAAGCTACGTTTGGGTGAACATTTTAAAGAATTAGCTAAGCTAAGACCCAGTTGTTTTAAGAAAAACTGAAGTTTATATTACTTCTGAATTCAGGCATTACCTACTTGATTCAAGTTTTAAACCAACAGTTTTTTCGTCATTCTCACGTTTTTTAATTATATTTTTTTGCTTTTTATTGAACTTGATTGACACGATACAAAGTATTGTTCAAAATCAATAACATACTGGTACAATAGTTTTTTCTACAATATTATCGTTATTATATAATAAGTGTAAAGTTTTTGCTGTATATAGATGATTCATGGGATGCTGTGAGGTGAAGGCGATCAACTTGCGTCTCTTGATATTAACGATTAAACTGATTCGCTGTTTGTTCGTCTTCATTTAGTTTTATTGTTATCTTGTAAATTATTCTTTCTAAGTCATTATATTCGAAATAAAATTGTGTACAATTTACACTTATAAAATTTCATAATTTGTTTGCAACTACATTAGTTTTCATCCTAAAAAAAAAAACATAATTTAAATTAATTTATTCGTCCCAAGACCCAAAGAAAAACTAAGACAACTAAAGCACATTTTGATATAATTAACGCATATAAAAAATATACAAAAACACAATTCTAAATATGAAAACAAAAGCAACTCGACTTAGCACAATGAGTGAGGATGCTCAGTAATTAATGGGCGCCGTTCATCAGCCGTCAGTGGGCGTCCTTGGTTCGATTCCCGGTAACGTTAATAACGTCTGTCGAGACGGTTAGGTGTTTATTAATTACCATGTTCGATAATATTCCCTTAAATGGTAACATTGCATTCTTGGGTAGAATAGTGTAATAAAATAACTTGTTTTGTGGCGCTAAAATATTATTACTGAGTTTGCAAAAAATAAGTTTTATGATATCTCTGTTTTAGAACGTCATACGAAATGTTTTTTTTTTTTTTTTATTAAATAAAACTACTTTTACTGATTTTATCCCGTGTATCCGTGATCTGCCCATGAACAAGGAATAATGGAGGTTGTAAAGGATCCGAAACGTTGGGATTAAATAATATTAATATAACCGCAAAAGTAAAAGTAGTTTTATTGTAATATCCATTTACACAACTATTGCATAATACCTGATATTAAGAGAACAATAGTCTACATGTTACATGTTTTGGGCTAAATAATTCAGCTTCACAGTTTTGTAGTCTACGACAAAGTTGCCAGCATTTTCCTGACCTATTTCCTTTCTCAATTCCATTATTTAATTTTACACTTCAGTATGTTGAAATGCCAGCTTCCCGCGAGCTGTATTATGCTCATGAAACATGGTTGTAAATGACTGCTAGAGTTTTTGAAATCTGTTCAGATTTTTTAAAGAAATTACATTAAACATCTCAGAGGCTTCTTGTTAAGATCATATTATTTTAATTGATTTGGATAGTGGTTGTTAGAGATTACAAATCTCTTAAAGATTTTTCTAATCCTGTGATCTGTAGGTTTAATCTCCTAATTCTTACCTAATCTTCCTTACAGTCCCTACCTAGGTAATATTGCCACTGAGTAGTAGAAACATTCTTTAACTGTTTCATTATATTGAAACAATATCCTACCACAGATTATTCAATACCGCCAGCCAATTACAGAAGTTAAGTTGTCCCATAACTCCAACGAAGACAAGTATATAACTATGACAAAGCTAAACTGCCTCACAGCGCGGTCACTCGACACGTCTCATTCCCAGAAGCGCCCGCGCATATATATCGCGCACTCCCGTTCCTGTCACCGAGTTCAACACTCATTGATTTATTCATTGTACTCGTTAATTGAAGAGTGCATTCCTTGTATTTTATGCACGACTATACGTACGTAAATTATTGTGAAATATGTACAGAAAAACATATGCGTAATACAAATCCAAGAATCTATTTTTATGTAGGCCTAAATCTAAAGCTAATCCTCATTTGACTCATGGTCTATTTTGCAGCCGAAAACTAGGCCAACTTTATCGTTTCTTAGTATTTTTTGTGCAGTTGTAAACAACGTTTTGAAGTGATTCATATGATTGTTTATCATACGATTATCTGAATTTAAGATTGTAAGTACAATAGCGTAAATCAAAATATAATTTTCTGCTCATATGACGTGTGATTGCGCGCACGCCGATAAAGATGCGTCAGTGATTCGACAGTTATTTTTTAATTTAAATATCAATGACATACAGACGTCAACAACAAATCACATATAACCGCGAAAGGAATAAGGAACACGATGTGGTAAATAATAAAAAAAAAAATTGATTTTGGTATACAAGCTGGTAAATGCAATTTCGTATAATATTTATTCGGATTTTCCTGATAACGTTAGAGTCTATTCTAATAAAAATAAATCCATTCGATTCCATAAAAGTGCGTTGAAGTTGAAGTCAGTGCATTCGATCCAAATGGATCGAATGCACTGACCTCAACGCAATAACATTAAAATAAATCATTCTATAAATGTTTTTAATATGTCACATTGTTCCTAGAATATTAAGTGTGTAGTTTTACATCTAAGAATTAATTCAAGTAAGCTTGAACTAAATAATTTCTACACATAACCAAAACATTAGCATAAAGGTGACTAAACTGTTGACCGCAACGGGAAATTATTTTATAGGCCGTAAAAGATTTTTAAAATTGATACAACCTTAATAGGAATTGGCCAAAATAATCTGCTTAAAATATCATAAAAAATATCATATTACATAATAGAACTGATGGATCTATGCAAAGTATGTTTTTTATCAAGATTCATAATTAAAAAGTGTGGATTTATGCAAATTGATTGCGCTTCGTATTTTTCATAATATTTAAACGGTTAAATCACTTTCGACTTAAAAAGCCAATTAACTAGAAGTCAATAATCCTTTCAAATAATTATTAGGAGCTTAGTTTGTTCGTAATTATTTATTTTTCTTAGTTTTTGCTTGAAGATCTGGTTAATATGCAAATTAGAAAACGATAGGACGAGTTTCATAATGCGTTGTAAAGTAAAATCATCTTTGTATGTTTACTATCAACTAATTTAATATTTAAATACCTTCAAAAAGTACAGACGATTAAGTTTAGTACATACCTATAAGGTAATTAAAAGGTTTGTTTTTTTGTTATGGGAAATCATCAAATTAATGACCTCCGCTGTGGGTGCAGAGTGAGGGAGTGTCAGACTCTTACTAACTAAAATCCACCATGTTCCTTCTTAAGCCCTAAGCCTAAAGCCTAGCCAGCCTAATGTACCAGGGCCGAGGTAACTCTTTCGAGCAATCCTGCAACCCCGGCAGGCTTTGGCAATGCTGGGACCCAAATTAAAAGGTATAAGTAAGTTAGAAATGCACGAGATATTAAATGGCTGCACACAAGTATTATAGTAGAAGGAACTAAGTTCAAAACACCATAAGCCGACGAGGCATGTCTATCCACAATATTAATCTCAAAACATATAAAAAAATACCTTCACTATAAACGCATTCTATGGTAAAAATACTCTTAAAATCCCTTCTTAATCCTTTGTAACGGAAACGAAGAACGTTTGGGTAGGTCAGGATTAAAATCTATTTACTTTATGAAATATTGTAGTGAATAGTTTCATGTTTTTGGGGTTTATGTATCAATATAATAAATTATTATATTTCTTTTTTCTTCGATCATAAACGTGACGTTGTGGCTTACTCAAAGTAAAATTAATTAAATATAATAGAGAATAGAGAGTAGATTATGTAGAGATTTTTTTATTTGTTTGTTTATTACTACACTATTTAGTTTATTTAGTTTTCAGGTGACACCATGGAGTACAGCTGGTTAGGCATATTTGGTATCATCTAGATTCTACGGAATGAGAATAAGAGGTTTTTATGTTTTTGACATGAGGTAATAAAGCATAGAGATAGGCAGTAATGATTTGTGATCAAAAATGTTAAATAGGATAAACGAAACCATTTTTATGTGAATAAAAACTTATTAAATCTTTCCATTCAAGTAAATACGTAAGCAAACTATTAATAATATTCCCAGACCACAATAATACAGGGTCTAAAAATACTCACAAACTGATAGTTGTCGGAACTCCTAGTGATAAATCAGTTCTAATGTGGTCATGACCAGTTTCCCTCACTCACGGGAGAAGTATTACCAAATATGTAGGCTTTTATACATGATTAGGTGATATACCTGTTTCTGAGATGAAGGTAAAATGTGGTGGCTGGTTATCTGAGTATTTGTGGGAAGATAATGATCGGAAGTAGGTTTTAAGAAATTCATCTATCTAATGTCTAATGGAAGTATTTTTGCCACAACAGTATCGCCATCATCTGCCAAACCTTTTCATAACTGTGTTGGGGTTGGTTTTGAGTTTTCTTCTTTTTCTTGACCCAATCCCAATTTTATTTAGAGAATGTGCAATATGTTTTCCGCATCCATTCCCCTCTTTCACTCATCATAATAATATTCAGACCCTTGTTCTTCAGAGCATACATCTTTTCTTCGGTATTTCTGCCTTTTAATCCATCGGCTCCCAGTCTAACCGGATTCCAATATCCAAGCTTCCTTCACTAAAATGATTGTAAGACAATTTTTCGACCAGAGAACCAGCGAGAACCAAACCCTAAAATTATTTCACTAAATACTGAAAAGCTCATAAGCAAGAATTTTTACCCTGTTACAATGAGTAATATGGTTAATAGGTAGATCAGTGACCCTGTTAACCGGCAAAGCCTACGAGTCCAAATTTAAATACTAAAAAATTAAGTACCTAGTGCCTCTTAAATATTAAAAATAACTACAGCATATGGTCAAAGAAGTCAACTGAGTCAGTAACTACCGTCCCACGCGACTCGACTGTATCAGCTTATAGGGTGGTGGCACCAATTATCGGCCATGTCAACTTTTTTTGAACTTCGACTGCTTGTAATTTTAATGTAAATAGCTTTTGCTTTCTTGCAATGCATTTTTTGGGTAGAGGGATACTGATACTTTATTATTACATTCGCAAAATTACAAATTCTCTGTTGTTTTTGATAATATAGATGTTTTTTTCCGAGCATGCCGATTTACCTTAATATCGGCATCTAACACCCTATCATCCGCCGCCTGTGACCCTTATATCGGCATACCTTTTATAAAGTGAAGTTAAGTCAATAAAATGAAACTACGAAAGTAAAAAATACTGATAACGTTTTTCTTAACTATTAGTCACTTCTTAACTATTATTTATCACAATTACTTAGTCTTTTCTTTCATCTCAGTCATAGAAATTAAAATAAATAATAAACTAAAGATCACAATGATTCAAAATTCTTAATCTTCTTGTGCAGAGACCTTAAGACAAATTAAGAAACTTCAAGAACAAATTATTACAACAAACAACAACAAAATATTCCACTTCTCATCCACCCACTATCCAATAAGCCTATGAACCAGGAGGATGGAGCGCTATTGACAATTTCTTTTGGTGGCCTACGGATGTAAGGAAAAACAACCATGGGGGGCAAATATTCTCCTGCCGCTGATATAACTAGCAAAATAGTTATTGTTTCCTTTTCACTGCCCTTTGTAATTTCATAAATGTTCTGCCTTTAAATTTACTACGGTCGTATTGCAAACGTTTGTCTTTTTTTTGATCTTTCGCGAGTTTTGATTGGGCCGGCATGATATTGGCATTCCTACCTGTTGGCAAAAATTAATATATCTAAGTAGTTTTTATTATGTACCACGTCCCTGTTTATTGTATAGTTTGAGGGTAGTAGGAAAGGAAGAAGTAAGGAGGCCGTTATTACGCATCAATTCCCTTTATATCGGCCGTAGCTAATAAAAATCGTTTTTAGGCGGCCGAAGTTAGGATCTAGTAGTCAAACTGAGCTTTTCTTTCAGTTTTAATCTTATTAATATTACTGCTAATGTATAAAATCGCTTAAAGTGTATTTTAACGTTTTCAACCTTTTCCCCAATATCGGCCATTAGGACGATATTGAGATTTATCAATAAAAGAGATCCCTAATCTCGGCCCCGCGATTATTTAGTAAAAACTAACAATTATATTTAAAAATATACTATTTAAACACGCTTTGACTATTTTTCTTCAAGAACAAATAAAACAAAATACCATAAATGTGTTTAATTCTATTTAAATACTTATCAACGCAATGCGTCGACTCAGGGATTTGACTCGGCAATGCTACCAAACGAAACACGTCCGTACCTGCGTGTGCACTGTTGCCAACTGAACGTTCAATCGTTGAGGCACCCGCACGAAAATATGTGAGGTTATGCGTATTGACATAGAGTCGATTTTTGCACAAAACAAGCATAGCTTTCAACACTATTTCTATAGTTATATTCTATTTGCTCGAAAAGGCCGATACTAGGAGACGGCCGATATAGGGTGCCACCACCCTACTTAGTTTCTAAGAACTGCCTGACTGATGCCACAAAAATGTTTATTTATAACTTAGACGTGACTTAGTGCTTAACCGCCTGAATAACAGTGAACTTGCGGGAAGTTTGTGTCTGGATTTTAAGTAATGTGATGTCATGGGAATTTGTGCTCTTCAAGCTAATATCATCATCTGCCTAGCCTTTTCCCATTTATGTTAGGGTCAGCTTCCAGTGGAACTAGATGTATCTGAGTAAAGTTCTATATGGAGCAGCAGCCTACCTGAATAAATAGTTACCTGGGCAACCCAATACCACATGGTAACACTGTCAGAATTTCCAGCTTCTCCCGTCCCATAGCCACCAAAAAGTATTATTTATTTTCTTTGTTTAGTACTTAAATGACTATCTAAGTAGGTACTACAAAATAAGAGGCCACAGAAACACCTTTTACTTAGTAGTTAAACTGTGGTTAAACCTCAAACAGTTAACTCAAATTACAATCTTCCCACACCACAGAACTGCATGTTAAAATGCATACGTCATCTTTAGGCGCCAGTATTATGCCTACCCAGCTGTTGAACCAATCATCATCTGCCTAGCCTTTTCCCTATTGTTTTGGGGTTGGCTTCCAGTCTTACCGGATGCAGATGTTGAACTAATACTGGTACCAATACTAACCCTTCATGGCTTCACTAAATGACAACTCGCGATTGGCTCAAGATTCATGATTATTTATTTTAGGTCAAGGTCAAGGTCAAAGGTAATTTTTATTATGTCCCAGTTCCCTAAAAACGTAAGGGCATTAATATAATTAATTTACGTATTGATGTGTCATAAAATATTACCGCCACTGTTTCATTCCACTTTCCTGTATTCAAAAAAATCCATTATATTGAAATTATTAATAAACATTCCTTTACTACGTAATGTCAATAAAATTAATTATTACTCGTTTTAGGTCAAGGTCACAAGTGTACCAGTTAATAACTCCAACAGTACAATAATACCTTTTATAGTCAACAGTCACAAAAGAATACCATAATTATTACTCCTACATCAAATAAGCTTAAAAGAAACTCCTTATCACTAAATAACGTTTTAACATCCTCAATTTTATTATTCATCTATTTAAAAAAAAACCATTATGGCCATTAAAGTGTCCTATGAAGTAACATACAATTTATATCGTCAACCAAAATATAAGACCCATATAAGGCTCCCAACCTCTGCCTACCAAATAAAAAAAAATCACTTATTCACAATAATCTGACATCACAATTTAGGCGCCACGCATGACGTAGCCGATAATATTCAGTAAACCACTGTTTTCCTTAACACACGCCTGCGAAGTACTCATCAATTATTATTACTCATAACACTATTATTACTCATTATTATTTATTATTACAACTTATCTCGGGTCAAGGTCAAACTGTATTTACAACTTCGCTTTTCGTGGTCGCCGTGTCGTGTAAAATGTATGCAAGTTGTTTTTTCAGTTCCGTATTTTTTTAGGGCGTTTTGACAATATTGACTCAGAATAATAAATTGGAATTCCCTTTGGAATCATTAATGGGACAAGTACCACATGTTTTAAACAGTTTTCTGGTACAATGTAGATTGTTTTTTTCATTTTTTTTTTAATATGGTCTATTATCTGTAGCCTATTTAACAAGAACAATAGTGCTTTTGTTTTAACCAAAGATAAACTAACCTTCCGTAACGCAATTCATATTAATACCACCTGTCCCATCCAAGAAGACAATTAAAAATTATTATATCAAATCAAAGTAAAATAAACACGAGTGTTCAGCGTGCGCTTAAGGTCGAGTTCCAATAGCAATGACCTGTTTTGCCTTTTATAGGAGTCGTTGCGAAACGACACCTTAACATTCCCGTCAACAGATGTTCGGTTATGAAGGTTGCTACCTACTGGCTGTGCCTTGTCTCTGAAGGTAGGCACTATAGGAAGTAATCATTATTTCTCTACAAGATTCGAAAGATTTCGATTGGATGACGAATAAGTTCTGAACAAAAAATCCAGGGGGCATACAATATAAGATGAATATAAATAAACATAACCCTTCTTGACAGTCGACTAGAAGCTTAGCAATAAAGGAAACAAAGGATAACTTTAGTAATAATCAAATGTCTATGTAGAATATAAATTAATTAAAAGCAGGATCTAACACCTATCAAAATAATGGTTCTACTTATCTCCCGTCTGCTACTGAGTTGACCACAAAATCTGACATTATGCCAAAGAAAATGGATAATCTGCATACTTGATAAAATTATGCAAAATGAAACAAAAGAATCGATATCAGGAAAGGTCAGTAAAACCAGTGCGGAATCAAAAAGGCAAATATTATTATAGGTATTTGCTACGAGACTGCTGATCAGCGAATATTTTTAAGATGAATAAGATTGCCCCAGTTACCGTAGATGTTCACAATTCAACTATCTCAATGACAATAATACCATTTTCACGCTTCGTTATGCAGAAGCCATTTATTAGGCGATAGACAATTTCTTAATAACGCTTAATATGCGCCACTCAATCATGATTACTGGAGAGGCGCCAATGTCACAGCCTAAGATATCCAAATGATAAACAAACGCAAAAGACCCAGTTAAACCAACAGACGTTGAAGTACATGAAATAATTAAACACATTAAGTACTTCTTTGCATATAAAACCACTAAGCACCCTGAAGTCATCCAATTAATTAAGTACCTAGATTTTTAAGGCACGTTAGCTGTCCTTCCGTTCCCGAATTATATACTGTTGTCTATCCTTACGAAGTTAAAGTTTTGCAGATTTGAGAAAACTGAGGATTAGCTTACTAAACCAAGGCAGACGCAATAAAGAGGAGAATATATGCGAAAGCGTTAACCGCAGGTCGCAAGTCTGTCTTTACTTTCCATATTTGACTAAAATATACTTCTCGTATTTCCATCATAAAAGCTATGGCTAAACTAAGTGCTAGATAATGTTAAAAGATGTAATATAGCCTGCCTAAAATATCTTCCATTGCATACAAAGTGGATATTCTGTACATATCTACATATAAATGTGCAGCCAGTCAGAAAGCAATAAGTCAATTAGTTTAATACTGTACGTTACTTCACTCGTTGCCAATTTGTATAAAACTAACTTGAGTTATGATGTGATCTAAAGTATAACCTTATTGTGAAGTCAAGAAGTTTTATTAAAAATCTAAACAGCTTGATCAAAAGGGTGAACTGTAATCATTTAGCATTTGTGTCCTCCTAAAACACTATTTTTGATTCAGCATTGAGCAAAAACATCAATGGCAAATCTCTATGGTATCTCTTTATGGTAACATTACTGGCCATGACTTTATCATGAGATCTTGACTGCTGCCTACGCTTTCCCATAAGTCCAACCACCTGTTTAGTCAACCTTCAAACAGTTACCAAATCAAATGCCTTCTGCAAATTAATGGGAACAGGGCCACCATCGTCATCGGGCATTTTATTGGATACCTCCCGGTGAGGTTTTAAAAGTAAATCATTTATTTATTTGAAACCTAGCACTACATCATCCCCTGAGCCTTTTTCCTCAACTATGTTGGGGTCGGCTTCCAGTCTATTCGGATCTGTGTACCACAATTTTACAAGGAGCGACTGCCCTTTCTGACCTCTAAACCCAGTTACCCAGACAACCTCATACCCCTTAGTAAGACCGGTTATCAGACTTACTGGCTCCTCCTATGCCTAACGTAACGCCTTCTATATAATCACCACTTTTTCGAAAGGTCGTGATATCTTTATCGCTTTAAGCTCATGCATTGCACCACCTCAACTGATCAGCGTGTTAACCGGCTTCAATTGTGCAATGCCAATCAATCGGAGACGTGTAATTGATTGTGAAGAGGCGACAGTCAGCCATTATGTTCCTACTGTTATTATATTGATGTATGAGCGTTTATAAATAGATCATTTCATTGTAAACGATAAAAGTATACATTTCTTGGTAAGTATCTCTTCGGAATTATTGCTTAGAGGAATTGCGTTGGAATTACTAAAGGAAGATGTATTTTGTTAGTTTCATATTTAACTAAGTAGACATAGCGCCACATATAAGAAATATATAAACAACAAAAAAAACTTTAAGTATGAGTATGGTGGTTACCGTTACAAACAAAAAAGGCCGCCTCTTAAACTCCCATTAATAAAACATATTATTTTCTAACAAAACATGACACTAATCAAAAAGTAACAAAATAACAAGAAATCATCGAATACTGTTCACCAGTTTCCATAAACATGGAATATGAAACTCATATCGCCCACATGGCAGTAAGTCATGAGCATTAGGATGACCTACATACAGACAGTTTCTATTGACACACATACATACATACAACCTCTCCACAGGGCTTGTCACTGACGGGTCAAACATTATTATTATTAGATTTCAAGAATACTTGTACGTAAGTGTGTATCGTAATTTCTGCCTCCATATGCCTAATGTCCTAATTTCACACTCTTGAAATTGATATAAATCAATTTTCCAAGCCTGAAATTAATTATCTAAAGTTACGTATTGTGACTTTTGCGTTGCAGAATGTTGTTGAGTACTACCAATTATTTCTAATGATAAGAAAACAATTGACCGCTCTTAATGGATAAATAAATCCATTTACTTTGTAATTTAAATAGATAAAGGTCTCATAATTGAGCCCTGGGGCATGACATGCCAGGATTATACTTCCAATTAAAGACAATAAAAGTTCTTAATTTTACCATATGTTTCAGAAATTGTAATATCCATAATTAAACCATTCTTGACTACACATATATGTTAAAACCCTTAGATATGTTAAAACATGATTTAAAATTGTGCTTAACACAATCAAAAGCCTTGGTGAAATCAGTGAATATGTCAAATATATCTAGACTCCTGCTTTTTTAAATATGTGAGATAGCTTTTCATTCTTAGAGGTATGTTCTTAACACTATGTATGAAAGAAAAATCAACTTACCAATAAAAAAATATCCGATAAACATTTACACTTGAACACGACACTGTCACAAGCACTCACTTAATATAATTAATTAGTAAACAATTCGTTATAGTTTGTTAATAGTCACGGCATTTTCGCAACGCCGTCGTCGGTTCAACTGGAACGCGTCACTGGGCATAAGTTTTTGTAAACCTGAAACAAAATTACAAGAAATGAATCATACGATACTTCACTGTGATATTAATAAACTTCTACATAGCATAATAAGTGTAATTAAAAATCTAAAACAAGAAATCCATTTATGAGTCAGTGTCAATGTTTATAAACATAAAATAAAGAATAACTGAGATTTTATCACAAATATTTTATAGTGATGAAGATAGCTAAATCTAGTCCTGAACCAACTCGAAATAGATTCTGATGAATAATCTTGAACTTCAATCACTCACAATATCTGAAAACATTGCACATCTTAAAAGAATCAGCATTATCCACCAATTATCTCTCAAAATTAAAATACTCTAGCAAAGACCAGAGTCTCTCCACCTCTTTTCCCGCACGCAGCTGACCTAGAGATTAGAGACGATTAGCGTTATTTGTACTGCCTACTTCGGCTAAACCTAGGCCTAATACTGTTTGGTCGATTAGCCAAGTGGGTTTAATGGTCGGTTTGACTGTATCGTTTTTATGTTTTGCTTTTAAAATGATAGAATGGCTATGATTTATCCCATGCATGCTTGAACAAATGGGGCAGGCAAAATCTTAATTTAATTTGGAAGAGTTTAACATTAGTGTTCAGAGGTGCATTCGCTAGAGAGTCAATGCAAGCTTTTTTGACAATGTATCGTTTCAATGTTCCTATAATGACTCAATTATTAAGAACCCTAAAGTACTAGTACAATATCCTATTTTAAATCCTCAATCTTTCTGCTCCTTAAAGACAGTTCATTCATTAATTTTAAATCTCTAACCAACATGTTACCAACTCAAAAGCAAATCAAACAAACAAAACTGCACACAAAGCTGCATCTATATGCAAATCCTTTGTTTTATCGAACCCACGACCCCTCGAGAGTCCATAAGGAATGACTAAGTCGATTCTTATCAAATCCTGGCTATTAATAGCTGCACTTCTGAGAGCGGTCTCAACAAAGAGTCTGCTAGTTAGTCCTTATATTTATCATCTGTGGTAATGCGTGCACAGATAGCGTATGCTTCGTTAAAATTATTCTGTGTTCGTTCACAGAATATTCATTAAAATACTGCAATTAAATCAACATAGCTTATCCAACAAAATGATAAAATTCTATGATATAACGTAAACATTATGGAGTTATGGTAACTTTAGATTAGCATAATTTTTCATACATTTTCGAAAGTTGTTCCAAAAACATGGGATTTATTTTATGGGATTACTCATCGCGTGCGATTTCGTATTTTGCAATAAAATTATGTTTTATGGCAGGCATTTATTACCTTATTAATAACTCTTAGTAATCACTTGTGTAACATAACCCTTTAGCCATTGGATTTACGCTTATGTCCTAAAAATGTTTTTTCTCATAATCACAAACAATAAATCTTCTAGCCACTTTTCATACAGGGAAGGAATAAGAGTTAATTATCACACCTGCTAAAGTTGGAATGGCGGATTCTGTTTTCAGAATTAAAGTCCAGGTATCCTCAAGACAATTTCCTTCAGTACTGTGTCCAAGATATTCTTAATAAGAACATAATTGTGACTTAGAAAGAGTAGGTCATCATCCTCCTGCCCTTATCCCAATTTTATTTTTGGTCCGCGTCGCATATTTTCTCCGTATAAAATTGTTTTAAGAAAAATATTGTACGTCTTAAGAAACATCTTGACATTATTACAGTACTCTGTGATTTGTGCTTATGTCAAAAAGGCAAATTAAATGTACATCTGATCATATATATATCTGAGATTATAAACATCTGATGATTACAATTATCGGCAGGGATATTGAGCCCTGACCTTCATCTGCGCAGAAGCGATTTATTGGTTTATTGCCTTATATGTACAGTGCGCAAAGCGATCCCCACTCTTCCGCCGAGAGCTCAATATCCGTGCCGATTACTATAATGGCCGTGCAAGTATTCTTCACGAAATCCATTCACCCAAATAAAACACGAATTTCTATGAAAACTGCGCCTAGTACCGGAAAGTACGGTGATGTGAGGCGCCCGCGCAGTCGGAGGCTGGGCGCGGCTGCCCACGCGTCACCTTGGCCAGCGAATGTCGCCAACAGGTTCCTAGCCGATGGACCGACGCGTTAAATGTGCTGCGAAATAGGTTCAATAGAATACGACCTATTTCTAAAGCGAGCTTTAATAGTGATTAGTTTGACGAAGAAGACACGAGAGTATTTGAAATTTTTTAACGTCACTAATTTTCGAAAAATAGTACTGTCATTGCACGTAATTTCGGACCACGTGATTTTCTTTAAATACTGGTATTCAGCGGTTTCGCTTTATCAGATTCAAAGCTTATTATAATTTTTCTATTGCTAGCTGATTGCGAAAAGTTAAGTTAGTAAATAGAAATGCAAAATTCCTTAAGGTACTAAAGGAATTTTACTCCTGTACCTGACATATTATGGGATCACCTATTTGTTTCCTATTCTTCTGTTCTATACAATTTTCATTTCTGTTTGTCCATCAAACCTTACTCAAAACATTTTTCATTAGATACTGCATTTCAATCTAGTAACCTGTTAACCTAATTATTCCAAGAAAAAGCTGACTCTACAAACAAGCCGACATCTCTCGCCCTCCTTCCACCAGAAACAGTCATGACAAACACACAAACTCACAAACAAACCTAAATTCATCTGTGTGACCTCTCGTTAGCTAACACCATAAATATCTTGTGTTTGCCGTACAAATTACCATAGAAATTAACGTGTTTTCTCAAAACAAATAAGGTAGAGTGTTGATATTTTTTAAGATGCAGCAACTTTTTTATTACCTCATATATTGTTGCTTTTAATTTTCAGTAATATGGGCACATTGTTATACAAATGTTTTAATGATTAATGCTTATTGAATAACTAAACTTTAGTTTATCGAGGTATGTACCTACACAAATAAGTTGGTCTGAATGTAGAATCTAAGAACCAAAGGCCCGGGCCGATTTTTCATTATTAATTTTCAATTACACTACAATATTCTCTTTACAACTCTAGGTACCTTTCCAAATGCACATTACAAATATTGTATTTTTTTTTATCGCGTATGCTTTTACATCCGGAAATCCCACCAATAATTTAATTACTGAATAAATAATCTTCACATTTAAACATCCAAAAGTTACATTCGTTCTATACATCAACTTAATTTCTCAAAACACCACACTAGGCTCACGGCATATATCAATTACCTACGAATCAATCATGTCGATCATGGGGAATTACGGGCTACGGCTCAAGGCCCCGTGGCTGAGAATTAAGTTATTATTCACGTAATTGCTTGTGTTACTGCTGTTTTGTATTATTTACTGTATTGATTGGTAGCGTTGATAGGGAACTACTGGGTAAGATATTTTTTCTAATGTATAAAAAGTCATTAGTTGCCGCCCGCGGTTTCGCTCCCCAAGGAAACTAATTCCCAGCCTAAATATTTAACACAACAGGTCACTTTTTATGTATTATATATTAATACTAAATTACGATTTATTTCACCAAAATCCGTTGAGCCCTTCAAGCTTGATTGAAGATTCAACTTTAACCCACAAACTTGCAAGTATTACCAGGGTACAATTCTTTTTACTACATACGTTTTCTGTGAAGTCTTCAAGACATCTCTCCAGTCAAGCTAACTGTGCTATAATTATATTATTTTTACATTTAGTCATTATCTATCTGACCTCATAATCAAGGCACTGAGGCCTTAATTACGTCTTGACTGAATTTCAGGCAATTTTCCTATAAACGATAAGCAGGACTAGGGCTGCCATCTCGAATTTCGCCAAACCCGGACATTTGGCGTAAATCGCCTTTTATTCCCCGAACGAGTACGATTTTTTTTAAACAAAATAATACCTAATTTGTAATCTAGGATTTACTATTAACATTTACTTAAATTCAATGAAGTGCTTGCTTACATGAAAAGTGTCCGGGTTTTTCCCGGACACTTCTTGAAACCCCGCCCGGACGGCCCCCGGAAGGCCTCCAAACGAGGACAAATCCGGGGAAACCCGGACGGATGGCAGCCCTAAGCAGGACCAACGTCCTCACAGCTTTTCAAGGCACAAACTTACAACCTTATAAACGATACACATAAAAACAAATGAATGATAACCAATTCCGATACAATAGAATACATTGGACATTCAATGCACGCCAGGTATTGTGTCTTGTATCGTCATGACAGGTACCTAGTGACGTCACTATTGTTATAAACTAGGACGACCTAGCAACTAATGATGAAGGATCTTTAGTATATAATGAGTGTCAGACAACAGCTGTTAAGGTTCTATTCTATTATATGTGCAGCAAGCAACAGCATAGGAAATTATAAATTATCTTGTAAAGACAACAAAACATATCGTTTTGAAAATAGCACCAAATTGTTATCAAACAGTAATCTGTATAGCTGGGATGATTATACATCACTGCATCATATTTCTAGCCACAATATTAGGAAGTGATGAAAGGCTTTTTCTAAAGCAGTAACAAACCAATAGCTAATAATGATCAAGAAGACGAAAATTCGAAAAATACAAGAACTATTTGCAGTTACACCAACCTTAGAAGCCTTATAGGTTTAAAGATCCGCTTAACGGCCTCTGGCATAGATTTGTAACGACTGCCATCGAGTTAGCAGCCGGAGACACAGTAAGCCAACAGAATCTGACACCATCCCGGGAATCAAACCCACTATCTCTTAAAACAACAACCTTCTTAAGAGCCAGACAAAGACAATGAAATGATATAGCTTAACCATGTAAGTAAACAAAAAGACTGAAAAGCCATTGAAAACAATGAAGCCTGAACATTAACTTCACATCAGACAATATTATTTAATACTTGTCCAGTTGAGAGTCTGAGGTCGGCTGAACCTCGGCCGATTAGTCACAGGCTGCCTCATGGCCGATCACCATATAGGATCAGAGACTACTGAACATTCAACTATAGACTTTAAGTTTAAAGCAAGAGAGTTGGGTTTGCTGTGTGCAAAGGTTCGATGGAACACTGTTTTATTAGTTGCAATATGTTTTAAAAGGGACGAATTGGTGCAGAATATTATAGTCTTATGTTCTAAGTTTCTTATTCTGAGGATGTATTTAAACATTTTATGATCTTCTTAGGGAATAAAATAATCGTTATAGCTAATAGAGTTATCGATATTCTTCATTACCTTAATCTTAACAGACAGTAAGCTAGGATGACGCATCTTAGCTGACAGACTGAGGACAATCTTGGTAAAACTGGATGCAAAATGCGGTTTAATAAATTAATACGACAAGCTCACGATGTTTGTTAAAAATATCAGCTCAGCTTTTCAAATACCTATTTACCGGTATTTTTGTTGTAAATAAAGATATCATCTTTACCACCAAACCACCGAACCAAATTGAATTAGAGCTTTTGATGATTAAAAGCAAATAAAGTAGTTTAAGCCCACAAAATATACACTGAAAGCTAAATTTTGCAAAATGATAACTTAATGATTGAGAATCACGAAGATCTCGCCCAAAGTCACCATTTCCAGACCAGCCACCACCAAAATCATCATAAAAGTCAAAACTTTAAAAATGACCAATCACAAGAACTTAATCAATTAACAAAAAAGTCCATGACAGTGTTACTTACACCTAGGTGTTTAATTACCACTATAAATTCTACACGGATATCGCAGATTAAGGAAATGGTCATTTAAGTGTTAATGAGCACATGACTGGACTGATTAATTAATCGTATGCAAGACTAGTACCTAAACTTAATGAACTTGGCAAAGAATATGTTGTGTTCACGGATGTTATCGAAGCGAGTGCAGTATGACAAACAACAACAAAAAACATAGGTACTACAGATTCAAGAAACCAAAAAAGAATCAACCGAGTTACATATTCTTAAGTGAGTTATTGAGATTGCAAGAGGTTTTCTGTGTCAATCAACACATTTTTGTTTATTTATTTCAAAGCCTCATCATCCTCCGAGACTTTTTCCCAACTATGTTGGGGTCGGCTTCCAGTCTAACCGGATGTAGCTGAGTACCAGTGCTTTACAAGGAGCGACTGCCCTATCTAGCCCCTCAACCCAGTTACCCTGGCAACCCAATACCCCTTTCGACTGGTGTCAGACTTACTGGCTTCTGACTACCCGTAACGTAATTATTTATTTCAAAAACCTCATCCTGTTTTAAGATTAAGAACAATTGTTTTCAAAACATCCTAAATACGAACCACCTGTTATGATCAATGATCAAACCTTATTTATAATCCTAGTGTTAAACACCACCAAATTCAATGCCCAGGAGAATTTCGATGGTTGTATTGTCTCCCTCTCCTTGGATATTTTCTTCAATACCAACTGAAGATATCTCATTACAATCGACAGGTACTTTAACTTCATCTTTCATTCAAACGGCACTGGCAGTTTGCCCAGCTGATGTCAAGAGATAATTGTCTATTGCAATGCTTAGGGGTCATGTTCACAAGTACTTAAAGGGAAGACTATGTTACAATGATAATGCTAACCTTGAGTAGCTTAACAAGAATACTTCTGGACCTATCAATTATATTTGTGATCAGCGCAGCATGTCTTCTTCTTTCATACTTTTCTAACTAACGTCATGTCACACGTAATATAAATTCCACCCAGATAGTCTTTGAAACAGTCCCGTCTTTCAAAATATTTTTGAGTATTTTATCTTTTGAATATAACTGTAAAATCAGTAATTTTCAACACAAACATCATAAACATTTACTCCGAACATAGCCTTTGGCTTAAAAAGTCGTGGTGGCCTAGTGGGTAAAGGAACAACCTCTCAAGTATGAGGGCGCGGGTTCGATCCCAGGTCTGGCAAGTACCAATGCAACTTTTCTAAGTTTGTATGTACTTTCTAAGTATATCTTAGACACCACTGACTGTGTTTCGGATGGCACGTTAAACTGTAGGTCCCGGCTGTCATTGAACATCCTTGGCAGTCGTTACGGGTAGTCAGAAGCCAGTAAGTCTGACACCAGTCTAACCAAGAGGTATCGGGTTGCCCGGGTAACTGGGTTGAGGAGGTCAGATAGGCAGTCGCTTCTTGTAAAGCACTGGTACTCAGCTGAATCCGGTTAGACTGGAAGCCGACCCCAACATGATTGGGAAAAGGCTCGGAGGATGATGATAGCCTTTGGCTTATCCGGTTAGCGAGCAATCTCATTAAGTTTTAATTTGAAATGTATTGTTATAGAGGAAAGTGATTCATGTGAAGTGGCGTCAGTAACTTATGCTAGATTTTCACTGTTTAGTGATCATGTCAATGGAAATAGAGGTTCTGATGTTGATAGTAAAGTGGTAGACACACTTGATGAGATTGTGGTCTTGACTGATGCAGCGAGTAATGACGAGCACGAAGTAAATCTACCTGATACTATTTTTAACACTGTGCGTGGGATGTTGGAAATTCAATAAAAAGTTCGTAAGTATGGGAGCTATGGCCCATTTTTTTATAGTGGATCAAGAAGCAATTTTATGCACCTAGAACACAAAATACATAGGTACAGAAGTCAATCTACATACAAAGCGCGTTCGAGTCACGCAGACATAGGTGTCTATGTGTGCGTGTTCACAGACGCGCTGTCTCAAAACAACTCAAAACAGTGCGAGCGCGGCTGTCGTTTTCTTGAGATACGCGCGCCACACACAAGGTAAATAAATGTGCACGCGTTGTGATACTAACTGTAATTTGACTGTAATATTTTTAATTTTAATAACAAAAGAAAAAGTAATAATGGAGCAACAAAATAAGTCGTATTAAATTGTTCAGTGGACGGTTGTTTTAATACAACTAAAACAGTGAACAGTCGTTTTTTTAGCCTGCCGTATTACCTATAGTATGTACCTGCTTATTTCCTCATATTTCGATGGTTCGTTTAAAAAACGCAGTTGGTAGGTACAGTTAGGTGGGTAGGTAAGCGGCCCGGCGGCCTCTGGCCCAATGCCGTAATAAGTTTTGCAAGTGTCGACCCAGGCGAACCTCCCAACCTACCCTCAAAGATTATTACTAGTAGGAGTTGATAATTTTTGTGATCATGGCAAGAGTGTGTTGTAAGGTAGACGAAATAAAACTCGCACATCAAGGTTTCTGTAGGCAGAAGCAAGCTTAGATCAGGGACTGTACCAACCCATTACATACAAAAATATTTTTTTTCGCAAGTAAAGAGTAGGATAAGTATATATTTATAAATAACAAAATTATAAATTGCGGTTTCTAAAAAAGTTCGGTATCTCGTTCAAACGAATTTACTTTGAAAGTGTTTATTACCTCTTGTAAGCCACATTAAATATTTTATTATTAGGTATTGGTTTACCACTACCACGTTAGTTTTATAAAAAAGTTGACAGCCCTAGCGCGACCCGCCGAGTTTAGGCATGAAAAGTGAAGTACATACATGAGATTGACTTCTGTTGTATTTTGTGCCTAGAACCTATACCTTGAAACGTCAGTTCTGGATTCAAGTGCAATAGGGTATTTTAGTCTAGATGAGAAAAAAATTAAAAGTGTATTACAATGATTGTTTAGAGGAAAAGCAATCGGGAAATGTTAGTTTCACTTCGTAAGGTACATAAATATATTTTTTTATTGCAGTTTAAAGTTTTTAGTTTTTTTTATCTGTCTTTGAACACTACGAAATGTCGCCGCCATGCTAATGACGTCATTACGGTAGTAAACAACTTTTAACCAAGTGTTTCTCATATTTATATCCACTGGTACTTGAATCCATAATTTGTCTGGTGTTTTTACACTAATGTTCTCACATTCAGAAACAACACACCAACGATACGGAGCATAATTACTCATTATTAAAATTTTCAATACATATCAAAATATGTATTACTGACAGCTGTAGTTTGTTTACTAACGTAATGACATCATGACCAAAAAACAATCATGGCGTCCGTTGTGTGCCGCGTTTTCGCGAAATACGCGCGAAATTTGAAATTATGATAAAACAATTAATTTATATTCGTACATAACGTGAGAAAAAAAAATATTTTTAATTTTTTAGAGATATATTAAGACTAAAGAATTTATTTAAGATATATTTCAAAAATGCATGTAATACCCTATTTTGTAATTTTTATGGTTTGCCCCTTATATGTATAGTTAGTCTCTTATAACGGAATGCCACTTCCAGTGTCACTTTAAAATAGAGTTCTACATGACTAACATGACAGAACCTAATCATAGCTATTGTATACTGATCTTAATACTGTATCTTAATTAAGCTACCAAAACAGCGGCATCTTTATATTATTTGATATGTTTATCACCATTTCATCGATCATAAACTTGATCACCGATTTCTAACGGTGATTAATTAAGTGAAAGAAATGGCGTGATGAACACCTTCATTATAAAACTGAATTAGTATAATCATCAATTTTAATATCTCTAATTTAACTTTATTAGGAGAAAAAGATTTATTGGTTTTCAATTTCATACCTTTCAAGTTAATGATTTTTCGTCACACGTTAAACAGATTTCACCATTCACAAGTTATATATCTTACCATTTCGAGCATCTGGATAAAATTTGCCTACAGCCTTCCTCGATACTTGGGCTATCTTACAATTAAAGATTTTTTTTTTTAATCAAAAGAGACATCTCTAAGATTCAAGTTACTATTGAAAACTCTTCAACCCTATAATATGAGTTCGCAATACAAAATCATCCAATGACCTAGCAACAAAAGAATTCGATCACAAATCAATAACATGCGGAAAGATCAAATTATAAGCGACCTGTCTGTCTGTCTGTGCCGTACCATCAATCAAACACGTCGACACTGACAGTATTGCCGAACTTACTTCCACTAGGCAAGGAGCTGACCTTAACATTTGCTTCATGTTTAATGGCTTAATATCAAGAGCAAATATTATTGGTTTAATTCAATTATTGTTGTGGTTAATTTTAAATTGAATCGTTGCTAATGATTGTTATTTTCCTAAATTGTGTCATTGGTTTTGTATGTTGTAAGTGTGGCTGCAAAACATATGGTCTTGAGTACGCTTGTCAAATCGTCAAATGCTTTGAGTTTTCAAACTAACTTATGGAAACTGAATATAGTTAACACTAAGCTACATTTTCATATACTACAAATAATAACAATTCGTTTTTTAATTTATACCTACGTATGTATTGGGTCTTGGAAAGTATTATATTCATGTAAGGTGACACATAATACGGTCGAGCTCCCGGTCTACACAGAACAATGCTTCCATTTTATTACATCAATACGTCGAAGCATCATTCAAAAACACCATTATAAATTCACATCAGGTGTCAAGCACTGCCGTCCATATTAATGACATGAGCCATCATTCAAAATTCAACCTTATGCCGAAGAAATACAGTCTGAATTCTAAATGTGGGTGCTATGTGTAACTTTCAGGGGTTTTCAGTGAAAACATGAAGTTGTTTTGTCTGAAACACACAATCAGCTGTTTGCGTCCAAAGTTCGATGTATGCGGAATTTTTATAAGTCACTTATTATTGGTTCTCGGGCTGGATTTATCATAATAAATCTTGAAGACAGGTATATTTAGAATTACCAAATATTTTTTTGA
This sequence comes from Helicoverpa zea x Helicoverpa armigera, assembly GCA_033682625.1. Taxonomy (NCBI): domain Eukaryota; kingdom Metazoa; phylum Arthropoda; class Insecta; order Lepidoptera; family Noctuidae; genus Helicoverpa; species Helicoverpa zea x Helicoverpa armigera. The sequence continues at coordinate 9,788,923 of JAWIIS010000049.1, read as the reverse complement.
ATATAATAATACTGCACTTGAGGAAATCCAAAAAAAAAAGATTGGTTCAGCCAAATTCAAAAACACAAAAAAATATGAACGCTCCTGCATTCAAAACACATGATTACAAAAACCCAAACTGCAAATGCGATATGCATTCCTTCATGCCACTTCCCCAAATTCATTCCTTCATAATTTATTTTTAAACCACCCAGACAGTTAAATTATACTTAAGTTTTCATTCCAAAAGCATTTTTATTCGAACAGCGTCCTACGATAACGGACTAGAGATTAAAATCGGTTGTTAATTGTGTGTGACAGTTGAATCGGCGCCATATTGGATCCAGGAAGCGTGTGTCACGCCGCCATGTCAAAATAGAAACAGTTATGCCGCGAAATTGGGTGAACCCGTGACGCAGACGGAATTAGGGTGATTAATTAGTCCCAATAACGTTTAATTGTTATATTTTTTAACATATTCAAATACCAATCCTCCGTTTTAGTGTTTAAAAAAAGAAAAGCGGTTAGAAACTTTTTTGTTGAACTTAACTTTTTTAGAACGCGCACATTGTTTGAATTGAAAAAAAAAAAACTTGAATGACTGGCAGTTGAAATCAAACAAAACCTTTTTTTACATAACAATGTTAAACATTATTAATCAAAGCTTGTTCTTATAGAATTTTGACAACATCATTCTTAGAATAGGCGCCATAAATCATGGGAGCTTATATCAAAATTCCTGACGCAGTCTAGACGAGTAACTACAAAAACATACCAAAAAGAATGCTACTGAAAACCATAAAAAATTGACGAACATCAAAGCCACTAAGATGTAACAACGGGCCATAAAGTGGCATAAGATGGCGCCACAATGTTACGAAAGGGAACATGAATAGGTGCAGTTATTACGAAGTTATTAAGCATAATTATGGTGAAAATTAATCTTTTGGTGAATTCGTTATCTTTGATCTATTTCCTGACGAGGAAGCGGTCGAGACTTCGCGACCGAAATGTCTGACTCTTTTTAGCTTCGGTCACCTTCCGCGCATTTTCCGGCTTTCCATGTATTCTAAATTCGTGTGGAATTTTAACTAGGCGTATGAAGGAAACAAAAAACTGTCCGTAGTTTTTGAATGGTTTAGTTTGATAAATGCTAAGACGGGTGACTTTTCAATGCACCTCATTATAATATAATTATGCGATTTATAATAATGTATCCTACAGATACATAGGTATAATCACAGTATTAATAACTTCCCTGTCTCATGAGTCATATGTGATACACACCGATTGTTTAACTATTGTCTGCTTCGTGGACAGTAAAGTGGTTAAAGTCATAAATGACTACAGATTGTACTTGAAACTCAAATATAAAAACCTAAACACAAGATTCTGCTATCTTCTTTACACCACAAATAAAATACATTGTAACAACATAAAAAATTGCGTAATGATATGAAAATTATTACAAATACAACAAAACACGGTAAACAATACTAACTACAAACCAGGCTAGACCAGTATCAGGCAATAAGTAAATAATGGATTATTAAGATGTAGAAAACTAGATAAAACACAAGATACCGAGCGTGATATTAACATATCTAAGATAACACATTATCTTGTGGGCGTAATTATGTAATTGCTACAATCTCATGTAGTTAGTTATGCACTAGGTTTTAAGTACATTTTTATTCATGAATGCAACGCGTATGATATTCGTGACGAGAAAACTGGCAATATTGTGAATGAAGAAACTTAAAACGCTCTTCAGCTAAAGCGAAGCGTTATTAGAACCCTTGACCATTGGTCGCTTAACATCTTGTCTCTTGCCAAATTGGTGTCTCATTAATGCAAATAATATTAAAAGGTAAGCAAAATAGAAGAATAAGGTACCTTAAATCAGTGAAGGACAATAATAGTTTTCGTATAAAATATGATGTAGGACGTAGGATTGTAACAACAGGTACTGATGTAAAAACGGAACCAGTAAGTTTGACCAGTACAGAAATAACACGAATTTAAATAATTTGCAACCGTTGCAGAAATAGTATCAGACTGGCTTATCCGCCACCCACAGAACTTATTAAGTTACAGACTTGCTGACTTGAGTCTTGAGTCTGAGGAGCTTGTTAAGACGACACGTTTTAATACCCAGCAATATTTCCTAACATTTCTACCTATTCCTTCATACTCAACACGACAGTTAATTAGTATTCTATGTTCCGTCAATTTCTTAAGAAGGATAACTTCTATCCATTCTACTGAAGATTCCACAGTCGTTTTCTTACACTTTATTCGCCAGAGTTGACCTTGGACTTAAGTTTCATGTTGAATACTAATCTCCCGACAAATTCTTGGAAATTCACCTCAGCTTGAACGTGATTTAAATTTATTTCCACGCTATACACTTCCTTTATAACCACTCTATCTAGACTAGATTCGAGTTAGTCTGTATGATAATCATCATTGAAATTATTTCGTGCTAGACCACTTTAGGAATTCATAATGACAGCTAAGATTGTATTATCTTGATTATCATATTTTATCACGAATATACTAACACCCACGCTTATTATTGTAATAGGTGGTGGCCGATCTATAAATTTATCATTATTTTAATATGATCCTGCCGATAGCTGGACAGTTGCGATTTATTGTTTCTTAGAAGTCTAGCCAGATTATGATAGTGCGAATTTGAATCGATTTCGTCATCGTCCAATTCATTTTATTTAAATTCCTTTGTCGATTAGGTGATTTGAATATGATATAATCGTTATGAAATGGTGATTTAAAATTTTTCCGTTATAATTTCCGCATTGTTTTAAAATGACAGAAATATTAGATTTCAAAAATTCCTAGAACAATAAAAAATACAAGAGTTGCACTAAGTTCCGCCTTTCTTATTTGCTACAGCCCAGAATCCCACTAATCCCAAAAGGGAAAAGAGTGAGTCAATAAATAAACACAATCAACGAAAATCAAACACGAACCGACATCGACTAGGTGACCCTGCGCAGTGACATCTCACAACACGGTTACTAAACTTGTTTGGTACAACACAACCATTTCCAGATGTCAATAGATCTTTCACACTCGCTCGAGAAGAGTAGCTTTTTAATTTAGTCGCCTTGTCTAACCATCCGATGCTCCCGATACTCCGAAGGGCCCATGAATAATTCATTAACAGAAGGTTTTTTACACAAATCGGATATAGTTTTAGGGTTAACAGGCCTCTAAATGTGTTACCAGATACATTATTGTTATGTAAAAGAAAGTTGACATCTTTTAGTTTTACTTTCTTACTTGTTTTGATATAAATCCATTACTGGTATTTAGAGAGTTTTATATATTTGTGTTTTAATGGTGTGTTATAAAAATAAAATTATCTAGCTATTACGAGCACGTGTCAAGTCAATTTTCGAGAAATGTAATTTAGTTTTTATGAGCACTGTTTAGAAGCTGCTAAGAATCGTTCATATACGAAGATAAATTATATTTTTTAATGATGATTGATCTACTAATCAGTTCATCTGGACTAATATAATCGTTTCGATCAGCAGTAGATCGTGATTTTGATGAATCTATTGAAAATATAAGTTGGAATTAAACACCTGATCAAACTGCTATGAATAATATTTGTTAACCATCGTTAATAATAGAGCTGCATGTGAAATAAACCAACATCTACTAATATTATAAACGCGAAAGTTTGTATGTATGGATGTATGGATGTAGGATGTATGGATGTTTGTTACTCTTTCACGCAAAAACTACTGAATGGATTTTAATGAAACTTTACAATAATATAGCTTATACATCAGAATAACACATAGGCTACAATTTGTAAACATATTGTTCGAAATACTAAACCTGCGCAGACGAAGTCGCGGGCACCAGCTAGTTACTTAATATAATAATATTATACAATAATATAATAAGAATAAGATCAAAAATAATATAAAAAAAAACCTGATAATTTCCCCGCACATAAAAACTTGCCCTAATCACCAACACTGGATTTGCGAAACCTGAGCATGACGTTAATAACACGGGACCCGAAAATAACAAAACCAGTTCAAGACCCAAAAGGGCTAAAAAATATGAAGTCTGCATTAAAGAAAAGGGTGTGGGAGGTCTAACAAAGGAAACTGCAGACTCTAATTATAAGGATGAAATAAGGTTAGGGCCAGGAGAAGGGCTTTTGGCAAAGTTAGGGTGCACAAAAATAGGTTCGAACAATGTATGTTATGTATTAAAATCTGAGTTGTTACCCTGGATACTCAAAGTTCCCTGTCAGGAAGTGCTCTCAAGCATGAATCGTATCTGGAGTCTAGGTATGGAGACTAATTTGTATGATCGGTTGGATCTAATTTTGGATGTATGTAAGTGAAAGACTGTAAGTAAACTGCCTGAACTCTCTATCAAGATATGGAAAAATTCTAAAGGTGTTCTTTATTTTGATGTAAACATAATTAGAGACATTAGTGGAAAGATTGATGCAGTGATTAATGATGATGATGATCTTAGCAACGTCACGGTAAATCATATTTGGTGTAAAGGCAAGATAACCGTAATTTTAAATGTAATTTCTTGAATATACGTCGTTGAGGTAATTTTGTCAATCAAATATTCCAAATATGAATTAATTAACAATTTAAAGATCTCGACTTAAAATCTAATCAATACTCATAATTAATCCTTTCAGATTTACCATAATCCTCAATTTATTATTGAAAACCAATTAAGTGTCTTTACTTCAAAATACGTTTTTTTGTCCTTCCGTACGAAAAATTAATTAACACTTTAAAATTTTCAATTTAACACTGTTATCAGTTTGCGTGTGTAATAAATTAGCTTCGTTGTCTTTTCAGGTAGTAAGTATAATATGTAGTATAGCACCAATGTCCTTAGTTACGAAAATAAATTCAAAAAACAGGCAGCGATGGTTTTCAGTGTCGCTTTTTAATCTGTCATTGGCTTATCTTGGTGATTTATTACGTTTAACGTCGTCTATTGCGTTTTTGTTATTATTATTTTCTTTGATCATTATGGTGTTTGCCCTTATTGTGCTGGTGGCCTCAAAGCCTGCCCTTGACCACAATCCCACGTCTTTCGTCTCATGCTTGCAGAATGTTGCTAAGACAATAAAAGCCTGGTTATGGAATAATCTGAGATGTTTAAAGTCTGTAATTTTACCTCATTTTCGTTAAGCTTCACTATTCATAGTAGGGTACTTGCTGAGGATGTAATTCTTACTGTTTCATCAAAATCTAAAGAGGTACTCTGAGTTTTCCATATTCCATTTCCTAGTCGCAATCTACTTGATTTCAATGATGGCAAACTATGAACAACCTTGCTATAATTAATGTGTATCTACTAAGACGCTATGCTAATTAATTAATAAAAATAAATTAATGATCAACTTCTGTTTATGGTAAATGACAAAGGTCTTTACTATACGGTCATAATATATGGAGTTTATTAGTTCCTTGATCCCAGTCAAATAGTAATTAATTTAACTTTACAGTGAGTGGTTTTGAGGACAAAAACTACGGAAGCGAATGACGCTTCTTTGACTTCAGTTTAAAGTCGTAATAAATGTGATGTTTCAGAAGAAAAACTTGGTGAAGATAAAAAAGCTGAGATTTCAGAAAAGCCTGAAATAAATCAATTAACAAAATCAGGCGTACGATTGATTTAGATGATTGAATTGATAAGAAAGTTTGTATTATCGGTTGATAAACAGCAGTTGACGATAAATTTAAGTTCGAATCAAGCACGGATCTTACGATAGCTCACGAAAAGCATCGTGATTCCCGCGTTATTGGGACCGTTAGTATGTAATTGAATTGTCCTCTCTAGGAATACTTATTCTGAAGAATATATTACTATGCAAAATTCCTCAAAATATTTAGCAAAAGTAGGCCGTCAAGGTAAACATTAACTTGCCGAAAGCCTAATGTATGCACGCCTTGAAGCCGTATTAACGCCAACAACAGATTCGCGACGGTGACCGTTAAATTCAAAAACACAACACAAAAACAGTTTCCGGAACAACGGTTACATAATAATGACAACAAAATAAAACTGACATACTTAAATCAGTTGACTGTTGTCGTATTCCATTCAGTATCGTAAATCGTGGCACATCACACGCGAGGGTCGGACGTGACGCGTGCTCTCGGCTCGAGCGTCGGCAACGCACTGTTCGTCGCCGCGTCCCGCGTCCTTCGACCATACACTTTCACTACAAAATGATAATACTAAAACACTACCAACTTCAAGTGACCCTAACACTTTGTCACTAACTCCTGTAGCCTAGGATATTAAAACTGGCAGGGTATTCCATGGCGCTGGTCCTTTTGTCGAGGGTGCGGTTATGTGAAGTTTGTTTGCAATTGTTTTGTTTAGTTTTCCTCGGGCAGCGAAGATTTTATCTGAAATTTATGGCCGCCTTGAACTAATTGTTTATTTACTTCGCTTATGCTAATCTAGCACCTTGATGGGGACACCTTCAAGAAAATGTATGGTTACGGAAATTTTATTGTTTTCTTTTTTAACTTTTAAAAGCTTTGGGCGTTTGGGCTTTAAAAGGAAATAGGTATTATGTACCCATGCAGATGTGCCCCATTATAGAATTAGTTGAATTGAAATAAAATATAGCAAATGGTTTTCATAGTAAGCTTTTGATCTCATTCCCGGAGCTTTCGTACTAAAACTGCCAATTTTCAGCCACTTAACTAAAATGGCAATTCCAAACATTATTGACTTGTTTCTAAGAGACTTTTAAGGATGTACTTAAAAAAAAATTATTTAGTCGTAATATTTCCTGTAGACGCGGATCCAGACTATGATTACCTACGCACTCGGTACAACAGGACCAATTGAAGAATGCAACAACTGATTACAATAATGCATCACAAATTGTGTTAATAATATCGTAGTACATAGTCGCAAAATATTTATTCTATAGTATAACCTTGCAGCTGGCATTGCACACAATTTACTTAACTGTGCACGTGACTGCTGCAGAAGACTTCTGTTTTCATGTTGCAAATATTAAAATAGTCCACAAAAATATTACACGAATTTTTGATGGTTTATGAATCAAAACCTAAAACTTTGGATACAAATGACTTGGGAACAGGGCAGGAAGAAGAAAGGACTTTGAATATCACATATTTTTAAACTAGTTAAGCTAACAATCGCACTTTAAAGATTATAACAAAACATCAAAAAGAAACATAAATTGAGGAACAGAAAGTCAAAAACTTTTAGAAAATGACTCCAACAGCGCAAAATATAAGCTTGTCATAGCAAAGTCGAAATAATTAACACTTTAACTTTGACACACAAGATATAAATCAGAACAATCATAATTACAATAATGAAATGAGCCATTAATTGTTCTGATGTTTGACTCGCCAATGGCAAAATCATAAACGTTTAATTAGAAATTATTCTGACTCTTATTGACCCTATATTGCAATGACAAAATTTCATTCGAAATACCTAGATATGCAGAAGAATTGATCACATCATGTTAAAAAACAGAACGAACCTTACTAATACGAACTACATTTTTTTCAAAACGCGAAAAATAGTGAAAATGTACCTACTCTCAACTCTCATCCACTCCCCTTTCATTCTTGTCATCTTTTAAGCAATCAATCCATATTTTTCTTGGTCGACTTTTGTATTCATCCTTCGACATACATACTTAACACACTCTTTGTAGCGTACGTTTCAAAACTTCTCATCATGCCCATTACATAAAATTGAAGAAAATATTTCACCAGGACTCGAGCGCATCCGAGGGAAACATCTAGTACAATCCACAAGGAGCAGTTACTTAAGTATTGAAGCTGATCATTGCAGAACAGATGTAATAAGCTCCTATATTTAGCTCTCGAACGTTATTTGATAACAAAGCCATCTGCTATTAATACGAAACATGATTAATATAAGAGAATGCATCGGATTCACGGCTAAATATAAACCTCTCTACCGATTCATAGTGTATGAGTCGCCATTAAGACGGTACGCAAGTTATAAGTTACCTACCTCAATTATTGTGTTTATTTTGTTCGCATTTCATATTAATAAAACATTATAAGATTGATTCCTAGATTAGATAACCAAAGTAGATAAAAACACAGGAAATTCGTAAATTAAATACATAATTAATTGGTGTTGTGTTTGTTGAAAAGATCAGGAGAAACTCAAAGAAGTCTTTCTGGACATTACAATCTCGAAGATACAGTGTACAAAAATTTTGTAAAAGTACTCTCTATCTATACAATTCCAATATCAAAAGACATAAGGACCCATTATTTCACAGTTAAATATTCTTATTATAATCAATAATAATTTCAACCCGGAAGACTATTATAAAATATCAGGCGCGGACAAAAAATATTAAGTTCAAGGTGTATATTTTGCTTGAGTCGAGAAAATTCTTGCTTTTCCCAAAAACGGTATAATGTCATGAACATAACAGAGGCGAAGCTCTTTAGATCTCACGACTACAAACGTCTGTAACAAGTCGTGAAACAATCAAAAATAGTTTTTGAAATGTTGGATGACTAAAAACTTTTATCTATAGCTACTAATATAATAAGAAAGAGGGCATTTTTGTTGGTTTCTTTGTATCCTAATGCGTCCGAAATAACTGATAAATTCTTTCACTCATGGAAAGTTTCAGGCTAAGCTACGGGTAGTGATTCCCACGGGATGCGGTTGAATCGAAAAAAACGGTAATATGACTTGTGAATGAAAAAGGAAGAAATAAAATTTGTGATCACAATTAAGGAACATAATTGAAATGATGTAAACATAATGTACCAAACATATAAAAGTTGAGTGAATACTTTTTAAACGGTTTTATTTAGCTCACCCCGTTTGTTTTATTATTTATTCATTCTTGGGTCAAATTTAGTAATTCAAATTTCACCCTCTTCCTGTCAACCGATTAATCTGAAATTTTGTATACACCTTTAATTCCGATGACAATACAATATAGTAATATCAATAACATTGTAAATCCAATATGGCCGCCGATACAAAATGGCGGATAACGTAGATTTTATCAATCCCATCAATATGGGTATCAAATGAAAGGGCTCAACAAGCAGAATACAATATACTATAAAAAATTGAAATCCAAGATGGCGGCCGCTACAAAATGGCAGATAACTTAGGTTTTATCAATCCCATCAATATGGGTATCAAATGAAAGGGCTCAACAAGCAGAATACAATATACTATAAAAAATGAAATCCAAGATGGCGGCCGCTACAAAATGGCGGATAACGTAGGTTTTATCAATCCCATCAATATGGGTATCAAATGAAAGTTCTCAACCAGTAGAATACAATGTACTATATAAAATTAAAATCCAAGATGGCGGCCTCTACAAAATGGCGGATAACTTAGGTTTTATCAATCCCATCAATATGGGTATCAAATGAAAGTTCTCAACCAGTAGAATACAATGTACTATATAAAATTAAAATCCAAGATGGTGGCCTCTACAAAATGGCGGATAACTTAGGTTTTGTAAATCCCATCAACATGGGTATCAAATGAAAGGTCTCAACAAGTAGAATACAATGTAATTTGCAAAATTGAAATCTAAGATGGCGGATAACGCAGGTTTTATCAATCCCATCAATATGGGTATCAAATGAAAGGGCTCAACAAGCAAAATACAATATACTATAAAAAATTGAAATCCAAGATGGCGGCCGCTACAAAATGGCTTATAACGTAGGTTTTATCAATCCCATCAATATGGGTATCAAATGAAAGTTCTCAACCAGTAGAATACAATTTACTATGCAAAATTGAAATCTAAGATGGCCGCCGCTACCAAATGGCTGATAACAATTTTTTATCAATCCCACCAATATGGGTATCAAATGAAACGTGGGGCCCCTGTGAAATCCTACCTATGGCAAAGCATATCATTATACTTTGGTAGATCATGAGCTCGGCGTTCGCTGGTGAAGCCGCTACGGCTGATTATTGATTGTCAAAATCTCCAGTTACGATTATAGTAAGTCGATGCAATCCACACCTATTATACCTCTAGAAGAAAGTACTACAGCAATAGTTAATGGGCCCCACGTTTTTATTTTAGTTTAATATGACCGGGACCACCTACGTAGGTTGACAGGTAAGTAACTATTTTTTTATTTTCTAGTTTTCAGTACACATAAGATAAAACCGTTTAACTTAAAAGTTTTTTTACCGATTTTTTTAAAGATCAAAAAGTTTAGATAGGATACAAACTGAGAACCCATTGAAATGTCACGTGCGGACACTACGGCAATATTCAACAAAAACTTAATAAAGGCTACTGACGATGATGATCACATTCTAATCAAGAATGACCCACACAATACAACAGATAACAAGCTAAGTAAAACCAACGATGTTAACACAAGATCCATTCATAATACGCACTGGCACTCAACAGAATTTGCATTGCACATCATTAGAGATTCAAATGTTGACAGCTTGTTTATTTATGGTCTGAGGCCCAGTCATGCTAGTTACTTACCTGATCTGTGATTGGATTTGCACCCGTGTGCTAATGGTGATGTTGGGTTCATTCATTCTTTGTGTTATAAGACTAGCTTATTTTCTGTAATTACATGTTTATCAACATTTTGCTGTGTTGGTACCAATTTCTTTGAAACTATGATGTTGAAGACGACTTCGAAGGCACTTTATGAGTTACAAAAATTATTTCTGCTTCCCGTGCTACTATGATATTATGATAGTAACTTTATTTTACATGAAACAGTACGGCAATAGCTGTGTGCCCTTAGGCCCTATAGTTCTAGATAATGTCGTTATATATTGTGTTTATTATATCCACAACCAGTTAACTTCGATTTTAAATAACCTTAACACTAAAGAGTTTCTAGCTACTCTACAGTACTTATCTATATCCAGACCTTGACAATCACCACCTACATTGTAATCCAGGTCACACGCAATGTGGTAATCAATCAAGATTTCCCTACCTCATTCTACTCCTTTATTACCATGCCTAACATAATCCTACCATTTCAGTACACACATTACACAAATAGCTGACACAACAATTAAGAATCCACTTTCCGACCTAAATACGCAATAATATAGGCATTAGACTAGTTTAATCGCGCGACCTTGCCCGTATCCGTTAATTGCGCATTCATTAATGTCTTCCGTGTGCTGCCGCGTTCCGAGTCTAATCGTATGCTGATGAGCTGGATAAACTACTGATTATCTCGTAGTTACTGTCAATAGTTTAGCTGACTTCTGTTTGTAAGTAGGTAACTCTCTCTCTTCACCTGTTTCTTTTCCTTTGCTTTTACAACTAATTAAGTATGTCATTTATGTTAAGACTATATTATTAGCCTTTCTTGTACATAGTCCTAAACTTGCAGAATTTAGCTTTTTTGTCTGCAACGTTGTATTTCTAAATGAAAAATGTAATTTTAACATGACCTATCTTTAAATTAAAGCATATCTGTTAGAGCCTGGGAAGTACGTACCTACTGGAATAGATTTTAATTTCAGTTTTTGTTTCATTCATTAAATCATAACAAAGTCTAGTTGCTAAGATTATGATCAATATTGTCTAAAAATCTGCACGAGGAAAACGCAAAAAACCTTAATCAAACTGTTTGTCAGAAATCACTAGTATATACACAATTGTCGAGCCAATAAAACTGAATAGGCTCTAAAGCTCTAACACAAATCCAAAATTTAAACAATAGAAAAATAATTATCATTTGTCACGCGACGCCATTTAAGTAAAACAATCAAATCATAAAATAATCGCGTCGTATCATATAAATGGTCGTACGACATGCAATAAGGTGAACGATCGGAGTGTAAAAATAAAGTTAAGGCCGACATTACATTAATTGCTAAGTATTGGCTTTTATTGTCAACTGTTGCACTGTAATTGTTGAACTGAGGTCGGGAAGAAGGGTATGTTAAGTAGAAATTATGGTAAAAATCCTTCTTCATAAAGTTTGGGTTTTATTGGTCAAGATCAAGCTCCATAATTTTGACATTTTGTCTGCAGCTTGATTTAAATCAACAGTTCAAAATCAAAGATAAGAAGAAAGGTTTAGTAGGAAGACAGGAAGTTATAAGACAAAATGGTTCAATAATTTACTAAATATCTAATTTTAGTAAAAATATAGAAAATTATTACAACTTATGGACTAACTTATGTAAAAAAAATACAAACTATCTCACAAACGTAAAATTGAAATAATCAACCAAAATAACTTACAATTTGTTTTGTTACTGTATTTATCTAAGTACATCAAAACATCTACTGGTTCTAAGGCGACTGAAAGCAGCTCCGAAGTTCATGTGTAGATACTCTGTCCAGGTCTAACTTTAACAATTTCTGGGTGATTAGGGTCCCCATTCCCTCTTACAATATAAACTACATTTTCATTGTTATTCGTTGTTAGTCTTTCTTCTCTTACAGTTGTAGCTTTTGGTCTTTTAACATAAAAACCGTGTTTATGATCGAACACATACTCGTCAGAATTAAGAGTAGTTGTTTGATAGTTGGTATTTACTTGATAGTAATTTTGTTCAGGAAAGAATATTTGCTTTTGTTTCCTAGGATAATCACTGGGTCTGTAATTTTCTAGTCTATTTTCAGTTTTATCATCAGGGAATTTCAAAGTTTTACTTGCTCTTGGTGGCCTTGCTGGTTCATTTATTCTATTGTATTCTACATATTTCGGCTTTTTCGTCTGTACTTGATCTGGGAAGGACCACTTAGAGCCTTTATCTTCGAAAAAATCGTCATCATTGTCATCTAAAACATTTATTCCTGGTTTGTTTTGTATACGTTCTTCAATCTCACTTTCAGAAGTATTGCTGTTTCTATAAGAATTTCGGGTGTAACCCTGATTATAGGGATTGCCGTTTTGGGGTAGTAAGCCATAGCTGAACTGATTTAGAAGTCCATAGTTTTGCTGTGTCTGTTGTTGGAAACCATACTGTCCAGAAAGATAATTGTAAAATTGCTCCAAATTTTGTTGTTTTTGCGGAACTTCTGGTTGCCCAAAGAATCTGAAGAAGCCTCCATTATGGTTGTTTAGGTAGTTGATTAGTTTTTCGGGGTCATTTGGACATTGTGGGTAAGCACGGCCACATTCAGTGGGATTTCCTTTAGCCGTTAAACCCATGATTGCGGCGCGACTGAATATAAACAGCGGTGACGAGCTCACTCCGTTATAAGCCTGAAGTAACCTGAAAAAAAAAAAACATTATGTAGTTGAAAGTTTATGTATTTTTTCATATCATGTAACATGAAAGATTTTAATTTTTGGCATAATTATTATCATTATCATAACGTCATTCGTAACGTCACGTCACGTATTTTTGAAAGGAATATGTACACCCCATCTATTTCTTACAATGTTGCAACTTTCTAGCAACCACACACTTAAATTCCAGCTATTTATTTTACTCAGTGGTTTGTCAACCACAAACATCAATTGGAAATTGTGGTAGCTTATCGCTATGACAGACCCTTTAGAATACTTGGTTTTGCCTAAACGTTTTTAAGATTCTCAAAAAATCTCAAGAATGGAGTATCTAATACCAAACTTCTCAGGCTATATCTGTCAGTTCCTACATTGAATGTGACTTCAAAACTTACGACAACAAAGGCTGCAGACTAGCAGAAGCTTTCAGCAGCATGGGTGATGAAGCCGTACTGCTGCCACCAGCCACTTCACACAGGATCTTCGGCACGCATTGCTGGTCATCATACAGGGCTATTGACGTTAATGCTTCGGCCACTGCTGAAACTGCTCTCTCAGGCAAGGACTTTGGCCGACGAGATGGCCCTGAAATTAAAAACAAAAATAATCTTAAAAATTGGAATATCAAACTTGATGATTCAAGAGAATCTATTAATTACATAATGAACTTTTTGACTCCTTAAAATCTAAGCTATTAAAATAAGTCGTAGGCGTAACAATGCCTAACCAATTATTGCTTCTAGCTACCTATCTGTAAGTTATAATTGCGTGTCAAGATCATTGACCTTGCACTCTTAAACCTAACAAAGATCAGTCTTTAATTAACGATCACCATCCTTTATTGGAGTTTCTTTATCATGATCTTTACTATCATTAAACGACATCTTTGGTGCTACATTGGTCAGAGTTAGTCATTCTGCGTTGAATCGGTCGTTACCTCTCACCTATGCATTGTTCCTATCGGGTTGGCTGCTGACCGCGACCGAAAGGCGTGAGCAAATGGACGCATTGTTGTTGTGCGAAAGGCTTACAGTGATCCTATCGGAATTTCTAGAGCTAGATTAGCCTGTTTAGTTGTATGTGTATGGCATGTGTTGTAAGAATTATTGTTCATATGCCTTGGTTTGAACACTCGCATTCAGTTTTAGGTTACTTCAAACTTGTAGATGCGGATTTCAAAGGGACGATATAAGCTCAAACTAAATAACAGAGGCTTCTATAGATGCGAAAATAGCCTTGTGCTGTAGAAAAAATAAATGGGATTATGTAGTTTTTGACATTCAGCTTCATTAAGATTGATTGATCTAGATAAGTTTTATAAAAAAAAAAAACATTTATTTTGTAACGCAGGCTAGACAATATTATGTTTCTTTTATAAGAAGTTGGAACTAAAAAATAATAACATAAATAAGAAAATACGTACTGTTCAGTCCACTTGGATATCCTGGATAAGCATATGGATTCCCTGGAGGTCTGTACTGCACTTGAGCTTGCAGGGGATATTGTGCATTGATATTCACGGGATAAGGTTGAGAATACCCTGGCACTGGATAACCCTGTTGATACGGATACTGTGGGACAGGATTGGCTGAACCTGGGTGTCCATTTTGTGAAACTGGATTTTGGGACCCAGTAAACTGTTGGTTTGGGAATCTTACATTAGGTTGTCCGTTTGGAACGCCCAATCCAGGATTTGGATAGTTTCCTGATGGCTTATAAATTCCATATCCTGTTTTCACTGGTGGGTATAATGAACCCGGGTAGGGTGCATAACCCGGATAGGCAGAATTCGGAAATGCCGTTCCCGCTAAAGAAGCGGGGTAACCCGGATAACCATAGCCGGGGAGAGTATAACCATGGGATGGGTAGGTTGGGTATCCGGCATTTGGAATTCCAGAACTTGGATGATTTGGCCTTTGATATCCAGGGTACTTTAAATTATCATTTTGTGTTGAAGGACCTTGGAAACGAGGCTTTCTTCTTGGTCTTCTTATATTTTGTTTGGTAGGTTCTTTATTCCTATTACTATCAGCAAAAACAAGCCGCTCAGTAGCAGGATTTTTGTCGGGATCAGGATTTCTAGTATTAGGAATGAAATCATAGTCTTGATTTTCGAATTTGATCGGTTTTCCAGAACTTTGTAAGTCCCTTTCGTCATCATCGACATAGTTCAGATCACTTTCATCATCTTTAGCATCATCTTCAAATACGACATGCGCAGGACTACTTTCTTGTTCATCAAAATTTTCTTCGAATTTTATCTTAGCTCTTCCCTCAACAGTTTTGGCAATTAGACCATCTTCGTCAATATTTTGTTCATATTTCACTGCATCCGTAAGATATTCTTCGTCAATTGTATTTATATCGATATTATCATTTTCTTTATGTTCATCTTTAAATTTTATTCGTTTAGAAGATTGATCTTCAAATCTAACATGGCCATAATGGCCGTAATCTTGAGGAGTATCTAGTTGATCATCAATCTGACCATCATTTATCAAACGACGACTAATTGATAGCTCACTGAAATAAATATAGAGTCGTTTCAAAAATATGAAAATCACGCAAAACAAAAATAAACGATTTCCCCTTGTCCCAAGGGAATTAGCAACGAGCTTGTCATTAAAACCAATCAGGAAGTCTTTAGTATTAATTGACTTAAAAATTTCCTTGACTATGGAATGAGTAGGTATGATATAGAATACGTGCTAACTTGAATTATCCTTCTTATTCAGTAAAAGTACCTACTGAAATCTTAAAAATACCATAATCAAAATAAAAATATTTGAACTTACGTGCTTGGTCCAGGGTCATGAGTGCTAATCGAATTGTTTTGTCTGGTCTTTCCGTCTGCATATAATTGGTTTGCCAGTAAAATGACAATAATTGCACTTGGTATGCATATTTTCATTGTACGTATCTGAAAATGTACATGTCATGATTTAATTGCAAGCAATACGTTATCTGATATACACTATTAAAATAACAATTGTTGTTATTTGGGAATTCAAAGAGATTAAACAATTTAGGTGCCTAGTTATTCACTAGAAATAAAAAAATACTGAGATGCAAGGTACAAAATCATTTACAGTAAACAATCTTATATAAGGATCCGCAAAACATAAAATAGATATGAGCATGATGGAAACTGGTTGCTATAAAACATGATCAGGCGCTTATCAGTAAACCGCACCATTGCATATTCGTGCTTCGTCCTATTTAAAAAAAATTCACGTAACATTTCAAACTATGCCCCACTAATTAAATGGATTCGGGGCCTTGGACTAGAAACTATTTGTTTACGTGTTTATAGGACCAAGAACAGAATATCAAAATATTTTCACAAAGGTAAATCTACTACTATGCTTTCAAGATAAATCTACTACATTAGTATTCGTAGTACTTATTGTAAAATTCACTGTATATCACATTTTCAAAAAAAAATATTTCCCTAATCTTTTTTCAAAATTAAAAAAAAATAGGTACTTACTTTTAAAATCCTCGAAGCACTCACAAACACACAACTCCTCAAAGTTACTCCGAGCAAATGCGAGAGAAAATGTAAAATGTCACTTTTCGGATATTCAACGAAAGCTGCTCCTACGCATGTCCACTAAAGGATTGTGACGTCATGGTCTAATATGGCGCGGATCCTGGTTCAAAATGGTCGTAGTTGAATAATATGTTACGATATGTTATGGCTATATTCTATTTAGAGATAAAAGCGGTGTTAAACTTTCTCTTTCAAGAAACAATGATAGGTATATCTACTTAACCCGTATTTTATTGAATTCGTTTGGTCCCGAGCCCACTTCTGGTTACAGATATTGTCAAGCTTTGCTTATCCAAAGCTGACTAATATTGATTTCATAATAGTTAAAAAATATAAACAAAGCTCTTCAGCATAAACGTCAGGCGTCAAATCGTTTTACTATTTATCATTATAAAGCCCTTAATATCTAGTAGAAAAAGGATAAACCGCACAAGGGTTGTAAAGCTTTTCAGCAGTCACTGGTACAGCTCAGCCAACTAGCTGAACCAAATGACCAGAACCAATTTCTTTAGAACTCAAAAGAAATTGGTTCAGCTTAAACTCAAACTTAAACTGACCACTGGTCCCAGGATCAACCACGCATTTCGCAACCCAAACACGACTTCAGAAATTGGAACAAAGCTTCACATTGACCTTGAATATCGATAGACAGTTTCATCACAAACTCGCTGGTCCGGTATCGATAATAATCGGCTAACGAGAATCGTTGGGCAACACTATTGACGAGATGACAGGCGCGTGGACGCACCACTTTAGAAATATGACAAGTAGCTGTAAAGACTAGAAAATATTTTGTGTAGATCTGAATCTGAAGTTGTTACCTAATGACTAAATTATCAACGCATGAAGATAAGCTGACCCTTGCTATATCTTTTAAATATTATTCAAACTCAACTTATGAAGGACTAACTTTTCTCGTAATAATAGTCTTAAGGCAAGCAAAGCAATAAACGCGCGAGATACTAAGCGTCCATCCTCCGAGCCTTTTTCCCAAACTATGTTGGGGTCGGCTTCCATTCTAACCGGATGTAGCTGAGTACCAGTGCTTTACAAGGAGCGACTGCCCTGCCTGACCTCCTCAACCCAGTTACCCGGGCAACCGATACCCCTTGGTTAGACTGGTGTCAGACTTACTGGTTTCTGACTACCCGTAACGACTGCCAAGGATGTTCAATGACAGCCGGGACCTACAGTTTAACGTGCCATCCGAAACACAGTCATTGGTGTCTAAGATATACTTAGAAAGTACATACAAACTTAGAAAAGTTGCATTGGTACTTGCTTGCCTGACCTGGAATCGAACCCGCGCCCTCATACTCGAGAGGTTGGTTCTTTGCCCACTAGGCCACCACGACTTCCGAGATACTAATACTAATACTAAGCGAGCTTCCGAGATACTAAGCGTGTAACGATATAATTAAGGCTGACGAATATCGATTAACAGGCACTTTTAATCTTTAAAATAATGTTAAGTAATCTTAGCAGCGCTTTATTAAATCATCTATACTTTAAAATATCCGCAAACGAAAGACGCTAAAGATTGCCCGTTATGCTCTTACTTAGCAAGAAGGTAGGATCTAATAAGCCTTATCAAAATTATGTCATAGACAAAAATCTCATGCAGGTAAGTTTCCGGGTCAAAAATGTGACTAACAAAACATAAAGTGCCTTGTTAGGCCCTTTGCCTATAATTGTGCTTAGTCAAACAAAACAAATGACGTACGCGCATTGACATATAAGTTCGGAGCCAGTAGCCAGCCGCCCACCCGTTATCAAATTGACACACTTTCCTAAGAAAATAAATGCAATATCCGTTGGTCCATTGGTCTGTTGGTCATACGTAGATATTGCGAAAGGAAAATATCAAAACAATATAAAACTAGCCTTTCATAAATCGACGTCTTTAAGAATATGTTTTAAGACTCTCCAAATCATCATCATCTGCTTAGCCTTTTCCGACTTTGTTGGGGTATTATAGGTATTTTAAATGGTTTGACAGTGATACCGGTAAAGATTATAGAGGTGTTTTTTTTATATGAATTTCTTTATTCATTCATAATAATCAATATTAATCTATAATAGGGAAATATTAAAACTAGGTATCAAAATATTCATCCGCATCGCTGTCAGCTGGGATCGTGCCCAAAAGGCTGGCTGCATTGCCACGCTGGATGGCAATGCATATCCTTTGACCGAAGTATAGGCCAGCCCTTTGGTCACGAGTGGACTCCACTAATCGCTTACTAATTTCTCGAAATAGTCTGTGGGCACTTGGGCCCCATGGTCCCAGGGTTTCAACCCCAAACGGCTCAAAAATGCAATTGCCGGTGAGGTTTACATATTTGTGCCGCTTGAGGTTTTCCGCGGCCGCAGCAGCTGCACCGACACAGCTCGCCGTACTGGGAAGGTGGGAAGGTGCAAGGGTGTCGACGCAGGTTGCGTCCCACACCAAAGACCTTCCCATCTTCCAAGGCATTATAGACATCCCGTCTGGTCTCTTGCCATCGTCGCGTGCCAAGCCTCTGGGTTCTAAAATGGCTGGCACTCCGGCGGTGACAAGAGCACGACGGATAATGTCATTTATGCTGGCGTGTCGTGCCATGCGACCAGCACTTTTGCTACAGGAAAGACCATGGTGCCCAAGGCGGTCCACAGATTCACCACACTGGCAGCGATGCGGAGCCGTAGAGGTGTTTAATATTTTCAGAATATCTACATAAGTCTTCGTCATTCTTATACTTTATCAAATAAGTAGGTCCTATATTGGCATCGATGCTATTGCTTAGGCTAAAAAAATGGCGACATCAGAAATTCTAGGCGCTGTACAGCAGCTTCTGAAAACGATACACATCTATTAATCGATCAGTATCATAAAATCAACCTGCTTGGATTTTATATTGGGAAGTATTCTATCAAAAATTACTTGTCAATTTTGGACAGCACCACACGGCAATTATCCAAAATTATGAAAATACCTGTAGATTACACCTATTGATTCAAAAAATGCTATGTTTTCTAGTAGTACCTATAACTTTATCAACAACCACCTTAATTTCGAACAGGCTGTACCTTTTATAGCTAGGATTGCAAATCGCATTTCTGTAGTGGTCTGTGGTCTTCAAGCAACAAGATATAATTTTAAGTGTCAATCCTCCTAATTCGTGATTTTCAAATGACCCTCAATGCTACTTGAGTATTTTAAGTCCATAATCATTGTCTTTAATCGTGACCTGCGCAGGAGTCGAGTGCTGCTGCGATTCTTGCGAAACGCACGTGATTAAAAGTTTTGGAATGGTTTCTTTAATTATCTTGTAGGTAATTAAATACCTATGAACTATGGTTCCAAGCAATTGTTGCACATAAAAAAATAAAGGTTCAAATATTATTGATCCGCAGTTACATAAACACAATTTAAGTTATTAGAAATTCACATAACTTGTCGTCCTTTGAGGAGAATTTTATCTTTTTCAGTAATGTAGTAAGCACTTTGGAACATAGGAGTTTTTCAAAATAAACATCTTCTCCAAACATAACAGTTGCCGCCATCTAGTGACTAAAGCTTGCATTAAAGCATGTCTAAGTACAAGTAATCTGGTGTAGATGGCGCTATTAGTATCTTTCGATTTTGCAGTTGAATCAATGAACATCGAGCACCTTCCCACACGTACTCTTTTTTGCTTATTAATATTGAACATGTTATGTTTAATGAAAAAACCAACTTTTTATTTAATCAAAAAACTAAAGTGTAAGTTTTTGTTTTTCAAAGGTTTGTTATTTAGAGACATTTTTAAAAGACCCACGAACTACACGACAAAATACGCACACACATAAGTAATGCATATTTCTCATGAAATGATATGTAAATTAATTTAAATGACATGTAGATCGTAGACAATAAATCACAACCTTACCTTAGTATTTAAATGACTATTAACCACGTGTATAAAAATGTGTAGATTAGACCCACCTGTCTACCTTATTCTAAATGGCATATCCGGCTCAAAAATAATAATAAAAATATCGATTTGATCGATGTATCGATCTTTTGCATAGTTTTTTCTTTCAAATCAAGTTACATTTTTTCCTCCAATATTACGATCGAGACCTGGCCGATGGCCGATGGTGAACTGGTCCATAATTATTTAATAACATGACTGAGGAAAATATTATAAGAAAATTAGTAGAAGCTATGCACATCTGTATGCATAGAAATCTCAAAAAAATATCTATAGTTAATAGCTCTCGTCAACGGTTTCACAGGAGTCCCGTGGGAGCTACTCTGCGCAGACGGTTAAACAGAGCTACCTAGCATGTGTTTTTGTTTTCCCAGTAGATCTTGAGATCAGCGCGTTCAAAGAAACAAATTCTTGAGATATCATTTAAATGTAATTTTTCATTAATTATCCTGAAAGAGAAAACATGAATTTATCAAGCACGTGAGTTAAGGCTTTTTATCTATTTCTCATCTGCGAAAAAGTCTCGGACAAACAGACAGAGTTATACATTTATAATTACTATTAGTAAGACATTGTTACCAAATTTTTAGGTATCTGTGTTGAACCATTATCATTTAGCGTATGTACGAGATTTGAGACACAGAAGCGCGTACAATACCGGTTTAAGGAAAGCCATTCACAGCACGTCTTGTGTCGGAAGAATACATAACAATATGCGACCTTACCGAGATACGTTACGTTCAATGTTACCGTATGTCGCGGGGGGACTGGAGAATCAGACGTATGATAAAATGACTGCTGATAAGGTGTTGATCTTGTGAAGATATCGTGGTTATTTGAAAGGGAAAGAAATGAGGCATATTTGAAAGAAGTGTGGTAAAACCTATTAGTGAACAACACGGTTAAAAAACGTTTCCTATCTTAAGTTAATACAAGTAGGTATCCTAAATAACAATGTTAAATAACTTTTTTATAATAATTTCAATTATGTCGGAAAATACCAGTCTATGAAATGCATACGTACCTAAAAAAACTACCTTCGATACGATATCTGTATGACTTCAATGACCATCTCAACCAAGTGATAAAATAATAATGTTTTTTATTTTTATAAATACTATAAAACAATTAATCTAAATAATCATTATCATTTACAACAATTTCACAATCCTTTTGTAGTTTTATAGTATAAAAGAATTGATATCTATGTAAATAAGCTAGTCATAAAACAGAAACCCGGTTATTTTGCGTATCAACTAATTTTATAGTTGTACCGCTTCATTTAGTTATTTCACTCTCAGTATTTGTGAGTCTGTCTCTTTAACAAGTTGTGTATTAGAAAAAATACATTAATAACAATAAGATATATTATATGAATTGTGAAAAAATGAAAATATTTAAGTGAAGGTGAGTTTTTTACATTATTTTCCAACTACCTTATGAATTATTGTTTATTCTTATGGCACAGGTGCACATTAATGGTAGGAGTACCTAGTTATAAAAACCTACTAATTAGTAATAAATGGCTTTAAACGGTTTTACTAATAGCATGACATTTATACTTATCTACAATACTTGGTTAAGGCGATACCTCGAAATCAAACAATTTTTTTACGTTAATTTTAACTAAAGAATACTTATTTGAATAATTATTTGTTTTTTATATGTGTTCTGGCTCATTAAAATAATGAAGAATGTAGATAATATCTTATTAAACATTAATCATAAATCAGTTTTTAAAGAAACATAATATTGAATTTTTAATAAATTTTTATTTAGTATGGCGCTTACGTTATTTTGTTTCGAGCAGGTTGCATGTTTCCTCTCTCTATCTATTTACGTTACTATCGCATAGTTCTATCCCTCTCATCCATTTACCCAGTTCGCCCGTGAACATCGCAACGAGGTATCGTCTTAACATGTAAATCGCGAAACAAGTAGTGTGTTTATCTAAATGAAAACTATGGTTGCTTTCTTTTTGAATATTCAGAGGGTGGGTTGAACCATTGAGCTGCATATATAGGACTGAATATGGTTAATGGTTAAATGGTGCAACCCCTAGTTGATTAAAGTGTTATATTTATGATACTCGTGGTTAAGTGGTTAAGCAAGCCTTCGCGGTCGGTCCATGGATGGGTGACCATATGGTTATGGGGAGGCACATACATTTTTGGGTACCGGATGTCATAAGAATCAGTTAATCATTTGTACGTGAACTCTCAGATACTGATGGCTCATTGACCCCAAATCCCAACCTGTTTCAAGTCTCAGACCTCAATCAATTATGAAGTTTTGTGATCAAAAGGCAATTAAGAAAATAATCAAATAAATATACTTAACTAGCCTAGCCAATTTACGAAGCTGTTTCAAAACTTCTCATGTTCTAATGGCAAGACAAAACTTCAAAAACAAGACAGGAATAATAGTTTCTTATTTCCTTTTTTGACGCACTAAACAATGTCCAATACTCACGTCACATGATATTTTATGATCTACCTGCTTCGAATTCTGAAGTGCATTCAGAGCATACACACTGAGTAAAATATAAACAAACGTAGATATCCAATTAAGTACTACAAGTTTAGTTAATAAAGCCGAAAGGCAAAAAACCATCAGGTTATCATTGTATTAACAACTTTTTTGCATGTAACCTTGACATTGCTCCTCAATATCATTTCTTAGCCTGTAGAGCTTTTTTATCAAGTTTAAACAATTAAAAAGATTGGATATTTCTTATAGCATTTTTAATTGTGTGGTTAGGAAAATCCCCATAATTTAATAATTCGATCGGAAATTATCATCACCACGACTAGTTACTGCATCTTTTAAACAGAAAAATCTTACTTACATAATGTATTTCATATTAGTCGTGGTGACTTATAAATATGTAAAATACTCGGCCAAATAATGAACAGATACTTCATAATAATCTGCTGAAATTAACATTAACATAACAAGAGGCATTTTAACAAAATGTGGTGTATTTGTATTCTACAAATAACGTAGCGCGTAACAAAAACCCAAACAGTATTATTCCAAAGATTTAAGATTGTAACATTTTTAAAACAATAGATGGTATGTTCTAATAAATAATAGCATAGTCATGAAGTAAATACTGTGTCTATAGTTTTGTTTAGATAGCTGTTTTGGAAAATAATACCAAAGTACTTAGGCTTATGTTTCTTATAGTTATTTTTTTCTGCAATTTCCCCCTGGTTAGTCCGTCGTCCAGAGGGAACTACTTATCACACCCAGATACCTAAAAGTTGCCGGCTGTAGAAATCCGACGTGGAAGCTGGAGAGACAAAGTTACTTTGGCATATGTAATATTAAGTAAGGATGATTTACTAGCCATTTTCCCGCGGTTTCAACCGCCCATTCTGCCTGTACCAGGGTAATTAATTATAGCCTTTTAATAATTATACCCGTAAAGAGTAGATTTATTCAAATCGATTCCGTAGTTTCGGAGTCTAGGTCAGAAACAAAAAAAATATTGGTTCTACTTAATACGTGAATAACTTAACCGTAATATTTCACGTGGCATACCACGTGTATTAATTTAATATCTGTTATTAAAATCATTGAGGGCGTGATTCAACCCGCGACTAACAGCAGAATTAACCATTGTTTCAGGGATTAACTTAATCATTATTATTGCAATTATAAAATAGCACTATTTAATTTACCTACACACATGATGCATTATCTTTGTTTTTACAAAAAATATAGGTACAGTGCCAAATCTAAACCGCAATTAATGGTTAATTTTGAGATATTTTAAACATGTTCTGGTCGATAAAGTTTGAGAACAACAACTAGGAAACAATTTGTACAAATTATTTGCTGAACTATTCACATGATTACTGCTTTATGTCCCGAGATGAACAATAATAATCTTAGAGAATAATGATCTTAGATCATAATTTAAATTCGCCCATCGAGGGTTTCATACTTAGAATTATTTAGGGTTTAGAAAAACTAAAAAAAATATCCCATAGAAAAACAAACATGGTTGTGTTTATATCAATACAATACCTACAACATACCTAAAAATCACAAGTTATTAAGTTATCAAATAGAAATATTACATGTTAACAATTACGGATCTACAGTTAAAAAGTGGCAGGTATTAAAAATACTTCCGTTTAATGATAACATTTACAAGACAATTCGGTCATTGCTATTGACTTTAAAATGTCATTCGTTTTTATCATTCGTCTCGCCTTGTCGATAAGATAAGCAAGTATCGCAAATCTACCACGAGTGGCGTCTGGGGCTAAGCCTAGTCTTACTGTGATAAATTACGCTTCCTGCATATTCATTGATCGATGCATCGGCAAGGTTTGACTTCAAAGTGATGATCATTTCATGGTTAAGTGGAGATACCTTATACCTTATCGCGAAATTGATGCAGACAGGGTAGGATAGGATCAAGTTACGAGATACAAGAATATTCTGAAATCGCTAAAGTTTTTTAATATTTTGCATCGATGCATCCAATCTGTATGTCTTCTGAATTTTGTTGATTTTGAAAACAAATGGAAATTGCAACCTTAAGGTACCTACTGAAAATGGAGTAGGTAATTCATTAACACTGGCCAAATTACTTAAAACCTAAATTGCTAAAAAAGATGAGAAATAGTATAAGACTGATTTCGTACTTATCATTGATACTTATCTTCCCAAATAAATTCATTGAAGCTGCAACTATAGTAACCTTAACAGTCCGTGAAGGTCACAGACAATTGACCTTTCACCTTTTTTTCTTACTGGGTCAAGGACAAAGTTGTTTTGTTTTCAATAGTTAAAATAATGCACTTAAGTTATTATTTATCTATATTGTTAAATTGATCGTGAACCTTGCAAAGGGATTGGGTATAAAATAATAAGTTATTGCTGTTATAAAAGATATTATTGTCTTTCGGAGGTCAATTTAACTATGGTAGCGATTATAATATTGAAAGGTTGATTTTTAGGCAATAACTGTCTAGATTTGTAGCCATAAGTCATGTTGAAAGCATAGATTTAGAGCCTTCTGGTTCTTGAGTAACAACCTATGTGATGATGATAATTTAAGGAGAACCTACATATGTCTACACTTATTGGTCAGAGTTATGTCAGTTATGTTGGATGCAGAAGACTCTCTAAAATTGTCCGTCCATATCTTGGTCTTAAATGTGATCATTTAAGTAATAGGAACGGCAACTAAATTCATCTATTTGTAATTTTTCCGAATCCAGCTACAAGGTTACCTATAGCGACGTACTGCGTTTTCGAAATTTGGCAATAGTCCATAATTTTGCGAGTCGAAACTCCCACGCATGTCTTTAATTAAAAGGTTATTGCTATATGCACTGCAGCTACTATTGCTCAAGGCAGCTCAAAATGTCGTTTGAGCCTAGTATAGGTTTTTAATTAAAAATTAGCATAGTAGTAAAACTAATATCATAATTTTTAGTCAGATCAAAAGCCTTGTAGCAGCGTACAGTAGGTATTATTATGTTGCAAAAGAAGCGCTTCAAATTGTTTGACAAATAACTTAATAACTCAGAATGCATGAAATCCTTCTTCAAGATCAAAAGTATCTTTCATGAGCAACCATCACTCGAAACATTTTTTACCTAGAACTTCATTTCACTGAATCAATTGTATTTTGTGGTCTAGGTATAAGAAAAGGCTTTGAAAACCCCTGTCTCCTTTGGCCTATTTTCATCGACCAAATAAACGTATTTAAAAAAACAACTGCACAATTTGAAAATTGAACGTGAAAATTAATTGATAATTAATCCTAAACATTTTTTTTTTAAAGAACTGACGTTTAGTTATAGGTATTATGATACCTAAATAGTGTTAAATATCTTATTATTATATATCTTAATATAGTGTTGAATTGTCCTCATTCGAACTGAAAACTTTTCAAACTAATAATTATAATGTTTAAATACCGACAAGTATTATCATTTCTATCATCTTATCATTGTTAAGATACTTCACGTATCTACGTAACCATTTAAGTATAATCCTTTAAGTAAGCCATACTTAACTCGTTTTCCTAATATGCAGTAAGTAAACATTTTCTATCTAGACATAATTAAAATGCACCACAATGGGTGACACTAGATAAGACCAGTTTTACATAGAAGCCAAGGATATAGAACTCTTGATGCAAATATAGACATTTAGCTATGTTTTGCAGTTTATTCTAATTATTGGTTTAGCCGTGGGTTTAGTAGTAAACTGAAAGAAATTCAGGTAAATAGCTAATGTAGTGTCTTAAATATAGGTACAATTCCGGAGTACATTGTAAATATCTGATTTATTTCAGAATCGTTTTTATGACTTAAATAGAAGAATCGTGAAGCGACATGACATACTTAGTTAATTTTGTCTTTTTGTCTGGAAATCCCAAAGATACATAAAAAGAGCCGCTACCTAGAAAGGATATCGACAATATATCGTATAAATATATCATTAGATCATCAAAAACTTCTTCGGTAATTCATCTACTTATTTATTCTCCTAAAAGTGGATATTGTATTTTAATTAATTATATTATAGCTAGCTTTAACTAGTAAGATATATCGAAACAGCCAATTACTTTCGCAACATATCTGCAATTACCCAATGTAACAAATAAAACCAAAAAAGTTCATTGAACTGTAGCAAAATGATTAGGTAGGTACATGTCGACACTTTACATAGACATTAACAGCCTCTATTAACTAATCCTTAAGTATTAGATAACTTATAAACGTAGCAATCTGTGTTTAACCAAGAGTATACTAACTGCCAACAGATAAACCACCTCAAGCTTCGGCGGCGATCACACGCGTACACTGCCCGCCAAAAGACACAACCACACATGAAAAATACATAACCAAAATCCAAAATGGTGATCAAGATTGCGGACCAAGTGACAAATGTTACGAAGAAAGAAGATGGATTTGTAAAACTGATAGGAGAATTCGGAAAATGGCAGTGTCTCGTTATTGCTACTGTTTCGCTCGTGAAGTTGAGTTCGGGATGGGTGCAAATGGCCATTCTATTCCTGACGCCGAATTTGACGTTTCGTTGTGTGGATATGAATTCTACTATAGAAGTGGAGAATTCTACTTGTTATAAGGAGTGTTTGCAGTATGAGTATGATACGAGTCCTTTTGAAAATACTATTGTGTCGGAATGGGACCTCATCTGTGAGAGAAGATGGCTGGCCAGCTTCAATCAAATGATGCTGCAAGTTGGCATACTGATCGGCAGCATTATTTTCGGATTTTTATCTGACAGGTGAGTTTAATATTATTTCATTATGATTGAGCAAAAGCTATAATTGTTTACATTCTTTTGAACAGCACTTATGTTCATACACACGTAGATACTTATCGAAATTATTTAACAATCCGATACGGAGTCATTGACCAGACTTTTTATAATTTTGAACTTGTTTTTTCGATAACTTTTTTGTTAATGTATAAGGAAAGGCGAGATTCTACCGATGTGTCGTATGACGTAAACGAATGTTTCTTCTGGTTAACTTGCACTAGCAAACAGTAACCATTTGTGAACGAACATATTCTAAAATAATCAGGAAATTGCAACCATTATGCAAGAACAGTAACTAGTAGGTACGCATAGTTACACATTTTTTGATAATTTTGACGAAATTTCGTGTGATTGATGTTCTCTAATTGAACGGAAAAGAAAATGATCCCAGTTTTCACTCATTTTCTATCATGATACTCCGTGATTTTTTCATTCTCAATTTGTTAATTCAGCTTAGCCACTGTGATGGTGTGACTTTTATCATATCTTAGTCTCGATGATCAGGTTAAGCAGGTCAACCTTCCGTCAGTTAAGCATATTAAACTTTACAGCAATAGGTTAAGAATATCTTCAGCATAAGTTATGCAAAAACGGTGTCGAAATACTGACATTGCGAAATTTTATATGATAAATGTCTTCTGTGATTGACCCCAATGTTTAGTTTCGGTTTGACTGGTAAAAAGTGTTTAATTTTACAATACCGAAAACACAGCATATACCTACGTGCAATTCGGTTGACCAACTAAATAGAATTATTGTATTCGCCTTAGTTAAACAAATTTTAAAAATACTGTGATGTTTATGTCCAAGTAATGCTACAGCTACAAAGTTAATTATTTAGGTACTAATTAAACACAATTTTCATTAAGTACAATCTTCTATAACCAATACCTTATAATATAGGGTTACACAATAATCAAAGTACAGGGAGGGCCGCGATACATTCTAGGTCATGTGTTCATTCCCTGACAGGCAATCTCTTTAATTTCGCAAATGGAAGAGAAAATATTTACAAAACCGCTTCTCTTCTGAAAGAGGAAACATAAGGGCTTATTTCGCAAATCAGGTTTGCTTACCATACAATTATTATTTTTAACTTTTTATATATAAGGCTGAACAGTTTGTTCGTATGTTTTTGTTTGTTTACTTGATCACGGTTATCTTTAGAAGTACTGGTTCGATTTGGATAAATATTTTAATGTTAGATAGCCAATTTATCAAGTGACCTGACAGGCTTACTCTATCCAGGAACGCGAAGTATTTTCCACAGGACACAGGTTTAACAGCATGAAGGAAGACAGTGAATTATAATCGCACACTAAAAACATATTTCCCAAAAAAGGCATCAATCTAAAAGTTCATTAGGCTATGAGTAAATCAAATTGACCTTATAAAATCCAGTCCAAAAATGGGCAGTTCAGTTTTGAAAAATAATAACGTAACATCTTCGCAATAACTCAATAAGTAAATGTCAGTGTAGCCAAGTTATATAACCGGTCACATTCACTTTTGAAAAAAACTGCATTTCAAAATGTAAAAACAAAAAAAAACATCGATACCTATACCTACTTATACGTTTTGAGTTTAGTTAGATATGGTGGTTACAAAATATTTTTGAAAGTGAACGCGGAAGGATAAGTATGTATGCAAGTTTTTGACTTGCTTTTATTTTCAAAAACCCGCCCTGCTCTTTTGATTTTGTAACGGTTACATACAACGGTAAAACGGTACGATTATGTTTTATGTTTTGTTTGAAAAACAAAAACACCAATGTGGTCACCATGAAGCTATACATTATATCATCACCCTCATATATATAAAACTTTTCTATATAAGAAACATACCCAACACAAACAAGAAGTTTCACAATCAGTAGGAAATTGAATAAGTGCTAAAGTTTATTAGAGTCTTTTATATAATCAAAGATTAGAGCTAGGAACTATTCGTGGTTTAACATACCCCCTTTCATTTAGGAGCCGTTTGGATCTTGGGCGCCCAGGCGCTGTGGGGTTATCCGCGGCCCTGGTACACAAGGGTTTCAGAAGGAACATGGCGGGTTTTAGTCAGTAAGAGTTTAACACTCCCTCACGCTGCACCCACAGAGTAAGGGGTCATTTGATGATTTTCCCACCAAAAAATACATTAGATGATTAGATGCACCAGAGCATCTTTAAAATACTTATGGGGGCTAAAAAAAGTTTTGGATGTTTTGAGAAAGTTAAGTCAGTACCTAGAATAATAAGTTCAATGGTGATGGCGCCTCAGTAAGTGAACTGAGATGACATTGCAATATGACAACAGAATCTAGCCTCTTTGTTATATCTAGAGATAAAGTCAAGCTAAGCTACAAACGTTTATGCTGTTAAGATTATTGTCAATAATGATAAGAGAAAATAGCAACGTTTTTATAGTACGCAAATAAATGTATGTAGATTAAGAGAAACGTGCATTATAAAGGTGCATAATTGTATTTACTTATAGTGTTATAACCGATTTATCGAGGAAGATATACACTACCTTTATGTAAGTGTGCATAGTCTGCATAGTAGTTCAAACGGGACGCGGGTGAATTCAATGGCGAAAGCGCGTAAAGTAGTACCTAAAGCTAACTAAAATTAACCCTGTTAAGAATATTACTCAGTAAATATTAATAAAATAAAAAAAAACTCAAAAATGACTAATCTCCTGGCAGTTTTTTTGCATCGCATGTTAATAATTTTCTTTTTGATTTGCCCCCGTTTTTATGAATTTATGCTGTGAAGTAGATTTTAGCTGTTTCGGCGGTTTCATCGGTAGAAGGACAAAATATGTATATCATAATGTCTGTGCTTGGGGATGGTATAGTTTCCAAACAGTTCCCATTTTTCAAATCGGTTCAGTAGTTTCAAAGCCTTTGTCAAACAAACAAAAAAAAAGTTTCTTCTTTATCATGTAGGTATGTATAGATAATATACATAGATATTATCATATTTAGCAAGGTAAGAGTTTGACCTTTCCTATGTTCTTTAGAAGGACGCTTGTAACAAGAGTTTTTCGCGATAAAAACACTATCAGTAGTATCTCTCAGTATATCAAACAATATTTAGCAACAATAAGAATATCTCGTTTATTTTATCTTTTCTTAAGTACGTAGTGCTAAAATACCTACGACTTACCTAAGGCACAAAATAAATAATAATAATTAACTTCTGACAGTTACATTACCAAAACTAATTAAAAATAGATGTTATGTTAATGTCAGGGACAGATTTTAATTGAGTTTAAAAATGGCAGCTTTTTTTATTTTTCTAGCGTTGTTATTTGTTGGAGCAGGAAACCTAGCTGTAAAGTCGATAAATATGTTTTTTTCTTATTTATCGCCCGCATTCATTTTTTTTTTCAATTCAAGTTTTCATATTACATCCCCATACTTAATTCTCATACCTATAAAATTTGACGATGTAGACTGCCTGCCCACATCCGACAATCGATGACAGATTTTTTTTTGAGAAAAATTACAACACACTGATAGCAATCGTCCTACAAACAGTCGGTCAGAAAATTCTGGTCAGACAGTCCAACAATCGATTATCGGATGTGGTATATAAATTTGAATAACTTTCGATATTTTTATATATCCCGTCAAGAACACGGTCAACAAAAATATTCTTTAACTATCTAACTATATTTTCTAGATACGGCCGCAAGCACACATTCCTACTTGCCATATCAACGCTGATAATCTTCGGGCTAGCTCAGCCGTTCTCGCCGAACTACTTAGTGTTCACCATCCTACGGTTCCTGATCGGGATAGCTACGTCAGGCACCATGGTGGTCTCGTTCGTGATAGTCATGGAGTCTGTCGGACCGAGGTATCGGGAGGTCACTGGGTGCCTCTTCCAGATACCTTTTATAATCGGTGAGTTCTGTATGTGTTTTAAGTGAATAACAGGTCCGGTATATAAGAGCTTTTTGAAGTTTTTTTTGTGCTATTAGGTGTCTAATATTCATCAGTTATCTCATATGTAGGTATTACGCTAATAAATTACGCTCTTTTGTAAATTAATATTTAATTTGCAAAAGTTTTTATTTCTATTTCACAATTCATTAGTAAAATTCCTTTCATTAGACAGTTCATTAGTAAGAAGTTTATTTCTAGAAAACAACCCATAAAGGAGTAATAAAGATAGATGGGCATTTAAGCAAGCAAATCACGGGCTAACAAAGTCATCGACTATAGCAGCAAGTCTCGTAACTTTACATCAGAGGCCGTCAGGCAGATTTGAGAAAACTCTGACACTAGAGCTTGTTAGGTTTTAAAACCTGAATATTCTGCAGGAGATTTGTTTCTTATCATTAACTACGGTCTTATCTCCTTCCAGGTCACATGACAGTGCCCCTCTTCGCGTACTACTTCAGGAGCTGGAACAGCTACCTGCTGGCGCTAGGCATACCCCCCCTCATCTACCTGGGCTACTTCTTCGTGCTGAGCGAGTCACCGAGGTGGCTGGTCAGCGTCGGCAGGGTCAAAGAGGCCACAGAGATTGTGAAGAAAGCTGCTTTATTGTGAGTTACTAGTACTATGAAGTTAAAATCGAAAACAGGATAGACTAACTGAAGTTATATTGAGGCATTTTGGGACGAAAAATCTAAAATCATAGGCTGGTCATAAAGAGAAATATGATTTTAAGTCTGCAAAACTGTGATTCTGGGAATCCGGTCTGAAAACTTTTGAAACTGGTACGTTGCTTTATTTACTTATAGAATAATAAAAACCATTATCATTTCCAGTTTTAAATCCAGAAATGTACCTGCTTGCATACCATAGTTTAACTACAACTCAACTAATTCATAAAATGTTGTACCTATTCCAGAAACAACTTACCAACTACAAAAATCGAGGAAACCCTAACACAGATGTCTCAAGAAATCTGCGCGAAATCCGACGCGCCCAAGCTGAACTACTCCTCGCTGTTCCAACGATCCTTACTCTTGAAGACCTGCTGCTGCTGCACCATGTGGCTGATCACCGGCATCGTGTACTTCGGCTTCAACCAGTACATCAGCCAGACCAGTCCTGATCCCTTCATCTCTGTTGCTTTAGCTGCGGCTATGCAGGTGGGCTTGTAGCATTTGTTGCGCCACTTCTTCTTCCCAGGAAAAACACATATGAAGTGGTGAAAGGTGGCCGTTTTGGGGACTGTCTTTTGTAAATTTCTGACGTCCGAAAAGTGATGTTTTGCAGTCAAGTTCAAATAAACGATTTTTAATTGATTGATTGAGGGATTCTTTAACGAGTGAAAGCTCTTCAATAAAATTAATACCGCGAAAATCTTCAAATAATATTCCAAGAATAGGGATCACTAGTAAGTAGCTATAAATGTCTGCATGCAAATTGATTATAGACGCATTAGTAAGAAGGTTAAACCATCTTCATGTATAAAACAACTTCCATTACCCTTGAAAGCAGAAAAATGCGTAAGTACCTACATACAACGCCACTTATCACCTCTTCTTTAAATTCCAGATGCCAGCACTCCTGATCTCAATCTGGCTGATCAAGAGGTTCGGCAGAAGACTCACCACCACCATATTCTCCTGCCTCGGAGGACTATGCGTCATCATCCTCTACTTCGTGCCCCAGATCTTTGCTGTGACCCTCACTCTTAGCACTTTGGGGGTCAGCTGTGGGGCAATCGTTGCCACTACCATATACATTTACACTTCAGAGTTGTTCCCTACGGTGATAAGAAACATGGCTATGGGAGCCTGTTCCACAGCCATGAGAATCGGTTCCATGGCTGCTCCGTTCATAGCTAATACTTCGGTAACTATTCCATGGTTACCGACGGCGATATTTGGTTTAGCCCCCATAGTTGCCGGATTGGCTTGCTTATTATTACCTGAGACTAAAGGCAGGATTCTACCGGATAGTATTGAAGATGTAAGGACTGGTGAAAAGTGATTTATTAAAGTATTTTATAGTGATTAATTAATGACGTTGTTAATTAATGACATTAACGTTGTGGATGCTAATATGTGATATTGATGTTATAAATGTGATATTTTTGACTATTATAGCTGTGTGATATGTATTCAATTTTAGATGTAAGGTACTGTGAATTTACTGTAATAAGGACGTAATCTTAGTTCTAAGTACTTACCTCCGAACTCAGAGACATTTAATTATTACTTAAGTCACTCCTTAGTGACGGAATGTCATACAAATCCTTCAGGAATGGCTTAAGTAACCATTAAATGTCTCTGCGTGGGGAGGTTAATAATGTAGGTTTTAATGATAAACAGGTTCATAAAAGATTTGAAAATTGAAATCAATTGATTTTCTTTGAAATTGAATAATGGTTACGCGGGAAACGCAATATGGTTCGTAAAGATGCGAAAAATTTGAAAAACTGGTGATTGCAAATGCGACGGGAAAATCGGCATACTGCGGGCGACACAAAACAAGAAAGTATGCCTAAAGGAAAGGAGCACAGTACCTGTTGTCTTCTACGGCGATTTCTTGTACGAGGAGCACTGCCACAAATAAAGTTCAACACAAATCACACCAATTTTCCACTCAATATCGATTTTTGTATCGGAGAGAGACGTGAGCTCTCGCGCGCGTTGTCAGCCATTTTTTTTTGTTATGTTGCACATACGACTCAAGGGCGCTAGTGTCGCCTCTCGCTCCAACGAATGCGTTGAGGTATGTGCGGGAGAAGGAAGGGAATAGGATTGCAAACACCAGTGAAATTACCAATATAACAAATTATGAGTATGAAAATTACCGCGCAACCATTCCCCCTGGGCTTGAAGGGATGCCTTCAAGAGTTGAAGCAATTTACGAAACTAAATTATTTATACGATAATTGTACTACTAAGGTACTAAGTACCTATTTGTCTAATCTACCTAACTACTAATAAAATTTTGAATAACGAGCTTGAAATTTATTGATTGGGCAACTGGCATAGACGCACGACGGGACGCAAGTAGGATCCAGTCGCTGTCTTTACCCGAACGACACGAGTCACTCCGGTGGAGTCAGGGAAAACCTCCTCAACGACACCCAAAGGCCAGTGTAGTGGAGGGGAATTATCAGTTTTAAGAACGACGACCGTGCCGACAACGACTGGATCCACCGGCGTGTTCCATTTACGACGCGATTGCAATGTGTGAGGGTATCCATTTCTCCAGCGCTTCCAAAACGATTGTACTAATTTGTCTAACAACTGGTGTCTAGTCACGATAGATTTTGTCTCTACTTCTTGCGCCGGTAAGTATTTTAAAGGCGTAAGATTCAAAAAGTGTGCTGGAGTTAAAGCAAGTGGTTCCGAAGGATCACTAGAGAGTGTCCTGCACAAAGGTCTCGTATTCATTACAGACTCGACTTGGGTAAGCATGGTACTTAATTCTTCAAACGAAAGAACAATATCTCCTATGGTACGATATAAATGCGACTTTAAACTTTTGATATTAGCCTCCCAGTTGCCGCCGAAATGACTGGCAGTGGGGACATTGAGCGACCAATCTATACGATTTTCAGCTAACATATGACCAAATTCAGTATTATGATGTTTCGAGCAAAGAAATCTATGAAGTTCCGACAGTTCGCGTTTAGCGCCTATGTAGTTAGTCCCGTTGTCTGAATAAATTCTACTAACCGGGCCACGCCTGGAAAGAAACCGTTTAAAAGCGTCCATAAAACTAGCTGTGCTGAGATCACCAGCCAGTTCTATGTGCACCGCGCGTGTAGTCATGCAGACGAACAGACACACGTAAGCCTTGGTGGAACGAACACCTCGACCGCGAGACATGGTAACTTTAAACGGACCAGCATAATCCGTGCCCGTGTGGACGAACGGTTTAGCAGATTGAACAACACGGCAAGAACGATGATCTGCCATCTCAGGAAAGTTTGGCTTTGGTCTGAGCCGAAAGCAAGGAAGACACTTGTGTACTCTACTTCTAATTAAGTTTCTAGCAGAAAGTATCCAATACCTTTGACGTAAGAGTGACATCAGCAAATCAGGACCTGCGTGGCAATTAACCTTATGATGGTATTCGACAAGCAAATTTAAAATTGGATCCTTACTTGGAAGCAAGATGGGATACTTCCTATCATAATTCAAATCAGAGTTACTTGGACGGCCTCCGACTCTAATGAGTCCGTCTTTGAGGAACGGTTTCAAGTGTCGAATAAAAGGACTACAATCCTTGCCTTCCCCGAGTCTGACGATCTCAGCGGAGAAATAATGGGTTTGAAGTTGGCGAAGAACGAGTAATTCAGCGAAGTCGTAATCCGACGCTGACATGCGATATCTAAGAGGTAACAATTTAGTAAAACGACAAATGTAAATTACCACACGAAGTAATTTACTCCAAGACGAAATACGATCGGCCAAAGAAAGAATAAGAGATCTTTCATTTGGTGTAGCTAACAACGAATGTTCCTTCTCTTCAGGTGCTTCGGACACTGAAGAGGGATTGAAGGGAACGACAGGCCACTGTGAGACATCCAAGTGAGCCCACCGAGGACCAGTGAACCAAAGCGGATGATCAATAATTTGAGAAGGTGTGAGTCCGCGTGAGAGACAATCAGCGGGATTGTCTGTACCGGACACGTGATACAAATTTTGTGGAGATAAGTCATTATGTATTTTAGATACTCTGTTAGCCACAAAGGTGTTCCACCGATGGGGCGACGAATGTACCCAACAGAGTGCGACCGTAGAGTCCGAAAATGCGAATATATTACGAATAACAACGCGGTTTTGACAAGCGACAACGACATTTTTACCCGACTGCCAAAGAAGGAGGGTAATGTTTTTTATGAGTTGAGCTAGCACAAGTATAGCACATACATAGCTCAAGACGAGCGAGAGAAACTACTTTCTTAGGAGAAACTTTCGATTTAGCAGTTAACAAGTTGACAGTATTACCATCGCTATTTTGAACATGGAAGTAAATAACTCCACCATATGCCTTTTCACTAGCGTCCGCGAAAGCTAAGATAGTGACGACACTATCGGCGACAATACCTAGGTGACGTGGGATTTTTATACGACTGAGCACTGGTAGCTCTTCTTTAAAGCGAGGTCACACAAACGGGTCCGTGGAACAACAATACGATACAGTCGACTTACTATCAACGCGTACTGGAGCGTCACCTACAATAACATAGCCAAGGACAGTTTCTAAAGCGAGAGGCGAAGCATGCGGGGGCTGTCCTTGAACTTTGTTCGACAAGAGCAAACGCGGGAAAATCGAAGCACCGATTAAAACCTGAATCGGGCCTGATGAAAAATAGGTATGTATCGTCAGCCAACGGTAAGTTTTTAAAATTATATAAAAGAGAAGCATCAACCGTGGCTGTCGGCAAACGTTCGGTAATTTTATCTACTACCAACGACTCTAAACAATAATTTATGTTACGATTGAAACGAGAATAAAATTTAATATTTACGGAACCCTGAATCATTTTACTCGAACCCCCTATTCCCTTTACGGTGGAACAAAGAGGCCGATTATTTATGTTCAAACCTAACCGTCGACAACAATCACTAGTTATAAAGTTACTTTGAGAACCACTGTCTAACAATGCACGAACACTATGTTCATTTCCATGCGAATCTACGATAATAATACGAGCAGTAGCAATGAGCACCGTAGTAGGGCCCCGATGTTTAGGGTCAATTCACACTGAAAGAGCAGCGGCCGGCAGCGGCCGGCAGCGGCCGTAAATGCAAGGGATTGAGCGCGAGCGCGGCGGGCCGCGCGGCGCCGCGCTAGGCCGCGCCGCGCCGCTCTCGTACATTTGTCCGTGCTCTTACGGCCGCTGCCGGCCGCTGCTCTCTCAGTGGGAATTGACCCTTACTCTCGGTATGATTTTCGGATAACGAACACAGCGCGATGTCCGTGCGCGGGGGCGCGGGCGCGGGGGTA
Organism: Helicoverpa zea x Helicoverpa armigera; assembly: GCA_033682625.1. Classification (NCBI taxonomy): domain Eukaryota; kingdom Metazoa; phylum Arthropoda; class Insecta; order Lepidoptera; family Noctuidae; genus Helicoverpa; species Helicoverpa zea x Helicoverpa armigera. The sequence goes on along the minus strand of JAWIIS010000049.1, from coordinate 9,750,889 downwards.
GTGGTCGCTACACTCGATGGCAGCGGCGCTGCTGTAAAAATGGCGGGCGCAGCGGCCGGCTGCTCGGCCACGGCAACGGCGGTCGGTGGCAGCGTGCGAGCCGCGTTTGAATGGGGCGAGTTACTTGCCGCGTGTTTACTATCAAAGCACAATAAAGTGTGATGTTTGGAATTACATTTTTTGCAAGTAGATATCGACCCACATGCGGAAACACGATGACCACTACTTAAACAATTTATACATAAGTTATTAGATTTTACGAATTTAAAACGTTGATCTGGTTTGTAACTATTAAAAACCCTACATTTATAAATGTAATCATGCTGCTCGCCGCATAGACTACACGCGGATGACTCAGCGGAACTAGACGTATAGGCATGTGTAGTAGTAGGTTTACGATCTGCAGGTTTTTTTATTGTTGGTGACCCGAGCAACCGATGATGACGTACGTTCCAATACCTTTATGTGGTCACGAACAAAACTATCCAATTCGGAAAAAGACGGAAATGCAGAACTATTAGGTTTTAATTTACGAGTGCACTCGAAAGTACGACCCGTGTCTAAATCGAGTTTTTTAAGAGCGACATAAAACAAAATAAAATCAGCGAGGTCATCAATTTGTAGGTTTTTCAACGCAGCTACAGACGAAGCGAATTTATCTAAAAATAATTCTAAATTGTTAGGGGTTCCTGAAGGAATAAGTTTAAAATCAAATAACTGATCTAAGTATGAAGTTGCTTGTTGACGCTTGTCTTCATACCTTTTGCAAAGTGAATCGAAAATAAGAGGGTAATTATCCGCGGAGGAGGTAATACTCGCGCATATTGAACGAGCCTTGCCTGTCAACTTTCCTAATAAATAATATAACTTCTCACAATCAGTCAGAGAAATATTATTATGTAGGTACGGCATTACGATAACTAGCTATGAATAAAGGCCAATTTTTAATATCTCCGTTAAATTCGGGTATTTCGATGGGAGGCAAGCGGGGTGACCTTTTGACCTCAGAATGCGACTGAACTTGCAGTGATTTCCCTGCTCGCTTTATACGGCCTAAAAGGTCTTCGAAAGAAGAAAGTGCTTGATAATTGACAACATAGTAATCAGGATTTAGTTTAAGCTCGAGGGCGGCAATGTCGTCCAACACACTTTCGAAATCTGTACGCAAAGAATCTACTGTTTCAAGGTCACACAGGAAGGATTCCCTAGTGAAATCTTGCGAATCAATGTTTTTAATTTTATCGGCAATAGTTTGCATGCGAGCGAATATTCTATCACGTTTAGCTATTAGCAGCTTCAACGATTTATCTACCAGTGCCATTTTAGCGGCCTACAAATTACGAAAAAACTAAATGAATAATACGTATTTAAAGCGACTGGAAAGTGGATATCTATCAACTAAGTAGGTACCTAGGCACCGGAGTACGTGTGTACGTGAACTATATTTGCGGGTTTAGCGAAATTCAACGAAATAAGTACGTGAAATACCTATCTTACTTTCCGACGCGTAAGTTAGGTATGTACCTACGAAACAATGCAGGTTTGACGAAAACGACCTAATGAATGGCTAACACTGATTCTAAATACTAATCCGGCTATGCAGGACCAAATGGTTACGCGGGAAACGCAATATGGTTCGTAAAGATGCGAAAAATTTGAAAAACTGGTGATTGCAAATGCGACGGGAAAATCGGCATACTGCGGGCGACACAAAACAAGAAAGTATGCCTAAAGGAAAGGAGCACAGTACCTGTTGTCTTCTACGGCGATTTCTTGTACGAGGAGCACTGCCACAAATAAAGTTCAACACAAATCACACCAATTTTCCACTCAATATCGATTTTTGTATCGGAGAGAGACGTGAGCTCTCGCGCGCGTTGTCAGCCATTTTTTTTTGTTATGTTGCACATACGACTCAAGGGCGCTAGTGTCGCCTCTCGCTCCAACGAATGCGTTGAGGTATGTGCGGGAAAAGGAAGGGAATAGGATTGCAAACACCAGTGAAATTACCAATATAACAAATTATGAGTATGAAAATTACCGCGCAAAATATTGTATTTTGGGAAACCGAAGCGTGTTAAAATTAATATATATTTTGCTACCTAATTAGGTATGTAATTTTCTAGGGAGTTGCAATGAAATCAGATGTAATTATCCATCATAAAATAAATATTCAACTGGCCGCCGAGGTCTTCAAATATTATTGTAGCAATGGTTTTGTAGGAACGAACATAAAACAGATTTTAAATCAACTTTGTTTTTATTTATTTTCTTTTATTTTATTTTATTTTATTTTATTTGGGAAACAAACAAATACATTACACCAAAAAGTCACACAAACTAAACCAAACATAATCCAAAACAGTTTCCACAACATCATTAAAACATTTACGCCGAATCAGAACATTTATGAAACGGATACAAAAAAGTTAAAAAAAAATGTATATAATAATAATTGAATTACACATTACCTAAAATCAAACAATTGGAGCAGGAACCAAACAATCATGAATACTTTTTTTAAATTTGTGAAAAGGTATATGTTAAAAATATCCAGCAGATGATCACTGTTTGATTTGATGACGTTATTGTACGTACGGCAAGATCTAACAATAATGAGTTTTTTCTATAATTTGTCTTTACGGTCGGGACATAAAACAAAGCCTTATTACGCGAAGAAATACGTGGACATCGTAGACCTATCTTACTTAAAAGGTAAGAAGAATCAACCTGACCTCTAATTATTTTATATAAGAATAAAATATCCCGCTGATTACGTCGAGTCTGAAGAGATGGTAATGAGGGTAGTTCATCCAATTGGTGATTTTTGTTACTCCTCCACAACACGTGCTTATTTAACTTATCCTGGATTCTCTGTATTTGATCAATATACACGTTATATTGTGGATTCCACACTACAGACGCATACTCCAATATTGGTCTAACAATTGTTTTATTGAGCAGCAACAAAGTGGATACACGCTTGAAATCCCTCGTAATTCTCAATATGAAACCCATCATCATTTTTCTTTCCATCATTTTATTTATGACACTATTATATGACTATTTACAAATTAAAGCTAAAATTAAAATAAGTTTTGAAGTCATCAATGATGATCAGCTGGCTCCTATCTTATCGAGTCCATAAGGGGACTTCGCTCCCGTCCTCAAGTAGAAGTTGCCGCGTAAACTGAAAATTTAACAGGACAATTGCTGTATTATTACATACCTAATACAAACTTATTATCTGCAAATACTATATGAAAATTAGGCGTTTCCTTAATTGTTATTATCGATGCTGAAACGCTCCTTTGGAAAATCACTAGCAAGTAGCATCAGAGAGTAAGGTCAAATATTATTGGGTAGGAGCATGATACGTTATGTTAGCAGTGCAATTACTCAGAGGTCTTCCTTATTAAAAACGAACAATATAGCAATGCATAATCTTAAGCGTGAAGCTGCAAAATGTTACAGGCTATGTCATAGTTCTATGGATCAACACCAGTTACAAACTGTAACACAGCTCCTCAGCATAAAGAAAGCAACAAAACATTAAAGAATACACTCTATCCCCCACACATAAGACTGAATATTGAGCACTTACTCAGGACTAGCCTTGATTCCCATGAACACGACAGGCTCCTCACTGCACTGTCCTCGCAGGAAAGTGTCGTAGTCCTTACATTTTCGCGCCAAAAACGCGTCTGATGTTAGAGACTCTGCCCAGAATTTCCAGGAACGCCAGTGGCTGCAGAAATCTGAAAATTATAAAATTGAATCAGTTACGCCTCTTATTTTGAATTGAGCAATTTGCTTCGTTACCTCTACTGAATAAGAATAATAAATAAGGTAAGTTTAGGAGTTTCGAGTATCATACATCTATTCTAGAATACCATAGTGGCACCATAGAATGGACGTCCTTTTATGTCTATGAACCGAAAAGTACTTTCCTTCAGTCAGCCAAGTAATAAAAGAATAATGATACTCTGTTGACATATAATGTTTCGGCGATATTACTTTTAGCAAAACATTTATAAGAAATGGGGTAATTACATAATGCATGTCTGCAAAGATAGTAGGTAAGTAAATTTTATAAAGATAAAGTTGATACGAAAATGGAAAAATCCTGAAATCGAATGTTTTCCTCTCCAGTAATATCGACGTCTTTATTGACACTTCCCCGACATATTAATTCTTACCACAGTTCACTTCAGTCTTAAGGTTTTATAAGTCCCGGACCATCCATACCTTCAATAGTAAGTGGTACCGTAGCAGACAAACACCCAGGCTGCTTGGCCTGTCCCCCATTGGGCCAGAAGTCAGCATGGCCCGTCCTCTCAGGAGTGCCGAAGCCGCCTCCGTCCGTGTGGATGATGTCAACAAACTCAGCGTCTGATGATGATATGGGCGGTGCTAATAGAGCTGGGTAGAAACCTGGGTAGGCTGGGTCTAGGCCTGTTAGTCTGTAAAAGAATGGAAGATAAATTATTTCACTATAACTACAAGTAAAATAAGCGGGCGTAGGTGAGTGAGTGAAGTTGCATTCTTAGCTATTGAAAATTTATCAGGATACATTTTATGAAATTCTATGGAAACTAGTGTCCTTCTTTAACTTATTGACATTAGATACGTTTGTATACCAAAATACAGCCAAACCTGACTGCGATTTGTTGCAATGGTCGATTGGAAAATGATACTATCGGCTCGCGACTGGCAGTGTTTGTTTATAAGAATAAAAAAAAATAATATAATAGTTAGGTTAGGTGGTACCTGGGCACAGTAAATCCCTTAGACGAGAGGGACCGAGCTGCATACGCCGATAGATGGCTGCCGAGCGAGTGGCCGACCAGGTGCAGATTCTTGACTGGGAGACCTGACTTCACCAGCTTTAGAAGCGCCCTGCCTACTGCTTCACCTGCCTGAAAATACGTAGTAGAACATCAGAGTTTGTCAAAATCAACACAAATACATAATTGCTTTTTTTTAGCAATATAGAATGAAAATATTTTAAACGGAAAATTTTAAAAATCCTGATGCTTAAACCAGGCTTCGCACATCAAAAACTATGCAACTATACTAAAAACAACTTCTTTCTTCGAGTTTCAAACAGTGGGAAAAACTAGTCTACATAGCCTCTTGACAAAAGACTATCTCACATTCAAATCATCTAAATAATTATAAAACTGAAGAGTTTGTTTGACTAATCTTAAAAATTAAACAAATATTTTAGTGTTACATAGCCTATTTATTCAGGAAGGCTATTCTACTTTTATACGGATGCGTCAAATAGTCCCCACGAGTCGCGTTTAAAACCGCTAGAAGAAGTCTGGTTAAAACAATTCATACAATAGGCAACATGTCTTGACGAGGATCCGGGTGAACCCAGAGGCTAGTTCATAATAAAAGATGTAGGAACATACAATAGGCAATGTCTTGACGATAATGGCGTAGTTCCCGAAGGCGAGGTTGGACCAGTCCAGCAGCAGCACGTTGTAGCCCCCTCGCTGCAGGTACGCGTTGATCACTGTCATGATGCTCTCGTCTGTTGATAGCTCCACGTAGCTGAAGATGAAGGAGAAAGAGGTATGAATGAAAAAACTATGACTATGAATACTTGCACTTATAATGTTGAAACGACGTTAAAGCTGTATTTTTTTGTTTGAAATTTGTTTGTAAATCGTTTCTATATTCGTTTGGAAATCAAACGGATTTATTGAGCATCCCCGGGTTCGTGTCGATACTAAAGATGTCCCCCAAAATGCGAACAAAGTCGTGGCATACGATTAGTTTCGAAAATCGAAACAATTGAATCGCATTTTGAATATATTGCTGTGTTTTTGAGGTTTTGCGATTTTGCAAATGTCGTAGATAAGGCTACTAACCTACAGAATAACTTACCCATGAGCATACAGAACTGTGGGTTTTTCCACATCAAAGTCAGGATCTGAGAGCACAGAGTTGATGCTGCCGATGCGGTACGATGTAGGCTTTGTCTGGTTCGAGCTGAAATTCATCATAATGAGCTATTAGGTGATAGTCTAATGGTGGCATGTAAGGTTTTATTTAGTACCTAACAATGTCTAAACGTTCTGGAAGTGTAAGTACCGGACTGCTTATTTCTCGCGCTGGATAGTTTCAGAAATGCATTTTTTTTTGACGCGGAATGAATCCGAAATATTCTTTCGTTCACGCTTGAGTAATATTTTACAAAGCTAACAGAATTAAAAAGTTCCCAAAACTCACTCCAATTTCTCTATCATTGCATAACACCATAGAAAAGACCTAACAAATCTTTTATTTCAAACCAAATTACCCAGCAACATTACGGCGACAGTAGTAACATTAGTAGACAATGTTAACAATACCGTATTATGGTAATCAAAAGGTAGTTTGTTGCAACTGACCCACCTGTAATGGCGGATGATTACATCGGCTACCACTGGCATGCGGCCCGGAGCAGCTGGAACATGGAAAAGTAATATATGCTTATCTCTGTATATAAAAGAAAGTCGGGTTAAAAGGACATACTAATTTTTGTTAACACCCGGCTATGGGAAGAAGTTATCTAGGAAAGCTAGTATATGTATTATAGAATTATTTTTTTTGCTTTTTTGGCTCCGAAACTACATGACTGTTGGGTTGCTACACTACTTCCGAGTAACAAGAATCAGCTAGTGTAGTTACCTAATATAATGGTACCTAATGTAGGAAAATAAAATAAGTTTCAAACCACATAAATTAGAGTAGATAGTCTGCATTTTTATTACGCAATAGTGCTGAATGCAGTATGTTGTAATCTTGATGCAATGTACCTTAATGATACATTCATGTTTTTAATTCTTCTTCTTTCTGACTTATTCCCAAGTACAATGTTTTCTGCTTTAACCCATGCAAGCGTATCATTATGTGATTTGTATTTTCAGTTACAAATATCCTTATAATTAATGGGAAAATAGTTCTGGCTACGTGTCTGCTGCGCTCTGACGTCAAAACCACATAGCCGACAGAGTTTTCTGAAAATATTACGTAGGTAAACTTTGTAATGAATTGATCGAGTCTAAAAAGACTAACTTAACTATACATTGTACTTATAACAGAACCTCAGATTCGTGATACTCGTGCCAACAAGTAGTCGTAATTTTCTTATCAACGTAAATAACTGTTTTTTTAATAATCTCTATTTGCTAAACATAAAGAGAAATCATTTCGAGTGTGTGTTCTGCATTATTTATTACACCTAGTTACAATTTTCTAAGGTCTGAAACTGCGATAAGCGGACACGGGTAGGTACGATTTCAGGCCTACGATTCGGATTAATTTTTCTTTATTTCATATAAACTTAAGAGGACGAATTGGAATTTTTGGCGCCAAGGATCTCAATTTTTCTCAGTAAATACAAAACGGATCAAAATACAACTTGGTTACCTGAAAGTTCATGATATAAACCTTTTTTTGTTAGAAGTGAAAACATGATTAGGTAACTTTTATAACAGAGAAAAATATATCAAACATACCTCTTTTTAAAAAGAGATTCACATATTATGGGCAAACGGGACCGATTTAAGCCTCTTAACTTTTTTAGTAGTTGAGTATATACATACTCTTTAAAATGGTAGAAGGAATTTTTATTAAATTATCATTTCTAAATATTAAAATTACAAAACCATTTTGCCGCTTACGACTTTTAGTTATAAGCTAGCGCGCGTATTGTTATCCTCGCCCCGCTCAGACGCTCCGACCCCTTTTGGCGCCTTAGATGCGCGTGCCGGTTATGGAATTATTGTTGACCAATTCCTCGCCTTAATAAAATAAAGGGGAAACATTTTTCGATATGAAAAATTCTTTCACTGTTGAAAACCTACACTTTTCGAGTAATATACGTAGGCTATATTTTATATCCATAGGAAGTTGTTAAGGGCGGGCGTTTTGGGGGCAGTCTTTTGTAAATTGGACCTTCAAAAAGTGCTGATTTTCAGCCTACTTTGAATAAATGACTTTTAATCGTTAATTGTTGATAGGTACTTACAGGTGAATCCTCTTACGATCTGCTTGAAGCTGCCCCGTGAGATCGGCAGCGAGGCCGGTCGCTGGCACTCGCACGTTAACACAGCTTCGAAAAAAACGATTTATTTATAACTTTATACATTCTCTGTCTATAAATAGATAGGCTGTTTAATAAACAAGACTATAAATAATATACTTACCGGCGAAGTTAATAACCTGTTTAATTAATTCTACTTATCTCAACGGAGTAGACACAATCTAAATATTTTTCAATTCATGTGTTTCATCATCATCTTCCTACCTTTATCCCTACTCCCATGTATTTATATAAAAATACAAGAATGCCAATGTACACATTAAAGAAATATAACATGATTCTTCTATTTAAAAGAAGAGACTGTGATTTTATCTTATTGATCAAGACAACTTGATTATCCGTTCATAATTAAAACAAATAAACAGTAGCACCTACTATAATTTCTGAGAATTCTAGGCACTATTATAATTGGTAACATAATTAATAATGTAGGCTTACTATAAATAATATGCCTAATTACAGTTTTTACATTGGTATGTCTCGTGCCAGGGTCGACTGCACTCTACATTTTATACCATTTAAATTTACTGCACATTTACCTCGAACTCCACAAACCGGCTTACACGATTACGAAGATATTAAAGTAAGGATCATGTGTTTTACGTATTAAATAAAAAAAATAAGTATCTTCCTTATGCGCTTTACGACCGTGTCCTTAATATTCGAATGTCCTTAAACCTGTCCTAAGAAACATCTGTCTAGCGTAGAGATTGCAAACCGGGTCCGGCCTGTTGGTCCGGGTTGACGGCGAATGTCACCGGACCCGGTCGGGTTAAAAACCTTCCGGGTTGCAATCTCTAACTTAGCCTTGAATAGAGTTAAGTACTGATCATTTTCATGATGCAGCCACCGATCTGACCCCTTTTACCTAGTTCCCTGGGAACCATAGTAGGTAGTTTTTATTTTGTAAGACTGTTTTGAGAAATCCGGCTTCATGTGAATGTCGTATCAGAAAAGATATTGCAATTCACCCACTTCCCGTAGGATAAAGTGTCCTAAAGCGTCCCTCGATAAATGGGCTTAGTTTTCAGAGTCCCATGTGTCCTCACTTCATATAGAAACATACGAAAGTACAGGCGTTTTGCAGCAAGAATATAACAAACAAACATTGTTATTTAATATTGTATATTTTCTTTGAGTGTTATGATATTACGTGTTCTTACTAAGGTCGTATTACGTTATCTAGCGCATAAATTATTGTTATCTACATCTGACTGCTATATTTTGGGTAATAATACTTATTGTAGTTAGATTGCATCTTGTTTCCGTAAACTCTTGCAGGAAGTGTAACCTTAGGTAATATTTAGGTGAAGATGTTTCTAGAGTTAACTACTTATACTTAAATATTTTTTAAGTTTTGTATACCAAGTAAACTCAACGTTAGATTCCTATTAATGGGGACGTTTGTGTAAGTTTCCCTTGGACGCGTACGAAACCGCGGAAAACGCTAATGTTATTTTCACTGCTCTTAGGTAGATAGAACATACGATCGATCAACTCTGCAAGTTTTATGTAAAACGATATTTCAGTGGGTATCTAATCACTTTTCAGGTACTATTTCGGAATTTTGCAAACTACCTGCGTTGTCCATGCCTACTGCCTATTTATTTCAGATACAGCGATGATCATTTAATTAAATCGTTCTTTAATTAACCAAATATATATAAAATGGAAAAGCATTTATAACCAACATAAAAAAAGTACTAGACTAAAAATCACGATACATACCAAAAACAATAATAACAACACTAAACCACTTCATTTTAATAACAATTCACTTCACCTTTAATTGACCATATAATGTCCTAATAAAGTTTTGAAAACAGTAATTTTTTCCACGAATATCACGATTGTACCGCCGTGCAAGCATAAGGCGACTGTAAGGTCTTGGTCACTCAAATGTTCAACTTCGTAAATAATTATGTAAATAACGAACTAGTTTTTTACCGCGGACTGCCTCAGATCCTGGGAAAAATATGAGGTTAAAACACGTCCTTTGGGATCTAATTTATGTGAAGGATGGTAGCGGTCAAAAGATTAGCAGTTTATTTTTTATTCGTAGGTTACGTTAAGAACTAGCAGTTTTCCACAGTTCCACACTTATCTTTCAAAATGATTCCTCGGTCTTCCTCGGTATATCGTCTATCAACCTAACACTGAAGTAATTTTTCCAGCCTGTTCCTGTTATGACACATATACGCATTTAAATAAACAAACTCTTCAGCTAAATTAGTATATTGGTAAGGATATTATTTGTACACATCTTCCTACTTTTAAATTCCTATGGGTTCACCCATGAAAGACAGACAACTACATAGGCATAAATATTTCCAGGTGAAAGGTATTTTAGGTGAAATACCCTTTGTTGAACCTTCGTCACAAAAAAATATGTTTACATTCTACATAAGTACCTGTTTACATTCGTCACGATTTCGAAAACCTATTTAGATATTATGTAAAATTATTTTCCCGTAACGAATTTACTTTAAAATTAAAGGTGTTTCTATTTTGTGACAAATTAAGAACAACCTAAATAAATTACATTGTTATTTACTTCAGCCGATTTTCTGGGAAAAACCGTAAACTATAATTTGCATGTTAATTCGTAGATTGTGTATTTGTGAAACATAATAGTTGATCGGACATTGGACACAGATATTAATATTTATGGCAAAAACTATGACGATAGTCTCCGTATATTTAGTGAAATTCCCAGGTTTTTTTCCCGAGATGATCCGGCTTCGAGTTCTATAACTACGCAAGAGATTATAATTTGAAATTGAACATACATAGATGGATACAATTATATCTAATATTTACATTAATTTTAAAAATTAAAAATAAACCATACATAGATGGATTGTACTTACGCATAGATTTTTTCTTTTTCTACAAAGGCATAAGTAGGTACTGCTTTCGTTTCTTGTTGGTTTTCTTTTTCATAATTTCTTATGTCAATGCTCACTTTCTTATGTCAAAAAAAAAAAAAAAAAAAAAAAAAAAAAAAAAAAAAAAAAAAAAAAAAAAAAAAATGTCACTGAAAAAATAAAACCTAGGTCTAATAATCTTCCATGGATTGTCGATAAGAGCGGCTAGAAGGGCCATCAAATCTAAAAGAATTCTTTCTCCGTTCTTATGATAGCTTTTTCTATCTTTCTTTCTACATAATGTTGTATTAATGATATCTACACACGCGCAGCTAGATAGGATTATCCGACCACACCTAGACTTTATAGATATTATTATCTAATAGAATTATACCTAAATTGTTGAAGAACAATAAATAGCTCAGATATTTAGATAGGAATAGATATGAACCGCGTCATCATATTAATCCTGTAACGATACTTTCTTATACAGGTAATAGGTGGCTACCTATTTGTAATTTAACTACATCGTTGGTCTATTCAATTTAGGATCAGTAGTTACCTACTTACAATTCGTCCTTGAGAAAACCGACACTGAAACTCGTTAGATGGTCAGATATCCCTAAATTAAAATTAGAACTTACCATATGAATCAAAAAACATCAACAAAAAACTAGAACGAATAAATTGATTCAATCTGTTGATATTTGACAAACAATGTAAAATGTGTACACTAGTATTGTATCATTCTATTTACCTACAATATAACTTACATAGTCGTATGTGCTTACCTGAGTACACGAGCATGAGAATATTTACAAAATAATTGTTTGTATTCAACAAATGCTGTGTTTATTTACATAAAAACCTTGGAACTTTGAGTAGGAAGAAAAATGTCGGATATAGAATGATAACTAGGAAGATGTAGGCAGAAATTAGGATATATAAAATGTATCCCAAAAATTTTAATACGTATGTATATCGTGTAAAGTACCGATGCGAACGATCTCAAAGCATAATTTTGACAACGAACATATTGACGTCAAAAAGCTATCTAAATAACTCCATCATTGTTGGGGAATACCCAATAATTCATTAGTGTCATAAGTCAATAAAATATCAGGCTTTATAAAGCCGGGAACACATAAACGAAATTGGATAAATCCTGTTCATCAAATAAGTATCTACTCTTTGGGTCTGACTAAATTATTATATAATCATAATGTTGCAATACAAAATGCTAATAATAGCTTAAAATAATGTTCACTAAATTGATAAGTTCAGGGATCCTGTCAACACTTTTGAAAGCAAAAAAGTCGATAGGTAATAAGCAAGTATTAACATTATTTCAAGGAAAATAATTATATCTATTTTTATTTCGATACAGTGAGTCACATTCCTATAATAAATTCATTAAAAACATACGATTTTAAAAGACTGAGATAAAAAAAAACCGTTTTATTTTGAGTATTTAGAAATAAGGAGTGCCTCATAAGCTATTGATAGCGCCAATCGTCCTATATCTTGAATGTCATGTATATTGCTGGATTTAATAACGATTGGGAGATAAAAGGCAATAAATCTAAGTATAAGCTGATAATTAGTTTTGTATAACTTATAAAATGCCCGACGATAACAATTGAAGTATGTATTATTTTCTATATAGTTTTTCCTTTTATTGAATACTCCTGTGGGTAAAGCGGGAAGGAGTGTCCAACCTATTGACTAAAACTCAACCATCCCTTCTGGATCCCTTTGTCTCCTAAGGCTGTCTGAAACCCTTTGAAATCGTTCGACGGATTTTTTTATATTTCTTGAAACAGTAGTGAGATCTCAAAGTATATTCTTACTATCTTTAAAAGTACCAAACTAACTTCAGCATCACGCCATATAAACATAATAGGTATACATTATTATACAAGGTATGTATTAAAATAAAACTCGAACTAGAGATGACAACTCACTTTAATTTCAATTAAATAGGAATGTTTACAATATAGAACACATATACTCTACATATATCTACATACACTATGACAACGTACATTATTTTCGAAATAAATAATCAACGCTAGTACCTACTATATATAGCCGAATGTAGTCCAAGAAAATTTTAAAGATAGGGAACGAAATGTGGTAAATATAAGGCAGAATAATAGCTTTATATAAAAAAACACTCATTTAACGGCACAGATTTTTTTCTCGGCTCTCAAAAAAAAGGAATTTTGGAAACAATTCTGTTCCTTGGATTGGCACAGAACACGAATATATTTTTTAATTCTAAACAAAAACCCAAAACTATAAATATTATGGATTTACAAATAACAAAAACCTTGGAATTATAAAAAACATAACTTTTAAACCAAATAATGTTAATTTTGAAACATTCACTCGCAAGGATATCGACATTTAGGTATACACCAATCATTATCGGTACTTTCGACGTTTTTAAACTTTCAACACCTGTGTCGACATTTCATCCTTTTTTTTTAATGCAAGACTAAAACCAGTTAATGTTTTAATTGTGATATTACAAGACTCAATATATTATGTTCAACAATAAAATAAGCAGTACACAAATCCAAATTAATATTATAAATGCGAAAGTAACTCTGTCTGTCTGTCTGTCTGTCTGTCTGTCTGTCTTTTCTTCACGCCTAAACTACTGAACCGATTTGTGTGAAGTTTGATACAGACATAGTTTGAAACTTGAGAAAGGACATAGGATAGTTTTTATTACAAAAAAAAAATAAAAATAAAATTATTCCGGACATATAGCGCCATCTATTGGTCAAATCAAAAATCTGCTGGTAGTCACTATTCCACGCGAACGAAGTTGCGAGCAAAAGCTAGTATGTTATAATTTTATGTATCAGTAAGTTAAACTTGGAAGTATTTTTTAAAACAAAGATATGAGGGAAATTAAAATTAGTTGTAAGCAAATTATAATCGCTATGTTAATATTACTTCCTCTACAAAATTATTGTTTTGTATTTACATAATTATACAATAAAGCAAGGTGAAAAAAAAAAACTAAATAAAAGCCTCAAAGCGCTGTCCGTAGAATTAAAAAAAAGTATCTTTATTTCAACTATGAAAGTGGAGTAACATAAAATGTGTAATATTTTATTTTTAAATCATGTCTAAGATACAACCACGTAAAAAAAATTATCCACGACGAGAGTTCCAAAGCTCGCAGATATAAAGAATAATAATAATGTAACTTAGGTATATTGGTTTATATCCAATAAATTGTCTTGTCCCCGAAATTGACCATAAGATGCCAAATTCTTTATTGTACTTTATTTCATGATGTTAATATTCAATCAATTATTTTATGTTAGCAGTATTTGCATTGAAATGACTAAAACAGCTATGTCGAAAACAAACTAAAACACTTTTCTATACAATATTTACAAAAACGAAATTTTATTTTTAACATTAAGGACTTTAAATGACCGAGAAAAGTATAAAAGGTAATAGAAACGGCAGTTTTATTCTGTAATAAAATCCCATTCACGAGATTTTAAAATACAAGAATCAAGATAATTTGTTAACGTGGAATGAAAGCTATAAATCATAATAAACGTAATCGTATTATATTTAACTTATTACCATCTTTAATATTTTGTGAAAAACCCAAGATTAGGAATATTTTCTCAATAATGATGAATTATATCAACAAAAGTAGGTACTTTGTGCAAAACGTGTGAAAGATTAAGATAAATAATCGTTAGTATAGGCCTACTATTTACTAAGCCTGCCATATATAAAATTGTTACTAAGATAGCAGTAGTAATAAACAAATAAAACTGAAATACGTTAGAAAGAAAGGCATATAATTTATTGTCGACTGACATTTTGATAAAATGACTTTACGAATTTATCCATTGACGAAATCTAGCAAGTACAGATAGAATAGCTAGCATTTTATTATAATTATTAGAAATATAGAAGAAATACCTCTTACACTAAGACTGGTTTACACGGAAAACCTTATAAATACACTCCGCCCAATATTAAAACAAAAATGGGCGGTCAATGTTATTTATTTTAGTGATCGTGTAAACTGCCTTTATTATTCATTTAATTTAACAGTGTAACATAAGCTTTAGGCCGCACTCCTGTACTTAATAAGCCATGTTACTCCCAATAATCCTATCACATAACTTGCATCAACTTTTTCTAAGATAGTCCTACCATTCATACTCAAATTACAATGTCAATGTTTTACTTAAAAAACGAGAATTTTATCTCGCTTCTGACCACAGATTAAAAGAGTTTTCACCGTTTTCAATCGACTTTAAAAAAGGAGGTTTTCAATTGTCTGTTTTTATTTACATAAAAGCATTTTCCTACTACAGATAGTCTCCTTCGTGTTCAATGAAGTCATCTACCCAGACTATAATCTACCATCGCCACCATGGCCAATCGCGTACAAGAGTGGAATCACAAGCATTTACAAGCGTCGCGCTGTGAGTTCAATGCACCCTTACTTTAATGTCATCATAAGAATTTAATTGAGCTCCTTTTGCCAACCTTGGATTATAACCGGCCCCTTAACAGAAAAATAGTGACTTCTATAACGAAATAAAGCAGCCGTGAAAACAAATAATAAACAATATCCAATTGAAACTACGAGTAATTAAATAACATAACAAAAACAACTTAATACAAGAAATAATATCAAATCAAAAATCTTATCTTAAAGGGCCAGTCTTCATAAGTCCTCGGTCTACTCCGGTCTTCTGCCAGTAGACCGCGGTCTACTTGAGGTCCATATCGTCTCCCAATAGGTCTTCGCACTCTTTCTCCCATTGTTTGTCGTCACCAGCCTTGTCTGCTACTACTTCGTATTCTTTAAGCTCAGCCTCTAATTCTTTTTCCCATTGTTCTACAAATATTAAAAAGGATTTATTAGTATTTTTATAAATAATTAAAAAATACACTTGGTATAATAGAAAGCTTGATTACGCAGGTTTTTAACCGATTTCCCAAAATGGAGATTCTCAATTTGGATGATTGTTTTTATCAAAAGTTATTATTATAACCAAAGAGGCAATATAATCCGAATAAATTCACCGGATGTTGTTTATTACATCTATGTAATCAAGCTTCCTTTGAGATTAGATACTTACTTCCAGTATATAGTAATAACATTTAATACGCCATATCTTTATGTTTTAAAGAATTTTAATGTTCTAATAAGTAACAAAATCTTTTATTGCCAAACTTATGTATTTTTTTAAACTTGGCATTTTAATTCTTCCAAAGAAAAAACTAGGCGGTATCTACTAATTAAATCTAAAATAACAACACCAATATTATTTTAGAATAATATAATTATTTCAATTCATAATAACTAACTATAAATGCCAATTTTTCATTTTTTAACTATACGTCGTAATTTCACTAAATAATGTTCGAGTGTTGAAAAGTATTTTTTTATACTGTCGCTAGATATTATGTGAAATTTCAGGGCTACAGGGAAAAAACATTACCAAGAAATGGTAAGGAAAACTTCATGGGAATTAATTTGGAAAGTCGCGAAGACACACAGATAGCCAAATCATTTAGTTTTATCGGGAATATGAATAAATGGACACCGAATAACGATTATAATCACGACTAATTTATTGCTTAACAGTTTTGGAAAATTTGATAGAGGATTGGCGTTGGACTTTCAAAAAGATAATTACATGTTAGGAATGATACATCCAAGGACATTAAATGCAGATGAATAAAATAATCTTGAACAAATAAATATCACCTCATCATACAATTTTTAATCACACAAAAATCATTGCTGCTCATAATATCACTTTCGCTATATCACAATCAAGTTATAAACATATAGAAAAAATATTAATGGAATATTTTCGTCCAACACCAATCCTGTACCAACAAAGCAAGTACTAAGAGACTGGGTAAACAAACCCGGGCGACAGCATACTAGGCCAGTACTGAATCGATTCAACCATCAAACTCTATCATAAATGAGTCCACCTAGTTCTACACAACTTTTATAACATTGGATTATTCTCCTGATTAATATAGACCTAATGCTAATTGTAAATAATTACAAAACAAACGGGGAAGTACTGTGTTGTCAGTAAAGGTTCCAAATACTTGAAGACGGCAGTTACTGTGGAATTAATTGACTGTCACCCATAAGTGATATGTCGCGGCTGGGAAGGTTCTCTGCTTGCGTACAAACAACAATCTCATCTTTTACCTTTTTATCATCAATCATTTCATTAATACCATTCTTTCGATCAGATCTTTAACAAGCTTCAATTGTTACTTGCACGTCTAATTTGTTGTTTAAATCATTAAAATACGATGCCACATTTCAGATAGGCTGACAACACAAGTTTATGTACAAAAAGATTTAAAGTTTCAACATTGCTACAGCGAAAACAGTTAAGAGGCAGTGAGAAATAAACGCCAAGAGGTAACGACCAACTTTGAGAAATATGTAAAGCTGATAGATAAAACACAAGACAAACAAGCAATAATAGTTCATAAAGCTCAAGAGGTAGGGTTCAAATACAAGTAGCAATGTCAAAACCTGAACAATATATACTTACAGTTATCGCTACTGAGCCGAATTTAATGAACTGTGTGATATTATCAGCTATATAACCTTAATCGATACTTAGACATATATAACATTTAGTAGACATTAAAATAGGTTCCATTGAGAAAATTTTATTTGACTTTTATTTTTTTTATAGATAAGTATACAATTCAACCGTAGTGGTCTTTACGTCAATAGCAAATCATAAACAGGTGATCGTTTCAATCTGTTCGTGAGATGCTGCGAGCTATTGAAATACAGACCAGTGTGCTACCAGTGACATACAACAGATTATAAATAAATACATGGTTATATATACAGTTATTATAGTCCTTAGTGCAAGGACAGAAAAGCTATATTGTCATATAACATTCACTTTATATATATACGACACACGAGATAACAACAAGGATGAAGATATGACACAGTGATATATCTTTAAAAGTTCAAATAAAAATGCAAACAGCGATAAATTCTATATAAGTAATAACGCTTCAAATTATATTCGTAAAGTGTGAGAGGATTAACAGTGATGTGGGCTTGACACAATAATGCCATGACTTTACCGTCAAGCTGACACCATCAGAGCGAAAACTATAAAATCATCGAGGTAAGTCAAGTCGAACATAATCAATTAAAACAGGATAGTTTGATTTTAAGATCACACATTATTCGAAGATACTGCAACTTATTTCGAATATGTCACAGCGAAATAACAGCTAAGTGCTCAATTTGAACAATTATACCGATGTTAATACTTCTATAGTTATATGTGCGTACGCGCTACCTAGATCGTGATGGCATTATTTTATCAAGATTCAAACAATTGTCATGAAGATAATAGCATAGTACATTCTTTGATGCAATAATCGTATCGACTAGATATTTACTGTTCTATACATTACCCACCTCCTAATTTATAGAAGGTTTCAAACGGTCTACGAGTTCTAGAATCTTCGGAAACATATCACCAATGTTGTGAATGTCCAATGTTTGAATATGCAACATGAGTGATGGTTACAATGCAATTTAAGATTAAAAGTCAATAATAGTAACAAGATGACGGAAAGAACACTAGACTTAGTAAATATCTAGCTAGACCATATAATTAGAGAATAATATATAGAACAGTGGTGTTATAATATTGTGTGCTGTGGATGTAAACACTTCCTTTAAGCTGCATTCCAGGGAAAAAGAAAATATGCGTTTAGCAACAATAGTTATATCTAGTAAAACTAGGGACTAATTTAAAGTAAATGGATTCTTTGGTGGTCCTAAATTGGATCAAATTTTAAAGTGATTGGATTTCGAAAATATTTCTATAATACTGAATACGGGTTTCAGTTTGATCCCCTAAATAGGAGTGTGTTATTTTGATGGTATTTTGCCCCTGTTTACAAATGAATTTTACAATAGTTAGTTATCATCATGTGCATCAGCTGCAAATCTGTCTTTTATGTTTTATGTTTCTAAGTATTTCAATTATATTTGCACCATCTTAGACAAATAGGGGCTTTTGTGCAACATTTTATTCGAATTGTAAATGATAAGAATAGTGGAGGATTTATGAAAAGTGGGTAATAATTATAAATGTAGCCAGACAAATATTTACATATACAGAGAACATGCAATGCAATATATTCCTCAAAGTTGGTTTCGAACGCTATTTGGATGTTTTCGCGAATACGAGTTCATGTCAGTACAAATGAAATAACTTTAATGAAAATCAATAAAATTAAAACTAAATAATATGGCTATGTGTGTGAAAATTTAAATGAAATTATAGAAGAAATAAATAAAGAAATAATTAACCTAACATAACCTAACTTTTCTAAAACGAGAGATAAAATTAAAAGTTCCAATATCATCATAAAATGCAGAAAATCTTGCAAGATATCGTTACATCTGCAGTTTTCTTATCGAACTTAAATACACTTTCTTTAACTTAAATAACAATACTTATCAGTGGTACAGAAAATAAAATGGCGGTTATAGGTCTTAAGGAAAATCATGTCTTACCATCTTCGTTTTCTCTATCGACTTTCAAAGACTTTATTCTTTTCTTGACGTCATCAATAGACTCTTGCGATGATTTCTCATTGACTATCAGGTTGTCGCTTGCCGATTTATCATCGTCTGATTTGGGAACAAAATAAAAACAAACAAAATGATAAAAAATAAAAATAAGATAAAAAATGGTGAACTTAATGGATGGGGTGATACATTTCTGTTTTTCAGAGTAAAAATTATGCTGACTAACTATTTCATCTGTTTTATGAAGTGATACTGTAGGAGAACTACCGAAAAGAACCTAAGATATAAGGCATTTGTCAATGTCAATATATCAGGGTTATATCAATACATACATTTTTAGAATAGTTTGTTTGTGATTTCAAATTACTTTTACTGGAACTGGAAAGATCTTAACTAAACCATGTAGATAAAATTGATTTGCTAAGTGAAATTGATTGCTAAGTTTAATTAAGAAATTTCATGACTCAAATCTAGCATTTATTTATTTCATTGATAATGAAATCCTATCCAACAAAGACACACTAAGTGAAGATGCTAATGGGAATGAAGATGGAATGTTTCTTTAAGATCTAAGAACTAGAATTGGTGATGTTGCAAGTATAATTGGTGTGCATACCCTGGGAGTCGTCGGCGCTGCTCTGGCGGCCGGCGGCGGCGTCGGCCTCGTTGGCCTGGCAGATCAGCGACAGGCGGTAGAAGTAGTTCCGCCAGAAGTTCTCCTCCGTGATACTAGAAATGAAAGGATAGCACAAATCAGAATCATCTTTATTAAACATGAGTATACGTACGTGTCTTTAATGCTAGCACAAGCTCTATTCAATGCCTTGTCATGCTGATGTACAACCTTTTCAACAAAAAGTATTTAAGAAATCAACCGCATTTTAGAGACCAATTTCATCATCATCATTATCGTCTACATATTTCATATTTGTCCTCTATTAGTATCTATTTCTTTATTTGCGAAATACCGGCTAGTCTAATAGATCAGTAATTATTAGATCTCATACCCAAAAGTTCAACATGTGTTTGGTTACACATAAGACAGCCTATATCACTCACGATTAAGTAGCCTTTTATTCGGTGAAATCAATTCTAAAATCTTAACTGGGTTAAATTCCAAGATAGGAATTTAACACAAAACCTTTTTACAACTTCAGTATAGATAAAAAGAGAACAGCCGACGGAAAGACGTCATTACAACACAAATGGGAGCTTATTTAATAAGATATCAACGTTGTTGGCACTCCCTGTTCGATAGTACGATACGGTCGTTCTCACAGTTATCATGCTTATGTATGGTTTTGATAGGTCTTGTTTATTAGACTTACTTAACATGAATGCGAAAATCATTGTGTCTGTCTGTCATGACATGTTGAAATTTCAAATTATTCATTATTCGTGTTGTATGTAGTGTATTTTGGTGAAATTGATTTCAAGTTCCGCTAGGGGAAAAGCCATAAGGTTCTCATAAGGATTTTGATAGCGAGTGTTAAACTGTTGAGATTATTTCTAAAGGACACACGTAAATCTTAATGAAGATGTTATCACAACATTAAGTTTAGTTGGACATCAAATTATAATGATACATTCTTCAATGAACGTTCTTTAATTCGTGACCGCTAAGAATGTTATGTCTTACTTCTGTATTTACAACCTTAACTATCTTATCTTTCATTAATTACAGTTTCAATGCCGAGGCAACAATAGTAACGTAAATCATCGTCTTAATCATCGAACTATCCAATATTATACCGATAATGGTAATCCAAAAACTTTTGGAAGATAACTATGTCAATTCTTACGTAAAAATATATCAGTTATCAAATGTAAACAGTGTTGTAAACATGCATGTGTGTAATCGGTGTTCAGGTTATGTTTGTGTGTGTGAGTAAAGCCTTTTTATATAAAAGTTATCTTACGCGGGTCATTAGTTTTCATGTAAGTCGTGTTGTGTTATTTACTGGAGAAAGGTAGGTAAAAATAAAATAGATTTTTGGTACAAAAGCACCCATTGTATAAACCCGGTGGCTTATATGAATTATTCACAACAATAGAAAATAGATGATGTGTTGAAAATTAACTTAAAGATATTTAGTTAAAAGTTAACTAAAAGTTAAATTAAACTGCAAATATTTAATTAAGCCTGGATTTCGTAATTTGATATTAACTAAAGAAAACGTCTATAGTACAGTCTATGCTGGGCTATAATTAGTCGATTTTACCTCTAGTTTAACAAAAAATGTTTGTATAGCATTCTATGTTTTTATAATCCGATCAAAACATAGTATTTGATCTATTCAATCAAACGCTTGTCTAGATAGCCCCCCGGACTATCTAAACACGCATATCGTACAAATACTGCCATCAATGGCTCTTTTATCTTGTTACGTGTTAGATAACCATATAATAGCACGTGCCGCTTCCTGTGAGAAAATACCGCATTTCTTGGCCGTTTTGAATGTTCAATTTGGCTTCAGGACAATGTTAGTTGTGGACATACCGATATACCTTTCGCAAAAGGTCCTTTGTTTTAAATCTAGTTAGGAGCACCATCATAATAATTTCTTTCATCATGTCAAAATGTGGAGGAATATAAAAAAGTCAAGTAGAAATCGTCTTCCCAGCATTAAACCATGAACGAATTTAACTGGCTTCCACCATAGGCCAAAACCTTATTCAAGATTAAAGAAAAACTTCCATAAAATTATATTTACTCAATCAAGTGGCTTCGGAATAAGGACCTACGGAGGAGGCCTGCAATAGGGCAATATTGACGACAATATTAGCAAATCGTTTCTCGGGATTCAAATACAGGGGGTATTTAGTACCTAGGATATCTCCAAAGAAACAATCTACTTACACTTTTGGCACGAGATCGAAGCGCATCTTCTCGAGGTTGGGATCCTCGCCCATGATGGCCACGGCCACCGGGTACATCTTGTCGTAGTCGAAGTCGAACTCCACGCCCGCCGGCGGCGCGCGCACGAAGTTCCGCCGGTCCTGCAAATTGGGATATTGGGTGTTTTAGCGATATCTTGAACCACAAAATGATCTACTACTAGCTTCTGCTAGCAGTTTCACCCGCATCCCGTGGGAACCTCTGCACGAACTCGGATAAAAAGTAGCCTATATCCTTCCTCGATAAATGTGCTATCTAACACTTTAAGAATTTTTCAAATCAGACCAGTAGTTCCCGAAATTAGTACATTCAAACAAACAAACAAACTCTTCAGCTTTATATTAGTATCGATTCATTCTACATACACATAGATAGACATAAGGAAGGTTAACAATTTGAACACTTAAGTGTTTGATTAACAAGATTTTTCTATAGTGTGATAAAGCCTTTAAAGGGGGCTTCATAATCATGCTTAGCTTTTTTTATCTTTTCAAAAATGATGTCAAAAAAGAAGGTGTTACATAATCCAGGAACATTTTCTAATTAACCAGCTACTTGAGTTTTATAAAATCGTTGAGCCTTTCGATGTTAAGTACTCATTAAACTCAAGAGAGGAATTCACTCGATTTTATGAAAACCAAGGTACGGTCTACTTGCGGTCTTGTATTTTTAGGGCGAATTCGTTGAATCCTCACAAAATTGGAATAAGGAAAATTCAAGGTACAAAAATAGGTATACATACATTCATACATACGTGTACTATACGACATATATTACACGCAAAGTTATCTAGACACACGGCAGTGTGTCCGCCAAGTTCGAGCAAAAAAAGCGACACACCGGCCGTGGGTTATATTACACGAACCATTTCGGGCCAAATTCAACCCCCCTATAACTCAAAATCTATTTTATTTACGCATATCAAATTTCTAGTATCTGTTGAGACCCCCTCACTTATCTAAAATACAAAATTTCATTAATATACCTATTGTAGGTCTTGAGATATTGACGTCAGAAAATCGCAATTTTTACTATACACTCACTGACTGACTGACTGACTGACTCACTCATCAAAAACCTAGACCACTTCCAATGGTCGTATTGACTTGAAATTTGGCATGGAGGTAAGTCTTTATGTCAAGGTAAAGGGAAAAATCTGAAAATGGCCAAGTGTGAGTCGGTTTCGAAATAATGAAGGTGTAAATTTATACCTCTAAGGAACTAAAACGAACTTTATAATATATCTTCTAATGGTTGTACCGATCTGAAATTCGTTACAAAGGTTTGTATCTAGACAAAGTAAAGTAAAAATCTGAAAACGGCCAAGTGTGAGTCACTTTCGAAAATAACAAATGTGTAACTTTGATCCACGAACATAATATATGATAACATGTCATGTCAGTCAGTTGGTAAATCTAGTCCATTTAGTTAATCTAGTTCATTTTTTTGTAAGAAGTATAGTGCATATTCAAAAATCTGAAAGATAGTATACCTAAATGAGACATTTCCTTAACTAACTTAATCATAAGAAAAAAATAAAATAAACAACCTTACAAAAATAAATGAAATCCCACCCAAAACAAAAATGTGAAAGACTGCCAAGTTCGATAATATGGGAATGATTCGCCTATAAAAGAAGTGAGATCTGAATAAGTACCAAGTTCCATACACATACCTCAGTTAAAAATAGTTACTTTTTAATGATGTTACTTGGCAAGTTTTAATAGAAAATTAAATACTTGATTCATTGCGTTTGGTAGGTTTATAATACAAGGTGTGTGAAAACTTGCCAAGTAACATCATTAAAAAGTAAGTATTTTTAACTGAGGTATGTGTATGGAACTTGGTACTTATTCAGATCTCACTTCTTTTATAGGCGAATCATTCCCATATTATCGAACTTGGCAGTCTTTCACATTTTTGTTTTGGGTGGGATTTTATTACACAAATTCTAACTGTTGGGAACATGGTTTAAACGTCAGAAGTTTCGGCACGAAGTTTTGATGAGGATCACACAATATTTCTGACAGTGAATCCTCTGAGGATGACGGTCGTAATTTGTTCCACTGGCTCTGGCACTTATTAATCCTTTTTTTGGAAATGTTCTGATCGGCCTTCCATATAATTAGAATTAGAGTTATGGGTCATAGACTATTTGAGTGATAAGACCAATCAGGGTGTCTTTTGTGTAAATCACTGTGGCTGAACAATGCTATTATGGATGAGATATCTTCTTCAATTTTAAACGTTAAAAACCAAAAGCTAAGGCTAATTTAGTTGAGTTGTCAGCTGTTAGTAAATATAGGGATAGTAGAAAACAGATATTTCTATTTAGAATTTGTCATGGTCGATCCAATCAAAAGTTATATTAAATTGTCGAAAGGGTTCATTAAGATCAGCTGACGAAGTTTGCTACAAGTTTTATAACCTCCACGGTAAACTTGGCTAATGCTTAGGAATTAAACTTTATTGACAAAGATAAACAAGGATACTTTAAAGGCTACTTCACTCCAATGTAATTGGATGAAAATTGGAACTGCCGATCTGCATGACATAATATTTTGTTGTCATTCCCATTCGAAAGCTGACTGATTGAATTTAGTTTTAATAAGATCACCGTTGCAGCTTTATATGAACTCGTTATAATATCGTCATATCTGATGGCTTTGGCTAAGCGTCAAACAACTAATTTTATTTTATCTATATCAATTCCTTGCATACCTTGGACTACTACCTTGCAAGAAGTAGTTTAATCAAAACCCATCAGGTGTTTAATACTTACGGTAGACAATGACAGGCACTCCTCCTTGAGGGCAGGCTCGTTGGGTGCTCCTACCCAGGGGGGCACGGCGGCGGCGCTGCCACGACCTTCCTGACCCTTGATGAAGGCATCCTGCTCGCGGTTGAACTCGCCCAAGATGCTCTGTGGGACAAAGGAGAAAACCTCATGAATATAGGAAAAATAAAATGCATAGGTATGCAGAGAAATGAGTGATGGAAAGTTATATGTCGAACTTCCTTTTTAACGCTTTGGATGTTAGACTTCATAATGGATTAACCAATTGTAAGCCTATTATTGAAAATATGTAATTTGCAAGATATCGGTGAAATCCAGTCATAAAAAGGAGTGCCCGTGAATTTCTGTGTTATCGGCAAAAATTGGCGAACTAAGCTCTTTTATGGCTATAGAATTACCTGCGTTTATATTATCTTAAGCATGTTTCCTGTTTATTATGTAATTGCATTAAAAGAGTCCAGATCATACTAGTTTATTTCTATTATAAATACGGATTAGTAAAACGCTACAATTCATGTGCCTATCACGCGTGTTAGGGCTTATCCCCTAAAATAATATTATCTTTATACTATCAACATTGTATCTAGCCTAAAGTCACGAGCTTTGAAAATGTCAAGCCTATACAAAAATTACATCTAATAAATAATTGAGAAGTAAGAATTTCAATCAGTCAGAATGGTTAACTAATCTGACCATTTATTGTCGCACTTTTTGTGTTCGTAAGATATATTCCACTATTATTATTATATTGGGAATGATCGTCAATGACATAAACTTATCAGTTTGTAATGAAACCAATTAAAATTATGTTTATATAGATTAATTAATGAATGATTTTATCTGACATAGCCGCTACACAATAATTATTTATTTTGACTACCATTAGTATTTTATCATCTTCTTATCCAGCAATGCGAACTTCTAGTAACTTTAGTGAGTCTTTTTGACATTTGTCTGTTTAGTTACGGCCACGGCTACTCTTAACTATTTGTTCGCCGCGATCCCCTATTCTCGGTAGAGCTTCTTATTGCTGCTAGTTAAAAAGTTAATAAAAACAAGACACGTGTTTTCAGATAACTCATCACCGTAAGTATCAAAACACACGTGAATCAGCTATCAACTGTCAGCTGACAGCAACATCAAAATATACTACAGTACACACTATCAATTTATTTTGAAAGTACAATTTCACTGTCATTATCATCTTCAACCTTCAATAGATAGTTTCACAAAAATAATGCGTCACATATCTTATCTAAAGCTGACAGTGTGGTCATCTTATTTACCTTTATCACTGATAAAAGAGATCTATAGTAATTTAAGTATTAAGGGTTTGGCAGATGCCTCTCGATAGATAATTTCATTTTTGTTATTGAATTTTTTATCTGGACGCTTGAGATTATAGAGTAGTTCTTATATAATTTTGGCGATTCAAATCATTGGTTTTCATTCATCGTTTTTAGGAGTTAGTCACTGCTGTAAGGGAAGTTAAACGTAAAATAAAGATAAATGCTGCAAGAATTGCTGAAGTTTAAATAGGAAAAGATTCTTTCGTCAATTCTTTTGCAATAAAACACAATTTTCACACTTCGTTCTACAATAAACTTCAAAATCAATGTCTAACTTCGCAACTTGGAAGCAACTATGAAACTTGCCAAGTTATAGAGATATTTTACAATTTGTTGTTTTGTTACAAACTATTAGGGCTTCCTTCGTAGAAATTGTTGCTAGCTTTGTTGTTGGGATTCTACTTGTTTGTTCTGGTTTTAACCGGAATTCATTCTATAAATCAAGAAGGGGTAATTACTAAAGTAGGACGATCGATATAATTGTTTTGTTTTCCAAGAATAAAGAGTGTTTTGTTGTTGAAGCCTATTTACATAATTGTGTATAAGGTTTTTTGTGTAGTTCAAAATCCAACATATAACAATTGGTAGATTACATAGAGATTGTAAATACACATGGAAAACTAAAAACCATATATGTACTTCCTACCACTTATTTGAAACATAACATTCACGCAAAAACATCATTGTTGCAGGTTGTACCCAACATTTTCATCCATTTTCCACAGATCTGCAGTTGTAAGTACAAAGTTAATCTCAAGTGATAAAACGAAGACTACTATAAAAGCGTCGGCACACAAATAAATACAACATTCAGTCTGCGACACTGCAGATAACAGTTAATACTACAATTATAAACATAAATACAGATTATGAATACTGCAAGGTAGCAGAAAATTAAACAAAAGAACAATAAAAACAAACAAAAATGGATACAGAATCAAATAACAAAAAAGCATCGAAGGACGAAAAGATGGATAAGCAACCAGAGGCAGACAAAATGGTGAAGGCGATAGGGGATTTTGGCAAATGGCAGGTGATGCTGCTGCTGTTAATAGTGGCACCGACAAAGATCTCATCAGCGTGGCAGCAACTAGGCATAGTGTTTTTAGCTCCAGCTACTACTTTCATGTGCACAGAAACAAATCTCACAGACAGTATAGAAGTATCCACGTGTTATAGTGATTGTGCTAATTATGAGTATTATTCGGAGTTTGAGAACACCATCATTTCGGAATTCGGGCTGATCTGCGATAGAGCGTGGATGGCCAATTTCACGCAGACTATGTGCATGTTTGGTGTGTTGATCGGCAGTATTGTTTTTGGATTTGTTGCTGACAGGTGAGCTAAATTATAATATTATTAGACTTAATATTTTTTTTTTAAATATAATACATCTCACTGACGAAAAATATTTCTTCAGGGATTGGGACTAGTTGCAGATAAACTTGGAAATAGACCTTCACAATAGTAGAACCTTAATCGCGGCTACTATCTACAGTTTGCAAATATTTTGGCAATAATATATTAAAATCATTGCAGGTTTGGCAGACGTCCAGCATTACTGATAGCATGCATGCTGCAACTTATAACCACTGTTGTAGAGGCCTTCTGCTATAACTACTGGCTGTTCACCACAGTGCGGTTCTTCATTGGCGTGTCTACAGCAGGAACAATCCTGAGCTCCTTCATTCTCATCATGGAAGTCATCGGGCCACTGAGGAGAGAGTTCATGAACTGCCTCTGTGCCCTTCCAGTGCCAGTCGGGCAAATGCTGATGCCGCTCTTCGCCTACTACTTGAGATCTTGGAACCAATTCTGTTTAGGCGTTGGTATTCCACATGTATTGTACTTGATATATTTCTTCATGTTACCCGAATCCCCGAGGTGGTTGATTTCCGTTGGCAGAATTGAGGAAGCTAGTAAAGTAATGACCCAGGCTGCGAGATGGTAAGCGTTGAAGTCACGATTATACATAATTATCAGTCTTCTTGTTTTTAATAAATATTAACCTTGATACAACTGTTTTAGGAACAACCTGCCATCAGGCAATATGTTAGATGTGGCAAAGAGTATGGCAAGCCAGAAGGTGAACTCAAACGAGCCCATAAGAAAGGCTACTTACTTAGACTTGCTTAAGACTCGGTTGCTCAGGATCAATATCTTCTGCTCGTGCACTATCTGGTTCGTTCTTGGAATCAGTTATTATGGCAGTAACCAATATATTGGACAGACGAGTTCCAATGTTTTCGTCACTGTTGCTTTAGCTGGAGTTTTGCAGGTAAAACATTTTTTTTATCATCTCTCGTGAGTCTTTTTCAGTTACACGCATTAAATTACATAACTTTAGGTACAATAGCTTAGGCTGTTATGTAATCTAAGCACCAATAAAAATATACAACCAGTTTAAAATAAATAAGATAAGTAAAACTAAATTCTCACTGTGCATACACGTGCAGACTGAAGGTTTAATTGTTTTGGTTAGCACATTTTTGTGTTAAATTATGTAATCACTAGTCTCGTATTTTTAGAATAGACTTTCCATAGTTTAACTTAGAAACTGCCATAGGGCAACTTTCCACTGTAAAATGGTAGGAGATTCCTATCGTATTCAATATGAAATAAACTTTTGGTCTATACTATAACAACATATTCCGTCTTCCAGTTCCCCGGTATCTTACTGAGCGGGTTCCTGTGCAAATACTTCGGCAGAAAGATCACCATGATCAGCTTCTTCGTCGTGTGTGGAGGGAGCAATGCATTCCTCGTGGTACCTGAAGACTGGTTCGCTGTGCGACTCACCATGGGAGCCATAGGTGTTGGTTGTGCTTCTGGTGCCTTTGCTACTATGTAAGTATTGAATTTCTGAAAGATTTTATTATCATCTTCTGCCCAGACGCTGTCTCATATTCCATGCTCGAACATTGATATTATCAGCAAATGGTTAGCAACTGCGACAGCGGTAGGTAGCTAAGTACTAATTAAGACTTTTAGACGTCGATATCGGGTCGACAACCCGTACTAGTACCCGAGATATATAATCTATGCCACGCAATACTTATGTAGTATAACTTTAGCTGTTTTCTCAAACTTACACTAATTGAATATCTTATCTAGTTTCTTCATGATATCTGCAATTAATTTATTTATTCATTATTTTAATTATATAAATCTTATTATTCCAGGTACATGTACACCTCCGAGCTGTTCCCAACTGTAGCCCGAAACATGGCTATGGGAGCTTCATCCACGGTATCCAGAGTAGGGTCTATGTTAGCCCCCTATGTGGCTGGCATGACCGTTATAGCTGCATGGCTACCACCGGTGGCTTTTGCTGTAGTACCTATACTAGGAGCGATCACTTGTTTCTTTTTACCAGAAACCAGAGGTCAGAAACTATCAGACCATTTGTCGTAGACTTAAGAACTCTATCTGATATTATCGCTGTCATATTGATTGATGATTGTTTATTGTTTGTGGTTAAGTATTTATTACTTCTTCGTTAAGATAAGGACGTGATATTTTTGTAACTGTTATTTTATGCTTTAGGTTCGACTTTAATTAAGTTATGTATAAATAAATAAAGTCCCTTTTGTAAACAACAACAGTGAATAATTTAATAACATTGTCGTGCGTAATTAAAGTATTCAATTTTAATATCAATTTGACGGAAGACAATTTCTCGGTTCAACGAACCAAAATAATCGATTTGTTTGCAGATTAACTCGAATGTTAAACAAACACTTCGTATCGAGTAAATTCACGTTTCCTTTGCAAACAAACGACTCAGTTAATGAGTTATTAATATTAAACGTGCACTCAAATATGACGGAAATCATTTGTTTATCAAAACTGTTATTATTGAGTACCGTACAGTTCTGGTATACCTATGTATGGTAAACGATGGAAATTATTTGTAAATGTTTGTTTTCACATTTTTGTTCAGGATTACTCGTCTGAAGCGAACTAATGGTTCAATATTAACGGCAAAACCTAACTGAAACTTCCAACCTAACTGAATCCTTTAGGGAAAGCCGAATTACCAAAAGCTGTAAAACAAATTAAATTCCACATTAGCACCTTTGCATGGAGGGGTGATAAGAAGGGGTAGGGGTGTATGTGAGAAAACTAGGTCAACTTTGAATACAATTTATTGTTGTTAGAAAATGCTCAACAATTCATGAATGGAATGAAAATGTAGGAGCGATATTCACATTTATGTGACTTACATAAAATGACAATGAAATCTTTTAACTCGTTTAAATTTTGTTATTAAAAATATTCTATTAAATCAAAGCCAGGAAAATAATACAGTAATGTAGCTCAAAATCAAAGAAAATATATATTCTGTATGATCGTTATGAACGTTAATTAGCGAAAGAAGAAACATCAATTTACCTAACAATCTGAAATATATTCCAATTAGGACATATTTCCTTTGATACGCGTTACAAAGATTTCCACATAACATATTCATATGTGACCGAGTTAGCTAGCATTACGGTAATTATATGAATGTTACTATGACAAAGTAGTAAACAAAGGTTTTAAAAGACGGTCTACGTGTATTCTCAAGAAAATCTTTAAGATTAGGATTAAAATCGGTCTTATGAAGCAGTTAATAAATAATTTGTTATGAAATTCAGTCTGAACAACAAGCTTCAAAGTGTCATTAAGCCTTTGTTCTTCAAAACAAAATGGAGATGTATGCAAAATTCTCAAAACCTGACAAAAAGAAGCATCATGTAAAAGTGACTGCTTTAAGAAAAACTAAGGGTGACCCAAAGGACTAAAATCCATTTGCTCATTGCGTCACGCTTTATAAAACTCAGCCTTAATAAGAAATTAAGAACCTTAATTCCGTTACATTTCCATAAAAACAGGGCGTTCCAGAATATTCGGGGCACAACAGTGAGAACTCACGCTAATTATTATTAATGGCAAATTACTGTTGCAATGAATTTCCATTTCAACGAAATATAATTTTCAGAGTTGCGGAACAAATGTGAATGTTGAAATTTCAGTTTCATTGTGTTGGAGCTCACATATATAAAACATGTATAAAGTAATTTATGTATAAAAGCGTTTGTTGCCAGGAGAGCTCTTTAACTAATACAGTGCTATTGTGCAGTAGTTCGATTCAAACTGTTATATTTCAGAGTTCAGAATTTAATACCGACTATATACCAAAATAACTGCACGTTTAATCCCACTTAAAAACCCTAACATTGCAGAAGTATAATGGCCAACATGTAAAATCTTCAACGAAATGACAGAAAAATAATGAGGAGATAAAACTGAAATAAAAGAAAGAGTGGAGGCTGATTCACGGAATATCAATCCACGTTGATTAATCCCGGGTGAAATCTCTATATCTAAAGATCAATAAGGACGGCATAAATGGATGGGACAGCCTTTTGTCCTATACGAAACATCATTTATATAGACAAGAACCTTTCATTTAAAAGCAATCAATTGTTCCATAAAATTATAATGAAAGGAGAAAATAATGATAAGTAATAAATGATGATTGAAAAGCAATATTTAAAGGCAAAAACAGAACAAATATTGAAATTGTTAAATTCATAAATGTGAAAAATCAAGCGCCAGAAACACAGACAAATATTGCAGATGAATAAGCTGCACCAATGGAAAGCAGTTAATCAAATAAAAATAAAAACGCGAAAGCCAGTAACACATGTAGCAAACGTTGGCCAAAAACGTTTTTGCAAGCTGAACGAACAACGCCGTTCGCAGAATATAAATCCGTATTGATTAATACTCAGAAACAATTCGTGGTAAAGCTGCATGCATGCGGATGCAGCGTATTGAAAACGGATGAATGGGTTTTGATAAATGATTTAGGTGTAAAGAATTTTTGTTAAGGTAAAAAGTATGGACTACTTCCCAAATACGGAATGGAAATAAAGAAGTGGAATTAGATAAAGATATTGCTGAAGATAAAATTATAGTTTATATAAAACATGAAGATGAAGCAACTGTTCGTTTCTAAAAATGTACGTTTCTTCAAAAATTTCTTTAAAAACAGGACCACCATCAAGTAATATTTCATAAATTCTACGTTCAGAATATTTTTCTGGGTGCTTGAAACTTATAATTGCATTCACTAGCACAACTTCCAAGTAGATTTGAACTCGGAATTGCGGAAGCAGAAAAGCTTCTCCTTGTCGCTGTTTTAAAGGATTGTAGATGCTACTTTAATACATGGATAGGTAGTCTTAGATAGTAAAAACTACTGTAAGGTATTATCTGTAAAAGACTACGAAAGTCAGCGAATTGTTAAAAACAAATCCTAAAAATACATTCAATGTGGAGATATCCAAGAAAAAAGTGTCCAGTATTCATAATGACCTACAAAAAGAAACAGATAATAAAAGTAATGAGAAGTTCATAGCAGACGATGAATTTTATGGCAAAGATGTAAATGAAGCTATAAATAGAAGATTTTAACAAGAACAGCATGACGTGAAGTGACTCATACTTACAGTCTTGTTTTTCTGTTATCCCAAGATTAGCATGGAAAAAGTGGAAAGAGAATATTTAATAAGTGCACATATAGACATAGACAATGGTAAGAGTAAGGATATATGGTGAAATGGACACAAATAGGATGAAGCGCGAGAAAGGAAGCCAAGATTTTTACATGAATTGTTGTAACAACTCCAGTAGTCCTTAAAAACGTTTAATATTAATTACAATCAAGTATTGTGACTTTTGGAGACACCCAACGAATATTATTTAAATGAAGTCTCGTTTAAATTATACTTGTGAATTCATGATCGTGAGGCTTTTGATCTTTTTCCAGGGAACTTTTCAGAGCAAATGCCTAGTGCGACAACTGGTGCCATTGTAATCATTTTATATCATTGTCTATCCTGTTATAGTAATGCAGATTAATATGCAACCTTTAGTAGGTACCTATTCTAAACAATACTCCACCACCGTAACCTTTTTCGAATTCTATCGAACAAAATCTCAGTTCACAGCAAAAACTGGGTACGTTTCGTATAAAACGCTTTGCTCGTTTCAAGTGGAACAGCTTTCGGAATAAAAGCCTTGGAACGTATCTCATATGCAATGTACTACGTCCGTATCATACAGAGTGTTCGAATGTGGGTCACGGGAAGGTGATATTTCTCTCGGTTTTTTTGTATCTGCAAAAGCTTTTGTTTAGTGATGTGATATTCAACAGGTATCGATCATCGAGTGCTGTATGGAGTGCAGTTAGGGATCGTATTGATAAGAAAGGTAGGCTATACAATATGTAGAGCTTGTATTTTCGCAAACATTGCAACGTTGTCAACCAAACCACGAAAACAAAAAACCAACTAAAAGGACCAAATTGGTCCTTCAATACATATGACAACTCAACGAAACTGAGCCACAAAGTTCCGTAAATCTTCGTGACATTTCAGTCTATCTACACCGCAGATCTACCCGCCACTAAATGACCAAACAGGAAGTAAATCCCACAACCGCACACAAGTCCGGAGCTACGTGTAATCCGGTCAATTGATCCGGACATCCGGCCGGTATCCGGTTGGAAGCATTAACGTTCTATTTTAAGCGTATGGGTAACATTCATTAAGTAGTATATGTGTAGTTGTTTACCGTGATTTTAGTCGCGCTGTGATGGTATTTACATAATAGATGTCATCAAAATCTGTTAGGACAGCTGAGTAACTTCTTCATTCACAGATGACTTGATACCACTAATGATGGAAACTATGGGACAGTATGCTATGGTATTGTACAATTGTGCCTTAGTTGTGAATGCCTCGTGTGAAGTTAAACAAAGGTCAAAGGTCACACTGACCTTTCAGTAAACTTTTATCTGTGAAAGCTTCGTTTATAACTAACTAAAAGGCTGAAAGTCTTCCAAAAGGCACTCACTGTTTACAACTTTTATAGCTTCATCCTACATTAAATAATACCTACTCATCTTAAAATGTGTGCAATAGTTAATAAATACCGAGTAACCATGAATGGTCAGGTTTTCTGAAAACTCATTTGCCAAACAATAATTCTACATGAAAGAGTCCTGTAGATACTTTATACACCTTAGGAAAGTGTCGAAATAGCGTAAAGCCACTGAAAATTACTTGGAAATCAAAATAATTTTATTAGCAAACCCTATCTACCACAAACTAATAAAGATATACCTCAAAGGATCTTGTAACCAACGATAAATGTCTAAATAAATCTAAAAGTCTTTGACTGTACCTGAGTAAATAAGTTAGCCAGTTAACAGAAAACAGAGTTTTCTACTTACGAAGCAAATACTGAACATTTCTGTTTATATACTTGTACCCAGACGAAGCCGGAGCGAGGTAATTGAATTGCCAAAGAAATATCCACCAAACGTGAATTAAGGTAATATCAAATAAGCGTGGGTATCATTTGCTCGACGTTTACTAAATTGACAAAATAAATATGTGTTACAATAATTTTGGGATATATTTACGACTAACTTAGACCTGCTGTTTCACTCGCTTCGTAAGAGAACTTCTTCCCGTACCGGATTATAAAGAGCTTACATTCTTTTTCGATAGACAGGCTACCTAATCCTGAAATAGTTTTCAAATCAGACCAGAAATTCTTTAGAGATTAGCACGTAACAAACAAACTCTTCTTTATAATATTGGTACAGATTACTGAGCTATAATTTCTCCTGACGATTCCTTGGTATATGAATTCCGAACTAACTTAGCAAAGGGGGGAGACGCTTAAGTTAGAGGAATGAAGTGGGTGGCTAAGAATATTGATCGAAACCTCCTTCCTGGTCTAGTCTCGCTAGACTTGGCGCCGGAGAGTCTGAATTGTTTAAAGGATACCGCCTTGCGGGATCGTTTCAAGACGATATTCTATAAACGCTACTGCAAATATTTTACGTTTTCTTACTTGATAGTATTTGGACCTTCAGCAGGTACCTATGTATATGTACAGGATCATATAAATTGAGAAATATTTCTGTAATACAATGAATAAGACATAGTATTTACTTCCTACGTTACTACATTACGTAGGTACAATTTTATTTTGAAGCACGAAACCTCTAAAGTCTAAAGCAAAACACGATCCATTCACTACTATCACCGCTATATCCTCCTTCCTACACAAACCATTCGTACCTATAATAAAATCATCTATATAAAACGCCTTCGCAGACACTCCTCGACTCCTAGAATAGACCTCTTACAGTCGGACACTTGGAACTGCTCTCGAGGGCGCAACTACCCGGACAAGATGGCGTCAGCTCGAATCCGGATGCCTCTTGTAAATATGCTATGAGTTTATCGCTTTCAGTAGAAATGTACTATGAATACGTACATATATAGTTGAATCTGTGTGGTTGAAGATTTATAAATGTTATTATAGAACATATTGTGAAGTCATCAAGAAACGTTATTACAGTAATTGTAAACATTAAGAACGTCACTGATGGCGTTTCGACTATTGGCGCAATATATGACACTGAAATTGATTAGCAGTAATGTATGAAGTCTTATGATCAATGTGTCAAAAAATGTCAAAGCTAAGAAAACCCCTGAGTAATAAAGTACCGTTAAAAAACCTTCACCGTTTAATTAACCCTAACATAAAGCCTTTTCCACTCATTCAAACCGTATTAAGCTTTCTATACAAAACCTTTCACGTATTCAATCAATAAATTCAAAGGGCTAAGAGGGGTCTCATAAAAATCTTTTTCTAGATGTTAACGTTAAAAACTTTTGTGTAAATCAAATTAATGATCCAGATTCAGTCAAGTCTTTCAGGAAGAAGTAATAGGGAACTGGGTAGACTTGGTTGCGTAATAAAATTTGGGATAAAATGAGTTTTTTCTCGCGGGAGAGGGATATTTGACGGCGTTAGTATTTTCAATTTCAATTTAACCTGTACTGATCATTTTTTAAGCTTAAATCTTCATGGAAAAATACCCAGTTATTCGTTTGGAACGGTAATCTGGGTCTTCTTGTAGTTGAATATATGCCTTCTGCAATATTCACATTAACAGTACCCTAGGATTAGGAGCTTAACCGTCATGGTGGCACTGCGGCCCTGCGATAGAACAGCTTTGTAAAACCCTTTGAGGATTAAAAACATGTCGGTCATATAATATTGAGGCAAATTGGGGAAAGTGTGTCCGTCCATTTATTATGCGACGCCGGGGCGTGTAGTCCCACGCACGGGGTGACATACCACCCACGGTGTTTACATAAAACGGCAATTATCCCTTTTTTCAAATCCCCCATTTGAATAAAAGGTGGACAGGCTTCGGTAAATATGGTTCACGAAAAGAAAACAGATTTTCAAAAGGTGTTTTACTGTTATTTTTTACGAATTTTAAATAAGTACCAATGGACAATGTGAATTTGTTTAAGCGCTCCCTAGTCACATACGCCCTTGGTATTTAAAAATGGATATAATAAACAAACGTTCTTACCCTTTCCCCCAAAAAGCTTCCAGATAATGGCATAAGTGGCTTTAGCAAATATTAGGTGCGCCAGAATCCATTAACCGCACACACGATTTAAACCGAGTCAATTTAATTACATTTTTCCAGCAACCTTCAATATCGTGACCTGATTCGATT
This sequence comes from Helicoverpa zea x Helicoverpa armigera, assembly GCA_033682625.1. Lineage (NCBI taxonomy): Eukaryota > Metazoa > Arthropoda > Insecta > Lepidoptera > Noctuidae > Helicoverpa > Helicoverpa zea x Helicoverpa armigera. The sequence goes on along the minus strand of JAWIIS010000049.1, from coordinate 9,713,650 downwards.
GGAACCCACATTGACCTGATTCCTCTTTGTGGGCAGTTGAATTAAAACTCGCAACGGCCCCATTTCATTCCGCCATTTAAATATTAAAAAAGCAGGTATGACAAACATTGTGCGACGCTGCAACTATTCACAACATGCCATGTGGTTACAAAGTGCTTTGTGCAGTCGCCATTTTGTTTGAGCTACCTGAACGCACGTCACTCGCTATTTTTGTTCAACACCGTTATTTATATGTGAATACATTAAAATGTCAGTGGCTGACATTCTGTGGTAAATTTTTATAAAGTTCTTGTGGGAACACTATTTTTAAATTGGATGATAAAAGAGATCACAAGCAAAGAAGTAAAAGTAGCATAGAAGATATATCAAGACGGAGTTAACATGAGCTGCTTTTCTTCTCCGTTCTATTAAAAGGATTTCACATCAGAATAATCACAAGTATAGATGAAGTTAACATAAAAGTTATAGAAAATCCTTTAACCTCTACTCCAAGGTACAATAAAAGATAGAAAGCAAGTTACAGCGCTGAAAACTTGAATTTCGTAAGAAACATAAAATGTTCCCAAAACTCGAGCGAGACTTTCAAGTCATAATAAGAAAACATACAAATGAAATGCAAAAACAGGATTATATGTAGACAAAGAAACTTGCATACTTTATGTTTATACAACCTTAAATAACCAGGATTGCGCTGGTAGTGTAATAGCTAGAAATGTCGAGAGCTCTACTTCTCAACTCGCTGGAAAATGCGAATGAGTATAATAATAGTATATTCTAAAAGTTTTGTCTGCACCAAGCTTCGTTTTAACTTCCTCGTTAATAATAACGAGTATGTTTGCAGCATTATTTTTAAAAGGAAGTGTTTTTTATTGCTGTAATGTGTCTTTTTGTACGTGAACTTTAATTAAGGCTTTCTTCGCTACTCATGTGTACTTTGTTATATACTGTAGCACTTTGTTATATTTGTTACGGCTGCTGTCATTTCCAGAAACGAAAATTTAAGTGCATTTTTACCTAAACAATTAACAGTATCTAACCAGATACACAAGTAAATAGACCACCCAATTCAAATAGACAAAACATAGCAAAATACAAACAACGGTACGAAACTAGTAAATCCTATCGACTCAAATGAAAGCGCTGTGCCGAAAGCCTCGCGACACGTACATTGTTTTTGGTTTACCATTGGAAATCGACGTGCCGCGGTAAACCAAACAATGCTTTTGAATACACAAATTGCATACAGACTGAATTTGATAACTTTTATATAGAAAAGAGATTGAATAATTTGGTACACCCGAATTGATATTTTTGGCGCTGAGAGACTTTATAAAACTGATACAGTGGAAACATGACGGAGACAAGTTAGTCCGACTATACATAATGGGCAAATGACACCCAAAATTAAGTCACTCTTATCTGACGATAGATATTAAAAAAGAGATACAGTTCTGATTTTATCCGAATGTGATCAAGACCAAGGATATACTCCAGAACATTCTACAAAAGCAAACTTTACAAAAGAACCTAAAGAAATAATAACGTCTCCTTATTAAATCAAGCTTAAGAGAAATAGTTCACGTAAGTCCGCCAAGATTGGATACGGGAGCTGCGAATAGTGACGCAGACGTGAGAAAAATGTTTAAAATAAGTCGAGTCTCCGTGCTTTCGAATATTATTCTTGCATTGTGCTTGGAAAGTGGTATTATCCATCATACTATCGTTAAACTGAAATATGTGGGAAATCTTTTATCAGATATTGAGAATTTATCAGCTCATGAATGTATTTCTGTACCAGTATTGTTCTATAATACTTTAAAAAGTATTGGGTTCTAAATATTCTTGATACTGAGATTTTAATCATAGTGTTTAGATGGTTACAAATGATAAGTGTGATGAAGTAAGAATTATTATCCCTGAGTAACTAGAGACCAAAATAGGTGAAGGCGAGACAAGGTAATAACGGTACTGGCAATAACACAAGACATATGTTCCTAGGTGAGTAGAAATCCCAATATTCTAGTTTCAATTATGTAACAAGCTCTCCACAATGTAATGAAAGTACCACTTGATTCATACCCGCGTTCATAATTAATGCTGAAGATTAAATTAACAATTTTAATCAACGTTTCATGTAGAACGTAGGATACTTGGGCAACAAAATACTTATATTGTGTGAATATTACTTTATACGTATAAATCTGTTTTCCTCACCATCATTATACTGTCCAAAATAAATGTTCTTACTAGAGCTGCTACACACCTCGGTCGAAGATGAGACTCGAGATTAAAATTTCGCGATCGCATAATCACGTCAATTTCTTATTAACTTTATATCTTAGCTAGGGAGAAAATTTTAAGCTGATTCAGATAGCAAGATTATTTCATTAGATCTCATCAAATGGTAATTTGGAGCTAGATGCGAGAAGCCGAAAATCGATCTCAGTGGCGTGCACTTGGAGAGGCCTATGTCCAGCACTGGACTGCGATAGGCTGATGATGAATGATGAAATGGTAATTACAAAAGTACTATTGAGGCCGTTTGACGTAACTTTGCAGATGGTGATAAATCTGATGATGTAGTTGATATAACTAACGATAAACTGGAACATCATAATCTGAATACAGAGCTTGCAGCTGCTATAAATTATACAGACGTCAGAGCAATTCCCGTCAAAGCAATTACTTCCATTATATTGTGTTAATGCACGTTCATACATAGCCGTACAGGCTTATATAATACATACGTGTGTAAGAGCACTAATCCTATCACATTCGCGGAAATGCTTGAGCTTAAGATAGCATTAATTTTGCTAGAATTTGAAATGTATATTCTGCACTGGTGCGTGCAAATTTTTTGAAAGTTATATGGAAAAATAATTTTAAAGATATCATTTAATTTAAACGAAAAGAGGATTGTAAGCATTTTGTTTTCAAAGCCCTAAAATACTAACGAATTCATATCGTTAAATTAAAACGATCCACATCAATTTCAAATCGGTTTCCTACAAATCCCGATTTCGTTTCATATTTTAACGAGCCACCTAATGTACCGTGAATGAATCTACCCCAACCACTGAATGTGTGTCGTTAAACTCTTCATGATCACCTAAACGTGCCACATAAATTGTGGATTTAAGACCAGCCAGCGAGAAACATTCACATTATCATAATATACGTTTAACGTTGTCATCTTCATCTATTTCCCCTTTTCATCTGTTGGCTTTCTAATTTGATCTGTATTTGAGGGTTTGTTATTGCAGTTGCTGAAGCTATCGAATTTTCCAATTAAAGAAACTAGGTCAATGCAATGATTCTTTTTCTATCTGCAATCTACTATTTCCTGGGCATTTTTGCGGAATTGTATCAGAACTTGACTCCATTTTCATTTATATTTTCCGCATTATCATATTACTAAAAACTTAGCTGTTTCTAATCAAATGACCAACGCATTTCGCATTCAAGAACTAGCCAATCCGAGGCATCTTAGTAACATCATTTTACATTGGAATCTATCAAAAACAAGTCTTCTTTGCGTTGAACACTATAGACATAGAAATACGGATTCATAGCCCATTACGAGTTAAGAGCGGGAGCGCAGACCAGAGTCGTAAAACACCTCGAACATAAGTAAGTTTCCCCCGGGAAACTCGCTATAATGATACCGAAGTGCACTAAAGAGGGCTTTTATTTCTACTGCTGATAGAACACTACTTGATACTTGGTTGGTTTTATGTGGTTGCTTTTTTGGTTCTAATTTATCATTTCAATCTAAGAGTCTTGTATGGTGAGGATTAATCGCTCAAAAGATATAGATCCAATAATTACAGTACCTCTTATTTCTATATTTACTTTTCTCTATGGAATCATAAGTTCTTTATAAATGAATTAATGACGACATAAAAATGTTGTCATTGTTGCTCCTTATAGAGTCAAGATATATTGTCCGAGATTTTCCTTTTTTACCAAACAATAGTAGTCATCATTATTTACTGACAAAGAATACACGAGGCAGCAATTTTTCGGGATGAAGCTGTTCTTATAGATTCCAGTAGAATACCGTATATTGGAACACGGAAGATAAAATACAAGAACGTGCGACGGAAGTTGAATTAGAAGTATAACAATAAGATACTGTGTATAGTAATGCACCAAACAATCTACAGAAACTATGTTACAGGAACCCAAATTATCAAGTACCATTAAGGAAAATCTAAACGTATTAATTAGTTTATAAGTATTGTTATGAATAATGTATGTGTATTTGTATTTTTATGGGCCCTAGTTGCCTTAAATAAAGGAATAAATTAAATTAAAATTAAATCTGTGAACAACAAAACCTTCGCTACGGATTGTACATTCCGATACTATTTCCAATACAAGTTTTACAACCAGCAGCACAAGTACTGTAAAGATAACTGGCTTATGAACGAACGTTGTTTAACGCAACCGAGCAGTTTTATTGGCAGCAGCCTTATCTGCTCGTTCGCTTCCTATTTTTATTGTTCTTCGTGTAGATCGTAAAAGGACTACGATGGTGCTATTGATTTAATTGTGATATAGGATCCATTTTATGAAAGCGAAGAGCATTTTTAGTATCGTATGTGTCTGTTGGTGACAACTGCAGTTATGATTGAAATTCTGCAGTTTTTTCTATGGAAGTGCGTTTAAGAAAACCAATGTCACATGACATCATATACCAAAAAAATGTGACAGCCAGATATTACATTCTATCCCCAAAAATATATTTGCAACGTCAACGCTTAAATAACCATAATGCTTCAATCAGCTTACCCCGCTTTGCTGTCACATGTCATGACATCGTCGAGCCAACATTCTAAGTTGACAGGGATCACTTTACACAGCTTATACAAAATGAATATTGTAACTTTCCTAAGAGCCCTGTCCTATGGGATACTCGGTACTAAGTTTGAACTCATTAATTATGATATATCCTGATAATAGTATAACGAGCGATAAACGTGATTCACGAGGTAATTAAACTAAGGTATCTACCGAATGTTATGAATATAAGGGCCTTTTGTGCTTGGTTGCGGAATAAATCTGCCCAATTGTTAACATTAATAATTTAATTACTAAAATGAGCAATTTATATCGAACAAGCTTAAAAAATATCAAACGGGACATCAAATTTAAACTATCTAACCAGAAACTCTATGCGCATCATTGTAAAAATGTAGGTACTAGGAATTCAGGAAGCGTTAGAGCTGAGACAGACCTATTGTCACTTCAGTAACACGAGTACACCCTGGGGGATGAAGAATGGCGTCGCGTGACGCATACAACACGACCCTCCGTGGCTACTGAGGGGGAGTAATGAGTAGACGAGTGTCAATGAAACGGTATAAGACAAAGAGGTATGTAACGCTACTTTTACTGTAGTTTTGTAGCTACATGAACCAGAAAATAGAAAGCCAAGAAATCCCAAATTATTCTAACAAAAAATAAAATTTAAAATACAGCAGCATTCCAAAGGACATCGTTTCATATTAAAGAGCGAGAGACGAGAGCGGCTAATGAGCGCGCCGAGTGAAGTTATGAATGGCCGGCGTTAGCTGCAAATAGGATGAAACATGGACGTTGCAGATGACATGCAAATTCAAATCCTAGCCTTCACTGATTTATTCGATGCAGCAGACTTTTTTGAGATTTATAAATTTTATTCTGAAGCTAAAATAGATCTTGATTAGTCTAATGAACTATGGATATAACGATAAAAGTTGAAAGAGATTTGTAGACGTAAAAATTAGTAGCATTAATCTTGACCTAAATAAGGCTGCAGATTTTAATGGCACTGACACAAATCCGTACTTATATGACGTGTTGGCCATGGGAGGTCCGGAAGCTGAGGGGGAGGGACCTAATGAGTGAGCCGCCTCGTGATGAATGCCTGGCATTAGCCGCTAATGGGATGAAATACTCGGATACATTAGAAATTGCGCATTGTAAATATTTCGACGCTGGAACCGTTTAATTTCCGGCTCCAATATTAATCTGTAAGTTGCTAGGTGAATAAATAAAATCGATTTTTATTTGAAATACCTTAATATTTTCTTAATTAGAAATTCGAAACTTAACAGGATCACGATATTATTATTAATTCATGTGCCCCTAGAGAGAGTACATAAAATATTCTTACGTGGACAGAATTAATATTCTTAAGAACACAGAGTAATTATTAGCTCTATATTATTTTCTGTGTAATTAGTACTTAAGCGTTGAACCCACGCTTGCTTATAAAGATAAAGCTGCCTTAATCCAGTAATAGCAGCACTTTCCTTAATAGTTATAATACTACTTTACTCCCACTTATTTCTTTAATCCTCTAGCTGCTACTACATTAATATGATCATTGTTATTACTAGCACGACATTTTTAATACACATCTAATACAAAAACAGAGTCACTATCAAAATCAATAACTAGTTCATTGATCTATATTTCAGTAGTTTCCATTAATATTGCAGTACGCGTTCCCCGGGCTTTATAAATTTCAATAACGTGAGCAGCGTATGCGGTCACAGTTAATGCAACATTTCAAATTTCCGCTGTAGGAGCGTGCTCCACATTTTGCGAAAGCCAATGCTGTCCACGCATGTACATTATGTACGGACGTGCATTTAATCCCCTGTTGGCATTGCATAATGAACTTGTTAGGGCTTCTGCTGACATTGTTCGTCTATCAGAACGGATTCCAATCGATTCCTCGATGTCAAGAGTATTTATGATGCTTCAATTGATTCTGCTTATAGTAGCTTGATTTATTTTCTCAACGTTTAAATTCTGCAGTCATAGTATTGCTATCGGTATGTTTACCAAATACAAACTTGGTGACATGTTCAATACCAATAGTGTAAATCCAACACCGCGCCGCAAAATCAATAAACACTATACATCGAGCTTTGTAAACCGTTTGGGACATCGCATGGGGGTAAACATTTTTATCAACCATTGCGTGACACAAAATATATGGCTGAATGGTGGTATTGGCGGATACGGCACTGCCATCATAGGCAATAGCTCGTAATATTTACGATCCAAAAGATGTGTACAAGCTTCTTCTCGCGGGGATATCACGCTAAGTAAGGGTACGTCACGACTACGTTTTATGGCAAGGGGGTGCAAAAATATGAAAGAACTTTTTGGGTCAGCATGCGCTTTGTTGTACTATGAAAAATACTGAGGAAAATGTTGAGTGTCTGGTGCGGACTACTTGTGAATTTACGCTTTGAAAATAAAATTTTAATTCGGACGGTAACTCAAATGTAGCAAAAACCGAAGTATGAAAATAAAACCAGGTGAGTTAGTAAACTACATTTCTTTAATACAACCTCTTTGTTTGAAACGCGGGCTGCTTTCAAGACTCATTTTTCACTTCTACAACAATCCTCGCAAAATAATAGCAGACATTTGCTAGTGTTTTATTTTCTAAGAAAACCTTTCATGAATCATAGTACATTTGACCTATTTCACTCATAGTGAAGCATCATTAATTAAGTGTTGGTATCAGAAATGCGAATAATTTAGCGTGTCAGCTTAACCATGCGAAACATAGCTATGTAGCTGTTATACACGATTGTGACATAACTGCACAATGGTGGCTAATGAAGAGGAATAGTGACGTCACATAATATAGCGCTGAGATTCCACGCTGAGAACAAAATGGCGACATCGCAGGAAATATGAACGCGTCAGCATCCCAGTGTCGTGTAACAAAATAAAAAGGGGAGATAGCCTCAAACCTTATACTCGAAAGCCTTTTCTCTGAATAGGGTCATATTTAGAAAAACAACATAGGTAAATGTTAACAAATATAATATACAAAATATCAAAGTCCCAAAGGTAATCAAAAGATATTCGGAGCTCAGAAAACATTGAAAATAGAATTAAGTTTCCATGTAACTTGTGTAGAAACAAGACATTATGTAACAAGAAAATAATGAAATGTGACCTCTTATAAATAAAGAAGCTAGACTAACAGTGGAAAAACTCGCAATATTTTAAAAAGACGCGACGTTGGAGACGAAACTAATTAAAAAAACAACGAAGTATATATTTCTAGGCGAAATGAAGAACACCCACTCTGTCAACAGAAAGTAATGGAAGTAATTACTGAAGGAAAAAGAAAAACTGAACTGTAAGTAAAGAAATAAGAAACAACATAGTAGGAAATACGCATGACATGACACTCTCATGTAACACGAAAAAAGGAAATTGGATTTCAATGTAACAAGATCAGCTAATAACTCAAAATATATTGATAATACAGCTTGTAACTAAAAGTAATTAACTTTACAATTAACAACTGTTGATCAAGTTAATTACATCGTAAACTACGTTTGTAATGGGTTTGTGTAGTTAAAAGGTTGACAGTAAATCACTGATTATATCGAATTTCATTTTAATCAATAGTAAGATATAAAATTATTTGGCTTAAAACTGAGTTTTCAAGAGGTGAAGGATATAAATACAGTGGATACGATAAAATAAAGAACTAGAAGACTTCCACTCTTGAAATCTGAACTAGTATTTTTGTGAACATACGTTTTAAACACACACCTATTACAAATAAACCATATAAGCAAATCGGTATCAACATCTCCAATTAAAATACGATGTTACCTGAAACGGCAATATTGCTAACGCTAGAACTATTCTCAATAATCCCAACTCCGTACAATTAACTCTTCAGTATGGATACGATAAATTTAATAAGTTTTCAAGCTATAAATTGGGAATGCGAGAACTAGCTCAGTTGCTGGAATATGATATCTCGAGTACAAAGTGCTAAATTGGCCTAGATCCAAATACTGGAATTCGACAAATTGTGTAAAGGGTAACAGGAATTTCATAAAAGCATTACCAACTGTGAGTATTATGCTTTCCTCTCATGTGGGATGTTGATTGTAAGAGTGAATGATGATAATGGTATTGTTTCCAACTTTAGAACAATGGCTTTGCGGTAAAAAGCTCATTGATGTACAGAGGAAATAAATCCAGAGCCCATTGTCCGTGATTTAAATAAAATCATACAAACAATTGAAGCTATTTCGTATCCACCATTCCAATAATGTTGAGACAGGTTATTTTTTCGACAAAAAATATTTGTTTTCCCATTTTATCACAACGTGACCTTTGGCTTCGTGTTACTTACTACATATACAAAGAAGTTAATACGTTTAATGTTTGTGTTTGAAACCCAAACCAACAAGGAAAGGCTACAAACAAAACAAGGTTATCTTTAACGAGATTGCCTGAAAATTAAGGTGTAAAGTTCACAGTACAGTAAAATAAACATTCCGAAATAATTCTAAGAAAGACGCCTACACTTGGTTTATGGCAGATGAAATTATCATTCATAATAACTGCTACAACAAAGGCTCTATAAAATGTTGAGGTTTCTCGAGCCACAATGTCTGGTTTTACGAGTCTTTAAATTCCACAAGAAGTAATTACGGACCGTATCTTGGCTACTTAGACGCTGTGGTCTGAATACAAATGCGTGTATTTGTTTCTTTCATTCTAAGCTAACCGTAGCTGGTGAAATAATAAAGGGATGGTGTAAGAACCCTTCACTTATCATCCGAAACAAATCGTAAGTCAACTGAGAGAAGCGGATTACAAAGGTATCTTAGAGTATACCGTGGTAATCCGTATTTCCAAGCTTATCCCGGTTGCTTTTTCCTTACTTATGATTATTTTAGCTTTTTGAATACATTCATGTAGATTATTATAGATAAACATAATATAAGACGAGATATATTTTTCTATATTTGAAAGCGTATATTAAAAACATATCAGACGTAATATCGTCCACATATAAGGCAATAGCAATTCGCAGCTGATAATAACCCCAACCGTAATCCAATGTGAACCCAACCGCTGGGAATCTAATTTAAAAATATATCTACTTCGTTACGTGCCCCACGACTACGTACCGGCTTATGGAAAGTTGTGAACTTAAAGCGGATTGGCTACTTCACCCAGCGGGAAAATTTCTACGTAAATAAAGTTTCATGTAACTAGATCTCACGCTGCTTAAGCGCGATAGTGCATTTTTATTAGTTTTATTCTCGTGTTTGTAAGATTAGAACTATACATGGAAGTTTCTGCTAAAGCAGTTATATTATATTTGGTGGTTTTATCTAGATCCACCCTATAGCACAATTTGATTTAAAAAATCAATGTAATTATAAATTATTGCCCATTGTCAAAGCCAGTCTATATTCCCTATCAACTATGTAATATTAATCCATCATTCAACACCAATGGCCGAGAAACCTCCAACGACGCCACAAGCCACAAATGCGTCGAACACAAAAGACTTAATTAAGTTTTGCTACCTAACCCTACCGACGTACCTAACTTCGCAATATAAAGGTAACAAAGCTTGGCAAGGTTGATGGAACAAACGTGGCAAGTTTCGCACACCGGGAAGCGACTAAATTGCATGCGACGACTAACGTGCGCCATAATGTACCCGCTGCGTTCAAAATTTAATAAAGTTTCCGGACGGCACAGTTTCTAACTAGGATGGTGTTGCGGAATGTTCTAGACTGGTTTGCATTTTAGAATAAAGCGATGCGAGAATAAATTGCTTTTTTATGGAATTTAAAGTAGCTCTTAGGCAAATACTCAAAAAATAGTTTTTCCATAATGTGAGAAAGACTTCATAGTTAAATATGAAGTTATTAAAAGTCGTTCTTGCTTAACAAGTAAACTGATTTAAAGTATTGACGAGTTTTCAGACCCGATAGCGTAAGACCTTACAATGCCAGCACAACTCTGTAATTGGGTCACTAGGTCAGATGACGGGCGCTCATGTAAACTATTGAAATTGCACTGCATCTCGTCAAAATTGAACCCAATATAGTAGCAAACAGATATTCACATGAACTGGCAATTTATTTCGCACATACTGAAATTAAATTACGTATTTCATAGGTAATGTGAAACTACATCGTATTAGCATTTGCAAACTAAATTCGAATGGATGTGTAAGCTTACACTCGTAATATGTAATACAAGTGTACAACTCATTAAAATTTCCGCTGAAGCACTAATGTGCTCCAGGAAAGAGGTTTTGCATCTACTCTCAGATGCTCACACAGCGAATCCCAAACAACGTCAAATAAAATGTTTAACTTGCAACAGCAAAAAGTTTAGAAATAACTTCCCATAAAAACTAAAGTCTTGACAAAACAAGATAATAAGATCCAGACTTGGCAGCGAATGTCAGCGTTAGCCTAGATGCTGTAATTGAAACATTAAGCGACTATAATGTGCAGACGGCGCCGACGATACTCGTAACTTCAGCAACTCTTACACTACTTATGAAAGTCATACATAAGGCTCTGGCGAATATGTTTGAATATATTTTTATGCCTATGAATATAGATGACATCGTGGTTATGAATGATGGTAATCTTGATTTGAGTAATGAGAGATTTGATTATTAATAATAGATTACTTATAATGCAAAGTATTGTGTTATAATCAAATCTATTTTAATTAAAAGATGATGATAGTAATTCACTGTTAATAATAATGTAAACTCCAGCACCAGTACACATTTAAGCGAAAATAAAAGCAACAGTAAAATCCACGAGCTTTTACGTAATAACTGTAATTAACTTAAAAGCTATCTCGCGCTAAAAGTGTGGACAGCGTCTGTGCAGGATAAAGCATAGTTCAAAACAAAGTTCTAAATGACGCAACTAATATAGGACACAAAGAGAACTGTAAACTATTTAACGCTAGGAACTTTAATTACATTGCCGTTGGATGTAACCTTTTTATCTAGCAGTTAAGGAGAATCTGGAATTACCAAACAGCTTTCACCAAATTACCAATACTTTTTTGATGATGCAAGCCTTTTCATTTTACAAGTCAACTAAGTATCAGCAGTTCTGAATCACGCATGCTTTCATATCACGTTAGAGCGTCCTAACAAAGACCCAATTCGTCAGGACATCATACATCTACACACACAGTTACTTGTGTCGGTTTATTGTCTTTCGTCTTTATTGGTCTCCAGACTGCTTCCAGTGCGGAAATTATCCCGACAGCTTCTGATAACAACTGACGTATTTTATTGAGTATACGCCATATATTTTCGGAAAAGATATTAAGGGAAACGTGTCTTTGTTAGATATGTCATCCTAGTTCATTGTTCTCTTCTTGATTAACTTTAGTAAGTTTTTCTTTCAAATGAGGACACTATTCCAACTCGCTGCACCGTGAAACTTTATTCTTATCAGCAGAACTAAAGACATTCCAATTCTACTTAGGGCATCTAGCCAAATAGTGTTTTTCAACAAATTCTAGCATGTAATGTGTCTGTAAACTTCAGTACTTTATCTATATTTTTTATCTCTACATTTTTACTATCTTGACCGTATTTATGGCTACTTTTATAACTATCAAGTTCTCCTTAGTAGACTGGAATGAAGTAAATATTTTATTGATACCAAGTTTAGGTTTTACGCCGCCATGAAAAGAAACTTAACCTTCAGTGAAGCATAAAATGCTTAGCAAAACATCGTCTAAAACTCTAAACAGTTCTGATGTACCTGCCATCAGAGCCCTTAGAAAGCTACACTTGAGCTCGTTGTCACAGACAGACGTAATTGGCTGCAGCCGTGTCAGGGTTGAGTGGCCAGGCACTGGTGGTACGAACTAAACTGTCTTTATGGCACAAGAGGCTGTACCTACCGTTAACAATGTTGTACGAGATGAAGAAATTGATGATTGTTAATACTTACCTGTAACAAAAGAAGATTAAAATTAGGACATTGATAAATTAAGCCTAAAAAGAAGTGATCGATTATACTTTCGCTAATTTGACTACCTATAAAACGAGTGTTTTTCATGTCAAAAATAACATAGTTAAAACCATCGATTTATAAAACCAACGCAAAGCAAAAACAACTATAGAATTTTCCAAGTATGAAGCATAACAATGAAGCAAATTAACTAACCATGTCACGACCCAGAAATATATACTTGAAAGGAAAAAGTAATTCTGCCTCATTTCCATAAATAGAGCTACAAGCAAATACATTAAGTCGGGGTGATTATGTACAGTACTAGTGCAATAAAAATAAATCATATCGAGGTAAATGTATCGCCTAGAGCTTGCTTCAGAGTTATTTATGAGTATTTTTTCTTATATCTGAACGTGATTTAGTATTTTATGTAAATTAATTCATATTTTTCCAGTGTAAACTGAAAATACCTGGAATATATATAAGGAAATATTTATATCTTGCATGACTATTTAGACAGCTTTTTAATTCTTATTCATCTGTAAATCAACACCGACGAAAAACTACCGATTAAAAATGGAAGGGGCGAAAGACAAGAAACGCTGTGAAATTTTCTGACCGAAAAGTACCATTTTGGAAGCCGTAACCGTAATTCAAGTCGACTCGTTCAAGAACATAAATCATGAAGACGGAGAAAGAAAAAAATATACCCAAGGAGCTTAATCAAAAAAGGAATCAGAACCTAAGTATGAACTGGGGCGGTTCAGACGTAGACCGATCTGAATTCTGATTAAATGTTGGAGAAATCGGTTGAATTACTTCGGGACGAATGTACGAGTATAAATTGTATTGGGACCACCATTTGACAAGCAAAGATTACTTGGGAAATCTGATCAATATTCTTTGGGCTTGACTTAACATAAGCTTTCGACCGAGTCGAACAACCACGATAATCTTATTAAGCAATTTATCTGATTGGAGCCTGGACTTAAGAATTCAATTAACTACTGTTACAGATGTCACCAGTATTAAATTACCTACGTTTGTGTCTATTGATTTCTTTCCGATTGACCAAGACTAAGAATGACCAAATATGTAAATGGTATATAAGTAACAAAACCATCAGATGGAATACATTTATTTTTTATTGTGAATTAATTTAATAAGCGGCAGTACATATCATGCTTCATCAGCCATTACTCATTTTTAGGGTTCCGTAGCCAAAATGGCAAAAACGGAACCCTTATAGTTTCGTCATGTCCGTCTGTCCGTCTGTCCGTCTGTCCGTCTGTCACAGCCGATTTACTCGGAAACTATAAGTACTACAGTGATGAAATTTGATGGGAATATGTGTTGTATGAACCGCTACAAAAATATGACACTAAGTAGTAAAAAAAAGAATTGGGGGTGGGGCCCCCATACATGTAACTGAGGGATTAAATTTTTTTTTTCGATGTACATACCCGTGTGGGGTATCAATGGAAAGGTCTTTTAAAATGATATAAAGTTTTCTAAAAAACATTTTTCTTAAAGTGAACGGTTTTTGAGATATCAGCTCTCAAAGTCGTAAAAAGTATGTCCCCCCCCCTCTATTTTTATAACTACGGGGTATAAAATTCTAAAAAAAATAGAGGTGATGCATGCTAATTAACTCTTTCAACGATTTTTGGTTTGATCAAAGTATCTCTTATAGTTTTTGAGATAGGTTGATTTAACTGTAATTTACGGAACCCTTCGTGCACGAGTCCGACTCGCACTTGGCCGGTTTTTTGTAATACATGCGGTTAATTTTAATCGGAATTTCATGACCGAACTGACCAGCAACCCGTGTCATTTATCAGATATATTTGTTTGCATAAATCTCCGAATATATCAAACTCGATAGCATCTCTTTGTACAACAACGTCGACGATATAACGCAGGACATTAATATCCTGAAATTCAACATAGAAGTCCATCTGTCATCAATCTTCGTTACAGCGACGTTGATGGAACCAAAAAATACATAAAGCCGCTTTTGTAGGCGTTTACGAGTAATTTAGAGTTCACTAACGAGTCCTAAAAGCAGCTATGTTAGGTTCAGAATCTTTCTGACCAATTTCGCTTCCGTTGTTATAAGATACTGGAAATTGTTCCCTAGTAAATATGCGTACTTAATCGAAGCTTTCGAAGATTAATGGCAATATAAACACTGAACCTACGTGAAACAATTTTCTCCTGGCAAATTATCAAAGTTTCAATTTACCATTCCACGTAAGAAAGACATAGTAAATCAGAATTCATTCATAAACAACATCAAATGGCAAGATTAAACGCTAGTGACTTAACAACGCTTAGGGAAGACGATAAATCTGGAAATATATAAGCTGCTAAGTCTTCCAGACATTCTATTATTCAAGATTTTTATCAGCGCTCAAATCTTTACGGAGGCGGACATTTGAATACTGCTGAGTTAATCCTCTGAACCGACATGATCGCGCATTTTTCAAAGGATACCGTTTTTATAGAATATTTTTCCGGCATGAGAGCATTTTGTAAAGATTTCTATCATTGAAGACGTGTAAGCATTATTTTCTTTAACATGAATGCGATGGGATTTGATGGTGTTAATCGTTTCGGAGCTATAAAGCAGAATTTCGATTCGGGTTCTGTAAAGCTACATACTTGCTACTAGGCAGATGTTCTTACTACTTGTAACTACTTCTCAAAAGACAACAACAGAAAACGGTTCTTTCAAAATATCGTACTACTTTCGTATTCAAAATTCTTCTCTGTCGATATAAACTGATATTTCGATTGTTTATAAAGAATGCAACAGCGATCGTATGTCAGGCATTCAATCTCCGGTCTTGCATAATGCATGTTCCAATCAGATGGCGCTGCATGCAGGTCCCACATCACAGTTCATTATTCATGTGATAGGAAACTTCCCATAAATTGGTCGGAAGATATAGCTACCGCATATTGAATTATCTTGGTGTATGTATTTAGCTAGTCTAGAAGTAGTACGAGTATAGTCAAGTCATCGAGGAGTCGAGGTTTGTTGGTGAGAATTTGTGTTTTTGGTAATATTCTTTATTGAGGGCTACAGGTACAAGCTTTCTTTATTTTCTTTAAACTTATTACGATGGCTTGTCACAAACAAAGACACAAAAATACCAACAAACCTTAATTTGAGCAAACAATTTTCCTAATACAAAGGCCGGGAAAATCCTCTAATTTGAATCTTCCATTACAAAGTTGGTATCAGAAAATTCTCGCAACTAATTCTGCAAAGCTACAATGTAAACTGATCGTCGGCGGAAACGCAACTCCCTAACTTGTGTCGGATGTATGGAGGAATGGCGCCGAGAGCCTGGAAAATATTACCAAGAGAAAATAGCCTTTACTGTGCTGTGAATAGGTTAGATAATAGCGCGAAGGGGTGTTGTCTGTTAAGGCGGCGACTGGCTCGGTTACGTAACGCGTCTCGTATTGATCGTGCCCCCCACCCCGCGGCCTCGCGCACACCGTCAGCGGACCAATCACAGCGCGGGGTTTAATTTTAATTTGATAGCCGTTCGGTGCTCGGCGGCCTCTGATTTGTCGGCTTGTTACGCGTCAAGACGATGCGCTAGAAGGTATTTTTGACAACGCACGTGCTTCTTGGCGATTGTCACCGCACTTGACTTGTTTTGAGGGTAAAATTACAGTTGAAATTTTCACTGAAATACATTTTGAGACTTGTGGGCTCTTTCGAAGGATCGGGAGACAAGGCAGGGAAGCTTTTGCTTTCTTGAAATGAAAAGAAACAGTATTCACGTAGGTACCTACCTAAGCTTTTATTTTTAATAAAAGCTCAATTTCTAGACATAACAAAATTGAGAAAATTCTATTAAGAAACTCATCTTATTTAAGCCTCAACCTTCAATTTAATTTCATTTACAAAACTCGTCGTCGATTTTATTAAAGGTAACTTCACACATTTTTTGGGGAATGAAGCTCTCCATTGAAGCATCGTAAGGAGAAAAATCTCCATGAGGCGAGATTATTTACGAGTATTTGCTATCCGCCCACAGACGCCCACTCGCACAACTTATAACTTCATTGCATATAAATAGGTACCCTAAGGCTTTGCCAGTCATCGACGTTACGTAACAAACGATAGAATTTCATTCAGATATTCTGAGGAGTTTATTGAAGAGAAAATTGCGTTTAGGTAACTTGCTATATTTAGGACTTGAAAAGTTCCCTTTATTTCGTAACGTAAGCAAGATTTAGAGGTTCGTTTATCGTGTTTAGGATCGCTATTGTTAAGCCTAAGTACGTAAAGGCAGAATTCCGTGGATAGCGGCTACGACAGCCGCGCGCGGCTTACGACAGTCGTCGGCCGCGCGCGACAATAGTCAACATATGAAAATGTATGGCACCGTTGCCGAGGTCCGCGACAGTCGCGCGCGGCCGACGAATATCGTAAGCCGCGCGCGGCCGTATGCATCTCAACATGGTCTAGCGCTTAATAACATCTATAGAATTTTAGTAAAACCAGAATTGAATTGTTTTTTATTTAGTCGGCAAAACTTCCTTTTGTTTTCATTACAATACAAATGCTTTTGAATCAGTATTTGGTAGTATCCTTCATCATTTCTACTTTTTAAAGATAGGGTAGATTGGTAATCTATTTTCATAATACAGCCACAGCAACACGTCATCCTCTTTTTCTTCAAGGATATCAATTAGCACTTCGACTAGAGGGAACGGACGAACAAAATCTACTAATTTCAACACAATCCCGCGCGCGGCTTACGAAATTCGTCGTCGGGTCGCGGCTGCGTCAGCCGCGACCCACGGAATTCTACCTTAATTGTTGCCACTTCCTCCATGAGATTATTTTTTGACATTATTTCTAACTTATCAAAATACCTAAGTAATTTTTAAGTAACATAGTACGGGGACAGAATTGATAATTTTTATAATTAGTTTTTAAGAAGTCTACAACTCAGTTCCTGATAGCAAAATTATGCATAATGTTAATAAGTGGCTTACAAACTTATGAATTTTCGATGACCAAGAATTTCTGACTAACAAATCGGTAACTAGTAATCAAACTTGGAGGTCAACTGGGACCTCTCATTATGTATTCATAAACTTCACCACCCAAGTTTAATAAACCAAACCCTAGTATTGAATTACTTGATATAATTTATTCAATTATTTAAATGTCAAAGTTAAATATAGAAACATAAAAATAGAAAAGTATTTTTGAAATCTCCAAATTATCTATACTAATATTATAAAGCTGAAGAGTTTGTTTGTTTGTTTGTTTGTTTGAACGCGCTAATCTCAGGAACTACTGGTCCGATTTGAAAATTTCTTTTAGTGTTAGATAGCCCATTTATCGAGGAAGGCTACTAGGCTACTTTTTATCCCAGTACGGGAAGTAGAGCCCACGGGATGCGGGTGAAACCGCTGGCAGAAGCTAGTTAACGATAAAATGAGTGAAAACGTAACTTAATATACATAGATCTCTAAATCACAACACTCAAAAAAATAACTGATGATCCCAAACCTGAAAAAGGGTTCTGTTTAAATAATCCTCATGAACATAGACACAAAGACAATAGAAGAATAACAAAGAAAACCTTTTCCAAACCTGTATGCGAGCTACACAAAACAACACCACCGTTGCCAAAAGATACTACTGAAAAATGTATGTCCAGATTTGGCAAAGGAAACACATAAAACAAGACCCTTGACTTTCAAAACCAAAAAGTCATCTCCGGTTATCAATTGCTCTTAAAAACAATTAATCGAGTTCGCTTCCATATCATCGCTCCCCTCAAGTATCGAGCGTCTCGAAGCGAGACGAGCCAACGTCAAATACCGACATTCAATATCAGAAACTTAATGTTCCAACGAAGAATTAATATCACGCCGAGGTCGCAGCGATCGGGGATCAATAGGGATCAGTGTCGTGTGAACAGGCACCGAGGCAGAGGCAGAGAGAGACAGAAGTACCACAGGCGTACATAGACGACAAACGAAACAAAAGTATCGCATGATCTGTGACGGTGGAAGTTCGCTTCTGTGCCATCTCACACATTATACTGTAGCAACAATTTTACCTAGGTAGGGGGTTAGAATGGGGCTGCCGTATTTTCTGTGTTTTGATGTGGAGGCAGATACGCTCTCGGTGTTTGATGCTGAGCGTGGCGTGGGACGGATTGTAATTAGTGCATTAACGATCGGTCCGCTTCAGTGGGAATTTTTAACGACATTCCCAACGAATTTATTGAACTTTACACGGTGTTTGGCTTAGCTCGGAGATGGATACATGAAAATATTGGTACTCAGAACAACATTCGTAGATGGTAATTAACATGAGTTTGTCTCAGTCCTTTCATCGTCTACCTGCTCTTTCTAACTTTGACGAACTTGGCTCGCCAGTTCCTGGCCCATTACTTACGGTGGAACTAAGCTTCGCTCACCGAGACCTATTTTTCACACGTTCATAGAGATGTGACGTAATTCTCAACCAAGCTAGATCTCGGAGCGAATACCACATATTTCACAAGGCAACGCAGCCAGCCGTGACGCCAGCGTAAGCCGCAACATTTATTGTGTGTGAAGCCAGAGCAGACAGGTCGGCGACTTACGACTTTATATAGACAGCTATATTCGGAACTCAAGTTACGTAAATAACATTGAGGAATATAAACGTTTTACTATTCCATCTATCGAGGGATTAATTTCGTGTTTTATTGTGTAAATTCCAAACCATGATTCTAATACCTACTCATTTGCTTTATAATTACTAAGTATCGTTTTTTATCACAATTAGTAATTTCATCCTCATCATTATGTTTAACCCGATAATCATCTTTACCATCCACGTTCTATTCAGTGGAATAAGCTTGAATTTCCGAAACCCGAACATTGGGATTACCTATAACCACAGTTTCTATCAAAAGCATTTCCTTTACCACACATTTTCAGTTCTGTGTTCACAATTCTACTTGTGTGCAGTAATATTGTATAGACAGCAGAGAGCATTCTAGTGCACTACTGACAGTTTAAAGGCACATTGCTTCCAACGTCGATAGTAATATTGCATTTGCTATTTCCCGTTGCTCGTTGACTGTTATTGCTTCTATATTCCTGACAATCGCAGGATTCAATATGTCGTTTAGAATTTTAGATTTGATCGGTTACATTGTTTGCTCTTCAGTAAGTGTTTCACTCTTTGTGGGATAGAAGAAACTTACATCGATTTGCCCAACTAGGAACTTGCTTTTTAGATGAAATTTTGAGCTGGATGAATTCCAAGCGCTTCTACTGTGAAATTGCTGCAGTTTTATCAATCCTTTACAAAACTCTCGACAAGCACTATTACTAAGAACGATGCCAAGAAAACAGCAAAAAACTTAAATTACCAATCCTATACGATTTTACGTAGAAGTTAACATACGAATCATCAAGATTATTGGCAGAAGTCAATATTCATGGTAACGTATCGCGGATAGAGGGCGAACACGCGAGGATGTGATTTGGCGAAATACTCGACTTAATTGAATGGCTGATAACGACACAATTTTCCGTGAACCCTTGGCTCTCTGAAATAGCAGTTTTATTGAACGTTGTATTAAGTGGTTCCAGGAATCCAGAAGTCAAGAGGACTTACAGATTGGGCGATTAATGATATCTATCTTCTACCTATATCTTCACATGGAAACAAGAATATAGATCTTTGCATATTTTTAGGTTAATTGAACTTTTTTCTAAGACTGGTCCCAAATTTTATGTTCTATCATCGAACTGATCTCGTAGAGTGCCTGAAAACGGACACCTAGTAGGCCATCGAAGAAACTTTACGTAGATTGGATCTCTCCAAGTATCAAATTATCATCACCTAAAAGGCTGTCGATTACGATCGACCTTAATACGGTAAAAGCAATATTCATTACTATAGGCCAGCAATATCATCTGGTAGTGTTTGTTCCCAGCGGGCAATTTTGCGAAGAGAAAATAAAGATTTAATAAACGTACTCTGAGAGGACAACTTATATTGGTAAGTCTAACAAAACAGGTCCTGTTCGGTAGTGAAAATCCATCAATTTACGACCTACGTATAGTGGAGCAAAGCCTGAGACAGAGCAAGGTGTTAGGTATGTTGAGCCGAGCGTCAAACACGCTCGTGTCTGGACGGGAACCGTGTAATTGCTTTGTGAGAAACGAGGAATATTGGGGCTTTGGGCAACGCTGCCGGTGATGATGAGCTCAACGGACGAGAAACTAGTGCTATGAACAATAATAATATTGAAGATTGAAATTACGATGAAAACGACATGCTAAAAATAACTGATTAGATAATAATTGCTAGACGAAAGACAGGATACTCTGCGCCGATCTGAATAGTTTTATATAAAGACAGGAGAATAATTTTGAACAGATTGACATAGACGTTTAATTATTTACATAATAAATACATTTCGAAACAAAAGATTTAGAACTAAATAAGCACATTCTGGCTAAAATTCAGTGCAAGCTGCACTGTAGCTTGATAAATGAATAGTTTCCGAAATTAACTGTACATATTTGAATGTTGCAGCAACTATGTTTATAGACCACTTTGCAGTTAAGAGCGTGTACGTCAACCGCGCGCCATTTGGCCTAAAATGGTACTTTTCAAACCACTGCTTCTCAGTAACTACTTATCCTATAACTATGTTATTTTTTAATAACGCAAGGTAATTTCACTGTCTATATAGTTAATTGAACATAAATTTCAATTTGTGTAGTTTAAATACTTAAAACCCCTATAACGTAACAGATGTTTTATAAAATTCCCGTTCAGCGTCTATTTCGAAGCTTAAATTCATGTGAAAACAGTGGCAAATCTAATCATATTTATTTTTTTACTCATAGACGAAATCCCCATGCCTATAGTTAGTTGAAAACATTTTTTGATTTAGGTCTCTATCTTTCAGAAAAAAATATTTTAACAATGTGAAAAATTGTGAATTTCAAATGCTTTTTTACCTATCTATTTTACTTAATTTAATATAACAATTATTTACTATAGTAATATAACTCTTTCTTTAAAACATAAACTTTATATTATAATTTAATCTCTCGTTTTTATTTTTTTATAAATTATTTAAAAACTACTATAAAACGCTGCACGCGAGTCAACTCAAACCAGACCGCCGCAAGGCTTCACAGAGAGAGGACGTGTCGCTCCGTCACATCGCGTAGGGTGAATAACCTCTGCCGTGGATACCGAGAATAGAGTACATTTCAAGCGCGACCAACAAATCTTGATACATTACTATTTAATTTAAAGCTCAATTTTGAAGCATATTTTTTTCATCGATTGAGTTGAAATTTTGTTTGAATGTTCAGTTTTAATGACAATGTATGATTCTATATCCAATATGGCGGTATACCCAAGATGGAGAAAAAAATGTTTTTAATGCATTCCTACGATATGGGTATCAAATGAAAGGGCTTGCTATGAATAACTCGAAAAAAAATGTGTCGCGAGTCTAAATCCAATATGGCGGACTCCTTAGGCTAGAAATCACTTATTGCAGATGTCTGTTACCAATCGAGCTATAATTTTTTTTTTTTTCATTTTGGATGTACCCAAATTTTGACTTTTGATCTCGAATAACTTTTGAAGCATATAGGATAGATAACTTAAAACTTTATTTGCAATGGTAAACCCAAGCTCTTCACCAATATTTGGCTTTCCGGCAATTGTTGTTATTTGACCACAATTTTTCGGTCTGGATGGACTGGACCATTCATATAAACAATCAATTTTTCAAATCGGTCCAGGCGTCTTTGAGAAATCGAGAACAATCAAATTGAGAACAATCACAAAACAATCTAATTGAAACCTCCTCCTTTCTTTTTTTGAAATCGGTTAAAATACAGAAACTCTTAACATTGTCATTAATCATCAGTCGACTATTTAGTACTGTTGAAAATTGTATGTAATATACAGAAAGTCCTCAAAACCAAGGTTTTCATAGGTGCCCGATTTTTTTGCAAAAGAGTGTAAGTATTAACGACTTATTTTCATGCTTTTATATTTTAGACATCCATAGACTTACACTATTTTCCCGCTATTAACTATTTACTAAATAATATATTTTTTGTTCTACCAATTTCACTCGAAAGGATCAAAATGGTTTGTGTGACTATACGTGAAGTATGATAGGCACGCACACAGCCGCGACGCTAGTCTGCGCGGTTTTTTGCGTTGAATTACCTAAAGTTGACATCGCGCGCCGAGCGTACACGCTCTTAAACCAGCTCCAACGGACATTTCAGAGAGCAAGTCTATTTGCTCAACATTTCTTGGTTCTTGTTCCGTTTGAGGGTAACAAACAAGATGGCGGAGGTTCAGGAGCAAACTGCTTAATTGCTTTGCATTTGTATTCCGTCTCTTGAGAGTTGATGGATGAAGACTTCAGAATTTAGGAGACTTAGATGATGAGAGATATCAAAGATGGTGAACATATTTTTAATTTCTCAAAATTCTGTGAATTCCGCTGTTACTTTTCTGTTACTTTAATATACTCCTAAAAACTGACTGTGAATTCATCAAAGGTGATACTGAAGTAGAATTATAATGAAAACTTCATTCATAATATTAACATTCCAAATTATAATTTCAACCCTTGACTCAAATCTGACGTAACCCAACAAATTACGTCATTAGCCAAGTTTTGCTCTCATCTTTGACTAAAGTATAATACGTCTGTACAAACAGAAGGACGGCCAAGGGATTTGGGTTAAATCCACATTAACTTGGCGACAACTCTGATGAAGGTTATTAAATGTAACCTAGAAACGGGGTTTATGATGAAGGGAGGTCATTTCAAACAGCATAATTATTAAAGTAACTATAACAACATTAACTAAAATAGAGATATAAGACTGAAAACACTGAATAACGCTAAACGACTGGATAAAGCTGAACGAAACACAAAAACCGGATTTCGAAAAGAAATTCAAACAAAAGAATTGAAAAAAGTTTGGCAAAACCTTTCTTACTTTTGGTAACTGTTTCAAATAAAAGGCTCCATTAAAGAACCAATTCATTCCACAGAACTTTGCATTTATTAACTGAGTTAGCTTAATTTGAATTCAGACATTTACAGTACTGTAGAAGATATATTGTAAATAGGTAAGACGTTAACGGAATAATTTGGAAAAGAGGAAAACAGAACGACAACCGTATGGTCTTATTAATTAAATTATGTAACATAATGAAAAGCAAAAAGAAATAAAAGACAAAATCGTTGAAGAAAAGGAACACACTCTTGATATTGTAGAGAAAGTTTTGAGTAGAAATTTCTGGAACACTGTATCTGATCGGTTTAACGCTACTTCAGCATCTCCCAGAGGTAACATTCTAAACACTGGTCGCGAAGAAACTCGGTCCTGAGCTGAGGAGCAAGTTAGATAACAAGCCAACAGCACACTGAGTTAGCAACTTCGCAAACTAGAATATTTATAGGCAAATATTTTGTAAGGAAATGTACAAACTTCTCTCTACTTTCGTGACAAATTGGAATTTTAAATTCATCTTCTCAGAAATACTGCGCGAATAATGTATTATCAAAACGTTATATTTATTTAGCTAAATATAGAAATGAATGAAACCTCAAACGAGAACGCAAATAACTTTGTCGGTTTAAAAGCTTCGAAATAAATTACACTGAAACAAAAATAGAAATTGTTCGCGAGATTCTATAAAAAGATAAAACATATTTCATTGATGACTTTGCACAAAAAGTTAGCTAATATTAAACGTTACGAGACTAGCATAATTTCTCATCTGACAGTTTCATCGCGATAAAAATAAGTCCCGGAAAGTCCACAGATAATATTCCTTTGTACAAAATTCATTACATTACCTTGCTCGGTTTCTACGTAATTAAAAAGGGGCTAAGGTTGACATAGTTAAACATAAAATATTTCGGCGAAGTAATGAGTAATAATAATTTATGTGGCGACGGAATGAATCATAAACTAACTTGGCACGGGTCACAATAGTCCTGGCCAAAATCGATCATAGTTGAAGTTTTCTGATATAAGCCATTTAAGTCGTAGCCACTGGATCGGTGCCAAAACTTGCTATCGACATATCGGCCTGGTCCTTGAGCCATTAACAACCACAATACCGGTATAAACGAACTGAAAGTGATTAATTTTACCTGGGCACAAACGATATCCACTTGATTTTACAAGCTACTTCTTACTTATGTAACACAAAATATGCATAGAATTATATGTAGACGACCTCATTGGCAGAATTCGTAGCAAAGCCACGTAGCGCTACGTACTACGCGGCTACGTTGCTACGCCGTAGCGCAATTCCATTCCGTTCCGATGTCGTCTTTTAATGAACTTCAAGTCTCAAAAGCATACTATGCTATTTCTGGAAGCAAATCCACCACCTTGAAAGACTAGAAATTCAAATAACAAGAATAGTTATTCATCTCACGTCGCAATATTACTGTACAAAGGAGTTACAACGTACGTTTGTTACGAACGAGATTAACTTACGTGAGCAACAAGCTTTTGAAGTCTGTTATAATATTAATAATTTAACGCGTTTCTAAATTCAGAACTAGACGTACTACAGAATATTTGAAAGCAAATACTAATTAAATTTTCCCTTCAGCACTGAAAAACTTCGTTAACAAGGGGTTAACTGTTTGTACAGTCAATCACTTTTACTGAAGCAATTAACTCGAAAATTGACACACTCATAATTACCTTGCTATACAGGGTAATTGTTACTTAACGCTCCATCAAAGTTAAGTAAACGTCTTAATTAAATATGGGGTGTTTCGTCATAATCTGCAGATAAAACAACGTTAAAATCTGCTTCACAGATATACAGTACCAAACTTTTCCGACAACTTAGGAGTTAACCAGTCTGTCTTGGACTGTCAAGACCACACCATTTGGACCCTTTACTCCAAATGTAAGTTATAAGTTCGAAAAGTACATTAACTCTTAATTCCACCTTTCGTCGCAGATCAAGATATATCGGCCACAGCCACCAGGGCACTGTAGGCGTCATTAATCAAAGTTTGTGAACTCAATCAGAGTTTTTGTATCGTTTTAATAGATTTTCGAGGCTCGTTAGTGGAGGCTAATTGTCCGGTGAACATTACAAAGCCTTTGATGCCTTTCGAAAGGTTTTATGGCAGTTTAATTATTTGGACGAAAAATGGGGCGTCCAAAACTGTGGATCGTTTTAACGGGCGAAATAAAACTAGCTTCGTAAATCAGAGCAAAATGGTGACAGGAATAATAAGAAACTCGTGCAGAATACAGAGGTAAGGTAACTTCGAAAAAGCACAAAAGAGACGGTAACAACACGTGTCACGTTGTCATAAACTTGAAAGAAGTTGATTTATAACAACTAACAAGCACCTTTCTACAAAAAGGTCTCATAACAAATTGTCAGCGACAAACAAAAGGTCACTGACCCCGAATATTCTCGATCTCAGAAGCCAAATGTTCAAGAAAAACAAGTCGACAAAAAGAAATGGAACATTTTTATCGCCCTTTTTCTTGAGTGAACTCTCTCGAGATTTTGATACTCCAAAAATTTTAGTAACTATAAATAAGTTTCAGGGTAATAAAGATAAAAGGTTGTTTGTGAGTCACGAACAAACACTACGAACATTCTATTTGTATACGAAATGATGTGATTTAGTGAGAAAGCTCACAAGCTTATTACTTGTCAGGTCTATTTACTTTATGAATTCAAAGCCCACATTAAAGACGACAGAAAAATCATACCATTAAAATATCTAAAAATATCAAGAAGCAGAGTTTCTTATTACCAAAAATGATAAGGAGAATAAAGTCAACATTTTCAAAGGAGCTGACAATTAACTTTGGCCAAATTTACGTAAGGCAAAAACAGCAAAAATGCTTTAAGACAATGGCCATAAATCTTTGGCAGCACGACAAACAAATTGCAGAGTCGCCGAGAGCAAACAAGTTCGTGAAAGCACTTACAATTTACGAAGATACGGTCGTAGATACATTACTGTCTGTCTGTGTGAAAATAAGAGCAAGCTTGATGGAACTTTCTGGAGTGTCTTCAGCGCACAGGCAGGGTGCGCGGGGTGCGGCGTAACCGGCGCTTTAACATCTTCTTCACGTCGCATCAACTGGAGGCGATAACAGCGGCTCGAAGGACCAGCTGTTATCGCCTCCCGAAGATAGTAGTCGGCGGCGGGGACAGTCTCCCCAGTTGATGCGACGTGAAGAAGATGTTAAAGCGCCGGTTACGCCGCACCCCGCGCACCCTTATTGCATCAACGGGTGTTCAAGTTAGCCATTCGTTCAGGTAAATGATAAATGTGACTAGGATATCATAAATCATTCTGCAGTTACTAGTCTTATGTGTAGATTATTGTAATGTTGTTAGCAGAAATGAGCTTTCATCTCAATATCACATTTGGTAGATGATCTAGAGCAGTGGTTCTTAACCTTTTTGACATGAGGGACCACTTTGACTAAAGTTTGTCTTGCCGGGGACCACCTCATCGGTTTACCTAAATTAGTACTCATTTCTTTATTAATTATCAAAAAAAAAACTGAATTTTTGGGTCAGTTCTACTCAAAGCTAAACGCATGTCGGCAGTTGTGTAGGTAAGCAAATACAAATAAAGAAAAACTTGCCTATGTAGTTTCCAAATGCGCGAGAGAAGCGAGCGCGAAATTTTTATCGGATTTAAACCAAATATTACGTAAAATGTAGCCCAAACGTACTTAACTTTTTGTTTGTTGACAAATGCAAAAATAAGGGCATATAGTTTCTGAATACGCGAGCGAAGCGAGTGCGAAATTTTTATCAAACTTCAACCAAATATTACGTAAAATTTTGCCCAAACGTACTTAACTTTTTGTTTGTCGACAAATGCATACAGTTTCTAAATACGCCAGCGAAGCGAGCGCGAAATTTTAATTATTTTTTAAGACTCAAAACCAAAATTACGTAAAATGTAGCCCAAACACACATTTTCATGAATGGGGGGGACTAGGTACGACACACCCGATATACGTCCATGCGAAAACCCCCGCTCGCAATTATAAGTCGATAAAAATTAAGTTAGATAACGTATAGCAACGTCGCGAAGCTAAGCTTCGCGGACCACTTGGAATGCCTCCAGGGACCACCAGTGGTCCGCGGACCACCGGTTAAGAACCACTGATTTAGAGGTATGCATGGATCCCGAAATTCAATGTGAAGGTTTCACATTTATTGCTCAAACATTTAGATAAGTGGCATATGATGACGTCATACTACGCAATATAATATTTCTTCCATATCAATAAAGTACACCAGCAATAAATTAAGAGTAAGTGACTATTTTGACACAGAAGGCGTTGGGCGTGTCACCTCCAGTCGCGTCGCACCGTCGTCCATATAGAATGAAACGCTAGCGACAGTTTAACGGGATCCCTCTGGAAGTCACAGTAACGACGTTTATTTCAGCCGACGACAGACGAAGGCCGGTAATTGACTAAGTTAGACTCCCAACCCTCCTTCACGAGGGTACTCTTACAGTTGGGAGTGACGAAATCAATTTGGGACTCATTAATCGGATTTTTCAACTAAAAATATATGGGAAATCTTCTTTTTGCAGCAGTATTAAGTTAAAATATTAAATCAAAGTCAACTGGTCATATTGTCGTTAGCAAAAATGAGGGATTACAGGGAAAAGCTGCCGTTTTTCCTATTATACTATGGAAAGATATTGACAAAAGCAGTGATGTGACATCAGTTCATTGGCTTGAGGATATATTACCTCATATCTCTTGGTTGACTGCATTTAATGAAGCAATAGCTGTAAGGACGTCATTCTTCCATTCTGAATTTACGAAAATACCCACATACTGTCCGAAAATCATACATTCATTTTGGCTACGATCATAAATTATGAGAATTTCATAAGAGCAAAAGAGTTACATATTCGTGACATGAATCCGGAGCTTTAATTTGGCTTCACATGACGGTAATATTACTCCAATAAAATCAGTTATCGAAATGTTCGGGAAATGGGGGAATCGATTCCGGCGCTAAAGGGTTGCCGAAAGTCGTAAGTGTTATGATTACCATTGCCTATTCATGGTTGTACTTAACGGGAACTTTTTCCATACTTTTCTGCTTGACTGAAAGGTATGTTTCGATATTATTATTACCGATTGAGTGTATTTATTCATAACATTCGAAGTGTGTCATGTAACTTTCATACAACGTTTCACACTCATGTACTAGCTTAAAATAGTGTTGGGAAGACTTAGATGCAAAATTTTAGTTATACCAACTGCAATATTTTTACTTTGGTAGCCCATACAACAACCTCTTTCATATTTCACGCTGAAGCGCCAAGTTATAATATTTTAGAAGCCCAAGTTTTACGATTTATATAACTCAGTCGGGCGTTGAATATTCTAAAGGAAAGTGTAGGAAACCTAAACTAGGTAGGGTAGAACACCTGGGGCTGGCTACATTTTACCTGTTCTGTCAGGTAATAGAATGTATTACCGTAAACGTCCCGGAGCCTGCTAAGACTTTAAGCCGTTTAGCCGAGACATTGAAATGAATAGGCTTAACATTGGGATAGATTTAGAATTTATAGAATTGGCGCCCAACGTGGGACCTTGATATCTTTCGATAAAATCAGGCGTAAATTGGGAAATAAATAACGTTTTGGGTATTTTGCATATATTACTTTCATTTTGCAGATAATTTGGTTTAATTAAATTTTATTACACAGCGAATTTTAAATCGCTTAACACGGTACAATAAATACTCTAGGGAAATTGTGGCTCCAACAAAACGCCATATTAAAAAAGCAAAGCCGAGGAAACCTCGCACTTTTTCGAGGCATTAAAAACTTAATGAAACCAATTGAAAGAAAGGCCTCGAAATTTGAGGAAACACAATAATGTCCTTGCTTCAAAGATACAATTTCTTTTGTGTGAAGGAAAAGGAAGTTACTTGTGTTGAATATTTTATTGTGTTACCAGTTTCCTTTAAGGGGAAAATACGGTAATTAGATACATAATTTATTACTTCTTGTATTGGGTTAAACCATTAGGGGTAACGATTAAGTGTGCCTTCGAATTTCTTATACATTTTTGGGATAACATTTCCAGTCATTAAATCTTTTACTGTAACTCCAAGAAACCCTCGCGGAATGGTGTAGCAATAAAAGTACCGTCCCTACAAAATCTTAGCTAAAAAATGCCATTATCAAATCATAATGACCGTTAAGTCCAGATTACAACCATTAACTCCAACCGTACAGGTGTTCCGAAACAATTACATTGAAATCGCCACCCTTTCATTCCGATTACATTCGGCACTTCCAATTTGGGAGCACACACACACTCTCTCTCTCTCTTTGTGAGACACATACACAAACTCACTCACACACACACATTCATAGTTCGCATCCGAAAACATTAACAAAGTGTACAATGGTCTGCATCGAGGGAGCCCAATTTCACTGAGTGCTGTTACAAAGTCAAATGATAGTAAATACTGCGAATTTATGGCGCTGGGATGAAAACCGCTCGAAAGTTCACTAATTAATTTGCAGATAGTATTTTACATATATCTGTTTTGAGAGTTTGAAATGGAATACATAAATGTGGGTAATGAACAGGACACAAAGAGTCGAAGGTGATCAGAAAATTATTTTTCCTTTTTGTTACATAACGCTGTAGCAAAATCTAAACTCAAAGCACTGAATAAAATTGCGAAAAGTTAAAAAAGTTAGCCAATTAATGCCGCGCAGCCTTTGCACGTAAAATAACGAAATTCCAAAAACCACCGTCGGAACTGGAAAAACATGCACCTATTCCATTCTGCCGCCGCGAAAATAAAACTAGACGCCTTTTAGGTGCTCCAGCAAAATCGATTCTCCCTCCATTCCATCCATTATGTATCTGGGTCGTTTATTCTCTAAATCTCCAAGTGCTCTCTACCCAACTTTAGTGCCATGATGGTCCATTTAAAAACAAGGTCAAAAGCTAAATCATGGACCTCGTGCCTCTCTAAAAGGTATTCGTTTAGTCCCGATCTGATAACCTGATACAAAGGCTGGTGCATCCGCGAGAGATCAACCGAAAAATTAAATAAATATTCATTGGAGGATGATTCAATTTGTATCGAAATATCGAGAGTCAGCGGTGGAACGTGATGCCGTTTTATTTTCGAATGTTATTACACCCACGAATATTTTCCTGATCTGGCGTAATAGCTTTTGGCTTGGTATAGGATCAAATTGTTATTGAAACTTTATCTGCCTACTAATCTTATTTTTATATCTACAGAATAAATACTCTTACTCTTGATATCTACTAATGGCCTAATATAGCAAGTTAATGAGCTCAAGGGTGCGATTCACACATCTCCCGCATTGCGCCACACCTGATCGATCATTCCTCGGAGCCACTAATCCGGGGAGATCGATCGTCTGACTCATCATCTCACGTCATTCATCTCGTCTACGTCATATCTATATGTCAAAATGAAGGTTTGTCCAAACGTACTTATATAAAGTTCTCATTTACTTATTTTACTTTTTGCACATACGTCACAAAACAATGTACATTGGTGGACTTTACGCTTTAAGCTTTACGAGTCAACTTTTAGGTTGAAGAGGAATATCAAGGCAGGTGCTCTAAACTAAAGATAGAAAATTTCAAGTCATAATGAAAATGTAGCAGTTCGACCACCACAAACTAGTTATTATGTAACTAACGGGTACAGCTAAGATCGTACATAAACCTGACTTGCGTGGGACGAAACAGTCTCAGACAGCTCCAAATTATTAATTAGATATAATTTTCCCTTGGGTCTGTAATGTTAGGAGACAATATCGTGGCGTCTGGATTAATTTGGACCTATTAATAAAGCTGAGGGCGTCAGTTCATGATACAATAAAACAGAAGATCACATTTTCGAATATAAACAGTTATTAAGAGGGAAAGATGTAAAAATAGAATTAAGTATCCCATCTAAATCACAAAGAGGAAGGTTGACACAATAAAGGTTCAGGGCTCAGAACCTAGATAGTACTTGAAATAAAGATTTATAAGCACGATTTAAATCCGTTATCTGTCCGTAACACCCCTTTTAACCTGTCTCCAAAATGGTTTTAAGCAGTGTATGAGTGCCGCAATGCGTTACATGAAAATAGTTGAAAAGTTGAGGAATAGCCAAAGTTTGGGAAATGAAAACTCACATAACCCACCGTTTTGGCATGTAGCCTAGGTATGTGGTTTTATGGAGCACACTCTTAGTCACCGCCATAAACTTAAACATACATTTCTCGAAAAAGATATCGACTTAATTTTTCCGAACTTCCCATTCGGTCATACCACTGATTTAGTAGCAGAAATTAAAAACAATTTCCATGGGGTGCTTTATTGTTTAGGTCAAAAAGTTTAGAGAAATCCCGTTTCACATAAAGGGTTTTAAGGAAATGCGCTATATACTAAAGAATGAGTATAGTTAAGTCCGCAAATCCGCAAGTAAAAGCAAACTTAAGCCCAACAACCAATATCCTTTGTCTATTTTTATTCCGTAAGTGTACTTTTAGATTTCTCGGTTGAGATCAAAGGCTGGAATCGTTTCTAATCTCAAATAAAAAAAATACATGCCGAGCTTCAAAGGGAATTCCTGACTCGACCACAGAGCGTAGTGGGAGATTTTTTACTGTGTTTTTAGAGTGCTCAAGTAATTTTTAAATGTGGAAAGGAAAATTGCAGAAAGGGTTCACCATTATTTAAGAGCCCAGCCCACTCATTTGAACTTCGATTAAAAATACAATAGGGTAGTGTCCAGGGTCGAAATAATGAAATAATATTTAGTCCGCTTTTTAGATAATCAAAAAATATTGGATACGTATTTTTTCTTTTTTAAATTAAACATAAAATGACAAAGATAATACGCTTCAAAAATTAGGAGTGGGGGCCTTTTACGTCACAGTGTCCTGAAAATTGTAGCAACTTGTGACGTCACACTCAACTTTAACACGCTATATCTTAACAAGTTCTGATCCAATTTAAAAAAGAAAAAATACGTATCGCTTAATTTTGGACAATCTACAAGACGGACTAATTATTATTTCTTAGGAAACTAGCCTATTGCTCCATAAAAATCATTCAATGAATAACGTTACCTAACCTTTCCCAAAAAGTCAAAAGCTTCCATTTAACTTCCTGCTTAAGCCAAAGGTGAGAGTCAAAATATCGGGCACGTGAAAAAAACCATATAAAACCGATATGAATTCCCGACAAGGGTCAAAAAAGGGTTGCGTGATACCGGCGGGGTCAGGAACATGGCAGGCAAGCATAAAAATATTGAGTTTCATTCATTTGCCACTGGTTACCGTGATAAAGAGGTCATCGGAAGTTTTTATCAAAGACTTTTTACTGACAGAGTCTATAAGAGAAGAATAAGCTTTTTCGAAAATTGGAGATCTTAAAGTTTATTGCAGTAAAAGGGACAATGTTAAATTGGTACAAAAAAAGGAACCATTTGCCACAATCAACATTATTCGTAAACATAAACGGATTACAAGTTTTCTGTCTTTGTTCGTCTTACTATCCTGTTAAAATCAGTTATTTCTTATTTTATTAAAGCTACATGGCTCTCTTTGATTCGAAGCAGAACGCTTACGTCAGAGGCGCCATCTTACATCAATTGTTTCACGGTCCAAAAATCACGATTGTTCACCAAATATTCTAGTAAAAATATTCCAAAATATATCAGCAGAATCGGTAGGAATTGTGAATTACATTTGGGAGTATAAGAATAACGCTACCTCAGGCGTTTTGAATCGCTATGTAGATATGCCACGACATTTTAGTCCATGTTCTTTGTTGGGAATATATCTGAGAATTCCGTATTCCATATTTTATGATAAAGACCTGCTTTCTTTTGAATACTTGATACGTGTGTTGACTTTGCTTTAACAGTATCCAACATTACATTTTCGCTTGAGTTATATTCATTATATTCAAAATAGTCTGTGTCATCATTGTTCACTCTACTACATCATTCCTAATGCATTCCATTATATGTAAAGATACGGCCATAATTCCCTTGCATTCCCATCATCTGTCATTAAAAATTTGCCATCACCACTAAAACCGTCTGCATCAAACTTAAACTGCATCAAAACCACTAAAAGCTCTTCACCACCATTATTGGCAACATAACCATTAATTGTTCCTATATAACCATGATTATCTGCGATAAACTCGTAGAGCGAGCACTCGAATACCTGATCAAACTCAATTACGTCGGCCATTACTGAAAATGTATCTGCTAAGAGAGCCGTGGCTCCTTGGTTTGTTAGATATACGACAGTAATGCGACCCTGCGGAGTTTCTTAAGTACTGTTGCGGATGGAAGCATCTTTGTCAACTTAAGTATCCATGTGTGACCGTGTGCTTAGCTTTTATTTAGAAAAGTTGTGCAATGTTGTCTTTTTATGTGTTTGTGTGAATTTTATCATAATTGCAAAAAGATCTACCTTTATTCCCTTCCGTATTTTTTTTTGTCTATATACAATTGAAATGCCATAGATAATAAAATTGGAGAACGTGGGATAAGTATGTAACGGACAGTAAAGAAGAAAACTAGTTGCAAGGATCCAAAAATAATCCAGGCAAACTACTACACTTGGGCGTACGACCCTTTTACAAAAACCTTTTGCCTTTTTATATAAAAATGGACAATATTCGACCGTAAATGAAAAGCTTTAGTTAAATCCCGATAGACAAAGCTTAACGGCTTTCGCGGTGACGTCATCCAGCGGTTAATATTCATTGCTGATTTCATTTAGCCGAAACGTTAGCGAGTGAAATGTAAACGTAATGGACGTGAAAATTTCAAAATTTGTTAATGTTAATGAGGCTGGCGGTTTTGGTTTATTTTAAAAATGAGAGCAGAATAATGTTACTCATTTTTGTAGAAATCTGTAGCTGAGGCTCGATTATGTTTGTCATTTGCCAATAGTTAAAATCGAAATATAGTAGTTTCTCTTCAATCCTTAAGAGAGCATCTTCCACGCCAAATCAGGGCAATCTCAACTCGAGCGAACAGTACACAAAGCACCGTGACATTCAAGAATCGTTCCAATATTTAACGAGTAACCTTTTGTCCCGCTATCTTTGTCTATCCGTCTGTCACAAAGCTACGGGTACAAAGACCCCTTGCGTCATGCCCGCATTATGCCTCGCCCTAATTCTTCCAGACCTGGCTCCACGCCAAATAACATACTTATGAGGCTTTCCAACTGCTCACACCGTCTAAGTTTCCACTTCAGAGAAATCGAACACTGTGAAACACAGTGTCAACTTTAACTTCGATGATAAATGCACCAGCTTTCGGAAATGCATTAACTTAATCACTCCAAATTCCATTTATAACAAAAGCAGTTGGAAAACTTTAACTTTATTTGGAGTTGGTTTGAATATTTATCAGTATAGAATATTCTGGTCCATTAAGTTAGTTTTATTGTGCATTAGCTGAAACGTAGTCTGAAGTTTCAACATTAGCTATTCAACGAAATACTCCGTTTTGATCTTAATTGCGACATCGCTTCAGCAATTCAGTCAGTAAGACAGTGAAATGAAATGCCACTACAATTAACTAGTCAGTCGCTGTTTCCATTTCCAAGTTTTTATTTTCGTATAAAAATCCGAGGAACATTTTCCAGACTTCTTATTGATATAGCCCAGTTATTAATTAGCAAGATACTATTTCCCTGCGGAGCAAAATACCAATTTCATCCGAATATTTTTTTGTGATATCTTTAGACAAAAATAGGAGAATCTTCCTTAAAAACTTCTTCATAAGAATTAAGTTCAAACTGAACATAAGGTAGTTTCAAACAATACCCTTTATATAAGCCATCAAAAAGCCGTTCCCACACAAACTGATCTTCGATAAGTCAATTCTGCCGCTCGAACTAATTTATAACTTTTTA
Source organism: Helicoverpa zea x Helicoverpa armigera (assembly GCA_033682625.1). Taxonomy (NCBI): domain Eukaryota; kingdom Metazoa; phylum Arthropoda; class Insecta; order Lepidoptera; family Noctuidae; genus Helicoverpa; species Helicoverpa zea x Helicoverpa armigera. Next base: position 9,677,823 of record JAWIIS010000049.1, on the reverse strand, counting down.
TCTTTGTACGCACTCATCTGGACCACCCCGAGTTTTGTTCACGGTAATGACTTTCTTATCTAAGTTAATTAATGAACGCCTCTTTCGGCAAGTTTCCTAACTCTTCTTGTTTGTCTTGGGAAATCCAATACAGACCTACATCTTTAGTTCTAAGTATTATTATATCGACCATTATACTTCAAATTGAAATGTCATCTCTCGATACAGGTCTTCAAGTAAGAGGCTTTGTACGTTACACAGTACAATCGTATAAAGCAATTTACTTACGATCGAGTGAGACTTTAATAATAAATAGATACCGAGTCAATAGCCGGAAAGCTATTTGTATCTGAACCAATGCAATGAGAAAATACGGCTGCTATTGATACTATTTAAAGCGAACCGTGTATAGAATGGTAAAATCGATCCATTGTAGGTGGTTCTATAAAAGAGTCGTTATTTAGAATATTTAGAACCTCTCAATAGTAAGTCGCAAGTCCTCAACCTGCAAAAACGGATAAATTAATTCATAGTAACTCCCAAAGGACTAGACTAGACTTAACGAAGGCCTTTGAGACAATTGGACACGCAAAAAGTGACCGGTTGCCAATAAATAGGCTAAGTAAGTTATAGAACTTGCGTCTGCCAAAAACATTTCGTTACAAGTTGCCAAATGCCTATTTCTTGGCTGCTTACAGCCATAAAATAGGAATAAAGAGTATTTCTAAAAAGGCCTATAGGAAAACCTAATTACATTATGCTATAGCAAAAAATATTTATCATGTCAGATTGTGTCTAGCCTCAAAAACAGCTGAATAAACCTATTTTAATATTGCGCAGTAAGCCAAGAAAACATGAATAACGGCATTATTATTCTCCACGGGTTCTTTGTCATAATAAAATGAAAGAACGTGTCAACAACTTTCGTAATTTTCATGATAATGATCGCTGGTATATAATAAAACATATGTTTTGCTTTGCTTTACTTTTAAATAACGCATTTACAGATTTAACTACTGGGTTTACTTATTCCTAGATTATTTGAGTTTCTGGAACAACGATTTGTCCTACAATTTGCGAGACCTTTTGGCAAAACTTAGACCATTTAATATTCTAGGGTCAGGAAATAAAATATAAGCGCCACTTATCCAAAGGACCTTTTGGGCAAAGCCTCGAATAAAATGTAACGTTAGTGAGCCGGCCTCAATGGCTCCATTAACTGAGTCGTAGCAACAAGCCCACACGCCCTGTGCCCTGTAATCTATCGAGATCAGAGCAATCAACCCGATTTACTTACGCAAACAACCCCATAGGACCTATAATCACACCCTGTGGGACGCCATCACGGATTTCCATATAGTTCTATTTATATTGCTGGTAAATAACTATTGGTTTTAGGATTGTAGGTACATTTCCACTGTGATGTAGTTATTATCATGAGAATAATTTATGTAACTATAGCAGAATAGTATCAAATCTGAAATACTATTACTTATACACACACACAATAGAAAGCTTTTATTAATTCTTTTTTAGGTTCACGTTTCTTCGTCTACATATGATGATCTTATCATCCCTAGCTTCCACATACTTAAGTCTTTTATGCGACGACACATTCAAACGGTCCTATCATGTGGATGAATAAAACGATCTCCCGCATTTTTTACTTCAAGGTCTCCTGGTCCTTAACTACTAATACTCACGTTTTCCTCGACGGTCTTCTTGATCTTAGCGCTGGCCTCGCTGACCTTAGCTCCGGCCTTGTTCACCGCCGAGTAGAGGAAGTTACCCAGGGACTTGGCGCCGGCAACAGCCTTGGTCGTCACTGTCGAATTGGGGCACGTTGAAGATATTTTTTCGAAAGATTTTTAGGAGAAATATAGGAGAAAATATTCCCTTTTTGTAAAGTCATTTAGTCTTCACAACAGCTAAAAAGATGGTCAGGAAAACTCTAGGATTTAAACTCAAAAGCTTGGAAAATGGGAAAAAACTTTCTTAAACTAGGAAAAAGCTTAACGTTTTTAAAGCACGAAAATGTGTTTGGAGATAGTGGTGTATTCTAATGGCTTTATAAACATCTCTTTGAGCTGAAATCCGAGAGGCTATTTTTTGTAGACACTTTAGTGACTCAATTCAGTTTAATAATCGTTTGAAAGAGGTCATTGTAAAAAGAAAATGTCATAATTCTGCAGTATTTTCTGAATATTTTGGGAGAATACAGTTGATTAAAAAAACGTAAGGTCACGTTTGTTAAACGAAATGAAAATAAATAACAATTGAATTTAAACCAGTTTTACGTTTGCATATTTTAAACTTAATTACCGAAAAGCGCTTTAAACATTTAAACCACAATAGGCCTAACCACGCGAACAGTTTCAGATTTGAATTGTTATTTAATTTAAAAGCCATAAAATGGCGTGCGTGTTTTACACAGAACCGCTTTAAATATTAGTGCGACAGTAAAACCAGTTTAAATTCAATTTAAAAACAATAGAATAGTAAAATAAAAACAAAAAATACTGACACTCCTGCATATCAGGTACTTCAATAGCATCAACTGTAAACAATTTTCTACTCTGGCCACCTGAAAATGTATTAAAACAAAAATAGCATAAAAAAAACAAAATAGCAAACTACAGGGAAAAAAATACAAAAAATTATAGGAAATAAAAAATATAAAAAAGAGATCCTGTAAAGAGCAAGGCTGCTTTGATATTTTCCCTCGACGGCCAATTTGACCCCTAATCAAAATCTGTCAAGGGGTACATAAATAAGCGGCCCTTTATTTGCCAAAATACTGGAAATACAGTGACAGAAACTGGCGAAATTCTTAGTAAAAGGGACCCGGTATAATTCCCCAATATCCTGTATACTTCCTTTGGCTTTTGAGAGGATACTTTTTTAAGGACATTTAATATTTTACTATATTTATCCCATAAAAAATATATCATTACTTAGGTACAAATAAAGTTGAAGATGTCAATAAACCCCAAAATATATCCTGATTTTATTGCAAAACTTCTTGTTTTTAGACAATTTTACATAAATTCGAACTGGTTCCGATAACGTCATTACGGAAAGAAGTAAACTGTTCGAAAAAAGGAATCTTACGTTTTCACAGGACCACAAAAAAAAACAAAAGGATTAAAAAATACAGGACTTCTTACTTAAACAAGCCAAGCTAACTCCTAGCAGTAAGAAAACTAGTTCTAGAAACATCTACAGTTCACGTACCGTTTCCAACACCTCCGGGCTGTTCCTCAGTGGGGGTGCCGCCCGTGGAAGCTGGTCTGCTGTCTGCTCCACCGGTGGCGCTGCGTCCAAGGATAATGAGCTTTGTTAGTATGGCTGTAAGGTTTAGATTTCATTGGGGGGTCTTTTGGGCCTATGGAGTACACTGATTTTATGGAACCAAGTATCTGTAAGCGGTTTCTTGATTGCATTCCTAATTTGGATCAATCGTAAAATAATTAATTTTTAGCTATGAGAAACCTAGGAAGTATTTGTTACGAATAAATTCGAATACTTTGACTTTCCACATAACGAGTCATTAAAAGTAGGCCTTTTTAAAGTGTCTTATTTAAAGAACAACAGCCCGAATTAAACGTAATTCTACGTTTCACTAGAATCGCGTCCAATTTACAGAACAAACCAGCGGTTGTTAGAACTACAATTAATTAGGAAATTCCTAAAAAGGCATACTAAAGAAATCACCGACCACTTCTATGTAACAGCTTACGTAGAAAAATCGATAGGACTCATATATTCATGGTAGTAAGTTGGGCTGAATTTATTTGCGGTTGGGATCTGGCAGGCTGGGGCAAAGTTGCCAACGACCCGTATATTAGCCCCTGAACTATTACGCAACCATTTTGTGAAGGAGGTTTGGTCAATGTTCTCTGCGTGATTCATCGTCAGGCACGCCTCTTGAATACTGTTACCGAATTTGGGAGTATTACTTTGTTTATGAGAAAAAAAAGAGGTACATATATCATTGTGGTACAAAAGGTTCCCCTGTTACTCTCGCTCTATACTTTCGCCCTTATTTTTAATTTAAGTAAAAAGGACCATTGTTTTGATTTAAATTAAGTGTGGGGTCCAGTTTGTTTCGTTTGATAACTAACTACCTGTTATTAAATATCTGTTCAATTTTCTGAATACGTAAAATCAGCTGACCTATATAGGTACTTTTTAATCCGAGTTCTGACGTAATTGCCTTTATATTTCGTCACTTACACGCGTATTCATAATTTTACAACAAGAAAAACGAATAAAAACGGTTTAACTAATACGCAGTAAAATCCTTATCTAGAGCTATAGAGAATTAGGTTTAGTCTAGCCAAATTCATTATGTAAAAAAATAATTTGTAACGAGTTATACTACACTTATATTATTTTAAACAGGCGTTACGTAATTTATGTAAAAGGGGATAAAATAGGTTTGGACTCTAATTTAAAGAATGTGACTAGACCAAAAAACATAGATCATTAAAAAACAGTACACTAAAAGAATGCACAACAATGAGAAATTAAAAATGGGGTTTGAGCAGAATAAATGAGTTTGTAAAGTTTGCATGTGCAAGAAAATATGTCTAAGTTATAAATCTGTGATTTTATTCTAGTCTCTAATGTGGTTTTCATTAATTTTTATGAAGTACTAGTTCCTATAACATGTTATGTAATCATTCTGCTAAAAAAACTTGATGTTTCTCAAATTAATAATGCAATGTGTTAATGTAAGTACCAATCCAAATGGTACAAATTAATGTAGAGAATATTCTGAAGTCAATCATAAAATATTTAAAGAAATAATATATTCTTAAAGTGCTTATAATTTTAATATGGAATGTGCCAAAAAAGCTGTGAAAATAAATTATTAGTGATCAAAAAAGCGAAGCGAATTTGTTTATAGTACAATTTTGTAGTGCCATATCAAAAGCATCCTGTGTCGTAAAAATGCGTATAAATGAAATTCATGAGCATTAAATTTTGTGTTGCAATAACTTGTAAAATTCTATCTTTATTAGAGTTGGTGTACTGTAACTGATAAATAATTATACTCAAGATATTTTATTTTAGTTTATCTTATCACCCACTAGTTAGTTAACTAGTTTTTGCTTCCTTATTATAGTATTGATAAAGGTTTTATTTAATTACCTAGTAGCAATTTTTCAATCAATATATTTTTATATAAACCAAAGTTACATAAACCCTATAACATGGTTTGACTATGTCCAAAAAGCCATGCCAATAAAACTACTTCTGCTCAGTTAAATTTTTAAATATTAGTTCCAACTCAGAAATCAGAAACAGCACACCAACAAATTTTAATAACCGAAACAGAAAAAGCGTAACATAACTCCGCTCCAACTCATTACATCCGCCAACCCCTCGTACCTAATATACCTAGAATTATCATCATCATCTTTGCCCTCCGGTCTTGGTTCCGCAACTTCAGCTGGTTCAACGGGTGCGGCCTCCGGTTCTGCAGGTGCTGGTTCATTTTTCCTAAGACCGGGGATGGGGATGCCGGAACCGAGCCATCCGGTCATCTGTGACTTGACATTGGTTATGAGGTCCAGCTTACTACCTCCTTTTGTGGGACTGTGGAAAATAAATCATGATCAAATATATTGTTTTTATTTTTGAGCCATTTCTTTTCTTATGTAAGTAGTAGAAAATTAAGATTTATTAAAAGAAGTTACTTATTATTGCTTCTAATAGCAATCCTATTAGAACTGTATTCAAATTTCTATTTAGCAGTTTTATCAAAAGGATTGCATAATTTCAATGCCAATCCTGCTCCTAGATATGTAATGCCCTTAATATAAGTACTAATTACTATTTAAACTCCATACTTAAGGAAATTCCAATTAAAATCCAGTATAATAAGGTACTGCAATATTGTAATGAGTTGTGTAATCCCCAAAGGAGTACAATAAAGGAGTTCCAATTTCAAATGAGGTGCAATGACAAAAGTACTTGACCTAGATTAAAATTCTGAAAATCAATAATTGACGAGACCTTTGTTAATTAAATTCATGTCGTATAAAAACTGCGCAATACGGACGAAATACGAAATAATCTACATCCTGGAATTCACATAATATTCAACAGGATTTCGACATTTCTTCTTTTCTCTATGATAACTAACAATTTGAATAAGGAATGTTCTTATTGTGATTCATATCAAAGACGCTAAACATAATCATAATGATAAATTCAAGGTAAGAGAATGTAAACATTAAAATTCCAATACCTTAGCTTCTCGCCTTCTGCCGCCGCTGCCGCTGCTGCAGCTTCTCCAGTCGCTTCCTTCGTTGGGGTTGGGACTTCCTCATCTTGGGGCTCGCCCTTAGCAGCTCCCATCCACGAACTGACCTGATTAGTGAGTCCTGAAAACATTTTCACTGGCACTAGCTAATCAAACAACTACACAACACAATCACTCAGCGAATTCACTACGCTGCGACAGTTTCGCACATGACCCACGACACGGACGGTCTGCTATGCGGCTGTAGAAAGCGTGATCAGCTGAAAAACTAAATGGAAAACCACGATCGACCAGGGAAATTGAGGAAGAATCCACTGCGCATGAAAACTTGCGCTCCTGCGCTATTTACACTTTGTACATCTATCAACACAAAGCAACAACATCCGCAATAACAATCCCGACCCTAACTCCAGGGATTACGGACCAAAATAGCATGCGTTATTTTGAACATAGGCTACTAACTTGACGGTATTACTGTATACGTCAAAAATGTGTCAAAGCACAGATTATTTCAGCTCACTCTGCGTTTCGATAGTTTCCAAGCAATTATTTCTCACTACTTCCTAACGATTTTATATTTTTGCTTGTGAATATTTTTCTTTTTTTTTACTTTATTTTTTACATAAAGTTATTGTTTAAATCACATTTGAGGTATTGCAAGACAAGCGGCTTTAAGTTTCGGGAGACGGGAAGGCTTTTAATTTTCCAAGAAACGTATAGGAAAGGAGAAGAAGGTAGACCTTAATATTTTCTTTTTTATATCCGAGCAGAAGTACCATGCGAAGGTAGGCGCAAAACGAAACGCAAGACTTTGCTTTATCTGTATTGAAAACTGGCAAATAAAAAAAAACTTGACATTTTCTGATTTAATTCACAATTTTTGTTTGCAGTGAATTTTTACAACAATCTCTGTGTTTTATCTAACAAATGTAGGATTCCGTAGTCCCGGAGACTTTAAATTACGGTAATACCTCGAATAAAACGTGAAGGTGAGCAAAATTTCATCATGACAGAAACACGAAGAATACAACTTCACCTTGGAAAATGTATAGAGGATTTGGACAAATTACACAATGTACCAGATTTGAAGTCAAAAAGAGCTACTCTGTAAGTAATCCCTGCCTTGTGTACCAAAAAACCTGATCCGCATGCAAAAAATGTATATTTAATTGCTACTTTCCTTGTAGGTTATGCAAAACAGCTCAAAAATTATTCGAAAGTGCGGAAGAGGCTCGCGAGAAAGGAGATGAGGAGTATTCTTATGTTTATTACATGAAATACTTACGGGTGATAGCTTATATCAGCAAGGACAAAGATTATTTGAAAGACAAGTCTTATTTTAACAACATGTTGGGGGCTAAGAACCCAAACAAGGCTATAGATCACGCTGAAAAGCTGAAGAACAGTCTCATAGACAGGTAAGGTCTTAAAACAATAGCTTCTGATAACATTTGTTTTGTTTTTGGGAACTGTTTGCTTTTAATTTACATACTATAGTTGTTATCTATTGCAGATAACATGAGTCATTATGTAAATAAAGTTTGCATGTTTTTGTCACAAACTTGTTTTACACACTAGGCACACAAAAAAATATTAAGAAAAATAAAGGATTCAAAATTTATCAGTCCTAATTCACTTACTAGCAGGTTATGGCTAAAATTGAAACAATAATTCTACACTATAATTCATTAGATAAGCCAAACATGATTCATACAGAGTAGAATAGAATTCAATTTATGAGGAAAAGCTATCAATTCATTCATAATCAGTTAACAGCCATTTGATTAAGTAATCAAATTAGAATTTTTATTAGTATGACAAATAAACAAATAAAGGAAAAAATGTTACTGGCTTGTTGGTCTAGTCATATTAAGCACAATTTCTGTGCTGGTCTTCAATTTGTTGGTGCTTCGAGACATTCAAACAGGCGCGAATTAAACCTGTAGCTGACTCATTACAAACAAATAGTTGTTTAAAGATTATAGTAATTTCACTTGCATTCACAAGCAGCTGTTTGAACTGAATAAAACAAAGGCTGCATTGATTCCCATATATACAAAATAATTTATTTATTGCATAGCATTTGCTCTAGTAATTTATCTATAAAGTATAACACATCATCGTAACTATTGCAGATATCAAAAAGAGCAGAAAACAAAGCGCCTGAATGACATAAAAGAGAATGAGCTGATCAAGCAGAAGATTGAGGAGAACAGGAAGAAGCCATCAGAGCCAACGCCAGTCATTGAACCACCACAGCCTCTTGGATTACCAGGTATGAACATTTGTAATATTTCCTTCTACTTTGTAAGTATGTAGAATATGGAGAAAGTCTGCAATGGCATATAGTGGATAGGTATGAGTTACATTTATCAGTAAGCAGTATATTTTGGATCTCATTAATGCTATGTAGAATATTTTTTCTGAAAGTAAAACACAAGACATGTTAAAGAATTTTTGAATAAGCTACGAATTTTGATAACACTGTATATAAATAACTTCTGTAAATATAATATGAATAACTTTTCAGATTCATATTAAAAAAAGACATATTCTCAGCAACCTTTTTACTTTGTAATATATGTGTATGAATATTATATTGTCACTAATGTCTGATAACAAAGTTAGCATGTACACTAATTAACTGTAAACATTTGTATGACCTTTACTTCTAATCTTTTTCAGGAAGTTTTAATGATGCTATTTTACTGTAAAACCTATTACATCCTGTTTTTATTACCCATCAAGTTAAAATAACAACTGTGGTGTTCAAGTTATAAGTTATAAATAATATATTGACTAAGCTTATATAGGTTTTGACGAATAAAAAATCTATATACATACTTCCATATTTCCTAAATATCTCCATTCTGAATAATAACAATAGTGCCCTTTTGTGGTGACAGGAAACTATACCAAAGTTGCATTAGCATTTATTAGATAAGAGTTTATCCCTGTAAAATTTACATATATGTACACATCACACTTATCATTACCAAATTGATTTATCTATTTATTTATTATATTTCTGTCAAATGAACAATTTTGACTCAATCAAGGTAACTTTGAAAAAATCCTCTTACCCAAACCAATCTCATGACATCATATTCTTTGGTTCCAGGTCCCGATGAGGTGACAATCAAAAGTGAGCAACTATACTCCATCTTGAAGAGTGGTAAGCTGAAGGTCATGATATTGGACGCGAGGCCCGGGAAGGACTATGTGGACTCGCATATCAACTGCCCGGCTTGTATCAGTGTGCCTGAAGAGTGTATCTCTCCTGGGTAAGTGTCTACTGTTCTGTGTACATTATAATATAATAGAAAAGAATACTCCAAGCTGAAGGTCATGATACTAGACGCGAGGCCCGGGAAAGACTATGTGGACTCGCATATCAACTGCCCAGCTTGTATCAGTGTGCCCGAAGAGTGTAACTCTCCTGGGTAAGGGTATATTGTTTTGTGAACATTAAATAAAAATGGTAAAAAAATGTACATGCCAATAATTAGGTAAATTACTTGCATAAACAATATCAAAGCACTCAACAACTCACAATGGTGCTTACTCATCCTCCGAGCCTTTTTCCCAACTATGTTGAGGTCCTCTTCCAGCCTACTAATAGCACAAATTGCTGCAGAAGCGCGGCATTTTGCGGGTCCCTTATAGCATTACTTTATGTAAAACCTTCATTAAATCAAATTTTAATTTCCATAAAACATAGAGGTGTAAAGTGTTCAGATGACATTTTCATCATCAACATCAAAGTCGTTCCCCCGTAGATTGGGGATCGTGACCATCATTAGTCTCTGTTAGCAATGAGGTTGGGCCGGGATAATTTCCTCCAGGTGCTCCTATCTACCTATACCTATAGTGGTACCTATAGTGATGACATTTTATGACACCTTTAATTTCAGATAGATGGTACACGATACGAGTAAACTCTAGCCAAGTTAACCCTTATTTGTCTAGTTTTTAACAACTCAGTTATTCACAGGCAATCAGCTAATGTCCTAGAACAGAATCTCCCGGGTGCGTCTCGTCCCGTGTGGGCGGAGCGAGCCAGCATGGAGCTCATCGTGATGCTGGACTGGAACAGCACCGCTGTCATACCGGGGAAGACGCTGCATCTGCTCAAGACTATACTCCTCAAGGTAAACCGTACAAAGATTATGAATACTCGTAATACAGAAGCACATTAAATGGAGGTGCACCGTTCACAAAATAAACTAATACCAATGAGATATTATGAAAAATACTGTTCACAATGAGTTAGTTATGCTATCATGACAGTAACATCTAAAAAAATCATTAATATTTTTTCGCACCTTAGACTGTCCGTGACCATAGGTGTTATAAAGGATTCGAAATGTCGGGATTAAATAATATTAATATAACCGCGATAAGAAGGAGTTTTATTTAAATGTATACAAGGAACATTTTCATTGGTAACATAAATAAGCAAAAAGATCGATATTATCAGCGCTTACTTCCGTGAGACTGTAATTTTGCCAATGTGAATTATAAATCTAAAGAGCAATACTTAAAGCCCATATTTGCCAAGTGAAAGCAGAGGCAATATGTGTCGTGACCTTATGACCTGTGAAAGCCTTAATATAACTGATATTACTTTACTAAAACCCAATATCGTTGTTCCGCAGTGGGACGTGAAAGTCCAGTACTCTCGTCCTCCCCTCGCGCTGCTGGGAGGGTACGAGGACTGGTTGCTGAAGTACCCTGCATTCACCACCAACCCGCAAGCCGTGCCTCCACGACAGGATGACTTTATGGACGATATGCTTGGTGAGAGGTTTTTATATTTAATTTTATTTAAGACCAAACAAGCTGTCATTGAACATCCTTGGCAGTCATTACGGGTAGTCAGGTGTCAGTAAGTCTTTCACCAGTATATCCTAGGGGTATCGGGTTGCCCGGGTAACTGGGTTGAGGAGGTCACATAGGCAGTTGCTCCTGGTAAGGCACTGGCACTCAGTTGAATCCCGTTAGACTGGAAGCCGACCCCGACATAGTTGGGAAAAGGCTTGGGTGATGATGATGAAGTGGAAAAAAATAAACAATACTCAAAATATAGCGCCGAGCGTCACTCCCTTTCATGCTCCATAGGTTGGCTCTTTACCCACTAGACCACCGCGACTTCCTCATATGTTTTTCCCACTTCTCCTTGTGTTATTAATGTATAAGATAAATCAAAGAACATAAAGTAATGTATGTATGTTTCCTGCAGGCGAGATCGACTACCCGACGTGGACAGACGTGAGCCCCGCGGCCGCCGCGCCCGCGCCGCCGCGCCCCAAGCCCGGGGAACCTTATGTGGACCGCAGCAGTAAGGTAAAGAACTGTTGGTTGTATATTGATAATATGGAAGTGATAACTATAATATATTTTGTTGGTTTTAAATGTAGGCATATTTTTTGCTCCGCAAATGAGGCTCGTGTAAAGAATAGTGTTGACATGTATAAACAAAAATGCTCTCATTTAAAATCCAATTATTTAAACAAAAACCTTTGCTTGCCAGCCCTGCAGAGGACCTTGCCTTACTGGAAAATCATAATCATCAGTTTTCAATTTTTATGATTTCTACATTTTATTCATCAACAATTTATCGCTTAGGTTAGAATTACAGCTAGCTGGCAACAATTCTTTAGTTTTTGAAAGCGGATCGATGTTACTAACTCCATTCTTCTAGTTAATCGTAGATGAGCTAAATCTAACTCAATCTCACGCAGGCGGCGGCAGTACAAATGTACTCGGAGCGGGCTCGCAGCATGCAGCTCATATTAGAACAACAGGAACGCATCGCCGACACCTCGCTCACGTTGGAAATGCAACGGATTGAGGCTGAACAGGTATGCACTGATAAAATATGTGAAAATCTTGATATATCAAAGGTCTGATAAAAGAGATGACTAGGAGTCCAGTTTTTCTGACATTAAAATTCCTACTTAATTTGTTTAAATTAAACAATTTATTTCTGGTCTACCGCTCTAACAAACAATAACAAATTGCTTGCGAACATAGAAACTTCTATGGATGAACTGCAACTTCGGTTTTTTTATTTAGGACTTATGTTCCAGATACGACTGATTACCCCAGGTTTCTTAAAAATCCAACTTTAACCGACCAATTACGTATTTAATTGTCGATGAAATTGGCTCTAAGTTTAATAACTAAAATCATTTATTTAAATATTTTCTGTTGTAAAAGATCTTTCATAAATTATAAATTTTGATAGAACCTTTACATAATGTATGTATGTATAAATAATCTTGTGTGTTCAGGACTGGGAGAAGGTTCGGGAGCAGCGTGAAGGCGAGGTGCAGGACGAGCTGAGAGCCATGTACAAGCTGAGGGAGCAGGAGATCATCTCACAGCTCATGCAGCTCGAGAATAAGCAGTATGATATGGTAAGTTATATTGTATTATTTTGCAATAGTTCTCGCCAAAGTTTTTGCCGTCACTTTACATTGTGTGAGTCGCTCTGCAGAAACCAAGGTTCAATTTTAAAGGCGTTGCAGTAATATAGATGCCGCTGTCCTACGTGAGCGCAACTTGGCGTAAATCTCTCAACTTTTGCTTTGTTGTATGTATGACATATATACATAAGGCGTTCTTTGTTTGCTCACTTAGCTAAAGCAGTGTTAGTAATACTTCGTCTGTAAAAGAACATGATTTTTTTGGCCTCTCTATTATCCCTCAGTGAATATCTCAAATATATCAGCCCCCGAGACTGCCATAATCAAAACCAATGTAACTGATCACTAATCATTATTGAATACACCAGGAACAAGAGAACCAGAGTCTCCGCGAGCAATTAGAAGAGTACCAGCGCCGCGAGCGCGAGGAGGCGGAGAAACTCGCCGAGACCATCAGCGGTGCCACCGACGACACAGAAGCTGCTGATGAAGGTAAATACTACTCATCATCATCTCCCGAGCCTTTCCCCAACTATGTTGGGGTCGGCTTCCAGTCTAACTGGATGCAGCTGAGTACCAGTGTTTTGTAAGGAGCAACTGACCTCCTCAACCCAGTCACCACTTGGTTAGACTGGGCAACCCCTTGGTTAGACTGGCATCAGATTTACTAGCTGACTTCTGACTTCACGTCACGCCCTCATACTCGAGAGTTTGGCTCTTTACCCACTAGGGCCTAGGCCACCACGACTTATAAGTAACTTTATTTATAAGAAAACTAGCTCAATTTATCAATTGTTTAACCCCTTGCCCGTGTCCCTTAGGAACTAGTGTCCGACCGAAGGTTCGGTTTCGGTTCCAAAAGCTTTATATATCAATCTTCATTATCATCTTTGTATGTATCAATACATACAAACTGGAATCCCACACTTTTTATAAATCCGACCACTCGAGCCGATCATCGAGCTTAACGGGACAATGGCGTCAACTTTTTCGTGCATGCGGCTCGTAATATCGAGTTATTAGACGTTGTCACATCAAAAGTCTATGCAAATGACACAGTTTTTCCTCTTCTACCAGAACGTATCCGCCTAGCCGCGGAACAAGCAGCCGCAGCCCGCGAGCAGGCCGCAGCCCGAGCCCGCATCGCCGCGGTCCGTCAACAACGCGATCAGCTGGACCGCACTCGAGAGAGACTAGAGGCTGAACGCAAGCGGCGCCTGCAGCAGGCCAGGGATACTAGGAAACCGGACCTCGACAAGCCGACACGAGGGGTAAGTAATAAGGACTACTATAGGCTTCTCACAGGTCATGCCAAACTTAACTGGGTACGCCTACTTTAGGCTGTTTAAAAATTTGTGCAAAAACGGCCCAATATTGTACAAAACAGCTTGATGAGATTGAAACAAAAAAAAATATCACTTTATGTTCCGACGACAACACAAGAAATAACTCAGGACGAGCTTAACGTCGCGACTCAGTTTATCGCGTGCCGAGTAAACAGCAACGCTACGTTCTACAATTTAACATAGTTCTTCCTTTCACTACCAGTCAACTACAAAAAGTATGTATTAAAGGAATACATCTTATAAAAACTTACTTACTTATACCCATTATACATATGCCTTAATCATAAACCCCCTTAACATCCTACATATAACCCCACCCTGAGCGTACCTGTGGTTGTGCAGGACGAGGACGGCGACTCGTACATGATGTCCCCCGACAGCCCGGGCGCCGCGGGGCTCAATCGGTCGCACTCCTCGCCTAACATTGCTAAGGTAACCGAACATACCTACTAAATTCATTTAAAAAAGAGGCTTAGTAGATTTATTTATGTAAATCTCTATAGATATATTTTTTCCCGCGGTTTCGCCCTTGTAACTAGAGGACTGTAAGACCCATCTCCGTATCACTTTTCATCTCAGTTGGTTCAGTTGTTTTACTTTGAAAGTTAACAAATAAAAAAAATGAAAATTTAATTCGTATTATTTTATTATCAAACAAGTAGACTTTTTGGGATATGTATTAATTGGAAGTTTGTTGATTGGTTAACATACATATTTTAACATATACGAAAGTAATTAGAAAAACACTAGCACCGTATCATTTCATCTGACCTTTAACAATCGCAAACTTTTCCTGCATCATATCAAACTAAACCAACATCCTACATCCACAAATCCTTTCCTTTTACCCACAAACCCCCTACACATCTTAATTTAAACCTAATTTCTAAGCTCCACCTTCGTTTTCCACCAGGTATCTTCAGACGAAGAGGAGCCTTGCGTGCCGGTGTTTGACCGCAGCACCAAGCCGACTAAAGTGGCGCCCTCTAGCGATCTGCATCAGAGAGACTTCCAACCAGTTTGGGGGGATGTGGTGAGTAAAGCATGTAGATTTTATTTGCCTAGGTTTTTTGCAGGTTTAAATGTTTTGTATAAAGCGGCTACTAAAATCTGTACATTTTAAGAATATCGTTTATCGAAACATGACTGAAAAACAGCACTTTTTGAACGTCAAATTAGCAAAAGACAGTCCCCAAAAAGTTCAAGATTCGCTTAAAGAAATATATTTACAGGGGAAATATGTGTGATGTTATTTTTGCAATAAACTGATGATGGAAGGAACTATAAATAATACTAAGTAAAATATTCAAACATGAAACCAAAACATTCATAGTTATGTATATAGCGTGGCGACATAGCGTATGTCTTGTATAGAGTTAAATACTCTTTCGAAATTGCAGCAACCAAAATCAATACACAAAATATCATTTTTCAGTGCCTAATTTTATATTAGGGGTTAAGAGCGTGTACGTCAACCGCGCGCCATTTGGCCTAAAATGGTACTTTTCAAACCACTGTTTCTCAGTAACTACTTTTCCTATAACTATGTTATTTTTTAATAACGCAAGGTAATTTCACTGTCCATATAGTTAATTGAACATAAATTTCAATTTGTGTAGTTTATATACTTAAAACCCCTATAACGTAACAGATGTTTTATAAAATTCCCGTTCAGCGTCTATTTCGAAGCTTAAATTCATGTGAAAACAGTGGCAAATCTAATCATATTTATTTTTTTACTCATAGACGAAATCCCCATGACTATAGTTAGTTGAAAAAATTTTTTGATTTAGGTCTCTATCTTTCAGAAAAAAATATTTTAACAATGTGAAAAATTGTGATTTTCAAATGCTTTTTTTACCTATCTATCTTACTTAATTTAATATAACAATTATTTACTATAGTAATATAACTCTTTCTTTAAAACATAAACTTTATATTATAATTTAATCTCTCGTTTTTATTTTTTTATAAATTATTTAAAAACTACTATAAAACGCTGCACGCGAGTCAACACAAACCAGACCGCCGCAAGGCTTCACAGAGAGAGGACGTGTCGCTCCGTCACATCGCGTAGGGTGAATAACCTCTGCCGTGGATACCGAGAATAGAGTACATTTCAAGCGCGACCAACAAATCTTGATACATTACTATTTTATTTAAAGCTCAATTTTGAAGCATATTTTTTTTATCGATTGAGTTGAAATTTTGTTTGAATGTTCAGTTTTAATGACAATGTATGATTCTATATCCAATATGGCGGTATACCCAAGATGGAGAAAAAAATGTTTTTAATGCATTCCTACGATATGGGTATCAAATGAAAGGGCTTGCTATGAATAACTCGAAAAAAAATGTGTCGCGAGTCTAAATCCAATATGGCGGACTCCTTAGGCTAGAAATCACTTATTGCAGATGTCTGTTACCAATCGAGCGATATTTTTTTTTTTTCATTTTGGATGTACCCAAATTTTGACTTTTGATCTCGAATAACTTTTGAAGCATATAGGATAGATAACTTAAAACTTTATTTGCAATGGTAAACCCAAGCTCTTCACCAATATTTGGCTTTCCGGCAATTGTTGTTATTTGACCACAATTTTTCGGTCTGGATGGACTGGACCATTCATATAAACAATCAATTTTTCAAATCGGTCCAGGCGTCTTTGAGAAATCGAGAACAATCAAATTGAGAACAATCACAAAACAATCTAATTGAAACCTCCTCCTTTCTTTTTTTGAAATCGGTTAAAATACAGAAACTCTTAACATTGTCATTAATCATCAGTCGACTATTTAGTACTGTTGAAAATTGTATGTAATATACAGAAAGTCCTCAAAACCAAGGTTTTCATAGGTGCCCGATTTTTTTGCAAAAGTATTAACGACTTATTTTCATGCTTTTATATTTTAGACATCCATAGACACTATTTTCCCGCTATTAACTATTTACTAAATAATATATTTTTTGTTCTACCAATTTCACTCGAAAGGATCAAAATGGTTTGTGTGACTATACGTGAAGTATGATAGGCACGCACACAGCCGCGACGCTAGTCTGCGCGGTTTTTTGCGTTGAATTACCTAAAGTTGACATCGCGCGCCGAGCGTACACGCTCTTAAAGTATGAAATTGCCGTTTTATTCTAGTAGGTTTTTGAATTGCCATAGAGTCTTCATGGTTTGAGGTTTTCGAATGGAACTTTTTTCACGTGGTTTCTGTGATGTTCTTCTTTTAAAAAATGTGAAACATTTGATTATCGATGTTCAATTGTTTTTGTTATTCAACTTAAACAAGAAAGATGGATACTGCGAAAATTTGAGTAATTTTTGAATATGAGTTCCGACGCGGGATTGAACGGCAGAAACAGCCCGCAATATCAATGCTGCATTTGAAGAGGTGTCTGCTAAAGAACGCGCCGTGCGATTTTGGATTAAACGCTTTCGTGGTGGAAACTTCGACTTGAAGAACGAGCCATGAGAAAGACCGCCTGACAGGTGATTAACGAGAAATTAAGAGAGACGGTGAACGCCGATCCTAGTCAAACTACCCAGATACCCAGCCGAACACCGAATAATGTTGAAAAAATTAGCAGTAAAACAGCCACGACTCATGAATCGACCTTCACCGCTATTGCTCCATGACAACGCGAGGCCTCATACAGCAAAATAAACCGTTTTAACTCTTCAGGAACTGCAGTTGGAAACTATTCGTCTTCCTCCATATTCGCCAGACCTTGCTCTAACGGACGACCATTTTTTTTTTGTGATTTGGACAATTATCTACGTCACAAGAAGTTTCTTCCCAGGAGGCAGAACAAAATTCTTTCACACTGTTTGTGCAGTCTAGATCCTCAGAGTTCTATCGTAAAGGCATAAATGACCTTCTTATTAGATGACCGCAATGTATAGATAATAATGGCAACTATTTTGATTAAATAAGTTTGTTAAAAATTTAAAAAAAATACAATTTAGGTTTTCAGTACAAATCGGCAATTTCATACTTTAACCCCTATTATAATAGTTCTTATCAATCTGTAATCAATGTTCGAATTCATCTTGAAAGCATGTGAATTTTCTAGAACATACTAGATGCATTTTGATACACTAAGCGATGCACGCATTTGTGACTCATGTTGACGTCAGTGCAGTAGATATAATGAATACAGTAAAACAATACCTGAATTAATTTCAACACAATAAAGAAATCAGTATTGTAATGGAGAGAAACTGCTTATGCCAAATGTTTTTGAGTTAAGAACTGACTTACTAAGAACCGATAAGAAGAAAACATTTTTTTTTTTTACTAAAAAAAAACACTAACTTCACAACATGGTCAATTCATTTCGATGCTATAATCTTACAAATCGACATACATAAACCTTATTATATCCCACCATATAGTCGATTTTCTGTCGTCGAAAGTCGTGTATGTCGAAAATCAAGCCCTCTCGATGCCTTTAATTCATTAAGTTTTTAACTCAAATGTTGGTGTCAGTAAGTTTGACACCAGTCTAACCAAGGGGTATTGGGTTGATCGGGTAACTGAGTTGAGGAGGTCAGATAGGGCAGTCGCTTCTTGTAAAGCACTGCTGGTACTCAGCTACATCCGGTTAGACTGGAAGCCGACCCCAACATAGTTGGGAAAAGGGCTTGAGGATGATGTAAACTGAAATGAGACATAAAACTAATACCTAAAATAATATTTAAATATTCAAGTTACTATCTTACTAGTCCTACTGCACTATTCACTATACGTGTTTGTGACGAGCATCGAGTCAAGGCGAGGAATCCCACCTCGTGCGCTAATCCGCCACTAACTACCCACAAACGTGCGCCATTACACGGTAATCAATTATAATAAACATTGCTTCTTTACGTACGACAATAAGTATTAACTGCAAATAATAATAAAGAAGATTAAAAATGTAATAAATATGTACAAGAATAAATAAAAGAGGATTGTATTACTTGTAATGACGGTGGTCCGATATAAGTAGATTCGAATGCAGTATGCTTTGCTGTCTAGAGTAGATGGAAACGTGCTTACGGTAAATTTTTACTTCTGTTGTCCAATGTTTAATCGCAAAAGAATGGATAAGTTATAGAAAGCGGCAGTAAAAGGTTTATTTGTAACCCCCTAGCTTCTGACAGGATTATTAGAACTGCTATCTAAAAACAAACTTGTTTACCACTTCAAAACAAATGAAAAGAATATTTATTTTTTTATTCCTCTCGCTGTTGTCGAGTAGGCACTTCTATAAAGGTTTTTCCAAGAGAGGTAGACGGTTTTATTGTTTTTCTAAATATAGAACATCTCAAGTCATAATTGTTTCCTACTGCAAAACATCAAGTTTGGATAAAATTCAGTAGCATAAAAAGGTGTACTTGGCAACAAACTCAGAGTACTTTGAACATTCGTCTTTAGCTACATACGTTACCAGCACCTACTTAACTTTTTCACCAAAAAATATAAATGCTGTAAGCCTATAAGCCTTTCACCTGAAATCACGACGCCACACGTCTCAGAAAACGTGACTATGTTTACTAAGCTGCTGAAACACCTCATATTTGTGACACATGACTACTAACTGAATATAACATAGGTCACTTTTTACCTAATCTTCAACTTTCTAAAGCCTGGCTAAAACAAACCATGTTCGTTCTTGAGCCTTTTATGTACCAGGGCCTAGCAACTCTTTCGCACGATCCCGCACAACTGGCAGGCTTTAGCCCTGCTGGGTCCAACTGCGATTTGCTGAGTCTGAGGGGAGCGTGGAACAACACGCGCTGCCAAAATGGGCCTGTCGTGTCTTAAGGCGGGCAGCAAATGGTACACGTCTATGTATCATTTGCCTGATCCGATTTAGGAGACGCCTGGAAGTCTGCACCCGTCTTTAGGAGACGGAAGGACGATGAGCCACCCACAAATCACTACTGATAGACCCACGCCTACGGTGTTGTCCCTTAACCACGTCTTAAAAAACGTGACTACTATCTCCTAATCTTCCGAAACGCGTCACATTGCCGACCACACGGCGAGGTGCGCATACGGCTTCTAACGCCAAATATTGTAACCCAACACTGAACGCGTGGTATAAGCTGTGAACATCACATGTTTGTGCCTGCCTCTTGTTGTTAGGCTGGCATTTGGATATTACGTAGAAGCACGTGGGTTTACTCGTGTTTGTAGAAGATAATTCGCGAATTGAAGAAAATATTGTCTTTACTGTTTTGAGGGTTTTCAGCTGTCAGTTAGTTATTGATCATCATCTCCCGAGCCTTTTCCCAACTATGTTGGGGTCGGCTTTCAGTCTTACCGGAATAATTTTCTCTCATTTAATTATTGATAAGACAAAATATATTTGAGAAAAATAATAAGTACATGATATGTCTAAAATCCTGTGTCAATAGATTACCGTTAATCTTGATACTGACACATTGATACTCCTACTAATCTTGATACTTAAGTTACCTACTGTCAAAAATAATTACTGCATAAAACAAAAGACTGCTTGAAACAGTAAATATGAATGGATTTAGGAATCTTTACTAATAGAGCGAATAGACAAGTCAGAGAATCAAGGAAAAAATATACCCATTCGTTTTCTAAACAAATTCATAGATATAATTATTCTACGTTACATTATTAAACATTAGTTGTTAGCCCAGTTGCGGATAAAAGGCTGTTTTATTATGAAATGAAATGAAATGAAATGAAATGAAATTTGAAATGAAATTTATTTATTTGCCAGAATATAGGTACAATATGATGGTCGATACAATAAAAAATATGGTCTCACTATATTCGACTTATAATTTAGTCATGCAAATACATATTACATGCAAATACATATTAGTCATGCAAATACATATTACATATTACATATGTCCGAGCGAGTTACACGTGCACTGCACTAACGAGCAGTTACTACATATAATATTAAATTAACTTAAACTTTTCCAAGCCAATTTCTGCGTCCGTTTAGTTATTTTACTTCAAATGAATATGACGTGAAAATAAACGTATAATTTATGTTGTATTGTAAAATATTACAAAAAAAGTAATAGCACTATATAAAGGAAAAATTTGGTTATTGTGTTGGATTTAATAGGCTCCGAAATTACGGACACGACACTATTTGAAGATAGTTTCTTTATTGGGAAAATATAGTAACCCAGATGCTAACAGCCTATGAAAGTCACGTAGGCTATATTTTATCCGGGTATCGGAAAATGATCCCCCCAAAAGAGCCTGAAACTCATATTCCCGCAGTCTCTCAGTTCTAAAAATATCTCAAAATAATGCCACCCCAAACATATCAAATAACACTAAACAATTAATTACAGTCGTCCGTATTAATTAGCTTACCCCAGGGAGGTAATATAAGTTCGTGCTCTCATGATTAATACTCCCTCTAACCGCAATATGTATGCGATTTAAATAATAGTTGTGGCGACCTCGACTCGGAAATTCGTTTATTATATGAACCTGTTATAAAAATAATTGCTTAGATATTAGCCATATAAAGTTAAAGGTGATGGTCATTCTTGAAGTAGGTAATATAAGGTATAATAGCTACCTCGTGTGAAATGTACAGTTAGCTTCAAAAGTCACTGGACAAATCAAAATTTTCAAAACGGCTTTACATCGCATCGTCGATAAATTATTTGAGTATTCAAGTACTTTTACTAAAGTTTAGGATGTTAAGTAAATTTTGGCGTTTGATTTATTACGAAATGAACCTTTACGTAGTTTCGCACTTTTGAAAATGTCGATTTATTCAATTACTTTTGACCTAACCGTACTTTACAGCTCTGTTTCAGAAATCTTACAAGATAATTCGATATCTTAATAATTGGGCGTTTGATTTTAAAGCAATGCTAGCTACATATATTGCAGTCGTATCAAGAGCAGTTAAATTGCTTATGACGTCGTCTATAGTTACAATTTCCCGGATCGTCACCTGTTTTTTTTTCTTCACTGTTACCTCATAAGAACTCATTAAAATCAGTAAATAAAAACAATCGAAGTCAGTATAGTAAATAAGTGACCCCGTGCGTGACAGCGAGCGTGGGTGCATCGCGTGCATTCTGACGTATTGCACTTCATACAAGAAATAATCCCTTCCTACGCTATACCTGTGTTATGTACGCACGAGATGGCAACTATATTGTTTCCTCGTAGTATATTTTACTAGACTTTGCCATTTTGCTTTGCGGATTTACCTCGTCCCGGAAAGAAAGTAAAAAAGTCTTTCCTCTCGCTTTTTAGATTATCTGTGTACCAATTTAATTTGAATCGGTTTTACATGTCTATCTCCGTCGCCATGGTATAACCTATCCAACATAAAAACATACCATTCAGTCTTTATGTCTTCTGGGTTATCAAATCTAAATTCATTTATTGTGCAAACATTAGGTTTCTTTAAAGACTTACTGCTAAGTTTCTTACAGCAATTATTCAAGGATTACTTAGACATATGTCAAATAACAAATCAATATAAGTCAGAACGCCGAAAATAAACGATCTATAAATAGTTGTAGGTAAAATCAGTGTAGTAAAATATTCAACAGTAAAGCTAGTATAAAAATAGTCTGTACAAAAATAAATTATACCCACGATCAATCTACCTTCTCAGTGTTATATTTTGACAAAATGTACCAAAATATCTGTGGTGTTAAGGCAAAAGGGGATGAGTCAAAAAACACAACTTTTCACCAGAGGCTAATCAAAAAAATGCGTGTTTGTTTTGTAATAAAAATGCAGTTTAATCAAAAGTGTATAGAAATAATTAACACAACTCTGTTTTAATTTTCATTTATTAATTTAGTCGTCTTTTCTATGTACCTGAAAATTATTTTTATTTCTTAATTATTAAAATAACTGACATATCTCCTTTTTCCATAACACGGTACAAATTAAAAAAAAAATCCTAGAACGACTCGTCTCTTTATTTGCTATTATTATTTACGTATATACCTTTTTTTTTGGCAGGGGGGAAATCCTCATGGACTTCCCTCCACCTGAGGTCGGTGGAGGGGGTGTGCCGAACTCTTACCGGCTAAAAACCCACCCAGTGTTGCCTTCAATTACCTATTGTCGAGGGCACGGGTATCGCCAAAGCATTCTTCCGCACCCCCGACAGGTATTGGCCCCCCAGATGTTCAAAGGCGGGCCCCGTCATCCGCTGTGGCCGTCACTCAGCGGCCACAGCAAGCTCCACTAAAAGAGGCGCTCGCAACACAACGCCACCGTTTCGAGGCCTGTTTCTGATCGGACGAAGACGCCCCTAGTCTGTCGCCCGCAGGCCGCGCCCTATGGTGGCCGGAGATCAGTCAGCCTGCGATGTCCTCCACGTCTGCTGCGGGCGGGGAGAGAGGAAGCAGCTTCTCTCTCCCTTTCCGCCGCCTCCTTTAAAACCATAACATCCTCACAAAAGGAGGCGACGGCGTTCCATCCATCTTCGCTGCCGACCATGCAGGACACGACAGCCCGCAGCGTCTACTGCTGCCGCTAGGTCACGGCGCTGCATTGCCCCAGATGCCACAGTGGTGGCATTCGGGCGTGGGCTCCCGACCGATGCGACACAGGAACTTTCCGAAACACCCATGTCCGGTAAGGACCTGTGTCAGCCGTAAGCTGAGGGCGCCGTGGCGACCCTCCAGCCACTCCTTCAGTATGGGCCTTACCGCCGCGAGAGCGGCGTGCCCTGCCGTGGGTCGCGCAAGTCGCTGCTCCCATTCCGCAATGAGGTCTTGGCGGAGCTCTGCCCTGCGCACCTCAACTTGCTGAGGCACGAGGCGCTCGGCCCGCCCCACCGCTTCCTCGCGCCATGTATAGAGTGACGCGAGGGCTGTCGGTCTCGAAGTCCCGGGATCCGGCAGGCATGCAGCTTCGAAGGAGATCGTGCGGTATTCTCTTATAACCCTGATGGCCATCGCTCGCTGTGGTCTTCGCAGCACTGCAAGGTTGCGTGCCGTCAGGGTGTTCGCCCATACTGGCGCGGCGTAAAGCGCCATCGCCCGCACGACCCCCATATAGAGCCTCCAGCAGGAGGTATTGGGTCACCTGAGGTTGGGCAACAAGCGTGAGAGCGCTGAAGCTGCGACCAACAACCGAGGAGCGAGCCGCTGGAAGTGTGGCCCGAAGTCCCAACGACTTTCGAGAACGAGTCCCAGGTATTTCATTGTCGGCTCCACAGCAATGGTAATCCCTCCCACCACGATACTGGACCCCGGAGGTGGCTTCTTCCTTGGCCCATGGAAGCAAAGGGCCTCGGATTTGTGCAAGGCCACTTCGAGGCCAAGACCTACCCACGACCTGCGCGACACTGGCTGTGGCCCGAATGGCCGCCTGCCGGTACGTCTACCCATGTGCTGTGACTAGCGTGTCATCAGCGTAGCATATCACGCTGACGCCGTGGAGAAGCGCACCGCGCAGGACCCAATCGTAGCCAATGTTCCACAGGAGAGGGCTGAGAACCGACCCCTGAGGAAGAGATGTTCTGACGACCCCATCCTTCTCGACCCGGGTACACGATAGCTCCTGGCACTACATGATAACGGAGCGCCTCCTTTATGATATTCCAGGGCAGGGTGTTGAACGCGTTAGCAATGTCATGCGACACCGCCAAAACCACCTCGCCCCGGTCGACTGCTTCCTCCGCCAGGACCGCCAGGACCCTCACGCGCATGCGTGGAGGAAGCAGTATAGCGTCAACTGTTGAACGCCCTTTACGGAAACCATACTGGTAGTCCTCCAGATCCGAATCAGCTCATAATTTAAAGTTTTTAAATCCATCATACTTACGTTAAATCGGACTTGTTAATTCTATTCAGTTCTGTAGGTTTCAACACTCAAATTACCCACGTAAACTATAATTTTAGGATTTTTTGCGCCGTTGCACTAGTAAAAAGACGTCAACTTCGCGCGCGAAATGCAACTAACGCGGAACGACGAATATGAATTTAGGCACAAGTCGACTTATCTCATTATACCTAATTTTATAAGTAAAGGATCACGTATGCAATAAGAAGATAACTAGACAAAACTCCTTTTTACTTTTTAGGTTTTGCTATTTATGACTAGACTCGTATTTTTTATTGGAGATTCACGAAATAAAATACATGATATTCACTTATCTCCTTTTTACCATGATAGTTCGTAAAATTTTCTACCCAACTGTGTAATTAACTCATTTTTCACAATTTCTGACTTATCCCCTTTTGCCTTAACACCACAGATATAGCCAACATGGGTCGGGCTTTTGCACATTCCCATCAATCATGAAAATGTTTGCTCTTTACTAAGCAAACAGGGTACGCACGCCTTTTCTTATGCATACACGACGAATTTACGATACGCTTTCGGCCACTCTACGATATTAGCAAAAACTTCAGTGACTGAAAATTCTAGTGAGAATCTTGTAAGCATGAAAGATAATAAGGGTAATTTAAATATTCAAAACTTATACTTTCAGCTGTTGAAATATTACCGAATGCAATACCTAGTCATCAAAACAATACAGAACACTCACACTAGCACAACTAAAAACACACGCACACAATACACAGACACGCTACCCACCTTCCACCCCCTACCCTTAACGTTGTCAGCACACGTGAGCTCAGTGCGAGCTCGACAATGCTCACGACCGCACGCGCGATCAGCGGCCGAACAAACATGTTTATAAACAAAACTAAATAAAATCAGTTCTTCTCAAAGAAAAGTGCGTTCACCAATGCTCCCAACAATATTGTCAACGTTGTTTATGTTTTATTTATTAGTTTTGCTTATTCTAGTGTTCCCTTTGTCTAGGTATACTAAATCCAACCTTTTGTTCGGCTACGACAATTAATTATTGTTTCATTGTGAACTCGAATTTCGGTCTTTTCGTGTGTTTTGTGTGAAGATTTCGTAATTACTTTAAGAAGAAAGGTCGTGTCTTCAAGACTGTAAACTTTAATTTCGCTCGAAAAGTCTTTGTAACCAGAAGACAGTTCTATTTTGACTTGGTCCAAAGACGCTGCAAAAGCGATTACCAAAGAACCAAGTCACCAAACCACTTGGTCTGAAGAAACAACAGCTGCGATAATAAAAACCAAGAAACTAAAAGAAGGGATCACCAACCCAATTATTGCCAAGTCTAAACCCTCAACGACCAGACACCTTGGTCGAAGGATCCCGTGCAAGAGAGAGCAGAAACCTGCAATAGCTATCATCAAGTGCGGTACCATCTTCAAGATTCTTCGCTACGAG
Organism: Helicoverpa zea x Helicoverpa armigera; assembly: GCA_033682625.1. Lineage (NCBI taxonomy): Eukaryota > Metazoa > Arthropoda > Insecta > Lepidoptera > Noctuidae > Helicoverpa > Helicoverpa zea x Helicoverpa armigera. Next base: position 9,651,532 of record JAWIIS010000049.1, on the reverse strand, counting down.
CGGCGATGCATACCGCTGGACACCGCCAACATGGTGCTCAAAGTCAAAGTCCGACTCAAGTACTCGCAAAACCACATCGTCTGGCTGTTTCGACGTGTAAGTTTGTCATCTGCTTAGCCTTTTCTTATGTTGGGGTCAGCTTCGAATATAATTAGATGCTCCAGTGTGCCATATACAGAGCCCCGAGCTTCTTGTGTGAGTTATATTTTAAATGGATAATATAGGGCTAGCATAGCTAAGTTTTCTCAAAATGAAAGTCTTCTTTTAACGCTAAAACAACTTTTTACGAAGGACTAAGAAGGGGAGATCGAGGACCCCTTTCGCTAGTAGCTGACAAAAATAGCAAAATATTTGTATCTGCCGAGATTTTAGAGACTACTTCAAAACAAAATATTGCGTCAGAAAGTTCAGGGTCTTACCTTATTAAGCCACCCCTTTGTTCTAAGCCGGTCGTGCTTAAGTATAGCACTTGAACTTGGTAGGCGGTCTCAAAAAACCTTAATTGGGTCCTAAAAATTTTCAAGAGGTATTATTTTCTCCACCTCGCTAAGTTTATTTCAAAGAGATTTATCAATAAAGCAATATAGGAAAGTCAGCCTTGCCCTTCACTTTCCACAGTAAAATATGAAACGATACAAAATAACTTCTACCACGCTATATCGTAACTGCACCGACCTTTTTAAATATTCACACGGGGCTCCGATCAAGTTGTCAAAGTCTATATAAAGCCACACCTACACCGTAAATTAGACCCCTAATGAGAAGTGGGGTCGTTTCGCCGTACACTTGACCTTGGGGGGCGACCTTTGACCTTACGCTACGATAACCATCGGCCGCCGGTGCCCGTAATGGGGCTTTATTTATTTGCCAAGTAATAGGGGTAGCGTGAACAGTTTTGAAAGAAAATGAAGCTAAGTGGAGTGCATGCTTATCGATTATTTTGAACTAGAAGTTTAAAGTAGCTATAGAACTTCATATGTAGTTTAAAGATGCATGTATGCACTCACGCCTTCTATAGTATAAAGGTTGTCAAGCTATTGAAATTGAGAGGTTTGTAATTTCTTCTAAGCAATCTTTGTTTCAAACATAAAATATGATGTTCAGTTTATACAACAGATTAATCTTAGTCGGAAGCAAACGTATTAGGCAGCTAGTTTTTTTAAAACGAGTAGTAACTCGACATCGCAGATTGATTGAACGTAAACATCACATGACTTGGCGCCTAACATTTTCGGGGGTCTCGGGAAATGCTTGTTTTTCGTTTCAATCAATCATTCCGTACGTAACTAAAAATGATCTTAGATAAAATAATTGATGCTGCTTTTGCAAATTTTCTGCATAAAAATAAATATAAACATCACACCTGTTTTTCCTTAAATATTTAGGAGGAAGAAAGAATAAATCTATATCTCCATTTAGGTACGCATTTAAGTCCTGTGCCATAGGCGGCTACTTAGGGACTGTCTTTTTTCAGATGTTCTATACTTTACTCCATTTTTGTCACACTGTCCTGGTCTATATGCTCTAATATTCTCCGTACCCCTCAGGGTCGAGGTCTGACAGGTCTGAAGAACCTGGGCAACACGTGCTACATGAACTCGATCATCCAGTGCCTGAACAACACCGCCATACTCGTCACGTACTTCTGCAACGGACAGTACTTGGAACATGTCAACAGGTAAATATAGTAATTAGGAGTTTGGGCCCTCATTTTGAAATGGTTTGATGATCATCAGATACCTAGGCTTTCCCAAGTATCGTGGAGTCGGCTACCAGTCTAATCAGATGCAGCTGAGTACCAGTATTTTACGTGGAGTGACTGCCTATCTGAGCTCCTTTCCCCTTTCATCCAGTTACTTAAGCACCGCGATGCTACTTTGAAAACTGGTTGTCCGACTATCTGACAAGATGGTCCCATCCAGGTGCCCAGAGCGCCAAGCGTTGCTTTAACTTATGATCCATCGATCCTCGCGGCTTTGACTTACCCATGAACTTTTCTATCGAGGAAGGCTATAGGCTACTTTTTATTCAGGTACTACAAGTAGTTTTCACTGGTCGAAGCTTGTGATTGTATATGAGACTTAATGTAAGTGTTTGTTTGCAGGTCCCACAGCACTCGCGGCGCGATAGCAGAGGAGCTGGCGGCGGTGGTGCGCGCGCTGTGGTCCGGACAGTACCGCTTCATCGCCACCAGGGACCTCAGGGTATGTGTGTCCTGATGCTGTACAGCATTGTGCAGGTCCCACAGCACTCGCGGCGCGATAGCAGAGGAGCTGTGCTGTGGACAGTACCGCTTCATCGCCACCAGTCGCCGTCGTCTTTGTATTTTCCAGCTTCATTTAAAATCTTAAACAGCCTCTTACACCGACACTATCGTACACCAAAATCTTGTTAAATACAATAGTAATAAGCTAATGCTAAATTTAGTTTCCAATCTTCCGAACTGCTAATGCTAAAAATATACTTAAATGACTACAATGTTATACAGAACGAAGTGGGCAAACACCAGCGCGCGTTCCGTGGATGTGAGCAGCAGGACTCGCACGAGTTCCTCACCATCCTCATGGACTGGCTGCACCTCGACCTGCAGTTCAGCATCAACGTGCCGCCGCATAAGGTACCTCACTCCTCACCACTCCTGGACACCAGTTCTTCTGATAGAACTACAGGGAAACTAGGACATCTTCTGCAATATTTTGCTACAACTGTCATTGGGCTAAATATCTCTTCCACACAAACACTGAATTTAATGGAAGCTACGCGATCATAAAATATGTACACCAAACTTACATTACATTTTTAATTTAAAGTCTCGTAATAATGATAATGTATGTAGTTCACATTATCAAGAGGTCTGGAAACCTTTGAGAATAATTGTCATTTCTTCATATTGTAACTTTTTTGGGATATCATCAAATGAAGTGGAACAGCATAAAGTATATATCAATATCGGATCCATCCATGTTCCTTTTGTGGAGCCAGTGTATCTCTTTCAAACCCTGACATACTTATCCACTATTATCAATTCCTAATACCCATTCTCTTCACAGGACAGCCTCCCCCCTTCAGAGAAGGCGTGGCACGAGTACACCAAATCCAAGGAGAGCTTGATCCTGCGGCTGTTCTACGGCCAGATCAAGTCGACCGTGCGATGCACCGTGTGCGGCAAGCAGAGTGTCACCTACGAGTCCTTCTCGAATCTCTCGCTGGAGCTGCCGGCGAATGCTAATCGGTGTACTTTGAGTGTGAGTACATGGATTTTTAATGTTGGTAGTTTTTTTTCTTGCATTCGTTTCTTGAACTATACAAAAGTGGATTCTTTACCTGTCGGTGCTATTTGTATTGTCCTAGGCTAACCTAGGACAATACAAATAGCACCGACAGGTATCCTAAGATACTTCCATATTTCAGAATGAAACACAAACCAAAATTCTTTCAAGGTCTTCTCCGTGTGACAAAAATCTATCGGACTGTTTCGTTCAATTGCAGTTTTCAAATTCTATGTGCCTACAGGGATTTCTATTTTGCATGTTTAATCATTCTTTTTATATGTCTTATGTTATTTATTTGATACTGATGGCAAATTAAACACAATTTTCCCCAACAGGACTGCCTAAAACTGTACCTGAACGGCGAAACAATACCAGGTTGGAACTGCCCCAACTGCAAAGAGAAGCGTGATGCAGTCAAGAAGCTAGACATCTCCCGGCTTCCCCCAGTCCTGGTCATACACTTCAAGCGATTCTACGTCGATCCCAAAGAGTATATGTGTAACGCATATAGGAAGAAACAGACTTATATTGACTTCCCTCTAGAAGACCTTGATATGAGGCAGTTCTCGCTACATAGTCCGCCGAATCACTCGTACAATCTGTATGCGGTGTCGAATCATTATGGCTCTATGGAGGGAGGACATTATACGGCGTATTGTAAGAGCAGTGTTTATGGGAAGTAAGTGTTTTTGGAGTTCTATTTTTATTCACCCCTTTTTCTTTATTCTTGTGATGATTTGTAGTCAAAAACTTCTGTTTAGGGCAATATTTAAATTTTCACTGTTTAAAGGTATATTTACTTCACTACATAGTATAAAACGAAGACGTTTTTCTGTCCCTTTGTACCTACGCTTAAAACTTCAAAACTACGCAACCGATTTTCATGCGGTTTTTTTAATAGATAGAGTGAGTATAATAACATCCATTAAATTACCACCTGTGCGAAGCCGTGGCGGGTCGCTAGTTTAATATAATCCCTTTCTATTATTCCACTGATAGGCTTGTCTCCTATTATCCTGTAAATGAGAACAACATCGATCCAAATACAGAAATTAGACATTTTACCTTTCATCGTCATCATCAAACTTAGGACCTCCTTTTACCATTGAACTATATATTTCTATTCCCAACTGCATATAACTAACAAGCACTATATAAATCGGCGCAGATGGTACAAGTACGACGACCACGTGGTGACTGAAATCCCCTCGAGCGAAGTAAAGTCCAGCGCTGCCTACATCCTGTTCTACACGTCGTGTTCCGCGCGGCAGACGTGATGCGCCACCAAGCGCAAGCTGCCCGCCCGATAGCGGCACAAGACTCTAATACTCACCAAATTCAGTGTTTGTGAAGTGAAGTGACTGTGGTACTCACAGAATTCGAAATAGTGTTTCTTATTATGAGTAGGTTTTGTGTTTGGTACAGTTAGCTGGAAATGTGGTGGAGTTAATTTGAATTCAACGTATGCTCTGTGAAGTGAAGTTTAGCTATATTATATTATTACCGCTTTTGTGGCCGACTGTACCATACCTATTTGGTGTGACAGTAAAAGTTGTTCATAATAATGAATATTATTTGTGGTTTCATTTGGTGTCATCACCACGTTGTATTTAACATATTTACAGTATAGTCCACTATTAGACGATTCGAATAAAATCGACTAGGCGATTATGTCGGTGATTAAAACGATTTGGTGTATCGATTAGTTAAAGACATGCCTCTATGTATATTTATTATATAAAAGACATGGACGATTTGTATTTATCATATAGTAAATACCAGTTGAGAATGCACTGCAAGCAATGTGATTAAATATTATTATAAAAGCGAGTTTTATTAATGTCTGTGATAGCGGTCATGCTGAAACAGCTGAACATATTTTAATGAAACTAGCAAAAAGCATAGCTGTGTTGCTAGAATACAAACGGGAATACATTAGTCGATTGCAGTGGATTCTCGAGCAGTAGGACGTATTGTATTTATTATTTTAATATATAACTTCAATAATAAATGTAAATCTATGTGTATATCCTCCGACACTGTCTACCGGCAGTTTGTCATTCAAAATTACCAGATGGTTTTTGAGAAAAACCACAAAGCAAGCTTATAGTTTTAAACGGTTGATGTGTAAACTATGCCTTGTACAAATAGCTTTTACATGTTGCAACTATGTAGGGTTAACATTTCATTATTTATTGTAATACTTTTAGTTGATTTTATTTCATGTTGCAGTTATTTTTGCAAAGAAAACATTTTGATTGGAGTGACATTTATTAGGTTATTTCTTCTGAGACTGTTTCCACTGTAATCTAGCCTGCTATTATCTTTCTCTTACACTTTGTTTTAAAAGTTTAATTCACACTAACATTTTGCGATAATCTTTAGAAAAATAACTGCGACATTTTATTCGCGGCTCATGTACATTGTACGGTTAGTAAATAGCTAAATAACCAGCAAAGTAACTGGAGTTTAGTAAATAATGTGCATAAGTTGTGTTGCATGAGACACTTCGCCGCTACATGATACGAGTGAATGAAATCCGTGAATGAACACTTAATGTTTATGAATGAAAGACTGAAAATGATTGGTATTTTACCTAGATGTATTTTCATTATTGTATTTATCTGACCGCTTGTATTTTTTTTACATATTGGCGGTTTAGTTAAGCAATTAGTTGTGATAACTGCTTTTTGTTCTGTACAGTCTTTTTAAGCAATTTTTTATTCATCTGTATTAAATTGTCTTAAATTATAAATATTTTTCAAGATGTTTTTATGCCTGTTTTATTATTTGACAATGGGGTAGTGCCCTTTTATTTTAAGACATCGAGAATGTTCCATTTATAAATTGTAGTTATCTAAACTAATTGCTTTATTAATTCGCCAGTATGAATTGGCTGAATACGCATTATGCAACCATCATACATTTATGATAATAAGATGCACTCACTCATAATTGGTTGCGATTAATTTAAATTCACCTATGTAGCAAAATGCGTACAATGCCAACTAACCAGCATAGGATTTGATCACAGAACAGTTAGTTGTGTTCAAATATCTCATTTAATTACTCTACGTATCAAAAAATAACGAATAGCAGTGCCTAAATTACCTAGAAACTTAGCACCCTTGCCGGAAGAATGTGCCATTCACAATGTTCCGTAAAGTAAAACGCAATTTGGTCTCGAAAAACATATTTTTTGTTATAAACTGTTGTATGAACATTTGTATATAGCATACATTAATGGTTTATTGTATGTAAAAGTAAATGTAAGACAAACTTTATTAAATTCTTTGTTAATATAGATGTTGTTTTTTATTTATAGGGACAAAATTAAATGTATCATGATTGTCAAAAGTTATGATATTCAACATTCATTATGGTTTTTCATGGTTATTTTGACAGGATGTCAGCAATGGCTTTTTAACTACAGTGGAGCGTCGATTATCCGAACGTCGCTTAACCGAACGACCGCTTATCCGAACGTCAATGGCGCGGGTCAAGATTTTTCTAGTCAAGATTTTTTTAAGTGTTTATTGTAATTACATAGTAAAGATTAGTTTTACTACAAATTGTCTGCACTTTTTTTTTTGTTTATTTCCTATTTGTCATTAAAGATATTCATAAATGTAAATAATATGGTTTTCATTTACCTGAACGTAAATTCGTATGGCTGAATCAATATACATACATACATAATTACATTAGTTCGATTATCCGAAAATACCGGTTTTCCGAACACCCATGTCCCCCAATTAGTTCGGATAATCGACGCTCTACTGTATATCTACTGCATGTATGTAATAAAATATGAGTGGGTGATATTAATAATACTTATTACTCTTAAAAATGAACTTAGAAATACCTTTATTTACAAATTCAGTTCAACTCTTCACATTATATGTAAAATTGCAGAGGCACCACAATACCTATAAAAATTACTGTTTAGTATCTTCCATAGTTTGTTTCTTAATAGTTATGAAGATATCCTTCTGGGTACATCATTTAGACTGCATCAGCATGTTCATTTCAATGAGGCAGTTCTCCATATCTTCATCGTCTTCTAAAGCATTGTCCAAGTCATCATCATCCTCCTCTATGTCCAATGAGGCCATGTGCTGATTCGCTACAATTATAAGCATTTATTAACTGCTTGAAGGCCGCTAATTAGAAAACAATAGAAAATCAATTGTGTCTGTGTGGATCTGTGCCACAAGTATACAAGGGGTTAAGTTAAATATTTTTCAATAGATGTTGCATTCATATGCCAGAAAATCTGACAATTACCCTAACAAAAGGGTATTTATTGGGTTGCCCAGGTAAAATCAACACAGCAGCATTAGGTAGGTATATTGGAAGCTGACTTCAATATATTTGGGAAGAAGCTATGTCTACATTTGTTTGCTATGTTTACAGTGGAGGATTTCCATAACAAGCTAGTGGAAATCAATGAAAAAATGCTACACTTACTGAATACTGAGTTAGTTACAGACAGGTTGAGTTTCTCAGTGTTGCACATCTCGTCATCAATCCCTGCAACTGGACCATCTAACAGTGCTAAATTTGTCACCGGGATTATCTCAGTCAGTGGATAGTCAGGAGTGGTGGGTTTATCAGCCTCTGCAGATTGGATCTGAGCAGTTTCACTATCCTTGTTCACAGCGACGTCTGAAGAAATTATACTCCTCAGCTCTTCTCTGTTTATTGTCGCCTTCAAATTCTCTAAGTGGAGTCTTTCTATCTGAAATGTAGTTTCTATATTTCGTAATAGTTACTGTAACGAATAATGCAGTTTTTACGATCTGGGTTTGTTTATAAACAATACTAACCTGTAATCCATTTCTTTGTTGTTTAACTTTCCTTAACGCTTCTATTATCCACTTTTCCTCGGCTAGTAGTTGCGCTTCCTCAGCTATCCGTTGGTTTAAACGTGCAGTTGCCCTTTGCATGATAGAAACATAGAATTGCAAACAATTTAAACAAATTCGATGAACTTTTTTAAAATAAATAATCGACAGCCGGCTGCATTGAAGTTGCAAATGACACTGACATTTTTGTTTGACAACAAAATATTAATTTTTGTCTTTGGTATAAAAGTTGTCAAGGGTTTCATTGGTTTCATTAGTGAGTGGTTTCATTTCATAACAAGAGTATTGGTTATTCAACTTTAGATTTCTAGATTAATGACAGTCTTTCTGCAGTCATGTAAAAATCACACTTATCTTATTATCAAGAAGAATCTGAAACTTTGTTGATATTGTTATACTCTTTATCATTTATTTTATTGGTCAAAATCCAATCAGTTCTTCTCCGCGAATATCATCCACATTGTCTATAGTCTTAAAATTCCTCAAATACCTACGACATAAAATATAAATGTGTGCCCTTGTTTTTTTCGACAATATCATTCCCCGATTGTCCGGTGTGAGCTCGAGTTGGCTTTTTGGCTTACCTACTGTAGTTTTTTTATTGTTAATAGACAGCTTTCAAACAAGCATTAAAACCCGGCATTACGAGGAGCAATCACAGTCACATCATCAGTGCGTTGTTAAATTTGTTGTAGTAAATCTAAATTTAAAAATGGATTACGATTCAGATTCGGGCTCCGATAACGGCTACGAGTCTGTGTATACTCGTGGCACGATGTGCGGGAATGCCGGATTGCCATTTGATCCTGCGTGCATCGAGAAAGTGATACTAAGTATCAGCGATGCTTTCGACTTCCGCGTGGTCCTAAGCGATGAGAGAACAAAGTCAGCGCTGTTGGTGACTACGGGGCTTGCGCTGGCGGGTGGTTTGATCGGCCGCCATTATGGAGGGAAAATCGGAGCGGCAGTCGGCGGCGCGGTCGGAGGTGCCTGCGGACTTGGTATCGTTGGTAAGTGAAATTTAGTTAAGTTTATTCCCTGATTCCGATGTTTTCAGAGCTCTGATCCTTGCATGAATTCTCAATAATCAAAGAATCAAAAGAAATCGTTTTAGTTTTTACCAAATAGTTTTTTTTTTGTAGGGTAGGTACCTACATGTAGAAAATTTTAAAATGTAATCTGATGAATCCGTTGCTATATAATCAAAAATTTCCCTATAACAAACTAAATTAACCATCAGTTTTATTGGATAGCAACTGCGGGAAGATGTTTTTGTTGTACCTACGTCAAAGTAAAATAAAAATTTTCTTTGTTACAGCTGTATCCATGAGGAGCATTTGGCAAGATATAAAAGAGAAGCTATCAGAACTGTTTGATATAGTGTATGACTACCTGGCAGGCTTAGGGCTGGAGGACTACAAGCGAGCGGCCATGTTCCTCACCACATCTGGTGACAAAACCCAACTTGCTATGCTCATTCTACAGACCGCGTCCGGTATCCTTGGCAAGAAAATTTTATCAAGCATCACAGCTGCATAATATTGTATCTTTTGTAATCATTTGTATGAAGACAGAGTATTTAAATAAAAGTTGACATGAATTGTATACTTTGATAAATACATTTATAAGTTTTATTGACATTGGAATTGTGACTTAATTTGTATTTTTGATGAGAATAATCTACTTTTATTGTTGTGTTGATCGTGACAAAAAAATATACTCAAAATATTAAGGTTGAATGAAGATGTTAGCTTTAAAATATGACTGGTGCATAATAATACAAAATGGCTGATTAAATATAATGATTGATTGTTATTTGATAGGGATAATTTTATGGAATAAGATAATTTTATATGATGTATTGTAAGAATCAAATGTGTGTTTGTATAAAAACTATGTTAATATGTATATGAAAGACAATAAATAATAAATAAATAAATAATATCAATCTACATTTATGGGTTGTTTTGATATGTCCATACCTAGTTTGAACATGTATTACAAGAAAGTTGATGTTGCTAATTTGTTATAATAGTATAGCAATCATTATCATCTGCCTCACCTTTTTCAAATATGTTGGGGTCAGCTTCCAGTCGAACGGGATGCAGCTGAGAACCAGTGCTCAATATGGAGCACCTGCCTATCTGAACTATAGTCATTAACACATTCACTTGATTAATTACCACAACACTAAAAACTGCGTAAGGGCCAGGCTCCACAGTGCGGCCCCTGAGTGGTATCGCAAGGGTTTCACTCAGATATACATAAATGCATCACCAGCCCCTTTATTTAACAAACTGAGGAGTGCAGAGATTACACGAAGCCACTAATGCTGGCGCCAGTCCTGCGGAGGTCACTAGCTAAATAATTAAACAAGCGCAAACTGAGCAAAAAACTGAGGCAAATACCAAGCCTGCGATGGTTGCCAGTCTTATTGGCAGCCAGTGTTGTCTTTATGCATCTGTAAACTATGTTTTCAGTTACATGGTCCCCTTGAGATCACCACATAAAATTAGGGGATTCCCATTTTTATTCAGAATAGTGACCCTTGAGCGATAGTACTCGTGCGATAGATAGGGAAATCCCCTTTATATGAAACTATATCGCAACATTAGTAGGGAATCCCTTACCTGTATTTTATACATGATTATTAAAATAAAATTATCTACAGTCAAAAGTTTTCATTTGTTTCTAGGAATCCCCTAAATTTTTACTATCCAGTTAAACAGTTTGCTTTTGTAATTTTAGGTGGCGGCGCGGCGGCGCCGGTCGGAATCAAGACCCCTTTATTTATAAACAATAGATAGGTATCTGTCTAACAGGATTGCTATCTCTAGCTTCATGTATATTTATATGAAAATCAAATTTATAGATAGGTGGTTTCACCCGCATCCCGTGGGAACCTCTGCACGAACCCGGATAAAAAGTAGCCTATAGCCTTCCTCGATATCTAACACTGAAATAATTTTTCAAATCGGGCCAGTAGTTCCTGAGATTAGCGCGTTCAAGCAAACAAACAAACTCTTCAGCTTTATAATATTAGTAAGTATAGATTTCGTGCCAAACTAATGGCTGTTCGGAACATCGCTCAAGAAATTGAATTGATGCGAATTTATTACAACTTCACGCAACCGAATAAACCAAGCTTACAAACACAGATTACTACGTGTAGCAAGCTGTTTACAAATGTCTACAGCGTCCCATGTATACCAAAATTTCATTCATATAACATTATTGTATTGCATATTTGTTTCGAATTTTGGCTACGTGCCAAGAAGTCGTAAGTAGGTGATTTCGACAGTGTCACTACCTACTTAATGTCCGATTAATAAAGGTAGGTAGTAATCAAAATCTTTATCTATCTTAATTTCGATAAACAAAAGGAGGGGAACATTTAAAATCGTCAGTTTGTTTGCCATCAAGCGCGTTTGTCGAAGGACGCGACGGAACGTAAATAATTTTTTAATCTGTTTTGTTTGGACTTTTACGTCAAAGGGTTTCTGTGATGTGAATTTTTGTTTACTTGCCAAGAAATTATATTTTGGTTTGTTTGATTCATTTCCAATTTCGTATTTTCACACGTAAATAGTTTTTTTGATAACAAAATGGACATGCAAGTGGAAATCTATGCAGGTGATGTGAGGGTCGACAGAACATGGGTGGAACAAATAATTTTGCAATTGGGTGAGTAAAAGTATTTTACTTTTTGTATTCGTCGAGGATTTAACGAGGACGTATATAATAGGACACTCGCTTCTCTAAAACGTAGATAGTGAAAGAATAATATTGACAGCTTACCAACAAATGGGGTTGGTTCCTATCAAGCTCTTCTTCATTTAATATTTTAATTTTTATTAATTATTTGAATTTGTTATGAAAATTATCATAGTTAAGATGATTATACTTTGTTCACAAATTACTTATATGTATAATCAATGCAGTATTGTTTATCTTATATGCATAACTAGTAAATAGTAGTTCTTACAAAGAAATCATAGATTTAAATACACATTTCATGTAGTAGCTTATTATTACCTTAAAATAAAAGAAAATAATTTAAGATGCAGCCATTTTTTTTAATAAACTTTAGTCTGACCCACTCTTAAATAAATTCTACAAAAACCCACCATCACAGACAAGTGAAATTACTAAATCATAGCTAATAAATATTGTCTTTCCATTTTTTAAATATGGCCAGTATTTGAATTAGCATTGTCTATTCAGAACACACCCTCTTTCTGTTGTAGCTGACACGTTCGATATCCGGATAGTATGGGACAGCAACGCAGCATTACTGACTACCGTCATGGCAGTCGCTGGTGGAGTCATGGGCGGGTATGCAGGCGGACGGCTCGGAGCTGCTCTGGGTGCCGGGATTGGTGGGGCCACGGGGTTGGGAGTTTCAAGTGAGTTTTTAACCATGTTTACTTGTTGCTAAAACTTGTAATTTACGTGTATTGATTATGTGACCACTTATGTGGTCTTAAATATGGAAATTTCAAAAAGAATAAAGGAAAGTCACTATCTCAACTTTAATTACAATACCATATTAAGAAGAATATTTTTTTTTTATCTTGAACAATCGAAAGTTTCAAGAGGTGTATAGACAAAATGGGCAGGCCCAGCAGTGTGGCAGTTCAGTCAAGAAAAAATAATGTTTTTATTTATTTTTAAATTACTATATTTCATTTCAGCTGTAGTAACACTCCGAGAAATATGGGCAACTGTCAAAGAGAAGCTGAGTGAGCTTCTGTACATAGTATTAAACTACCTCCGGAGGCTGGATCCTCTCGACTACCTGGAAGCCTTCCAGATCCTCATGAGGTGCACAGCAAGCCGGAGAGAGCTGGTCTTCACAATCATTGAGTTCATCGCTCAGAAGCTCAACAAGGAAGTCATGTCAAATATGATTTATCAATGAAAAGGTAAAAAACATGTTAACAGTAGAAACTTTTGTTAGGTTTCAATTCTACAGTTCATTGTTTATTATCAAGAATTTATGTAAACACAGGGATAACAATATATCCATTATGCTTTGACTACATCAAAGTATTGTATGTAATCCTAAATGAAAAGTTGAACACATTTCAAGTTTTAAATATCAGTGGCGAAGGGTGGTTTAATGAAATAGGGAAGCCGCAGCAAAAAAAAAAAACCTGGGGGGGGAGTACTCGGGGATGGGGGGGGGAGGTAATGGAGGTAATTTCTCAGTCCACCTTTTAGCACTGACTGAGAGACTGATAGTTTGAACATGTTTTCTCGAGGAATTCGGCAGATTATTAATATCTATAAAACTTTATTATCTTTAGTTAGGTATATTAACTACTAGAATCTGAGAAAACTTGGCACTAGAAACAATACATCTTAAGTATTTAATTTACAACGGCCTGTTAGCCATTGATATTTATCGTAGGTATTTATCCGTCAGGACGTTAGTAATTTTAATATAGACGTAATATTGGTAGGTAATTCATCCGAGCGGCGTGCCCGAGTTTTATAACACGTTTTTATTCTCAAAACTTAACCTTGAAAAATAAGTTCCTTCCTAAAGTAAATAATCTGTCGGATCGGAAAACAGTCTAATGCGATAAATGCTATGGGTACATTAAAAAGAAACCTGATGCCAACTGTCTACGTATCAAAATAACTCATTTCAACGTAGATATCTCTATTTTCACTAGGTACACACACTGTACTTGTACTGAGTACCATGTCACACAGCGCGATCGCGGCGATTATAGTACGCGCCAAATAAGCGTGCAATAAAGTTTGTTCACCTCCTTCTACTAATGTATCCCAATATTTCAAAACGATACGAAAAAAATGTATGGGCAGTGTCGCTAACACGATCAATACAAGTGTATCGTGGTAAGAGGCGTCCTTGTCGCAAAGGAGTACAAACCTTTGGTCAAAATTATGATCAGTTGTTTTTAGTTCAAATATGGGCAGACAAAAGCGCATTCCAAATTCGGAATGACGGAAGGACATTGTTACAAAATGGCGAACAGGTGATGCGCCCCTGACGGCAGGGCGGTTGAATGACCTTTATTACAAGTTTATTTGGCGCGTACTATAGTAGGGAGTAATGATACTGCCAACTATTTAATTTAATCATATATTACTTGGTGAATTCACAAAATATATAAATTCCCAACTAGGGTCATTAAATCGCGGAGAATCTTAACACCGCGATTCAGGATTTGCATAAAAATGCACAACGCCATCTATGTTGACATAATGTAACTAAAACACTTAAACTAACATAAAATATTGTACACACACGAACTATGTTATTTCCAAATGATACACACACTAATAAATTCAATTAAGTAATACAAAGAACAAATTGTTAATGGTATTATCTAAAACAAAATAAGAACAATGAGAGTGAATTTGTCTGATTTGTTTGTTTACATATTTGAGAGTTCTAAGCGCTGTCACTCGCGCGTAGACAGATATAGCTACTCTACTCTTGACGCGTTCTTTCTCGTTCACTCGCGAGTTTTGATTGGTGGAACCCGCTCCGTGAGCCGGCTTACCGCTCGCCCTTATTTTGCGAACATCGCGCGGCGCGGCGTGGATGACGTCACGCAAGCGTAGTTTTGTATGGACGAGGAAGCCGCGGCTTGTTTAGTAGGAGCAAAATGTTTCAAGTAATTTATAGACTATTTTTTTGACGGTGGGTAGGCGTTTTGTTATACCTACATATTTAAATTGTGTGGTTTAAATTATTATATTAATTATACCTATACCTATATTATAACTTATACCTATGCTTCTTTCTTGAAATTCGAAAGGGAAGCCGATGGGAATCGGCTTATTAGGACGCCTCGCCACTGTTAAATATTAATTGAAGAAATGGAAATTTCAAGTCTCAACTTATTGACTGGACCAGATCAAATAAAAGCTATGAAGAGGCAAATAGTCAAGTAAGATTAATAAATAACATTTCAATGAATTTCAAAATTATGATTAACATCTCTGTAACTGCATCTAGAACAGTAGTCTGCTTGTAGATAGAAAAAAACAATATCTTGTGTGGTTTTAATTAATAAAAAAAAGTAGACTGCACATTGTGTGATTAGACATTAATTGCTCAAATATCTTTTAACAAAATGACAAACTTATTTTAGTTCTTCAGATTAGATAGTAATTGACCTCATTAATTAAATGCGGCCATGAGGAAGACGATTTTGAAGATAATTAATTCAAGTCCTTGGTTCCATATTATGAAGCTTATGAATAAACCATATTGTTTTTGTATCAACAACATATCAATGTACCTACATTTGTTTGTGATAAACAGAATATAGTGTCATTTCATTTTGTGATATCAAACTAATAATGAATGAGACAGGTTACAACCACTTTAATTTTTTTTGCTGTACAAAAGTAATTTGCCTGACACAATATTTGTCTGTACATCTAAATAGTGATATAAATACATGATATAGATATAAAAAGCAATCTTTTTGTATAAATATGCATGTACCTATGTAGCTCAATTCTAAAATGTAAAACAGGACCGTCCTATATCACAAATAATTACCGCTCCTATTCAATGTTATCAATAATGTGTTAATATTTAATTATTGCCTTATTTCTGGCCTACAATAACACAGGTAATATTTTGTTAAAATCAAGGAATATTTGTGTTATTTTTTATAAGCAATAGAAAATCAGAATTAAACCGGCTGCCATCTACAAAATTATCGGCGCGATAAAATAAAACTAAATTCGTTTGGGTGTCTCTTCTCATAAACACAAAATGTATTCATTTATTCCGTTTCAATGTTGTAACTGTCCTCCTTCTTTTATCGCGGTTCGCTTATCGCCTCGGCTTTGGAAGACAAACATTTGGACACTGGGATTCGTTCTTGTTTGAACTCTGTTCGGGGAATCCCCGGCCCATAGAAGGCCCACGCATCACTAACAATATCAATTTAAATTAAATTGCACTGTGATGGATTTATAATTATTAACTAACCACAGATAAGTAATTACATTCCTTATCACTCAATGATAAAGATTAAAATTACTTAAATAATAATATATTTTTTGAGTTTAAATTAGTTTTTAGAACTTGCTTTAAAAGTGATTGTACTATGTATGTCTTTGGATCTGTCCGAAAACCTGTATTACACAAGTGCCTTAATTTTGTATCGAGAAATAATGTAAAATATATAATTGTATCTTATCAATATAGTTTTTATACATCAAAGACATGTCAAGTAGAAAACAATTAGCATAATATCATATTATAATAAATATGTATTTTTGTACTTTTTTTAAGTTACCTTTCTCTTAATACGAATTTCATTTTGTTCTGTTCAAATTAATGTTATTATTTTTTTCAATGGTCTCAAGTTATCTCATCATCCTCCGAGCCTTTTTCCCAAACTATGTTGGGGTCGGCTTCCAGTCTAACCGGATTCAGCTGAGTACCAGTGCTTTACAAGAAGCGACTGCCTATCTGACCTCCTCAACCCAGTTACCCGGGCAACCCGATACCCCTTGGTTAGACTGGTGTCAGACTTACTGGCTTCTGACTACCCGTAACGACTGCCAAGGATGTTCAATGACAGCCGGGACCTACAGTTTAACGTGCCATCCGAAACACAGTCATTGGTGTCTAAGATATACTTAGAAAGTACATACAAACTTAGAAAAGTTGCATTGGTACTTGCCTGACCTGGAATCGAACCCGCGCCCTCATACTCGAGAGGTTGGTTCTTTGCCCACTAGGCCACCACGACTTTTTTATAAAGATCTATTCTAAGATTTTATTCTAAAGATCTTAATAAAATGTATAGTAATGTTATTTTATTATTTGTCCAAGATTTATGTTATGATAATCATGAGGATAAGCTCTTAGTTTAAGTTTGATGCAACTTTTTATTTGCTTTATTTTGTAGCGTTTTGTCAATGGTGTTGGAAAATAAATCACCTATGTTTTATAATTGTGGCTTTTTATTTGGTTTGAAATATCCATGGAGCATACAACTTCCAGCCAGCATCAGATCATAAACGAGGTATATAGGCGAAGCCGGGGCGGACCACTAGTTAGTCCATATTTGTTATTACTTACCAAACTAATATCATAAATGCGAAAGTAACTCTGTCTGTCTTTTCTTCACGCCTAAACTACAGAACAGATTTGTGTGAAATTTGGTACAGACATAATTTGGAACTTGAGAAAGGAGATGGGATAGTTTTTATTACAAAAAATAAAAATCTTTATTCCGGACGTACAGCGCCATCTATTGGTCAAACCAAAAATCTACCGGAAGACCCATTCCACATTCGCAGGCAAAAGCTAGTTCAAATATAAAAGCTGCGAGTAACATAGGCTATATTTTACCCTAGCACGGGCAGTAGTTCCCACAGGACGCGGGTGACACCGCGGGAAATTGGCTAGTAATAAATAAAACAACGAATAAGTTTGAATATTATATTCAGTGCAGTTTACAATACAGGAACGAGTAAGCTATCACTTCTAGTAAGGCAACTGATGACAGGTCGCATTCTCTTTATTAATATTGACGACATTTTAGGTACCTAATAACATCACTTGGATATACTTATAAGTGGCTTAAGTACAGTCGCTAAATTAAATATGTAAATAATTGTCCGCTACATTTAAAGTATGTATAAGGAAAAACATAATGAGATTGAGATAATTCTAAATATTAAGTTTTGAAACTGGTTACACGATGCACTAATGCTCACTACTTTATACCTCTACATTTTATTTATGCTGTTTGAAAATGTTGCGTTAACAATTTGAGCTTATTCAGTGTTCAGTTGTGAAATAAATTAAATGCACATTAAAATACTGCTTATTTGTAAACAACATTTAAACCTATTCTAATTTTTGTCTGTAAGTGTTAAACACCGAAACTGCTGTGCAGAAAATTATCATACAAATAAATATACCTGTCAGTATTAATAAACAGAATCCACATACTTATGAATATCACTACATTACAATGTAAGTTTAATCGATAGATCGTTCTGTCTCTGTCACTCAACACAATGATAGACAAGGACGGCACACAATCTAAATCGATAAACATCACGACGGATCGCACCAAAAACTAGGGATTTTGAGTTTTTTCTTTATAAGAATTTTAGTATATAAGTAACTGTAGCTTATTAATTGTCACTGAGAAAAGTGTTTTAACGAACGGAATTAAAAATCATAGAAAAATATTTTTACAAGCTTTAATTTAACTTTCTAGAAATTATTATGATTTTTGTTAAATTTTTTTAGAACTTTACTTATTCAAGAAATAATTTAACTTTAGATATTAAAAATATCTAAAAGAAATGATGCATTCACTTGCCTATATAATCATATATTTTTAAGCTGTAAAATCAATTACATACTAAAATCCTTAGATATATTTATAAGTACAACAGTGTTATATAACTAAGCTACTATTATTGTCTACCCTGCCTGTGCTAAGCTTGAAGATATATTTCTATATATTTCGGTGCAATCCATCGTTTTAATATTTTGTTCTTACCTATAGGAATGTTCTAAATAGGTGCTCTAAAGGAATGCAACAAAATGCAGTACTTTTGGTACCGGTAAATTTACCTTCATTACGAAATAAAAATATCTTAAATGGTCCATTTTTCGAAAAAAGTTGTTTGATATGCAAATCCAAGAAATCTTTTTATTTTTCTTTCGCAATTTAGGTGAAAAGAACTTTTATAATATAATGCATTCATTTTCTCTTAAAATACTACAAACTAATGGACGTTTTATATAAATAAATTAAACAAAAGACAAACACTGGGACACACTGATACATTGTCAAGAAAATAAAATATGCTGTTCAGAAGAAATTGCTTTAATATTTGCCTCTACATATAATAATATTTTAAAGCGATTATTTTCGTATCATCATCTGCCTAGCCTTTTCCCAACTATGTTGGGACCGGTTGCAGCTGAGTACCAGTGTTTTACAAAGAACCAGTGCCTATCTGACCTCCTCAACCCAGGTACCCAGGCAACCCAATACCCTTTGTTATTTTCGCCTTTCTTCCGAACAAGCAACATAAAATAAATAATAAATATTGTCATGAACAATATGAGATTACTAATATTTCTTTATCATGATTATCATTTTACTTTCAACAAATTCATCATGATTATTACTTTTAATAAATAAATAAATAAATTAAAACAATAAATCGCGATACGATAGCAGTTTTCTATAAATTTTATATACATATTTATATCACATTAGGAATTTATAAGATCCATTATATAGTTTTGTACTTTATCAATTAAGTACGTAACAGTACCTTTTCTATAGCGGTAGGTACTTCAAAACATATTTTGAAAACTCCTAGGGTTTTTAGGAAATAAAATTATAACCTGACATAAACCAGTATCTAAGTATTTTTGGAGTTTTTTCTCTTTGAGACGTTTTTATTTTTGATTTTGTAACATTCAATTGCCAACAGTTACAATTCAAAGATTCAATTTTGTGCCTTTAAAAATACAATTCAAGTTAATCAATTGTTATAAAACGTGTTTTGAAATTCCTTTTAAGAATTTTGGAGTGATTAATAAATTAGTTAAACTAAAATTAACATAAAAGCAAAAAAAAAACAATATTAAAGTTCTGAAAACCACCCAAAACATTGTGATATTATTTACCTAATATAGTTAAAAATTAATTCTACAAGTTAGAGAGTTGTACTTAGTATTATTATTAAATAAAAACAATAAATAAAATAGAGAAACTACCGACTTGCAGTAAGCTAAGAAGAAGAAAAAAACACGCATTTGTTTATTTATTAAATTAAAGTTTGTATATCACTGACTGTCAAATGCATAGATAATTTCTGTAGTATTCATATTTTTAAACGAAGTCGTCATCAGTTAGGCTTTTCCCAACTATGTTGGGGTCGGCTTCCAGTCTAACCGGATGTAGCTGAGTACCAGTACTTTACAAGGAGCAACTGCCCTGCCTGACCTCCTCAACCCAGTTACCCGGGTAACCCAATACCCCTTGGTACTTGGACTGGTTGTTAAACTTTCGAGTACCCGTGAAAAGTAATTTTAGTCAATTTTATATTTGTCAGTGATATACAAGTTTTAATAACACAATTATTATTAATTATTATCAGTATTTAAGTACTATTGAACTAGCATTAGCGGAATCTTGTTTTCACTAAATATTTCACTATGGTTACCCATTTTACAGCCAAAACTTACTAACACTAAAATTTTAATAAAATGTTCTGTAAGCAATGTTGACAGTGTAATAAATAAAATGCAACATTGCAATAAATATTTTTAAGTACTAGTTAAGTAAATAATTTATTATTTCATATTTGATCGAGTTGGAACTTTATATCATATATTATTTGTGGATAAACGAACACAGAATTGCAATAAATGTGGTGAAAAATAGAACTTTATTTAGGCCTAATTCTCTCAAAATTTTGAACTACTAGTTCGACTTATTAATGTATACATAACTGGTACTAGAAATATCGGCCATGATACTTATTTTATTTCCTGGTATCACCAAAAATGACATTTCAAAATGGCGGATAACGTTAGTTCCATAAACCACCACATTTATTACCAACTTTACTTTCCAGCAACTATTTCACTGGTATGACATTCACAAACTGGCTTTACTTAGAAATAAATCTGTAGTCACTAAACTTGGTTTATCCACAAAAGGCATTGATAAGCAATATATATTATATAAGTAAATACATAATGTGCTAGATTTGTATGTTTTCTCACTTGTCTTCCATGGCGTTTTTGAGTTCCATGGCGAGCTTGTAGCCGAGCTCCGGCCGTCGGTCACGACCTTCCACCATTGCTAATACCTGGAATTATAAAAAAAATCACTTAAATACTCTGGTCTTGAAAAAAAGTCGTGGTGTCCTAGTGGGTAAAGGAACAACCTCTCAAGTATGAGGGCGCAGGTTCGATCCCAGGTCAGGCAAGTACCAATGCAACTCTTCTAAGTTTGTATGTACTTTCTAAGTAAATCTTAGACACCATTGACTGTGTTTCGGATGGCACGTTAAAATGTAGGTCCCGGCAGTCATTGAACATCCTTGGCAGTCGTTAAAGGTAGTCAGAAGCCAGTAAGTCTGACACCAGTCTAACCAAAGGGTATCGGGTTGCCAGGGTAACTGGGTTGAGGAGGTCAGATAGGCAGTCGCTTCTTGTAAAGCATTGGTACTCAGCTGAATCCGTTTAGGCCAACCCCAACATGGTTGGGAAAAGGGCTCGGAGGATGATGAAAATATACTCTTGTCTTTAATTTTTCTGTCAAACTGTCCGAATTTGGAAGAATCTCAGAAACTAATATTTTTCTTTTAAGTAAACGTTTTTATTCGTTTCTGTGATTCAATAATGAATCATATTATCTGCAAATTATTTACGATTGCATTAAGATTGTAGAGCAAACTACCGTGTAGACCAAATGGCAGACCAATCGCAAACCAATCGAATGTCATTGGAATACGATTGGTCTTACATTAGTAGCAGAATGCTTGCTACCGTTAAAACTGCTATTGCGATTCAATTTCTATTCAATTTTGATATTATTAGCAGAATCGAGCCCCTGTTTGAAATGAGACTTTGACTTTGAGTACATACCTCATCCGTATTAACAATAACCCCGTTATTATTGACGATGGTGGCCTTGGTCTTCTCAATGCCTGCCAGGTCTACTCCTCGGCTCGCGTCGTCTATCAGGATGGAGCGGTAGCCGATGGCCAGGGCGTCCGCTATTGTAGCTCCTGGGTGTAGAAGATTATATGGGTTAACAGATAAATAATAATAAAAGTGAGTAAAATTCAACTTTAATCGTTGAATAGACACAGAAAGTGGCCTTTTGTGGATGGTTAAAATAAATAATCTTTGTTAGTGTCAAATTTTTTCCAAGTAAGAAGAGTGAGAAGTGTCATACATCAATACATGGTCTGTCAGGCACTTTTTTAGTATCAGGACCGCTGCGGTGTGTCCTCAGATTATTAGATAACTCAACTTGGCTACCGAAGCCAGTACTGATGAACTATGCTGACTTTTATTTAAGGTATTTCGATACATGTCTGAACGTCCCATCCCATCGTATTTACACGATAAATCAACAATGAGATGTGGATATTTTCATAAGCACCAAAGCCACTGACCCACACAGACATCATAAGCCAGGCCACAGATGTAGATGTCGGAAGCTCCTAGATGCCGCAGCTGGTTGCCCAGGCTGGTCTCCGTCAGCTTCTTGTTGTCCCAGAACACGGAGTACGAGTCCACCTCGGGGTTGGTACCCTTGTAGACCTTCACTGCGCCTTCCATTACCTGCAAATATTTGTAAGTATATCTTAGATACCAATGACTGTGTTTCGGATGGCACGTTAAATAAACTGTAGGTCCCGGCTGTCATTCAACATCCTTGGCAGTATACGGGTAGTCAGAAGCCAGTAAGTCTCACACCAGTCTAATGAAGGAGTATTGGGTTGCCGGGGAAACTGGGTTCAGGGACTGGGTTCTGACTCAGATAGGGCAGTCGCTCCTCGTAAAGCACTGGTACTCTGCATCCGGTTAGACTGGAAGCCGACCCCAACATAGTTGGGAAAAAGGCAAGGAGCGAAAGGATCAAGACTGTGCATTACCTGAAAAGAAGAGTTCTTAATGCCTAATGTGCTCGTCCAAGAATTGATAAAAGAGGAACACTTCTGTGTGAGGAGTTCCTACCTTCAGATCCTTATGCAGCTCTGCGCCCCAGGTGTCCTGCACGCAGTGGCGCGGCCACAGGCGCTGCTTCATCAGCGGCGGGCCCGCGAATACTACCGTGTCGTACGCTTGTGCTTTGTCTGCGGATACCTGAGGATAGGAGGAAGTTGACGCTAGTTGCATATCAATGTTACTATCAAGGTTGACGGCTTCTGAATTGGTAAATGTCTGCTGGAAACTCAGCAATTCGTAGCTACATCTAGGTATATATATAAAAATGAAACCCGCTTTCCGTTGTCACGACATAACATGAAAACGGCTTGACCGATTTGGCTGAAAATTAGAGGGGAAGTAACTTAGACCCGGGAGAAGGTTTTAGGATAGTTTTTGTCACCATCCGGGACGCGGGTGAAACCGCGGCCGAAAGCTAGTTTTTTAATAAAATGTTTTATTCAGCCTAATTTGAGTACATTATTTTAAGGCAAGAAATAAGAGGAGTCCGGGTGAAGTTAGACGGAGTAATGGAACAATGGAACTTGCGGATATTCCTGAGTTACAAAGACACTAAAGTTTAAACCACAAAGGCAGTTCTATAAATATCGGAAAGGTAATCAATTACGGAATATAAGTAATTCGCGACAGTATCGATTGGCAGTGACGTGATGGCACAGAGCGATGCGGCAAACACGCACGGATGAGGCGTAGGGCTGATGTTGAGACAAAGGAAATACGAGTTTGTAAAAATAGACTAAAATCTATGTAGTTAACTGGTTTACCACTATACAGAAATAGTAGAGGATCGTTCCTGAAAAGGGGCAAACGAACACCCCGTTTTTAAATTAGCTGCCTATGTATGAATAAATATTAATGAGGTGTACACACACAAGTTGCTGGGAAGTTTGTTCTTCACCACTTCTTCTTCCCAGCCATAACACTGGGAAGTGGTAAAAGGTGGTTTTAGGGGTGCTGTCCTATTGTAAATTTGACGTGAAAAAGTGCTAAAAACTAGCCTAGTTAGTTTCAATAAACATTTTTGACTTTGACAAGTTTCAAGTTTGAAAAAATATTTTTCAAGCAATATAAACCATAAAATATTGACTTTAGGATTAAATTAAACATTTTAAAGATTCTAAAAATCAATTGTGATAATCGCAAATTGTGTTGAGACATCCCTCAAACTGAATCGAGGTCAAGTTCGAGTTATATCGCTAGTCCTTAAAAAGTTTCTGCCATGAAATGTTTATTGACTATTTATGGGACTTACCTGAGGCACAATTTGCCACTCAAGAGGTTATTGTTTATCATTTGAGTTTTACAGTGAACGTGGTGTATTTTAACTAATTTGAGAGGTTTGGACTTGTGGACCCTAGATTCTTATCATGACTGCGTAATTTGCAGGTCTAAGGTATCATGATACATGGCACGATTTTGAGACTTCGGCAAGTCAAGCTAGCAGGCTTTTTGAATTAGAGGTAGAAATTCTTCTCTAATATAATACCTAGTTATTTAGCTTACCCACGTGTATCAACCTACATAAAATAAGCTACTAAACTTAGCTTTTCAAGAACATAAATAAAATATATTGCTTTTGTTTGGGGAGTGAGAGAGAGAAATGTTGACTATTATCATAGTGGTGTAGTATCCAGCAAAATCATAAACAAATGTCCATTTTGAATTGCTTACAACAGCATTTAAGACCGTCTCAGCTAAATGAAGTTCAATTATTCAATGTCATGCGGATTAAAATATTAACGATTCGGTTCATTACCAATTAAACCCTTTATTAAACTATGCACGTAAGCAATGAAGACTAGATTAGATTGCTAGATTCTGACTCAACTTTGTGGTGAATGTGCAAATTATATTTATTATAGCAACTTTCATTCACTTCACTCTCATCGCTCAATGAGACGGTGATTGGATACGACTGCAGAGAGACAAGTCACAGGATCGACATTCGTGTGCTCTTTGATGCATAATTTTCTTAAAACTTGCAAAGCGATAACACCCTAGAATCGAACTTGAGACAGCTGCCGCATCCTGCAACTACTAGACCAAGCGAGGCAGAAGTCTTTTTCTACCCTTCACATATCCCCTCGTACGGTATGAAGCAGTCCCAGTCGGACTCAGCCAGGGTTAGGTCTGTCGGTGCTGCGGGATTGTTCGAAAGAGTTACCGCGGCCCTGGTACATAAAATGTCGACGAAGGAACACGAAGGGTTTTAGTCAGTAAAAGTCTGACACTCCCTCACCGCTGCTAACCCACAGCAGGGGGAGTCATTTGATGATTTTTGACGTCATTAAAAAAAAAAGACCCTAGCCCTAGTAGTATCTATAGAAGCACTTAATGTTAAGTACTTTTTTTTCCTTCTTCACATATCCCCTGGTAAAGACAGAAGCACTAATGAAGTCTTACCGGGCTCGAAGGATGCAGCTCCCTCATATGCACGTTGTCGATGAAGGAGACGTGGTCGGGCGGGTGCCAGTCCAGCGAGTAGAATATCGCGTCGAACGGCACCGTGTCTAGAAGACGGTTGATCGGTTCTACTACCTGGAATATAATGGGAGAGGTTAGTTTAGGAGTGGATCCTGGTGCAGAGAACCTGATCGGGTATTACAGGTTAATTACATAATATCTTTATATCGAGAAGCCGGAAATCGATCTCAGTGGCGTGCACTTGGAGAGGCCTATGTCCAGCAGTGGACTGCGATAGGCTGATGATGATCTTTATCTCACTTTTATATTTGTTTCATAATTCAGAACAAGTTACTCCCTACTAAATGATCATCACAAAGAAGTCTGAAAACTGAACTTTTATTAAAAAAAAAGGGTTTACAAAATGCTTAAATTAAATCTATCAGATATTCAGATTTTATTGACAATTGATGTATAAAAAAAATAAAGTGTCGATATATAAAATACACTGCTATAAAGTAAATTCTGCCAGAAGACCTTACTAACCTTACTGTCAAAACATTGAGCAAAAAAATCTAAAAGTATCCATCATGCGATCACAGCCATGACCGATGAACTATGGCTTCTATAACCATCTTAATCATGTCTATTATCCCATCAGAACTTAGCATAATTTCTAGCAATTTCCATGATATTAACGAGACATACAATTTCAATACATGTTAGGTTCATAGGCTCTTCGATAATGTCATGTAAATTCCTTACGGTACTCGGTACCACGGGGTTTAATGCCTTAATATATGTCTAGATAGACTGGAATCTAGGCCGTAATAAATTGGCATTGAAGGTATATAAATTATAAATTTAAAAAAACCCCCGACCCAAAAAAAGTACGCAATAATTATGACAAAAAGTTAAAAACGCTATAAAAAGCAAAAAATAACTTTTAACACTACGTAAACTAAATTTTGTCGTGTCGGGGGACCGCTCTAATTCATTACTTTAGATACGTGTTTTTTTTTTTTAAACGAATGTTGTAATTAGGTAGGTATCATTAGATTTATGTAAGTATTTATGAAGGTAAAAAGCGGTCCCCCGACACGTCAAAATTTAGTTTACGTAGTGTTAAAAGTTATTTTTTGCTTTTTATAGCGTTTTTAACTTTTTGTCATAATTATTGCGTACTTTTTTTGGGTCGGGGGTTTTTTTAAATTTATAATTTAATTTTATTTCATGCTTTTTAAAGGAGCTCCTTAATTTTTCATTTAATTTATTTTATCTTAAGATGGGGTCGCTATATGCGATCTCGGCCAAAGGAAGCTGTTTAACAATCCTCATGACAAACTGGCTCTGGGAGAATTGCACAGATTGAGAAACAATAAAGATTAACCTTTGGACATTCTAGATTTTCAGCAAAAATGTAAATCGGTTTATCCGTTTCATTCCGGCATTCCAGGGTTTCATCCGCCACATCCCATTTCCAGCATCAGTTTCTCGTCAATCAGAAACATGAAGAGAACTCGTCAAGACAAATTCAACGAGCCCAAACTCGATGGGTTTACTAAAAGGCAGTTCAGGGTTACGTCTCCTACCTTCGTGCCCTAACAGCAGACCAGCTCAGTGGTTCCAAAAGACATTAGTGTTTCAAATTTCAGATCCCACATATACTTGCAAGTAAACTGAGCGTGTAACATTCCTATCACATCTAGCAAACGAGCTGATGACCTTGAAGACCTGAACCGATTTCCACCAAACATAGCTAAGAACACTCCCGACTGACATACCTTTTAAACAAAAAAAACCGCATTACAATCGGATCATCCGTTTGGGAGCTACGATGCCACATACACACACACACACACACACACACACACACAGACACGTCAAACTTATAACACCCCGTCGTTTTTGCGTCGGGGGTTAATAAATAGGAGCTTGTATGAAGATGTTTTAACGTCAAACTATAAAGTCTAGTTTGATTTTAAGTACTAGTCTAGGCCAAAGTTGTTTGGTCTAGAAACCTACAGATATTTCGAAAATAAATGTGGGTCACATTCAAAATCAAAAGTCATTTATTCAAAGTAGGCTGAAAATCAGCACTCTTTGAAGGTCAAATTTACAAAAGACAGTCCCCAAAACGAACGCCCTTCACCACTTCCTATGTGTTTTTGCTGGGAAGAAGAAGTGGCGCAACAAACTTCCCAGCAACACTTTACAGAAAATCCTAATACTTTTCATAAACTTTCAGATTAATTTCTCCTCCACCTAAAGGTTGACTGGTACATTGTTTTTTTGTAAAAAGTGTGCAAAAAGTATAATAAATAAATAAATAAATAAAAATAAAATTAAGGGTAGTTTGTTCGATTAAAGTGGTATCAGAATGGTGCCAAGTGCCAAGATGTCTTTCAAAGATTGATAAGAAGTCCAATTCGACTTTGCTAAATCCTAATGACGAATATGACGATTGGGTCATGAACTTTAAGTCCTATCCCAATCCAATAATAAATATACCATATTAATCTTCAACTAAACCTTTTCATGACGTCAAACAAAACAAATCGTCGAAAAGCCCTTCATGAAATGATACATGACGAAAATAACCTCTTTACTGAACCAGTAAATCAATTCAAAGCTGGCGTGTCCCACCAAATACATAACCACAGAAATACGAACAACTAGAATTAATGGGGGTAACATTCCCCCATTAATTTGGCAAATATTACGTACCTATAGACTACAGACTGACTTCTAATGTGACCTCAAAAATAACAATGTTGCCATCATTCACCTTATGGTACCCATTGTCGATACAGCCGTTTGTGGTCACAAAAGGCAGGTTTTCTATAGAATTAACGAAATTAATCAAGGTATACAGAATAGATTAGTTTGAGGTGAAACCGGAAACCTTTTAACAGCGTTTATAAGCGAACACGGAAAGTTTAGCACTAATTCGTAGATGGGTTCTGGAAGCCGCTCCTTGTGGCGTCATAATGTTTGCAGACAGGCTAAACAAACTACTTTGGCAAACGTTACCTTGTTGGATAAGTGGTCGTAAACTGAACTTTAGATATTAACTACGTCATAGAATAAGTAGGCTCTATACGGTATAAAAATGAAATAACCATTGTTGTATAATAAGAAGTTAGGTCAGGGTTTCACGAAAATTGATAGACCTTTGAACTAGCAAAATGCCAACGGATTATCCTACTAATATGAATTGCCTTAATAATGACATTACTTTAATAGAACAGAGAATAAATAATGTAAAGTAAAAAGAAAAGTAATGTAGTATTAGACTATGTATTGGCAAATGACAACCTTTTATAGTCTGCGTCCTTCAGCTAAATCGCTGCAAAATTGTATTAACTGAAGGTTAAAGTTTGCAATAATCGAATAATTAAATTATAGTTAATCGACTAATTTCTTACATAAGAACATTTTGAAATAATCAGAATAAAGTCATCAATTTCAAAATTTTCATCAATCATCATCATCAATCATCATTTAAAGTTTTCGAAAATAGACAGAGCCCCATTTTTTACATTCGCAAATTAAAAAAAAAATAAAAAGTGATCATAAAAACTTGCAAAGTATTTATTACTGTAATTCATCAACACAAATATAAATAACACGTTTTTAAGTTGCATTCTTTTGCAAAGCTTTGTAACTTAATTACAATCTCATGACAAACTTAACACCTCGTAATGGATTTACTTAAGCGATGGAGCGAACCTATGAATTATTTATGCATTATCGCCGTGACAAATTGCCATCTAACAAAAAAGTATTTGTTTAATTGGGCTTTGTCATAAAAATCCTATTAAATAAAGGGAGTAAATAAGGAAGAACATAGAGTTCCTACATTGGTAATATTTAAAGAAGAACACAATAAGAACAAAGTAGTATATGATACACGTAGTACCTAACTTTTTAAGGATGAACAAAAGGATTATTCATAAGTTCAGCAGTGGACGGCAATTGGCTGATATGATGATGATAAAATATAACACATAACAACATAAGGTGTGTTATGTAGGTACTCTCTATATTCTAGAAACTACGACAAAGGATAGAGGCTACTCTCTATCCAAGAAAGTGAACTAATTCTCTCAGGACATAAGTGGAACCTTATAAACAGCTAGTTAAGAATCAATACCCAGATCCTGATATAAATATAGGCCGCAACCCAAAGCTGTTGCTGCCAAAAAACTTTCCTACAGCAAAACTTTTGCAATTAATCTAGTTATCTAGGTAACTAGTTCGTGCCTTTACTTTCAATTCTAAGTTCACTTCCTGCAGTGGCCTTGTCACGACAGTGCAGAAACGTGCAGGCACCATGGAAATATATTGATTTACTTAGTATTTTATTTTGGGATTGTCAGTTTTTTTGCCAGAAGTGTATTTGGTAGGCTGCCTATTGTCTATTTACTGCAGCCTTGGAATTGAAGGATAAAGGTACCTATTACTTTTTTTGTGGACAAGTTGGTTCCGTAAGTTTTTTGCTTAGATTTTTTAAAGTTGTTTGCAAATAATTTTGTTTGTCATATTGATACCTTTGTTGGTTGGTAGGCTGCATGCCTGCCTTAGCTTTCCATAATTTGACATTATACATTCTGTTCTTTGAATATACAAAAGGGAATCTTAATAATTAATTGCCATAAGTGTTAAAGATTTTGTGAGAAATCCATAGTCATTAAATCCCTTTGAGTAAATTAAAGCAGGTCATAAGATGACTTGCCCAAAATAGCACTACCCCCACATATTTATAAATTCATATCTATACCAACGGCCCCATAACCTGACCCCACAATTGCAAACCATTTAACCCCCCAATAACGCAACTAACGTCACTCATAAACACACTACATTATTGCAAGTCAAAAAACCAATTTTCGAAAGCCAAATTTGAATGCTTAACCCTTTCAATGCGGTACTCGGTGCCTGGTACAATCGGCCCGGGCTGTAATTGCGATCTATCGCGGTAGGTGTGAACTTCAAGCGGTTAAGAATTTGCCTTTACAACATTATTTTTGGGCTTCTGTCTGGATTTTGACAGGCAATTTACTTTAGTGATGTAGTTTCGACAAACTTGGGAACTTGGGAGATTTTAATTGGTTGTAAAGTTTCGAGGTTCTATTTTCAGACTGGTTTCGTTAAACCATGAATGAATGGTGAATAGTTGCCATGTATTATGTTTTTCCCCATAAGTGTGTGAGTATGTGTGTGGCACTCAAATATAATGGCCCACAATCTGAAGTTGCAATAACTGTAGATATTTTTAGATAATACTCGAGTGTTCCTTATTGTGTCGTAAACTATATCTATGGAAACAGTGTTTTTTTGTTCCACGCACAGTCGATTATTTTTACAAATAACACTACATTGTGTCTTGACATTTAGTAATTGTTTAAATACTTCATATTGGTAATTGGTTAAGTATATGTTAATACATAGATCCATCAAGCTCAACTTTAACATGTTATTTATTTTTTGTTTTTGTTTGTTACAGCCTTTTTTTTTTTTTTTTTTTATCGTCCCACTGCTGGGCACAGGCCTCCTCTCACATGGAGAAGGATTGAGCATTAATCACCACGCTTGCTCAATGCGGGTTGGTGATTTCAGACTTTATAGTCCAGTTATTTATTTTAATATCAGTAATTTTCTTGCCAATTAGATTCTACGACCGGACGATGGAATTTAGCACAGAATACTTGAAGTACCCCACTTAACCGCGACTTGAACAAGATTTGCAATATATATATATTTTTTTGGTAAATCATCAAATGACTGTGGGTTAGCAGCGGTGAGGGAGTGTCAGACTCTTACTGACTAAAACCCATCATGTTCCTTCGTAGGCCTTTTACGCACCAGGGCCGCGGTAACTCTTTCGAACAATCCCGCAGGCAGATTTGCAATTACCTCAAGGCTTTAAACCAAGTTTTGAGCATACACGACCTGCAAACCCAATTACAAAATAGGCTGAAAACTTTAAAAAATCAATAGTTCTATAGTTCTATCTCCGTTATCTTCGTGCAAACTGTCTGGTTGGCAATAACTTGGTTGCAGGCACGAGCCACTCCGTCATGCAACGAGTTACGACTTTATTCCGCTGAGCTGATAGGACTTCGGAAAGTGTTAAATTGCTGTTTTCACGCGATGTTTTCGGCTGATCGTGACGAAGATAAGGAAAGAGAGAATTGTGGTGTATGTGTGTGAAAATAGAAAAGTTAAAAGTTTTCCTCTATAATTTAAATATGTAAGAAATAAATGCGAAAGCAGTCTCTGTCAGTCAAGCTTACACGCCAAAATTATTTCAATTTGGTGCAGAGGCAGTCTAGAGCCTGGAAAAGGAGTGAAAAGACACAGGCTGCTTTTTGCTGAGTTTCGGGATTTCCTCTAGACGCAGTTGGCACCGCAGAGAACACCTTTGCAGTCTAAAACTAAAATAAAGTGTGTTTCACGGCCACAGTTCTGATGTCTTTTTTCTTTCCCTAACTATTAAATTAGAGCTTTTTATTTTATACAGTTTTTTCTGTGTGTCATAGTTATGTATAATTCACAGAATTTTTATTTAAATCATGATACACTAACAATCAGGATTGCTCAATACGAATTTCCGTATATCTTTCAGTGACAACATCGCTTACTTTTGATGAAAATTCATACCTAACTTACATATTTTTTACAGGAAAAATAACCAAGATACTTTTTAACGTAGATAAACACAAACATTTTCCTAACACAACGGTTACATCATTTTCCTAGGAAAACTGTGCGATTGGGGCACTCCCGCGCACACGTCATGACACAATGACGATGCGCTTGAGTTGATTTGCTGAACATATTGTATTGTAATGGCCTAGTCATTTCAGAGGGCATATAATGTATTATGTAAGTAAGTACTATGGATGATTTGTGATGTTTTTGTCTGGTTTGAAGGTTGCCAGACAAATCATTTATATGAAAGGATGTATGGGTAATTTTGGTGTTTATTTGGGCTGAATAACTATGGGTATTGAAATGACGACACAACGAGAATAGTCCGAGAATAGAAAATCTACCATATTTGGACATGTAGTATAAAGCCTGATTTAGACTTTAAACAAGATTAGTAGTTTTATTACTTTGCTCTTATAAGGATGCAAACACGTTATAAAATGTCAAAAATTTTACAAGTTGAATCTATACCTATCTTATAAAGGTTAGAGGTGTTTTCAACGCGTTATTTTTAGGAAGCACTAAAAGTGTTAAAAACTATTTATCGAGGAAGGCAATAGTCTATTTTTTATACGGGTGTGCGGAGTAGTTTCCACGGGGCTCGGGTAAAACCGCTGACTGGTGCTAGCTGCTAGGTAGGTATAAAACGGTGTTTATTTAAAGCTAATACTGCTATAAATATTCCAACTTTTGATTCTCACGCCAAAACTTGCTAACTTAACATAAATAACGGAAAAACTTATTTGTATTCAAAGTCGCATGTTTTGAGGGAATTTATAAAAATATTTGGAAAAAAGTTCATCGTTTTGTTAAAGTATTATTTATTGAAAAACTGGTATGTTTGGCTGCTGGTAAAAAGTACAGCTAACTTTAACTTTTAAATATTTTAATAAGTTCAAATCGGTATTTTAGAAGAATGAAACTTAAGGGGCGATCGGATTGAAATTAATGGCATCTGCAACACTCACTGAACAATCCAGTAGTTTTAGTGTGAAATAGTAATAAACATACAGGCATACCAACACACACATACATCCTTACAAACTTTCATATTTATAACATTAGTAAAAAAACAAATTACAACCCGCCTATTTAAAAATCAACGACTTTTATTTCCATTCTAACTTCAACTAACAAATTCAGTACCTAAACTCCCATATCCTTACGCAATCAGCTTTTAATAAAATTAAAACTCCCACACAAAAAAAAGTAGCTTAGAGCATCAAAAACCTATAATTTAGAATTCACCATAGATATTCTATCGACCTAACAGCGGCCATTGATTAGCTACACACACATAGATACACATGTGTTTGTGTGTGTGCATACGTCACGACACGGCCCATTGGCCCTTAAGGACGATAGCTAATCAATGCGCCAAGAACCCATGGAGTTTGCATAACCATGGTAACTTGGTTTTTGTGGTGAGGAATATTTTTTGTATATTGACCTAAAGTTAGTCGATTTTTAAGGTTTTTTTTTGGAAAATTTCCGCCCTTTGGCACTTTGAAAAATAAGCATCATAACACACTGGGAAATATCGACTACGGTGATCTTCACACTGCCCCGCATCACGCTGCATCTTGCGTGTCGACGCATCTACGCGCGTTCCTGCGGGAGTGCAGATCTGCATCATCGTGCGGGTTTTTCGCGCACTCACGCGCGCAGGTGCGTTTTGTAGATTCACGCACGGCGGCTTCCATTTTCAAATATACACGTCAGGCCCATGCAAAATTACGCGCGTCACTGCGGGATTCAGTGTGCCATACCTTGCGTCTCGCCCCGCACCTACGCGCGTGGGTGCGTTTTTCTCCGCATGTATGTGCGTGATCCGCATGAACGCGCGTGGATGCATTTTCAGTGTGTTGGACTATGCGTGTTTTCCATACAAACGGAGATATTTCCATACAACTGAAAAAAACGCATCCACGCACTACGCTGCATCATGCGGGGCAGTGTGATAATCGCCTAATATTATAAAGCTGAAGAATTAGCCTGCTTGCTGAAACGCTCTAACCACGGGAACTATTGACGAGATATTAAAAATCATTTCAGAGTTAAACAGCCAATTTATCGAGAAAGGAAGTAGTTCCGCGGGATGCGAGTGAAACCACTGTAAAAAGGTAGTACATATATCAATAAAGTTGATCAATAAAAAATTACGTTTATTTGTACTGGCTTTTATAGAAGTTAATTTCTACCTGTTACTGTTACAGCCTTTTTATCGTCCCACTGCTGGGCACAGGCCTCCTCTCAGACTTAGTCCAGGTTTCCTCAAGATGTTTTCCTTCACCTTTTTATCAGCCATAATTTCTATCTGCTCACGAAAAATTGTCATTGAACAGACTACCGTGAGAATCTAGCTCTGACGTCATCAAATATTTTCAATTTTGAACTTTGACTCACTTTCCTCTGAAAAAGAATTCATGACGACAATAGCTATAAATAGCGGCGCGTGAGTCAAATGTATGTAATCAGAGATAATTGAAAGTGCACATACAAATACAGATTAGATTTCACGTGGGGTAAGTGGATTTTCAGGGCTTTTGTGAGAGTTTAGTTAAATTTCGAGTTATTTTTGTCACTTTCGACTGATTGTCAATGGCACTGTTTCGTTTCCCTATACTCAGGTGAAAGTTTACTTATTTCAACTAGCCATAGAATGTTATTTTATTTAATAAGTCGATCATTCAATTGAATTATTTCCTTTGTTGAAAGTCATTGAAAAGTTACGAAAAAGACTTCCATAGAATATCAAGAAATAAAAAAAATATCATAGAGCTGTTAGCAGCACTTTGCATCCAAAAATTGCAGTAAGTAAGCAGTATTTTGAATGAACCTTCAATTCAAAAAAAAATTTCAGCATTACAGTTCCTATGAGGAAGCAAACCGAGCATGATAATTTATACAAAGCTGAGTACAACCTGCCATATCTTGGCTAAGGATCACAACACACGGCGTATCGGGGGCGTATCGGAGCATCGACAGCCGTCAAATGATAACATCGCCCTGTGAAAACTTACTCCCCAAAATAACGTAATGCAAAATCTATATGTTATTTTGGTTCTATTTATATAAGAGTGTTTGACCGAGATAATATTGAATTAAAGCTAAAGCAAGGGGACACTTTTCCTATCAAATTCTTTCTTTCTAAACAAACGCCTTTTACGTTCATTATCTGCCTAGCCTTTTCTCAACTATGTTGGAATCTGCTTCCAGTCTACGTCTGTTTTACATGGGGTGCCTCCCTGACTTTCTCAACCCAACTCCGGTAATCCAATACCCCTTAGTGGGACTGTTTATCAGACTTTTTGGCTTCTGATTACCCGTACCGACTGCCAAAGATGTTCTAATGGCAGCCGGGACCCAATAATTTACCATGCCTTTCGAAGCACGGAGCAATTTCTAACTTTATAAATAGACAGGCATTTTATATAATCGACAAGAACTTTAAACTATGACGTAAAATTTTGTCCAACGGGGATGACTGCGCAAGATGGTTAAATTATTTGGAACATATTATTTCACAACATTGCTTAAGACAATTTTTCCGTCATATTAAGGCCTCTAGATATATTATTTGCGCGTACATTGGCAAAGGACGTTCGTGCTTACCCTCTATTTCGATAGCATTAGCATACGGCGTATTTGCTTATCGAAAACACATCGTGAGTAATCGTGACGTATTGGTTTGGTTAGGAAAAATCACGGAACTAAACATCTGTGTAACTGTACGGAAGTTTATATAAACAGAACCTTTTTACCCGACTTTGTGGGAAAGTTGTTTTTAGTGGGTTAGGTTAGGTAAACAGTGTCCCCGGTGGAGTTTCTGGTCCCGGTGGAGTTTCTGGTCCCGGTGGAGTTTCTGGTCCCGGTGGAGTTTCTGGTCCCGGTGGAGTTTCTGGTCTCCAACCGGGCGCGTCCCCAGGTGGCGGATAGGGGAATACCGCACAGATATGTGCGGTACCGGGTTTACTCGGCGCGGACCAAAACCAGGTGATGGGATTGCTCCTCAGTAGAGAAAGCGATCGCGTGCGGCAGGTTCGGTCAGTCAGTGCTACTTCTGCTGGCTAGACGTCGACTTCGGTTACTGTCGGACAACCCGTAAGCCTCATTGAGCGGAACGGGGGCTCTGTTTACAGGGTCGCGAGGAAGAAAACCTCTATAAAAAATCACTAAGTTGTACCATCCAGTCTCTCCTGCCTTGGCGGGTGGTATGGGATTCGCTCCTTGATCTAATCAGGCTGTGAATGTTGAGGGGTTTTACCCTACACCTTTGGTGATACATACGATCTGCCCTGCTCCTGTAAGCAGGCTAGAATTTTTGGAAGGGAATGCACCGTTTGTTTGCCATAGCTATGGTCATCGGATGGTGCGGGTCAGGGTTATACTTATACGAGTATATATTATATTTTATAGTATACATATAGTATTAATATTATAATTATGATAAATATATTACTGTATATATCTGTATGTATATATTGAGACGAAAATGTGGGAGATAGGGACCTCACCCTTAAAAGGAACCTTATGGAAATGGCACATGTAACAGATAGCGTACCCCAGGGAGGTACCCAAATGGGAGAATCCTCCACAGACCCGTCTAACGGCTCTGTCTGTCCCGCGTATTCTGGGGGGGACAACATTTGCCACAATTCTACCAACGACCAAACGCGCGAAAACCGGATACCGATTATTGATACTAACCGATTGGATGATGTTTTTAAAAAGAAGGATGGAAATACTCCTTGTGATGTAGAGTCGCTGGGTTCTATGCCCGGCACATCCGCATCACTGGAACCTTGGTCCTCCAGGCTGAGGAAAATTGAGAAGCGGCAGTATGAGGCGGCGTCCAGTGACGATAAGTTGCTGCCGCCTCCCAAGGTGCCGACGAAGGCCAAGGAAAAGCCTGGCCGTCATGGAAGGGGACGCTTTTGGCGGCCAAGTACGTCGCGCTTAAGTGACGAAAGCGATACGGACACGTCTCAGGCCTCGATTGAACCAAGCATCAGACGAGTCTCTGAAGCGATGGACGTGGAAGCCGCATGCTCCTTACTGCCACCTACGGGCACCGACAGCTCGGTGGCAGGACTGGAGCGGACAGGCATCCAGAATGTGGAGGTTCTTCTGGAGTCCATCCGGAAATCAAAGAACCTTAAAGGTACGAGTCAACGTACCATGAGAGAAGCGGCGGAGCAGGTGCGCTGCTGCGTCGAGATGCTCGCTGCCAGGAGTACCTCAGAGGAGACTAGCCGCCTCCAGCTGGAAATCCAGCGCCTGAGGCAGCAGGTTGGATCCCAGGACAAGGAGATTGAAGCTCTCAAAGAGGAGATGCTCTCGTTGCGTCTCCACTCAGTTAACTTGCCACGTCAGCAACCGCAGCCGTCGATGCCTTCCACCCCGGAAAAGTCCACAGTAGACGACGAGCTGCTGCGTGGCGTTATTGACCGCGTAGGCAAAATGTTGGATGCTCGTATGGCGGGGATTGAAGATCGCCTTCTACCACAGGTGAATCTTCGCCCTCCATTAGCAGCCGATCGAAAGACGGCAGCCCAGAAACAGCGGCAGAGTTCTGCGGCTGGTACAAGCCAGGCGTCCGCAACCGCAACTGTCATCGCGGCAACTCAAGCCTCAGTCTCAGAGGCACCGTCGTCTGCGCAACCACAGCAGGAGTGGAAAACTGCCTCTAATAGGAAGAAAGACAGGAAGAATAAAAAGAAAGCGGTTACGTCGAAAGAGGCCGCTGCCACCATCTTAGGCGGTGCTAAGCCCTCGTCGTCACAAGCCAAAGGACGGAAGAAAAATAAAAAGTCACGGAATCGACGCAGAAAGCTTCGCGAACCGAAGTCAGCTGCCCTGGTTCTGACGCTTCAACCTGAGGCAGCAGAAAAGGGGCTTACCTACAAAGATGTCCTAACAAAGGCCAGACAAGCGGCCAATCATGAAGAGAACGGTATCACCGACATCAGATACCGTCGAGCTGCAACGGGGGCTCGACTTTTTGAGTTCACGGGAGCCAATGGTGCTGCAGAAGCGGATCGTGTAGCTGAACAACTGCGCCAGATCTTTCCGGAGGGCATCCGGATTTCAAGGCCAACAAAGTGTGCCGAACTGCGCATTGTCGGCCTTGACGATTCTGTCACCGAAGACGACATATGTGAGGCGGTTGCGCGCAGGACGGGCTGCTCCCAGGAGGCGGTGCGCGTCAGCGCAATTCGTGCTGGTCCTGGAGGAGCCGGTTCTGCCAGAATTCGGTGCCCCGTAGCCTCTGCCAAGATGTTAGGCGAAGCCAATCGACTTCTCGTTGGCTGGAGCTCCGCAAAGGTTCAGGTTCTGGAGACAAGACCTATACGGTGCTATAAGTGCATGGGGTTAGGACATACCTTTCTTCTATGCACTTCTACCGTGGACTACGCCGGACTTTGTTTCCGTTGTGGAAAACCAGGTCATAAGGCAAATACCTGCACTGACGATCCCCATTGCCTGGGTTGCGAGGCAGCAAAGCTGCCCGCAAATCACGCAGTAGGAGGAAAGGGCTGTAAGGCCCCAGCCAAGCCAAAGAGGGGGAAGACGGCCGCCAACATCCAAGCCACCCCCCATAGCGAAGTATTGCCAGACCAAAGGCAACAGGAGATAGAAATGATTATCGAGGACTCTAATGGACCAAGTCCGTAATCACAAAATACTCCAGGCGAACCTAAATCACTGTGCCGGTGCACAGGACTTGTTTCTGCAAACCATGGCAGAGTGGTCGATAGGCGTGGCCGTAGCTGCAGAACCATATTTTGTCTCTCCTCGCCCTAACTGGGTGGGTGACGTGGACTCGTCTGTAGCTATAATCGGCTCAGCGGATCCCAACTGCACTCCTCCTACACTCAAGGAAAGGGGCTCGGGATACGTTGCAGCTAAGTGGGGTGAGGTCATCATCTTCGGCGTATACTTTTCTCCGAATAGGACCCTTCCCGAGTTTGAAGACTTCCTTGACAGACTTGGGGCCTCTGTTCTTCGGATGGCACCAAGCCAGGTCTTGATCATGGGGGACTTCAATGCGAAGTCTACTGCATGGGGCTCCTCCCGACCTGACATACGAGGACGTGTTGTCGAAGAATGGGCGGCGGTAACTGGACTCGTTCTTTTGAATAGGGGGTCGGTTAACACGTGCGTGCGGTGGAACGGGGGTTCAATAGTGGATCTCACTTTCGCTACGCCGGCTCTGTCCGCGCGCGTACTAGATTGGCGGGTTGTGCAGGATACTGAAACCTTATCCGACCACAGATACATTCGTCTGGATGTATCTGTGTCTTCATACAATGACGCTGCTGCTCGACATTCAAATGCCCAAAAGTTTCCACGATGGGCACAAAAGCAGCTTGATAGGGAATTACTGGAAGAGGCCGCCATTGTTCAGGCGTGGCTATTGCCACCAATACGCTCAGAAGCGGCCGACGTCAACGTCGGGGCCCATCGTTTCCGGAGCGCCATGACGACGATCTGTGATGCGGCCATGCCTCGTGTGCGCCGGCGACCTTCTAAGAAGGAGGTCTACTGGTGGTCTCAGGAAATGGCGGGCCTCCGGCAGGCCTGTATTCATGCGCGGAGGTGCTACTCTAGCGTCCGCAGGCGACGCCAGCGCAGCGACAGCCTTAACATCTTAGAGGCTGAGCTTTATGAGACGTATCAGGTTGCACGAGAAACTCTGCGGGTGGCGATAATTCGGGCGAAAGACCAAAGCAGAAGCGAGATGCTGGATGGCCTTAACCGCGATCCCTGGGGACGCCCGTATCTCTCAGCAAGGAACAAACTTCGTGCTCAGGGCCCCCCACTTACGGAGGCCCTCGAACCTCAGTTCCTTAGCCAAGTAGTGGAAGCCCTATTTCCCAATCGGGCAGAACATGTACCTCCAGTTATGGCTCCGCCTGAGGAGGAACAGCACGATGAACAGGAGATCCAGCCAATCACTGAGGCGGAGATGAATACTGTGATTTTGAAGGCGCGCTCCAAGAATAAAGCTCCCGGCCCGGATGGCGTACCCTCCAAGGTACTAGCCATGGCACTGAGCGATGCGATGAATGATCAGCTGAAGGAACTGTTCGACGCATGTTTAACGTCGAGACAGTTCCCTGAGCCTTGGAAGGAAGGACGCTTAGTGCTTCTGCAAAAGCCGGGTCGGCCGCCAGATTCACCTTCGGCTTACAGACCCATTGTCCTGTTAGACGAAGCGGGTAAGATGCTGGAGGGGATTCTGGCCAGCCGCATAACTCGACACCTTAATACGACTGGCCCCAACCTGTCGGATGCCCAGTATGGCTTTCGAGCCGAACGATCGACTGTGGATGCCATATTGCGCTTGAAAGCAGAGGCGAGGGAAGCGGTCGCCGGAGGGAACGTGCTGTTGGCGGTGTCACTAGACATCGCCAATGCATTTAATAGTCTGCCATTCAGCTGCATAGGTGAAGCGCTCCAATTCCACGGAGTGCCTACATACCTGAGGCAGCTAGTGGCAGACTACCTGAGAGGACGGAGCGTCTGCTACCAGGGACGCGACGGGCGCATGGTACGGTGCTCTGTTACGTGCGGTGTTCCGCAGGGGTCAGTCCTGGGACCTCTCCTGTGGAACATCGGATACGATTGGGCCCTGCGTGGCGGCTTTACCGCCGGGCAGGGTGCAATTTGCTATGCAGATGACACCCTCGTTACCGCTCGGGGTGAGACTTTTGACGAAGCAGCTCAATCGGCAATCCAGTGCGTGTCCCTGGTCGTCAGCCGTATTGAAGCGCTCGGACTGCGCGTTGCTCTGGAGAAGACGGAGGCCCTAGTATTTCATGGACCCCGGCGTCGTCCACCTGCCGGGGCCCACCTTGCCCTTGGGACTACAA
Organism: Helicoverpa zea x Helicoverpa armigera; assembly: GCA_033682625.1. NCBI lineage: Eukaryota > Metazoa > Arthropoda > Insecta > Lepidoptera > Noctuidae > Helicoverpa > Helicoverpa zea x Helicoverpa armigera. The sequence continues at coordinate 9,610,656 of JAWIIS010000049.1, read as the reverse complement.
GGGTAAGAGTTCAAACCAAAATGAAATACTTGGGCCTGGTAATAGACCGATTGTGGAACTTTCGCGAGCACTTTTTACAGCTTCAGCCAAAGTTAATCAATGCTGCGTCCTCCCTTGGTCGATTGTTGCCGAACTCGGGCGGACCAAGCGCGATATGTCGGCGGCTTTACACGGGGGTGGTTAGGTCGATGGCGCTCTATGGAGCACCGGTGTGGGCTGATTCTTTGAGGAGTCCCTCAAATAGGGCTTTACTGCGTAAGCCACAGAGGATCATGGCGAACAGAGTCATCCGCGGATATAAGACCGTTTCTGCGGAGGCCGCATGCGCCCTGGCTGGAACCCCCCCGTGGGATCTAGAGGCACAAGTGCTCGCGGAGATTTATTCCCGGAGAGCTAATGCTCGCTCGAGCGGCGACTGTCCTCCGCCCGAGCTTGTGAGAAGATGGCGCGAGCAGGCGCAGGAGGATGTCCTGTCCGAGTGGAAGGAGAGACTGGCGGCGCCTACTGCTGGTCATTGGACTGCGGCGGCAATAGGGCCAATTCTCGAAGAGTGGGTGGGAAGAAGGTACGGAGTGCTGTCCTTCCGTACCACCCAAATTTTGACCAACCATGGGTGCTTCGGGTACTATCTGCATAAGGTGGCTAGACGGGAACCTACCCCCGTGTGCCACCAGTGCGGTAGTAGCCCGGATACAGCGCAGCACACCATTGAGCTGTGTCCCGCCTGGGACGAGCAGCGCAATGCGTTGGCGGCAAATACCGGACAGGACTTCTCGCTGCCGAATTTGGTGAGGGTGATGATCGGCAGCGAGGCGGGCTGGAAAGCCATAGATACCTTCTGCGAACAAATAATATCGCAGAAGGAGGCGGCGGAGCGGGTCCGTGAGGCAGACGCTCATGCGGACCCAATTCGTCGCCGGAGGGTGGGCAGGCGTCGGACGCGTTACGCCGGCCAGATGCCGCCCTAGCAGCAGCCAGTGGGTAGCAGTCCGGGGAACTCCTGCTACCTGCATTGCACGAGCTGCTGCTGAGAAGGATCGCCAGTAGATGGAGGCGACCAGCCACTGCCGAGAGGTCACGAAAGTCGTCTCTGGTCCTCGTGGCCCCTCTCTAAAAGGCAGAAGACGGCACAAACGCTGAGGTTTTTAGTGGGTGCAAGCCCCACATAACCTCACCGTCTCCCCGGGCGGTGTGTGTATGCGTCAGGCATTTTCCTCAGCCGAAAAAAAAAAAAAAAAAAAAAAAAAAAAAAAAAAAAAAAAAAAAAAAAAGGTAAACAGTGTCTATGCTCAAGATAAGGCGATTGAAATATCTAAGTAGGATTTAAGGTAGATAAGTCTAATTTTAGTCAGCTAGCCAAAGTTCAATTATAGTAAGCATTTTTTAATTAGGTACCTACAAATTCCCAGAGAAATATCTTTGTTGTTTTTGTTTTGCATGTTTTGCATGCAAACGCGAAAATTATTATTTTAACAGTTAAAGAACGATTGTAGGAACATTATTTACATAAAAAGAAAAGCTCGTATTTCCAAAGGGTCAAAATCTGAAACCTCTCATTTTCCCCAGAAGGCGTGGCACCAACCGACCTACATACATACTCAACTTGTTTTGAAAACAATAGCTCGTGCCAATGTTGACTAATCAATCAATTAACGAGATAGCGCCGATTACCGTGTATTGTAGTATTCCTAGTTTACATACGAAGATAAGATAAACGCTTTACATTGTCGGATTTACTTATTAATAAAGATTTACGCAATGCCTATAGATATGTTTTTTTGAAATGTCATTATAGATTGTTGGCCGATTCACTAAAATAATCTTGTAGGCATTTTAAACGCGAATTAGTTGTTGATTTGCCTAATTTTACAATGTAACGTCTGCCCCTAATTTAGCCTGTCATTACAACCGACAATTATTTTTGCAGATTACAGACCAGAATAAGGTAAAGAGCCTATAAAATCTGTTAAAACGTTGCTTGGATTTTACAAGAGATCGGGCCTCGAACGGACTTCAAACGGGTGCGACTTTTCCCATAGGACTTAGAGAAAACCGAATATTCACAAGTAGTATGTAAGAATAGCTAAGGGTTCAGAAGGAAGTGAAGGAACATGGGTTTTAAGTAAGACTCTGAAAGTTCTTCTGGGAATTTCCGACTTGAAAAAACAACGAGCGTAGGTACCTATAGTAAGAGACTTACCTCACTGCCATCTTGTTGCGCGTTACACTTGCTGATGTTGAGAGTTCCGGAGATGAAGTCATTCTGAACGTCCACTATGAGGAACACTGACACCGGACGCACGATCTGAGCGAAACATTACATGATTAAAATTTAAGAAATACCATATTTTTCTTTAGATGATTACTTTTATTTAGATATCTAAAAGATCCACATTTTGCCGCTTAACTGAGTTTTTGTTTCCCTAAAAGATCTTCCTCAACGTGTGCAATTTTACTTGTAAATATGTTTACAGCTTTCCTTTCATACATAACTCCATCTGTATAAAGGTAATTTGCGAACACAAGCAGAAGAGTTTGCTTGGTAATTTGTACGCAAAATATAACCAACTACTGATCTGATTTGAAAATTTATTTCAGTGTTTTAAGTAAAGATCTAACCATTTACCGCGAAAGGCCTAAGGCTACTTTTTATCTAGGCACACAACTTATTTCCAACAGGACACTGATGAAACCGCTGGCATAACCTAGTTAACAATATTTCGACAGTACCAAATAACTCACCACTTTAATCCAATGATTCCAGCAGAAGGTGAACTCCTCCTTATCAATGAAGCCGTCTCCATTCTTATCGAAGACCTGGAAGATGTGGCGAGCTCGCTCCTCGGACAGCGGGTAAATATGACCCTTGTCGTTGCGGAATAGCGCCTTGCAGATCACACGGAACTCGTCTAGGCTTAGCTTGCCATCCCTAGGGAAGAAAAGGACCTTAATCTATACTAATATAATATAGAGGAAAACATTTCTTGTATATTTGTACCTTAAAGCTCGGAAACTACTCAACCGTTTTGGAAAATTCTTTCACCGTTGAAAAGCCAGTCTTCCCGAGTAAAATAGGCTATATTTTATACCCGTACATGCAGAAGTTGATAAGGGACGCGGGTGTTACCGCGGGAAATAGGGGATACTTTAAATCTAGAGGAATTGGCCAGGCTTAGCTTGCTATCTCTTGTGGCTCGAGAATACAATGTCAACAGAAAACGTAAAGACGTTTTACAAACATAGGGACAGGGATTAAGAAAATAACTAATAACCCAGAAAAATAATAACTCTGTCGAGTATATTATAATCATTTGATTATTATAGGCCCTACATCCAAAACCCACACTAACACCATTATTATTATACAGAAAAAAACGAAAACTAATCTTGCGATGCGACGTAAACGTGGGTGCGTCCATTAAAGTAGGTCAAAAAGTGAGCGTAAAAAACTTAATTACTGTAAGTGAACCAATAAAAATTAACAACAATAAATGATAACAAGTTCACGAAGATGTTACGTATGTAAAACTTATCGATACATTGTTATCCAATGTGTTATGTTTTGTTTAAGATCAACTGTACTGGGACACTGATTAAAATATTTCGCGCATTTATTTAATGTGATTAAGATGATAATAAGGATGATATTTGAATTTATTAATAGCTCTATTTAGGTAAGGATTTTTCTGTGCCTTGAATGATTACAATAAATCATGTCATATACAGTTTCAGGTATTGGTATTGTAATTGTCAATTTTGTAAAAGTATGTAATCTTGAAATAATTTATTGTACAACTGATATTTTGGTTTTTGTTTTTTTTTTTATGTTGTATTACTACTGGGTATTCTGGAGCAAAAGCCTAAAAAAGGCTAAATTAAATGATTTCATTTGACTTTGATCACATCCAGTTAAACAAATGACTAGCTCAAATTATATTTTTATTGACGCTAGTGCATCATCAACTTTAATATATTAATTTATTATTAGTAATATTGTTTCCTCAATATGTAAATTTAATATTAACCAGCATACCATTTTTTTATTTAATTCTTATGAATGAATGTGCAGAGTTGTATTGCTCAAAAAGGTATACAATTTGAAAAGAAACCCCTTATCTAGCCTTTTTTAAGACACATAAATTAAATAGTGGAAAGTAGGTGATAATTGTAGGCACAAGTGTTACTACACATTAACACCATATTATTATTTCCTTCCTGAGTAAACAAATTAAAATATCTATCAATGAATTAATGAGTACTACTTTTCATTTACTTACAAACAAAACAGAGGTTGGAAGTTGGTAATTTGCATCCCTGATATTTTATATATGTCCGTAATAAAATTCATTAAATTATAATACTAATGTTAATTTTCAAAGTAGTGTTTAGAATTTTATATTCATTTCGAAATTGAAATTTATGTTAAGTGTTTAACATTTGTCCGATTCAATATTTTACATAAAATTATAATTTAAATTAGCCTTCTACACAGCAGTGACCTGACGGTCAGTTCCATTCATAAATCAGAGCTTTCAAGTTTACTACAGTAACATAAACCTACAAACATAGTGCATACTTTCACTGATAAAAATAAGTTTAAGTTTTCTTTCTCTGTTCAATAAAAACTCAATGCAAATTCATGAATTAAATGACACAGCAACTTGGGTATTTGGCTGATTTTTAGAAGTAGTTTTCGATGAAGTTTTCCTGCAACTACATATGAAAACTCGTATAAAAACATACCCATCTTTATCAAATGTTTCATAGCAGGCGTCCATGTCGCTCCAGTCGAACTCGTCTACTGGTGTTCCGTTGCTAGCCTCCATCGGTGGTTGGATCGAACTGAGCCGCCAGCCCTCGCGGCGACCGCTTATAAGCACGTCCAGCATGACTACCAAACTCTGTGTAACCTTTCCTGACCTATAACGTAAACAACACTTAGTAACGCAAATAATAACACAAAACTAACCCTAAACAACACGTTTTTTAATAACTTAGAAGCTCACTTACCTCAAAAGTATAACTAATGCAGTTTTGATTGACGTTTTTCCTTGAAATTATTATGAAATCATTTCAGAATCAAATATCTCGCCAGTTCGTAAAGTGTAAAGTGCTCGAAGAAGTCTTTCGAGAAATGTCAATGTCACAATTGTCTCGCTGACAAATTCATCACTGTTACGTTTTGTTACACTTTTTAAATTAAATAAGTGAGTAAACGAGAGACTGGTTTTCGACCCTAATGTTGTAATTTTATCATAGTTTTGTTTTAATCTTATCTCCTAATAGACAACGAACTGTATTTCGTATATAATTGAATTTGTTCGCGAGAAAACCTTCCTACAAAGTCTGGGCCCTAATACTTTTTACTCTGTGACCGCAGATTATAAAATTTTCGTAGCGCGCGAGCGTCATCGGAAAAAAATAATTCTAGCACGTCCTGTGAGCACGTCTTGCCTTGCAAAATATTTTGTGGGTACTACTGGGTACTATCAAATTACCCTGAGTTTTCAAATTGTTTTGGTTCATGTGACCCGTAATGGAGATTGTAGTACATTAGTGCTAAATACCGTCTGAATTTGTGCATCTTGATATTGTATTTGTTTTGCTGAGTCGCGTGCGAGTTGACAAAATGGTAATAGAGAAAGTGCATGGTCTTCATGCGACGGGGATGAGCCTCAACGATAGGTTCTCGATGCTGGCGAGCGTAGCACCGGTCCGTGTTGCTGGCCAGCGGAAAAGACGTGCCTCATTAAACTCATTGATCAGCCAGAATTATAACTATAGCAACCGGTTGATCGAGCAGGTCGCTCGCCGGTTGGAGCTTCAGGCCAAACGGGTATGTGTAACCAACAATGTCATTTTGGAATGGAAATGCTTCGCAGCAGTTCTTGATTGCCGATAGTAACCTTGCTTTTCGAGAACATGGTGTGATGTTTGTAGAAATTTTTCTGTTTTAACCTTGAAGAAGTTGACATTATTGTACAAGCAAAAGGCATTTCTACCTGTTCTATATTAAACAAACTAATGTATAATACCATGCTGTACAATAATTCACTCACAAAATACTAATTTAATAGTTTCCCAATGTTTTACATGATTCTTAATGGTGACTTATTGGATTTTCAGCAAGCTATGAGGCAGCGGCTAGGCTTCCAACAGTCAGGTCTGCGTCGGTTTGGCAGTGAGAGCAGCTTGGCAGGGCTGCGCAGGTCCAACAGTTTTGGTAACCTCAGCCAGCAGAGTGTGAAGAACAGGGTCGCTTGGAGACAATCTAACAATAATCTCAGGTTGGTTACATGAAGATGCAGTAATAAGTAATTAGTGATAGATAGTTATCTGAGTAGGTAATGTAGGTGGGATTGTAGAAAACATGTTTTAGTGAATGTAAGTTTGTATGACTGCAGATACAGAAAATTGGATGCAAAACATATTGCTCTAATCTTTAATTAAATTGGAAAACAACAATGAGAAAGCAGCTTAGTCATATGTATAGAATTCACTCAGAATTAAGCAATTGTGTGGAGCAGATATGACATGATTGTGAACACAAAAATCAAGATATACTAATGAAACCTTGTGTAGTCTTCATCCACCTTTACATTTTTTGCATGCATGCCATGACTTCTGTCTTTTAGAATAATTATGGATCTCTTCATATCTGATGGAAAATGATTTCAGTGTTATGTATTATGTACTATGTGAATGGTTGAAGTTTTTATGGTATATTTATCGATTCCTGCGATGTGTGACGGATAATACGCGACGTATATACCACCAAATAAATATATCTACTGATGACATCAATAAGATTATAGAAAACCTAGTCCACTGTACTGACGTAATATTTCTGAATTCCACAGCAGAGCAGGATCGTTCAATAACTTGACAAAGCTAGCATGGAGTGGTCGCACATTGCGTGGGTTCCGCAAGCGAGGAGGTGGTCAGCGCATGGTGCCAGGAAGGCTCAGGTAATATATTAACATCATTTAAGTTTTCTTATCTATATAATCCAGGGAACTATTTCCAACCCCATTTTTGTAGAACAAGTACATATTTGTTTCAACTTTTGATTGCTCTGAACAGTGTATTATTGAAAGCTTTCGTCGAATTTTGTCGTGTCAGAGGTTTCCAATTTCTAGTTAGGGTTACATTCATGCATACAAATTCCTATAGAAAATCTTATGTGTTTGCATTAAACAAAGTACAGGGCATGAATTAACTGGTAATATTTTACAAAAGACATTTTGTGCAAGACTGATAAACAGTTTATTTTGCAAGTAACCAGCATTATTTTCAAAAGCGTGTACTGATATGTACTCTTATTAAGCCAAAGTTAAACATTTTCAGGACCAATCGTCAAGCACAGCAACGAAACGGCTTGCAACAAAGGCGCGGCGTGCAACGGCGTGGGGTGCAACGCAGGGGCATGCAACAGCGTCGCGGGCAACAGCGCCGGGGGGTGCAACGCAACAACCAGCAACAGCAACAGAGCAACGGCCAGCAACAGACAGGACAGCGGCCGCAGGTCGCGCGTAGGGGAGGAGCTAGGGGCAGGGGAAGAGGTAAGTATCTTGTAAATTTATGGAATCGGGTGTTACTTTGCAGGAATCCATGGGATATAATGGGAAATAGTGTTTCGAACCTCCACACGTCATCTTCAGGATATGTTGACTCGTCGATCTGATAGCCGCGAATTTTCTTTTGTACTTAGGATTGACTTAGTATTAATTATTATTCTTAAGTAGCTGTAACTGGCATTCTAGTTTTCGTCAAAAGTGGCATGCTATTGAGTTCATAATACTCAATAGGTACACAAAATTATACAGTACCATGTAGTCTCTCGTAAAATGAGTAGTTTAGCATATATCTAACACAAATCTTCTTTCAAATTTTCCAGGTGGTATGACCCGCAGCCAATCTCAGCCTCGTCTCCTCTCCAAAGAGGAGTTGGATGCCCAACTGGACCAGTACATGTCCTCAACAAAGGCAGCTCTTGACAAAGAGTTAGATAACTACATGAAAAATGCCATGGACCTTGAATGATGTGATCTTAGTGCCGTTAATAGTGATTTTTAAGTGACTGTTGATTCTCAAAAGACTTCTGGTTTGCCGAGAGTCATTAAAAAGCAATTATTAAATAAAAAGATTGAGCAAAGGACTTCCATTTTTAGTTTTTCTTTTTTTTTTCAAATTTTATGGTTAAGACGAGCCAAAACAGTGTAATCATAGTCTTGTTTGTAATTAAGAATAGTTTAAGTTAGTTTTAATTCATGATCATATTTTTTTTGGTTTTTCTTATTACTGCTGCATAATATGTTGTGTTTTGGTTAAGCCTCTGATCTAAGGAGCATTTCAAATTTAATTTTTATGAAGGGATATATGTATTGTAAAGTTAAACGCTAGATTTGATACAAGTGGCATCTAAATAGCTTTGCATAACATGTAAACAGTTAATCAACGGATCACCAAATAAGCTAAAAATTTCAATTATCTTATTCACACGGAAGAAGTTACAAAAACAGATATTCACTTTTATTTTACTGGTTACTAGTACATACCTACATAAAAATAGAATTATGTATTAACTGACTCATGCCTTAGTAGATTTTCAGTAATTTTTAAAATAAGATGTAACCCCTTCTGCCTTGGAGAGAAGGTGGCTCTAACAGTCTCAGGTTTCAGATGTTCATTTGACTAAGCGTTAAGAAATAGAGAGTGCACCATGATATATGCTTGTGCACTATAATATTTCCTGCGCAGTTGGCTGATCCCCTTATATAAGAACCGCACCAGAAGACTAAGGATATTATTTCTAGCATCAAATGGAATTCAAACTGAATCCTCAACTTTGCTGGCTTTAAGCTTTTGAACAAAATCTTGGCATTATAACCAGGAAAAAAATATTAAATGCAACTGCAAAAAGCTACCAATTGGCTGAAGTAGTATCTATGTTGCGCTTCTATATTTAATTCGTACAATGGAGAAGGCATGTTGAATAAAAAAGTAGTTAGTCCATGTTTTAGATAACCCTAAAATACTAGACACGTATTTTTTTTTCTCACAAAAAAAACGAAGAAAAGCGACACGTTTGGATTTTGTATTACGTCACTTCTAGGTGCAATTTTTACGTAGACGAGATGTCACAAGCCCTCCCATATCTTAGTTTTTTTACTTATCTAAAAGACGGACTAATTACCGCGACTTATAGTGTTAAAAAAAAACGCTTTACTTAGCATTTAATATGCCTTTGTTTGCTTTGCTTAACGTAATAGCTTTTCTATTGTTATAAACATTAATTGGTCATGACAAAACAAAAAATTGTTGCTTGTCAATCAATATTGTGAAAACCCAAAATTGACAGGGTTTTAACTTGACTGTTATTATTGAGAAATAATCTGATTAGTTACCTCTTATTACATTTTGTGTTTGTAAATATCTAAGATGACTTAGTACCTACATAAAATTTATACAAAATGGAAAATTGCGTTTTTATTGTTACCCTTAAATAGTCAATTTGGCGAAGCCAGAACTAACGTATTTTCAATAAGTGTAATTATGCTCTTAAAATTGTGACATTCTCAGTGTTTTATTTTCAAATTGAAATCAGAGTAGGTACTTACATAAGGGAGTATATGAGGACAGTACATAAGGGGACATGGGGTAAGTTCATAAGAGTGTATATGGGGGTTAGTACATAAGAGTGTATATGAGGGCAGGTCATAAGGGGGCGTATGGGGTAAGTACATAAGGCCGTATATGAGGACAGTAGATAAGGGAGTATATGGGGAGAGTACATAAGGGAGTATATGGAGAGAATACATAAGGGAGTATATGGGGAGAGTATATATCAGGGAGTATATGAGGACAGTAGATAAGGGAGTATATGGGGAGAGTACATAAGGGAGTATATGGGGAGAGTATACAGGGTTACTGGTAAGTAGACCGCATCCTTTCAGGAGGTGATAGTATAGGTCAATACGGACAAATTTGACCCTGGGATACACTGGGCAAAAGTTAACCCGTTTCAAGATAATCGAATTTCAAGATCAGTCGTCTAAGTACACGTATAAATTTTCATTATTAGTCAAAAGTCTCGGTTTTGTGGATTTTTGTGTGTTTTTGGATAGAAGATGAATCACTTCATAATAACAAACCATAAAACTGTACAAATCACAGAGGAAATTATAGCGAACAGCGATTACTTTTTTAGTAGTTATTTTCTCAAAAATGTTACTCTTCATTTTTTTGTGCAGAATACTTAAAAAATATCTACATCTATCTAGCTATCCAAAAAGGCACAAAACACACAAAAATCCGCAAAAACGAGACTTTTAACTAATAATAAAAATGTATTCGTGTACCTAGACGACTTGTAAAGAAAAGATCTTGAAATGGGTCAACTTTTGCCCAGTGTATCCCATGGTCAAATTTGTCCGTATTGACCTATACTATCACCTCCTGAAAGGATGCGGTCTACTTACCAGTAACCCTGTATAAGGGAGTATATGAGGACAGTACCTACATAAGGGAGTATATGGGGAGAGTATATAAGGGAGTATATGAGGACAGTACCTACATAAGGGAGCATATGAGCCAATCGTGGTAACAGTGGCAAATGTCGGCATTTCTAACGTATTTTACATAAAAATACATTAAAAATAATTTTAACTATAAAACAAAAAACAAGATAGCGTCCCACCGGTATCGGAAACATGGTGCAAGGTACCGGCGGTTAGGGCCCCACAGAGAGAAACCTCCTGACGATGTGTGCCGTATCCGGAAGTACCGCTTTCGGCCCTAACTATGTAAACAAAAGAGAATCTATCCAACTAGGGCTGCCAAACCCGGACAAACATTTAAACCCGGACGGATGGCAGCCCTATATCCAACTGAGTAAAGAGAGATTTGGATTTGGATGTCAGTCGAGGCTCTTGGCTATTAAGCCAGTAGCTGAAACGACTGTCGACACAATGGAGGCAGAAAATCATTAGGACATTTACCTCATCAAGATTTTAAGTTTTTAATTTCATTTCATTTCAATTGATTGTCAGGTTTACGGTTTCACCCACTTTGCACTTCTCATCCATCACTCGAAAAAAAAGCCTATGTGAAGGTCTATCTCTGTGTTAAATGTCATCTCAATCGGTTCAGCTGTTTCATTTTTCAGATAGGTACCTACATCAGACCTTGGTACATTACCTTCACATCCATTATATTAGTAAGGATTAGTCGCAGGATTTGCCTAATTAAATAGCGCAATCAATCGCCTAACTCCGCGCGAACTAATTTCGTAGGTACGTACCTACATCCACAGAGTAGGATAGCAGTGTGCAGACGCGCGAGTCGGACAGTGGACGCGTCATGTAAGATGCTGTATAATTGTGACGTCATCATGTTATTGGCGCGAATTGTGTTTCTGACCACCGTAGCCGCAGTGACACACCATCCTGGTAAGAGAAGTGACAAATAAACATTGGACCAGTTTCGCCGGTGCCTGATAGTGTCTGATAGGACCAGGAAGTTATCAGACAGCTAAACTACAAGTTTGGTTTCTCAGGTCTCTCTGGCAGATAGGATTAACTGTGAGAGAACTAACTGACACTTTATCGGTAACCAGTGAAATATGGCTTCAATTTGAGGATCCTCTGTGATAAGCATTGACAGTGCCTGATCATCGTTTGTTTTCATTGCCTGAAGTGTCATTCCTATTGGTCTATCTGATTAGGGTTTCTAGAAACTGAAGTTTTAGAGTTAGACCTGATAAGGCATTACTAAATGCCTCGTTGGTCTAGCTGTCGCAAGTGCGGCTGCTGAGCACGAGGTCTCGGGTTCGATTCCCGAGTCGGGCCGAAATCGCTTTGTGGGTTTTAGAAGACTTTCACAAAGCAGCCCGGAGCCTGGAAGCTGGTGATTGATACACCCGTGCATCGGAGAGCACGTAAATGTCGGTCCTGCGCCTGATCTCTCTCCGGTCGTGTCGGATTGCCGTCCCATCGGGTTATGAGAGTGAAGGAATAGGGAGTGCACCTGTGTCTGCGCAAATGCTCGTGCACTATAATATGTCCTGCGTAGTTGGCTAATCTCCTTACATGAGAACAGCCGCTGTAGCCGATAACCGGCTAGGAGGACATCAAATAATTTGAAAAAAAATCCGTTGTAAACATAACATTACCGGCCATATACCTACATAGATACGATTACTTCAGTACCTACCTATGGAACAATACCATACCTATTTCAAGCCTTTACAAGTATTCTCATTAGTTTAAAATGCAGACTACGCTGAAGCATGAAGAAAATACGTTGTGATTACGAGTGAAGTCAGGAACAGTACATTCTACATTGATGGATGAACTTCGAGGCTCTTGGCACAGGAACCCGCGTGGTTCCTTGCAGACCTAGTGTGCAAGGTCCAAGGATGGTTGCTGTTGTGGTTGTGAAACTCAACAGTGGTGATTTTGATGTTGTTAAGTATGAGGAGAAAATAACATAATAGTTTGTTCTGTTATGCTCAGTTTAAAATGTACCTATGTATAAGGACCCCAAGACTGCACAGTTGCCATTACTTTTTTCTTGGTGGGCAATCATCAAATGAGCCCTGCCGTTGCGGGTTAGCAGCGTGTGAGTGACAGACTCCTACTGACTAGAACCCATCATGTTCCTTCTTCAGCCCTTCATATACCAGGGCCGCGGTAACTCTTTCGAACAATCCCGCAGCCCCGACAGGCTTTGGCCCTGGTGGCCCCAGCTGCAGTTGTCCTGAATGATCCTTGGGCATCTCAATCATCAGTGCCTTCTTTACTCGATCCATGCGACTTCACTCCGAATTGAAAAGTCTTATTTTTTATAGTCATAATAATAACTGAACTACCCATTATACTTCAAATGCTTCGGATCCCATTGGTCCGGTTGTTTCGGGGGTCGATGATCTTGTCGGTACAAATACATACATATCATCGGGTTTTTCCAAGTGGTGTATTTATTTTTAGCTCACGTCTTTGTTTGTGGTTTTGCCGGCTTTCATAAACATTAGGTACAGTCGCTGACTAATGGTTTTAGTGTAATAGATTCGCAAAATTAGGTACACTTAGGAAAGACGCAAGACTAGGAACTTCAGGTGATCAATGGACCTTAATCCTGACCCTCAGTTTTTAAATGGTAAAATTTGCTCAATAATGATTTTACGGGTTAATTTCGAACAGTTTCATGTGGCTTAGCCATTAATATCGGCGACTGTACTTAATATAAATGTCTCAGTTAACTAGGTATGGTATTGAGTCAGTATCGTTATGTAGGTACGAGTATAATGCAATTTGTCTAAACATCCAAGAGGTATCAAGGAAATAATGGACGGATTATGAGAAAGGTAGTAACAATATGGCTGGAAAGTCTTTCGTGATGATGTCAGAAAGAAGAGTGTGTACGAGGAAGACATGATTAGGTACTCCAAAATTGGAATAAGTGCAAAAGGATGATGATGAATGCTGAACCAATAGAATATTCTTTAATCATAGCGTACACTACACACTAAACAGTCAGCCGATAGTTGGCCCAAAAGTTGCCAAAAATTGTTTTCAAGAGAATCTTTATTCCACACGAAGTGTGGAGGGTGGGCGTTTTGGGGGCTGTCTTATGTAAATTCCTGACGTTCAAAAAGTGCTGTCTTGCAGCCAAGTTTGAATAAATGATTTTTGATTTTGATTTTTGATCGAGTCGATTTCATACCGGCAAAATACCAGATCTTTGTAACGCTTGTTCATTCAACTTCATACTGATCTGTTCCCAAACAAACTATCGGCCGACTAAAAGTCTGCAGTGTGCTGATACTCTAATATTAAATTGTAGAATGATACAAACACAAACAATACGCGGACACTCTAATAGTAGATTGCAGGATTATACAATAGCTTATTACGTAATTGTTTGTATTGTTCTGCTGTTGCAATTTCTGATACATCTTCCCAGGTAATATTGCGTGTCCCGGCGTTTGCGTGGCGTTGCGTATCGCGCAATATTGCGAGGCATATATGGATGCCCGGGATTTGTGTGTCAAAGGAAAGGTTTGCTGCGTGTCTGAGCAGACCAGTACCATCCTGCGACAGATTAATGACACGAAGTTTGACATCAGGAGACCGACAGTTTCGGTAAGTATTTGGACCCAAAAAAGACATTTTATAGCCAAAGACACAAGTAGAAACGAAAATGATGCTCTCTAAGAAAAGTAGTCCTATGTCTTACAAAAACAAGATGGAGTGGAGTCACCATCTCCCAAGCCTTTCCCCAGTTATGTTGAGCTCGGCTTCCAGTGGAAGGTGGAATATAAGTGTAAATATTAAGTTTAATGATTATCCAACTATAGGACCAAACATTTTGCCAAGTCTTCCACACGCCAAAAACGTCATCATAACGGCGTTCCTTAACATAAAAGACTTTTGTTGAAAGTAGGCTAAAAATCAGTATTGTCGGGTTAATCGGGTGTTTTTGACCTTGAAGGTCAAAAACATAAAACTCCCGATTCACTACTTCTTACATGATGCTAGAATGAGGAAATGGTAGAATGCCGCTGAACAAACTTTCAAGGAGCACAATTCTGTCAGCGTATCTTTTCTCCAAACTCAACGTGAATTTCGGCTTTCGCTGAAAATCAGCGCTGAGACTTTGTCTCATATAGGGTCTCAGCATTATATTGAGCGAGGGTCGTTGCACGTGGGTCTGACACATATTTCCCCTTATGTACTTTCTTCTCGCTTTGTTTTCTTGTTGTAGTCGTTTATTTTCAGTTTTTACTATAGTTTTTGTTTGTCTATGTGTCACACCGGCGTGAATAAATATATTTTCGTACTTTCTTTCTAATTTTGCCGAAAATCTTTCAACTAATGCTGTAACTTAACTGTCCACAGCCAGCGACGATGCCAGCGACAACGCGAAGCCCTAAGCGGCCCTGCACCGGCGACTGCGTCGACAGAGTCTTCGCCCTCTTCTGCGACCACGTCCAGCACGACATGGCGTGTTATAACAACAAAATCTGCTGCGTCATCAAGGAGACACCCTCGAATACCAAAGTGATCACCACTACTACACCTGTGAGTCCTTCAGCTTATTGTTTCTTTTTATGGGCCTGGAAAATATAGTAGAGTTCGTTCGGATTTGTGTGTTTTAAGGGTGCATCTACACGGTGCAAGTAGCTTGCGCCTTACATGCATTTTACAACGTGCGGGTCCTGTGACTCGCGTATGTACCAAAGCAAAATGCCCAGACGCGTGCTCTTGTTACTTGTCAACTGTCACTTGCGCGTGTTAATTCGCTACATACACCGTGTAGATGCAACCTTATACTCGTTAACAGGGCAGTCTAGAGTCCAAAGCTGTGCTGATCTCTCTTCGGTCGTGTAGGATCTTTTAACGGGCCATAAGAGTGAAGGAATAGTTAGTTCACCCATGTCTCTATTGTAAAATGCCCTGCACCGCTGGCTGATCTGAAAGATTGATTCATTTTATTAATATGCTCTTTTTTTTTGTAAAATCCAGAAGCCCGGCCCCAAATGCCTCGGAGACTGCGTGTCTCCCGTGTTCGCAGTCTCCTGCGACAAGCTGGATGAACAAGCGGTGTGTACCGGTATGAACCGGTGCTGCCTCGACCGACTTCAGCAGACCACTGCCAAACCTAATATTACAACTGTAAGTTTCACTGTAAAACCCTACTGGCTTCCGCAATACTTTGTGAACTAGAAGAATACCCTTCCGTCTATTAATCACTACATAGTATAAAACAAAGACGCTTTTTCTGTCCCTGTGTCCCTTTGTGCGCTTAAATCTTTAAAACTACACAACCGTTTTTTTAACAGATATGGTCATTAAAGAGGAAGGTTTGTAAATATGTATAGTAACATACATTAAATGGTGTGGAAATAATGTTATCCTTTGAGAAGCCGGAGCGGGTCGTTAGTAAGGTATGAAAGAATTTTTAAATTGGGAAAATATAAACAAACTTTTGGGCCTCCCCACACGCTGGGGGGATTTGACCACTCTCACCGCTCCGGGCATGCGTATTCGTGAGCGCAGTGTGAGATATTTGCCATCCCTCAGCAAGGCATTCCTAATTATGTTGTGTATGCTAATAACAATTGTGCCTTTTTGTTTATAACCAGTGTCGCGGCTTTTGCTACCATAAGGTTATGTCAGACTTTTGCTTTAAATGGGACCGCAACGGTTCGTGTGACGGCGAGAAACTCTGCTGTATAGACGACGTGGAGAGAAACACAAGTACCTCTGTTGCTTCTACTGTGAGTCTTAACCACGTCATCAGCCTTTTGGGCTCAAGTTCAAAGACAACATACACTTTTTTATCCTAAGTTTTTTCTTAAAACAACTGCAAAATGCGTCGACACCCTTGCACCTTCCCAGTACGGCGAGCTGTGTCGGTGCAATTTGCAAGCGATTAGTGGAGTCCACTCGTGACCAAAATGCTGGCCTATACTTCGGTCAAAGAATTTGCATTGCCATTCAGCGTGGCAATGCAGCCAGCCTTGTGGGTACGATTCCCGTTGACAGCGATGTGAATGAGTTTTTTTTAATACTTATTTGTAATTCCTTGCCTTTTTTTAATAATTTGTAAATAATCTTTTGTTTATTGTTATGTTAAGTTTCACTTAATGTAAGATATATTATTTCCGTAAATATCAAACAATACCTATATAAAACATCAATCAAAAAAATAAATAACTGTCTACTTTGAAACTTGAACTTAAAAAATCATAGTAAACAGTAGATTTAAGAAAACTGACGTTTATGTTGTCGTTGGACTTGGGCCTGACTGTCCCATTGTGTAGGGCATCTTCTCATACAGAGAAGGATTAAGCGTTAATCACCTCACTTGCTCAGGGCAGATTTGCGATTTCAGGCTTGAAAATACAGGTTCCTCAAGATGTTTTGCACCTTAAAGTACAGGCATTTTTAGAAAGCACATGTAACTTACAAATACATTTGTTTGACTTGGAATCCTATGTTTTATGTTTTAGTCTTTTATTAATATGTATGTTTTACAAATGAAAAATAGACACAGCGGCCTGAGAATAAATGCCGCGGTGACTGCGTGGACCCTATTCATGATATTTGTGGCAATGTGGACTTCGCGGGCGCGTGCCCCGGGATGACTCGCTGCTGCCTCGACGAGATCGAAGATAGTTACATTAGTACTACTGTTATTTCCAACCATGTGAGTATTTTTAAACTTCACTACATAGTATAAAACAAAAACGCTTTCTGTGGCCCTATATCTCTAAGTATTAAATCTTTAAAACTGCGCAACGGATTTTGATGCGGTTTTTAAGATAGAGTAAATGAAATTCTGTTGACAATGCAATATATATGGTACTGCAGAATTGATCTGATGATGTGTGTAAAGTATGAATGTGGAAGAACAGAGAGGCGGAGGTAGACCGAGGAAACGATGGATTGATTGCCTGAAAGAGCACATGAATAAGAAGGGAGTGGATGTTAGTATGACGTCTGACAGACAATGGAAGAAAAATATATCGTATTGCTTTGTTTGGACTTTTAAAACTTACGTGCATTTGTAAAAGCGTGTTTAAACTATTAATTTATTTCCAAAGGCCAGCCACATGTGCCGAGGGGAGTGCGTGGACCATTTCACGGCGGTGTTCAGATGCCAGAACTTGGCTGATGCAGCAGTGTGTCCTGGGAAGCAAGGCTGCTGTCTCGACAACCTCTTGAAGCCTTCTACCACTTCCAGTACCACTACCACTACTATAAGTACTCCTGTAAGTTATCAAATATACTTTAAAACTGCCTCGTTGGTCTAGCTCGGGTTGGGCGTTATAAACTTTCACAAAGCAGCCTGTAGTCTGGATGTTGGTGATTGATACCCCTGTGCATCGGACGGCACTTTAATGTCAGTCCTGCGCCCTGATATCCTTCCGGTGGTGTCGGATTGCCGTCCCATCGGCCATCGGGCTAAAGGAATAGTGAGTGCACCTGTGTCTGCGCAAATGCTAGTGCACTATAATATGTCTTGCGCGGCTGGCTGATCTCCTTATATGAGAACAGCCGCCGTGGCCGAAATCTGCTTTGCCGACGTATTATTAAGTCATCAAAACCTGTATATACCTTCTTATTTTATATGTTCATTTGTAATGTCTCATTTTTATATTCTGATTTTTAGAGTCCGCCGAAGCCATGCAGTCACTTCTGCGTGGACCCGGTGAACAGTCACTGTTACAATCCGGACGAAGACGGGGAGTGCCCCAACTCCATGGTGTGCTGCTATGACCTCGACGGGATAACCACCACTAAACAGCCCAGCTTTAGTATTATTGTAAGTCCTTATCTATTTCTAGCGCCCGCGTCCCGTAGCCGGACAAAAACTATGCTAAAACCTATGGTAAAACCTTCTCCCGAGTCTAAGCTACCTTCCCTCTAATTTTGAGCTCTATCGGTCCAGCCGATTACGCGGGATGGCGTGATACAAGAAGTAAGTTTCTTTGTTGGTAACAAACTCACGTAAAAATGGCTGAGCCGAATAGTTAATATTTGGCTGATAGATAGATGCTAGATCCCTCGGGAAAGGCTAACATAGATTTCATTGGAATCGGTTCAGTAGTTTTGTTTGATACATAAATAGAGTTATTTTAACATTTACAATATGTATGTGTATGTATGTAGATGTCATATTAGACATGATGCTAACTAGTAACTCCATATAAAAATACCCCCAATTTATTTTAAAGTTTTTGTTCCTTATCTATAAAACAGAGGCGGGGTCCCCCTTGCGCGGGTGAATGCAAGTCAGGGCTGTTCTCCCTGTTCTGTGCCAAAGTGGACGAGGATGCGTCGTGTCCCGGCGACATGCTCTGCTGTCTCCCGCCGGACGAACCGACCACGACTATCAAGACTACCACTACTACTGTTGTGAGTATTAAATAAAGTCTGTAAAATGGAAAATTAGTATTAGAGCACGCGCAAATCAGTATGAAGATGTATAAAAGTACACACGTAACAACGATTAGGTATTTGTTCGGTATTAGAGCGACTAAATAAATTAACTTTGATTGAATCCATTCACTCAAACTCGGGTTTGATTCCCGGGCCGAAAAAGCTTTGTGGGATCTAGAAACTTTCACAAAACAGCCCGGAGCCTGGAAGTTGGTGATTGATACATCTGTGCATCGGAGAGCACGTAAATATCGGTCCTGCTTGTGGTCTCTCTCCGGTGGTGTCGGATTGCCGTCCCATCGGGCTATGAGAGTGAAGGAATACAGAGCGCACCTGTGTCCAAGCAAATGCTGGCGCACTGTAATATGTCTTGCGCCTTTTCAACCGACTACTCAACAAAGAGGAGGAGTTTCAGTCCATAATATCGAGAAGCTCGTGGCTTACAAATTTCATTCTTTCTTATTACTTCCCTGCAGGAAACGTGGCCACGTTGTCCAGGCCAGTGCATCCACCGTCTGCTGGGGGTGCGCTGCGACCCCCCCCGCCGAGCTGGTGGACGGCACCGAGTGCGAGCCCGAGGGCTGGCAGTGCTGTGTTAATACTAGGTATGTATCTGTTTAATGCTTTATTTAGACACTGGTAGATGTGCAGTTAGACAAAATAGAAACTACTCATAATTATTTTATTTAATCTCTTACATTCAAGTAACTATGGCCCATAGATCTACATTAAAAACTAAACTAATATACTTTATATTTACACCATACAAAACTTGTTAGTAAACAAAACCAGAATCTGCCTATGTTAGTACCACTTCACTATGCACTATGTCCGCGAAAGCGACGGAACACCTTATGAAAAATAATATAAGAAATTCTGATAAGCATATAAAAAACTAAACAAAATAATAAAAAAAAAAACTAGATGTTCGATCCCTTACAAACTATACTATTTAAAAAAAATTAAAAATGTTATTGCTGAGTCACGCTATGCGTCTTTGGCCACAAAAAGTAACAGATTGCTGAAAGCGAAATTAAGGCACTTATACTATGCCTGCCGGGGCTGCGGGTTGTTCGAAAGAGATACCGCGGCCCTGGTACATAAAATGCCTATGACAGGACACGACGGTTATTAGTAAGTAAGAGTCTGACACTCCCTCACCGCTGCTAACCACAGCCAGAGGGGTCATTTCATGATTTTTGACGTCGTAAAAAAAAGGCACTTATACTATATGATTTAATGTTATAATTTTTATGTAAATGAATGATGAATGAATGAATAGGCCTGAAATGGGCTTTAAAAGCCTGAGCCTGTAAAATAAATAAACTACTACCATTCTGTAACTTTTCCAGGTTGAATGAAGTGAATCCTCAGTGATACTACGTAGTGAGCTAGGTGCCTGACTGAACTGGAACATGCCTACTTGTCTACTAAGACAGTTTGAAGGAGCTGGATTTTATGGAATTGCTTGAGAAATTAATATTAAACATTTACAAAAATATGCGATTGATTTGTTTTATTTCCTATGAACTTTCTGGTATATGTATCAGAATCCTGACCTTAATCGAACTTTTGAAGTGAATATTTTTTAACTGGTTTGCAGAATGAATTTGTCAGTAATATGCTTACAGATCTGGACAACATATAAGTACCTAGGCTACTTTTGCAGAAGCAATTAGGATTCGATAAATATTACTTATATTTAAAAATACATATCTATTGATATTATAGAGAGGAAAATTATAGAGAGGAAAAGGTATGTTTGTTCGTAATGGATAACTCAAAAATTACTGGACCGATTAAAAGAAAATTGAAAACAGCTTTTTTTTTCAGTCAAAGTCAAACAGTACTGGTAGGTAATATTTCTTTACACACCTCTTAAATAATGGCTAATCCTTATTTACCACTTTCAAATTTGAATTGGAGCTAAATTACGTCATTTAAAGTGACATCATTAAAAAATATGGCTGACATATTTCTCCCTTATATCAAAAGTACATCGAAATACGATACTTTTATTGTACATTTTATACATAACGGTTACAGAGGACGATGGGAAGCAACTGTAAATCCGAGCCGTATACGGCTGTACAAAAAGTGATGTTACTAAAGTATTGAAATTATATCAATACATGCGCATGAGTCGATGTAACACGCGCTGTAATGTTGTTGATATCGGTGATGTCACAAAGAGTGACAGAGGAGCAGACATGACACATTTATTTTTATTTTTCCACATTACCATGTCTAGGATCTGGGACAGTGGAATTGTTAAAGGGTTATTGATGGACATTGATGTCTAAATTGAACTGCAAAATACGCTTTAGTAAGGCTCAGAATCTACCAAGCGGAACGTAAAACAGACTTTTGCTATTCATACATCTCGTTCCCACCCAATAAGTAGAACGATTCCATAGGATCTCAAATTGCAATTCTACAATAAACGTAAAAGTTACGTAGTTTCTTATTCAGATTTCATAAGATTTAAGAGTTTTTTTTTCATACATTGGGTTGCCTTCTATTAATCAATAGCTTGTTTAAGGAATATGTACTTCGGGAAAGAAAGGGTTGGCGAGGTTGACGGCACAGTATATAGCAACCCTCTCAGAAAATCATATCTTGTAGGCACAAAACGCTCATCCTCTCTCCACGTAAACCTAATAATCTGTGGCTCCCAGTCCGTCTGGCAAGTCCCGTTACCCCGGTGGGAGTCCGCAAGGCCGCACAATTAACGATCCGTCGTGTTTTGATCCCGCCGGCTGCGCCCACGCAACATATCCCCACTTTTGAAAGATTAATGGCCGAATGAACGTGATCCTTTTATTGGTCAATGAAATCTTGAATTATGGCGACGGCTTTTGATTTTAAAAGTATTTATTGCATGGTTATAATGTTAATTTGTTTGTTTTTACTGATATCTTATATGTTGACAGTCCATTAATATTTTATGCGGTATTTTCGACCATTAGTGCGGTTTATTGTCCTTTCTTTGTGGTATACTCTTTGTTATTGTTTTTGGTAACATACAAGCTGTGGTTTTTGAGACTATAGTCTTTCAAATCTTAATTTTGTTAACTAGTGTAAGTAGCGTTGGTGATAGGCAATAGAAAACAAAAGGCAGTGTATTTATTTATGCCGTTGCCATGGAGACCACTTCACCATACTACCCGATATATAGTAAAAGGCTAGGCCCGCCGATTACGTAGGTACGCAAATAATAGTGTCTCGAGTGATCACACGACTAACTAAACGTTATTTCAAGAACTTTCTCTTTTAACTTCGAGCCGTTACCGTCACTTTACAGTTGGAAACAGGTCCGGACTCGAACCCACTGCCAGCTAGCTAATATGTACCGTAATGTCCACATTATTATGCTTATTGGGTGAATGATTTTATTTCTCTATGAACTTGCTTTTATTTACTTGATGCTCTGAAAATTTACGCTTTATACCTAATCAAAATATTTAGAAATAAATTGTTTTTTATTTAAAATGTTTGACAAAAAAGTAATCTGCTATTCAAACTTCTCAGAAATTAAATAAACTGCTAATCCTTACGTAATATTATAAATGTGAAATTTACTCTGTCTGTCTGTCTCGCTTGTACACCAAAATTACTGAACCGATTCAAATGAAAATTGGCATACAGACTGTCTAGGACCGGAGAAATGATTTTTTATACAGTTGCGGAAAGTTCAAAACGCAGGTGGAATAGCAGGAAACAGCTAATTTGGCAATAAATTCTACCTACTAATAGCTCTGCATAGAGACAAAATTCCAGGTCAATTCGATTATCTAAAGCCCAACATAATATAAAGTTGTGGAGCTAGTTTGAAAATACATCGAATCACTAGTGAGACTACAACTCGAAGACAGGCTATCTTAGGACATCTTTAATGTCGTATTTAAGTGCACCACTCTATTAATATGATTCCAAACTCTCACGCTATAAGCTTTATGACTCCTACTTTGAGTGAGTTTACAATTCTTCTACCACCGTAATTTTTGAAAGATTGAGAGATATGATTCAACCAAATCGACAAAAAGTATTTTTCCGAAATAACGTTTCAAAATTGGTGGGAGGACTCAAAAGATCGAGAGGTGTGGAGGCAAAATGGGGAGGCCTTTGCCCATCAGTGCGACAGCACGGGCGAATAAAACAAAAAAAAACCTTTCAAAATAAATTCTGCTTAGGTTTTCTTGGTGGCAGCATGGAGTCAGGTAATGTTATGATGAAACCAAAAAACTCCTTATAGCATTTCCACACATGTACAGTCAACTTCAGATCAGTGGTAACAGTTTTATAGGAAAATCGTACTTATTACTATTGAGTTAAGGTGCATGACAGTTACCACTGATGTGCCGTCTACTGTACTTGTTTCTGAAAAATTATGATTCTTACGAAGGTAAGCTGACTTAGTTTGTATGTAGTTATTTGCCCACTAATTTAGAACATTGCCGTGCCCATGCGCGTCACTTCAAGAGTACTATCTCTAACAAGTGCGAATTACCGACGCACTCGCATGAATTGACAAATATTGACCAATCACAGTTCACTTTAAAAGTAAAAGTCGATGTTTCGTGGCTGCTGAATATATTGTAATATATTATGTTAACTAGCGAAATTATATGTAACTTGTATTATTGATTTAATTAATGATTTTTGTGTAACAGTGAGATAAAACTGTAATATGAGCAGTTTCTATTATTATATTGAAAGTTGTCTTATGGACTACAAAATACGTGGAAATAATTTGTAATTCAAGTATAAAAATCGTATGTTCGAAAATTAATTGAAAATTGAGGCAAGAACTATAGATACTTTTATAAAAATTAAAACATTTTGTATTTATTATGTCTTAGCAGTTGGCGATATCTAAAATTGATCTAAGTAAGTATGAATTATATGTTGTACCTAAGGTTTCCGAGAAAGCAGCCGGTGACAGCTCACAGGACAGGTCTCAGGTCCCAGGGGTAAACGACCCGAGGCCAAGCACTGCGCGCACGCAACTATGATGGATTACATACTACTGACGTTTGTTTGTGTAAACATGTGATACCGTTTTCAAACAAAGTATTATGTTTTCATATTTAAAGTATTTGTTATATATAAATAAGATTGTATCACTAAGAATTGAATGCGGTCCAATTTGTCTTATTCCAAACAGGCCTTTGCAGGGTCTTATGAAGCGTCATGCTCGTTGCACGGTTCCAAAAAGTTGGTCTCATGGAGAAGAGCTGGCAAGAAACTCCATAGACACTCTTTTTAAGAAGTAATATGATTTAGGCCTGTTGCTTCCTTAACATCTCTAGCTTGAAATATATTCAGATACCAAATATTTATGTCAGGAAATTGGTGGTCGATTAATAATCAAAGACTGCCAAAGAATTCGGAAATGCCTTAAAGCCAGACGTAATCTATATATTTACTGTTACATATTTCTATTTTATACTAATATAATAAAGATGAAACATTTCTTTTTTTCTTTTAAACTATTGAACCGATTTGAAAAACTATTTCAAATCAGTGTTCGATTTTCATTTTTGAGGCAGGTAATATTTTCAGATAGGCAATTTTTTTGCACGGGACGTGGGGAAATTCACGGAAAAACAAGTCGCTGATAAAAGATCAGTAAATAACCGAATTATTTGAGGAAAAGTATAGTATATAAAGCCACTACTTTTGACAACCTTTGCGCAGAAATTCTTCTCTCTTTATAATTTCTACTCCTTGTCCACCTACGAATTAAACAGCTATGACACTGTCATTCATCGATAAATACCTATGAAATGGTCATTGATCAATAGGTATGACATGGTCATTCATGTCAATAGGTATGACATGGTCATTAATGTCAATAGGTATGACATGGTCATTAATGGGGCTACACGTAGTCTTGGAGTCATTCATGGTGTTCACGCGGCCACGTCGATGGCGTCGCCTGCAATAATATCGATCATCGGTAACCCGCATTTGCCGTTAAATGATGCTAATTTGGACAATGATTATGTATTTGTAAATGTGTTGGGTGAACGTTGTATTTTATGCCTACGCGCAAAGATTTGGTATCTTCAAGTTTAGATATAGTTCTTTTTTGTATGTGTATATTATGAAAGCGTTCTTAGGTACTGAGGCGCACTGAGTGGGATTATTAACAACATCAAAACAAATACCAGGTGGATGAAATGGATCTAAAGTACTTGCTATTGTGGGGTCGTAAACGGCTGAAAGTTGAGCATACTTTGGCAAACTGTGGGTCCAGCATCATCATCAACTTCATTTTGTTTGTGCTGTTCCCCTGTAAAAGAACGACTTTTTAATATTTTCATGTGTATCTGTATTTAGAACCGCAAAACAGGTACACTAAATGATATCTTTGGAGACTTTCTCTCTCAGGTTGTTACTAGATCTATCGATAGACCGTCAATAGTTTATTGGTCTGTTAACACCCAGTGGCGCATCTGCGCGACCTGATCATTGACCGGCGCTTACGCAGCCAAACACGCTGGCTTGTGTAGCGGCCAGTGCGCGCGCGCGCGATTCGACCAGTGGACGCGCCATGCGAGACGCTCTGCCCCAGTGACGTCACAGTGACACCATGACAGTGGCACGGATCGTGTTCCTGTTGGCCCTGGCCGCCCCACCCTCCTCACGAGCCCAGGAGTCGTTTGCCAGCTCCCTGCTGTCCGGTGAGACCCGAGAAAATTTACACCACATCTGTGTCACCCATATTTCCATCCTGTGCCAGATTTTCTTCTTCCAATTTTCTTAAAATTGAAAAAATAAATCTATAAGAATTTTTAGTGTGTGAAAATATGTATATTGCGTATTGTAAAGGTGTTGCCAACAATATAACGGTACACCAAGTATTCAGACTTTCCAAAAATGATATGACGGACGCATGTTAATGAAAATCATCAACTAACTGGTTTTTTATCTAAGTTACTATTATTTTAAGCGCGTATAAACACATTGAATTCACTGTATTTTCCCTCAAATCTATACTTTATTTGGGAAATACACTTATAATATCAAAAATAAAGTCTAGTTTTGCCTTTCAAAGTGTCCAAAGTCTGTCATTCACGCTAGGTCAGCTACAGTATAGGCAGAGAGCCAGCTTGCCACGCTCGGTACACATGCTGTCTCTTACTTTCTTGGTCCACATCCGTCCACGAACCGATTAAACTGACAAACAGAGCATTAAAGTAACAAATTAAGAAGTACTTCCTCTTTTAACTTGGGTAACATTAACATACTTTAATTGAGAATTGTGTTAATTGCATGTTTTGGTGTTCCAATTGGATAAATAGTTGAAACTAGTAACTTTTAGATACTGTAGAAGTCGTGGTTAAGTTACAGATGTCAGACAGGCATTGCAAGACTGGGACAAACATATTTTATATTCTGTTCTTTCTCGTCTCAATTCATCCTAAGGGTGTCTTGAAGAGATCGCTATCGATAAGACCGCCCATTATGTCACGTACTTTAATTAGTTGTAGATAAATTTTATCTATCTATCTACCGGATTTAAGGCAGATGGTTGGTATTTGACGCTGAAAATGTCCAGATTTGTAGAGATACATAAAGGTTACACTTTTCGCTGATAAACTAATGAGAGTTATGTATTTGTGTCATCACATTTTGGCGTGTTAAAGTGAGTCTCTTGTTTTCCTTATTGACCATATTATCTCGACCAACTTACAAAGTTATTTGTCATTTTGATTCTATTTAAAACTATCTATGCTTCAGCAAAACTTAAATGCTTGGTTGTTTACACAAAATAATCTTTTGGCATCAACGAAGAAAATGCAAAAGCAGACGTGACTTCTAAAACGTTTAGCCTCAAACTTGTGTTTACATATTCTTACGTTCCTATTTACATTACAAATACTTCTAAAGCTAGAGTTTTTGCTTGATCTAGACAGAATTAGTAATGAAATACCTGACCTGCCTCAATCTGTGCCAAAGATCGGGCGAGATGACCGTGATCTCGTGTCAGATAGAACAATGACCCTATTCGTATGACTCGCCTCGTAGTGTGAACAAGAATTACTTTCTTTAGAATTGTTGAAAAGTATATTTAATACAAGTTCGTATCATATGCTTTTTGTAGATTATAGTGGATTGCAGAAGTGTCTTATTTTTGGTGGATTTTGAAGTTTTTTACTTGGTCTTTGTGGACTCTGTGAATGTGGAAAAACTGGGGTGTACTGTGAGAAAAACTCTGTGGTGTTCCTGGCAGAAAATAATTTACAAAAACACAGTCTCTATTTAGGTATTATTAATGTGGATTTGCGTTTGTGTACTGTGAATTGGATTTAAACCATAGGTTAAATAAATATGCAATAGACACCAAAAAACTCTACATATTTCTTCATGACAAAGCAAAACCTACTTGAGCATATTTTCCTTATACATATCTTTTAAAATATTTTCACACATTTTTTTAAGACTTTGTTACTTTCATTGAGTGAGCAGGTGTTAATTTATAGTTTGTGTGTTTGTGTGAATGACATCGTTTGAACTTCTCGTTTTGTATGAGAGCAAATTTAGGGCTTAGTAACATAATGTACTTAGGTAGATCTTCATCTTCCGAGCCTTTTCCCAACTATGTTGGGGTTGACTTCCAGTCTAAACGGTTGTAGCTGAGTACCAGTGCTTTACAAGGAGCTACTGCCTATCTGACCTCCTCAACCTAATTAAACCTAGTTAACCGGGCAACCCGATACCCCTTGGTTAGACTGGTGTCAGATTTACTGGCTTCTGACTACCCGTAACGTCTGCCAAAGATGTTCAACGATATATCGCGTGTGTCGTTCATAATCACATTAAATGAAATGCGTTAATATACTGGTTGATATATGTCGATTAACACAAAGAGAAAAGAAAAATACGTAAAAATAAAAAAATGCATTTTTCAAACAAAGTAAATAGAATAAAAATGTGCGAAAATTAGAACACCATATAGAAGTCAGTCATTACAAACAGCTGAAATTCTCCCTTGAAAACTGACGGCTGTCAAGTGATCAAAACATTCGATACTCCTAACTTTATCTCTGCTTTACACATGATGTTGTAAATTATGAAAACGAAAAATGAGTCCTGTGGCTAAACCACTGAATGGATTATGTTATTTTTTTTACAATTCGCTATAGAATATCATGAAGTACATGTGATAGAATTTAATGTGATTATGAACGACACACCCGATATAGTCCTGATAGTCACATACTTAGGCATTATGTTTTGACATAATCTAGCTTGTTAACGTAACTGTTTGATAGTTGACAAGATATTCTGTCAGCAGTGTTATGTGTAACTTACTGTAATCTAGGACTAGCTTTATTTTAGTAATCTGAGAATGTTTCTCGATTAGTGTGAGAAAACACGGCCTGGAGAAGTAGAACGTTATTGGTTGATTCTATGTAAATAAACAAAAGATGTAGTGATTCAAGCATTCTGTAGTTTATATAACAAGAGAGAAAGACAGCTGAATTATATGTTAGTGAATATGTAATAGTTTGTACTAGAGATCAGAGTGAGGTATGGTAGAGGACCAGTAACCTGTAGGTCCCGGCTGTCACTGAACATCCTTGGCAATCTTTACTTGTAGTCAGAGGCCAGTAAGTCTGACACCAGTCTAACCAAGGAGTATTGGGTTTCTCGGGTAACTGGATTGAAAAGGTCAGATAGGCAGTCGCTCCTTGTAAAACAATGGCACTCAGCTGAATCCAGTTAGACTGGAAGCCGACCCCAACATAGTTGGGAAAAGGCTCGGGAAATGATGATGATGAGGACCAGAAACGATTAATGATAACTTGTTGTAATTTAATGCATTGACAATAGATTACGAAAGAAATTTTGTATGTTGATATAAATCCATATAATATTATAATCCATGCCATATTATAAGTAATGATCCAACAATTGATTTCCTCGAGGTATAAAGCTAGAAATTCGCGGTACAGCTGAATGTAATTTCCTCGTTTTTTGTGCAAACGGAAACGGAAAGTATATCTAATTGATTGTACGGAACGTGTTGTGTAACCGCGTCTTGTGTTATTTGTTGTTACGGAGGGTACAGCGATAACGTTCGGTTACTATCTCTATGTCATTTGCCTAGTCTTTTTTTATAACTATGTTGGGGTCGGCTTCCAGTCTACTGCTGAGAACCGGTGTTTTACAGGGAGCGAATGCCTTTCTGTTTTCCTCAACTCCTTGTTGTTGTTACCTAATACTGATATGATATGTACCGTCTTACCACAAAAACTTTTAAACGTTAGTATAAGACTTGTCTAAAAAAATTACAAATTTGTTGACGTTGACATATGGTTCATTTTGCAGCCACATTTTTTTTAGACAAGTGTAAAACAGGTGTTTAAGTTTTTGTAGTAAGGCCATATATGTTCAATTTGTTAGTCTATACTTTGTATCATTCATCAGGTCCATTTTATATTAATAAAACTATACTAGCTATAGGTAGCTACTTCTCGTACCAGGATAAACCATAGCCTATGTCCGTGGGGATTGTTAAGGTTTTCAACCGTTTTTCAAATCGGTTTAGGATCCTTCGCAAATAATTATTAGTATAGAAATAAACTTACTTGTAACCTATTATGAAAACCTTTACGTAGAAGGTAAAAGTGATAAAGTAACTAGAATTCAAATTAAAAACTCATTAAGTTATTTGTGACTTTTCCGTTACGTGAGAAATTTCACAGCACCGGTAATAAGCTTGGATTTGTGCTTAACGGATAGTAGATATAAATAGACAATTATAGGGATTTCAAAGCAATATTTAAGTGGAAAAGTTGGCTATAAATAACATTAATATCTGCCCATATCAATAAATAAACACTAAAATTCTATTTCCTACTATATAGGTGTTTCCCACGGTTTCACTAGCGTTTAACTACAAGTACTAAAAATAACTACAAACTAAAATAAGCTTAGATAATTAGTTGTTATATCACCTATCTGTAACTGAGAATTACGTTAAAATTGGGCCACCCATTTCAGAGATAAGCCGGAGCAAAAAAACTGACTTACTAGATCATAATAGAACAATCTTTACATTGAAGAAAGTCGCTAATCTTATTTAAACTTGTTGTCATCGAAATCCAAATCCTACTAAGGTGTATCAGGTAACTGGGTTGAGGAGGTCAGATAGGCAGTCGCGTCTTGTAAAGCACTGGTACTCAGCTGCATCCAGTTAGACTGGAAGCCGACCCCAACAAAGTTGAAAAAAGGCTCGGTGGATGATGGTCAACTCCTATTCCGCTCATCAGTTTACCGATATCACAAAAGAAGATTATATTTTAAATTTTATTTTTAAACCTTTTTTTTGTAAATATGTATGTAGAATTTGGAATATAGGTATGTGGAGTGAATTTCGAGTAAAAGGGAACGTACTATGAATGAGCAGGAAGGAATGTATGATCGATGAAGAGAGTGAATGAAGATTGAGATATTACAAGATGGAAGACGTAGACGTTAAGATGTTACGATTATAAGATTTAAAGATTTGTGATAAGAAGTTCAAGAGGAAAATTAATTGTATTTAACTTTATTAGCTTTATTTTGCCACTAAATCTCACAGATATTAATGTAAATATCATTGTAAAATATAATATAGATTCAGTACCATATTTTCATAGTATCAAAATAACTTTTAAGCCGTAAATACATGCGTTATCAGTACACAATGTATGTGAATGTGTCGGAGCTACAGTGTGTGAGTAAGGCTGGTGGTATATGGGGCGCGGTACCGCTGCTGTGCGCCGTTAAACTTGCGCGCACGCACCTTATCACTGATACTGTAACGTGTAGTTTGTTTGTCTAGTGGAAGAAGTATGATAAATAAGTAAAGGTATACCTATTTATAGGTGATAGAAGATTTACAAATTAGGTATTCAGTAGTTGTTTTTGTGGTGGATAATGAAATTGTGTAAATAGTAAAATAACAAAAAATACTAACTGCTTGTGATTCTACTCATGCCTAAAGCAAAACATCATGTTAAGGAGTAATGATAACTTTTTTTCTTTACAAAATAAGTTCTTATGATAGTGATGGTTTTTAATTTGAGAAAATTAAGAAAAGTAATAAATTGATTTTTACGCAAAATATTGCCACCCAGAAAACCTTATTATGAACCCCTTTTCTTCGCAACTAAAATATAAGTGCTTATAATACTCGGCTTCTAAAATATAAAGTAAAGCAAAATTATCTACTTATTAATTGAAATGGGTCTAAACCTAGCAGCTATTTCTGCCAAGTTAGTTTGCACTAAAATACTACTACCACTATTTTCAGCTTACTCGATTTATACAGTTGTACACTAAAATACAACTCAAGTTGTAAACAGTTTTGGCAGTTCAATGTAACTAGGTTTATGACATTCTTGTACCAATTCCGGTGCGCTCGTACAAAAGACATCAACGCGCGATCAATTGCTCTGCCATTGTAATTGATTATAATATGTAGTTGTTCAATTCAATTAAGGTTTATTATTGTTGTTGTGATAGAAGTTAAGATTAATTGAATGTTTTTTTAATTAAAATCATCTTTTTTGTGGCAAATATGTACACCCCACTAATATTTTAAATGTTTTTTCTATTATTATACATCATCGTGGTTATGTATATTTGTCATTTTTTTTATCAAAAATACTGGATGGATTTTGATAAAATGCGTCAGTAATTTAATTAATTTTGCTTATGGATCAGAATAACACATGGGCCCCACGTGACATTTCACCCGGGTGTGGGAAGACTTTGGGGGAAACCGCTGGTGATAGCCAGCAAAGAAATATTTATGTGTAAACATATATATTTTTTGTATGAAACAGGCATTTGATTTACTTATAAGAATCAAAGAAAGTAGATTCTAATCAATATTTTCATTATTCTCAGAAATTACATTAGAATTATGCATCCGAAATTCAAAGAAAACACCCAACATCTGAATCACACTGATCTTAAATCAAAAACATCCGGCAACAATTTCAGGGAACTCAAAACCTTCGTCACCCATCGGTTTCGTAACCGCGGCAAGCAGAAAGAAAAAGAAAGCCTTCATTGGGTAGCGTTTAATGAATCGGCGGCCGTTTGACTCAACGATACATATGTGTCGGCGCGTGATTCATAAGTGGTCACATTTCACTTCGTTACATATATACTGGAAATCAGTTATGCTGGTAGTTTATTGTATTGTAGTAGTAAATGTAAATATTTAAGATTTCTGAATGTTAAACTATAGGAAGATATGAGAGAATTGGAAGAAAATGCTCTTGTTGTCTACTTAAATGACAGATTTATTTCAATTAGGCACGTCCTGTAATTGTAGATGTAAGGTTGTGTGTGTAAATAAATAAATTTTGTCAACATAAAAAAATGCTTATAAAAGCCTTTTTGTAACGTCAAGATAGTTGCCTGGTTCCAAGGAGTGGGTCTCATAGAGAAGAACTGGCAAGAAACTCCATGGACACCATTTTCAAAAAGGCTAGGCCAGGCTTTACAAGTTTACAAACAAAATCATTGAAATCAAATATTATTGTCACAAAACCTTTCAACAAAACATACAAAAAAACGTGTACTTTCAAGCAAAGCGAATTAATTCACAAAAAACACCCAAAACGACTACAAAACCATTGATAAAAACATGACGCTACAATATAAGAGATTATTCAACCTCTATCACATTCAATGTCGCGTAATCTCTGCCCCGGGGGTGGGGCGGGGTGGGGCGGGGTGGGGCGAGGTGGGGAGATGGGAGAAAGTCCTGCAGACGCGACGACGCCTGCGGTCAGCGTCGGTCCCACGATCGATTGCTATTGACAATCAGGTTTTGTTCGGTTTGTCAGTTTGTATGTTTGTATGTATCGTATCAGGTGTCGGTTTGAGTTATTTGTAGGTTGTAGTAATGTGGGTCTGTAAGATTGAATTGGGGGACTGGATAATAATGACATGATTTAACTTTTTTCTACATAAATGAAAAACGTATGTTATCAAAAGTATTATGGCAGACTTAATGCCACAAACCATTTTATACCTGTCAACTATAGGGTTAAAAGGACATGTAATAAGGCAGCATAAGCAAAAACACACATAAGTATAGACTAGTAATTATTGACTTCCAAAAGCATATTATTTTCGCGCATAGCAAACTTCCGAAAACCACACAAAATCGCATGTATAAACCAAATTAAGATTAAATCGCTAACAATGCAAAACACAATAATAGCCGTATTAAACAAACGCACAATCTGAAACACGTTATTACTATGACATGTAGATAATTATTATTTCGCGAGACTCTGAAACTCGGTGAAAACATCACATGCGGCACGCCGGCTGAAAGTGAATTAATATGTAAAACAGACTGTGTGTATGTATGTGAGTATTTACACAGGTGTACTGAGTTTCATTTGCAGTTCCGGAATGTTCTAGAGATTTAGAAGTTTTGAATTATTGTTTACGCTTTGTTGTTTCCTTGTTTTAGAAAATAACTACTATGCAAGTACGATTTCATACGAGTTCTAGTGAAAAAAAGGTCAAAAAGTGTAAAATGATATCAGTGTAAAACTTTTACACCCAAAATGTTCAATTAAATTGAACAATTACACAAAAATTGTAAACTCGAGCAACGCGTTGATGTCTTTTGTTCGCAATTTTCCAAGTTTGTTCAATTAAATTGTAAACTTAGTGTCAATTAATTGAATTAATTGTAAACTAGGGTGTAATGATGAAATTGCGACTCGTCGTCACATGGAGTCAGTGCGTTGTATCATAGCCGTGGCAGCGACTTTCGCGCGGTCAACGACCCCGTAGAAAGCACCTCGATGCCTGATCTATTGATTATTTATTAAATACTTATCAGACAGACATATTGTTTGTCTATACTTAAATAAAAAATATACATTTATAAGTTGTTAGTAATTGGAAAATGTTATAGTTTATTTGCGTGTACAATAACAGAATGCGACTGTGATTATCGTGTTTATAAACAATTTGTTTTGTTTAACAATATGAGGATTTTTCTTTTTTAAGTCACACTTTCTTGTTTATTAATAACTTTATTTTTACTGTGTAAACATTGGAGATTTATTAACTAAAGTAAATATAAATAATAAAGCGAAAAAGAAGAGGAAAGAGGTTTAAAATTCAACTTAAAATGAAATGAGAAAATACAATGTAATGATGACTGACTCAGAAGAAAGGATATTCTATATTGATAAATCTTTTACTTAAAAACAACTTAGTTGTGCAGTTTTGCGTTTACATCTCTTATACAATACATAGTCCTAACATTTGAATGAATATTTAGGTGAATTATATTGTTTAAGTACCAGAGTAAAGTTTTTTAAGTACCAGACTTAAAAAACTTTGATTTGTAAAAATCGGTTGAATTTGATTTCTTGTATGTATTTTAACAACTTAGGTTGTTGTTGTGGTTGTTAGGTTGTTATTTTAACAACTTTTGTAAAAAATTCTCAACTGAGAGAACTCGAGAAATACTCACTAAAAGAGAGCAAATGTTTTTTATTCACAATTTGGCATGTTCTACTCAAATAATTTGAACTCCTTTAAACAAACGTGATGACAATATATACGAGTGGGTTTACCTTGTCCAACATTCTAACAGGAGCCCGATTCTGCTAAGTTAATACTGTCAAAATTTAATAGAAATTGAATCTCCAATGACTTGATAATGGTTCGATTGGTTTGCGATTGGTCTGCCATTTGGTCTATCATATTGCAATCGTAAAACAAAGCAGAATGCCACATAGATTTCAATCAGAATTGAGTCGTCAGTGTCAGTCACAGTCGGATGTGAATCGTATGTCGCTTAAGTAAAATTAATAGAATCGCGGCCCAGAACAACTGTAAGTACAGCTGTCAAACTGTTCTACTGAATGGATCGAGATGAATGCCAAAAGTCAGTGGCCTTTGAGGAAATACGACGCAAAAGCCGCGTCGGATTTACCTAAGAACTAATAATAACAATATGCAAAATAGATGATGACAAATATTTAATATCTATCTACAGGAATATAATATACAGCTTAAGAGTTTATTTGTTATGCACACCATTTCTAGGAATTACTCGACCGATTATGAAATTCTTCCAGAGTTGGAGAGCCTAGCTCGTTCAAGGAGTACCTAAGTAGTTCTGATCTGGGTGCCTGAAGTGAAGTGATCTGAGTACTCTGAGGCTTTCAATTACTTATTTTTAGTATCTCATATTGAAACTGAATACATACAACATTTATTCAATAAGCCCATATTATTTTAAAAATAAATTTTATATACGTACTTTAAAAAAAATATCAATGAAGCCACTTAACCACCAATAGATGTCACTTCTATATCTGCCATCCTAGACCGCCTCGCATACTCAGTCCGTCACGTGGCGCTACCTGCCCTTTCAGCTCGTCCCGCGGCACACGCATATACTTTCGTTTTCGGCGCAGGCGGGCGATTTCACCGGCGCAAGCGCATTAGGTCATCGGGTAACGGTTTCGCGACAGCTGGCGTAATTCAAGAGAGACCTTCTTGGCAGAGAGACACGGTTTTGCCAGGAGAATAAATAAGATTTACTTATGTTTTTTTTATTTTTTAAAAGGTGGAATATTGGTGGATTTAAGGAGTAATTTTGTATATTTTTTCGTGTCAAGAAAAGTTTGGTTTCAAGTGCTTAATTTTAGCAAAAATTCCGATTCAGTCTCATAATAAGATGCAATCAAAAAATCCCCGAAATACAAACGACAAATCCTTCATACTTTATCATCTTCGACAATTAAAACAATAGTACCTACATACATAGTCCCGCTGACGCCTATCATCGAGGTCGTCGGCTGTTTTCCTTTCATTTGGCTCAACTAATTCTGTGTCAGTGGCGTGAGGTCGCGCCGGAGAGGGACGGGGAGGGACGGGGAGGGACGGTCACCCATCCATCGGCCGGGAGGAGCTAACGGCACTCCGTTTTAGAGCACCATGGGAGTATAGGAATGTGGTTCCGCGGGTTTGGGAGACCGGCCGGCGAGGATTAGATTGATGCTTTTGACTTGTTTATTGTTGGTTTTAGAGTGGTAGTATTGATGATTTATGATTGCATGGTAAATAATTGGGTCTGTAAATGCAAAAATGCATCGTAAATTCTTTTCATGAAAAGAAGATTTTATCCAGGAGTGACGATGTTCGAAAAATGCTGTTTTACAGCCTACTTTGAATAAACGCATTTTGATTTTGAGTGTTTCAGTAAATAGGGCCGATAATGATGATACTTAATAACGTAATGATGGTTTGGAACACATCACCACTATCCCATTGCTCTTGACCCAATGTTATTTGTAGTCGGTGCAGCATGTTTTCAAGCATATCTCTTGAGAAAATATTTCTTCACCAATATTGTGGAGCCACCACGTTCCTGATCTGTGAACTATCGCTGGCGTCGGCGTCGGGTCGGCGCGGGCGCCGCGTGCTCAGAATGCGGCCGGCGGTAACGGACCGACGCTGCCATTTTTGTAGATAGCCGGCAAATACCAGGAAATTAGGCTCGGCCGTAATTAAACATGATGACCCAGTTAGATGCTAAGGCTTTGCTATGATTCACTTGGAATAATAGTGATGTAGGTACCCGATTACATAGGTCGACATCGAATATTATGAGAGAGAAACAAGCGAAATGAATGACCACAAGTTGAAGTATTAAAGTTTTAGGAAAATAAATGGTCAAGAGTCATTTTCAGTTTTATGTATTTTAAAAAAAGTATCGAGTCGTTGTGGAATTTCTGTAGCTTACTATTGTGTCTGAATTACCTGTAGGAAGCAAACGTTGCCGCGCGGAAAAACCAAGCGCAAAGTCCGCTAGCGCGAAAGCAAACTTCGAAACATTCTCAGTAGATTATACATTTCTTGATCAACCTAACCACATTTTGTTTTCAATCTAAACTTAAACATAAGTGACCGCCATTTCCCTAACTCTTCATGCCACTGTTGCAGGTCTGCTGGACACCCTGGACACGCAGGTGGAGGCGAAGAACTGCCCGGGCACCTGCATGCACACGCTGGCGGCTTTGCTGTGCACAGAGGTGCTAGACGAGGTGGAGTGCCCGCAGCCCACCATGAAGTGCTGTGCCGCTGAGACTAGCAGTAAGTACACCTAACTCCCTAAGATGTTCTCCTAGCCGATAGCGAGGCAGCTGTTCTCATGTAAGGAGATTATCCAACTGTGCAGAACATATTATAGTGCACAAACATTTGCGCAGATACAGGTGCACTCATTATTCCTTCACTCTCATAGCCCGATGGGACGGCAATCCGACAGGACCGGAGAGAGATCAGGCGCAGGACCGACATTTTATATCAGTAACCTATTCCATGTGTGTTTACAAGCCAGATGACCCGGGCACAAGGATTTCCCAGACCCGGGCAAAGACTATAATTATGATAAAAAGAAGACAGATTGACTTTCCCAGATTTATTTTAAAAAGTTAAAATAAACTTAATACTAAGTTATTGCATCAAAAAATTGCTCCTCGTCGCTATCGCTGGGTAATGCATTGTCACGTTGGATGGGAATACTCAACCTCTGTGCGAAATAAAAGCCAGCCTTTGGGTCCCGGGAGTGTCAACCAGGCGCTGGAAAATATCCTTGGCAAGAAGGCGGGTATCTTTTAACTTTCCCAGATTGTATTTAAAAACTTCCCTTCTCTACGTTTCAGATGAGACACTGGTGACGACCCAGCGTCCGCGGCCGACGCGTCACACGACAGTATCGTACGACGACTACGAGGATGCCACCACGGAGGCGCCGCAAGACAAATACAAAAACAGTGGTAATTATTAGGTACACCCTATTAACTATTAGGATTAATATACATCGTGACATATCATGACATTAACTTATTTATCAAGTACATGATGACATCATTTTGTAATGAAATTGTAATATTAAGACAGACCTGTGTTGCTGGCGAATTTGTTGCGCTACTTTTTCCAGCAAAAACACATAGGAAGTGGTGAATAGTGGACGTTTTAGGTGTTGGCATTTGTTTTCGACGGTCGAAAGAGCAGATTTATCAGCCTTATTTGAATAAATGTTTTTGATCGCTCACAACGATCTGAATTCGAAAAGAGTAAACATTTGTTTTGAAGTGCCCTATGTGTGACATGGTACGGCATGGTGCAGCGTACGTCCTTGAATTCACATCAAATAGCTTCGCATTCGCGTTCACTTTAATTGAACCACGCAGACGCACCCGTCTTGATCATAGTAAGATACAAATGATACAGTTAGCTATGTACAAAACAACATCATCATGACTGTCTTAGGACGGAGTTAATTGCACTTTGTTGTTTGTTTTCTGTGCGTAAAAACTTTATGATGACTTTTGAGTCTTTTGGAAAGGAGGAAAATGTGTATTTGCATTTGCATTTATCTTACTATCACTGTATGAGCTGTCTCTAAAAATATAACACTTCTATACCACCCCGGCCTTCAATATATCACGTGCCTATATTTTTTCATTAATATAGGCACGTGTATGACCACTATCACACGTGACGGTAAGCGACAATATGGTCGAAGATATAAGATCTTCTCTCTGTTACTTTTTCTTTCTGGGCTATAAGTACTTATGCTCACGGGATGTAGGTAGGTACCCTCCTAGCTTACTAGGGGGTTTTAAGTAACTTACAGCCTATACGATAAGAATAAACCAATCACATACCTACCTATAAGTTTATCCTTACCAACCTAACCCCATCTTCCACAACTTTTCAGGTAACATCGCATGTCCCGGCGTTTGCGTGGAATCCCGTCTCTCTCAGTATTGTGAGGCGTACCTCAACTCCCCGGACCTGTGCGTCAAGGGGCGGCTGTGCTGCGTCTCCAAGGATAACTACGGAGACAGACCTCCCCCAGACCTGGTGGTGCCGAACGAGAAGAAGTATTCTACTAAACGGCCAACTACTGCGGTTAGTATTTAGTTGAAGTTGGTTTATGTATATGGTCGTTATATTTTTGTATGTTAAAGAAATTAGCCATAAGTGATGAAAGCGAGGTTGTGCAATATGTCCGAGGTGATCTGATCAAAAAAGTGTACCTATGGTAATTCTTGTTTAAAAGCCAATCCAATTTTTGATCTATTTAGATCACTAACACAACTTACATTGTTCTGACTTTTTGACATTTTTGGACTGGGCTGGAACACAATCTATTTTGTCGGTATATCGTTCCACGTGAAAGGCTTTCAAACTTTCAATAGGCTTATAGGTTACTTATATTAGCCAAAGAAAACTAAGAAACTGTCAAATTCTATATGTACAATAACTTATATATACCTAGTGCCTTTTGAGAGGGTAAACTGTCTATATAAACCAAAGAAAAGCAAAAACACTTGATGAGGCGTGTAAATAGCCTAATCGGGGAAAAATAATAAAAAATTAATGGATTTAATTGGGACAAAAAAAGGTGGAATGAAGAAAGAAAAGAGAAGTGCGGGATGCGGGAGCGGTGATTTCAAATCTTGAAAATCGAATGCGGGAAAAACAATATGGCGGTGAAACTCAAATCGTAATTCAATTAAATCCCTGCCGATGATATTCCGTTAGACACCAATACCACTACAACTATTTGCAGCAATAAAGCCCACGTACCTTATGAATCCAGGGACCTCACTTAGAACCAGCGAGATGTGAAGATGCCTCGTTCCAGGGCGCTTGGTCGCGGTAAGGGCTGCCGGCCGGCGAGCTAAATCTAGGTTTATCCACCGGTGGACTGGTTAAAACTCGTGAAATCAGCACTGCACTATAAGTCCGCAATGTCTTCTAGCAGCAGGTTCAATTATTACACGAGAATCTTCAGGAAATCACATATAGGGAAATAATGACGCGGAGCGGTGTGTATTCGACACAATGCGAATGGCGGCGGGAGAAGTACTACGTCCGTCCTTGGCGGTGGCCAGACGCAACACTGCTAGCTTGTTGCGAGTATCTTCTAGAACACTCGATACGAACCAATGGGCGCTGCGGTAGCTAGTATTGTCGTTCGGATATCATCACCAGAGACTCAAGTGGGTTATTATAAATATGAAAATGATCGAAATAAAGTTTTAAGTTGCGGGAAAAATAACTTATGTATTTAATTTATTATTGAATAAATATTTGCATTGAAAAAAAAGACATTGACGCTTCACCAACACTTCTTGATCTATATGATACAAAACAAAAACCCTTTCAATTTAAGTACAACGTAACCAAAACCCAAACTACATATCTCTAAAACCTATATTTCTTCCACAGCTAACAACAACGCCTCCTCCAAAGCCCCGGCCAGGCCGCAAGTGCCGCGGCGACTGCATCTCAGGGCTGTTCTCTCTGCTGTGTGACAACGTGGACGATGACGCCGTGTGTCCCGGCGAGGGTGTGTGCTGCATCACTGAGAATAAAGCTGTGGAAACCACCACTAGAAGGCCTACTACTACTACTCCTGTAAGACATATATTACCTTCTTCTTTTAGCAGTCCTGTTTCTTATTTACTTGGTATCAGCGCATTTCTCTTTATCAGCTCTCTAGCTATTTACTCCTTCCTCAATCCTACTTAGTACACCATTAAATTTGTCATCACAGACCTTTTTGACTGTTACTCGGTAGATTTCGTTTTTGGGTGCAAATTGTTAACAACTAACTTCTACCCCTGTGAATGAAGCAGAAGTACTCTTACTGACTGAAACAGATCCCTGCGTAGTTTTCTTTGAATAAAAAGCTAGGAAGTTTAATCAATTACTTCTTTGCCCCTGAATTGTGACATGCAATAATCCTTTTTACCACTTCCTACAAAACATAGACCGAAGGACCATCTACGGAACTTTAAGCAAATATTGATGTTTTAAACGATGTATGCATCTATTTCCAGCCGCCCCTGCCGCGCTGCCCGGGCCACTGCATGCACACCATCATGCGCGCGTTCTGCAACCCCCCCGCCGTCATCCTGCACCGGACTGACTGCAACGCTGACGGATGGGTGTGCTGTGATAATACTAGGTAAATAACGTGGCTTTATGTTTTTGTTGTTTATCGAATTTTACTACGTCTACTTACCAGTCGCTCTTTGTAAATACTGGTACTCAGCTGCATCCGGTTATACTGGAAGCCGCCCACAATAAAGTTGGGTAAAGACTCAGAAGATGAT
Organism: Helicoverpa zea x Helicoverpa armigera; assembly: GCA_033682625.1. Lineage (NCBI taxonomy): Eukaryota > Metazoa > Arthropoda > Insecta > Lepidoptera > Noctuidae > Helicoverpa > Helicoverpa zea x Helicoverpa armigera. The sequence continues at coordinate 9,569,510 of JAWIIS010000049.1, read as the reverse complement.
GATGGTCTACTTACAGACAGTTTAGATATTATTAAAGCGGGGAATCGAGATTTCAAGAAATTGTAAATAATTAAGTAGAGAATCAGAATTTTAAGTCCTTTGCAATCATGAAGTTTTGCAGCCAGTTGTCAACTATCGCGTGAAAAGTCGAGGACTGGGACTACAATTTTACGAAAAGAATGCGTAAATAAAATTTTTCTACAAGATATTCAACTTGGAGACTGAGTTTTAGAAGAGAAACTTCTTTTGCACACAAATTCGGTCTCAACATATTTGTACTACTAGCCACAGATTCTGTCAATCTATCTCGTCTACCCTCAGAGTGCCTCCTCGCACAACAAGACGTCCCACCACCACAACGACGACAACCACCACGACCCCCGCCCCCGCCGACCCGCGCCCTGACTGCCCAGGCTCATGCATCGTCTCGCTGCTCTCCTTCACCTGCTTCCGTGAGTATTGCACCTACTGCTTGACTGGTAGGTCGAGATATAGACTGCAGGACATATGTATAATAGTGCACAAGCATTTGTACTGACACAGGAGCACTCTTAATTCTTAAAGAGCTCTCATAGCCTGATGGGATGGACGCGATCGGAGAGAGATCAGACGCAGAACTGACATTTATGTGCTCGGAGGAAGGACGCGTCGTTCCTGCGACAGTTGCTGTCACCGACTTTCAGATTCTGGGCTGCTTTGTGAAAATTTATGAAAGCGATTTCAGCGCCATGCATAGCAATTGCTTCTGGAAAAACTGTTCTAAATCTTTAGAATGTTTTCGTGAACCAGATGTGTATAAAGGCCATATTTTCGACTTATTTCAGGAAACGCAGAGATGACAGATGTATTCAAGTGCAAGAAGGCAGGCACCCAGTGCTGCGCTCCCAAATCCAAAGTGTTAGAAGTGGTGGGGGGCCGGCCAGCCAATGAGAGCGCGCCGCTGCCGCTGCCGCAGCCAACCACGAACTACCAACACTACACCACTGCGCTCGCGCATACTCACACCACGCCAATGGGTGAATCTCAAAATAACGTTCTATTAAGTCAAATTGAATGTAGGTATTTACTTTAGGTGTTAGAGGGGAAAAATGCTTGGTTTTAATGCTTTTACTAATGTAGTTGTAGTTTGGATCCCTGCTTTTTAACTTGTAGTTCGCATATTGATGTATCTACTCAAGTAAATAACTTAAATAGCCCCTTTTAACGTAATCTCAAGTTGTTGTTTAAGAATGTTAAAAGAACGTGTTTTTGTGATTATTTTCAGCACCGTACGAGCCGAGCTACGGCACAACGCTGTCGTCCACCGAGAAATACAATAAATACGTGTGCGGAGTCAAAGGTAGGTTAACATTCAGTATCATCTTTTATCTGATAGCACGAGCATAATGCACAAGTGCTCATGCTCCATCGCTTTCAGATATCCAATCGTAGAGAGTTGTATTTTTGGCAGTAGTCCATTCCACTCGATATCTTTGGCACATTATGGCTGATCAGCAGTTCTTGTTAAAAAAACGCTATTGAGGCTGTAAACTTTGAGATTAACTGACCAGCGCCCACAGAATGCTTTAGTTCATTACCTTATCTGAAGGAAGTAACAAAACAGCCCATTTTAATTGTCATGAAGGTACTGCCATTTGCTATTTATCACGCCGAGAAGAATTAAAGAACTCTGTACCATTCCAGGCACGACATCCCGTTCAGCCCGCCGCGCGGGCCGCGTCATGGGCGGGGAGGACGGCGAGCGCGGCGAGTGGTGCTGGCAGGTGGCGCTCATCAACTCGCTCAACCAGTACCTCTGCGGCGCCGCGCTTATAGGTACCCAGTGGGTGCTGACTGCCGCGCATTGTGTTACCAAGTTAGTAAATACGAGTATCAGTACATTGTAAAAAACAAAGTCGCTTTTTCTGACCCTATATCTCTTTGTACGCTTAAATCTTCAAATTTCCGCAATCAATGTTCATGCGGTTTTTTTCATCAGATAGAGTGTTTCAGGAGGAAGGTTTATGTGTATAATACATGCATAATATAGTAGAAAGACACTAATAATATGAGCGTATGAGAGTTCTGTTACACAAGAGAAGCGAGGGGGGGCCACTAGTTTATTTATAGGAGGAAATTTTCATGGATATCCTCTGTTTGGGGACAGTGTAGGTTTCTTACATCCAGGGATCCAGGTTTGTCATCAGTACCTACGGTCAAATTTTTTGCATTAAGATTGTGGGAGGAGAACGTTCTTAAGTCCATAACTCCCTAGATAACCCACCTACTTTTCCAGCATCGTCCGCTCCGGCGACGCGATCTACGTGCGAGTAGGAGACCACGACTTGACGCGCAAGTACGGCTCGCCCGGTGCGCAGACGCTGCGAGTGGCGACCACGTACATACACCACAACCACAACAGCCAGACGCTGGACAATGATATCGCGTTGTTGAAGCTGCATGGAAAGGCTGAGCTTAAGGAAGGTACGTGGAAATGGTGTTTGTTCCGTTGGTTTGCCTCCGCGATGAGGCTATGAGCAATCAATGTGCCTATGAGGAATTTTCGACATCTTTGACTTTTTGTTTCCCAGGAGTATGTCTGGTGTGCTTGCCGGCGCGAGGAGTGAGTCACGCTGCCGGTAAGCGATGCACAGTCACCGGTTACGGATACATGGGAGAAAGTAAGTTTTTGCTACCTACACAGATTCACTTAATTAAGACGAACTGCAAAACAAGCACTTATTCAATTTCCTATGTTCCTAAATGCTCTTTGATAATGAGGATAATATAATTCATTACGTTTTCTCCACACTGAAAAAATCCTGACCACAGAGGAGTTTGCTACGTTTGGAAAAGTGCATCCAACTTTGAATAAATGATTTGAATTTTGATCCTAAAATAATAACTAGCACCATGTGAGAGAGTTGTGATTAAGAGCTGTATCTTTGTATTTAGTTAAGAAGTCCAGTTATCTTTTATGCAATAACTCAAAATCTAACACACAACTCCTCATATTTCCAGCGGGTCCAATCCCCCTGCGCGTGCGTGAAGCAGAGCTGCCGATAGTGAGCGACGCGGAGTGCATCCGCAAGGTGAACGCGGTCACCGAGAAGATCTTCATCCTCCCCGCTAGCTCCTTCTGTGCGGGAGGGGAGCCAGGCAATGATGCTTGTCAGGTTTGTGACTTATGTGTTGAAGACTTGACTTCAGTTTTTGAAGATTCGAGGGTCGAGATTAAAGAAACGAAAAATAAATAGTAGTTCTTGATGATTTAGTTTCTTTCTAAATTCAGAGAGGCAAGGATAAGTGCAAGAGATTTGGCTCACATGCAACAAAATTTTGTCTTTCAAAAGTTCAATGTTACATGTGTGCTTACATTGTGTGACCCAAGTTCTAACTGACGTTTATGTTGTCAGTAAACTTGGGCCTATGAATACGATTAACTAAATTCAATTTCAGATATAAGAATAAGTGTTTTTGCATTGCAGAAGTTTTACAGACCAAGACGTTAACTTGCTCCTTGAGACCTTTTTGTAATAAAAACGGACGTTTATGTTAACGGCTTAGGATGCCAATAGACAACTACCATTCTCTGCATTTGGCACAATTCCTTAATTATCTCCTATCTATCCTCAGGGTGACGGTGGAGGACCTCTAGTATGTCAAGACGACGGCTTCTACGAGCTGGTGGGCCTGGTCTCATGGGGCTTCGGCTGCGGCCGGCAGGACGTACCAGGAGTCTACGTGAAGGTATCTTCCTTCATCGGCTGGATCAACCAAATCATCTCCGTCAACAACCTATAGTACCCACAGACAATCTAGGTTTTTCTAAAGAGGTTGCGTCACTTGTGTGTTGCCAGCCTAAAATTTTTAGTATTGAAATAAAAATTGAATTTTCGGGTTGTTTATGATGATCCAAAAAGTTGGATGTGACAATCAGAAATGATTTTACGATGTTGGAAAATCTGGGATTGTTTTAGTAAGGACTGAAGATTTAACAATGCATAATATTATAAATATTCTCCTATCTTTTCTATAGTTTACGTACAGTCTTTCACAAATTACGTGAAAGACTGTAGAATTCACAGATAATAGAGCGTCCAGTAGTTTTAGATTTCTATGTTCCGGACCATATCTATCCCTTTTCTTTTATTCTCAGTTACAATGCAAATAAGGATCTATCCTCCTATAGGTTTAGCTTAGTTTCCATTATCTACTTGAGGGTAATCCTAATCAGAAATAACAGAACAGTCCGTGAGAAAGTCAAACCGTTATAGAGTTAAGATATATTCTAGTAAAATGACTGTATATCTGCATTTAAATATTATTTATTTTAAATTATTTACTACTACTATTTAGTACTCGACGCTAAGTCGTTACGATGCAATGTAAATAATTACAAATATATCTTGTTTAGTTTTAAGTTATTTATTATTTATTTATTTAAGTGTTATTTATATTATGTCGGCATTTAGACACTCTCCCACCATCTCGTCAGTCAAAGGTAAAGTCAATTTTTCAAAATGTTCAATACAAGTTAAAAAGGCTTTCAGATTAATTAATTTTTCATCAAACACTGTATTTTTCACGAGTAAAAGTAAGTTCATTTCTGAAAGTAATTAAAAGGTAAAAATGTATGAGAATCAAACATACTTTACAGATTTAGCGTGCAATATAATACATACTCCCTGAACAAAGCCTTAAAATATTTCCCAAGGAAATCCTCCCATGCATTACAATAGTTTACTAATTAACTATAGCTAGCAATAAACAGTTTATCTTAGTTTTAGTACGAAAACCAAACAATAAGATATATATTATACATACACAATTAGTATTTTTAGTTTTCTATTACATAAAACAAATAAATAATGTTTTAATAAGACCTGTCTGCACAGTTTATAAAATTATTCAGTGTAAGATATTTTCATTTTTTTTAAATATAGTAACACCAACAATTTTCAATACGTGTTCGTATCAGACAGATTAAAATAGATAAATACTATAATTTTACATAAAATAAAAGGCTATGCTGTTTATAATACATTCTCGATGTGTTTCCATATCCAGCCATATTGTCGGATTATAAAATAAAACTATTTATTTGTAGTTTAACGCCCGATTCCACCAAGATATGGATTTTTTATAACCAAAGTTAGGCAACAATGCAAACTGTTTTAACCCCCGACGCAAAAATAGGTGTGTTTACTTAAAAGTTTGAACATCCGTGTATTTGTAGCATCGCAGCTCTTGAACGGATAAACAGATTTTGATGCGTTTTTGTAATTGAAATCTGGTTTACCAGCAATTGTTAGATAACCGTTATGACTTTACACGCTATTTTGTCAAAACATTTTTGGCTTTTTATATTATTATAAACAAATAGGATAATAATTCACTAGTGCTTCAAGAAAGGTACTTCGCAATACTAATTTGTATAGTTCTGGTGGAATCCGGTATTTCTCCTCGTGAGGTTGTAAATATTATTTAGCTAGCAAATCAGGCTGATTGTTTATCAGTAGGCAACGAAAATGCAAGACAAAATAATGTTAAATTTCTCCTTTAATTTGAACTTTATTCCTGTAATTTAACCCTCATAAAGACTGTAAGGATCAATTTTAATTAAAACTGTTCTTTATTGGAATAGAAATATAGAACAAAATCACGTGATAAGAATCAGCCTGATTTACATTCAAGTACTTGTAAATGTAGGTATTCTATATGCTAAATAAATACGTAAACTTATGTTGTGTTTTATTTATAACTAACTTTTTCTCGCGGTTTCACCCGCGTCCTGGGGGAACCTGGGGGATAATAAACATTAATTATAGCCTACGATAAAAAGGTATTATTCTTTCATCAAAGTAGGCTGAAAGTCAGTCAGTCAGTAGGCAGTTAGTCAAACTTGGCAGTAGTCTATCGTTCATACCCACTGTAAGGTAGACGACCACACAAAGTTTCAGCCCTTACAAAATAACGAAAGTCTAGCAGTCGCGGGCTCTCGATCTATATGTATAGAAGCTGGATGATATTATGAAATAAAAGAAGATTTCCTATTTTAGTCAATTATACTTTATTGAGAGCATACAGAAAAGCGTTGTTCATAAATATATCAAATATCCGCTTTGTATTGTACTTTTATATAAGAGCTTTTACCAAACTAACACATAGATATTAAAACTATCATACTAGACACCATTGGGCGACTATGCACTAATTTTGCCGTTTTTAACTACATTATTTGAATGAAAATACTCATTTTTTACTTTTTACACGTTGACATTTTAATTGATTATGTATTACTAATTGGAGATTTTTCGAAACTTTGAATCAAGCTTCTATTGGTCCCTTCGCAAATCTTAATTATGAACTATTCCAAAGTCTATAATATAGTATTGTAACTAACAAATTAATATAAATACACAGTACAAGTTCAAGCTAAATAATATAATCATCTAAAATAATATAGCAAACATTATAAACCTTAAAATAATATAGTGACATTAAAACTACTTTATAAAATACAAAATTAATTAATCATAATTGAAAGGAATTTATGAAAAAAATACTTTTTGAAATTGTGATAGAAAAGCATTTTCTATTTAAAGTGTATTTTTGGTTTAACCAGTACATTATTGAGAAAAATCCCAAATAATTTCAGTAATTGAGAATTGTATATCAAAGAATAACTTTTGTTATTAGGAATCAATACCAAAAATACACATATTAAGACAGAAGTATATTTTTAGTAAATTTTCTAATTTTATTTACCTTGTATGTAAAGTAGAAAGAAACTAAGTCAAGTATTTTAAAACTACAAACTGTAGTTATTAGAATTAGAATAAAGGAAATAGAATTCAAAGTTAACTACTGGGTAAATATTATTATTACTCAATCGTTTAAATTTAATTAATCATGCAGTTCCACACACAATCAAAATATATCCAAAGTAATAAAATATAATATTTTATTCAGTTAAAATAAATTTCCGTTAAAATACACATACTACATAATGTTTTAACTTTCGTCAAATCCTATATAATTTCTGTTTAGTCCGACAACTGTCATATAATAATAAAATTAACTATTAATACGTACAAACAATAGCATAAACCCACTACTAATACATATTTATTTCTTATACAAATAATATAATTATTAAAAATCGTTATTATATTGTAATTTTTGTGAAATGCAGAATTTAAAATAAATACTCTTTTCAGTGTTTTTGATCAACAAACAGGTTTACCGTACCAAAAAGTATTTACGTCAAAGGGCCAAGCGTACCCAACGCCATCTATCGGTGAGTTTTCAAACTTCGCCATCATTATCAAAGTACTAAACAGTATAGTAAGGTATTTACCGTCGTCAGTTAGCGTTCCGTTCCGCGAGGACTTTCTTGTGAGAGGAAGGCGCGGGCAGCTTGGAAGGTTTCTTGCCTGAAATGGAACGGTCTCCGTTCTCTTTGGCATATTCTCGTTGCTGTAAATAAAAAGTTTCATCACAAAAGATTTCAAAATATGGTTCAGTCGAGTATTCAGCTATTTCTTAACATTAAGTATATGTAGTCAATTCTAGCAGTTATGTTGTCAAGCAATTTTTGGGCTCTAAGTTGTTGCAGTTTTTGAACTTCATTGAACATCCTTGGCAGTCGTTGCGGGCAGTCAGAAGCCAGTAACTCTGACACCATTCTAATCAGGGGGTATTGGGTTGCCTGGGTAACTGGGTTGAGGAGGTCAGATAGGCAGTCGCTCCTTATAAAGCACTGGTACTCAGCTGTATCCAGTTAGACTGGAAGCCGACCCCAACATAGTTGGGTAAAGGCTCGGGAGATGATGAAAGATTGTTCAACTTTAGTTAAGTGCTTTGTCAAATAGATTATACCTACATATGGATAAAAGCCACACATATAAGTTCTATTATGGATTATTGACTGATGATAATATGTACCTTATTCATAGTATAGATTATATCAGTCTCGGAGGTGCTCTTGACGAGCGGGTTCCTGGCGGCCGGCTCGGGCGGGGACGGCGCCGCGAACACTGACTCCTCGGATGTGGAGCATTCAGAGTCGCTGGCTGGACGGGTCTCTGTGTCGGATTCTACTACTATGCAGTCCTGGGGAATAAGTAAAGAAGACAACAAGTAGGAAAGTGGTCTTCTCAAGAAAACGCTCTTATAAGAAGACTATTTTTAAATGGTTAATTATTAATCTCGGTATTATTACGTGTATGCAAGATGGAATTTCGAGGGCTAAGGGTGGTAGTCAGCTAGTTTGAAAGCGCTCTAAGTTTGAAAGTTATCATAAATCACATGTCATTTTACTTTTAAAAGAAACATAAAATTGATGCCAAAATAGCGCTTAGACAAAAAGATATTCATTATCATTACGTCTTTATTTACATTATTTTACATTGTCATTATTTTACACTCGCATTCCAGGATACAGATATTTCTTTACACAGAAACGGAATGCGCTAGCTGAACACTGATTAAAGATTTCAGATTTCAATAGTGCCTATAACTTTAACTATACATACATAATATATTTTATATAAGTAAACAATACATACATCATCCTGGCTGTTCTGTCGCATGGCGCGGAATCTCGCGAGCAGTCGCTCGTGCGGCGAGGTGGCGGCCAGCTGTCGCGGGTAGCGGTACTCGATGCGGTTGGGGGTTGCTCCTGTGGACAGAATATGTTGTTTAGTTTATTGCTATGTGGTAATAAATTAAGTTTTAAATTCAATATTTATGTACTATTTTGGGGTATGTAACTCTCTAATCCATTTCCGAAGGAAGAATGTGAGGTAACAAACTCACCAGTAACACATATGACGTTTGTTAGCAAAAGTTTGTTATGTAATAATCTGGTTGAATGTTACAACCATCACTTATCGTTATACTTAAAAAAAAGTTACTTATTTAAAAAACCGACGGAAGAACATAGGATACTTTTTATGGGAAAATTTCTACTTAACCTAAATAAAACCCAAACAATGCTGATTAACCTGTATTACCCGGATAACTGGATCAAGGAGGTCAGATAGGCAGTCGCTCCTTGTGGCACACTGGTACTCAACTGCACCCGTTTAGACTGGTCTTCAACCCCAACATAGTTGGGAAAAAGCTCTTGAGAGGATGATATTGACTAACCTGTAGGCTCATACACCTTATACTCTTCACTAAGATATTTGGCCTCCAACTCTGCATGTCTGGCTAAAGCCGCACTTAGTTGTTCACGTAGCGCGAGTACGTGCGTTCGCGCATTTGTGCAGGCTTCGCTGTGGGACGACACTTGCGAACGGAGCTGGGAGATCAAATCGCCGGTAGATGTGGCTACTGATGATAGTTGGCTGATTGCTGTCTGTGTGTTAGTCTGTGGAAGAGATTTGTGTATTTTTTATTAATCAATGTGCGGTTTAAGGGTGAGGCTCCGAGGAGCGAACGAGGCACCAGGGCTCTCGTGGGCTTGCGAACTTCACAATGTAAGACGGTATACATATTCAGCATATCAACATGCATAGTCAACAAATCGATATAAATGCCGAACTACTTAAAAAATCACTCGCTCAGCACAAATGTTCTACATAGTACCCAAATTCTAATACATACACGACGTCACAAATATAGTTCCAAAATCTTCCACGCGGCACCTCTTACGTTTGCAAAATTCATTCGACACTCGCGCAAATATACCGACAGAGAATACTTAATATTGTAATTACTGTTGTCGCAGAAGTATTTCTTTCATCTCCATACCACCAAATAAAGATATAAAGAATAGTTAAATACCTCAACATTAGTAACAAGTTCGTCAGTGATCTGCTTGGTGTTGTCCAACATGGTGTTTAGTGTGGAGTCCGCGGCCTGCACAAACTGTTGGCTTGTTTGTTCATCTTGAACTATCACGCTCTGTACTTCTTGCTGTAATTCATAAATACGTACAATTTAGAAGGAAACTATTTTTATGCCCGAAAAAAATCGGATCACTAATTAAACTTTATCAATTTTTACATGAAAAGTTCTAATAAACAAGTCAAAGCTATCAAAATTTGTCTTAAATAAATTGTGAGTATCTAATACCTAAACATACATGAATAAATAAATAGACTGATTACATTGAAAATACAGAAAATTTAATTTTTACAAAATATTTTAAATTGATAAATAACTTTTTTTAATCCCATTTTTTAATCATATTCTAAGTTTATTCCATACCTCAGTGTGCACTCGTATCTGTTCGAGCACCCGCAGCATCTCGTTGTTGATATGTTCCACCACTTCCACCACGTTCTTGCTGAATATCTCCATGTCCACGTTGATTGCGTTAGTATCTATAATCGTAAATGTATCACATGTAGTATACTTCTTTTATGTGATAGTAAAAAGAATTATATTTTTGTATGTATTCTTTTAGTTTGATCAAATGCAGTGTAGATACTATCTCATTACAAAAAATATTTGAATGGAATATAAGCTCTACAATATAATTTATGTAGAATGCATCCTACTAATATTTTAAATATGAGCGTTTGTATATATGGATGTTCGTTCCTGTTTCACTCAAAAACTACAACTGTGAAAATGAAATTTGGCAGTAATGTAGATAGATCACTTATCAGAATAACACAGGCTTATTTTTATACACGTGCGGAAAGTAGTCCCCTCGCTAACATAGTAACGTACTATAGCTATTAAATTACGCCTAAAATTGTATTCTTATTACAACAATATTTTTATACATGTTTCTACATTAAAAAAATACATACTCTCTTCAAATTCTTTGCCGTATTTCTTGATATCCTTAGCGCACTCCTCTCCCTCCTTCTCGAACTCTTCAAACTCTGTGTCTGCCATCTCCAACTCCTTCTGGTCGGCTTCCATTTGCTCCTTCTGTCTTTCTTTGTAGTGCTCCATCCTTTAACAATGGAAAATTTATATTTTATACAGCATTAGATAGTTTATGCTTCTAGTAGCTACCTGGTCAATCTTTGCCTAAATATGTTGTATTGATTGAAGCCTCCATGTTCACAAATAAACCGATTGGTTGATTGGCGAAAAAAACTACTACATATATTTTAAAATAAAGTTTACCGCATGCATTAGTTTGTTTGCGATAAATTACTGAAGATATTTTTGTAATTTGCTATGAAAGCTATGAAGCTTTAAATATTGTAATAGAGTGAATCAAGTGATCTAGAATTGATACAGGGCAAAAAATGGTGAAATTAACATTAATTTGTATGATTTAAGCATGCGAAGCTAGGTTGATTGCTAGTAAACATTGTAATAAAACCCAGCTTCCGTATCCGATTAGATAGGACCACCAGGCATAGTTGGAAAAAGGTTAGATAGAAGATAATAACACTATGATTATTAAGAAACTAAAATATCAAACAAACCTCTCGTCCAATATTTTCTGCAGCACTTCAATCTCAGCTACTTTCTTAGCGAGTCTATCTTCTGAAGCCTGTTTCTCAATAGCTACATGTCTTGCGATCTCTTCTTCTAAGATTCTGCGTTTTTCTTCCATCCACTGTTGCAGTCTGCTTTCTGTGGTCTGACGTTCTGATTCTATGTCTGAGAGTTGTTTTGTGAGTAGGTTCTGAAGTTTGGCTGTTTCTTCTTCTAGTTCCTGGAAAATTTGTAAAGAATGATAAATTAAATATCTATTGTGAAATTTTATAGAAGGATCATTGCTGTATTGTGAAATTTAATTACGAATTTTAGAATTTGGAAGCAGTTACTTTAGGGATACGGGTGAAACTGCGGGTGTAGTGTGTACTAATTACTAAAGGTAGGTAAATAAAGTAAATAATAATGTAGTATACATACGTGATGTGAAGCCTGTGCGATGTTAGCGCGTCTGGCTAGTTGCTGTTTCCTAGCATCTCTCTGCTGCCTGTACGCTCTGGCTCGTTCTTCTCTGCGCGAGTGTGCGCGGGCACAGCACGACTCATGTGCACGCTGCAGTGACGATACACGCTCTGCCGCACCCACGTACTGAGGGGAGAAATACAAAGGTCAATATTTTAGAAAATCCGATTCATCCATTAATATACGCAGTTAACTCAAACTAAAAAACTGCAAGGAAATTGAATTTTCGCACACTTTTGCCCCACGAATCAATCGAATGGCAAAACAAAGTGCAATGTAAGTCACATATTTTGATTGACATCTTGTAGACGACATATTTTTTCAACATACGGCAAATGCTAAAAAAACGCACTGTGTACATTATCTTCATCTCTCGAGCCATTTCCCAACTATTTTGGGATCGGCTTCCAGTCTAACCAGATGCAGCTGAGTATAATCATCAGCAAGGATATTAAGCTCTGAACTTCACCTGCGCAGAAGTAATTTATTGGTTTATTGCCTTATGTGTACAGTGCGCAAAGCGATCCCCACTCTTCCGCCGAGAGCTCATCCGTGCCAATAACTATACCATTGTTTCACAAGGAAAGTGTACAAAAACTCTATTTGTTTGGACTCACCCACTGCTGCACAAAAGCCGCGACATTCCCCTTGACATCGACGGCCTGCGCCTGCTGCAGCGACGTGACGAAGCTGTGCAGGAACGCCGCCAGCGTGCTGCGCACTGCACTGCAGTGGGACTGCACTGATGACTGCAGCTCGGAGCGGTGGCTGGCTGCTGAGTGCACTAGGGTGCTGTGGCTCTCTGATGTTGCTGATTTTATCTGGGAAATGGAGGTTAGTGTTGTAAAGTGCCAGATACTTTAGAAAATACAGAATTTTATGACCATAAATGAAAGAGGAAACAGTACCCCATTTCAACTAAAATGCTCTAATTCTACAGTTTACAAAGTTAAAATATTTTGTGCAACATTTTCTGTCCAAAACAAAACAATAAAGTATTGAGTAAGACCTAGTTAGATTATGTCAACCAACTATAGTAAAAGAGTAGATTGACTTCATGAATTTCGATTAAAATAAAATATTTGACTATGAAACTGTCTCTCAAAATACAACATAATATTTATAATTTATATTTATTTCAAATTTAAATGGAATGTTACCATTTTCCCTCTAGATTACTAGATTATTATGGTAAAAACTCAAAATATTAATAAATAAAATGTGCACATACCTGATTCATAGTGTCAATAAAGGTCTGCACCAAGTTGTCAAGCTGCTGCTTGTTCTGCTCCTGAGTCTGAGTGCTCGATGCGCCGAACGTGTCTGTGAATAAACGCGACATTTTATTGTACAGCTATTGTTTATTTGTTTTTCTTAAAATAATGATTGAGAAGCAAGGGTGATTGAGATTTAATAGCTAAGGGATCTTTACACACTATTCACTGGTTAACAGTGAAGGAAAAATATTACTTCTATCCCGCAAGTGGTGCTAATAACGGGTTATAGTTCTCGTGGATGGCATTTTTAGCTATTAAGTTAGCATGTACATAAATTAATTATTTTCTTTATTTATTACAAAGGAAGTAAGTCTACATTATACTAAGCCCTACAAAACCGTTGTAATGGTTTGACTATGGGGTCAATGATTCTTTAAACATGTTTTGTAACATGCCCAGTACTGTTTTATACATAGTCGTAGGACCACATAAATATGTAATTTCAGAATGGCAAATTATTTGATGAGCACAAAGAGTAAGGTAATATATAATCAATAGTTTTATTTCTTACCAATCGCAGTGTGCAAGTTATTGAACGCGTCGTTGACAGTGTCGGCAAAGTGCTGCACTCCCGAGCTGATGTTGTTGCGTTGCTGCTCAGATTCTTGGCGGTAGGTGCTCGTTATCTGCAAGTTGGTCGACTCCACGTTCCTGAGACGAGAGACATCATAGTTAAATAAGGATTACGATTAATTCAAAATACTTCTTTATATTTTGTAACTGACACCTCCTTTGCTTACAGTAATGCGTTGCAGAAGTCGGTGCAACCTTATTTTTAATTTTATAGGACATAATGTGTTTGCAAGATAAGGTAGTAGTTACTTGCGGCGGTCGACAGTGTCCTGCAGCTTGGCGACGTGGCTGCTGGCCAGGTCGGCGGTGGCCAGCAGGTCCCGCGCCTGGCCGCCCAGGGTCAGCTCCGTGCTGCAGTGCGCGGAGACCAGCACCTGCTGCTCCTCACAGGCTTGGCGGGTGCGGGACAGTTGCTGTGGGGGAAATAATGGAATGTAGTGGACGTCAGTACTAAGTGTCAGTTGATGGGTAGTGTCAGTTGATGGGTAGCGTCGTGCTGCTGACATACGGTAAATGAGTGAAATGAAAAGCTTTGCATTTTCTTGGAGATACATAAGAACATAAACTCTATTAGGACACAATCCGGTCGTAAAATTTTCACCAAATCGGACCGCGACTCCAAACGAGAGCACTAAAATAAGATCACTATATCGTAGATTTTTGGACTTAACTCTCTGTAACACTATATGAGTGCAAGGTTTATATGGAAACCTGATATTAAACTACAAGTTTGGCTTATACTGTGACCAAACTAATAAAAAGGCCCTTTCATATTACATTTCATTTGTACTCAGAACTACAACAATATAAATAAGAGCTATTTTAAAAATGTTCAAGAAATTGTTAAGTATTATTTAACTGTACTCACCTGGCTAGTACTGGCCAATTCCTTCTTAGTATTATCGAGCTGGCCGACCGTAGTCTCCAGCTCCCGGTTCTTGGCCTCCAAGCTGCGGTTGAGCTCGTCGAAGATGGCCTCCATGCGGTCGCGTTCCTCCTCCATGGCTCTCTTCTTGAGGAGTAGCTCTTGGATCTCTTTGCGTTGCTCTTCATCTTTTAATGTCAACTCTGCGTAAGTCTCGTTGGCTAGGTAGACGCCTGTGGTGGAAAAATTATAACTCAAGTGACTAAATAATTTTGCGCTATATGTTTGTTTGTTTCCGAGATTGTTTATCTCAAGAACAAGTCTAGAGAAATTTTTGTATAATAGTGCATTGAAATCTGAGGAAGGAAAGTCTTTACCCAGGTATGTCAAGCAGTATTTATCGCGAATGGGACCAAGACAGTAATCTCTTGACCATTTTGTTCAATTCCTAGTTTGTCGAACTTTGGACCAAACTAAAGGAAATGTGGTGGGCCAGAGTACTATTAGGTACTGATTTATCAACCAATACAAAAGTAAAATCTTACCATTCTTTTCCCTAGCAGCTTGCAAGTCCCTCTTCAACCTATCAATTTCCTCTGCATACTCCTTAATAATCGCCTTTTTGGTCATTTTCTGGTTAACTTCTGGCTTGTTCTGAATATTCTTGGCTCTGTGGGCATACTCCAAGGTGCTCAGGGTTTCTTCCAAGTCCTTGTGTCCAGGGGAAATTGTAGCTATTATAGAGGTCTTGGTCCGGCCTCCTAGAGATTCTTGGAGGATGCGCGTGAGTTTTGATTCTCTGTGGAGGTAGGGAAACATGTTTTATATACGTAAGTACGTAGTAGGTACGTAAATAATACTCCATCTTACCATGACTGATTTTGAAATGATAAAAATGGATAAGTGTATTATGTAAGGCTAGCAAATATATTTTTGGCAAAAACATAATGTAAAATAAAATGGCTATACTAATAAAAGGCACTGAATACCTAAAATCTAAAACCCAAACCAACCTGTAAGGTATATGAGGATGCCTTTCAACCAGCGCCGTGATAACTCTGCCCAAAGTCAGCAGCGACTGGTTGATATTGACACACTCCCTCGCCCGTTCCTTCTTCGCTGGGTTATCGGAACCAGCCTTGCTGATGTTCTCAGACCCTGCTAGGTCCACCAGGTTGAGCTTCCCGATCTTCATGAGTTCCTCACCATCGGAGCTGTTCTCTTTCATGTGAACTACTATTGTGAAGACTGTGTGGGAGCGACTGGAAGAAATGCGAATATTCAGTTATAATGTTTTTTATTAGAGTTATCTCTAGGGTTAAATAACTGCCGTAAGTACGGGAAATAATGTAAAATTTTGCTTGTTTCTACTTCCTTACTACTAAAATTTAATACTTTCGTCTAAATATAACTAACGTATAATACAAATAGCTATCAAGAGAAGATACCATACTTAACTATTAATAAAGTATCTACCTACATAAACTAAATGATGTTTGATCATGCTTCCTCAGCATAATATTGCAGGAACCAACCCAATGTACACAAGAAATGCTAAAGAGTATTAACAAGAAATGAAGAAGCATAAACAAAACATTTTTACATGTAACACTGTTGAACAGACTTACAACATAGTACATTTGCCATTGGGAAGGCTGCTGCAATATTAAGACAAAACCTTTTTAAAACGAAAACATTAAAAAATTGGATCTACCTACCTATTCTTATGTATAAAAAAAAGTCGCGTTTAATACTACTTATTATAAATCAGGAACAGTTGAACCAATTTGACAGAAAATTGGTTAGAAGCTTAGAACCAGTAGACAGAAATTCGATATTTTTTATCCCCATACATGTACGAAAAGTAATTCGGAGGTAGATGCGGGTGAAACTGCGGCCGAAAATTAGTCATACATATGAAAGTTTAATATATATAATTGTTGTATATCTTACCTGGATTGTGCGTTCATGAGAGTAGAGGCAACCCTCTTCCTCTCTTGTCCCTGGGCCATAATCTTGTACACTTCATTTTTGTTGTACACCTGTGTCAAGAAACAAAAGTTTATTATAGAAATGTTTTTAAAGGTATTTCAGCTTTAAGTGTGATACCTAATCTTACCTTAAAACTTGTGATAAACATGAAATTTCATAATGCTGAATGAAAGGTGAGGTTTTTAATTAAATAAGTTCAAACCTCTTACTGAGTCATTACGTGTTAGTGTATTTTTATTCTTCAAAACATGAAAAAAGTCTGTATGGAAGCTTTTTAAATAAGAATGACGAAAACCACTTACTGTAATTTCCTCCAAGCCATTAACAATATTAGATCCCTTCCTCGTGACATCTTCATAGATCCTCAGCTTAGAGTTGTCTTCCGAGGTGGACAGCAAGTCAAACAGCTCTTCATTGTAGAGCTCCAGGTAGGAGACTCGCACTGTGTACTCTGTGTTGGTGAGTCGGAGCTCGTCGAACAGTTGGGAGAGAGCTCGGGGGATTATACCGGCTAGCGGGTCCTGGGGAGAAAACGCATTGCTTGCTTTACTCCTTTATATATTAGGATTTTAATTGACTGTTGTTTTTTTTTTGGTTTTGCTAATGGGGCATTATAAACTGGAGAACTGAACCTTTGGCTAAACAAAAACTGAGCTGTAAATAAACATTTTCTATATGTTATTTCTTAAAAACAAAACTTGATTACAGACAACATGCAATTTCTTCACATAACAGCTTGTGACTGTTCATTTTTTGTATATTTTTAATATCTACATAGCTAGATACTCACATTTTGCCAATGTGTGTCAGTCCCGGTGTGCTCTCCGACCATAGTATGAGTCTTGCCCGTGCCAGTCTGGCCGTACGCAAACACTGTGCAATTGTAGCCATTGAGGACCTCCTCGATCAGAGGACTCACCACCTCTTGGTATACTTGGACCTGGAAATATGACATGTTTTGATTTGGTCAAAACTGCTACTTGACTGATGGGTATTGCAACCAAGCCTTACTAGTAAGTCTGTATAAAAATTCAGGTTTTATTTTAGCAAACAATAATACCTGTTACCATTACCTGTACCTTCCATGTTACATTAATAAATAAATAATAATAAATAAATCTTTATTGATATAATGTACAACAGATTGTAGTATAATGTAACACATTTAACAAAATGGGTACTAGGTAACTACAATTTGTTTTTGTATGACGGTAGGTACAAATGATGTTCTTACCTGACTAGCAGAGGGGCCGAAAGCCCTGTCAAAGGTGAACTTCTTAGTGAGTGAGGACTGCTGTGATGTGCGCACCACTACCTCTCGGCTGTTCACTACATCTATCACGCCAAGAGACTTGATGTCCTTCTCACGCTGGTTCAGAGGTCTGCCGATGAAGAAATATGATTTATTGGTTTTTATAAAGATGTCCAATAGATAAAAGTGTTTGTCAGAATATTAAGAACATGTTTTCTTTTATAGTATTTGTTAAAAATGTAATGTTATTTACTGATGAATTGGCAAACGTGTTATGTGTAGCAGTAGTATGGGGCAAGGATTATATGTCTTCAGTACTTCAGTTAAGTTATTGTTTTAATTAGTTTTACTAATCTTGAGTAACAACTTAGTTTACCAACACAAGGCAAACTACCTACTTACATATTTATTCATTTTTATTATACGCATTGCTACACCACAAAATGATGTAACCATGAGATATCATTCAATACTTTTTGGTGAAGACAGAATGTGAAAACTAATGCAAGCATTCTATTTTTAAATTCATACAAAATTAGTTTATTACCATTCTCATTAATTACCATTCATATTTATATTCTTTCTGTATTATTGAAATCTCATACAAATGAACTCTAATTCCTGAATATAAGACCACCAATGGATTTAAGGAGATAACTTAGAAGTCTAAAGTACAGCAAACCGTTCATTAGCTGTTTGTTGCACATTTTAAAGCAAAACAATAGTTTATAAGTTCGTTTACAGTGAAAAGACCATGGCAGTTTTAAAGTTCATGTAATTAATGCATTATTTGATGGTTTTAGGGTCCGGGTGAAGCAACTAAACTTCGTATTGAGGTCATCCTATTTTGTCCAGCTTTTGCTAAATGAACTTATTGGAAACTAGAACAAATAGGACATTGTGGTCTCCTAAACGATATGTGAGGGGTTTCAAAGCTAATTCTTAAGAAATAAATGAAATAATCAAGTGAGTCATGCCGTTAACGACGAATTTAGTTCAAAAGCTTAACAATGTTCAATCAACTTTTACCTTAATCGAATAGATACTTGAATGTTCTGATTCTTCTCCTTCCGAGTTTTATCCGTCGTCATCTTGACACAATACACATATAACAATCGCAAATAAACACTTCACTATAATTGTTTTTTAAATAATTTCGCTAAAAACGCGTCAATGCTTTGAATTGGTCAGAAAATCCGTTGAACGGTGGGCTTCAAACAAAATTCAAATCTGTCTGACGGATGTTGAGTCGTTGTTTATGTCCACTCTATATTTGGGAACTAGTCTTTTGATCACTACCTATAAGTTTTTGTTTAATCAAAGTTTTTTAAATAAAAAGTAAATTGTAATGATAATTTTCTAACGTGTGTTTTGTAAGGATTCGTATATTTAATCGAAACATAAATGATGTAATCACAAATGAATTAAACATCTGATAAAATTAAGACTGGTCACACTATTCTTTTTAGAATATAAATTACTATTTTACGAAGATAAATAAAGCAGTAGCAGCGATAAATATAAACGTTACAATATTATTTAGATTAGCCGTATCTCGTTTCTGTCTAGCTAGTACTTGGACTCTACACTTCTCAAGGACTTTATACTTCCTAACCATAAGCGCGTTAAGATGGAGTTAAATCGGAGTTCAGTCCGACATTTCTTTAGGCAGCCAGAACTTTTAACTATAAGTAAAAGGAAGAAGTACCTAATTTGAGTGAATCAAAAAGTTTTTAGGTATACTGTCTGTTAGTTTGAGTAAAAATAGTTCCGCAGCAGTAAGAGCAACTAAAGGCACATTTATGATTATTTGCTATTAGATTTACTGCAGGCGCTTACTGAAGACAGAGTGCTAGTTTCGCATCCTATGTCAATCGTTTCTTCTTCATGTTTGGGAATGTTCTTGCTTATTGTCTTATACTTTGAAGTGTAATTATTTTATTAGTCTATCTTTGCAGTCGATTAAACTACTGATGATATTTTTAGCAGGCACATACTTATCTACTCGTACTCGTTAGAATATAATGTCTAACTAACTTTAAAAATTGCCACTTATTTATTAGTAGGATAGCTTAAAAATTAAATTGTTTTTGGAAAAAAACATTGTATAATCTTAACTATAGTACCTACTCTAAATTCTAGAGCTCATCGCACTTAGATATAGGTAGTAACCTGAAGTAAGTGGATAAAGTGACCATATATTTAAGAAAAAACTGTGCTATGAAAACTTACAACTTCTAGCCAAGTAGATACTTACTTACCACCTACAGTGGTAACGTTAAAAAGCGGTTTGGATTTCAATAACTTGTGTTGTAAAAATAGGCAGATGTGCAGCATAATTTTACTCTCCACTGCATATTATGTAAATAGTTCACCAATAAAAAGTTTTATTTTCTTCCATGTAAATTTTTGAAAACTTTTTTTAAAATTTATGAGTTTGCTTCAACTATTTATTGTAAGTATACGATCTTTCTGGATGTAGAATTACATGTACTTGTTTCATAGACCTTCTCTAAGCATTGTAGGTATTTATTTCATTTGAGGATAGTGAATAATGGTCCCGGGCTAGGTCAAGCCCGTGGGCAATGGCGCTAGGGCTACAAACAACCCCATAGTATAGTTTTAGTTATAAAGCCAAATGAAACAGTGACATTGTCTGATTCTAGAATTGCATTCAGACCAAAGACAAGTAAGTAGCTAGTAGAACTTCAAATTAGAGCACCGTGGTTTCTTCCACTATGAAAGAAATAGAGCGGCATTCAAATATATCGTCTATTATGGGGTAGCATAATATATTCAGCAGACATCTCATCATAATCATATCTAAACCCCACATTGCATGCACACCATGTTCTGAAGACTGAATAAAAACCGCCAGCAACCACAACTGATTACCCACATACAATCTGTTCCCATTAGAAATGGAAGACCATTATACGCCACCGTTTCTTATTAGATCTAACATTCCTCAATCGTGTCTAATAGGAATGAGGCTTTTAAAACATTCCTATAAGCTCTTTTTACATATTATGTACCAACGAGAACAGAAAAATAAACTGGATAAATGAGGAACGTCATTATACAGATAGTTTTTGCGTCTGGCAACACTCATTACCTACACCATTTCCTCCCGCGCTTTCTTGAAGAAAATTAAAGAGTCGCCGCATTAATTCTATCCGTATGTCGCAACGTTTTTGCGTCGGTTAGCAGCGTTATGGCGGCCCTCGTTTGCTTTTTGCCCGCGACGAGAGTTGCCGCCGAGCGCTTCCCAGACTCCGCAACGCGCAAAAAGCCGCCTCGTCGCCACCACTGGAATCTACACAAAAACATTAACCCCGCTCAATAACTGGCGACGTCGATGAAATACTATGAGTTCCTTTCAGTTTTTACGGCGAGCGAGCTTTTTCCGCGCGCAATTTGCATCGGACGCACGCCGTCGGCCATTTTATAGTTTTTCCCGCGCAAACGATTCGAAATGATGGTCGCGTTCCGAAAATTGCGGCCGGATAAAAAGTTACCGATGAAATTCTTGTTTGGAGAATGGGCGTTTATGTATAATGATATTTTTTATAGTGCCTTTAACCCTAATATTATAAATATTTCATTTTATAAGTATTCAATATTGACGACGAGTTTAAAAAGTGTAAAGAACCGAATACATTGAAGCTACTGCCTGGTTCCCTCTGGTTAAATGTGTATCTAGTTATTGGACTGATCGATTTGTCTTATTAACAGCAGCAGCACTCATACCAATACGGATGTACCTATAGTTGTATACCTAATACTCCTCGCATGTGGATCGCTGGAAAACTGAATTTTCATGAATGAATATTTTTTTTCAAATAATTAAGCAATTTGGATTATGAGCCACTTGTGTTCAAGGAAGCACACAGTGCT
Organism: Helicoverpa zea x Helicoverpa armigera; assembly: GCA_033682625.1. NCBI lineage: Eukaryota > Metazoa > Arthropoda > Insecta > Lepidoptera > Noctuidae > Helicoverpa > Helicoverpa zea x Helicoverpa armigera. The sequence goes on along the minus strand of JAWIIS010000049.1, from coordinate 9,547,795 downwards.
CAAAATACAATACAAATATGAAGAGCAACAAAATGAAAGTTTGTAGGTCCTCTCTTTGCTTCAAAAACATTAGGGCACCTAAATGACATAGGTAACTACGCACTATTATTATCATAAACCAAAGAAGTGTGTACCTATAATGTAAATATGTAATCAAAGCTAATGTTAAGTACCTAGACTTCTTAGGTAGTCAACAAACTAGGCTCGAAGTAGCATTTTCGTGATCGCCCTCTCACGGTGACATAAGTCAAGACCAGTGTCAGGCCGTCTAGAAAGTACGAGTGGATCCACGAATCTTTGCCTAACGTATGAAAATGTTCAGCAATGTGGGGAATTAACGTCTAGTATGTAGAGAAGCGAGGCCGGTCACCGTGAGAAAATACTCATTCGAGAGTGTCTTTACTGTATGTTGGGGCTGTGGAAATGGCGGGTGAGTGAGCAGAGCGGGTAGCGACTGTGTGGTTGGAGTTTCCATTAATACGGATTTAAAAATATCTGAGGGTGTCTTATTGGACTGCTCAATTTTACCAAACTATGCCCCTAATACAATAATAATATGTTGTAGTCCAGGTTTTACCGAGGTGTTTTCCTTCATGATTAACTAATCAGTCACTGGATAAACATGAAGATTTTTTTTTTGCTTACAACAACTTTTCTAGTTGCATTAGTAGGTATGATACTTTTGACCTGGAATCGAACCCACGCTCATACTCAGGTGGTTGGTTCTTTACTTCTTCTTCTTTCTCCTGCCCTGTTCCCAATTTTACTTGGGGTCGGCGCAATATGCCATTTTCCTTCCTATTATTATCATCTTTCAGGCAATCCATCCATCTTTTGGTTGGTTCTTTACGACGATAGGTATTTAATACTGTTGATGATAGGTTTTGTATCTTGAAAATTATTGTCGCGCTTTTATTAGTTTCGGTTTCATAGCCCACTCGCCGTATTAATGGCCTCACTTTTTCTGTAAATAATATCCGACCGACTCTTAAGGTAGTGTAGGTTTTTCCTTGAGCCGGTGAAAGGTTGTCGCAACACTAGATAGCTAGAAATATGTCGATATGATGATAAACTAACGGCAACACTGTGGGAAAACTATGGTGCCACCTTTTTGTACACTCGATGTGAAAAAGGCTGAATACACGACTTCCTAGAGCGACGAGAAAACTTGACTGTAAAAATATATTTTTTGTCTCTGCTCTTAGTTTTACAAGGAGGCCATCAACAAAAAAAAGGTTGTTTTTGTAAAGGAGGAAAATTACTTTCTATATTTTTTCCTAAAAACCTGTCAGAGTTTATAATAATTTATTCAGCGTTGCAGAAAGTTACACCATTCCGTTTGATCTCCGCGAAACAGAGCGCTGTAATGAGATGAGATGTTGTTGAAAACACAAAAAAACAAGACACAGACGAAATTATACACACAGCCCATAAGCCTACAAGAAAATTATATTAACCCATATACCGAAGGCCTGTTAACCCGAAATATAGAATTTTTTGCACCATCACCCGTATACCGTTGTTGGGTCGGCAGTTTTATGTATTTTTTACAGTTTCCAAGAATGGTCCGCTTTCGTATCTCAACCGAATTAAGCTTTTGCAAGCTGATTATCATTTTTAATTTGATACCAACACGAGATGTTCTGTGGGCTGTTTTTTCTGAGCGGACAAGTTTGCTGGATTGTTTAGCCTTTATCTACCTGATTTTTTGGGGTCGATACTATTGTGGAGATTAGGTCTTATTTTATTTTTTTAAATATTCCGGTACCTATCTATAACTGTGTATGTTTATCATCAAACATTAATCATTTCTTAGATAACATTATTACGACTTACTCATGTAAGCACAGAGGCAATTCAAGACTTTAAAATCTTCAGAACATTATGAGCACAAAACTCAGTAGATCAGTGATCGAAGTGACTCAAAGAATCAGTGATCGAGTCGATATGCACACGATTTTGAAGACTTTCCAAAAGTAAGTAAGTATATGTACATGAAAATAATATACTGTATTTTTCGACATTTTCCTTGTAAACAAGACAACATCTCAGTCCCATACATTGTCAACTTCACTCTCTAAACTTTCGTTACATTGCTCGCTGCAGCCCTAACCCTTCGCTTTCTTTAGCTTTCACTATTATTATCGCCGTCCAAGTTTATTTGCATTTGTTTAGAGATCCCCTATGTATTATTATTGCATTTTAAGAAGTTTCTTGCTAATTGTATACCTAGTCTTCTTAAATGATTTTTGTCTTCATCTAGCCTAACAATATTTCTTGCTTGTGGCAGGATTATTGGTAAAATATTTCCCATTTAGGTTACTTCCTTCCTTGAATGGGTTAACTACCTATGTACCTTAATTCAGGTAGCACAGTACAAGGGAATAGTTTTGCCTTTACATATCTCTTAGTATTTTAGTTAACACAATATAAGAACTTGTGTGCTACTCTATTTCATTTTCAGCAAAGTCCCAGTTCACATATTCCTATATGTACATACATATTCCTCAGCATTGTTTCTAAACGCATGCCCCTCAAGATAGATTTCAATCCACTACAACTACCATACTTCATTCATCACGCCATCTTCAAAATTCTTCGTCTCAATTAGCCCTTACCTTAATGAGAGCCATTTTGGCGCGTTTAACTCAAAAAGAGTTGGCGAGACCGTCGTATTATGTCCAAACTGAGCATTTTTAAAATAACTCGTTTCCGTCCGTTGATTTACACTACAGCTTGCACTGTTCTGCCCTCAAATATTATGTGCCACGTTTTTTTAGGGCTTTTTATATAACCGTCGCGGGTTAGACCCTAACCCTTTTGCGTTCGGCCCTAGAAGAGTAGCATTTGGTTGGCAGGAAATTGTGTCAGTTAAAACAAGAAGTAGTAAACTACAGAAATAGTTATTAGTGGTACATTAAATTATTTGGTGAGGACCCATAGTTCTCCTGAAAGTAAGGTTCTTAGAAATGACATTTCAATTTCGCGCAAACATTATGGCTCAACGGCTTTTACGGCAAAAAATCTCCTGTGCGGATCTGGGTCATTCAAGAGTCCAAGTAGTTAAGACTACAAAATGCTCGTACATGCTGTCGAGATGATCAGGATATGCTTGTAAGCATTAATTAATGCTGTCTTAATTGTCTTCCTTTACTGGAAGTTCTTAGAAATCTTGACTGAGTGCCACTGTCGGCACTTCTAAAATCTTCGCCTCTCTCCACGTTCTTTAAATACCTACCTTACGTATTTAATTCGCCATAGAAGGCAGTGGCGTATATGGTCTAATTTATTTAATTGACATCTAATTTGTTGCTGACCTAATCTTCCTCATTTTCTTCACGTCCAACGAAAGTTGCAGTTTTAATCGCACAAGTCTTACCATGACCGAAAACTCAAACAGCGATCGATAAGAACAAGACTGATTTAAAAAACTACAATAATGATCACCCGTCGACCCTCAAGCCGTACCCTTTCGGCCCCTTCTCCGCACACTAGTGCACCACTAACTCACGCACACATCGCCGAAATTAAGGCCTTTATGTTTTTTTACATAAGCCGAGGGCAAGGAAAGCGTGGGGCCACGTGGAGGGGTCGCGTGGGGTGCTGGGCGGGGCGATGCAGCTGCACTAGGGCTCCGCCGCCGGCCGCCAGTCGAAGCGCGCGCGTCATCACGACACGTCACGGCTACTTCAAACTTTACCGCCAAAATCGGAGTTCGACTCGCCATTGCTCCAAAATTCATATTTTTCTTAAATTTCGAATTGTGATATCTGGCTTTTGATCTTCATAGAGATGTAATTTTTTTTTTCGGAAAAAGTTGCCAATATTTTTGTGAAGTTTTCGAATTGGCGGGTGTCGGGTTGATGTGTGCGAGCGAGAGGTGTGATATGGAAAGCCCGGGTGAGGAAACGGGACGGGTAGTGCCCCCCGCGCCGCACACCCCCGCCGCCCCGCAGCCGAACGGCTCCAATAAGATCATCGGACGAAATGTGAATGGGACCAGTAAGTCACGCAGTGCTATTAATTTGTTAATGTTTATGTATATTTTTAATTAATTTTAAATGTAGTCGGCACCTTTCATCGTATTTACGGGCTTGGGTGTTGTCGTCGGAATTTAATGTGTCGTTAAGTAAATTGCGGGCAATTTAAATGAATTAAAAAGTTTGCACGAACTTCGCTTACTTACCTTTTTCAGACTCTCTCTTTAACGCTATAGGTATATTGTGCAATAACTTTACTGAGACTTGGAAAGATAGACCAAACTTAAAAAAATATGACTAATTACCTATATGCATCAGCATATTACTTAACTGTGAGCTACTTTTGATGTAATTCAAAATTAAATTATCTGAATTGTAGAGGTATATGCGTGGAAAGTTTTTCAGTTGGAAAACTTTCGCTACATCACTAAAAATTGTTTTCCTAAATAGTAACAACGAATGCATTTTTTATAAATTCATCAAATATGCTCTTTCAGTCAACCTGAATTAACCTGAAAAAGTTATACAATTAATCAGTAATTTCGTGAAGCTTTGAAATGTTAGCTGAAGTTTAAATTAGATATCAGATAAGAAAATAATAGGTATTTTTTCTTAATTATTATCAACCAGTTATTTCTTGCACAATAATAATATACGAGCTTATGTCACCCAGGGATAGTGTGTGTTTGTAATATTTTTTTTCCAATATTGAAGGAATTTCCAAATCAATTTAGTTTGATCCTAAAAGCTCTTTTAGGGTACAAATAAGAAAAAAAGTCGGCTTTATAATGTTAGATCACTAGCCGAGTTTTACTCATATTTACTAAATAAATGCGTCATTTTATCACAACATTAAAAAAAAGTGAGCAGCTGAAAGCTACTGAAAAAGTTACAGACAATGTTACCATATCCTTGAGCGAAAGATGACTTTCAATTCTTAATTTACCCATTCAAAACAATCATACATTTAAACATTTTCCTCATAAAATTTCCTTTATACTGGGTTTTCAATGTACAGTGTCGTTTCAAATTTTCAACAAAGTCGCAGTTTAAGGCGCTTAGGTACTGAAAGGTTCATGTTAACATCGTACAATTTCATTCTGATTAGGTAATTATTTGCATTATCTAAGAAAAATAGCTTCATCTATCAGATCTTTTCTTAGATTAATCCTATTTGCTAACTAATAAATATAAGACATTCAATTCGTCTGTCACTTTGCTTTAAAGTTCTCCTCGAAAGGACCAGCGTGTTGGCTTCGTTTCGTTCCACGTTCGTCTTCCAAAAATGTGGAATTCTGTAGTCCGGGGGTCTGAAAGAGAAATTCATCTTACGTAGCAGAAATGGTTTCCAATGTTAAGCTTACGCTGTCCTGTCTCATACCATTCATTGCTACCCTTAAGTTCTTATATTTCTACTTATTAAGTTTTACAAATAGAAAACCCATTGAGCAACAAAATAAATAATGATTGCGGAACCATAGAAAATAAGTACATTATTTGTTATAGGTACTCGTAGTAGGTATCTGAGTAACCACAAACAAATATTTTAAGCGCAAAAAATCGATTGAATCACCATTTTTTGCACTATATTTTATTTTTTGTAAAAAATATGTTTAACACAAAAATAGTACCATTTTTGTGTCTTGTAAAACATATTTAGGTGTTTTTAAATAAATAAATATTTTTTCACTGTTTTTCACCGAATTCAAAAAACAAAACTTTTCTTTTTTTAATCTAATATCTAACAAACCTACCCAGCTAATACAGCGAGGTCTCCTAATTAAAGCAGGTCGTACAGTAAGAACAATCGTTCACAAGCCGCCGCTAGTTTTTACTAGCGCTCAGTGTGAGCCCAGTTTTTCCGCAGTTACCACGGTTTTTCCGACATCCATGCAACTAGGCGTTTTTGTCAGACCCACTGTAGATGTGTCGGGATCCACTTGTCTTGATACTTTGGATTTTGACAGCTTATTTTGCGCGAAATTCTGTGTAGTTTAGTTTTTTTGGGTAATCTGAAATTTATGCTAGTATTAAATTATGGATTCAGGCGTAACTTTGATGAAATCCATGACATACTCTGCCAGAAAAAATCTCTGAAATTCAAAAGCTACATATTTTCCCCAACATTTTATCTAAAGACACTTAATATTATGAGTTTGTTTGAATGAAAATTTATTTCAGAATTTGATAGCTCATTTATCAACGCAGGCTACTTTTTATCCGGGTCGCGGTCACAAAACCGCTGCAAAACCAACTTAAAAAATATATTTATTAAAGTTATAAATTGAAATAAAAAACATATACGCACTTTATAAAATTGTTGGTAAATTCTTACATTTCTTAAATAGTGGTGGAGTTTCATATAGGCATTTGCAGATACAATTACAGGAATTTTATATGTCTATTCAGAAATTAAAATGTTTTTAATTTAAACGCTTTATTGTGGGAATAGATAGCAACTACCACAAATAACTGGTGCATTTTCACGTACAAATGTGTCTCGGAATGGTACAAGAATGCTAATCACTCAATTCTTTATAAAAATAGCGTTATTTACACTCCCAATTTAGCCAATAAAATGCCGTGAGAATGTTATATGATTAAAAGTGATCTAGTTATTCTAAGAAATAGAAATGTCTAAAAGAAAACTAATGTCAAATTAATTATATAGAAGCGTGGTTATCTATTAACTAAATTCTTTTGAAATTCCGAGTTAAGTTGCTTATTTGATTCGGCTGGAAACAATGTTGATTTTTAAAGAAAAGTTCCCACATATACCTATAATAAATAATAACTGTCAATAACAGAATAATTAGCTGTTTAAGTATATATTGTAACATATACCTCGTTGTCTCTGTTTTGTATGTTTATAATTATTACTGTCGACTGTCGTATTAACATGAACTAAAAATGATATTCAATGGAAATATTTCCATAATGATTTCAAAATTTCTTATTTTTGTAGATTATCACAATTTTTAATTTTTAGCGACTTACCTTTTGTTGTCTCTTACAAATAGGTTTAGATAGTCTCACCTGGGAAATATAGTTAAACATTGTCATCTCACAACCAACGATCAAAACGTTATAATCGCGCTACACCCATCAAGAAGCGAGGCAGAGACAAAAACCGTCATCCCAAGACAAACCGACGCCAGGCTTGGCAGAAAAACGCAAATTACGGGACGCAGCGGGTTCGATTCCCATCGCGTGCGTCTTTGAATATCATACGTTTTTGTCACATACTCATTGGAAGTGAAGAAAAAACTATTTATTGTTCAAACGTGGAATGGTATAAATATGTTCATGTTTATGGCATGTACTTACAAACTTTTTTTCTGTGCTTTAATGAGGTTTTTGTTAATTTTTAATGTAGTGAGTAATGTAGTAGCGTAATGGTGGTGCTATGTTCTAGAAACAAAAAATATGTAATCTAAAATATGACTGAGAAACTTGAACTAAGATATTTTTTCCAAATTCTTTTAATTGTAGACGGAATTAGTTAAATTAGGGTTACAATTCTACCACTTATTTTTAGGATTAAGGACTTCGTTAATTAGTGTCATTGTCATAACAAAACTTAGACTGAATTAAAAACATCTTAATAATACAAATTTAATGTTTTTCGCAAAAATCTCAAGAGAACTTTCTTACCAAAACTATCAAGTGTCAAAATGGTTTTTACCAACTGCACAGCGGTAAAAAGGGCATTATGCAAAATAGTTCCATAAAAATGCAACTGAATAAAAACAAATCTTGGCTGAATTTAATCCGTACATAATAAAGTATAACTATGTCTGCCGTGCAACTGAAAAACTAAGCGAAATGAAACAAAATGGGTAGATTGGAAAAAATGCTAGCGATCTCTTTTGAGAAAGAGGTTCCGTAGGGTTTTATTCTGGTGTAATGCTTGACAAAAGTACTTAAAAGTAGTTACACTTAACTTTTTACCTGAAAATTGCAATGAATTTGATGCATTTTCCAAATCGTTTTGAAAGAAAAGAAAATGGCATTTTCAGTATGAAATGTAAAATGATTGGTACATTTTTTTTTTACCATAAGTAGGTACATAAGTATATTCCTCTTCATTATTGCTTTACCGTAAAACATTTCCTTTTCTTATAAATTATGATATTTCAGAATTGTGTAATTCCTTGAGCAAAGTAAATAAATTTTCTTTTTTGTGATATGATTACGTTTTACCACAATTTTTCCTAATGCAAACTTAAAACAAGGAAGTAAAACAAATCTTTAAAGAAACTTATAAGATTAAAACCTGCTTTGTAATCTACCAGTTTCCAAGGAACCCTATTAAGGCGCGGTGCAATACTTTTATTTTTAGCGAGTTTTTTCCGCGGGCAGACGGCCCGGAGCCTTGCCTTGCTAACTAATGTCCGTTAAGGGGAAGCTTTTACATACAACCAACGTAGGTACTTTTATGTGAAAAAAAGAGAATTTGTCGAAAGGACCTTTAAGTGATTTTTGGTAGCTAAAAAAATTCTAGAGGCTAAAAAAAATTCTAAAAGTATACTAGATTGATAAGGCATTGAGTCAAAATTTAAATATGAGACTTCAAAACGAGGTTCACCTGCTCTTCGTTAGAAGTTTGAAGAAAACCGGTTTCAATATAATTTTTTACGTTGAAAACTCCATCGAAACAGTTTTCCGTTTTCTTTTACCTTCTGAGTAGATCATATAATTAGCCGTTTCCCTAACTAGATAACGTCATAATTATCTAAAGACAGACTCAAAGAAAAGTTAAATGACAATTTTACTTTCAAAATAAGTTTTTGCTTTCTAAGAAAGAGCCCCTCTTTAAGTAACCACAACAAAATCTGCATAATATGTAGATGCAAGCCAATTTTTACGAAACTCTAGCATGCATGATATCATACATAATAATAATTTAAATCATACAAATGTATGCGCCGAGGTACGTACGTTTCCTTTCTTTAAATAAAAACTTTTATTTTAACTTGATTCCGATGAAAAATGTACCGGATAACCTGTCATATTTTTCCATGTAAATAGAATTTATGAAGTGGCTTCCATGTGATTTTTTTTTTCAGTTTTAATTAAGGTTTGGTCTTTTGGAAGTGAGACGGGTGGTCTTAGTATCAAAGGACCAAAAAGTTTGGTTATTTTTTTTGTTTTCTTCAAGATCTTTAATAATCTCTAACTGAAGGATTTCCTTGTGAATTTATGCCTTAAAGATATCTCATTTTCTATGTTACATCTGCAAAATACATAGATTAAATTCCCATTTAAGTATATGAACCTAATAATTTTTTTCTGAGCTAAACGTCTGTGGTCCTCTATTACAAAACTCCTGCCTATCGATTATCTAAAATGCACATATTACAAGCTAAAATGATAGCCTGCAGACATTTTTTCCGAAAGGACCAAAGCGAAAACATCGTAAGCCTTGTTTCGTTAATAAGACGTCTTGTCATTACTTTTATTGGCACCGTTTAAGGCAATATAGCGAATGGCCCCCATATATCGAGATACTACAAATTCTTTAGTTTTTTTCTCACCTGTGTGAAATATCACGCCACTTAAGCGGTTGACATAAAGTTTTTTTTTCCAGAGTTAAAATTGAAAGGTCATGTTAATTAATTTCTTCGAATTTTAAAGTGTAATCGTAGTTGCCTGATATTAAAGAACAATGTTGATGTCAGTGCGTTTGACAAAAAAGGCCTATAAAAATAGTCTTTTGGTAAATTGCTTACACAAAAATTATACTGAAAGAAAAAATGCTGACCTCATTGAAGTAAGTAACCTAATGGCGTTTTTATTTTTGGAGTAAGATTTTTGTGTAGAATATGTTACACGTTTAGAAGTAAAGGTGCAGAAATTGGTGACCCGATTTTAGTAACAACCGATCTTTGGAGGCATGTAAGACTTGAAGTTATGCAAACAATCATTAAACACAGCAAAAGGGCAACTCCAATTAGCCCATACAAAAATATTTTAAGGGTCATGATTAAGATAAGGGCACAGTTATTGTGCGGGCATTTTTTCTGGTCCTATTGGCACACCCGCGCACAAACAATACGTTTTTACTCATACAATTCGAATAAAGAACTCGGTTACGCAAAGATGCGTTCGAAAACAGCGAAACGTATTTGAAAAAAGGCTTTTTTCTCTCCTTTCATTCGTTGAATCAGCTTATTTAACAATGCCGCTGTGTGAATATGCAAATCGTATAATTGTCTTGGCGTTTTTATATTTTTTGTGACGCTACTGTCCGTTGACTTAAGTTGGAATGACGCATCTGTCATTTGTGATATTATAACGCACCGCTTGCCACATACGTAAAACGGAACATTATAATGACTCTGGTTTTTTGTCGCATAAAAATAAACGCGCAACTGCAGCGATGATGTATTTTTTAGTCTAAGATGTGATGAAATATCTCGAAAGGAATGAGGTCCGATGTTTTTCAGGGCCACTCGCTCGGATAATGCGCCGCTGAATTTTCATGAGTAGCAATATTTATCGTGTTTGACGCCATTACGGCCGCGGGCCCAAGGCGGCGACTGGCGTAGGGCCGCAGTACCCTTTATTTATATTACAAAAAGTGTCCGCGACAACGCCTATATACTTTTATCGAATCGTGTATTTTTTTACCGTTGTTAATTCCGCAGATAATGGTCAGAGTCAAATGACCGGGCGGCGGTAAGAAACGGCGGGAATTTCAGCGATGCTCGCGCACTCTTTTAAGCGTGTTTTTTGTGTGGACGGGTTCGGGCGGCGGCTCACGTTATTTTTTGCAAGTCCACCGATGAAAACCGTAATGGCATTTTATCGTGCATAAGAGCGGACGGAATCATTAATTATTTATAATAAGTGGCTAGCGCCGAATCGCGCCGTCCATGTTTATTTTAGTCCGGAAAGTTGAGCATCTGTTTTTTTGGCGCGCTGCTGCAGCTATTTTCGCGCGCGTTTGTCCGCGACCACAGATTATCATCGAAGGCTTCGGCTTATGAATTCCGACGCGATGTAAAAATATTTAACGTTGATTGCTTTATTAAGTTAATGATGGTATTATGAGTTAATATAGGATCAACTTAATACTCTGCACTAGAACTTCCATTACAATTTTACACGCTGAAAAAACGTTTCTGAGCTGGCATGTCAGTATTAACTGTAGGACCTACAGAACCTTATGATTATAACTCAACATGTAGTTACATTTATCAGCTAGCTATTTACAATCTTCCATAATGTTCACATTAATCGGAGTGCAGTTGGCCGCCATGTTTTTGTCCAGTGTTGCCATACATAAGAGAACGATTGTTAGTTTTTTAGCGAACACGAAAGTAGGTTAGTCGTGTGCTTAGGATCGTTAACGTTACCAATCACAGCTGTTGTGGTCTTGTGCGTATGCGCAGCTTTTTCTGCGAGATTGCTTTCAAGTGTAGTTTTAAGACGTATTAGCCTTCGATGGCTTGCTTGGATATTGTACCTAAGATTTAATAGCTTGAGGTCCTTACATAGGACGCATATCAGAAACATATTATCTACTACCTAAATACTCTCTTTCTACGGACTTAATAACCTTCATTTATGGCCGGCAGTAAAAAGTACACAAAAACCGGCTATTCATGTACCTAATGAAGTTAGAGAGTCTATGCATTCTGCATAAAAGTTATTAAAGAGTTCTTCCTAGTTTCATCATCTTCCGTACATTTTCATCCAATGTGTTTTCTCCGGCTCCGAAAGAATTGAATGAACCGATTTGAAAAATTATTTCACTGTTGGAAAGCTACTCTTTTCCCGAGTAACATAGGCCATGAAATACCTATGTTATCCCAGTACGGGCTCTCACAGGGGTTCTCACAGGACGCGGATGAAACCACTGGAAATCGGCTAGTGCGTAATAAATATGCAATGGAATAATTTTATGGCGACAACAACTTAAAAATAAATAAATTACTTAAGTAAGCTCTACGTAGTAAGTTATAAATAATTTAACGAATAATGTCAACATGTTAAGTCATTGTTAACATAAGCAACACTATCTTATCTTTCTTTTTAATTAATGTTTACTTTAAAAACTTTTAAGAAGCTTTTTAAAATATATTTCATTAAATATTGTATTAATTTATTTATACACATTTGCATCGCGTCGATTTAATCACGTTAATCAGCCATCGTTGTTTCTACAATATTTTAACAACATATAATTAATATAATCTGGATTCTTGTCTCAAAGGTCCTAATCTTTAATCTAAGCAGTTAGTTGTCGTTTTTTTTTAAACTTAACCCTTGCCGCCGTGCGTTGATTTCAACCGGACAGGTCCGATACGATCAACAGATGCAAGGCAGATGTTACTGGACAATTGTAGCCGAGTGTCGGTAAAGGATTTCCGAACGCATAATTGAAATAATTGATTTTAATTCCGTGATTTTGTTCTGTGTAATTTTTGGATACTTTTTAGGGTTATTTTCTTTTAGATGGACGTATATTACACAAAGTTTTATGAATGTTTCCGGAATATATTATGCAATCAATTGATATTCAATTGTTGCATTTTAGTACCTGGGGTAAGGTAGAATATTGTGTCAATTGAAAATCAACCGTCGTGTTGGGCTTTAAGGTTTAAATTCTTTCGTATTTTTTGGATCTTTTGTACGAAGGGTCGTTGACCTGAGCCAAATGTTTGTATTAGTACGATTATTTATATCTGTATTGACAGGTGTTGAAGGAATGGTCTTTTCAATTGAAGGAGCCTTTAACGTCAAATTGAAGACAGTTTATTTTTACAACAATGACAGTTTTAAACTGTAAATACCTTTAATACTTACCTTCATGAGCAATTTTTATTGCAATTGTTTTGTAATTCCATGTTAACAACTGACATATTATGGCATTTATGTGTTGATAATCTGATAAGTACGTTAAAAGTCTACCAATTAGGTATCCTTTTAATTGATCAGATTTTGTAACCCTAAACTGCCGTGTGTGTCAGTCAGTCCGATTTTTTCTTTCGAAATGATTAAATAGGTACCTATCAATTATTTCGACCCTCAAACGCTGAAATTACCTTGGTAACACATTAATAGGCCACAGAGTCTTATAAAACCGCAAATATTAATAAAGAATTGACCACAAAATATGAAAACTGATTTACAACTAGTCGCAACTATTACCAGTTAGAAAAAATCAAAGCCAACTGTCGTTTGACCCAAATGACATGGCAGTACCTAATCTATAAAATAGTTCTCATATTAAAATTACATTTATGCGACTGTCGACCTTATTCCTATAGAGATAAGGTTGTAGAATCAGATGGAATGTAAGTAATTATAGTAATGACGGGATGTAGGTCGCGAATCGTTTTGTTTGTTTTAAGAAAAAGGACCCATTTTTTCGTAGTTTTTTTTGCTTTTTAATGTCTGGTAATGTTCTGACTTTTAAAGCCTTGAATGATTGAACTTTGTACTGAAAGTAATAAGCTATTCAGGTGCTTTAGGTACAATTTTTATTTTTCTTCGAAGTTACGCCAGTCTTGGCCCATAAGTAAATTTCAGTTCATTGTTAACGAGGTTTCTATTGAATCGTATCCTCCTTTGACCTCCAGACATTGTTCGGGCTGTCAAACAGCTGACTCATTCACTTTTTCCCGCCTTCCCGAGTCCGCATAGACACAGATTTACTTTTTATCCATTTCGTGACTCAGACAGCTTGGTTGAAGTGAAGTTACTAAAAAAATATCACACCTATGGCGTTATAAATTACATCCTTCATTGCCCATTCGATTTCAATATAACTAGAAAAACTTACCATACAAAGGGGTAACTTTCAATTTCTCCACTAATTAATTAACGTTCCTAACATATGTTTAGACGTACTATTTGTTACGCTTTCTCTGTAGGCATTATATCACTAACCCTTTGCCACCTGTTGAGGGAAAAAATGACAACAGTTGTTTCCCGCCAGGATTTGTTTTATTTCTTTTTAATTGTTGTTTGAGACATTGGTTTTTCGTCTTCGGTTTGGGGCTAACTGATTTTAATGGCCGACGTATCGGAAGTGACATGTGTTGATGTGTTCGTCATTATATTTAATTTTATTGTTCGCTTCCAGTTTTTTAGTTCCTTGGACAAATTGTATTCGCATTCTAACTTATCTCGTTTCTTTAACTATTATTATGACATGTTATGCAGTCTTAAATGAAATTATCTACGTATCATAATGTGTCATCTTTTTAGATTGTGTTATTATGCTTGGTATGAAGAATTTTAATACTTAATGGTCTAAAAGAAAACGAACTATTCATTGGTGCTCTTGTTTGTTTTTATTGTTTTGAATAGCAATGCTAATTTGCTAACTCATACCTGTTTATTTATAGATGGTGATTACTAAGTCATCAATATAAACGAAAAAAACAAAGAATGGGCCGTGCATAGGGCCTGTCTCGAACACAATAGAATTAGCGAGCTCAAAAGATGAACGACTCTTTCAGGAACATACTAAAGAAAAATAATGACTTTTCAGGATTCAGAAGACTCTATATCTCATCCATTAGTAGTGACTATCTTAATACATCATTAATATAAGGGGGGACTTTTAAATTTTAATTCCCATACCAGATACCTCATATTCAAATTTCATCAATACATAATGATTCAAAACCAAAACAATTAAAAAACTCAAAATTCTAAAAAAACTTGGCCCTCTTTCATAGCGGCGTACTAGTCTATGGATAACGTTTTTTACACCGACACCTGTAGGCTGGGGAGGGCCGGAGGATGAACCAAAAAACTTAATGAAATGAACGTGAGAATTCTATGTTTTGATATTCATACTGCGGTGGATTGTTCCTATGAAATGAGGGGATAGGATTGTCTGAAGTTATTTTTAGATCAGCTAATTACTTTTTGTGGTTAGTTATATTTTGTTTATGGCACGAGATTACCTACAGTTTTCGTATTTGTGAAGTTAAGATATTTACTTATTACTCTCAGTAGGTACCTACCCTTGTTCTCTATGCAAGTATATTTTGAAAATTTAAGTGAATTAAATAGCAGGGTTTAGTTCTTGGATTCACGTCGTTTAAGAGTAGTAGTAGTAACTATTATAGTAATCTGTGGTAGTAGGAGAAGAGGCTTGTAGAATAATCTAATAAGTGCATACAGGGAGCCGTATAAAATAACAATATTTAGAATACAAACATCATTAACAACAGCTACAAAACCATCGACAGATAATCAACTATTTACATGACTGTTAATCGAAAACGGCCATCATTAAAATAAAACGCAACATCAAAGCCACCTTTACATTCTCAAATCAAGATAATACGCCATCAAACCTATTTATTATTCATTTCTAAGCAAGAAACTTTTTATCCGACAACTGTCCACTCGCCCCCATTTTATTTTTTACTCTAAACTTTTTCTCTATGGTCATGTTTGACGTTCTCACGGAAGAGGTTGAATGGACTGGTGTTCTCTAGACTTGAAAAAAAACACGGAAGGGTTGCTAGTATTAAAAATTATTAGTTTGTTTTTCGTGTACGTAAGGTGCTGTTGGTGGGAATAAATGACCCTCGGATTTAACATCCGGGAAGATGTTTTAGTTTAATGAGAGGATATGGACAGATAAAAACTTCATTACTGCGTGGACCGAGAGTGTTGGGTT
Source organism: Helicoverpa zea x Helicoverpa armigera (assembly GCA_033682625.1). Classification (NCBI taxonomy): domain Eukaryota; kingdom Metazoa; phylum Arthropoda; class Insecta; order Lepidoptera; family Noctuidae; genus Helicoverpa; species Helicoverpa zea x Helicoverpa armigera. Next base: position 9,532,162 of record JAWIIS010000049.1, on the reverse strand, counting down.
ACGTATGAGAATGTTGCAATGGTTGGGAAGGGGTGGTATTGTTCAGTCGATCTCATGGTCAAGAGTTTGTGCTATGAAGGTTGGGGTCACTCGTCTATGAATCGAATAGATGTGTGAATAATACACAGTTTCTATAACGAATTGGTCCTTGCGTATCTTGTCTGACGTCATTTTGTAAGACCGAATTAATTATGTGATAGTGTCGTAGTGATTTCTTACCATGTTAAAATCATATATAAAGAAGTACCGCAGTTAATGTACTTAGTACTTATTTAAATAGGTAAGAAAGTAAATGTCGTTGACAGAACACTTAAACATAATATATTACGATCATAATAGGCTAGTTTCCTAAAAAATAATAATTAGTCCGTCTTGTAGATTGTCCAAAATTAAGCGATACGTATTTTTTCTTTTTTAAATTGGATCAGAACTTGTTAAGATATAGCGTGTTAAAGTTGAGTGTGACGTCACAAGTTGCTACAATTTTCAGGACACTGTGACGTAAAAGCAACCCCACTCCTAATTTTTGAAGTGTATTATCTTTGTCATTTTATGTTTAATTAAAAAAAGAAAAAATACGTATCCAATATTTTTTGATTATCTAAAAAGCGGACTAAATATTATTTCATTATTTCGACCCTGGACACTACCCTATTAAAAGATAGTAACAACACGAACCTACATGACAACAATGTAAAACAAAATTATAATGTAGGTACATGCAATGCACTTCATTTAACACTAAAACGCCTAAATTAGTAGAGCGTGTCAATAGGAGCCAGTGTAAACAGCGACGTTGAAGGGTTAACCCGCGCTGTCACTCACTGACAGATGGCCGCCACGGATAGGGTTGGCCGACATTACAAACTTTTTGTTAGACTTTTTTAGGGACACGGAAGTTGATTTTTGTGTCATTATTTTATTTTGACCTAATAAAGTTTTTAGGTTGCGACAGATTTTGGATTCTGTTGTTATTATGGGTATTTTTAGTTCCTGTTGTTTTAACATTTTTTCAAATTCGTTTCTAGCTTAATAATAGACAAAAATAAATGATAACAATTGACAGCCCTAACTTCAAAAATAAATTCAACCCTACCACAGCCGACGGTGGTCAAAAAGAGCGTTAATTATTTCGAAGTCGAGTTTTTTATGAAAAAAAAAACTTAGAAAAACGACTGTAAGGTGCTAAGTACGAGGCCCCGGGCCTAGGGTATCAATTAGACAGAATAATGGAGAAGCAACATGTGTACGGCTTAAGTGGCGCTTCGAGGTAAAAACGTTTGTGGGTCAATTTATTGCCTTTTTGAGGTAAAACAAAGGCTTTTGATGATTGATTCTCAATGTGTGGTTTTGAATATTAACTTAGAAAGATGCATAATAAAAGAGTAAGTTACTCAAAAATAATTGAAATATTTGATGGCCACTACCACCTGATGGCAAGCGACGTTGTGGTTGAAAATGGAGTATGCTTGCATATAAAATAGCGTTGTATTATTTCAATCAAATATTTTTAAGAGAAAAATAAATATAAACAGCATCCATATTTTCCAAAGAATTTTAATCATATATCACAGAAAACCGAGTTTTTAAATCGTGAAAACACAAATACACAGCTAAAAATGAGCTGCTTTAACTTACTTTACATTTCAATAACTCTTCATCTCACTTCTCGCTCTATTAGTAGAGATGTTTGTTTGCGCGCGGTACAGTTCAGTGGCGCACTGGGTCATTTTACATTTTACTCAGGGGTCGAGACAAACCTGTTTTTTGTTATGGATCGGGATGAGAGCATGGTTCTGGGGTAGGGTTGTCTAGTAATATTCTGTCAAAAACTTTAAGCTGTTTCGCTGATGTTATAATAACTGTGAAAGATTCTCTGTCTATTTGGATATTCGGTTTTTACGCCGAAATTACTGAACCGATTTTTACACACATAATTTTTATCCGGTAGCGAGAAGTACATAGTTCTTTCGGTATGTCTCAGGAACCGCGGGTAGCAGCTATTTAATTTAATTGAAATAATGTTTTTCAAGACACAGGTAAGTGAAAATACCCAGATACTGTTCACAAAATTACTTAACTGAAATCAATTATGAATGAAAGTAATCAGTGCAATTTTGAATTCTCATCTAAAACAGTTTTTTATTCTATATAGAGTAGATAATAATAAAATCATTGCGGTCATCTGACTGAACCATGCGCGGATCTTTCAATTCACATGACAACCCTATTGAACACAAAAAACGGGATAGAATCACAGAATCGTCGATAAAAACCATAGGGTTGGCGATTTATTGACAATCTCGGGTGGTCACCTGGATACAGTGAAATATTTCCACTATGGCGACATAGTTTTGGTAAATTAGACATTTTTATTTATTTGTATAGATAAGATATGTTTTGAACAAATAAATTATGTTATTTGGTTGATAGGAAAGCGATTGGCTGTGAGTTTCTTTGTCCTTCTGATTAATTTGTATATGTTATCGAAGACATTAGTAATTGTCTAGTTTCTTTTATGTAGAACTGTCTTTCGACGGCGATTTTGGTCACCTATATGGATGGAGATGAAAATATTCTATATCCTTTCCTCGAGTACTATTCAGCCAAATCAGTTTAGCCGTTCATGATATTGTGAAATCGCAATTTAACTCAGAGATGAACCAATTCCTCGCGTTTAGCAAAACTCACACAAATTATTCGACAATTTTACTGCAATAATTACACAAAAATTAACCCAGCTAATTTAAACATACCAAGAACAGAAACACATGCCGGTCAAACTAATTTCTTTATTATATTTGATTAACCCTTCAAACGGCGGGTCGTAATTACCGAACAGATGCAACTCTGATTAATTACTAGAAAAACCGCCTGGGTCAGCGGCACCTGCCCCAAAAATCTCACTTTCGATCGCTGGTAAAGATCTAAAAAATTGATGAGACTTACTCTAATGTTGGTGGTTCCGTACAGTGTATACGGCCAGCAAGGGTAAGAAGAAAGAAAGAAAACCATTTATTCTCACAAAAAGACGCACACAAGACAACGGAAAAAGTACTGAAGGAAATAACTAAGGAATTAACACATATAGGAATAAAAAAAGTTCTCGAAAAGGTTAAGGAATAAGGTTTCTCGAAAAAATGTACTTAAACTAAATCTTTCCTCCCAATCGGCTTGGTCAATATACCATTTTAGTACCTAGGTAAACAAAATAACTTTTGCATCGAATCAGAATTCAAGAACAATAGAACTACAATAAGTCAATTCTTATTCTAGCTACTTTTTCTTTTGTGTTAGTCATTTCTGTCTTCCTCAAGAGGAACTCTATCCAGAAGGGTTTAATATTTTTTCTGCTGGACCCCACTTCGTATGAAGAAAGTTTTTCTGTCTAATCTCGTATGTAAATCGACAAGTCATTGTCTTTTGTCGGTTTTTTCATAACCCAGCGTCAGCGGAAGTCATATGGAATTAGGATTTTTATAATCGAGATTTTTTAAGTGTCTGTCCTGTCATTAGTTTGATTTCGATAAAAAAGATCAAATAAAATCAGTTGCTTTTATGCATTTTAATGAGGACCAATCATCCTTAGAAGTTGTTTAAGAAATTGATAAACTCAAAAGTTAATAATTCGTGTGTAGGTAAGTAAATTAATAAATATAAACATTTTCTGGCAATAACAATTATAGCAACCACTTTTAAAAGATTTGAAGCATCGCATAAAATATGTGACATCTAGGTACTTAAACATTCTAGATCTTACTGCGAACTCTTCGCTTTCATCTTTGGGTATAGAGCACCAAAAACTTAACATTGCACCTACATACTTCTTTGAATCCAATTCACAAATACTTTTAGAAGACTTGCAGATTGAGACACTACATAGCCTCACCTATCAGCAATTGACCTTAATTAGTTAACGCCAATTAATAAGGCCACGATTAAAACTATTTTCATTAGCAAAACTTAAAAATAATCCGCATATTAAAGCTTTGCAACTTGTATTAAATACGTTACGCTGTGATTCTCATCTAACGATCCTATTTGTCATAAAAAATACGCATCCGTTTTAATATGCGCCGGCGCAAAATTCGCATAGACTGTAAGTAAAGAAATCCTAAAAAAAGGTTAAGAAAAAACCAACCTGTAAAGACGTATAAATATTCATAATATAACGCATTACGCATATCAATCACAATACAAGTGTTAGTAAGGATCTAATGTCATGCGTAAGCACACCCCGCCATTTTGTCTTGGCTGTCATTAGTGCGATTTCTCAGCAAGTTCGTTTTGTATGGGTTATGCAAATTAATGGTGACAATGGACTGTTTTTGTTTATCCGTTGATCTTACCCGTGATAATATGATGCTTTTGTCAGATGGGCACAATTATTATTTTCTCCGTGTTTTTTTTTTAGTTTGCGAGGGTTTTATTCGTTTAATCACACCGACACTGAACGGCTGAAGTAAGAATCCACTTCTCTACTAAGTCTAAATTTTAGAATCGTACAGTTACCGGCACGGATGTCGGGCCCTCGGCGGAAGAGTGGGGATCGCTTTGCGCACCCGTACGCAAAAGGCAATAAGGCAGTAAATCGCTTCTGCGCAGGTGAAGGTCAGGGCTCGACATCCGTGCCGGTAACTGTACTCAATAGTATTTTAATATAAAGTACACACTACAAGTATCATAATATTAAGATAAATGCCTAAGTTTATTTTTTAATAAAAGAATTTCTTACATATCAATCGATCTCAGTGGCGTGCACTTGGAGAGGCCTATGTCCAGCAGTGGACTGCGATAGGCTGATGATGATGATGATCAATACATCTTAGTCTCATTAAATTTTGAATCAATCCATCAAAATTAATTCCATAAACATTTCGCGCCATCGACCACCAACCCAAAGACAATCCCGCCAAAATAAAGATGCGTTCAATTTATGCGCGAACACGCCATAGAATAAAGAACGAGTTTTTTTATCAATTCCTTTCATTTAACCCTCAAAAGCTAATTATGTTATTGAGGAATTAGTCGGTATTTTCGCACGGTGCGAGATGCACGTGTTTTGTGGTAACCGAGAAGGTAATTACGTACGAAGTTTTGTTATGCTAATTATTTGTTTCTGACGGAAATTAGCTCAGTTTATCTGTTTAACCCGTTATTATTTTATGTCATTTGATATTAATTTGATGCTTGTTTGGAATTTTGTGGGATCTTGTCTTATCTAGTGTGAAATGGGGTTGCTGCAATGCTGTAATTTTATGGAGCAAGGGTTATGTTCTGTCTTCATTTACATTTTGGCTAATTATTGAATTTTATCTTATTTGAACAGCGTAAAAAAAACGGATTTTACATTTTATATCAAGTTTCCCTTGTTTCCTTAGAGATCAAATTCGCCTTATTTTACCATTCGTATTTATTTTAACAATTAATTAGCCAGGTACGATTTAATGAAGCCATACTATGCACATATGTCTAGAATTTGTCACAAAAACCATCCCCTATGCTCTGACCAGCTCCACTCCCGAGTAGCATTCCGCCCCACCTTTTCCTCCACACTGGTCTATTTGCATACTCTTTGTATCCGCACACTGCAGACAAACAGTCGGCCGATAGTTGACCCAATGGTAGGAAAAAAATATTTCGTGAATTACGTCGAAGATTTCAGCCGGTCTAATGCCGGCCAAATAACTGATCTTTGTACATTCCACCTTCACCTGGATCTTTGTACCATTCTTCTACTACCTTCATACTGATTTATGAGCCCAAACAAACTATCGGTCGACTTAAAGTTTGCTGTGTGCTGTTAATGATCAGCGATTTGATAAAAATGACCGGCGTGCAACTGCTGCCATTTCAGTATGCAAATACTGTTGCACTGTCTTTTGTTTTTTAGTTTAAATTCCTCATTCTTATGTTTCAATTAAAGGAGAGTGGGTTTTTGAAGTCCTAATTAGTGGACACAACTTTTCGTATACATATAATATGATTGAGATAATCGGATTTTTAAAATAATTTATCAACATAAATTATTGAAATAATCTTCTTTTATTTTATTTATTTTCTTATTTCTTTGTAAAATTGTATCGTTGTAAAAAAATAAATAATTTAAAAATAATACCGACCTTATATCCTACGTTACTAATACTGATGCATGTCTTAAGGACATACCAAAGTAAAAAGACTACAGAACGGCAAAAAAGTTACAAAAAAAAAACTAAAATTACAAGTAAAAAATCTACTTCCCAAAATAGAAGACGCAACTCAAAAAAACTTATTTCCATACCTTCTCACGAATAAGTACACTAAGCTAATTAAACAAAAGTGGAACAAACTGGAGACAAGAAAAAAACCTTTTTACTAATCAGCAAAAAACTTCAAGACATCGTGAGAGATGCATAAAATTAACTTGAAATAAATACATGTATGCAAATGTCTACGTGACCACTTTTTAAACAGATAAAAAAAAGACAAAAGTGCTCACTGTGGTCGATGCTACCCCTTTGCTAAATCAAAATAAAATTTGCATACGACTGCTCGACTGTGGCGATTTTTTTACTCAAAAAGATTATGTAAATGCGTTTTTTGGACATCGTTTGAGTGAGAAATAGTTTTTTTAGTGCTCAAAAAAGTACCGTCGGCTAAGATAGGGTTAAGTTCGTAGTAAGAAGTTCTCATGAAGGAGATTCGATGTGAATATTTTTTTTGTAGAAATAAAAAAAGTGATTTCAATATTGTTTAACCTGTTTTGAATAATTTTATTTGGTTCTTACTTTAATTACCTATTATGTTTGGTAGGTACCAACATCGTTTTTGTTTTACTCACACTATAAGGAAAAATTTACCACAGAACCTATTTCTTAAGAATTCTACAAAAATGTGTCCGAAGTTTTTGTAATAAATCAAGTCAACTACATACCTATTTTTTTTATGAACATTGACTTTTACACGATGCATTATCCTTGTTGAACAAAAATGTAGGCCGGTCAATTTGCGGTTTAAAAGAAGGATACATAAAGAAACAAACATTTTACAAGTAGGTAAACCATTTTTTTGCAACAGCAACTTTTAGATATACAATTTATTTTATATAGTAAGCTTATTTACCTACATATACGATGCGACACATAAAACTACATATGTATAACGACGACCCATTTTTTCTAAAAAAATTGTATTATATAAAATTTTTACCTGAGCCCCGGGGTGGAGTCAAACCACCCCACATTTTTTTTTACTACACAAAAACCAATAGTGCACCGTTAGGGGTGTCACCATTTTTTTTGGTGGCAACCCTGATCGATATTTTTCCCGCGCACACATCGCATTGGTTAACCCGTCGGTTAACAAAGGAGTCTTTATATAAAACTTATTCATTTATTTTTATTTCAACGGTCTTCGTTCTCTATTCTTTTCGGTAATAGCAGGGGTTGGTATTAAAAAGGGGTGATTTTTTATATGAGCTTCTCCTCACGCGATTTCTGACTGTTCAAATTGTTTGGGGCACGCAAATCATTGGCGTGTATGTTCTAGAACGGTTTTGGTATTTTAAAATCTGTTAGGAATGATTGGGTGCTAATTTTTGGATAATTTTGACGATTAAACTTATTAGCGCTCATTTTTGACACTTGTATTTATTTGTGCGATATAAAGTCATGTGCCCTACGTATGAAATTTTTACAAAAACAAAAGCAATATGTCTTCAACATATCCCAAGCTTTTTAATGTACAACTTCAAAAGTACCTAATAAAGGGTATTAGGCATATTTTATTTAATCTTTATTATAATCGTACCTTCCGTCTATTAATCTTATTTTTTAATGTCGCTTCCAAACTGCTACCTTATGTACCTAATAAAATTGGTATATTTATAGAACATGAATGCATCTAAAACTTCCTGGGTGTTTAAGAAAAATTTTCATCCGTCATGTTGAAGTTGAAATCAAACGTCTTGTCCTTCCAGTGGTGGTGACATCAGCTCCGGCCAACGAGGCAGAGTTGCAGTTGTACCGAGTGATGCAGCGAGCCAGTTTACTGGCGTATTACGACACGCTGCTTGAGATGGGTGGGTATTCTGTACCATAGAACATGTTAATAGTTTCCAATATTCGATCTGTTGATTTGCTTACGGATATTGGAAAACATACCTTCATAACGAAAAAAGATCGCATATTTTGAACAAAAGTGTTATTTAAAAACGTAATGAGTATGCATAATATGTCTAGTCGCGCAAGTTTATAAACCTTTAAAAGTTATTTTTATTTAATTGTAGTTTTGATTCGTTCTCAAGGTGAAAAAATTATGTAGAAGGAATTATAAAAAACGGGTCATGTAAAATCACATTCCATTTAAATAATAGTAGGTACTACAACCGATACTATGGTTCGTCTTCAGAAATTATTAAAGACGCCTAAAAACGCTATCAAAAGATGTCCACATGTCCCTAAACACAAGATCATAGGAACGCCACAAAAAACACTTTCTCATAACCAAATAAAGGAAAAGATAAAACAAAAAAACGACCCAACAAAATCTCCATATTGGTAAAAAACGCGCGCTCAGCGTCGACATGCAAATTACTTTTTTAATCTTTTACTTTTTTAATACCGCCGATTACTCGACTCCAGCCAAGGAAGGGTTTGGCCAGTCAGGCCTTATTCTTTTGTTTTTTTTCTCGGCGCCCCTTCGCAAAATGGTCACGTAGGTATTTGCATATTTGCCTAAATTAAAACTGGGTATGTGAGTTCGTATTTTTTTACTGTATCTCACGTTTTTGTGTGGAACAATCATAGCGAAATGAACTGGTGGCACAAGAAAGTCTTGCATATTAATGTCTATGGGACTAATCTATCTGTTTGCAACAATGGTCCGGTTTTTTCTGTCATGTGAATAAAGAACTGATTATCGCGGTCCGTTTTTTTTGGACTCTGAGAAATAATAGTTCATTCTTGTGCTTTCTTGGATCCAGTTTTTTAAGACTTACTAATGATAGGAGACATTGCGATACTCATTTTGAATTCATTATATACGAGTATTACTATTAAACATTTCTTACTTTAACGTTTCAGGTGGAGACGACGTACAGCAACTCTGCGACGCTGGCGAGGAAGAATTCCTTGAAATCATGGCGTTAGTAGGCATGGCTTCCAAGCCACTCCACGTCAGACGCCTACAAAAGGCTCTGCAAGAATGGGTGAACAACCCAGCCCTCTTCCAAATCCCCATCGTTCCTAACTTATGTCCCTCAGAAAATCCCTTCATACAATGTAACCAAAGACTCCTAAACATGCCTCCTTCCATCCCTAACGTTTTGCCAAGAACAGTGGCGTCTCCAGAAAGCAGTAGACCAATGTACAGTCCATCTCCAGGTGCTCCTGAGAACAGCTGTGGTTCAACAGCATCAGCTCCTAATGCCAGTCCTGTACACCAAGCGAATACATTTACTAAAATAGTATTACCACCGTCCCCTGCACCTGCTGCCCCTGTCACTTCCACAGCTTCTAGATCCTTCTCCCCACAAAGTGCCTGTCCACCAGCTTCAGCTGGATCCAGTCCAAGTTCAGTCACATCACCAGTTCAGCTCACGCCAGTACTCTTAGATGTTCATGTCCAAAAACTGTCGGCGGCTGCGGAGAAATTGAGCAAGCACTTGCCACAGCTGGAGCCAAAGCCACAGAACACGAAGAAGAAGATGTGTAAGGATCTGGAGCTGGTGATGATGATGCCGGAGTCAGATCCTCGGAGGATGGAGGAGATCAGAAAGTACGCGGCGATATACGGCAGGTTTGACTGTAAGAGGAAACCTGAGAAGCCGTTAACGTTGCATGAGGTGAGAGCTTTTACATTACCATATACTTACTAATAGAAACGTATAAACGGTCGTTATTATGATTGCAATAGAAAATTGTAATGTCTTCAAGAAAACTTTTGAATAAATTCTTTAAATAATTTTTTTTATAAAACTCAAACTCCATTAGTGTCGGTTTCGAAATTGGCTCATAATTCTTTTGTTTTAACTTATCCGTCTTCTATATCTCCAGGTGATGGTAAACGAAGCAGCAGCTCAGATCTGCCGCTGCGTGCCGGCGCTGCTGACGCGGCGCGACGAACTGTTCCCGCTCGCCAGGCAGCTTGTGCGGAGAGCTGGCCTGCACTACTCCAAGCACGGGTAAGATGGACTGCTCCTGGGCTCGTAGTATCAACGATGATCAAACTTAAAGCTGCTAATGATCAATCAGTGGCTGTTTTAAACAGATTCTATTTAAAAGAACGATTAGTATTGCTTGAAGATGGTATTTTTTTGACATAAGCCCCATACAAGAGATATCAAAAGTTATCACCCAAAACGAATTTTATATTATAGGAACTGGACATTGATACACTTCTTTAGCGATGTTAATTTTAATAATACTTAAGTTAGTATTAATCATGGCCACTGTACGGATTATGAATTTTTAAACTATTGTGTTGTCTCTAGGATGCAGTAGTACAGTAGTTAATAATAATTCAAACCACATATATATCAGTTGTTTTCCTTATAAGGTTCTTAGACAAAATTCATTTTGGAAAAGTGTTCCAAATAACACTTTTCTATTAGTGATTTTTCGGAATTTGGTCGAAAATACCTAAGCAATAATTTATTATAAGGTCAAGGACAAAATCTAAGACGTGCGAGAACTATAAAACTGCATTCATTGTTGCAATGATTAGTATTCTGTCTGAGGAGATACTTGCTTAAAGATTAATAGATATTATTGTTCTATTAGCTATATAAATAGCCATTAAAGCTGCAATAAATCACAAAGCTAATAAAATAATATATAGCGCGCACGAGTAAGTCTAGTATGATATATCTCGAATTTGTACATATTCTATACGTAGGACTGCAAGCCAACAGGTCAAAATAGTTCTTCTGTGCCTTCTGTGCCCTCTGTCCTACTCTTGGTAACTGATTTTGATTTGATCTAATCATTTTCCAAAAATATGAATTACCATCTCTATGCAATGATACATCCATTGGGGTAGGATAGACCTAGGATGAACGTAACCACAATGGTTTTTATATCTCTCAGAGACTTCTGAATATACTATAATATCTTGTTTTCACGAAGTTTAATTCTGCAACTAATATTCTGATAAACAGACGAAACATATCAGACAGGTTAATGATAACATTAAGGGTACTAATCCTAATTTTAGAAAAAGCTAACCAGATCTATCTCTTTCCAGGCTGCCACCAACAGCATCAACAGGCGAGGATCGAGAGCGTGACGAGGACGAGACGCCTCCCAAGCGACCGCGCCAGGTCGCGCCTCCCACTGTTGACCTCACTGCATAGCACTAATACTACTACATAGCTAGGGGATGCTAGAAACGCGGAGCCATGTGTCTTGTGGAATCTTAGGTTTTAAGAGAAAGAATAACCTGCTTATAAAGCGGTTTCTAGATTTTTTTTATACAAAACAACAATTTATTCGATACACTTTAGCCGATCGTGAAGTCAGGAGTCAATAAGACAGAATTACCTACACAGATAGTTCCAGCTGAATTTTCGAAATCACTTTGAATCAATTTGATGAACATTATTTCCTACAAAGCTAACAAGACCAACAAAACGCTATTACGTGTTTGTTATTTCTTTTATTAACAGAAAAAAATATTCGTTCCACCAAAAGATTCCATAAATCACATTAAGACCTCGCAATAACTCTATAATGGGGAATTGTTACTAACTGGAATGATTGGTAACGGACTAATCATAATAATATTCCTATCAGAATGAATTCTGATTAACAAATTCAGTATGATTCAGGTCAAAATTATATAAAAAGGCCTATTATACGTCCCTGGGGCATTCCCTAAATTTTAAGTACTGAGTTAGAAAATATCTAATGTTCAGTACTTTATCTAATTCCTTCGGCTTCAGTGACGCAATAATCTATTATTCATACATATTGCATTTAATTTTTATTTGCATTGTTATAGTAAAAGGTAAGCATGACTCAATCGAATGCCTGCGCTAATTCTCATTAATTTGGTATGCACTGTAGCACATTTTGTTTTAGAATGGTTATGGCAATACTGATCCGGTGAGTAGAAAAATATACTTTAATTTATAGTTTTGCATGATTTATTATAATTTCTGATACTAACCTATTTATTTCTTTACTAAGTTATTTCAGAGTTAAACTCAAAAAATCTGATATAATGTATTCAAAATTGATTACACCTAATTTATTTCAGCTTATAAATTCTAGTAAGAGAATTGATACAAAATGTTTTTATAATCATTATAAATAAATAAACTTCTGTTATATCTAGGAAGGCGAGGAAGGAAATGGTATCCGAGCAAGTCCTGATGCAGCCAGGAGTAATTCCAACAGGTAAATAGATTGATAAAAGTCGAATTTCAGCTATTTGTACCTTTAGTCCATTTATATGGTACTAAATAATGATTACCTTATCCAAAAGTAGTGAATTTCAGATGACGCATATTATAATAATTTTTAATGGGAATTCCCAAGCGGCAATTTTTTTGTTGGCTGTTAGCTAGTTTCATCAGGCTCATAAATCAGTATATAGAGATGTATATTAGATTCATGATTACTTTCAAAATAAACTCTAGCCAACGAAATCCTGCCATATATCGGCCGGCAAAGTCTGCAGTATACATACTGTCGAGTATTTTCTAATAATTATTATGCTCCTGCTCCACCTGCGTTAGCGTTAACGTTAATGTCAATGGCCAACTACACGTTACTTATTGCATTAAAAATGCGTGTTGGCTACACTTACGCAAAGCGTTAATCCCTCATGAAGTAACGCGTTAACACACATTAAAGAGGTTAAACTCAGACACACAAAATAATTCTAAAAACTAAAGCTTTCTCATTTGACCATTCCATTACCGTGCTCGTAAAATGCAGTTACCGCTTAAACAAAGTATCTACACTCGTTATTGCATGCGTGCAATGAGATGGCATTAATGTAGCCAACATCACTTAGCGCTCTAAGCTACGCACTAAAACCCTTTGATGTGTCCAAAAAACCGACACCCGAGTTATCGCTTAACGTTTAATGCTATTCATAATGCCATTTGTATAAATTGCCATTAAAACGTTGGCTACATCTGCGTAATGCCAAAATTTAACGCGTTAAGACGCAGGTGGAGCAGTAGCATTATAATGGATAAATGTTATAAGTTTGTCATTTTCGTTTCCAGCTGGTGGGGCGTGAAGGCAGAGAGTGATGACGCCGACTCCAGGTGTTCGTACTCCAGCACCAGCACTCCGCCACCTGTGAGAATCTGATAATATCCTCAATACACTCCATTTCTTATAAGCATCCTTATTTTTTTTATAGTAATATTATTTGATCTACCTTTATTGTTAAGAGGATTTGCCCATACTGACTGCGCTAGGCATGTTTATTGGTAATTGCATTGTGGGATAATTAAAGCATGGTAAATGCTGGTTCTCATTCATGCATCATGGCATTTAGGTACTATCACAGTTTTTCCTGTTTGGTGGTTATACCACCACTGACTTAAGCCGCTGTCCTTTTTAACTAGCCTCCAACGAGAATTCAATTTTACATGCCAACTGAAGTATTTTAGATTTAAATAGACAGCCTTTTACAAGTACCTGAACGGAATACAGACTAAGAGCATGTAAACCTTCCATAGGTTCCTTTCTACGTTATTTCTACCTAGAGATTCAATTTTGAACCGTATTACCTTTATCACAACTACGACTTTCCATCACTAGGAAGCAGAAGAGTCTCGTCCGCAAGTGGTGGCGGCTCGCGGAGACAGCATCATCGCCGTCGCCAACCCCGCGCTGCAGCCGCCGCACGCGCCTCACCCGGCGCATACGCTGCACCCGCACCCTGCTAGGAACCATTCTAATTGAACAAATATAGCATTCCTTGAGGGATATCTTCAAGTTATTGGAACTGGTTAAGCAATTCGAACTCAATTCTTTTGTCAATAGGTGTAAATTCTACAGCATCTCCTGCAGAATTTCAATCTATCAGAGTTGTTTGGGGAATATAAAGTAACAGGTTTTTTGGAGAAGAACCGGTAAGCAACTGCAAAAAGACACAAGATTTTTTCCAGTTCAAATCGTTGAGAAAATTTTCTTGAAAAAGAGCTCACGTAACTCAAGGACTGAAATTGTTAATTATGTCGCCAAAAATCGACAAATCTTTTTCGGCAAAAAAAATGTGTGTATGGTAAAATTATCAAAGTTCTATAAATTACAAGCCTGCACAAAGCGTTCGAGATGTAAAAAAGCCTGCAAAGTTCCGCTAAGAAATTCCAATTGGAAATAAAAACTGGATCACTATTTTCCTTAAATAGGTTTTTCTTCTCTGAAAGGTTCATCAATGTCCCTTGATATAAATAATGAATGCAATAACTATTAATTTGTTCGCTAAGAGGAACAGAAACTGACACAGAGTGTACAAAATACATTCCACCAAATATGTAACTAATTTATATGTTTTTGTAAATATTTAGTTTGTTAGTTAGGTGTAAGTAAAGCCATAATATGCCTTGTAGTCATTATATATATTAATTGGTTTAATCAGCGGGTTGCACAAACTGATCATTTTGTTTTTCAAAACTGTACATTTATGTAGTATTTTTAATGTATTGATTACTGTATTTTTTAGTAAATCGTTATCATCTTTCTGCCCAATATTTTTCGACCCCAATTGTATTTATAACTAGCTGATCCCACGAACTTCGTATCGTTCAAACCTTCCCTGGACCTCTAGAAACATTTTAAAACCAAAATCAGCTCAATCGGCCCAGCCGTTCTCGAGTTTTAATCAGACTAACGAACAACAATTAATTTTTATTTATATAGATTATTGGTAAAAATGTATAAGAAAAATATGACAGAAAGTTGAAACAGGGTTGGACTAACGTAAAGAATTTTTGTTTTTCAGAACAAATCATTTTATTGAATTATTAATGTACACACTATACATATATACAAACTTAAACTACTTATCTTTATACAAAACTAAAAATAAAATACTATATACAAAATGTATATAAACATAAAACATAATATAAAAAAGCATCGATCAGGCGTCGAAGTATTCCTCCGCATCACTGTCCTCCGGAAACTTGCCCAGAAGACTGGCTGCATTGCCACGTTGAATGGCAATGCTAATTCTTTGTCCAAAGAATAAGCCAGCCCTCTGGTCACGCGAAGCGTCGACAAGCCTTTTCGCGATGTCCTTGTAAAGTAACCGCGAACTCGGGCCCCACGGTCAATCATTTTGAAATATTTTTTTTAGCAATATTACCTCCATAGGATGCCATAGTTGACTTTCTGAGAAATAAATAAACACCATACATATCCCACGTGACCAATTAATAACAATTATTTATCAGTCGTATAAAATTCATGTCACATAAAATAAATGGTTAAATTATGCATCTATAATATTAATTAAAGACGCATTAAATTTACGTAACTGCAGTTAAAGCACTAAACGATGATATATTCATATATGCCATTAATTGACAGGTAAATAATTAACATATAGGTAATTGAATGCAAACAAAATGAACATTAGTGCAACCCGCTCCTTGCAATGTTTTCAAAGGTGATTTTTCTGTATTTATTGTTTACTTTTTTATGACTGTCCAATGTCCTCACAGTGTTAAAATACTTAAACTCTAAAATCTCAATTTATGCAAAAGCATTGTTCAGTCACTCTTGTAATAAGTACCATACTATACTACACTACATAAAGTACACTACATCTTGTAAAGCACTGGTACTCAGCTGAATCCGGTTAGACTGGAAGCCGACCCCAACATAGATTGGGAAAAGGCTCGGAGGATGATGACTATACTACACTACATACGACTATAACCAGCTAATTAAAAAAAAAGGAGATAGAGTATACAAGTTTTTTGTTAGTTTTGATTGTATTTATAGATTTTTTTGCTTATCTACAGCAATAGGTTTATTTATTTTATCATATTACAATAATTTAAAATGCCTCACACAAAAACATCAAAAAGTCATAAAGAGGTGAACAAATCACAGAAAACTATACAAATTATAATAAATGTGTAAATAATATATAAACGTTAGTAAAATCAGCATTGCGAGCCATAACGTGTTTGAATAGATTTAGTTTTAAGGAAAATAAATACTATGTTTATACCACGACTTGTTTTATTGAGCACTTGAAGGTTAAGACTCTAACCGCAAGAAAAAAACACTCCTCATCTATTTTAAGAATGTACGCAGAATTTTATCAAAAAACTTAAAGATATTTGAAGAGTCTACTAAGTATTATTCATCGAAAAACTTTTTATTGCTATTTAGGCATATGCCTCTTTTCACATAGAGAAGAAATGAGCGTTAGTCACCACTCAAGGTGGATTGGCGATATTAGACTTTGAAGACTAAGTTTCCTTAAGACGTTTTCCGTCACCCTTATAACTTAGAAAAGTAACATTATACGAGTATATTACGTATGTAGGTACTGTCCAAATCTGCAATCAAACACATCTTACTTTTGAAGCTGGTGCTTTAAAACAACTAGGAATATTATTAATATTTTTTCACTATTTTAATACATAAAAGCAGCTAAAACTGCTTCTTCCTTGCTTGAAATACCAATTAATCACCACCAAAATATTTTAAAATATTTGAACCTTCGGGAAAACACAAAATGGCGGAAGAGTATGATGAACAAAACCACAAAATGTATTAAATACCGTTATATTACCTTGTACTTTGTTCTATTAAGATTAATACAATCTAAGAATTATACAAATTCTGACATTGATAGTGTAGTAAGGGGAAGGTTAGATTTTACTTTCCAATTCGGCAGATGTAAGGTCAGTCATCTTCACTCACTAATGTTTTCTAGTGACGTAAGTTTTTATGTTTAAATATGAAGAAGAGAATTTAATGATTGTTGAATCATTAAATTTGGAATGAATGATGGATAAGATACAAACATATGTTACATTAGCTTCCGCCTTTGGTTTCACTCATGGGAACTACTTCCAGTTCCCGAATAAAATTAGCCTATGGCCCTTCTCGATAAATGAGATAGGTAGTTAACGCTGAAAACTTAAATCTAGGATTGCCTGAGATTATATCAAACTCTTCGGCTTAATTTGTACCTATTGATTTACACATTTTGTTTGCCCAAGAAAGGATGACCTATGATATAATAGTGTAATGACGTATTGCACCCTAATTGCACAAAAAAAGTACAAACTACGCAACAATTTCACAAATACGTAACACAGTAATAAAACTCAATTACTTTTTTGAATCATCAGTGAATTCAACCATCAATTTGGTGCGAGATTTGAGCAGCTAACTATTTGAAAGCCAATCTCTGATTCATTTGACCATCAGGGTCTTTCCAGCCTATGTATAAATAGACTGTACACATTACAAACTTTTACTCAACCGATAGTATGTTTAGGCTCATAAAAATGAGTATGAAAATGAATGGTAGTACACATATTACAAAGATCAAGTATTTTGTCGGTATCAGACCGACTGAAAACTGATTGTATTCAAGATTTTGTTTACAATAATGTTTGGTCAACCATCGGGACAACTGTCGGTCGACTGTTTAGTTTACAGTATGCTATTCTGTATGCACGTAATTCAACTATCAAATAAATCGATTTATGGAAAAACCGGCGTTTCTCGAATGAGATTTTTCGTTTAAATATTGAACATTCGAGTCAGACGCGAGCCGGTCATCTTGTCAGACCCTGACCTCATTGTGAGCCACTCGGATTACTAATAAGGTTGGTTTAATCGATATAAGTAGGTACATGATGTGAATAATATACTGTAAGGTGATATATATGCTTTGTTGAGCCTTTTTTCTGTAATGACTTCATTTAGTGACACCTATTTTGTAGTAAAACAGTCGTCCTAGAAGTTCTGACAGGCAGGAAAAGTCGTTAACCGAGTTAAATGTTTGGTACACAGATAGTCCAGAGCCTAAGAAATGGCAAAAGACTTTTTGTTCCTGGTACTGGTAGTATAGTTTCTTATACTTACCCTATACATATAATAGCTATTTCCCGAGACCTTTGTCTCAAGAACTCAGTTGAATAGTGCTTTAACACAGAGGCTTTTTTCGGGCGAAACGCAAAAACTAGTCGTCAGATTTGAAGTTAACGTATGCGAAAAACGTACGCAAATGGAAAAGACATCAGACAGCATAAAATAAAATTCTAGAAGCTATTATGACCTAATTTTGCGAAATTGAAAAAAAAGGATACCACTTAAACGTGCTTTTAATGTAAATTGCTATTAATCCATAAATTCTAGTGAATTATTATCAAACTATGCAAGAAATTCTTGTAGATTGTATTTAGCTTAACTACGTGCCATTTACCAACTTGTGTAGGAAAAACTCATAATTTCTCAAGGCGTAAGGTCAGCTTAGATTATTCATAATATACTGTATTACGCACAATAATTAGCGTAGAACACGTAATTTAGGTTAAGGGTAGAGGAAACTGCCCTGGTCATTTTATCCGCATTCTTGCTGGGATATTTGGACCTAACATGATGATAGGTACAATGTTCATTTCAAAAGAAAATCCAAACACTTAAATAATCATCATCTGCCTAGCCTATTCCCAACTATGTTGGGGTCGGCTCCAGTCTAACCGGATTTCACCTGCGTCTTCAGAATCACTTTTGGCGTCAAGCTTAAGGCTTATTCCTGTAAATAAAATGTATATTACTAACAAGAATACTAATTAAAAAATAAACCGGCCAAGTGCGAGTCGGACTCGCGCACCGAGGGTTCCGTACAAATCCTGTACAGATAAAAAGTGAGTCTCGCGCCAACCGTTCAGTTTAGAACAATCATAGTTATGGTAATTTCGTGAGAGTCAAAATAGTTAATATTTTTTATTTTATAATATAACTAAAATAGTAGGCCAGTACCTTGTAAAAGTTATCTTATTAAAGTTATTTATATACAACATTTTATAGTCATCATTCAGAAATTTGATTGAAAATAACTAATTATGTCTTAAAGGTCATTGGGCATATCTGACCCGCTTTGTAAAAAGTGACGGACATGAATCAAAGTAGTTTTAAATCGTGAATATAAATATTTTATTAAAATTCCATGGAGACGAATGTCCAGGATCGTTTGAAAAATATAAAAGACAAGCAGTTTCAGAGGATTGTACAGGTTGCAATGCTAGTTTTTATTGTAAAAGACTTTTCATAAAGAAGGAAGATGCCAATTCGGATGACCAGGATCTGATGAGGATCTGGAAACCCTGAGAAATCGAGGTCAACTCTTGAATATTGTAGGCACGCATCGAGTCAAAACCAGACATGTGAGTGTATTTTTGAGGGTACTGGTAAACGGTGAAGGTTTGGAGCTGATTTGATTATGGAGACCACAGAGAGTCGAGGGATCTCCTGAACGGTATGTTGCAACTACCACGTGCTTGGGCTTATTTTATTCGTATTGGCGAAGACTTTCCACATAGATAGGTTTGACTGCCATTGTGTAATCGATAGCAAAGATCAGATATAGTTATGGGAACTCATTTACATTTTATAACGTAACCTCGTGTTGGAGCTTATTTTATTTTAGGTGATGAGAATTCACTACTAACTTGGGTTAAAGCAGCCATTGCAGGAATGGGATCTTTTATTTTTGAGGGATTAATCACCTAACGAGCCCCAGTTTCAGGTTTTTTTCGAAACCGCCTGACGACTTGTAGCTGTCGAATTGTAACAACGACTTCTAGAGAGTAGGATTCGGGGCTGCTGGCTTTACGTTTCTAGAGCCTTGACAAAACTGTAATTCTGTCCCTTTCTTTGTTTTATAAAGTCGGCTTTATTTTGTAGCCTTTTACACACAAATCCAACTTCAAACATATAAAAAAGCAACAAGAAAACAAAAGCAAGAAAGAAATTAAAAAGATGTTAGGTGCATCGGTTTAGAAGTCGGTGTCTAGAGGATGTATCTATATTTACCACCGAGATCTAGACCGATGCATATAAACAGTTTTCTTGTTGTTTTTAGAAGTTGTTTTTTTTTGTAAAAAGTTTTTATTTTTAACTTTTGTGAAAAGTTCTCGTCAATACGAATAATATAAGCCCAAACACGACGTAACTAAAACATACCGTTAAGGAGTTCTCTCGACTTTCTCACGTCTCCATCACCAGGTAAGCTCTAAACCTTCACTGTTTGATAGTATCACCAGACATACATCTGAGAATCAAGTTTTAATCCTATGCATGCCTACAATTTCTGATAGTTGCCCTCGATTTCTCAGGATTTCCATCACCAGATCCTGACCTGATGACAATGGAAATAAATGGTGAGTATACTCTTTCACTACAAAGAAATGATTTCTCAAATCCGTCAAACGCGGTCGTTTAAATTCCCCATTTAAATGAGGAAAATATTTGATGTTTACACCTGATTTGCTCTAGATTCCCATGGTTCACATTGATACGACTAATGCCATAGTAAATCAGAGCCTTTATCATTATACTGTGCTATATTTCGTTCGAGTCCGCCGTGGGTATGGTTTCCATACTAAGGTGCCCAATGACCTTTGAATGATTTAAAAATGTTCACAGTTTGGAGGCAATTATATTTAAGAAGTGTTTGATATGAATTTCACTTTTTATTCAAAACTTTAATATCTCTACGCGTTCATGTGAAAAAGGGTAGGTAGTAAGTTTATAATCATTAAAAAAATATTTTATGTCATGTAAGCAAAAATAATATTTTAATATTTTATGTAACTTCAAATTTATCATTTTCGCAATTTTCCCTTTATCTGTACTATATAACGTTGCTTCGTGCCGAATTTCAAGTTTCTGAGTTCACGGGAAGTACCTTGTAGGTTTTGATTCCCTAGCGTGTGACGGAAATTCGTCTAAGGTGTCGGTAAAACTGCTGTATCTTTTGATCGCTTTAACTTAGAAGTTAGATTTTTTCATTGCTTAAAGGGACAATAGACCTAGGTATTTGGTATAAATTTCAATTTGATACCTTTATTCGTTCGTGAGAAATAAGGTAGTAAGTTTCATTTTATTAAAATATTATTTTTAATATTATTTAACTAAAAAATGTGATTTTCGCAATTTTTCCTATATTTACATTATATGACAATGCTTCATGCCAAATTTCAAGATTCTGAGTTTACGGGAAGTACCCTGTAGGTTTTGATTCCCTTGCGAGTGTCGAAAATTTGTTGAAAATATCGATATAGTCGGTTGTATCTTTTGATTGGCTTGGCTTAGAAGTTTGATATTTTCACAGCTTAAAGGGGCAATAGACTCGAGTATTTCATGTGAATTTCAGTTTGATACGTCCACGCGTTCTTAAGATAAAGGGTCTTGACAGACAGACAGACAGACAGACAGACAGACAGACAGACGGACAACAAAGTGATCCTATAAGGGTTCCGTTTTTTCCTTTCGAGGTACGGAACCCTAAAAATAAAAAAACCGGACCTTATATACAAGTAAACAATTCCATTAAATCTCAAGCCAGTAGTCAGAAATTATATCATGTGTGACAATGAGATCACAAAGTTACTCTCGCATACAAATTGGATATACCGGACATTGGGTTTTCTGAACAGATCTCAATGTCAACATCCGGAATTCCGGCAAATAGTGAGATAAGTGTCAGAAGAAACCATGGAAATAAAAAGTGAATCATTTCATGTGAAGAATTTCAAATAAGGCCCAAGTTCACTGACATTATCAACGTCAGTTTTCTTTAAACAATTGTTTATCATGAATTTTCACGTTCAATTTTCTAAATAAACACTTGTTTTATGGAAACTGACGTTTATATTGTCGGTGATTTTGAGCCTAATTAGATTAAATAAGTAGAGTTACCAATAAGAGTCGGGAATTGAATATCTTTTTTTGAAATTCTAGAAGCCTCTGATACGGTCAATCGCAGATTTCTAATTGGTCTAATTCTAATTAGTTCACACTTCTTTCATATAAATATACAACAAGTAATAAATAAATAAATATACTTACAACTTGTCTTAATTATTTCAACTAGTCGAAGCTAATTGATTGGTTTTAAGTATCTTAGAAGCCATACAACGCAATAGTTTGCAAATAATTGTCACGTAGTAATTGCAAAACAAGAACCAATATGTTTATTTAATACCGGTTTTTAAGTGTGGGTGTCCGTCCACTCATTAGGTACATTATTTATTTATTTTTTAAATACTACTTTTATGTTTACCGTGGTATATGTATGTATGTATACCGCATCCTGTGACAACTACTTCACATCCCTACTAATATTATAAATGCGAAAGTAACTCTGTCTGTTACGCTTTCAGGTCAAAACCATTTTAATAAAATTTGGTACAGACCTTGAGAAAGAACATAGGATAGTTTTTATCCAGGACTTTTGAAGAATTCCCTTGGAAACGTGATATAACCGAACTCTACGCGGGCGTAGCCACGGGCGGAAGCTAGTATCAACATAAAGAGTAGCCTAAAAATATTTCATTGAAACCAATTCAGTATTTTTGTTTGTTAGTAAATGTGTCTTCATCATACCAGCTTATTGCCGTGCACTTCTAAACGTAGGTCCCTCTCAATGAGCGTCAACGATTCTGGTCTTGTGATTGAGTAATAAATAAAAAGAAGAATAGCAAACCCCTATGTAATTTCAGTCTTTTAGTCTAGCATTAGTACTTTACGAGCATTAGTAAAACACCCAAGAGAGATAGATCTAACAAATAATACCTAATATGAAGTGTAATCACAGCATATAATTAGCACCTACTACTTATAGGTACGAAAGAAATATGTGTTAATTAGTATACGACTACTATTGCTGTGTCATGGGACAGAAATATCCAAATTATTTAATTCTTGGAAAGGGCCGAGTGTTTCATGGTGTAGCGTGTTATTTCCTTTTAATGTATCGGAAATTCTGAATGATACTGCTACCGGATATGCGTATGCGTAAGTATACATTGAATGTGTAGTAGTATGTTGTACCGATTCAATATATTTTTTGTGCCACATACTACACAATGATTACCACTTTAACCACTTTTCAAATGCAACAGACTAATATTCTTGGGCTTTTGGAGCAATTTTTATACATTAAACACACTCAAGTCTATGGTCTCCCTTATGTTTTGTTTACACGAAAAAAAATTGCCTGCCGGCTTATGTTTAGCATTCAGGGATAATTAAGCTTTACATCTATTTATAAATATTTCTCTATTATTATTACAGATATACCCATACCAAGATTAATTAAACAGTAGTTAGTCACAGCATTCAAGATTGACAACAAGCCTTCATAGGAGAAAGGCCGCCGATAGCCGGACATAGGCACTAAATCAAAATGTGTCAAAGCCTGTCACTTGACTCAGCAGTTACCTTCAAAATCAAAATCAAAACTTATTTATTCAAACTTGGCTGCAAAACAGCACTTTTCGAACGTCAGAAAAAAAAATTACATAAGACAGCCCCCAAAACGCCCACCCTTCACCACTTCCTATGTGTTTTTGCTGGGAAGAAGAAGTGGCGCAACAAACTCCCCAGCAACACATGTCTGTCTGTAGGTTAAAAGAACCTTTCAACAAAGTACAGTGAGTATATTGCAGTTCGTGTGTACGAGATAAAAATATGTCATAAGCTTGTGTAATTCTTTGATCTAATATTGCACCTGTACGTATTTAACAGTGTGTGAGGTGCCAGCTTATTTGAGGTCTGCTAATAGATAAATTATTTTTTATGTAGTGAGAATATGATGGCGTTACCTGCCCAAGTTGTGAGATGGTTCGAAAAAGTTACCTTTGTCGTCGGTGGCACTGGGTGATCATTAGAGACTTTGGGCTACCCAGTGTGGCTTTGGGCAACCACAGATTAGCTGGTTGGCTATAATCTAATAATCGAACTCGCTTCATTAGGAGGAATGGAGGAATCAATTGAAGGTTGCTATACAAATATTTAATGACAAAAGGCAAACAAACATAAAAAGGCTGCAGGCAGTTTGCTAAATTGGGAAAATCTAGAATTCTTGAAGAGCTTCCTAAACCTTGATTAGTTCATTAGCTATCACGATTAATCTTGGATTCAAGTACTATTGAGTCATACTTTTTTTAAAATATCTTTGAACTGAAATATTAAAAGGCTTGAGTCAACACCATTGACCTTGCTTGATTCAACTTAAAATGCTCACAATACTTACAAGTGGTTACGTTTTGCCAAAAAACTTCAGTTAAAAACGTAATTGTTGAGTTTTTGCCGAGTTTTATTATCTAAGATTTGAGTTCTCGGTATTATATTTTATGTTTGTTGTCGGTTTGGAAATCTGGTAGTTTGTATGTTGGTTAGAATGTTTAAAAATATCTTTGAAACCCTCTACCTTGATTAAGTACTCCGATAAAAACTTTTTAGGCAGACCATTTAGTCAAGCCCCGTTTTAATTTCTTAGGTTGTTGTTGTCCATTCGATTCCTACGTAAAACTCAACGAACCTTAATAGGCAATTTCTTAATTAGTCACGTAAATATTGGTTGATTTGGAAAACATAGCCACAGAAGGTTAACGAATTCTAAAGTAAAAGGTTTTCAGAATGCAGAGTTGCATGATTTATCATAATTCACCGAAAACCTCCATTGGTTTATTTATAAGAAAAATCTCTAGGAAAAACTAGTCATATCTATAGGTACCCATTGCACCTACGCTTAAACTAATGTTCGAAGAATTTTACAAATGTCAGACATATCTAAACGGAATTCCATAAGTTAGTAATTTCCATTTTATTTTCCACTTACTAAATGTCAATATAAAGTAGTAATTATCGTTATTTAACTCCTGTATGACTAACTAACTCCCACCCGCGGTTTCACCCTCATGGGCACTATTTCGCGCATTCAAATATTAAACTATGCTATTTACCTACTTTTAGCGCGCAAAATAGTGCTTTCGTGAAAAAAATTGGTCAAAAAGAACTACATACTAGTTCTTGATATTTACGCACTCAAACAAACAAACATGTTATTCAGCTTTATAATATTAGCAAGTATGAGTAACACAAGATAGAAGCTAAAAAAGGTATCATTTGAAAGTAAAGTGTCATAGACAATAAACAAAATTGTCGATACAACCTTGTTGCTTGACAGTGACAAATAAGACTTATCATATTTCCGTACAGCCTTATATTGGAGTACATTGAAGGATTAGTATTAAATTTTCACTCGTCAGTGGCAGAATCGTCGACATAGGCATCGACAATTTGCCATAAAGAAAAATAGAATAGAATAGAATAGTATTAAAGTTCAAGCAAGAATAACTACAAAGCAAGCAATGGATGATGAAGAATGGATGGTGAAAAAATTACCAAGCCTGTGTGACTTTGTAGTGATTGAATCAGATTTAAGATCAATATTAACCGATTCATTTAATGTTTTGCAATTATATTGGCATTTTAAATGCAGCTTTCAACTGGCTCAATTGACTTCTTTGTCCTCAAAATTATTTCAGGTACCTATAACTGTAAATTAGTGATCTTATCAATGTTCTAGCTAAACCATTCGCAATATAGGTAACTACCTACTTTAAAATAACTAGTAGACACTAAGAAAATAAATAAGTAAAGAAACACCTCTTTTAATCTTTCGGATCTTCCTTTGATGTTATTTATTTCCCCTGGGTAACGAACTTACAACCTGCATCATATAGTTATGATTGATTAACCATTACACAACGTATGGTAGTAATACAGCATGTTACACTATCCAAAACGATGTTATCTCTATCAAAATAGAAAGTTCTGGAAATTCCACATGTAATCGTTATCAATCACAATCGCCATTAAACAGTGACAATAACAATACCCAAAACCCAATTAGATTTTATTTTTATCATACAGAACCATTTAGGGACAACTGATGCATAACCTTACACAATAATATAAACAGATTTACGAAATAAATAACTACTGATTGAATGATAACCTAATTTTGATGGAAACACAACAAAATATGTAAAAAACTGATCAGTTTTACTAAATACTCCAACAGTGGTACACCATGACAGTTAAAGACGGAACTATTTGTAGCTTAATACAATCATTTCCAGTTTTTCTAATTCTTGCTCAAAATGCGCAAAAGTGTCTCAAAACGCCCCTAATTTACAAACCGCCTAGCCCAACCCATTCGCCGGAATACTACGAAGCTTTAGATGCTTTATTCCAGAGTTTGTATGGGCATGGTTACCATGGAAACCAGGGTCATGATCATAATTACCCTAGCTATCCAAGTTACCCTAGCTACCCTAGTTACCCAACTCCTGTTGTGGCTACTTGCCAATATTCCTATGGTCATGGAAAAAAATGGTCCGGGTCTTCTCATGGTACTTCTAAACCATGCTACCAGTATGTCTATAATACTGGCCATGGGTACAACACCTATGGGACCTCTTTGCAAGGGTTCCCAAGTTATGGGTCTTATGGGGCGAAGAAAGGCAACATATATTCGTTAAATCCCAATGTTAGTAGCTCAGGATATGCCCCTAGCCAGGTGTATAATACGAAGAATAGGGTCCATATTGTGGTTAAGAAGACCAGGATTGGAGGAAGAAAGAAGTCGGGGAAGCTTCAAGCAGGTAAGTCAAATCATCAGCCTTTTTATCGTCCCATTGCTGGGCATAGGCCTCCTCTCACATAGAGAAGGATTGAGCGTTAATCACCACGCTTGCTCAATGCAGATAGGATGTGACGATTGTGCTTCCAATCAAATTAGCAATATTGTCTTTTGTTTATCGATCATATATCAGTAAGTACCTACTTTATGATAAGGTCATGAGAAATACCTAAATAATATTTCTTCCGGAGTTACATCTTTTTTAGCATTAATTGTGGTAGATAATATTTTATTAAAATGTTTTATTGGAAATAATAATATCTAGGTCAAGTACAATTTGATAAAGCTTCTTCGACTTCTTACAATTTTGCAACAAACGTTTTTAAGTGATGAGGATAAAAAATATAAGAATACAGACATAAAATACTGAAAATATACATAAATCGCTTGCACATTTGTATGTCTATCACATAGTTATTTGCGCTGCAAATAATAATATATGTGACGCTAATACTCTGTCAGATGACTGCAATTACAGTCGTTTTACTGTTTATCCTATAGATAAACGTTTAAACACTTGATTATACCATAAATTGTTTGGTCCATTAGTCTTCAGTAAACGTTATGGTTCTTTGCTTACCTAGGTAAGTATAGAAATCCATAGGTAACATATTTTTTTTATGAACATGACCAGCTTTATAATTATGGGGGAAGTCTATGCAGTCTAGTCTATGTTTTTTTTTAAATAAAGTTACTGAATTAAAAAAAACTTAAATCTAATCTGACAAAACAAGCTAATGGATTGTAAATGGCAATTACCTTAAGAACGCACCTCTACAATTACCTAACAATAAATGATGATTATCTTTCAACTTGTTTTAAATACCCACTGCTGCTACAAAAATTGCATATTTCCACAGTTCCAAAAAACACTATCAGCGACCTAATAATATTTTCGACATTGTAAAATATTTCAAAGTCATGGGTGTTCTACCCTCATTTCAGAAGAAAAACTTCGAAAGCATACCAGAATGCCTTGGCCTAAAAAAACCTGGGCTGCTTAAAATTTTTCATGAAAATGTTCAGTCTCTATCCGTCAGCCGAATAGAACCTTAATTTAATAAGCTTTATCGAAATATTAAACTACTAAAATCAAAGCGCGAAAACTTTATCATCGATTTATGGAAGTGCGCGAAAATTGTTTAAAAGTCATTGAATATAGCAGTAATTACAATGAATCAAATAAACCAATTATCAATAACTTACTTCCCATACGTCCCCCATCCCGCAAAGCGTGACAAAATACCCAAAATAATGTGAATATCACAAAAAATCCCTATAAATCTATGACGTATTCACCATCGCACTTATAACCACATCTTAGAGGCCACTCCTGCGCAGTCTCAACTCGGAGTCGCGAACTGTCGGACGCGCGACACACGACACTCAAGTGTCGACATTTATTCCGAAAAAAGTGTTCGAAAGAACACAAGTGTGTGTTGTGATCATGGCTAAAAGTTTTTGTGTGTTCCTATGTGTTTGTTTGTGTGTTCAAACCGTGGTCTGTCAGTTCGGTATGTTATTTTTTTTTATTACAAACCTTTTTTTTGGCGGTCTTTTTTCTAACGTTAGTTTTGAAGCGAATTAACTTGATAGTTTGGATTAACTTTTTGCGGTAAATAACTGTGATTGTATAACAGAAAAACACGTGTTGATTAAAACTAGAAGTTATCAATAACATAGTAATTAGACGGTAGAAAAAACTTAATGACTCGCAACGATTCGTCTTGCGTTTGTTGACTATCCGTCCTCTATAAAAATAATAAGTGAAAAACATTATTGTGTAAAAAAATCATTCCCTGGTGTTGGTTTTTACCAATAACATTAATGAAGTACCTATTAATTAACAAACTAAACAATTATTTTTTCTACCCAACAGAATCAATATTACGCATGCAGCTTAATTTAAACTTAAACTTAACAGGTAAAAGGCTTATAACAAAATTAAATCTTGTGTCTAATCCTAACAAAACTACATCATCTTCTGACAGTACATGAATAACTTCACAAAACAACAACTTATGTAACTAAAAAAAGTATAACTAATCATTCTATAAAGATAAGTATCTAACTTAACTACGATTATTTACAAATATTTATCACTGTAAGGGTACTTTTACAAGTACTTTTACTGCAAACTTTTAGTCGGCCGATAGTTTGTTTGGGCTCATAAATCAGTATGAAGATGAATGGTAGTGCGCACATTACAAAGATCAGGTGTTCAGCCGGTATCAGATCGACTGAACACTTTGATTGGAATCAAGTTCATTTTAAAAAATTGCCAGCTATCGGTCAACTGTCGCCCGACTGTTTAGTTTGCAGTTTGTGACTACTCTTACGCATTATCATAAGATCAAGGGTCAATGGCACGAGTGGATAGGAAGGGCTTCCCATTTTCCAGTTCTGATAACATTATATTATAGGTATTGATGACTTTTGTTTACACTTCAATCAACAATAGATCTTCATCTTAGTCAATATACCTACCTACTCATGAGAATATTTCTATATTCTATCTAGGCACTATTTATCTACTAGGCTAATATTATTCGGACATTCAAAGTACATTATTAGCAAACTTCGATCGTCGAACAAAAACACGGGTAGTTAATGCATGTAGGAGCCATACTTTCAATGAAAATATAAACGTTGGTTTTCCTGAAAATTTAACGCAAAAATTCATAGTAAACTATTATAGACAAACTTGGGCCTAAAGCTATGACAGACTTAAAAACCATAAGGTACCAATTATAATTACCATCTCAATCATTTGATGTTCATCTTTAACCACATCCGAAACCCTGAGGTCGTGAACTATCGAATTAAACTATTGTGGTCAAATTATTATAATTTCGCACGGTACCAAAAAAAATCCAAACTATGATATCTTCGCATTTTCCTTATAAACAGAAAAAAACCAGCTAGTTGGAACCTTTTGAATACATCCGCTATGTTTTATTATAAACCAATATGTATGAATAATAGTAAAAACTATATTTTCGTGCCATAAAAAACCCATGAAGTCTGTGATTCCCCTCGTGGCTATGGTTGGATTCCGCCAAATCAATGGCATTATGGCAATTTGGTATATCATTTTTAGATAATAAGAATTAAGCATTACCTTATGAAAAGGACTTATTTAAATGGACCTTTGCTAGTTTGAGAAATTATATTTTACATACATTAAGTGCCAAATAACTGAGCAATTATGAAATTAGCCATTGAAAATCCAAGTCAAACGGAAACTCATCATCATCTGCCAAGCCGTTTCCCAATTATACCTATTGGGGTCGGCTTCATGTCCAACTCAATGCATCTGAGTACCAGTGTTTTACAAGAAGCGACTGCCTATCTGACCTCCTCAATCAGCATTCGGGCAATTCAATACCCCTTGGTAAGACTGGTTGTCAGACTTATTGTCTTCTGACTACCCTAACGACTGCCAAAGATGTTCAAATGACAGCCGGGACCTACAGTTTATAGTGCCGTTGGACGCGAACTGAAAGTTACAATGTATTCAAAAAAGGTTATATTGTATTTAAATAAAACAAAAGAAATACCGTTAATTCTAATGATTGCAGTAGACTGAATACTTATCTGTCATTAGGAAAAGATGATTAAAATATGTGTTAGTAACCGACTTTTTATTCTTTAGTTTCTCACTTTTAAATGTTTGGAGAATAGGACCAATATTTTTTTCAAAACACTATTATAATTATTGAACTGTGGATTTTTTCTGCTTCTAACTTAATATCGTTGATAATTTAGAAGCTATATAAAATAGCAAGTACAATGTTAACAATAAAAACATAAAGTAGTAGCTCTCTAATCAAACCTTGACAATGAACTTCACGATCTATTATGTACTGATGACAAAAACGTTAACAATACAAGAGAACACGGCGCGGCACCGAAAATCCATATTTTCGTTATGAAAATCCGTACATAGTTTTATTTAAAGTTAATCTTAGAAAGAACAAATTAATTCATAATTTGTTCACCCAAAGAACCCCAAAATATTATATTTCGAATAGCATTTTAATTAAATTATTAGGTACAGCATAAAATGAAGGCTGCACTTGAGATTCAACTATCAATCTTTAATTTCAATTATGTATACAGTTCAAAAAACATTGATTTTCCTCTCATTCTCCATATTCACGGCTCATACACAGCAAGGTCATTTATTTGTATAAACTTTGAACGAATTACTGCATCATCATCATCATTGACCAAACTAACCTTTGTGAAACTCGTAACTCAAACTCACTATGCCCATAACATTCTGATTTACCTTTTCATCAAATTCTTTGTTACGAACAAACACCAAATCTATGGCGTACATACGTAAATAATTACAATGACATCGGTATTTTATATGACGTCAAAATTACCGGTCATTAGAACCCAACCCACTAGCATTATGATCTTGAAACGAAAAAACCGGAACCACTAGCCACTATGACGCGATAATATAACAGGAAATAACCAGTGTTTGTAATAAGGATAAGTACATACAAGATAATGTGTATTCTTTCGGGAAAGGCTGTCAATCTATCTAGTTGGATCTCTGCCATATCTTGCACTGCCTAGCACTTCTAACACAATGCACCATTGTATGTTATATTCGACAATGTATCAGACCAACATTTTGTTTATTCATTTCTTTTTTTATCCACAGGTTTCTTTCCACAACGGGAAAATAGAAACAATGGTTTCTTCGGCTTCATGCAAGGACCCAATAGAATAAGGGACACACTATCAGGCTTCTTCAATCCCAATAGACCAAATAGACCAGTCATAAATACTGATGAACAAGGAAATATATACAACCCTGGAGGTGGTAACCAGTATGACTATAACAATGGACAGAATGGAAGACCAGTTGTGTTTCCAAATAACAACCCAGTTTATAATGACAATGTTAATTTCCAAAATCCTAACAATGGAGACTACCAGTTCCAACCTACTCCAGATAATGGGAATTTCCAACAGTTTCCACCACCTCCTGATGGTGGGCAGTTAACCAATAATGGGAATGGAGAAACGAATTTCAACCAGGATCAGCCTGCTCAAGATGGCGGAGCTAATAATGGATACCAGGATGAAAATACCCAGGATAACAATGTGAAACCTAATGAAGGTAACTTAATTTCTATACTTTCATATTTTTTTTATCAAAATAGGGCTAATTTGTCATGTTCCAATTTCAATGGTCATATACGGTCCAAAACATCCATTATGAATAAAATCTACGTACAAAAGGAGGAAAAAGTCGCCAAAACATCACCTTCACACTTGGCCTAAGCCATAAAATGTTTATGAGCTTTTCCAAATTACTCCTAATGAAACAGCGTTTTAACACCTGGCCAATTACCATCGGGTCGTTGACCCCTACATCCAAATTTTACATATCACCTCTTCCACGGTATTTGACTCTGTTAATCTGTTTTTTTTAAACAATTTTATTTTGACGTTTTTGGGAAGTACCTTATGATGAGTAACCTATATTTTTCCTGATTTCACAATATTTCTTTCATCCTTACAACCTGCATGTTGTGCTAGATCACTGCTGGACTTAGGATGTTACGTAACAAGCCAGGAAACTAGTTATTTAGCTCTACTCTTAAAATCCTTGGAAGCTGCTGTAAATGTACTTTTTACTATTCTTTATATCTGTTTACTATAGGACAATGAGCTAAGTAACATACAATGGTTGTCCTACAACTGATGACCGATATCTCCCTTTTGGAGAGCCGGAAAAACCTTCCTTAAATAGGACAGTAGGCCAAATGATTCATCGGTATCAATGGATCGATTTTTGTAGATTTAAATACAATTGATATTATTCTTCCATCTTATGGTTTCCTGGTCATGACTGTGACTTCTTTGTCAAAAAATATCGTTATATTATATGGGGATTTTCTCAATCCCGGAATCTGAATTTGTGGTTATTTGCAATAAGTTGAACAAACCACAAACATTTTAATAGCTTTTAAATGTTAGGTACTAGTTTTTAACATTTACCTCAAATTGCAAACACAAATAGTCGGAACTTTACCGACAGCTAACGTAGAATATTTTAGCAGTTTTTTAATATCGTCTAGTTACACAAGTTTTGGTTTTTGACCAAACTGGTTTGACTACTTTATTCAATAGTTCACCTCGAATTCTTTATGCTTGTTAATTAAGTATTCGATGCTCAAGGGGCTTGCTTGTAAATAGTTGCCGTGGCGATCGATAGATCAACTTGGTTGATAGACTTCACTACTGTATGTTTTATCCCATGCGATTTTGGAAAATTAGGGAAGGTATACCGTTGATATGAACATGAGCATATCTATCGGCCTAGGCTTATTTGCTCCCATAACTCTCTTGAAATTAAGCTTAAAGAAAACGATAAGCTATCGATCAAAAATTATAGAGACCTTGAAGAAAGCCATATAAGCATTGTAACAGAAAGCCATAATGATAAACGTCAGTAAAGTAGTACATAAGTTCCTAAACCTTTAATTCCACTTCCAGCAGATAACGGAGTACCGGCAGAAAATGACCCGGTCAACTTTGACGACACACCAGCTGAAGGCACTACATTAGCACCTCTAACACCAGTACCTGTCAACACAGAGTCTAGAAACAACTTCAACTTCCAACCAAATCAAGTATTCGGTAAGTTGGATACTCATACAAAAATAATAATAAACTATTTTGACAATGAACAGGATTTTTTGTGTCAATCATTAACCCTTGATAAGGATTCCTCGGGGATCTAACGAAAGCTTTTGATAAGGTCGATCACAAAAAATATGCGCTCACTACCTTGTTATAAAACGTTAAAGAGTACCGGGTTTGGTACTAGGTTTAGAGCATTAACTTTGAAAAGATGGTTTATACCTTGTACTGAAGCCGGTACTTTTTTAGGACCTCGTTTTATAGCAAGGTGGTCGAAGATTCATTTCAATTAATGCTGCTTAGGTACACCATTACATAACAGTATGAATCGTGAGCATTAACGCTAAAACGTAATTTAAAATTATTTATCATTCATCATCACTAAGACATACTGCGGGATTCCGTTAAATCCCTAACCCTATTAATTTAAGTAGTCAGAAAAATAGATTTCCAACTGATCTTCCTAGAAATACTTCCTCAGAATAATATCATCATGCCGCAACTCCACTAATCTTAATCATCCATTAATTAATTTGTTATCATTATCTTACTTTCTCGCTGACCTCTTATTGACTTGCGTTACTTGAACATGTCTTGCTTAAGTGTCAAGTTTGAGTTCATGTGTGAATCAGTGTGTAACCTTACCTGTGCCTATTTAAGAGATCTCGAAGGTTCAAATACCTATACAAAAGTTTTGACTTTTAAAGTCAATATGTACATACTATATATACAAAATATTGCCCATATTACTCGGGAAGAGTATAGTTTTCCAACATTGAAAGAATTTTTAAAATCGGTTCAGTAGTTTCGGAGCCTTTTTTTATATTAGTATAGAAGTGCTCAATCTATTGGGTTGCCCGGGTAGCTGGGTTGAGGAGGTCAGATAGGGCAGTTGCTCCTTATAAAACACTGGTACTCAGCTGCACCCAGTTAGACTGGAAGCCGACCCCAACATAGTCGGAAAAAGGCTTGGAAGATGCTTTGGTAAAAAGTGCTCAATCTTTGATGTTTTTCAATCGTGAATGGTCCCGTATTGAATATTGTGTGTCACGGCTATCGGGACCGTCCGGTCTGCCTTAAGCGTGTAACCTCTCGGCCGTCATTGATAACGTTTGTTCTTCATCTTAACCTATATTATTGTATCCATAGCCTTGTGTACGGCTTTCTTTGAAATCTGTGTTTTTGTTTATTTTTTTCAATTTATTGTCTTTGACCTCCGACCTCTATGGCGCAATGGACACCAAGCCGGACTGCCGAATCTGAGGTCCCGGGTTCGATTCCCGGTTCGGTCGACATTTGTGTGATGAGCATGCTTGTTGGCCGTGGTCTGGGTGTTACAATATGTATTTATAAATATGTATATATGTAGCTATATGTAGTTTATCAGTTGTGTTAGCACCCATAACACAAGTTAATTAATAACTTACCATGGGGCTAACCAACCGTGTGTTAAAAGGTGTCCCGACATTTATAAAAAAAAAAAAAAATCATCCTTTATTCAGATTTCAACAGATCCTTTGGATATACAAGGATAATTAAATCATATTGTGCTTTTATATCTGCAGTTATTTTTCTATTGATTGCGTTTTTGCCATCTATATACTTGTTTAAACAAAATCAAAGATTTCAACTATCGGAATGATCAATGACGATTATGTTTACACTATAAGGCAACTAAGGTCGTGTACCGTGTACGCAAGATCAATAATAATGAAAATATTGATTATTATCCTCAATATGTACTAGAAATATCTTAGTATTGACAGCATATAAGCACAGTCTAGAATTTTAAGAATTATTTTGTGATTGGTTAGCTATTATGCATTCTGTAGCGAAACTAGTTGTGGATGAAAATTCCAAATTTTAGATTTCTCGTTTAGATAAAGCTTGCAATTTGCTTAGCTATCATGTTTATTTAGCTTCATATCCCACATATCAGATCATTATTTTCAGTATGACGTAACTACTTCAGTAATCATTCTACCTCCATAAGTACATCTTTAAGCAATTATTTATTTATATTTACACAACAAAGACGAAGAACCGGTTTGTTCATTTAAATACATTTGTACTTACCTACTTGTTTTTTTATTACACTATATGTCATCATTAAGTTGTCAGAGAACTTGGTGAATCTTTGCCTACTTAAGTTTACATTGTAAAGTCATCTACATACACTAGGTACAAATGGTCATCATGTTTCTAAATAAACGAGTTACAAGTTGCTGTATGTAAATACGAAAAATATTATTATGTTGTCGTTAATGTTAGTTATAACCATAAAATGTTACCACTATCGGATTAAGTAGCTAACAATTTTTTTCCATTATTTCCAATTATTTAACTACTTGTCGGTGATTTCACAAGTTAAGAAACATAACATATTAAACATACATAACCACTGATATAGGTACAGTTTTTACGTAAAACTGTATTTTCGTCTACCGCAACTATGAGCCGATCTAGTGGCGAAATTATTCATCATTAGACCTCATCCTAGACTCCTGCCCTGCTCCCAATTTTACTTGTGGTCGGCGCAATATGTCATTTTCTTCCATTTTCCCCTGTCACTCGTCATACTGACACTCACTCCTTTCCTATTCATGTCATCTTTCAGGCAATCCATCCATCTTTTCTTATCTTTCTAATCTTAGACCTCATCCTAGACATCATTGAAATTATCCCCCTTTATCTCAATTTTTTTTGCGATCAGCGAAGCATGTCATCTTCTTCCATACTTCATCTGACCACATTATTTGGCAGCCATATCTTCATTCAAACTCACTTTTACCAGTCTTAGCTAGGGTTATTGGTTTGCCCGGTTGAGGAGATCAGATAGGCAGTCGCTCCTTATAAAACATTGGTACTCAACTGTATTCGGATGGACTGCAGCCCATAGTTGGGAAAAGGCCAGGTAGATGACATTATGCCCATACCTACATGCGGCTACTGGCTACGAGAGACTAGACTTTGCCAATATTGTTAGTACATGTATTGAATGACTTTAGTTATTGCTCATTCTATAAAGGTTTTCCTCAACCGCTCGGTAGTGAAGACGTTGCATACTTAAGAATAAAAAACATATGTTTCTTGGTTTTCGTAATTAGTGTGTAGTGGTAGAAACTTGGAAACTGAACATCAAAGAAAATATTCACAGAGCAATACTGACAATACTTTATTAGTAAAGAAAGAACAAAATACTTTGCGGAAAATACATTTTGATATAGGCCTTAAAATTTCCTACAGCATCATGATTACCTTAATAACACCAATTCTAATTGCTTAATATAATTAATGTTAAGAAATAGATATACCTATGAGACAACAATACGTAGGTGAACACGTGCGCAAAGATAAACATAATAATCTTAATTTTCATATTATCTTGGAATGCAATCAGCGAGTGAAACGGATTTAACACTAAAACTAATAAGTGTCCATATCAAATTAGCTAATTTTATACCGTTAAGATTTGTTTTTTTAGAGTTCAGTAACTTTAAATAGATATAAATAAATGTCTGTCAGGTTATCTGACGGTTTTCAGGAATTACTAATATAAGAATTTGAATTAAATTGGTACCTACCTACCCTGTTCAATCTTTCCCAACGAGTTGTTGAAAAAATGCCTGCCTTAATTATATTTACAATGATTTTCATATTTTTCTGTATAAAACATCCCCTTTGAACACAAGGTTTGTGTTAAACAAACTTTGGCCCAAGTAAACCGAAAACATAAACTTCCATTTTTCTTAAAACACTTATTTACTTTGAAACTTCAACGTAAAAATGGAGAGTAGAGTTGTTTTAAGGCAACTGTTGTTAGAGGACGAATTGGATTTTTTGGCGCCAAGGATCTCAATTTTTCTCAGTAAATACAAAACGGATCAAAATACAACTTGGTTACCTGAAAGTTCATGATATAAACCTTATTTTGTTAGACGTAGAAACATGATTAGGTAACTTTTATAACAGGGAAAAAAATATCAAACATACCTCTTTTTAAAAAGAGATGAAATTCACATATTATGGGCAAACGGGACCGATTTAAGCCTCTTAACTTTTTTAGTAGTTGAGTATATACATACTCTTTAAAATTGTAGAAGGAATTTTTATCAAATTATCATTTCTAAATAATAAAATTACAAAACCATTTTGTCGCTTACGACTTTTAGTTATAAGCTAGCGCGCGTATTGTTATCCTCGCCCCGCTCAGACGCTTCGACCCCTTTTGGCGCCTTAGATGCGCGTGCCGGTCACGGAATTATTGTTGACCAATTCGTCGCCTTAATGTAATTTTCGACTTCTTTCTACATTGTTCTGCTACGGAACCTAAAATGCTTTAATCCGACTCACACGGAAAAAGTTAAATAGTAATAAATATTCTAGCTTTGTTTTGCTGTCTTCAAGGTCGACTGACTGGTCAGTGCTGGTCAAAATTCTGATTGGTTATGTCATCTAATACCTATGTCATTTTGTCACGCGGATATGCAATACAATAATTAAATGTAAAGCTTTTTTATTACGCCTTTGATAGATATACCTATCTCGTGGATCCGCAAAACGATCGGCGTTTTTTTTATTATTATTTTCTTAAACGAATTGAAAGTCTTGGTGGCCTTCTCGTATAAGCATCAGCCTGTCAAATATGATATGGGGAATCAATTTCAGGTCTTGAGGAAACCTGAATTTTACTTTAGTCAGAAATCACCAATTCACGTTGAGCAAATGAAGTGATTACGACGAGGTTCATAACAAAAAGGTGAATTAAAAACAGATGCACATAATTTTGTTGATGATTTTATAAAATGTTTACATGTACTTACCTAAATAAACGATCTTCTTTATGATTCTTTATGAATACTTTGTGTCATTTACTTATTTAAAAATTAAGCAAACAGGAGACGGATGTTGCATTGACGTTGTATTAAAATGCAGCGGGTGTCAAATTGTCCTTGCTATTGATCGATTAGGTACAAATTGCACGTCGTTAACACTCGTAAATCATTGTTATTTTGTTTTTAAGTGCTGTATGGTAAACATGTTGGTTTTAAACTTACTTACATTATAAATAAGTGACTCTGTAAAAGTACTGAACAGATTTAAATGCAATATCGTACACAGATAGTCTAAAGACTGTAGACTGACTGATGTAGTTCTTCGGGAGGAACCGAGTACAGTTGGTTATTCAACAAACATAAATATTTCTTAGAACTTCCTATAATTTTAAAATGTGTCCTGTTCATATGCTCAGCATTTACCAATCTGTACCACCAGATCTTCAACTAATCAAGTCTTCCTCTTTCCAGCGGAGAGCTGCCAGACAGTAGAAGGTGGACTCGGCAGCTGCATCAGCGTGTACCAGTGCCAGCCGTACCTGAACGTGCTGCAGGAGTCCAGGACCAGCCCCAATGCGGTGCAGCTGTTGAGGAGAGCCCACTGCGGGTTTGAGGGAAATGCTCCTAAGGTAGATAATTGAAATCCATTATAGATCTGAAGAGTTTGTTTCATAGAAATCGCTAGTTTCAGCAACTACTTACTGGCTTGATTTGAAAAAATCTTATCTTGTTAGATAGCCCAGCATTTATCAAGGAAGGTTGTAGGCTAGATTCTTTTACACGGGTGCGAAAATAAATCTGAAACAGCTGGTGGGATCCCGTACTTTGTTATACTTACTCATTATGGGGGATAGCATGGAGGGTACACTGACACGACAGCATATAATCATATCGTTCTTATGTTACAGTATTTAAAAAAAAATCTGTTTGATCATGTACAAATACCTCTTCACAGGTCTGCTGCCCCCGCCCAGGCATTCCCACAAACCCACCACCAGCTCCCACAGCCGCCACCACCACCACCACGACTCCAGCTCCCACGCCGGCTCCAACCCAGCCGACTGCAGCTCCTAAGACTTCTGGAGACTTCCTCCCGGCGCTCCCTGACCCTCCCGAGTGCGGGCTCAGTAATGCCTCGTTTAGCAGAGTCGTGGGAGGTGTTAATGCTAAACTGGGTAAGTCTTTTGTATGTAAAGAAGTAAAATATTGATAGGTAATAGAAGATTGACAGGTGATGCTGTGAATAATCAAATTCATTTCTGATACCTATGGAAACGCTGGTACTTGGCTACAAATTCATAAAAGACAACCTACGAAAATTTGACCGTTCAACATTTGTTTTTAATGGTGAAGAAATCAAATTCATTAATATGGGTACATTGATATGGGTATACTAGATGCTTCTGCCACATACAATATATCTATCTTCTGTCTAGCTTCGTTGGTCATACCTTGGTATTCTACAATTTCTTATCTATTGAAAAATGTAGGGCTCTTATTCAGGACTTCATCAGACACTCTGAAAACAAAAACTTTCTGAAGTCTCTTCAAGAGGCAATTTTTATCAGCAGCTTTTGAACCAACTGTCTTCTCTCTCCAGGTGACTTCCCGTGGATGGCACTCCTGGGCTACAAGAGCAAGCGCACAGGCGGCACCAACTGGCTGTGCGGCGGCTCCCTCATCAGCTCGCGTCACGTGCTCACCGCCGCGCATTGTATTCACAACCATGAGGAAGATCTGTGAGTATATAAGTTTAACCTAGTTTTACTCCTTGTCAATTTTTTCAAGAAAAACATGCTGAGCATCTCACGGATGTTTGTATGTCACGGATGCCTCGCTATTGCTAGGCTTAAGTTAATAATGTTAACATGTTCTTTTAAGGCAGTTTTACTTATAGACAGTTTAATTTTAGATTTATGCTTATATAGATATAAATAGAACATTGAAGTTGACAATACCTACTTCCGTGAAGCTATATTTACAATATTGTAGACGCAAGTTACGCGAAATAGTAAAGTCAATAGAAATATCTGCGTTCATAGAATCCATTTGGGTTTCCCCAGTAACTATCTTGCATATAAATTGCGATGGCCAGATTGATTTTTTGTAATTATCATAGCAACTCGTTTCCGCCAACTTCGTCTCGTGAGAACTAGAAACATATTTATTGCACCCGGATAAAATGTAACCCAAAGCCTTCCTCGTTAAATGGCTCATCTTACATAGAAAAGTAAATCTGTTCAATGCACAAACAAACAAATATCCTCTTCAACTTTGTAATAGAATAGTTGTGTTTATTCTATCTATTGAACGCAAAGTGATCCACTAATGCCTTCTTTTATAAGAATAAGGGCTTTCCTAACATTGCCATAGTAATAAGGATGATGATGATGATGAAGACTCCTTGAATGCAAATGATTATAACAGTGATATTTACACTAAGCTGCTGTAAACTACTAATTAGTAAGTAAAGGTAAATACCTAGAACTGGTCTGAACACATTAGTACTAAAGGCTGTCTATTTGTCTGTATTCAACAAACGATGTGCTATATACGTCAGAACTTGTGGTCTACAACCAAGGTTTAAGTTGCAAGTATTTGCGAAAATGCAAATGCTATGTACCCATTGCTTCTTTTTCTATTCTATTCATATGTAGGTAAATAATATCTACGATATATGTAATTTTTGATGTTAACTTATCGGTATCGTCTTCTTTGTGAGTCGATGGCAATTGATTTAAAATTTTGGGGGCCCAATTCTTCGACACCCTGATAGTTAAAAATTGCAAAGATAATATTTTACTAAATAAAATATAAGTACTTAAGTGGCCTATGTGGGGATAGTGTAACTTACCAACAGGGAAAGATTTTACAAATCGGTTCCACATTTTCGGAGCCTTTAGGATTCAAACAGTCTAGCTTAGGTGACAAACAAGCCATTACAAACAGCTGGAACATCTGTTGGCAGAGAAGTCATGAATGACTGAAATCGATGGATTAATTAAATTCATAGAATGCAACGTCAGAACATTTCTCACGCGATGTGGGGTCATTGTAATAATCATTGTTATCAGAACTATAGCTATAACTAAAACTTATAGTAAAACTAGAGTTATATTTCTTTAAATGATAGCACTAATCTACTGTTAGGAAACCAACATGTAAAAGTATTTATGCAAACTATTTTGGGAAATAGCAATTAATTTTGATAAAAAACTCGTGACTACATAAACAAAAAAAAATTGTAACTATGTGTGTTTTGAAGAAAAATGGATGAAAATAGACAAAAACGTAAAACGACAAAAAATTATATGTAATTGACTTATTTAGGTCAAAAAAATAATGATAAAAAAAATGGCCGATATTCACACTATTTCAGCAACATCAAAATTTAATTCACCATTAAAGTACTGGTACCCCAGTTCTTAAAGATTACGTATGGCAACACTAAGATAAGGAAACAAACAAAAATACCACCAGTTGTAGCAAATCTACATCGGAAGCTATTTATCTTCAAGTTCAAAAGGAGTTATTATGTCGGTACTCAGCGAACCGGTTGTAATTTGTAATTAAATTGAGCAAGATGCGCCCGCGACGCCGTCAGTGTGAACGTAAATATAGGTTGTTGTTATTTTGAAGTCTATTCTGTCACTTGCCCGGGTAACTGGGTTGAGGAGATCAAATAGGCAGTCGCTCCTTGTAAAACACTGGTACTCAGCTACATCCCGTTAGACTGGAAGCCGACCCCAACATAGTTGGGAAAAGGCTCAGGTGACGATGTTGACTACTGTCACTTATAAATAAGTATATTATAATTTTTTCGTACATTAATATGTAATGACCCAGTTTTTTTTACCTAGCACGCTTGTCAACACTTGGTTCAATACTCTTCCTCAATAAATATGATAAGATAGTAATGACTAAAATTCAGGTGCTGGATTATTAAATTATAAGTAAAATTTAAGGGTTATATAGATTACAATCTATAAATACATGACTCGTTATAGCTATACATACCTTTTTTTGTGACAAATCATCAAATGACGCCTCTCGCTGTGGGTGCACCTGTGTCAGTCTTTTATTGACTAAAACCCATCACCTTCCTTCTTAAGCTCTTTAGAGGTTTGTACCAGGGCCGAGGTAACTCTTTTGAACAATCCCGCAGCAACTATACTATATTTACATAAATTCTAATTCTAATTGTAGTAAACAAAACAACAGCCTGTATAGTATATGGTCAAACAATTAACACACGCGCTACACATGTATTTTTATATCCTGGTTGTACTTGACCGATGTCGACTAATATGTACCTATGGTTACGGTGACCATAAATATAAAATACTATAAACTATAAATAGAAGGCTGTTAGATATGGAAGTTGATAATCATGTTGCCTGTATGAATTAATATACGTATAACACGTGGTTAAGTTTCACGTGGTAAGAGGCTCGTGATTAAGTTACAGCCGTGTGGATCTATTATAATTTTAAGCAACGTCTGGTGAAATAGGTTCATGGATGTGTGACCATCTTGTCATGACGAGTCCCTCCATGTTACGGAAGGCACTTTAAGATATCACACAGGATAGTGGATTCCGGCTATCGTTTGAACATCTTTGGCAGGCATTAAAGCCAGAAAGTCTGACAACCAGTCTTACCAATGGTGTATCGAGCGGTGGCCTGTTCATTGTTTTGTGAAGAAAATAGGATCTTTTAAATAATTATCTCCACTTCTAAAGAATTATAGCAATTAAGTCCAGTTTTCAGTTCTTTTAAAACCATGAAACCAAACTTACAACTAACTACAATATAAACACCATCTATTCCAGCTACGTAGTCCGTCTTGGCGAGCTGGACTTGGCCCGAGAGGATGAAGGCGCGACTCCTGTGGATATCCTCATCAAACAGAAGATGAAGCATGAGCAGTACAGCTCAACAGCTTTCACTAATGATATCGGTATATTGCTGCTCGAACATGATGCTCCGTTTACTGGTAAGTACCTTCAAGAATAAAATGCTTTTATCCAGTGAATTGCAGGTTTAAGCAAGTAACAGACCCTAATGTCAGAATTTTCTCAATCCGCCTGATGTCCGACGTGATGATAAAATGGGATAGAGATTTGATTTTTTGATTGATTTTTTAACTGTAGATGGATGCAGAAATGGGGTAGGATGGCTTATAAATCCAGGCTTGGTTTAACAAGCCTTATGAAGCTTGAGTAATAAGTCTATAAATCTATCTAAGTGCTCCTAAATTCATAACACAATGAGAGATTAGACTGACGATAAAGAAAAAGACACAAAATAAACTTCTAGGAAATCCTTGACGGCATATTTATTTAATTCCAGACTTGATCAGGCCGATCTGCATCCCCAAGGACAGTCAGCTGAGGGCGACCACCTTCGAGGACTACAACCCCATGATCGCTGGCTGGGGACATACGGAATTCCGTAAGTTAAAACCTTATTCTTCTCCTTCTCGTCACCTACGTCCTAATGGAACTACTTTACGCTGGCGATTTCTGTGATCATGTTTTTTTCGATAAATATCCCATTCAATCCCATCGATGCAATACTTATCTAGAAAATCTTTACTGGAGGGAATAATAATTATATTCGAACTATTTACGGGAACTTCAAAAAATAGCAAGCTATCCACATATTAAATGATATTTTAAAACGAAGATCAAAAACTGAATAGGAGAACTTTCCAACTTCTAGTTTCAACCATTCTTCACACATCACATCCCACAAAAAACCATCCCATTCTAAACTCCACTTCCACCTTCCAGGAGGTGCAGCAGCCACCCACCTGCAGGTCCTGCAGTTACCAGTGG
Organism: Helicoverpa zea x Helicoverpa armigera; assembly: GCA_033682625.1. Classification (NCBI taxonomy): domain Eukaryota; kingdom Metazoa; phylum Arthropoda; class Insecta; order Lepidoptera; family Noctuidae; genus Helicoverpa; species Helicoverpa zea x Helicoverpa armigera. The sequence goes on along the minus strand of JAWIIS010000049.1, from coordinate 9,488,116 downwards.
TCAGCAACGACTTCTGTTCGCAAGCATACAGCGCGTACAAAGCGCAGAAGATTGATCAGCGCGTGCTGTGCGCAGGGTTCAAGAAGGGAGGGAAGGATGCGTGTCAGGGTGACAGTGGGGGGCCGCTTATGCAGCCTATTGTGAGTATATTTACTTTATTTTTAATTTTCTAGAAGAAGAATGTCATCTTGGATCTGATTGGGTTAGTCTCTTCTGTCATTAGAGCATTGAATTTTAGCCAGGTTTCGTTTTGATGGACGTAAAATCTTAAAAACTTTTGCTTTTGCTCTATGACTACGAACCTTGTATCGAAGCCTCAGAGAGTTCCTTAGACGGCCAGTTCAACTGGATGCAGCTGAGTGCCAGTTTTTTATTTAAAGGGGCTGCCTACCTGACCAGCTCATCCCAATTCCATTGGTACGACTGGTTGTCAGAATTTCTGGCTTTTGTATACCTGCTGCTGCCAAAGAGGTTCAAACGTCAGCCGGGACCCACCAATTTATAATGCCTTCGAAAACATGGTTAAAATCAAGAATTCTAAATGACTAATGAATCTTCGTCATCCACAGTGGAGTCAAGACACCTACAAGACCTACTTCTACCAGATCGGCGTGGTGTCGTACGGCAAGAAGTGTGCGGAGGCTGGCTTCCCCGGGGTCTACTCCAGGGTCACGCACTTCGTACCCTGGATCGAGGAGAAGCTTCTAGGACATTCCACTTCCACGTGACTGTGATTTAGTTTCGTAAGAATTTTGTAGGGAATCTTTTTGGTTTGTGCGAGGCTGTCTTTTGTTTACGTCCAATATTTTAGTTTTTTTCTTTATGAACTTTATTTTACCTATGTATTGTCTACATTTTGCAAATCGATCTTTAACATATTGTCTACCTGCGGACCTATCAGTAGTACTATCTGTATATGCTCTTTCTTTCTTGTCATCAATGATTTTTACTTTATTTATTTATCTATAGTTTTGTGATGACCAACGTTTTGCTGGACCGTGTTTCATGATCTTTTTTTGTTTTTCTTTTCTCTAGTAACAACCTGAGTTTCCAATAGTTTATAATGTCAGATCAAGGCAGCCTCGTCTAAAGTCACAAAGACATTTTGAAGCCACAAAGTAAATCTCAACAAGCTCTCACTTAGTAATTATAAATTATAAGACATTTAAGTTATAATTTTACTTATAAGTATTGACAACTGTTATATTAATAATATTGATAGATATAATAGTATTGTAAGCGTAGTTCTTGTTTGTAAAAAGATTTTTTATACTCTGAAGACGCAGCAAAGTGATTTTAATTTAATAAATGCTCACGTTTAAAGAGAGGCTTTCATTTTATTCATTTCATAGGAGTACATAAGAGATAAGAGAGTACATAAGAGAGTTCATAAGAGAGTTAACAAGAGAAATAAGCACTCGAAGCAAACGAAAAATAAGCACTCATTACAAATTCTGTTATAGGTTTCCTGAACTTTTTTATTGTGTATTCCCAACAAATGTAACAAAATATATTCAGAGTTATTGAGACAACTTCTTCATGGTGAAGACATGATATCAAAATCTATTTATTTATTCATAGAAAGGTACTAATAAGACTTGAAACTGTGTTCTCGAAAGTACTATTACAAAAAGAAATATTTATAGTGTTGCCAATGCATACCTAAAACAAAACCACTAAGGAGACCGTGGCACCAAATATTTTTTTTTATTTGTTGACCTGTTTATTAGGTATGGGCTATTCTCAGGAAACTACGGAACCTAACACTGAACGTGGCCTGACACGCTCTTGGCTGGTTTTTATTTGCAGTTAGATTAGATTAGATTATTCTTTAGATAAGATTATTCTTTATTGTACACCAAGAAAATTAACAATGTAGGAAATTATAATTCACAAGTACAATGGGCGGTCTTATCGCTAATCAGCGATTTCTTCCAGATAACCTTTGGATGAAGTTTATCTGGAGAATACTCGTACTTTGAAAATGGGCAGTTTACGGTGTACAAGGTAGTGGGCGCCGTAGAAATTTCGCCCAGGGGCCGATTCTCGTAATTTTACTTAAGCAACATACGATTCACGTTCGACTGCGATCCAATCCCGACTCGATTACGATTGAAACGTACATATATGGCATTCCGCTATTTTTTCTTTGAAATAAACGTTTTTATCCTTTTCTGTTATTCATTAATGAATCATTTTGTCTGCAAATGCTTAACTATTGCAATATAGAGCAAACTACCGTATAGACCAAAATCACCAAAATAGCAGACCAATCGCAAACCAATCGAATGTCGTTGGAATACGATTGGTCTTATATTAGTAGCAGAATGCCCGATATGGTTAAAACTGCTATTGCGATCATATTATGATTGCGTTATGATTGACGAACACTTTAACTTTAAAACACACATCTCCACATTAAGTAAAAGGATTCGTAAACTAATCTATGTTTTTAAAACACTCAGACATGTGGTCGGACCCGAAATTCTTAAGCAGATTTATTTTGCTCTCTGCCAGTCACTGCTAACATATTGCAGTACGGCATGGGGTGGTGCACCAAAGACCATAATTAAACAACTAGAAGTGGCTCAAAGAACTATCCTCAAAATATGTACTTTTAAAGTTTTCCGCTTCCCCACTAAATTATTGTACGAATACTGTGAAGTCCTAACTGTACGTCAGCTCTTTCTACTTAATCTCTTACTGAAACAGCACGCTAGTCTCGAATTTAGACAGAGCTCAAAACCAAAGCGGAGAGACTACGCAGTGTGTGATCGAACGTTTATTCCAAAAACCTCATTTTCTCGCAGATTTTACCCATTTCTCGGACCTTTTATGTATAATAAAATAAACAAAATACTAGCAATATATCCATTGAATAAACCGGCTGTTAAAAAATCCCTATTTGAGTGGCTTTGCAAACTGTCATATGAGGAGACAGAAAATCTCCTTATGATACCAGAGTAAGAGTCTACTATCGCTAAACATTCATTACTGTACACACCCTCTCTATAACACATACACACATACACAACTCACATTCACACACACACACACATATACACAATGGAGAGATACCTCACACACAACACGCTATCTAAAATATGTTAGCTCCTAGTATATTATTTAATCTTTTTTTGTTTATCTTTTAAGTCTGTTCACTTTTAAAAGTTACCTGTGTATTATTTTATTGAACAAGACCCCGAGGATAGAGGCGCTGTATGCTGAAATACAGGCCATAAACCTAGTTCAGCAACAGATGCTACAGTTAAACACAATATTATTATATATGGATAACTGTAATTAGATATTAGGCATGAATTGTGTAACAGCTTTTTTCTGGTGTAATAAATTTATTTATTTATTATTTATTTATTTATTATATTGCGATTCGATTTCTATTCGATTTTGACATTATTAACTTAGGAGAATCGCGCCCCAGGGCGCTGGTAGCATTAAAACCGTGCTGTTAATAAATAGCGCTTTCATGCAAGAACTACTTCACTGATTTGAATATTTGGTAGACAAATAGTGTAGAGCCTGAGAAAGGACAGCGGCAGGAAGTCGTTTTTTCGTAACACGAGCTATTAGATAATAATCCAAAGATCAGAAATCGGTGAATGTGTGAGTCGTTACGGGTAGTCAGAAGCCAGTAAGTCTGACACCAGTCTAACCTAGGGGTATTGGGTTGCCCGGGTAACTAGGTTGAGTAGGTCAGATAGGCAGTCGCTCCTTGTAAAGCACTCGTACTCAGCTACATCCGGTTAGACTGGAAGCCGACCCCAACATAGTTGGGAAAAAGGCTCGGAGGAGGGAGAAATCTGTGAACCACGTTATAGATACCACCTATCACAATCTATTTTTATACCCGCCCACCCATCGCGTTTATGTCAATAGGATTAATAACCGATAAATATCCTTGATCCTCACAAATCCCTGTCCTGATACCGTCGCTCATGATGACTGACTGAAGATAATAACTGCGCCATTTTGTGCTTTACTGATCAATTATCATCAACTAAGTGCATTATTACAATAAATTCTTTGTTTAAATTATCGGACATCTTAACTCAAGTCTCGCCCGGCTCTACGATCCAATTGGACTCGGTGTGGTACATACGATTACGAAAATTCTAGTGTGATAGCGTTCTAAGGCAGCAAATATTTTGATCATTACGTATGCACATTTTTAGTATATACTTATAGCTATTTCTTATCTTACAAATAGATATTGAATTCTTTCATCTGAATTCGTTATCTGTCTTCATTGTCAGGTTCCTAGCAACAATCTGAAGGTCTGAAAATCTCTAGTATGTTCAGGACGACTTTTTTAACATATTCTTCTTCTTATCTTTTTTCCGGTTTTTCGTCTTTTTGGACACATTATCTGTAAAGATAATCGTAAATTAATACCATGGCGTTTGATATCCCTCTACTCTGTTTATCTGATAAACGCAGTCATAGATAATACGTCGAAACTGTCGCGCGTGTTTTAGCAAATAGACTATTTGTATTATTTACGCTAAATTCCAAGTTATAATTTAACTAAAATAATAAGAAACAGTTAAATTATTATTTTAGTTAAATTATATACAAAAGTGACAGCGAAGAAACTTTTTATTAGGGTCCATACTTCCGTGTTGTGAATTAGTGACTAAATGTTTCTACGGAAATCCCCAAATAAACTGTAATAAAACATGGTTTTGTGATGAAAAGTAATTCGTGAATTAAGGACTAGTTAGCGTATCACAATGCCGTTAAAAGATAATAAGGGTAAGTACTGAATACTTATTTAATTTGTATAATAGTAATTTAAAGTTTTATATAGTGCATTTATTTTGAAATGAAATGAAATGAAATTTATTTATTTGCTAGAATATAGGTACATTATGATGGTAAATACAATAACAAAAAATGGTTTCACTATATTCGACTTATAAATTAGTCATGCAAATATTTAAGTTTTCCTATAATCTAATAGCTAAAGGACCATGCCCATCTGTGCCCCAGTAACGCCCAGAGAAAGTATATTACAAGATAGCCCTATTAAATAAAAACTAGAATTATGATGATAATTTGAAGTCTTAAAAAGCACCGGTTAAAAAATAAAAAAAAATAAGACATTCTTGTTGATATTGCAGTAAATGACATCGTTTCAATCATGCTTTATTCATTACGGTCTGTAATCTCGTCCTTTGGCCCATGTATATATTCATTTAATGTATTCAATATATTCAAATAACTGACATGTTTATCTAAAAACATACAATTAATTCATGAATTCATGATGATCATGAAGTTCCTAGTGAAAAACTAATAGCAATGCTGTCTATAAACGATAAAATGTATAAAAAACCAGTGGGAATTTATCATGTTTAATGTCCAATATCTTTTGAATCGGTGCTTTATATAATATTAAATCCAGATATCTTACAAATATGGCTGTAAAGCTATCGTATGACATAGAACTGGAATTTGGGCATTGCATGGCGTTGCTGACTTTTGACTCCATACTAATATGGGCATGATCCTTTCTATTACAATTCTATTTCTCCTCTAGGTATTCTTTAACTGTAAAATTTTTAAATTTTATAAATACTCAATTGACACCACCAAATAAGAGCAACTTAAAAGTGTGCTAGTTCGCGCTAATTACCGCGGCCCTGATACGAATAGGGCCCAAAAGGAACATGGTGGTTGGACACTCCCTAACGCTGCAACCCAAATAGGGTAATTGTCAATCATATTAGGCGAAGTGATCAAGTGAGAGGTATAGGGGAGTGGGGGGGTCTATTCCAATTCCAGGTCAATTAAGCACAAAAGGAACTTTTCTAAGTTTGTATGTGCTTTCTAAGTATACCTACCTTGGTTAGACAAGTCTACCTAAATTATTAAGTCTGGAATCACCAACCAGCAATTAGCGCATATGGTGATTAACTGTCGATCCTTCCCTGTATGAGAGGAGGCTGCAGCCCAGCAGTGGGACAAGAAAAAAAGGATGATGATGGTGGCTAGAAAGCAGTTTCTAAATACAAAGTCTAAAGTACAAATATATCAAAACGAATAAATAGAGCTGTTGGAGGTAAATACGTAATTAGCAAAAATGTGCTAATCTGATTATCTGTAAATCAGTATCAAATTATTTAGCCTATCATAATCGCGTGAGATAACATTCTAGATAATTAATTAAATACTTTACATAATGGCTACTGTTGTTATTTAAAAGTTTAAACGGATTTGTAGTTCCCAACGAGAACTACCTACTGAAAATAAAGTCGTGTGGGTTGAATTCATTCCAAAGTCAGGTACTTACTTATACAGGGTTACTTGTAAGTAGTGCGCATCCGTCCGTCTTGACCTATAGTATCACCTCATGAAAAGATGCGCACTACTTACAAGTAACCCTCTATAAATGCGGTTCTTTCAAAGTTAAAAACTTGAAGCAAGATGTACCAACCAGAAACTAGATCCCAAATGCTTGTTGGGAATCTTCCTAATAAAGACATTGTGAATGGTAGTGAACAGTAAGTGAGGATGCGTGCAAAAAATACCTATTGTATTCATAGATACAAGATTGAGGCCGAGCTTCGTTTTATCGGATTTTGAAGATACCTATGCCGAACTAGCACAGTATGTCGCTTTTTATCAGCATATACTACGAAACTACACTGGTTGATTCATCATCACCAGCTTTTTATCGTCCCACTGCTGGGCACAGGCCTCCTTTCACACAGCGAAGGATGTAATGGCATGTTATTGCATTTCAAATAATGTTTACAAGAGCGAGCTACTGTTATTAATGAGTCTTTAATTTACCAATAGACCCAATCTCATACATCTGTTGGGAACATAAGTAGTAGGCTTCGGAATAGTTACAAAGAGTTACCGCGATCCTAGTACCGTAAGGCCTCCAGAAGAAACACAGTGAATAAAAAAGTTCATTAATACATAGGCAGTCTTTCTCATCTTCATGACACAATTTCCAGTATACCAGACGGTCCGGTCCTTCCTGGACATCTTCGTGCAGCGGCTGAAGGTGTTCGACCTGTTCCTGCAGGGCGCCTTCCTCATCATCATCATCCTCCAGAGCAATGTGTACCTGCTGCTCAAGCGAGATGCTAGGGAGGGGTACCATTCTGGACTTATTGGGGGTAATTAGTCTTTTCTTGATAGTAAATGAAGGAAAAATAATTGTGCACAACTAATGTTATTGTGAAAAATAATTGTGAACAAATAATTTTGCGTTTTCTAGTTTTCAAGTCTACTTTGAACTCAATGGAAATACTTATTATGTTGTTGTGTATAGCTTTTGACTTCGAGAGGTTTTTTATGCAATTGACTCGACTTTTGTTTCTTGTCAACTCACTTGCCTGCCGGGATACTTTTCCATGTAGCTCCAACCATCTATGGTTGGCTTACCTACTGTTTAAATATAAACTGAAATCGAAAAGTACATAAGTGTAGCACTGTCCCCCTTCAACTACTCAAATAAGACTCAATAAAGAGACGATGCAACATAATTCTTATTCCGTAGACTACGTGATGATCGGCTCCGGGAGCATGGAGTTCCTCGTGGGCGCGGCAGTAGCCTGGTGGGGCAGAGGCCGGAGGCAGCTGGCTCTGTCCTTCTGGCTAGCAGTCACATCGGTAGCAGGACTCCTCGTCCTCGCCTTCCCTTATATTAAGGCTAGCCCTGCTGAAGTTGGTAAGTCAACAAATAGTTTTCGTTTAATTCAAGTACACATGCAAAAATTAAGAAGGGATAAGCTTACTTCAGAATCAGGATTAGAATCCTCGTAAAACGTATTAATATCAGCAGACTATTTTTTCTACGATAGGGCACACAGGTCTACAAATAAATCTCCGGATTTTAGAAATCTCGATTCTCATTTTGATTTTGATTCACGAATTCTAATACAAAGGAACTTATAATTTCTTCATTCAGCCAAAATAAGACCCTCATTCATACTTTTCCAGAGTTATGTGGAGGTCACCCCATAGGCAGGATATTGGCGACCCCCACGGTAGATAACAACGTGACTCTAAGGACGACTTTTCTGATCATCACTGCACTGCTGAGCTCCATCACCAAGCTCAGCGTGTGGGCGCATGGACTCACATACCTGGATGACCATGACCCTGCCAATGGACCGTACTTTTATGGTAAGCGCGTGCTTCAGGATATCCTTGGATTTCTTAATTGATAAAATATGTGTGGTATCCTTTGACTGCAGAAATAATATTTTTGAAAATATCCTCTAAAAATACTCGACTTATTTAAAAAAAAAGCAGTCTGCGTAATTCTACTGTACCACCTATACTAATATAATACAACTGAAGAGTTTGTTTGTGGGTTTGAATGCGCAAATCCCAGGAGAAATATGCTACAGGCTATCTACTCTTTATCCAAGTTTACGAAGTAGTTACACGAAGTAGTACGAAGTAGGGACACGGTTGAAACCGCTAGCAAAATATTTACATAAATACATAGCTTTTCCATGAATATTTTCACATCTTCCAGGTATCCTGATCTCCATCCGCCTATCCCTGGGTCTGAGTGCAACCAGCTGGCTAGCCGCTTCCTCAGTGCGCGACGACTGGTGGCAGGCGCACCTGTCTGTCTGCATGCTGACTCTCATGTTCGCTATACTGTTCTGTCTGTTCCCCACCAAGATGGAGTCGTTTAAGGAGGTCGATGAGGCCAGGAATGGGGGTGCTGATACAAGTAAGTTAAAAGGAACTGAATGTGATAAGTTGGTGGTTTATATAACTTTGAATCTACCATGTTTTATTACATTAGGTTCTAAATAATTTTTACTACTTGTGTATAAGTTCTAGATACCTAAATAACAAAATAAAGCTCGTGCTGACCGATTCAAAATATGTGTTTAATCAAGTAATGTGTGTTGCTTGAAGGCAAATAAGTTTCGCGAATTCTTCCCTTTCACGATGAAGCAAGTGAACAAGAAAATATTTGCTTCTAAATATTGCAATTCTATTTGGGATGGGTGCAGCGTATTTTCTCCTTCGAACTTCTATCGTATCGTTAACTGTCTATGTAATACTTATCTTCCAGGTTTCATCCCGACTCTGAGTCGTCTCGTGCGCAACAAGGCGCTGGTGACGCAGACAGTCTCCGTGGCGTGTCTCACCACCGCCGTGTTTGTGTACGTGCAGTACGACGAGGCTTATATTCAGGTAATGTTGCAGCTCCTCTTGGTAATGTTGTTGCTGGTTGCTGGATGTTTGTTGCGCCACTTCTTCCTAGCAAAAGCACATAAGAAGTGGTAGAGCGCAGTTTTTGAAGTCTGTCTCTGCTTATCAAGGCTTGTTACCTCTTTTATTATTCTGAAGAATGGAACACTTGTGCAATTCGATCAGGATTTTATGAGGTTTTCTTATTTATGTACCTATGTATTACTTCCCAGGCAAGGTACCATGTGGAAGCAATCAGGCAGGACCCCCGAACCTCAAGAGTTCTACCTGAAATATTCCGGTCACTGGTCATCATATTCTTCGTTATGGTAAGGTTTTAGTAACTTTGCTTTAGTTTAGTTCAGTGCCATTTCTTAACAATATTCCACAAACACTTCAATTGTGTTTCCAGATATTCCGCGTCCGCTTCTCAGCGCGTCGTCCGGACGGCGTGAAGTCCAACACAGCGTCTCGAGTGGCGGGCGTGGTGGCAGTCTTCGTGGCCATATTCTTCGCAGCGTTGGCGGCCACTGGATGTAACACTGGTGATATGGATGGGCTGGAGGGGACTTATGAGCAGCCTGCTTGTAGTAGGAGTTGTTGGTAAGTTAAGACTGATTTTTGACGGAAAGGATGTTCTAACTAATGGTTTATAGCTGAGAGGAATTACGTTAAATCAAATTGATAATATCTGGACAAGTTAAACATGAATCTGTAAATTTTATTTTATCCACCCACTCATTCCCAGAACAAGGTGTCAGAGATCAAAAACATCGGTTTATAAATTGTCTATGAACAGAATCACACATTCGCAGTTTCACATAATATATGATCCAAGAAACGTTCCTGCCCCTTCCCTGATCAGGCACTGCTTCGAGGAGATAGACTTTTAGTCTCAGTTTCTCTGGCGCCCTCTTATGTAAAGTTTAATTAATTGTGATAATTACATGGAAATTCTGCAGACAAAAATAATCTACTTTACATTGCAGGTGCAACTCGGAGCGCTACGGGTTCAGCCCGGTGTGTTCGCTGGACACGGGAGTCACGTCCTTCTCGCCGTGTCACGCCGGCTGCACTGACTACGAGGATCTGAACGGCTTTCTGTAAGTCTACTTGATGAGGCGGTTTCACTTACCCTGAGGAAAAAACTTCGTTAATCCTACTTCAATCTCTAATTGGTTAGGTTAAAAAGCCTAACTGAGATATTCTAACAGATAATTGTATAAACATATAATGGAGAATTTATCAGTCTATTTCGTCTCTTTTACTCGCTGTACACAGTATAAAAAATGCGACAAACATTTCTAAAATGCCTGCTAAATTGCAGAAATGTGTGTGTCAACTTGTAAGGGTATTATGGCAAGATTCTTTTTGTGGAATCATACAATTTTTAACAATATTATATCTTCTTTAGGTTGTATAAGAACTGCTCGTGCAGCACAGACACGCTGCGAGCAGTGCGCGGCGCGTGTCAGCTCAACTCGTGCCGCCTCGCCTACTCCATCTACCAGGTCGTGTTCGTGCTCATGCTGGCTGTGGCTGGTGAGTTCCTTACTTCCTGCAGCTGTACTACTGCTCATGCAGCACAGACACGCTGCGAGCGGTGCGCGGCGCGTGTCAGCTCAACTCGTGCCGCCTCGCCTACTCCATCTACCAGGTCGTGTTCGTGCTCATGCTGGCTGTGGCTGGTGAGTTCCTTACTTCCTGCAGCTGTACTACTGCTCATGCAGCACAGACACGCTGCGAGCGGTGCGCGGCGCGTGTCAGCTCAACTCGTGCCGCCTCGCCTACTCCATCTACCAGGTCGTGTTCGTGCTCATGCTGGCTGTGGCTGGTGAGTTCCTTACTTCCTGCAGCTGTACTACTGCTCATGCAGCACAGACACGCTGCGAGCGGTGCGCGGCGCGTGTCAGCTCAACTCGTGCCGCCTCGCCTACTCCATCTACCAGGTCGTGTTCGTGCTCATGCTGGCTGTGGCTGGTGAGTTCCTTACTTCCTGCAGCTGTACTACTGCTCATGCAGCACAGACACGCTGCGAGCGGTGCGCGGCGCGTGTCAGCTCAACTCGTGCCGCCTCGCCTACTCCATCTACCAGGTCGTGTTCGTGCTCATGCTGGCTGTGGCTGGTGAGTTCCTTACTTCCTGCAGCTGTACTACTGCTCGTGCAGCACAGACACGCTGCGAGCGGTGCGCGGCGCGTGTCAGCTCAACTCGTGCCGCCTCGCCTACTCCATCTACCAGGTCGTGTTCGTGCTCATGCTGGCTGTGGCTGGTGAGTTCCTTACTTCCTGCAGCTGTACTACTGCTCATGCAGCACAGACACGCTGCGAGCGGTGCGCGGCGCGTGTCAGCTCAACTCGTGCCGCCTCGCCTACTCCATCTACCAGGTCGTGTTCGTGCTCATGCTGGCTGTGGCTGGTGAGTTCCTTACTTCCTGCAGCTGTACTACTGCTCATGCAGCACAGACACGCTGCGAGCGGTGCGCGGCGCGTGTCAGCTCAACTCGTGCCGCCTCGCCTACTCCATCTACCAGGTCGTGTTCGTGCTCATGCTGGCTGTGGCTGGTGAGTTCCTTACTTCCTGCAGCTGTACTACTGCTCATGCAGCACAGACACGCTGCGAGCGGTGCGCGGCGCGTGTCAGCTCAACTCGTGCCGCCTCGCCTACTCCATCTACCAGGTCGTGTTCGTGCTCATGCTGGCTGTGGCTGGTGAGTTCCTTACTTCCTGCAGCTGTACTACTGCTCATGCAGCACAGACACGCTGCGAGCGGTGCGCGGCGCGTGTCAGCTCAACTCGTGCCGCCTCGCCTACTCCATCTACCAGGTCGTGTTCGTGCTCATGCTGGCTGTGGCTGGTGAGTAACTACTTCCAACAGAAAAGATGGAAGAGCATAGGGAGACCTTTGCCCACTAAAAAAACATCAGCCTTTACGAATATTCCGTCGTAGTAACCGTACCTGTCTACAGATTTTGGAAGATAGGACCTACACCTATCAAGCCCTCATTCCGACCCTTTGGCATTAGATAACTCAACATCCAGACATTAAGCTGCCAGTAGACATATTCATTCCAGCCATGTTTCCATGCGAGACCCATATTTGAACTAATACTTTCTTCTCCAGGTGCATGCTTCCTAATGCAAGGCATGGCAGTGATCCGCTCGGTTCGGCCGGCAGACAAGGCGACGGCTGTGGGCGCCAGTCTGGCAACTGTGGCGCTGCTGTCCTTTGTGATAGGACAGCTCATCTATATGCTTATTAGTCGTGAGTATTGGCTATTTGAACTATTTTTTATTTATTTATTTGATTCACACGACTTCGAAAGTTAATTACATAAATCACTCTACGCAGACAACTAAAATGAACGCGCATTTGATATAGGTACTGCTAAAATCGAGAAAGAATATCGTGTCTATTAAACTGCATAAGCTCGATATACTTAGCCACCGACGCAGGTCATAGTCGTCAGTAGGATTCTAGAACCCTCTTCATAATTACGGGACAAGCGATACTATTTCCATGTCCTCAACCTTTGAGTTCATCAGGTTTGGTCATGATTCGAGCTTCTGCCTCATATCTCATCCTTTTAAATTGCACATATCAATTCCAAAGACATTCTGATTCTAAGAAATTATGTTATAAACTCACGAAATACCTAATACGTACCTTTTTTACACCCACAGATCAAACATGCGCCTACTCATCACACGGCGCGTGTCTCCTGCACACGCCGACGCTATGGGTAGCCTGCGCCACCAGCGCCGGCCTGGCTGTCATGGCTGCTATAGCCAGTCTTATAGCCAGCCGAATGCCGACTGATGTCGTTGAACCTACCACAATTTTATGATGAAGGAAAACAAGTGTTGAGGTGTACTGCTTTATCATATGAGATGAAGGAAGAAGAAGGCTGCTTTATTTTAGACTAGTGACCCGCCCCGACTTCGCACGGGATTATAGTATTTCCCCACTATTAAATGTATGTTATTATACATATAAACCTTCCTCTTTAATCACTCTATGTATGAAAGAAAATGGCTTGAAAATCGGTTGCGTAGTTTTGAAGATTTAAGAGTACAAAGGGACATAGGAACAGAAAAAGCGACTTTGTTTTATACTACCTATGTAGTGATATGAAAAATTTACAGAAGGAGGTAGCGTCAGACTTTTACTAACCTCACCTCACCTTACCCTATGCCTTACCTTACCTTTCAAAGCTGCGGTAATTCTTTCGAACAATCAAGGTACATAGGTGGTGGTAGGTAACACCATAGATTTAAAATAGGTTCGCGCCCTGGTACCATAAAATTGCAAACTTCTTTTTCTCTCAGGTGTTGGTTCATGCTGATGAATTAATTAATTTGTTCCATTCAGGGTATTTTTACGGGTTATTAGGCTTCTGCCATTTGTTAAGGGGTGATCGTTTAGGTGCGGTTCATTACAATATGAACTTGCTACAAGTTCGCGTTATAATACATATTTTAGGTGAAGCTAAGTTTGTTATTTATTATAATTTGCTCTAAGAAAATTGTGTGTATACTACTTATATTTTTAAGTTTGGTAGACCGCTAGTCAAACCATAATAAATGTAAATATTGTAATTTACTCTTAGGTTTTAAGTGATTTTTGTTACAAGAGGAAATAAAATGAAATATAAAAACATATACCTGTTTTATTACATATTTATAAATCTGTTTTATTTATGAAAGATTTTGGAGATGGTTGGTAAAGAAAAACGAATTGAAATGAAAACATTATAATATTTATTACAACAGTTTTACCTACTTAGCTAATGGCACTAACTCGCTTAGATTATAACTACTTAATTATACAGTTTTTACTCTTCATTGAGTAACCTTCCTAGTGATGTCACTCCCGAAAGATATTTTTATCGATATCCGAATCGTATTTTTTACGATTCGATAAGTTTTCTTTGTAAGGTGCCACTCTATACTCATTAACAGAGTAATAAAATTGCTCATTTTTTTAAGAACAATTTTATTTTATGATTAATGATTTCTCTTCGAAAACATATTTTCGAATAGACATTTGACTGAAATCTATGAATGTAATGAACTTAATCACTATTAGAAGTAATAATTATAAAAATCTATTTTGAGGATACAAGTTGGATATTTTAATATTTTGGAAATAAATGTAATAAATCTGCCATATTTAAGAGCAGTTACAGAAATCATCAGAAATATGATGAAAATATTTATTTTCTTTTTCTTATTCTTGAAACCATATTTATGATAATAACTAGTATACGCAGTTTAAGTATTATAAAAGAGTAATATATCTAAAAAAACAATTTTCAACAAACAATAAACCCAATTCGTAAATTTTTCACTTTGGCAATAAATAATTAAGAAAGCAAATAACAATTGGCCAACTGGCTCATAAAAAATCAAAGGTTTAAAACCAATATAAAAAGTGTAGAAAAATACGTTTTATTAAATATAAATCAATAAACAAAGATAGGATACTCAAATCTTAAATTTTTTTGTGATCATAAAACATATTTCTTGTAAAAAAAGTATTCCGGTTTATAAATAAATTGTTACTAAGAAAAATCTTAATAATCAATTTTATTTTTTGTAATTTCGAAAGTTTTACTCTAGTATGCACTAGTTATTACAAAGAATCTATTGAAATGTTTGAATATGGAACTACTTAGTCTATGGGCAACTAACGCAATTGTAATAGACAAATACATAGACGTATAAAAAAGAACACGCACCTCTTTAGACGCTAATGAAATGAAACTTCTTTAAGAGCTATAAAGATTAAGTATAAGTAGACCATACTTTTTCACTCAAAATATCACAATTTCATCGAGCTTCAAGTCCATTTTTGTTTAGTACACGCGCAAATAAATTTTAATTTATAACAACTATTAGTACCAAAATAACACGAAACACTTTCGTATACCTTCACGTAGACCACGTTATTATACAAACAAAAACAGCAAAAAAAAAACATTTGACCGTCTTCCCAAAAAAGGAGGAGTCTATTTTATTTCTTCCTCTAATCATTCAAAGAAGTTTCATTTCAACAAATCTAGACCTATAGGCATTACAATTTATGGCAGATTTCAGTAACTTATCTGTGGTTTTGCCTACCACAGATAGAATTTTGACATTAAGCATAAACAAAGTTATGTCAAATTTCTATCTCTAGTAAGTACGAATAGATAGGTTATTGAAATCCACCTTTAGTAAAGGTATATTAGCTAAATAGTTGGTGCTTAATGGTCGAGGATACGAAGGTTGCCGGAGACGATCTTGTTCTCAAGCAGAGCTCCTGAAGGTATGTCGATCCTGTCTCCGTGGTTGGCTATTATTATTACTGTTCCCTGTTACAAAAGAAAGATAAATTAGTTATGTTATATTGTTAGTCAGAGGTCAAAGAGTCAAAGTTATTTCGGTAAATACTAGTTCTTAAAAAAACTTATTTGACTAACTTAAAATCGTCTGATCGTCAATTTTGACCTCTGGAAAACCAAGTTTCAATTACAAGAACCACTTCCAAATCTATTTAGCCGGTTAATAGCTACGGTTCCATAGGCATATAACGGTCAAACTCAAAACCCATTTTTCACGCAAAATATGACAATGGGGAGATGTTACAGTAAAAGCATAGAAAATTATTGCAAATCAACCAATAACATAATCAATGGCTGATATCTTTATAAAATTTTAGCGATGCTATAAAAAATAAATTAAATAATAGAGTCTCAACTGACCTTCAAAGACACTCCTCTGCCGAAAGTCACATCTCCGGACACCGTCAAATGATCCAACTCAATCAAATCAGGTATCGTAGCAAATCTGTTCAGGAACTCCTTAACTTTCGCAAAGTGATTATCTCCCAACTTCACTAAAGGTGTCGATGGGAACATCCTTTGTGGGGACATCACTAGCGAACCGTGGGATAAACTGTATAAGTTAGACATCACTAGTAAAAGATCCGAGGTCTTTTTGACAGGTAAGAATCGAGATCTAGGCACGTTCACTCCTATGCCTCCTTCAAAGCACTTCATTGCAGCACCTACAGCAGTTTCTAACTGTATAACGTTGAGACCATCAGCTAAATGCTTGTTGTTCACAATAATCTCCATATTTAAGGATCCTTGTTCTACCACCCTCTGAATAGCATCCAATTTCGCCCATAAGTTATTTGTGTTGAAGAATTTGAACTGGCTAACTGATTTGAAGTCATCCACATGCTCTTTCGGTACTTGAGCAATTTCTAGCAATCTTAGCTTATCCTCATATTGTATTAAGGTACCTCCCTTAACGTCGGCCCTGGTCTTATCAGTGACTTCCATAACGAATTCGGACACAGTCTTCACGGGGTCAGGGTTGAGGAGTAGGTTCAAAATGTTCAGGTCCACGGTGGCTCCTAAGTTGTCAATGTTGCTGATGAAGCAGTAAGTTCTGCCTTCCTTGATGAATTTCTGGAGAAGGCCTGAGTTGTAGAAGGATTCGTAGAAGTCTCCGTGACCGGGGGGATACCATCTGTAAAAAGTAGTTATGACATGGTTAGTATTTATATACTGGTCACAATAATTTTTCTGGGGATAAAGGAATTATGTGGAAACATTAGTTGCCCAAAATTATAAAAAATAAAATAAAAATATTAAACCTCTCTGGGCCTAATATTTAAGCCTTACTGTGAATCCTTTTGACGCATTCTATTTTTTATCGGACTCCCACGACTTTATGGGAATATTACAATATGACACTTACGACTTAATGTCAGCCTGTACGTCAGCATGCCGGGGCACTGGCAGTAGCGACTCCCTATTGACCCTCGGGTGGCAGGACTGGTTGAAGGTGTGGATCTCCAGCTTGAGGCCCTGGTACTTGACACAACATGTACTTACGACTCAATGTCAGCCTGTACGTCAGCATGCCTGGGCACCGGCAGCAGTGACTCCCTATTGACCCTCGGGTGGCAGGACTGGTTGAAGGTGTGGATCTCCAGCTTGAGGCCCTGGTACTTGCGGATGACCTTCTGCGTGTCCTCGTCGGTGTTGAACGAGTTCATTAAAACTAGGGGCACGTTGCATTTGTACGTTTTGTTTAGGTGCTGAAATAGAAAATTAAAGTATATGAAATTGAGATCAAGAGTTGAGTGCATAAACCGATATAAGAAATAAATATGAATATAGGCTATGAAGGTTATTTTTACATACGGGGTGTACTGAAACATAGAAGATATAGAAAGTAAGTCTCTAGAAGACCAATATTTTTACATGCCATAACAGGCGAGGAACATAGAAAGTATTTTTAAGAAGACCGATATCACATTACATATTTGCGCCAAAAGTTGTAGGATTTTAAGAATTTCAAGAAAAGATGTAGAAAATAAAGTGGAAAGATCATGTCAACGAAGAAAACAGGTTTCTCAAGGCTGATATGATGATGCTCAATAAACGAAAACTCACCTCAATTTGCTGTACAGTAAGATCCAAGAAGGTCAAATCATTTCTGACTTGTATCACTGACTTAGGACCTTTGCAACCCATAGAGGTACCCAGACCACCATTGAGTTTGACCACCACAAGCTTATCCAGCATGTGGTGAACATTGTCTGTGGTGGGGGTGGTGAGTGACGAGTAGTCTATGACAGCCCCCTCTGGGAGTTTCTGGATTTTCTCCCATGTTACTGATGGACCCTCTGAAAGTGGAAAAGGATTTTTAGTTAACAGTTTTAGGAAGAAAATAAAAAAAAATACTTTCGCAAGCGTATCTACTGGATAGTGAGTATACTTAGTTCTCTTGTGGGATTTTTTGGGGCTGTTTGGAGAATGAATGGCTTTCGCAATATTTGGTATTTTTGGAGAAAGATTCTGTCGCAGCTACGTATACAATCCGTATTTTTGGGCCAAAATATTCTACTAATATAAATTAGACCTTCATGGTGATTGATTTGTCAATATTAAGCAAATTAATTAAACTATTTACGGATATACGGCTAAACGTACTATTGTCCCTCTCCATGGCGTATGAATGATTTATCTCCCGAACTGGGCTGCGTTTGTGTATTGTTTAGTACAAGAGATTATTAGGGATGTGACCGAGTTCTATTATATTAAATAACTGCTTATATTTTCTTTTTAGGAACCTAGGAGAACATAAGAATTCCTTTAGCGACTGTTTTCCAAAAGGTAATTATTGAAATGAAATGAAATGAAATGAAATGAAATGAAATGAAATGAAATGAAATGAAATGAAATGAAATTGTTTATTTTGCAAGTTGGACATTACATCACTTTTACACGTCATTTTAAGAACGCTGAGGCCGGCATTTCCTAACTGACTGATCCCTGAGAAGAAACGCCGAAACAAACTCAAGGGTCATAGTCTCCTTTAAAGTCCAAACATGTTATAAATGAAATAATTATGTGTGAGTGTCACCATGTACGCGGTCTGGAATGGCCTTTTGAGGAAAGAGCCACATCAGGCTAGAGCTGACCAGTCCCAACAGACGGCACGCATGCATCAGTCGTCGTGTAGCTCAACCATATCTTAGGGAGCTCAACGACCTGTCACACGACGATACCAGATCTGCAGAACATTTGCGTAGGCCATTCAAAACTACTCAAACCCGCCAGACAGTATTTATGTTATAAGAATATATAATGTTGCTCGCATACACGATACTCACATTTACAATAATAATAATAAATTTAAAAAAAAAATACAATTATAACATATAAATGTCAATAAAAAGAATGTCATTAATAAAATGTTATCTGATGATAATAATATTTAAATGTCAAAAGTAACAATTCACAGGCATTTAAAAAGATATCACTCACTAAGCGAGCAGCTCATTCCCAAGCTTCTTTATCATTTAAATAATCAGATATTTTGTAATATCCTTTTTTCAAAAGTTTGGATTTTATATGATTTTTAAATTTCCTGATAGGTAAGTCACGAACCGCTTTGGGAAGTTTATTGTAAAAGCGTATACATTGACCCATGAACGAGTTGCTTACTCTGTGGAGGCGAGTAGCATGTACAGCAAGATTATGTTTATTCCTAGTATTTATGCAATGAACATCAGACATTTGAACAAAGTTTGAAATGTTTTTACGAACGTACATTAAATTTTCAAAAATATATTGAGAGGCAACAGTCAGAATGTTTATTTCTTTGAATTTCTCTCTGAGAGAAACTTTTGGACCCAGATTATAAATGGCTCGAACAGCTCTTTTCTGTAAAATAAATATAGTTTCAACATCCGCACAGTTTCCCCAAAAAATTTGAAATGTTGAACTAAACGGAATATATCTTATGATAAAACCCTGAACTGATTTGTCTATTCAATTGAGCCCCTGAAGTCTACATGCCTGATGATTTTAATGCAAATTTCGGAGACCCTCCAACCATTTTCTATAAAACCTACTGTTTTCTACATGTCTTGTTTCTCAAGAAGTTCATGCGCTATTGAATATAAATTATCCTGGACAACCCTATGCATCTGTTTATTACAATTTCATGTCCATTATGAGTTTTCAGAAATCTATGTTATACATTACGCTTGTTTGTGACTCTGAAAGACAGCCTTTGTTTTTCTGAAGTAACTAGAAATCTGCTTAGCATTTTATGTGTTATGATAAATCATGTAACAATCATAACATAGATTTCAATAAAATTACTCAAGAAAAATAAATATTTCGTTGTCGATTTGTTGTTAACTGATTCAAAAAATATTTGTTATCTTCTACATAATGTCTTAAGGAAATATAGCATAAAAAAAGCTATTGATATAATATATGAATTGCTCTTAGTTTCATCATCTATGTAAAGGTCCTATTTACACAGTTGCTGAGTCACCAATATCATAGACATTTGTAAACATCAAAGCGTCTAGTCTTAGTTGTTTGTATTTTGGTACAAAAAACGGTCAAAGTCCAAGGTACATAAAACCACCTCAGAAACTTTTGTAGACTATTTGCATCATTTTGTTATGATTCTTTTTGACTTCAAACTTACTTTATAACCCTAACAGGGTTAGTAAGTATACCGATTGGAATACAACAATCGTTTTCAGAGGTACAGTAGACTGCACATCAGTGGTAACTGTCACGCACCTTAACTCAATAGTAATAAGTACGATTTACCTATAAAACTGTTACCACTGACCTGAAGTTGACTTTACAACAGTCGTTTTTAAATTGCAGACCGTGTGAAAGATTTGTGATAATGATATGTACTTTATTATCAGTCTTTATATAACTAAGTACTTCTTAAGACCTAGGTACAATAATCCTGCCACTAAAATATCAAGTATACCACTTACGTTCCGCCAAGAACCTGCTGAACAGGTTCTTGAAACCCCTGAACTCCTTCTCAACGAGGGGTCTTCTGGTCTCGTGGACTGAAGCCAGGAGCCTCTCCAGTTCCACCTCGAGCCGGGTGAGGGCATCGCGCTTGGTCGCCTCTTTGAAGTCCCGGGAACCTGAGGGTGTTCTCTGGTGACTGCGAATCTGTGAAAAGTGGATTAGGCAATTTAGCTTTAAGTATATTTTGGAAGAGAATGTACTCAGGACAATTGTCGGACATGGTGGTTGTTCTCTCTAAGATCTGCCAACGGCATAGACCAACAAAGCATTGAGTATATTTTGGGGGATAATTTCGTCTAGACTGATTGGCGGCCATGATGGCTGTTCTCTCTAAGAAGATCAGCCAGCTGTGTAGACCAACGAAACAGTTTAGGGATTATATTGTATAGGAAAAAGATGAGGAAGATTTATATTCTTTCATCTTCTGCAGTAATGTGAGGCAAGGGTATAACAACAACTTACTAACTATTGACAAATACTCTTACTAAATTAACTTCTAACATGATAAATATTTGGAACCATGCAAAAGTAAAAGTTTACATATCTAGTAAAATTAGAAAAAAAAAAACATAAATTGCTCTGATAATCCCATAGTTAGGTATCTTATGGAAGTTTATTTTATTATGTTTAACTTAGGTGCATAGTACACAAACCGGCTTTATCTTTGTTTAATCTCTAATATTTGCTTAGCATTGCCATTGAAGTATTATTTACTTTAAATGTTTTCTTAGTAGTCTCCAATTTGATTGCGATGCGTGCTATCGAAGGCTGTATCGAAGCCAGTTATGGTGTTTTTAAAAATGCATTACTAATTGTTAGTTCCTGCTTCCTATCTAAAAAAAAAAATGTGTATTTTAGCGAAGAAATTGCTAAGTTGATTGAATTCGCTTATTATAGGTATTTTTCTTCTATCGCTTATCCTTAGAAATGTTGCCAAGTACCCCCGAAAAACTGGAATTAAGTAAGTAATTTAAGCAAGTGTGCCAGAGATAAAATGTTGCTTGAGCACCACTTAAAATTAAGGTAGGTTCATTCGTTAAAATTACTTTTGATTCTCTATAATTTTCAATTATCACAGAATTGAATGCGGAAATAGAAATTCACACAAGTTGTTATATCTATGCATTTTATTAGTAAATTTTTACAATTCTACTTTTGTTCGTTATCATTAAGACCTGTTTAATTTAGATTTTATCTAAGGCAAGTAACACTCATAAAACAGACAATCACGTTGATTGCGTTTTATTAATTTAATTGTGATATTATTTTATGTACTTATTACATGTAAAAGATATTATGATAAAATTATTTCTGGTTTGCAAGCAAATACATGCATATGCATACAGTACCTACCTATCTTCAGTTTTATTACATAACTTATTTTGAATGATTTGACAAAACTAAGTATATCTACGATTATCGTCTACAAAAATTATCAAATCGTGATAAAATATAGAAACAACGTTCCTTCAGACTTAAATTTTAAATGGCAATTATACTTCTAATCTTACAAAAATTAATTACATTACAAGAATTTTTATGTACGATAGCTTCGACGTAGTATTTTTTTTTACCCATTTTACCTGTTCCAATATCTATGCATATTCAATATTTTTCAACCACAAACGTCCAAGTTAATACGTAGAATAACATAAAAACCGGTAATTTAACATAGTCACGCTTACTATAAGCACAAAACGTACTAATGACTTAATGATTCATTGATTAATTTTATTCAAAACCTCGGTACCAATAGCAACAGTACATACATACATATTTAATTAATTTCTGATACCTAAAACTATTAGAATAATATAAATATTCCATCAGCGGTACTAATATTTCACTTGAGTTCTGTGGGAACTACTTCGCGCATCCGGTTAAATCTAGCCTATAGCTTGCCTCGATTGGAGGTATTTAACACTGAAGGAATTTTTCACGGTTTCGGTCCAGTACTTTCTGAGATAAAAGTTCAAACGAACACCTCAATTTGATAATATTAGTATCAGAGACACCAGAAATTCTTCACAGACCAGCTGTGGGAAAATACGATGAGAATATTTGCAATTTCATAGATTTTCCGTTTCCTAAGTTTTCCTTCCTTATTTGTTCTTAAGCCTACGCAGGTAATTTTTTTTTTTCATTTAAATAAGAAGCTAATGGTCAACACACTGTACTTAATCATTCAAAATGTACTGCAGAGTTTATTTTTAGGGTCTATCAAAAGCAGACTCATCCTTGATTCGTATTTTTAGAGGTCAACGCAATTTAGTTAACAACGGCACACAATGCACACACATATAGTTGGTTATATTGACTTTGCCCGCGATTTTCTTACTTCAAGCATCAAAATTATACCATCACCAAGTTATTTCACGTTAAAGCGATAAAAAAACAGACACAAACTTACACTCCCATTTTTATTTCTTAACATATCACGTACCCATGACCGACACTGTTCAGCCTCACTATCCATATTTTAAACAAAAAAAAAACACTAAAAATATTTAAAAACACGTCTTTTAAAAATGTTGTTTTAAAATTCCGCGCACACACGTCACGCTCGAATGAATGCTGTCAGGCGACTGGATTTGATAACACAATCAACGTGCTTATCATATTCGGCTGTGCCTCACACCGAATAGATTCCTATCAGTTTATATTTTGTTTTTTGGCAGTCATAAATTGGTGTGTTGGTAATGATAGGACAGTATTTATGTTGAACTAGCTTCCGCTCGCGGTTTTGCCCGCGTAGAGTTCGGTTATGTCGCGTTTCCAAGAGAATTCTTCCAAAGTCCGGGATAAAAACTATCCTATGTTCTTTCTCAAGGTCAACTCTATCTCTGTACCAAATTTAATTAAAATCAGTTTAGGGGTTTAGCCGTGAAAGCGTAACAGGCAGAGAGGCAGAGTTACTTTCGCATTTATAATATTAGTAGGGATTATCAAATCTGTGTTCTTGTAGACTTGGCTATTAGTTACGTTATATATGGGCTATTTATTAGTCTAATATAATTAGGACTTTTGCCATTAACTAGGCTCACAAATCTAAACTGCGAGAATTTCGACATCAAAATATTACCTAGGATAGAAACACGCTCTGCAGCCCCATCCATCTTTTTTGTTCTTGGCTAAATATTTGAACAATGGTTCTTGCATGTTCCTTATCCTTAATTAAGAGAAGGTTAATTACTTATCCATGACCGATTTCTTTAATTAGACGTACCTATAGGTAAATGAAGATATGTCTACAGATATACAATACTAATTCAATTTGCGATCCAATTATTTTGACATGTTTTTTAATTATGTTTGCAGATGTGTGCGAGCGCAGACCATAGAGATGCTTTGGTGTGTGCATCCATATATGATAAGTATTATTATAAAACATAGTACGTATAGACTGTGATAAACAATGCTAGATAACATTTGTTAAATATTACATACTAGCTTCTGCCAGCGGTTTCACCCGCATCCCGTGGGAACTACTTCCCGTACCGGGATAAAAAGTAGCCTATAGCCTCCCTCGATAAATGGGCTATCTAACACTGAAATAAATTTTCAAATCGGACCAGTACTTCCTGAGATTAGCGCGTTCAAACAAACAAACAAACAAATAAAACAAACTCTTCAGCTTTATAATATTAAAGTATAGATTGTTAACAACTGTTAAGGACTATATACGTTAATGTAAATAAAAGAAAAATTATCTTTTGCTTGTAAAGAAAAATATTTACCTAGAAACGTAAAGTAAATAATTAAAATTAATTGTTTTGTAAACTAAAACTCTAGCCTATAGTTACGTTATACAATTCATTGATAAAACGGTTTGACCTCGAAACAGCTGTATAACGGATTCCGCCATTTTCCATAGTGAAGCGATTTTCCTCGGTTGACATAACAAATTAGTTTTTAATGCATTAATTGGCTATTAGTGCTGCATTGTTTATAAACAAGCCATGTGCTTGAACTTTGATTAGTTGAAGATAATTCGCACTTGGGGTATAAAGGGAATTATAGTTTTTGAAAAATATGAAAATCAAAAATAAGCCTGTCAATCTGTATCTACTGAAGGGGTTCGGTAAAAGCTAGCTAAAAAGAGCTAAAAGTATATTGAAACCCGGAGAAGAATACATACAGCCTTAAACAAAGTATAAAACTCATTTAGTCCCAAGTACACTAATAACATACATGTCCTTAAAACAACTGCTTACTTTGAAAATTGAAGGCGAAAATTCATAGTAAACAATTCTTTTCAGAAAACTGACGTTAGTGCACTTGAGCTTTACTTGAATCGATCTAAAAATAAACTTCTTTAACCGACCGTGTGTGAAAAAGGTGTCCCGACATAAGTTAAGCTAGCAAAACAGTGGCTTCTTTCGCGATCTGTGGCAATTTATGCAAGTCAGCTAAGTAGATCTATTTATAATGCTAACTTGTGTAATAAGGCTTACACAAGTTAGCGCCGCAATAAGCGGCAGAATAAGAGATTGTATTGTTACTGTAAAGACCTTTTTAACCCCCGACGCAAAAACGACGGGGTGTTATAAGTTTGACGTGTCTGTGTGTGTGTGTGTGTGTGTGTGTGTGTGTGTGTGTGTGTGTGTGTGTGTGTATGTGGCATCGTAGCTCCCAAACGGATGATCCGATTGTAATGCGGTTTTTTTTGTTTAAAAGGTATGTCAGTCGGGAGTGTTCTTAGCTATGTTTGGTGGAAATCGGTTCAGGTCTTCAAGGTCATCACCTCTTTTGCTAGATGTCATAGGAATGTTACACGCTCAGTTTACTTGCAAGTATATGTGGGATCTGAAATTTGAAACACTAATGTCTTTTGGAACCACTGAGCTGGTCTGCTGTTAGGGATAGGAGACGTAACCCTGGACTGCCTTTTAGTAAACCCATCGAGTTTGGGCTCGTTGAATTTGTCTTGACGAGTTCTCTTCATGTTTCTCATTGACGAGAACCTAATGCTGCAAATGGGATGTGGCGGATGAAACCCTGGAATGCCGGAATGAAACGGATAAACCGATTTATATTTTTGCTGAAAATCTAGAATGTCCAACGGTCAATCTTTATTGTTTCTCAATCTGTGCAATTCTCCCAGAGCCAGTTTGTCATGAGGATTGTTAAACAGCTTCCTTTGGCCGAGATCGCATATAGCGACCCCATCTTAAGATAAAATAAATTAAATAAAAGAAGGAAAAATTAAGGAGCTCCTTTAAAAAGCATGAAATAAAATTAAATTATAAATTTAAAAAAACCCCCGACCCAAAAAAAGTATGCAATAATTATGACAAAAGGTTAAAAACGCTTAACCCTATAAAAAGCAAAAAATAACTTTTAACACTACGTAAACTAAATTTTGACGTGTCGGGGGACCGCTTTTTACCTTCATAAATACTTACATAAATCAAATGATACCTACCTAATTACAACATTCGTTTAAAAAAAAAACACGTATCTAAAGTAATGAATTAGAGCGGTCCCCCGACACGACAAAATTTAGTTTACGTAGTGTTATATGTACCTTATTCAAGCAAATAAACGATTTATTTATTTATTTATTTATTATTTAGATTATGAGCAGGTCCTTTGTAGTTTAAAGGAAAATTAATAGATAAAACACTGATCTCAGGAACTGGTCATTAGAGACTAAAAACACTGGCATTTGCCCGCCGTAACGCATGTCAACTCTTATTTTGCCTCTTATTCTATTTGTTTATGGTATGTACAGATACCTAATCAAGAGCAATTGGTACTGTTACAGCCTCTTTATCGTCCCACTGCTGGGCACAGGCCTCCTCACACACGGAGAAGGATTGACCAATTAGTACAAAGATTTAAAATTGCAATTACTTTGATATTTTATGCTGTATGGTGTCTAACAGAAATCTTCCATCATTAACATATACATACAGGACCACTTATAAAGAAGATTGCACTCATGATCTACTATCTTTATTAGTTAATCAACGTAAGGTCGTAATGCTAATTAAACCGCGACAAAAGGATGCCATAACATTAAAACAAGTTTAAAAGTTATCGCAACTAATTTATTCTGGTTATCAAAGTAAGATTATGAGAAAATAACAATACAAAAAAAAACATCTTTAGTTCAATACACGTGTCATATGCATCATACGTCAATCATTTCCCGCGTAAAACCGCAGTCCATAGACTATAAACTATGTATAGATTGTTTATGATAATTATTTACTACGATATTATCGTGCATCGTGCTTATTAGGGTTATCAATGCCACTATAAAAATAGTAATAGATAAATACTAAATATTATTGATAAGCTTTATTGCAAAAACTTTATAATTTATACTTACCGATAAAACGCTTAGGGGACCATATTCTAATATCATGGGATTAAAAAATTACTTTCTCTAATATTTTTGCATATATTTTATATACCAGAAGAGGAGTAGAAAAAGTTATAGTTTCCTTTCCTATAATAATGCTCTACTCTTATTTTGTTTTCAATTAAGTCACATGATATTTTTGCATTACCTACTTATATGCATAGGTATTAGTATTATATTAAAAAATATTACATTTCCCCCATTTTTTTTAAATTCACAAACACATTATCCTCCTTCGTCAACCACTTTTCTACAAGTTTTTTTTTTAGATTTTCCTTTTACTTGACAATCTTATAAGAATAACCAGCTGTAAGTATCATGTTTTGTTTGTCTATTCACTATTGTCCAGTATCGTTGATTGCGGTATTTGACATCAATATACATAGTGCACAGTTGTCGTATGTATCTAGACAGACCTATTACAATGATTGCGTAACCTTTGTAAGGTTGTCACTAAACAATTACATTTAAATATTCTGCGTCGTTAAATACATTGGTTGTTGTAAACAGCTGTTTTCATCGTGAATTTTAGATTCCATAGACATACAGAAGTAAACAAATACTCCTCAGAAAACTACAGACTGAACATTTGAAATTTTTTCGTTATTCGTGTAATTTCAAAACGTCTGTATATCAACTGTCATGTCGGATGTCGCGATTTTTTGAAGATATCATGTTTCAATTAATTAACCCTGCTACATTTGATCCTTATGGTTAAAACTAGTATACCTATAGCACTAGGAAAGAAAAATTAGAAGATTAGAATTTAGTCTTAAGTTATTTTCTACCGATACGATGCAAGATAAGAAATTATAGTACTTAGGTACTTCTACAGACACGCCAATCCTTATGATTAGAACCATTTATCAATATATAATTTATTATTATTATTTATGCGAGCGTTTGATATCAGGGTCAATATTAATGAGACAAATAAGATAAACATATGATAACACGGGCTGAACTGTCGATTTGGTGAACAATAAAATTATTTATTTAATGTCAGTTTGATGCGTTCGTAAATAAGATTCTTGTTTCGCTTCGGAAGATAACAATTCTCGAACGATACTGACACTGAAAGATCTAGAACTTTCGAGTTTCTGAATAATTTGTGAGAGTTAATGTACTACCTAATTAATGAGAGATAACAAAGAGATAAATATGAGCAGGACAACAGACAAATAATAAATTTTTTATGAGAAAAAGATTTCCTAAATAATATTTTGTTCGATTTTTTGCTTTAATTATAGATTAAAAAAACAAATTACGTATGTTTTTTTACAAGTTTTTCTTGATTTCATACTCTGCCAGCCCTAATTTAGCGATATATAGGTAGGTACCAACACACGTGTCACGTAGTTACCGTCTATTTAAATGACATTGTAAATACAAAGAGTATACTTATGTATTTCAAGTCCAAGTCTATTATGAAGCAAAAAATGGGCCATCTATCTATGTAATGTTTTATCAGTATTTCCTATTTAGTTTCAAACAATATAGGAATTTAAATCTGACGATAAATCGCATTTATTCGTTGATGCAAAGGATGAACAAAACCTTCATTTATACGAAAAACTATTAAATTATTCATCTGAGCCTCGATATTGTCAAGTACCTACGGATTTATTTATTTGATGCATCACAATTCACAAGTATTAGATTGAATAATTTGTAGCAAAATACCTTAAAATGGATGATTACTTCTTTTTATTATTAAATACTGACAAAAACTATAACTTGAATGCGTTTTGGAGACAAACTGTTTAATATTTTCTGTGAAATAATAACAGCTGATAAAATAAACTCTTTCACGCATCCAACTAGTCAATGAAAATCGGTTTAACATATTCATTCATGGCTGCATTATCAATTCATGAACCCAGTGACCGCAAAACGCTATTTAGAGGGCACGAAAAACTATTACAATCAAAATGACCATAAACTAATAAATTGAAAACCAACCTTGCTAAGTAAATCCATTTCAATTACAAAAAAGTTCCTTTATGTTAAAAAAAAACACTAAACCACAAACGTTCGTAATTCAAAAGATTTGAGCAGGAGACGAGTGCGCGTTCAGTGTAGAACGCAATGGCCGACTACAGACCGCCATGATTGCTACAAATAATATATAAGTAGTTGATAACTTATCATTGTAAATGCGTCTGAATAGCTATTAACTCAGATGATTTTTAGTATAGAGTAGCTTCTGCATATCACCCATGAGATTATTGCCACTTTAGACTAAGTCCTTATCGGAAAATATTGGGTTCGGTTAATAAGCTTCTAGGATTTATGGTTACCATTCCTTAAATAAAACTATGACAAGGATGAGTACCTATACTAAATACGAGTAGGTATATATCATCTAAAAAGATCGTACTTTGGATTATTTCATATTAGGTATTGCGATAAGTTTTTGTAATTACATACGTGAAGATAATTATCAGAACATCCATCTAGACATGATAACAATCTTTGGGTAAAGACAAGATATACATATACCTATTTATATTAGGTTTTGTATTCCAAGTAGGTTTAAAGATTAATATAACTTCACACAAATAAAGCCCACCTAAACAATACTGGCTTCTAAGAATAAGAAAAAAGCAACAAAAAAATTAAAGGTCCTTCCTAATTTCCAGCTTGCGAGAAACGAAACGATAAATTAATTCGACTCTATTGGCGTCCCGACGTCTGAAATAGTTCCCAATTGAATAAGTGCAGTGCAATCAAATGTCCATTTGGACCTGACCACGATTCTGCATTTGCAGTTTGTAGAGCACACATTTTGATGGCCTTTAAAATAATTCATTGCAAACCCATTGATTGTTACAAGGACCAAAAAAATATGAAATATGTATTTGGATAGAAAAAGGTTCACTAGAGGAAGCCCCTTTGTCCGTTTTGGAAACTTTAGGCCTTAAAACGGAATAATTCTTCCTTTGAAAATAGGTTTTCAGCAAAGAAAATCATTCTGGTTTCGCAACTAATTTCCATAACGGCTGAAGGGGAAGGAGCCTACTTTCATCTGTTTCCTTACACGACCCTTTTAGGCCAAGTTTAGTCTTTAGATGAAAAGTTTTTCCTCAGCAGAAGTAGGTATAAATACAGGGGGTGTGACTCTTAGTTACTCAAATGCATTGATTTTGCGTTTTTGCCTTCCTGTGCAAGTGCAACAGAAGCCAGCGGGGCCTAGCAGGGCCAAGGCCTGCTGGAGCTGCGGGATTGTTTGAAAGAGTTACCGCGGCCCTGGTACATAAAAGGCCTGGGACGGAACACGACGGTTTTTAGTCAGTAAGAGAGTCTGACACTCCCTCACCGCTAAAAGGCTCTCTCTAATTCCGTAAAAGGATGACTCGCCTCTCAACTTTTCTCGTGAGTAGGTACGGGAATAGTCACAATCAATAATATCGTAATGGAAAAATAATAGCCTTATCGCATTAGCCTGTATGAACAGGCATAATTAGGTTTATCTCGTAGGTACCTGATGCAAAGCGACACATTTTTGGATAAGCATCAATGTACCTAAGTAGGTGTGTCACAATGATAAATTGTGTTATTTCCATATTTTTTACGTCATTCTAGGGGGCGTGGTGTGGGAGTGAAATGGCATATTGTTAAGCATCTCCTGGATGGACCTAATGGACCAGACCTCACACTTGTGATGTCAAAATCAAAAACAATGTGAAAACTTTTTCACATTATTTAATTTGCAATGTCGGAGACCCCTTTCCGGCTTTCATCCCGCGGAAAAAATCTCTAAGTGACAGATTTAAAACGCGTGTTTGGAAATTGTAAAAAGTTCAATAACACCTCGAGGAGGAAGAAAGTCGAGGGTACATCTTGAAAAAAAAAACAGATTCATTTACAATTTGTTGCCTTCTTGAAGACTGACGAATCACAAAAGTGAAAAAGTACTGCTGCAAGTAGCGACAGCTATTAATAAACATGACATTATTCACACACGTACAAGATATTATGGACTATCAGATCCTAATTGATGATGATAACAATCATGAAGTCTTGTTCTTACTTGAACATAAGGACAAAATGAATTTGCTGTCTCAACAGTGACTTGACGAAAACCGGACCGTGACGCTACCGTAATAAGCACATACCTACCTACTGACAAACAAGATTTTATCAGCTGATTGCCATATCATTGCATCGTTTATGAAACGCCCACTTTAGGTACAAGTACCTATGACGTATGTCTAGAATATGGATAAGGATCTTTTCTTTAATCATCCTGATTATAGCCTGCCTGGTTACTGAATTGGGGCGTGTGCAGATTTTTTTTACGTTGATGTTTTGCTGAAAGTAGGTCTGAGAGGAAGGTAGACCGAAGAAAAGATGGATTGATTGCCTGAAAGATGATTAACTGCAGATTACAATAATCTATTTTGAAAAGCAGAGATCGTCATACGAGTAAAGCCCATATTTCTATTTCTTGTAAGCAAATCCATATGATAGAGATGATTGTAGCCCACTATTAAGACCCTAAATGCCGACCCAGAACATGGTTGGGAAAAGAACAATCTATGGCTTAAGCCTACCTAAGTACCAACACAACATTGGTAACTTCTATAAGTTTTCTAGAATATCGCAGACACTGTACAGAGTCAGAGTAAAAACAATAAATTACCCAGGCTCGTTAAGAATAGCTCGTAACCGACGTGATATCGTTAACTTTTTATTACACCCTCTAAACAGATCCGATTAATAGTTTTTTTGCCTAAATTTTAAGAAGAACTTCACCTTTTTTTTTCAATATTCTTGCGATGTTTGATACTTGTTGATTTACAGGCAATATTCGATGTGTTTTAGAGATCTGACTAGGTATAGAAACATTTATTAATATTTCTACTTACCTATTTAATTATTTTGCATACATATTATACATAAAAAGAGACTACATTTATTTCTTCATATATTTATTTCTGATTACGGGCTGTAGCTGTATGCCGTTAATAAGCTCTTCTGCGCACTAATCTACTACACTTCACAAAAGTCGATTTTGAAGTGATAAAGTAAAAATTATTTGTTTGTAAAAGCTCCGAAGCGGAACCGATCAAAAAAATTCTTTTACTTTTGGAGAGCTAGACACTTCCCGCGCATAGGCTATATTTTATCCCGATACGGGCAGCAGTTCCCACAGGACGCGGGTGATATCGCTGAAAACGGCTAGTTATTCAAAAATAAGAAGTTCGTCATTGAACATGAAACTACAGTATTTAGTAGAATTTTGTCTCATCATCTTTGATAACAAATTAATTAATCAAAAATATTTTTAGTCATCACGATTTTTAGTTTTTTAAGCCCTCAAATATGTTATCTTTAAGTGCCTACTGTTTTTCCACCAATTTTAAATTTAAGTAATTTTAACATTTAGTTCATGCAAATTAAGTTGGATTTTAATATTCATGCAAACCGGTAATGCGTCTTCAATACATTTTAACATTCAACATATAGATTGTTTTTTTTACCAAATCATGAAAGTAGAACTAAAAATGTAAACTAATGTTAGTTAAGCACCACCAAAATGAAGCTTTCAAAATGAAACATGCTAAGTTAGTAATGTCTAAGATAACAATTTACCACAATGATGGTAATCAATAGTTAAAAAAGTACAAAAATAAAGACAATAAAAGGAACTATTCCTCAACCATATTCCATATTCAAAAGTAAAGAGAAACAAGTACGTCTACATCCCAACACTATATTATCCACATAGATCTAAGTCTAGATACACATAAATAGTTATACACTTTTACATAGAAAGGTGAGTGCCATGAAAGCTTACCGCTGGCCTCAGCCGGTTGTCATCAGCCTGAAAGATCCAATTTGTTAAAAAAAAATAAGCATAGACAAGTGAATTTAGTACAGTTATTGCAAGAAGTGTAAGCAAAGATACTACATAGAATTACATAGAAACCATTGCAATCACACAAACAACACATTAAATTGATAAAATTGTGTCTTATTGAATTTCTGCAATCTTGTAGTCACTAAGAGTAACATACCTATTTATTTGACTTAAAATTCTAATTAGATTGATTTATTTTGTATTGTACATGTATACAATAAGAATTCTAATTTATTTACTTTGCATATACAATTACCAGTGATAAGCCTTTTCTCGGTGACTATAGACGTGTTGAAAATAAATCTATTTCAGTTTTGAAGTCAATTGGTTTTCATTTTAGATATATTATAATAACTCAAGTTACAGCAAACATAATGTTCTGTATTATTTATAGTTAGTTGTAATAAGTTTAAAAGTATATTGTCATCTAATTGTTCAGAAAATTAAATGAATAGCAAAAAGTGTATTATATATTGAATTTTGTGCAAGCAATACCTCAATGATAAAGCATATTTATAGTCATTATCTCTGCTCAAGGCTGAGGCCTCTCAAAGGTAATCAAAACATAATATTCTAGTTTCTTGCATAAATTGTATATGTGGGTAAAACAAGATGAAGTAAATTGTTCAAAATTGCATTTAATATGTTTAATTATCACTAGGATGCTGAAAGCCATCCCAAATTCAAAAGTCGCAGGTTCTGCGTTTTAAAAATAGGCGCCAAACCGTATTACGTATTATTTTTCCTGTAAACGTCAATGTACCGAATTGCATCTACTAATAGCAGTGTACTGGACAAACACGTGTGTAATTATCATGACTACCGCATGTATTCAAGGTTTATTTCAAGCTTTGTGATTTTATGTGACCCATCGACGACCTCTAAGCCGCACCAAGGTCACGGAAGATAAATAAACGCGACTAACTAACCAACTAGCACTCGTGTCTTATCGGGCATAATTCACTTACGTGAAAGATAAAAACTATTTATTACCTTCTTATCTCCGTCTCTGGAGTCAGACATTATTCCTTTATGTAATAATACAGCTATAATACGAGTTATCACAACAAACCGAAACGCGGCGGTGTGTTTCTTTTATGTCACTTGTCAATTTTGACACAATTATTGGCAATCAGGTGATTGTCAAAAACGTTCATGTTCATCAAAGAAAACTTTTAAAAATTAATCATAGTAAATAACAAATAGGTACTGATAAAAATATGAGTTATATGCATATTTGAAATAATGGGGGAAGCAATGATTAAGTAGATAAGACATCTAACATTATAATGCTCTCCTGTTTCCAATGTTTCCCAAGCATATGACCTCGCCTTTACTTTTTCCACTCATTCGATTTCACTTTATTGCGAAGAGCAGTCAAGCACAACCCAATAAAACCTACATAATTGTTTGTTGCAACAATATTATAGCATATCTAGGGGGATAGGTACTACTGTTTAATCGCAAAACAATACGTTATGAAACGCCTTTCAAAAATCTTATAGCTATGTATCTATCTCTACTATAGGTGTATTTAAAAATTATTAAAAGGCACTTAGCCTTTTTAGGAACATCCTTCCATTTTCTGATTTTACCTAGATCGAAGACCCGATACAACTTCGAATAAGGTAGCTATTCCTTAATTGTCTACCAGAGAAATTAAATCCATTTCTAAACCACTTCGCAAAAAGAGAAGGTTTTTAAGTGCACAGTGAACTGCATTAAAGCATTTATTTCTAGCGGGTAAAATAAAAATACAAGTTGTCTATAACACATATAATTACATTTTTATATAAATTACCTTAAATAACTAACAATCAGTGCATATGTAGTAGCCACATCGCTTCTTCATCTAAACATTTCTTTGTAGCAAAAATACTGTCAATTTCAATATTGATTCTAAAACTTTTGTATAGGTAATTAAATGTAATATTTTTCTCTAATATTGAGCAATACTTTTTTTTCTTAATTTAAAATAGGCCAAAAGATTATGTGCATTGATATAGAGTTTATTCCCACGATATCAGAACCTGCTTTCTGAGCAGCCTTTTTGAACACTCCAAAGACAAACAAAACTATATTAAAGTTAAAAAATAATAACATACCTATTGCAAAACAAAAAGTTTCGCAAAGTGGCTACAACATAAAATATTCACAATATCTAACATTTAATATACACTTATACAATCATAGTTATACATTTCATAAATAATACTAAGAATATACATGATAGAGTTTTCTTTAGACAATATCATTCATATACATATTTAATATATTTTTTTAGGGCAGATTTTTCTATCGCCTTATAACTTATCTGAAGATTATGTTTGAATTGTTGACGTTTCAAATAGCAATTACCTGATGATTGAAAAATCAGCCCTATGTAGAACAGTAATTTAAAACCAAGATAATAATATTTTTGCAGGAAAACAAGGTCAAATCCAGCTGTGAAATAATTCTGTCTCACATTTAAAAACATGTATTGTTATTGTAATTACATGGTCTTGCCAGAGAGCTGATAAACAAGTGACATACAATATTGAACCTTATTACAACTGTTTAAGAGTTTATAACCCCTTATTCACATTAGACAAAAACTGCTTTGCAATTTTCAAAACCTTACAACAAGTAGATAAGGTTCAATGTTGAATATCAACAGCATGTGTAAGATTCAGTCTATGATATGTGAAAAGGTGCAGTGCTGTGTAGAAATAAATTAAAGAAACCTTATTTTTTGTGTAAACAATCTAGGTATAGGCAATATTAGCTTATTTTGCAATTAATAAAATAGTAATTGTTAACCAACACCCAAAATAGATGTTGGTCTGACATTTGTGTCTTTTTCAGTGTTTCATTGTATTAAATTACTATATTGTGTGATCAGTTTTGTGGCAGTGCATATAACGGTCAGTTCTTGTATTTGTATTTCTCATCCTTGTCTATGGGTGCAGCCTGACCGGTGTCACTGCTCCCACTTGGACCCTGATCTCAGTCTGCCGTCCACTGCAAAAAAATAATAAAATAAATTAACAAAGTTTTATGTATAGGTGCAGACAGCTGTTATATTAGTGAAATATTTATTTTCTTATCAATCGTTGTCTAGCAATGAAATGCTATTGTTAAATATGCAATTAATTATGTTCTATGACGCGGAGCCGTTACAAAACAATAGACAGTCTTGTTAATAATAAAAGTATTGTTTTGATGAGAGCCATTTAATAATTATTAAGTATTCTTTCTTAAAAAAATGTTTGTAAATACCTTTAGAGCTGTTCCACCCTGTTTGGTCAGTTCCTGTTCCCTTTTCTCCATTTCCTCACTCCTCTTTTGAAGGCGGGATATCTTGCTAGGGTCTTTCACTCCTCGTGAAGCCTCCTGAGCAGCGCGCCTCTCTGCCGCCTCCACTTGCTGACGACGTCTGGTCTCCTGGTAACAAGGGACACTTGGATATTAGACTAAAATAGTGCTTAAAAGCATCTTGTGTGAGGAAAATGTAAAAGAGCAGGAAGGTATTACGAAATAATATGAAACATATGGATGCAAGACGAATACCGGTTTCAAATACCAAAGTAACATAAAAACGCGCGTAATCTACATAATTCTCGAGACAAAAACCAGTTTTAACAGTAGGAAGTATAAGTTTTTCATCGCATTTTAAATAATAACAAACGTTTTGAACTAATTAATTTTGGGCGTTTTAGGTATTTTTTCAAAGAACTATTCCAACTTACAGAGTCTGGAGTTATCACGTCCGACGCTGAAGGCTTACAGCAGGATGCGAATATCCCCATTTTGGTGAAAAGTTACGTTTTTGCTCAAAAATCATAAAAACTACAATCTCACTTTCTTATCAATATCACACGTCCGTCACATTGACTGACAGATTCCAATGCGTTCGAAAACTCCATAAAATTACGCGTTGTTATGACAAATCACACGTTTAAAAATTAATAACGTTCCATTTGGAATCTATTAAGAACTGGCTGAAGCTGAAGCGACACCAGTTTTCGCAAAAAAGATAGGCTGCTTGTCATATTTACAGTCGCAGTCTAATTGATGTCATTCTGAATTAATTATTTTATTAATTTATGCGAAAAGTGATAACAGAAGCGATAACAACAAATAAATAATAAAATTATGAAGTCAAGTCACCATTCGCTGCACCATTCCATGTATATTAGCCATGACTAAATATCCACTGGTACTTGTAAGTGCTGATAAAAACAATGTAAACAATGTCACAAGGTTTGAAAATACCACCAAAAACCAAGTAACTGTATTTAGGCACAAATATACTGAAACTTGTTTCAGTTATTGATCGGTTATGAATGCAACGGCGGATCCAGGGGGTAGGTCACAAGGTCATGACCCCCCCCTGGGCCAGGTCCAGGACCTAGGTGGTCCACTAATTGAAATGGTCAAACACGATGTTTTATGTTTTTGTTCCATTAGGTATACATGTAGTAAGTATAAGATAATTTTTATTCCGAGTGAATAGGTACACAGATAGATAGAGGTAGAGTAGTTTTGCTGAAGAATTCGTGCTCGCAGCGCTCGCTCTCTATTCTTTATTTAATCTTTATCTGTACCCAAAAGGAGGAAACGGGATTCTTAGTAACAGGGTCCGTTGACGCTTCCGCTGTCCGGGTTGTTTACATGCTGTATCTCATGAACCCTTACTTGTAGTAAGACAATTGAAATTTTTTCCAAAAAATGTTTTACATATATACAAATTACGCGCCCTTTTCTGCGTACACTATACTTTTCAAAAGTTTAGTCTTAAACCTGAAAAAAATCCCGCGCTTGCTTCGATCGTGCTTTTTGTATTTGTGCTGTATACTTGTTATATAGCAAGAAAGCGCTTTCATCTACTTTTAGTCCTCGAACTGAATAAAAATTTTCGCGCTCGCTTCGCTCGCGCTTTTTTTGAATTTCTCGGCTGCAATGAGTCTAAGAAATTGCGTTCGCTCAGCTCGGGCCATTTTCTACATTAAAACACTTTTTTTAACCTTAGCCCTTGCCCTGAATAATAATTTTCGCGCTCGCTTCGCTCGCGCTTTTTTGGTTTTCGCATGCGTATCATATCATAACAAGAAATTGCGCTCACTCTGCTCGGGTCATTTTCTACATGAAAACACTTTTCTTAACTTTCATAAAGATTTCGAGCTCGCTGCGCTCGCGCTTTTTGTATCCGTAAGTGTGTCCTTTTATATTATAAGAAGTATACCTAAGCATTCATAATATTATTTATATAAAACCAAATGTCGGCAACTCTTGCTTGATAATTAATATTAATAAATCAATAATTAATATTTTTTGTGACTTGATCACAACTGGGTGACCCCCCCCTGGTGCCGAAGCTGGATCCGCCCTTGTATGAATGACCAAGTAATTAAGTCCAAATGAGTGTTGTAAATTTCAAAACTGCTGTCTCGTGTTAATTTGTACAATTCTGTATACCATATCTCTATAAGTATTGAAATTATTTCAAATTCCTACAAATTATTTTGTATTACAAAAGCACAACACTCAAAAAAGTTTAATCGATCGACTATGGTTGAAACTCGACGAGTCGATCGATTGTGTCACATCCCTAACGCAAAGTACATTTTGCTCGGGGACTGTCGAAATTCGTGAAATAAATTGTAAATTACTTTTACAAAATGCTATCACGCATTGCTTTGCGTTCAGGTACGTGTAATTAATAGATAAATGAGCTGAAAGTTGTTAAAAGTGTTAATAATGTTTAGTTTTTGTAACCTTAACCCTGGGTTACGGAGGTTTATGTAATCACTGATTTGACGGGTGTATCCGCGGTTGTGGAAATTATTTTCGGGAAAATTTGCCTTTTTACATCATTAATACAAGTTGTAGATTAAAATTAAGTGTTTTCAGCCTTCCAAAAACACTATTTTTCAGTGTCAAAGTACTAATATAACCTATAATATGGGTACTTATAGTGCACTGTGCAACTGATAAAATATTCTACAGCTGATGGTTATCAATGAGGTTAAAAATATTAGCTAAATAAGTTTTAATAACCACCCTATTATATTATGAACCCTTGTCAAACATATCAATAAGAATCTAACAATCGAATTCAAATAGTTTTTTTAAATTTTGTCAGTACATATTTTTATTTGTGCTAATCCTAACTTTTCTTTCTTCTCAAATAATATAATATCTTGGAATAATCAATGGTAAACATCATACATTTATACATTAGGAACGTCTTCTTTTTCTAACTAGTTTTAAATTAAGCTGTCTTGTAGCCTTAAGAGGACCAATAATTATTACCTAATTATTACTATCCAAAAATCTGACTATAACTATCATGAAACCATTGATGGGAAACAACAAATCTGACTAGTCATCAACCCTTTCATGGGCTATAAAAGCAACCTGGATAATCATTCTCTATAGTAGAACAAAAAAATAAAATGATTCAATTATAATTTTCCAGCGGCCAGCCAGTCCACGGCACTGATCGCCGCCCGAGGCTCCGCATCAGCTGCCTCTGGCGTGCGTGATGAACAGAACTTCCCCAGGCCTGTACGTGGGGAGCCCGGCAAAGTCAGGCTTGGCTTCCTCCCTGAAGAATGGTAAGAATCTAACTTTTATGCTGAGTTACACCATTTAACTATAATCAAACCAGTTTCAGTTTTCAAATTGCCTTTTAGTTATTGTTATAGTTAATGGTGCATCTCACTTTAATGTATTAAAACTACTGATAAAATTGTTTGGAAGCATGCATGCAGATTGCTGAACACTTTGGTGAAACCTTTGTCCAGCAAATAAAGCAAGTCAAAACAATAAAAATATAATGCTACCATTATATGCTTCATTGGGTGGCTCTGTTCTACTGGAGTTTAGCCATTTACTGTTTTATTCTTGAAATGAACCTTTATCTTTGGTAGAAATTACACTAGTAGAAGATGAGATCTAAAGTTCCACTATTTAAGAAACTATGCTTTCACTGTACCCTGTATGCAAAATAAATGATCTGGCATATAAATCCTCCACCTAATTTCTTTGCAACCATCAATTCCAGGTTCACTTTCTTCCACTCCAAGACAGGAGTGACTGGCCCCTACACATTCGGTGTAGGTCTGGCCACCTACCTCTGCAGCAAGGAGATCTACGTCATGGAACACGAGTACTACACCGGTCTGTCTCTGCTGGTCATGGTGGTAGTTGCTGCCAAGAAGTTCGGACCTAGCCTTGCTGCCTGGCTGGATAAGGAAGTCGAAGTAAGTAGGTTTAGTTAAAATAAGAAAAAGGCTGTGTTGTGCTCCTTGTAATCTACATTCTAATGATAGGATAATAGGAGGAGATAATATGCTAAAAAAGGGTTTCATAATGTAGAGGAAGGAGACAAAATTATTGTCATATTTTGTTACAATATATTGTGATGTCTACTATATTATTTTATTGGCAAGGCAGCATAATTATCATGTAAAAAGATAGTCTGTCACAAATGGGATATTATAAATAATTATTGACCATACTTTTGGTCAGCGCAAGAGCCAAAACTCAATATAAAGTACTCAAGTACTCAAGTTCTCACCAAATTAAATGGCGATTCGTAACTATATTCCGAGCACGACTACGCGCATGCGGCTACCATTTCCCAATCCTCTTATACCTAAAATTGCGCAAAGACTGGCGTTCCATAACGACCAAAAGTTCTGTGACATCAATATCTATATGTATTGCTTTATACAACTTTCTAACAATTCCTTTCTAGACTATTGAAAACGACTGGAACCAAGGCCGTACGGACACAATCAAGTCTCTGGAGGAGGCTGTGGAGAACGAGAAGACTGCCCAGTGGCGCGCTCAGGGTCAGGAGCTGCTCATCCAGGCTAAGAAGGAGAATGTGCTGCTGCAGCTTGAGGCTGCCTACAGGGAGAGGCTCATGAACACTTACAATGAGGTAAGGAATCATTTAGAAAATTTCATAATCATAACATTTATATGTTCCATAAGTTTTTTGACAAGGTAGGCTTATAGCCAAGGACAATTGTGGACCCTGTTAGGGCACAGCAATATTGGGCATTTAATGCCAGTACATAATAAAAATACTTTTTCAATAGGAATATGGTGAATAAAGCTAAATCTACTTAGCAAGGCTTTCTTTATTGAGCTGTCTCTTGTATCTATTCTATTTCAGACAGATTAAACTTGAGTGTATTCAGTACATAATGTACTTAGTATTGATTTTATGTTACTGTATTTCTGCCGCGTGTATCTCCAACTGATTGCAAAGTGCAAAATTGCTTTTAATAGCTTTTTAACCTTAAAACGAGACACCCTTAAGTCAACTAAAAATTATGATTGTAAAATCTGAAATTCTGGACGAAAGTCTTCTGCTACTTTCCCTCACTAAAACGTCACCTCCATAATTCCAGGTCAAGCGCCGCCTAGACTACCAGCTGGAGAAGTCCAACGTGGAACGTCGCCTCGCCCAGAAACAGATGGTCGACTGGATAGTAACCAACGTGACCAAGGCCATCACCCCCGACCAAGAGAAGCAGACCCTGGACCGCTGCATCGCCGACCTTGCTGCTCTGGCCGCCAGGAAGTGAACATCATGTAGAATATTTATGTATTTGTAATATAATGTGATTAAAGTAATAAATCATCGTTCGAGTTAGGTTGTGCAGTTTTATTTGCGATTTTTTTTATTTAATTTTGTAAGGTATATAAAAGTTCCATTACAGTACCTTGCGTGGTTTTAAAATTTATATAGGAGTAGTTACCACGGGTAATACAGTCAGCGTCATAAGGATGGTAAAACACAGGGTACTGAAGTATGTAAACATAACCAAATCGGCCCGATATTTTGTAGAACCTGCACAAGTGGCGCGGTAGGTTATGGATGTCGCGACACGCGCCACTCAATACTGAAAGTACCGGGAAAAGTACATAGGGGTTCCTTGATTCTTCCTTGTTCCTTGATTGCGTGCGTGTGATGTTATCAACATACGTAGGTGTAACTCTACGGTAATTTTATAAAGGCGAAATATTTAAGCCTCCGAAACTACTGAACCGATTCGAGTACCAACATCAGTAGGCTATATTTTGTTCCGGTCCAGGAAGAAAACTGCTAGTACTTCATATTTTAAACTGTGTAAATCTAGGCAAAAACAGCATAGGATTCTCACAAAATCTACATATATATTATAATAACATACATACACACACACCTATGCATAGGTACTATTCACACACTACAATGGAAATAATTAAAATAAAACTAAGAACCTTAAAATTCATA
This sequence comes from Helicoverpa zea x Helicoverpa armigera, assembly GCA_033682625.1. NCBI lineage: Eukaryota > Metazoa > Arthropoda > Insecta > Lepidoptera > Noctuidae > Helicoverpa > Helicoverpa zea x Helicoverpa armigera. The sequence goes on along the minus strand of JAWIIS010000049.1, from coordinate 9,446,046 downwards.
TACAATTTATTGAATAATATCTAGTCAATAAAGTAACTTAAAACTATTCAGATAAGTCCTGCTAACCTTATAATTTTTGTTGAGAATTACAATCACAGAAACAGAAAAATTTTGTCTCCATAAAATAGGGTCAGTAATTACATATTGTTTAACATATAAATAATGCTGTTTAAAAGTATTTGAAGATGTAGACAGAAATCTTAATTGATACTCTTTTATCATAAGGTGGGGATACCAGAAATGAGCATTCGGCTCAGGTAATAAGTACAATTCAATGAAAAATAAATGCGAGCTTATTAAAATTTATCCAATTAAAGGTCCCCAAAATATAAGTATGGCAACTAAAAACTATGAAGCCGACGGAGACAGGACTTGTGTAATGCCGCTGGTATCCAAAGACATCCTGCTGGATCCAGTGTGAGGAATATCATCTTCATCCAAGAGCTCTCTCATTCTCCTCTTATAAATCTCGCTATCTGGATTGTTCTCCTGATTCCTGCACCTGTCCAACTTCTTCTCAATAACCCTGACCTTCTCACGAGCAGGGCTTTCAACCATCTTTACTAAAGACCTGATCTTTCTCACGGCTTCTATGAGAACAGCTAGTTTGTCTTGCCCAGCTTCCCTGAACAGCATGTCAGTTACGTAACTGTCAAGATTCTCTTGCTCCTTACTGGCTGCATGTAAAACTGCAGCTAAAGCAATCTGTGATGGGGCATAGAGTAGACAGGCGTCAGTCAAAAACACTTTTTCAAGAAACTCGTCAATACCACTTCTGAGACGTTCAGGGTTTGCTAGAGAACATCTTGTTTTTATGTCAATTAGGAAGCCTTCTACGGGCCGGAAGGGATTGTGAATTGTCAAATGGTAGTTCAATTGTTGCATCAGTAATAATTCATTGTTTAGGATAATATCTGATGCCTTGTCTCTGTCTCCTTTTATATTAGCGACGAACTGGCCAATGGACACGTTAAATTCCTCGACCTTACATGCCAAATAGACGCAGGTTGCAAGAATTTCTTTCGGGTGGTAATCCATTGTGGAGTTGTACAGATAAAATCGTTTGAAATAGTGAAATGCGGTTCCAACGACTCCTTTTGGCATGGGAGGGCTAAAACGCTTGCAGAATTCCTTCAGATGCAGCTCATACTGTTTGAGAAGAAGTCTCTCCTCATCAGGAGATAAAAAGAAGTTGTACCTTTGATATTCGTCAATATGAGTTCCATGTTTAGCAATATAGTTAAGGTTATGCTTATCTCTCAAAACGGCCAGTTCACCCTCGTCGCTAAAAGTCCAGAACTTTCTTTGGGAACTCGTTGAAAACATTCTTGTAACTTTAACACTGCCTTGTCTTTAAGTAAATTAAAATACAAAATAATAACAATCCCCAAACGGCCTCTGTGCATTCAATTTTGACAGCCTGCTATCAGTTTTGACTTTGACATTGACGCGGACAAAAGGTAAGTACGGTAGGTATCGAAAAACTTGCACTACATTGTTGAATTCTGCACTGTAATGAAAGTATGATGGGGGAAAAGCAACAATTTAATTATATTCCTAAAATCCTTATTTTAACCAAATCGTATTTTGGTCAACAGCAGATAAAAATGAAAAATTTGGTTCTGGCTACATCAAATCATCTGACTCTTTATTTCATTACATGCAGTGTTTTTAAGAAATAGTTTATACATTTAAAAAAAACACTCAATTAAAATAAAACATGTTGCAGTGTTTACAAAAACTGTATAAAATTAACTGATTTCATTTAATTCTGACCATTTTCATTTATGTACAGCAATAAAATGTTTTAGGATAATTATTGTATATCGTCTGATATCGTCTCATTTACAGAAAAGGAACGGATTCGACAAGATGATTATCTCTCTTTCCCACTTGTTGCGTTCCGGTTCTCCATTTCAGACGCATTTGAGTCATCTTCAGTGAGTGCTGCTGATTGTCACAAATTGAAGAAATTAGACTATTTTTCTAACAATAATAATTTCTAATCGTTTATACCAAGTGAAATAAAAATGTCGAGACCAGGCGATAGACCGAACCAAGCCCAAACATACAAATTGGTCGTCGTCGGCGGTGGCGGTGTGGGAAAAAGTGCAATCACAATACAATTTATTCAGGTATTTATCGCCGTATTTGGCCGAGATCCGTTTGCGGAACAGATGTTACATTGCTCTATGCGTGTTTGTTGATAGTTCTGAGAAAATATCGGTTTCTGAAATAAATTAATTGATGCGTTCATGCTTAAAAATAGTGTTTGTGAGGCAGTCTATGTCAAGGCCTGTTTGAAGGCGACACCGCCCACTGGCGTCACCGCATCTGGTGCTGAATTGCTATTGTTCCGTGTTCCAGAGCTACTTCGTGACAGACTATGACCCCACCATCGAGGACAGCTACACCAAGCAGTGTGTCATTGATGATATACCAGCTAAACTCGACAGTGAGTACATCTCCTTTGATTTATCTTGTCCTGGTGTGATATTGTGGGTGGCTTGAGGAAACCTTGTTACACTAACATAAAAATATCAAGGGTATTGTGACAACCTTGATATCAGCATAAAAAATATCATAGCAACCTGTTGCAGCGTGAATAAAATTCTTAGAATGGAGAACAGGTGTTTAGTCAATAAATACAGTCATTGAACACTCATAGTTATTTTAAATCATGACTCCCATTTCATTCATTACAAAACAAAATTACAATCAACAAAGTTGCCTCAATTTTAGAATTTCTCGCAACATTTGGCTGGTTGTAAAAATAAATATGCATTCCCAAAGCTCGGTAAAAGCTAAACCAATATAAAATTGTAAACAAACTTCATAACTGCTTATTGTTAGTCATAGTACCATTTATGTCATAAAATTTAATATGTAGCTAATCAGGGAAAATGCAATTATAATTAAACAAATTTCAAAAACAACACCTGTAGTAACACACCTGTATAAACATGTATTATGACTGCATGACATATTTTATTATCGCCATTATCAAAAACTCCTGTATCTTTAGATAAATAATATCTGATAATGCACTACATATGTACAGCATCATAAGTCTACATGTTTTCACATTGTCTATGGGATGCATTCATGCACTTTCTTGATAATTATACAAATGTGTTTGTTCATCTAATTCTAGTTAGAAAAACTATGCATTTCATTTACAATACCATTGAAATAATTGTGTTGCTTTCACTGGTAAATAGCTGTTTTCTTCAGTTGTATAAACTTTCTGAGAGTGCTTTCCCTAGTGGTCAAATTAGATCTAAATTATAGGTATTTTTTTTCATTAAGCACAGCCCATATAATTCAATACAATAAAAATGGGTTTTCATCACAGCTTAAACAAACCTCCATTGTTGGACAAGGCTTCCATCAAGCTCAAGGGTTTTCCCCATACTCACTGCACTATGCACGTGTGTTGATGAGAAATGAAATAAAAAAAATCCTCCTTACATATTTTATTGCATTTCACAAATCACAAGCCTCTATATAAATCTAGATTTTATGAAAGTAATAACTTAATATTGCGTTATGCATTCATGATTAAATCTATTAATTTGTTACATAACTTTATATCATGTAACAAAACTTTCTTTTGGATTACCTAATAATTTACTGTCTGATTGGCTATAAATGAATTGGTATGATTGATTACCTGCATGCATACTTTTATAAATATCATGCATTTTGTGCCCCAATATATAAAAATCAATTATTATTTCATAACCACATTATCTAAAGAAATAAATAATTTATAACTTTAATATTTGTGTAATAAGAGTCGATGGCATATTATGCTTTTAATAATTAATTTCAAATTCTATCTAAAATACCAATCTGATTCTATTCTGTTTCCCTCCGCAGTCTTGGACACAGCAGGCCAAGAGGAGTTCAGTGCGATGCGGGAACAATACATGAGGTCCGGTGAGGGTTTCCTCCTGGTCTTCTCCGTGGCTGACCACGCCAGCTTCGACGAGCTCTACAAGTTCCACAAACAGATCCTACGTGTGAAAGACAGGGACGAGTTCCCGATGCTTCTTGTTGGCAATAAGGCAGATTTGGAAAATCAGAGAGTGGTGAGTACATTTTGGACATTATAAACACCCAAAGAAATAGTGATTCTAATTAGTCCATCTTATAGATTAGTAAAAAAATATTCCTTTTTAAGACACTTACTAGGTCAACCTGTGTGTAACTATGTGATGATGAAATATAAGGTGACTAAGTTAACCACCATCCAAGGTAATGTCTAAAAAGTTGACAGATGTATGTAGTTCTGGTGACAGTACCTACAATAATATGGTATTTACGAACTGATCTATGGAGCCCAAAGATCGGAACTCGAACATCATGTTGAAACGTGATATTATTGTATTTTTGGACTTTCTAGAAAAATCTTGTAGTGATGAATACGTGAATTTATAGAAACGTGTTATTCCACTGTAACAATTATTTTATTTACCACTCCTAATGTAAAGCTTTACTAATTTAATTTGTATTAGTCAGCCATATCCTTGAGGAATAAATAGACCGCTTGTTTAAGTTTACAATACTCAGTATTGTTCAGTACCTACTAAGAATAAGTACATAATAAAAATCTTAAGCGAATCCGAAGTACTATAAAGAGTGTCCATTGAGTTTCTTGCCGGCTCTTTTCCATGAGAACAACTTTGGAACCATGCAACTAATGTGACGTTTCATAAAAGCCTGCAAAGGCCTATTTGAAAAAAACATTTGAATTCGACTTTGACTGTCGCCTAACTACCAATACGATAATTTTTCCTTGTTTCTGAGAGCATGCTCAGGTGTAAAATTTTCAGTATCATTCATAACAAATGCTACATGAAGATGATCACATAACGCTTTACATGTTGCCATTGAAAATTAACCACTATGCTTTTAAAAATAAGGTTGAAAATTCCAATTTGCATTTGACGATAAGTCATAGGGAACCATGAAACCACAATATAACACATTGTTGTTGGGTTTTATGAATGACGTTTGTATTTTTCACAAATATTTGTAAACATGTAGTAAATACACAATCTTCCTGTTTTGTTGTATAGTACTTGTTTACAAAATTCCCATTCATATAATTATAACAATTGTTTATGAATGTGGTTTTATTTAATCATATCAACTCTACTAGATGTTCCTCGCGGTTCCAGCTACGTAACCAAGGCATTCGTTATTGGTTAATTGGATTGTGAAACACTGGTATTCAGCTCCATCCAGTTACACTGGAAGCCGACCCCAACATAGTTAGGAAAAGCCTAGGCAGATGGTGCTTGGAAAAAACTCGTATATTTTATAATTTTTCAGGCTTTAGACTAGACTATCCGATATAGTTCATACTTTCATTAAAGGTAATCGGTTCAGTAGTTTTACCGTGAAAGCGCGACAAACTGGGTTACTATCGCTTTTAAAATATTAGTAAATATAAATAAGGAAGGATAAAGGGACATATATTATTCTGTAGATGGGTTTGTCAGCTCTGCAGACGTCATAGGTACATGATTAAAATTAAACTTACATAAACAAACGCCCGAATAATATAATTAAACGCGGAAAGTGATTAATAAAATAAATAACAATTTATTATTCGTAAATCAAAAACAAACAATTACATTTTCACAGGTATCACTGGATGAGGCACAGGCTTTATCGCGTCAACTCAAAGTCCCGTACATTGAGTGCAGTGCGAAAGCCCGTATGAACGTCGACCAGGCTTTCCACGAGCTCGTTAGACTAGTCCGCCGGTTCCAGGAGGCAGAACGTATCAACATCAAGTCAGACTACGGCAGTGGCAAAAAGAAAAAATGCACCATCCTGTAACACATATTACATCTGTGGTGAGATTTGTACAATTCTACATTCAAAGTTCGCGCCGTTCTGATGACAGATCATTTTTTTTTCAGCAAAGAAAACTTTTTTTTTATTTCTAGAGATGTACTGGCTATCTATGGCGGGTTAGTCGACTACCAAATCCAATTTTTGGAATAGCTTTAATTTTAAAAATGTTTTAGCTTACTTTTAAGCTAAAGTCGGTGATTAGATAGTTTGTACATTCTTAATGAAATTATTCAGGTTGTAATATAATTTATATGTATCGATACATCTCCATATACGTCTACTTCACTAGTGTATAATGCAAACAAACAGTGTTCTTATTTTTATATTTATTTTAGTTCTTAAGCATTAATTGCTTTATTTTATGAAAAAGCACATTGAAATGCAATTCGCCTGTTTTTTTTTATACTTGAATAGGAATTAATGTGATACTCTTCTGTTTTTAATTTTATGATTATGTTGGAGTTTGATATTCTGTAAAACTGAAGCAATACCATTCTTATTTCTACAATCACAATATTTCATATGAAAAGGAGATTTTTAGGATAAAAATGTATATAACTTCAACATTATCATAAAGCATGATCCAGACATCTGTTGCGATTCCACCTGTTTTTTTTTACTATTACAATTTCTTGTTGGTACTATTTCCGTCTTGAGTGCCATACTGAGTATGAAAGTGACAATGTGGCTTTAATTTAAATCTTTCTTTGTTATTTTTTGTTGCACTATAACAATAATTCAGAATTCGAAGGTACAGTCAGTACTAGAAATGAAAATGGAGTATATAAAAAACAAATGCATATTTGTCAAATCAAAACGCAGTACTTTGCAAATGTATTTTAACTTGATATAAAGAAATAACAATTGAGATTTGATATAAATCTACGCAGTTTGCGACGGTTGACTGTACCCTCTTAACTTTGGTAGCTAAAATAGTTCTTTTTTAAGTTACTTATAATGCAAAAATATAATATACCAGTCCAGTTAACACAACGAAGTGTAAAATCATTATTTTTGTCTTACTTTTATGAAGCACTACATTCGATTATGTTCCACCAATGAAAATTACTTTTTTTTTGTAAAAGAGGTGCTTAAAATAGTTTTTATTCTAGCAGTGTAGTCTTAGCACAATTTTCAGGGGATTTGATCCCAAAACTTGTTTACAGGTTCTTTTTTACTTCGTTCTAAGTTATCTTTTTTCAAAAATGCTTTGCTTATTTAAACTTTCTTTGAGTTGAGATATTGTTAGGTATATATTTATTATTTTTTTCTTTTACGATTTTTTTTTTCAAAGATTGTAAGAACAATTCTTGTGTTTCTTTTTTGGAACGCAAATGATAAACCCCGCTAAATTCAGTCTTGCCTAATTTATAATTCATAATACAGAAGATTCGAAAGGTTGCAATAAAATAATAATTTAATGAATTATGAACCCTATATCATTTTATTAAAATTTATAATCGTCTAAAAATATTGTAACGTCGGTGTTTATGTGAAAAATCATAAATAAACGACTGGTGTATAATAAATAACAGTTTTTTTTTTAATACAATTGCGTGGTAAATTATAATTATTAAATATTTGTACGTATAATATTATAGACGTCTAGAAACCAAATACTAATGTGTATAAATATTTTTGTTATATTTTTTTTGTCGTTCAATAATTAATTTTAGGTTAGCATTAGTTGTTAGAATTTAATGTGTCATTTTAATTAAATTTGATAAGTAACTAAGTCATACATTTTTTGGGAATGAATCCTATTATTGTCTACTTTATGGGAGAAATTATTTGAATGACACATTAAATTTGTAACAAGCCGTTTGGGAATGTATTTATGTAAAGAGCTCTCTGGTTATAGGTAAAAACTAAATGAACAGACTTCTAAATGTTAAGAAACACCTATATGTATACGACTATACTGTACCAAGGACAATATATTTCCTTTTTAAAGGACCCATAGAGAAATGGAAACCACTTTTCTGTCACATAAGTCGATAAAAAAGTCTTACCTGTAACGATAGAGCTTGCAAACATTTCATAAGTTAATTTTAAAAAGAGATATATATTTTTATATCGTAGTATTGGTTTTTACACATTTTTTGCTAAGCATGTACGTTAGTTGGTGCACAACTGATTTTGATATACATATTTACAATGATTTTATATCGATTTAGCTTATAAAGTAATCAGTAGAGAGAGATGTTTTACAATAAATTGTTTTTATCAGCTTTATAATTAGGAAAATGATGTTTAAGTAAATGTTTATAGAAAAATCTGATTGGTCTAAATTTGGTAATATTTTGCCAGATAACTGATCAATTTTAATGAAGTAAATTAATCAAATTATGTATAAACATGTTTAAAGGAATCAACATTATTTATTTTTTAGCAATTGCATTGATTTTGTAGCCGATAACAGTATTTTGTTGTGTTGTGACCTCATGCAGTATATTACTCGTAATATAACAACTTATGATTACTTTAATTTACTCAATTTAATTTCAATGCAATAGTTCCGATTTACGTACATTTTATATATCTATGTACAGCTTAATTATAATTGGTGTGAAATCTAGTTATTACGTGGCAACACAGCGTAAAAACTTTAGTGTTGCCATATAAAAAGAGAAAAAAGTACCAGAAATTTTTAAAATTGTAAATAAATTGTTTTTTTTTATTATTATGAGCTCGCTTGGTGTAAGAAATAGATTTTTTCCAATTTTGGGAGCCCCATATGGGTTTTTGGCCCTGTAGGAATGGCGTCACTGAGTACAGGTGCAATATTGTAAGAGGAGCTTTAACTTGAGGCGGTCTATCGCCCTAACCTACTAAACTGAGAACTGTTGTCCAGCTAATTATTGTATTTGTAAAATAAATCATTGTAACATACCTTTTAGTTTTTATTTACATATTTTGTACTTACCTGTATTTTCTTCCTTTTGTGTAAGGAAGTAAGTTTTATTGATTAACTACTGTTACGTAACCCCGGTTATGCCTATCTTTTACTTTAATTTACTGTTTAAAGTAATATAACTAAGAGGATTTTTTTTTGGTTTGTTTGTAGCTTAAAGGCTCGAAACTACTGAACCGATTTGAAAGAATCGTTCTCTGTTGTGAGTTACACTCTTCTTGAGTAACATAGGCTATATTTTATCCTAGGCAGTAGTTTTCACGGGACGGGAGTGAAACTGTGGGAAAACGGCTAGTTTCAAATAAAAGTAACAAATCAACAAAGCATATTCATTTATTCTAAGCGATCAACAAACATTTAACACAGCATGGATCCAAATTGCGTTAAAACCGTGTAGTCACAACAATAAGTATAAAATAAATTCTCGGTTTAATCAGAGCGGTGTTTGTTGTAAGGAAACTTCGTTTGTCGCTTCAAGGCTTCTGTGGGCAAAGGAGGAGTCTCTCGGCCTCATTCTGAAACGAGAAATATTATTCTATAGTACTTAGCGAATTAGATTTTTCATGGATTATCAATTTTAATTAAAACGTGGGTAAATAAGCAAAGTAATAGTGTAATAGTGGCAATCGGAAGAAAAACTATTGTGTCTGTGTCAGCCCGGCACTCGGGCCAAAACTTCTAAAGCGATTTAAACTAAATTCGAGAAAAGACGCACATTTTCTCAGGATCTAGAGTCTAGATAGATAAAACATATAGGGTACATTTTATCCGGGTCCAGTAAATCCACGGAACTCGAGTGAAACCACAAGAAAAAAACTTTTAGAGCAATAAATTCTTACCTGTATCAACTTATAAATAGCGTTAATAGTTTCATCGCTCCTGCAAGACATGGTAGCAGCCACCGCCCCCCTCTTGCCCCCCCAACTAGACGTGAACGTCAACTGAGCCTCAGCGAACAGGCAAAGACAAGCCAGGACGAGGACGAAAATACTAACGGCCTTCATTTTTCAAAATGGAGAATGAAAATAATGAAAAAAATATAGTCGAATGAATGACTGAATGGTAAGATGTGATGCAGCTAAGAAAATGTCTGCGGCTTTTATATGAAACGAAGTGGAATTGAGAAGCCAAAGCAAAGATTAATTTGTTTGTGATTGGTGTTTGTGACGCGTTGTAGGACTAATTGTTGTCAATTGTCAATTACTCGATGGATGTTAGATTGGGGATAAGCGGTTTTACTTGTTTATTTTATGGTTTTATCCTTGTTGCAATTGTAATAAAAGATCGTATTTTTTACGATATTGCTGATATTGATCTCATTTTGCATCCTGATGAATTCATGTTACCCATATAGATTCGCTTTTAACTACCTATTAATAATTTTATCAATAGCTGCCTATCAATAGTGCCAGCATTCATACTAGCACTCAGTGGCAGTGTATGTAGGTGCTCAGTGAAAAAGTAATTTTAAGTCATAACTATGAGATTGAAAAAAAAATATAGCGATCTTACTTAACTTGCTGTGTGTTCTACTAAGAGGTCCTGTGACATAGGTATACCTACCCTACCCACAGATAGACCGCATCAAAAGCACTAAATTAAAATTAACTTTTCTTTATTTCAGGCAATTAACTCATACAGACTAACAAAACTAAACTTATTTTTTTATATAAATACTTTAGATACCTAAGAGCCTCTCAATAACTCTAAGCTCTTGCTGCATCCATTTTCCATTAAAATACAGGACCTCCCACTACTGTAGGTATTTTTAGGCATCCACATAGAAAGAACAATAATGTTTTTCTGTAACAGTAGACGGTGCATAGGTATCAATCACTCATGCTTTATGGAAGCATTAATTTTGCAACAACAAAGGTATAAGAGAAGGGACGGGTTGTAAATAACAAACGTAGGAGAATACACCTACGGACGCCTACGTTTAAATTACGTTAGAAAAGTCCGAAAATAATAACAGCATCAATCTTTTGACGGTGACCTTTCACTGTCCCTTCCCGAACGCAACTATAATTTGGGTCCTGACAGGATAAAAAAGGTCTCACAGGAAAATTACCAATCATCCAAAAACACTTGGAAAAAACAATTTTTATTATCTTCCACAACAAAGTTGTGATATGTTCCGCCAAGAGTGGGCATTTCATTAACATTGGACAGGCTTCATTTGATTTGCATAGAAAACCTTAAAGGCGCGTAATTATTACTTGGGGGCTATAAAAACTGGGAAGAGTGGTTTCCTTGGCCATTCCGTGTGAAGTTGAGCTGTGGGAAGCATAGGATTTATCAAAATGTGTCGTATCCTGGTCTTGTTCCTGCTGATCGCGAGCATAGCTGTTCTCATCGAGGGTCAGCTGACCTTCAGCTCCGGCTGGGGCAATGGAAAGAGATCCATTAGTTCCGAACAGCCCAACGATGATTGCAACCCGGAAGAAGCGATTTTTCAAATTTATAAGCTTATCGTGGTAAGTGAAATTGATTGTTTTACCTTTTCCATCTTCATTAATGCATGAGACTGTTACAGTCCGCTTTGGTAAAGAAAATCGTTTATCAAAATTCCACGCAAGACTCACTGAAGTACATTTTGTAATGTTAATGTATGCTCCCCAGTAATTTTCCATCATCCCTAGTGTTTACTTAACCCTTAATAAAGGTGTATCAACCCTCTTAAGACATGGGTTTAAAATAAAACCCCCCAAACTATGTTTAGATCAAAGAGATCAAATTCTCTTAAGTAAACTTTTGATAATGTGTTCTGTGTACTGGAAAGTTTAAGTTTGATCAACCTATACCTACTTGATAAATGTAATAGAGCTAAAGAGTTATATCCGCTTGTTCTGCCATACCTACTAGTTTGACTTGAAAAATTCTATCGATGTTAGGTGCGAGTCCTTTTAATGCAGGTGCGCGAACTAGTTCCCAGTATTTTTTCCATTCCACTTTTCTTTATTGTCTCAACTTTTTCACACAGTTGATCTTTCAAAACCATTTCTCATTGCACGGGTCATCGGATTGACTATTTTATTTTATACCTATAGGTTAAATATTGTTATTTACTTTCACGGAGTTCACTTAGCTATTTTCTTTTACAGTCGGAAGGAGAAAAAATACGAGCATGCCAGCGTGAAGGAAAAATCTAAAACTTCTTTAGAATTCGTCGGTTTATGCGTCATTCAGAATTTATTTACAAAACTTGCATAGTTTTGGTTATTTTAATATGTTATACATACATTATTCTCTATAGTGTATTTATTATATTATTCGCATGTAATGTTTGGATTAGGAATTAGGCGGATAACGGATTAGGGACGTATAGCAACCCAGTCAAATGCTTTAGTTAAATCTACGATGCTACCCTGAGAGACCCCTGTTTTTTTTCTCATTACCTGCTTAATACGTTATCTGCCAAAAGCTTTATGTAAAAGTAAATGAGTGGCTGGATCATTTACTAAGATTCTAATTATATTGTAATATTTATGAATTAAATAAGTAACAAGTGTTGTTTCATTATTCCAGCTTTTTAAAACCTAGAATATATTTGTTTTAAGACATATCATTGTCTGCCTCAGTGTATTGCCCTCGATACTAATTGCATGATTTAATTGATGCAGAACACTTCGTAATATTAATTACAAAATACTTAAAACTGTAGGTAATTTGACGACTGGGATAAATAAATAAAAAACATTTAGATATTTTGGTATAATTTTATTAAAATCATTTTTTACAATGTTTCTTTATAATTAAATGGGAATGGTTAGAAGAAGGAGGTATTCGCCCTCGGATGCATTAGATGACAAAGCTCAGTCATCAGCTATGTCATAACAATTGAGTACAACATAGCTTACGAATGAAACTATCTACCTTTACTGTATAATCTTAAGAGGTAAACCGTCCTTTATGACGTCTAAAATCGTAATTATGGTCAATATATTATACAGTGTTACTTAATCCTACCTTCCTTCATACATCACCTCTTCCAATACAACGTAAACATGTAAGAGATCTATCTAGTTGTTAGCTTTGTCTGGATCGTCATTACGTTGCAATTAATTCTGTCGTCGGACCAACCGAAATCTTAACAGTGACAGATATGTTGAAATGTATTATTATACAGTGATTTAATTGACTTTACAATTAAACGTGAAATTACAGAAACATGCGTACAACATGTATTGAAAATGTTTTTAATAATTTTGACCACAAGATTTGCGGTTTAGACTCAGTCAAATCTTCGTTTTAGTATAAGTTGTTCATCGAATGCAAATCCTACAAGTATCTCCGAATGACTGGTGGTACCTCGAGAAGCTGCTTTCAACAGTAACACATCCATATATCCTAATAATGGAAACATTTATTGTAAATATGTAAACTTAACTAATGTCTACTTGTCTCGCAGATAATATTTCCTCCACAAGATATCAGTGGCGTTATGTATGAGTAAACTACTGGATACAATCTCCCCGGATCGTAGTATACATAGCAACAACTAAGACATTGAGTCTACAATAATTAACATACATACGAAAAGGTAACACTTATGTGTGCCTAATACGTCTATGAGATTTTGAGCGTTGGACATAGGCTAATATTTCCTTACATACAACGAATGGCAAACGAAATTACATTAATATAATAATGCAGATGCTACACCTCGTCACAGCCCGACAATATATATTAAGGATAATTCTAAGCGATTAGAGTATTGCGCACAGTGGGCAACACCTAAATTCAAATTAAAGGACGGAAGAGAAAAATGAGCAAGAATTGTGTAATTGAAACAAAATGCTATTTCGTTTCCCAGAGCCTTGTCGACATAAGGATAACGTTCATGATAGTTTACAACGTATTGGGGTTACCCTCGAGTCTTTGACTCTTATATTTGTGCAGACAAGCAGGACGATATAGCCAATGATGGCCAACCTTTCGTTATTGAAACTGATGCGTTCTCTCCGCCGCATAATAAAAACGAATGTGCTTAAGTTAATATGTACGACTTATTGTATCTAATAGCCGAACACAGCATTAGTGATATTTTATTTGAAGGTGTCATGATACATACACGAGAATCTAAGTAGATTTCAATGAATATCCTTAGGATGTCCCTTGAGCCATGAATTCAAAGTAAAAAGTAACTTTCAATGACTCCAGGACGACCAGAATGTATTCACAATTGGTGTAAGTGAAGTAAAAAAAGATTGTAATATTTATTGTGGTTTTGGAATACTTTGTAACTATAGCTCAAGGGATAATAATATATGTACGAATAATGTAATTAGGAAACATTAAGTAATATTTACAGTGATACGTACAGACAGAGAAATTAATGTTAATAAAATCTTATCATTCGTTAATAATGATATAATTGTAATATTAAATATAGGTAACTGTACACTGAGCGACACAGGTGTAGAAAGTTGTAGGCCCAACTATTTACACGTTTACCATTTACCTACGAATCTTACTGGGAATTTTAATATTATACTTTTGTTGGACTTCTTTTGGAGATAGTAGAATGTCGTCAATATACGCAAACATGAATGAGTTACCTTGTGATTACTTCATTTTGAACAACGGTAATGTATATAGGTATTAAAACATTGTCATATTGTCAGGGAAGAATACCTCATCCATTTACTATAAGTCATCTTGTTGTTGAAATTAACCCTTTTGATGTAGGAAAGGTATTTGGCCATACTAATGTGCTATATCTAGATGTGACAATACTATATCAACTTTCGTTTCTGGTAACTCTTTTAGTCTGTCTAACGGCAGATTCTCGGTCATTCATATTAAGATTCCCAGCAAGAGAATATCCAATTAATAATACTTATCTAATATATAATTAATAAGGTTTTTTTTATAAATTCCTTCTTTTCACATTATGTGGTTTATAGTTAATATGTGTTGTAAATGATACCTACACGATACAATACTAGGCCAATTACACCTGCCATTGATAAACAGTTATATCTTTTCAATCGGCAAAATTCGCATAATTTATACTATTTGCTGTTTCATTGTCAATAACTGTTTATCTCTGGCGGTTTATACAATACCTGTGAACATTTCGACATGAAAATTGATCAACTCTATTTTCTAGTAGAACTAGTCCAGTTCACGTACTGTAAGAGTGAAAACTACTGAATAATACCCCGCATCCACTACACATTAGTGCCATTCTAGTCCTTACGTACCTTACTTTAAAGGCTAAAGTATTATGCGGGAACCTCTGGGGTTCCACTTATATCTTAACCTACGTTTACATTACATACGAATCCATACAAGGAGTCATATCATTGGTAAAATTATCGAAAATTTTTAATTCTCGGAAAGTAAAATATTTTTTTTGTACACAATTAGTTGGGGACTTTATAAGTGCCGAATAAAAGTTCTGTGGTTTTGATGACCAATCATAATTTGAGTCTATTTTCACCGTTTTTCTTGAACTGCTTCAATTTAAAAAAACGGAGGCTTGGTCTAAACTGGCACGGGGTCACATATATATACAAATAGACACTTGAGCTTTACTAATTACACTAACGCCATCGAATACTGAGTGGGAATAACGCTGCCACGAGGAAGACGTCGATTAAAATACACGATAATATAATATGTCACGATAATGAATGGGATGAGTTCGCTAGAGTGGGCTGGGTGGGTGTGCTTGCGTGCGAGATCGCGCGCTGCGACGGGCGGGCGCGGGCGCGGGCGCGGGCGGGGGCGACGGGGGCGGGGGGCGCGCGCGGAAGCACAGCGAGTAGAACACCACGAACAGCACGTAAGGCGCCACCACGGCCGCCACCAGCCGCACGCGCGGCCCCACGCCCCTCTCCAGGGACTCGGAGAATCACTTCTCCTCGTCCTCGTCGCGGAACAGGTACGTCGACCTGACCGGAGACACAAGCCCGACGGTTACACATCGACACTTCACCACAACAATCCATGATGACGATCGGAAAAGGCATGGTTATAAGGCTGTTCTAAGAATCATAAACCTATAAGTCTAAAATGATCGTTTGAAAGTCAAAGCATTTATTCAATTATACCACTTACAGGCATTTTTGAATTGTCAAGAAGTGACGTCGTTAGAGCTGACTTCATTCCTTACTTATAGTCCTGAAAGATGTTCCACAATAACTCACAATACAATGATTAAACATGGGTGGTTAACTGTATATTGTACATGCTCCTGACTTTCATCAGCCACCTCTTTTGTATCTACGGGGGAGTTTGGACTATTGAGTAAAGAATTTTGTTCATTTGGGCCTAATCCAACATCACAAAAAACAACAGGGACTTCATAATGCATATTTCACAAAATCACAACATCAATAAGATGGTCGATCGTTCGGAGCCATACTCACCAGTAAGCCAGGTTAAACAAAGCGAACACAAGTGGGAAGGTGATCCTGGAGATGACGTCTATCCTCTTGGAGCGCGTGGGGAACTTGGACATCCACAGGCGGCAGCAGTTCTTCCGCGGCGGGGTGATGTGGATCTCGCACTGCCGCATCTTGGATTCCACCACGCCGCCGCGCACCAAGGGTTTCTGTTTGTTGCAGACCAGTCAGGGGGGCGAGACATATTGCATCTTCGACTTAATCATATGGCTAGGTGCTACTCAAGTACCAGACTAACTTTTTGTATGGTTTCTTATTTAGATGACAACGAATGT
This sequence comes from Helicoverpa zea x Helicoverpa armigera, assembly GCA_033682625.1. Classification (NCBI taxonomy): domain Eukaryota; kingdom Metazoa; phylum Arthropoda; class Insecta; order Lepidoptera; family Noctuidae; genus Helicoverpa; species Helicoverpa zea x Helicoverpa armigera. The sequence goes on along the minus strand of JAWIIS010000049.1, from coordinate 9,429,571 downwards.
ATACGCAATGTTCTGCGCAAATTATTAGATGGTGGTTCAATTTATTGAAAGGGGTAATGAAAATTTGGGAACAAAACATGACTATCATTATGTACCCTAAATCCTAGGTACTGATTCTAATTTCTACCTAATGATTGTAACTACCTCTGATACTACAAAACTCGTAACTAAAGACCAAATAAATCCAATCAATCAAATGAATCATTCACATCATTCAAACTCAATGATAAGACTATTTCTGAAAAAGCCTGAACTGCAATGCAAAAGTATAATAACAATAAACTAAGTAACTAGGTTTTGTAAAATCGTCAAAATACCACTCGAACGTCTAAGAAAATTGAAAGCGTAACTATCAATCAAAAGCAAATCATTGATGAAGATATTAATTTTCGAGCTCACCATAGCAAAGGTGGTGTTGCTATCTGTATCAAGGAGATCAGAGGCAGCATCCATGCTGGCTGCTTCCATCTCTCGTCTCGCTTTCTTCATGTTCTCTCGGTGCATGTCTGAGCGAGACGCGTAGTTGACCAGAGCGAACTCTAGTAGCGCTCCGAAGACGAATGTTAGACATACACCTGTCCAGACGTCAATAGCTTTGGTGTAGGACACGGGTGGTAGGGAAGCGTTGATGCCTGACGATTGGGTCGCCATTGTAAGTAGAGTCGTCACTCCTGGGAGAAAAACGGAAGAAAAGTTATAAGTTATACTAGTCACTGACTAAAAACATATAAATGGTTGGTCCAGTTTAGACTCCCGAAGCACAAAAAGACCACAAAGCAACATTAAAATTATATTCTCATAACACGAGTTCTTCCTAAGAAGAATCATCTATGTATAATTTCCTCAAACCTCAAAAGTAAATACAAGACGAGAATCTAATTCATGTGAGTCAACAGGAAATAATTGAAGGCTGGTATTCCCTGAACTCCATGTCCATGAAGGAATTACTCAAAGCAAAGCCTTCTTAGAAACTCTAACTGTTACGTGTCACATTTGCAAACAAGCTCTGAGAATCGAGCGCTCTTCTATAAAATTCCCAGGAAATTATATTTTCCACTTAGATCCTGCATACTGTGTAAAAGGGAATTAAATTCATAAGTCCTTGCGTGTGTAGAGACATGGAAATTGGTTTCGAATTCTGGGAATGACAGTTTCGAATTGCAATTTCCAGAATATTTCTTAGTTTGCTTTGAGACATGAGTTATATGTTCTCATATGAAATAGACCGAGATATTTAATTTATAAATTTTCTTGATAAAATTCCTAGAGTTTGTACTTCTATAGGATGTCATCATCATCATCATCAATTATCGACAGCCTGCTTATTGTCCCTTTGCAGAGCACAGGCCTCTTCCTGATCAAGGAGAATCGATTTCTGACTTTAAAATCCAGGTTTCCTCAAGATATCATCATCAGTATGTTACCTAGTGAGACCCTCGCAGGCACAGCTCCCTGGTCCAGCCAGAAGGACACCCAGGAGACGATGACCAGCATGCAGCACGGAATGTAGATCTGGATCAGGTAGTAACTGAACTCGCGTTTGAACAGCAGGTCTACCTTCAGGCAACTGTATTCACCTGGAAGATTGACGTGGTTATAATACACACAGGAAGGTTAGTTAGACTAGAAAATTGGATATTTACGTTTGTTGATGACGAGATCAGAGTTTGAATAAGATTAGATTACTTTGTTCTAGATCTACTTGTTAGAAAAGTACAACGATGAATGAGATTCAAATAAAAGATCTCCTAAAAATCGGATAATTATACAATTTGATTTACTATGTACTAATTAAGAAGCATTTCTTGTGGTTCCATAATTCGACTGAGGAAACTTATTTCATTAATAATTAGAAAACATAGAAGATCTTCCGATATTAATGACCTAGTTTTTCTAAGCACCAAGAGTTGATAATCCAGAGGTAGGTATCCACTTACCGGTATTAGTCTTACTGTTGCAGTAGTCAGTGAGGAACTTCTCCAGCGTGAACCGAGGTAGGTGTAAGTTCTTCACAACTTGCACCGGGTCGCCTTCCTTCCATAGGAACACTAAGTCGTCCGTGGTCCAACCGTCTGCGAAAAGAAATGAGTTTGTATACTGCGTTCGACATTCGTTATTGGAATTATATCAGTCTGTTAAACTAAAAAATAAATAAATAATCAAATAGATACAGCGATAATAAAGAGGGAAGTGTTTTAAAAGATAAAGGACAATTAACCAATGATGGAAGAGGTAGATACATAGAGGTACAAGGAAGAATATAAATTCGTCTTCCAGTAGATCAAAAAGGAAACTGAATAAACTAGTGATCTAGATAAATGTAACAAAATACTAGTTCTAAAAGTGCTACACGTGTTTCCCATTCATCCTGCCGCGAAAAAACTGAATGACAATTAAAATAAACACATAGAAATGAATCCAAGGCTGCGTTTGTACCAAAGGTGTGAAGAAAATCAGGGCCACTCTGTAGGTGCACACACTGCAAACTTTTGGTCAGCCGATAGTTGGTTTGGGCTCATAAATCAGTACGAAGATGAATAGACGTGTGCAAGTTACAACGATTAGGTATTTAGCCAGTATCAGACCGACTGAAAACATTGATTGGAATCCAGATTTTCCTTAAAAAAATGCCGACTGTTGGTCGACTATTTAGTCTAAAGTGTGCAGGCCACTCTAAGACGGAGCAATGTAAACACCGTTCTCCCGTAATGTAATGTAAACGAAACGCCCACAAAATGGGAGCAGTTGGTCTTAGTAATTTTTTGGATGACATGTTATTATGGGTTTAGCAAAATAGCTGTGTGCTTGGGTAAACGGTTATCTTCAAGTATTTTCGTACCAAGGCAGTGCTTTCTAATCTATGTTAGATTTTATCCCATTTTCGTTAACACGACGTAGTGTGTGTATGTCGTGTACATATTTCGGTATAAACTCTCAAGATATTTTGAAAGATAAAAGAAAACCGAGCTTGTAACAGATTAAAAATAATAAAAGCAGTAACATCAATACTCACAACTAGCCATCCTGAGCGAGCAAGTCTGCTTATCCAGAGGGTACAACTTGAGGTTCATGGGGCACGAGAGCGTCAGGGAGATTCGGATGCTGTACAGCACGTTGCCGTTAGGGAAGATACGGATGTACACGTTAGGCATGATGATGTTGTGGAAATGACCTTCCTTCTCGTTGGAGAAGAACAGATCAGGCATCCAGACTCTGTTCGCTTCGGTCAGTGTCAGGTATTTGAGGCGACCTGGGGGAAAGAGCAAGTTAAATTGGAAAACAGATTTTAGGAAGTGAAGTGAATGATAGATATAAATTCTTTAGCTGTTCAGGGAATTAATCAAAGTTCACATTATCTATTAGAAAATCTCTTGCGATGTCGTAAATTTCAGTTTTGTTTTAACGTATGAGACGTTTGAATGCATTAAGTGGATTATCCAGATTTGCAATTACACACTTGTCGTTATTTATTTCAAGTCAAAGTCAAAACAAACATTAGTTGCATTTTCATGTCTTACTGTTTTATTCATTTAGTAAAAACATCTGCATCTTAAACTCCCCTGCTCATCCCATAAATTAATTTATATTATCATGCAAATGAAGTTTTCATTTGATAAAGGACACTCACCTCCAAGATTATTGAATTTCAGCCGTTCATCTAACCATTGTTCCCGAAACGTTAACTGTACGGAGTATTCCTGAAATCATGACATTACCTGTAGCAAGCTCTAGTGCAGATCAGAGCAAATACATTGATACATTGTCAAAAACCTCACGCACAACGATAACATTCATGAATTCTGAAAACTTACCAAACACGACACTTTTTGAATATTCAAAGATTAATGGCTGATTTACATTACGATTAATATTTACATTTACAACAACGCTTTCGTGACAAAGTCTATTAACGAAATTTCTTTTAACATTATTTTGACAATATTCCAATGTAACACCGACTCATACTATACTAACGACATTTTCCCACTTTGCTTTCGTAGCATCTGTGCATCTAAAAGCTTCATCACTTTTAATTTCATCTTTATCATCTAGACTTTTAGTTTTACGCACAAAGCTATTAACTAATGATTTTTTACCAGTAAGCTTTTATCGTGGTTTTATTTGTACCAATATCAGCCTGTTCAAAACTTTCTTTCTATGATACAAGATAGTGCCAGAGCTTTAAGTGCGAAGTTTCCAACGAGGTGTTACTGGTACAACATGATATATACATTTAGATATATTACACTAAGGGAAGGGACGGTGTCGAAGGTTCGCTCAATAATTAATTTGACATCAAGGCACAATGCACTAGAGGATCCCTCGACATCTCAGCAAGTCAAATGAATTATCGTACAACAAAAGCCGGCAGATGCGTACAGAAGAAGTTCACACATGCTCACTCGACAATTTACTTTCGGACTCGAACTCCAAAGTGTTTGCCAATAACGGGTTAAGAGATGTTGATGGATATAGCGTAGTTGATGAGCTTAAAGATATCGGCTTCAATATACATGTCAGTATGAAGGAGATGAAGGTCGTCTGGCTACGGTCACTCCACGCGCGCAACAAATGGTCGTCATCCAAAAGTGAACGTTCGAGCGACAAGTCGAAGCAACATGCACAGAAGCGAAGCCCAGATCGAACTTACCGTCGTCAGCATTCGTTGAAGGAATGCTTTGTTACCTTCATGCACAATCGGCCAGTATAACTAGAGCTACGATACGTCTAGCTGTTGATTGGGGTCGGGTGTCACATATTGGTGGGCAGCCACCGTTCCAAGCACGAAGGCGAGTGCGGGCGCGGCGGTAAGTCCCGATTACACAACACAAATTCACATGAACAAGACATATCAACAATTAATTACAATCAACGTACACGACCAAAATAGTTTTTATAATCTCCTCATCTGCGTGAAATCAATATAAGAAGCATGATCAACTAAACATAAGGAAAATAAACAAAATGATGGTGTCTGGTGCGGGCCGCGGTCCCGTGGTACCTACAAGCGTGGCCGGATTACTTAATTTGGAAAATTACGTGAATTGTACTCTTAGTTGTAAGGCAATTGAGTCCAAATAGAATTTTGAACGTATCAGTGCTGTGATACCGAAGCGGTTTGCTGATCTGAGTGCGAGCTACTTGTAGTGCCAATAGTCCATCCTTACGTGTTTGTACAGCTCGAGGCGCTCCCGTGCGCAGGAGTCTGCTCTAATATAACACAAACAAAACAACAGGAATAGAAATAAAGGAAACAGAACAGAAATATTTATTGAAGAAAATTAAGCTATAATTTTGATTATCAGTAAATTTTAGATTGCATTTGTTATTTAGACGAAACCAGACCAAGTTAAGTCTGGAGAATTAAATAAAAACAAATAAATCATAATGTGCGCGGCACCGCACCATTGAACTGGTTTAGCGACATATTTAGTTAACATTTAATTTTTAACATTAAGGGTGGGTCAAATGATACATTTAGGAAAAGGAAAACTAAAGGTGCACAAATCAGAAAAACCCAAATCATAATCAAGGGGAAAACGTAAGAAACAGAAAACACGAACACAATAAGTAGGTAACGTATAGCTTGAGAATGTTTAGCGTAGTGCAAATCTTGCGTTATATTGAATTTTTATTATAAACAAAGTTGACAAGACTGAACTAATGCAAGGGCGCGGTCCATTGCCGCCGCGGCTACTGACGAACTGTTTGTTGCACCGGCGGCCAGCAGTGGATCGCGAAGTCCCACAGACAACCAAAACTTTAGTTTATAATAAAAACGTCACAGATTACATCAGGTCTTGTGAAAACACTCACCATTTTGTAATCATCTATTTTGCTGATGGACCGTAGATACATGTTGACATGGACTAACGTTGGCGCATAGCCTTAACGACAGAAAACAACAATTTAAATTTATATATTGTTTGTACCGCTTCATATTAATGCCTAACCACACTATAGCATCGTGAGAGAAGTACGCAAGTTGATGATAATGTTAGATGCTTAAAGATCGCAGCGGAGTGGAGCGGCTGCAGCGGCCACTGACACCTCGGGCCTCTCCACTCCGCTGCGGAAGCTAATGCCCCGTCAGATGAACTCGTAAGGACAACCAGCCACTCTAAATTAAAAAGAACCAAAACTAAAAACTATAAAGACTAATTCATATTTTTTATTCTATGTATAGTTAGTTTTAGATGATAAATAAAGCTAGGATTATACCAATACTGGCGTTCTAAGAAGTAACAGACGCGCGTCTAAAAACGATTTTGGTCGTCAACACCAAACGGGATTAAAGAGAAATCGAAAGGAAAAAATAAAGAATAAGAAAAAATGAACATTACACATAGTGTCGGGTAAATCACTCCTAGTCAACAGGAGCGAGTTGCCCATTCATTTGACTTGTGTGAACCGCGAGGATACAGAAAACTTATACGTTTGTTACGCTAGTTGCGGCCCAGTCTGTCCTTAGTGACTTACCATTGTGACGTCATCGATCTTTGATATACTTCGGACAAATATATTGACGCTCACTACCGCTGGCCCATCTAAGTACCAAGCAAAATATACGATAAATCACGGGATTATTATTTACTACGCCTAACATAAGTTTGTGAATGCGCGTCATACCGCGTCGACTCACCTGTTCACCTGTAAATATTAATGTACACTATGCTCATGGATGATCCGACATAATACCACACAAACCAACAGAACATAACTGTGATCAAACAAAACGTCTAACATCAAATGAATCGACATTGGGTTAAAATAAAACGCTGCAAACAACTTTAAATGTCGACTTGTCAACGAGAATTTGTGTTAGTGTAATATTGAGCAGTATCATTTAACTTGAAAATAAAACTAAAATAAAAAACAATATACAAAATATAGAAGATAAACTAAACTATTGTTATCCAAAAGGTTTAATTATGATTGCTCTTGAGGGATAATCTAATTTAGTTAAGCTTATCAAAGTGGTTATTCGGAATCCCTAAAAATCAAAAATGACTCTTGGTCGATTATTTCCTTATTCGCATCAGATCCTATCATCACTACATTAAAGTTTCTTTTACTTATACTAGGTACGTTATATTTTCTTTTACTACCGATATAAAATCGCTACATCACGTTTAGGGGTTAAGAGAAAACAGACTTGCAAACGTGGCGTGTTCCGGAAATTAACATTTTGTATCAGAAAGCTACGCGTTCCTGCTAAATAGGGTTTGTTTAGTTTGCACGTTAATCTGGATTAGGTACGTCAAGACAGACAATATACCATTTCTATGTTTATTTTAAATGTAATGTAATTTCTATTGGGAGTTTTACGTCCTTTTATAACAGTATTTTTGTCATCTATGTCTTTATTAAATTTATCATATTCAATGTAAGTTTCATCAATGTGACGTTTTTCTGGATATATCGTTAGCTCGGTACTCTTGGGCATTTTATTTACACCTATTTAATACCGGTGTTTATACACAGTTGCTAATTCTGAAAAAAAAGTTGTTTTCCATTATACTTTTTTTAAGTTAGTAAGTAACACTGCTTTAAGTGATATTAGTATTGTGTTAAATTTTGATTATAAATATGATAGTAGCATCATCAAAATCATTTTAAATAATTAAACGTTATTTCCTTTCCTAACACCATTTTATTTGACAATAATTAAATCATCTATCTATATAAGCCGGTCTATTGGTCTGTGCCGTTATAAATAATGAAAAGTTGTTCCTAATAGCTTTCTAACGACCCTATCGGTTTCATATTAAACGCCGCAGAAGTCATTTCACAACGCCTGCTGAAAATAAAAACAAGAAAACTGAACTACCTATTTTTAAAGGTATTTGGTAAAATCCATTAACAGTGTCTCTACTTAATAAAAATATTGCAATAAGACTACCGTCACACTGCAAACTTTAATTCAGTCGACCGTTTGTTCGAGCTCGTAATCAGTATGGAAATTAATGGTAGTGCACACATAACAACTACCAGGTATTTGGCCGGTACCAGACCGACTAAAAACTTTCATTGAATTCACGATATTCTTAGAAACATTGTCTTTGCCAACCATCGGGCTAACTATCGGCCAACTATTTTGTCTGCAGTGTGCAGTGTACTCTTAAAAGTTTTTGACAATATCCATTAACCGAGTCTACTTTGTAAAAATATGGCATTAAAATGGTAAATATTTCGTGACAATTAGTTTTTTTTCCAAACATTACTTTGATCGCGTGATTGGGGCATTTTCATCGATTCTTTAATAGCACTGCAACGATACATTTAGTTATTTCTGATACTGATAGTGTCACGGAACTTGTTAATGGATAACTTTTTAAAAGCATACTCAATGCCATAGATATTGAAAACGCGAGTTGTGAAAAGTATGAGGTTCTTTGTTTCTGTATACCTATGTTTTTATATCATCTTTTATCCTTAGGACGTCTAATTCTATCAGATTTGTATTTCAGAATAAATTGGTTAATTTAGACATATTATGTTTGTTTACAGCGTATTTATTTTAAAACTATATTCCTAACTTTATTTTCACCTATTTCTTATCTAAAATTGAAGCCGGTACAATGTTTTTACTTGAATTGCTTTTTTACTACACTTTTGACATTACTGTATTAATTTTTACCAACCCTTATAGATAAACTACAGGAAACCCTCGCCAAAAAATAAATGTAACAAAATAAAAACACATTCAAAATTAAAGCAATAAATATCATAATAATAAGGATATCAATTGGGATTACCAAGAAAATTACCAGCAAAATAAAAAGACAGCACATGACATATCAATCACTCCATGGAAATTCATAAAAAATCAATTATTTCATGTAATTAAAAACATAATGTAGGAACTGCTCTCTCGTTTACCGTAACACGCCCGCTCCCGTATCAAAAAAACAATATTAAATAGGCTGTAACATTTGTTTCTATCTCTCTTCACCTTCATATGAAATATTAATTTGTCCAAGATCGTAATAATGAGCAAAATGTACGTGCGTCAACACAAAATTACCAATAAAAAACCAAAAAAAAAAACGTTGAAATTTTGAAAAATGTCGGTTACTATATTACGTGCCAATCTGCCTAAATAAGGTCTTACTGAACTAAATTGTATATGCCTATCTAAATTTTCCTACGTATTTCAAAAAGTGCAGGTACGAGCTTGGAAAATTAAAGTCATTGTCCTCACACGAAGTCGTGATTGTGATTCACACTCTAAGAATATTATTTGATGAACAAACGCTACAACCTCTTTAGGGGCTGCTCTTTAAACAAGATTACAATCTAAGATCAGCAAGAAGCAGAAAATTCAAGGAGCTTTATGAACGACATTAAAAGATCAAGAAAAGATCGCAAGGTAAATGAGTAGACAAGTCGCTTGATGTCGACACAACACCAGAGAGCGCAAGTGCGATACCCGCCTTTTAAAAAGAAGTAGGATCTTTTCCTGAATGTCTCCATTCATAACACCTCATTGATTTCCCAACTCCTCAGTGATCGAAGATTATGACCCCGTCTAATGGCTTTTACTTTTCACACTAACGACACAACATGAAAATTTTAAATTCATCGTCCTCTCTATAATTACTAACCATCTTTATGTCGCTTATAGTCGTTATACTTCTCACGAACAGGTTTATATTAACTACAGCTGGGCCATCTGTTAAAACGTTTCAGATAAATCAATAAAAGTTCAGTTTCCTACCAACCAGTCCATTGGTTAAATAGTTATATTTATCAATCATACTGCAGTAATCAATCACTCGAAGTGCCTGAGTATGCCAACCATTTTGAATTGTTTATAGATTCAGAGTATCTTAAACTGAATGATTGTGAAAGTACAGTCGGAATTGAAATAAAATTAACTAAGATTGCCGATGAAAATGACGTAATCAATGATACGATTGACCGGATTATAAATTCAGTCCCTTTGGACAAACTATTATATTAATAACTCAATATGTATAGTGATTGTTTTAAAACGAGTCTAGGTCAAACCGATTGGGTGTAATCTAAAGTACAGGGAAACAGTTAACGTTTGCGTGTTAGTTAACACATTAATAATTCATCATTTGTACCCGTACCTAAATACGTACGAAAGGGATATTAATATTTTATCATTGTAACTGATTGAATGGAATTAAATGATAGAATTAATTTTAGATGTCCAAATAAAATTATCTGAAACTAAAATTAGGGCAATGTTTGTCCGTATAATTATTTTTCTTATGATAAGTATTTTTAAATAGGTATCTATTAATAAAATGTAGATACTTCTCTTGTATGTTTCTATCGACAAATTCTGATCTTTGCCGTATTATTCACATAAGTAGGTACTTGGATTGCAATTTTAATCAAATAAATATTTTAACTAATTTGTATGTTTTCATCAAAACATAAAAATAATGATAACAAAAGCGCAAGTTTGATTGGGCACTTCAACGATAAGGTACGACCGAACTTTCTGACTTTTTACGATTTTCTGAACACAAATTTTATGAAACGTAATTTCAAACAAAAATGTTGTTATGAAGAAAATTGGCTATTCTAATACCTACGTTAACGCGTTATTTGTAACACATAATAATAGTATGTATTAATGTAGATATAGCTATACTATTTGACATCACAAATAGGAAGTTTATAAACAGCTCTATGTTGACCCAACTAGACCATTATTTACCTAACAACACCTCTACAACCTTGAACATATTTAGAAGCAATACTGTAACTAGGTATGACCAAATCACAAAGAACCCAATACACAAAGGTACGGACACAATCAAAAATTCAAATTCTATCAAAATAGAGCAATTAATATAGTGACTTGATAATCAAAAGTTAAGAAATACAGAATCCTTCATCCTCCTACAAAAACATCTATATAAAAAAAACTGCTCTCACCTATCCAAGTTAAAAAAGAAACTGGCACCCAACATAGGCGCAACAGACCCTAAATTCACCTATCAACACAAAAAGTTTTGATAACAGAACTGTTTTCCCAAGAAACTAGACTGAACAGACCATTAATCTGAAGCCTGCAGCTGGACCTGGAATTTTTAGAGCATGGATAATTCTTTCAGAAGTAAGACAGGCTGGGACCATTAACAAAGTGATTAATGAACCCGTTTGGGGTCAATTCAATGGTAGAGGGACAATGTAAGGAAACTCGCTTGAACGACTGATTTTTGTCCGTATTTTACTTTTGTGTTCTCGTAAATAAATGTATTTTCTTTCTTCGCTTCTTAATATAGAGGTGCACATTGTTGTAGAAATTAATTAAGGCTTGAAGATGTTTCGCATTCAATTCGTCGGTAAGTGTTTAGCAATTTATGTATTTCTTTGCAGAAAAGAGATTGCAGTCCTTTGTAGTTTGTTATTCCATTCGTTCTGAATCCTCAATCTTCAAAAGCAATCGCTTCAACAACATCCATTGTTAGATTTGCATATCCTGCAATTTTATCTGGTTATTCAGCATTTGTGCTGCAAATTCGCTAATAAAGCTACCGAGAAGGATCCTGTCACTTTGCATCATAAAAACGTTTATCCAATTTCGCATTCATGTCTTAAAAGATTGATTGGATCTTTTGCATTCAAAAATAAATTCGTTGCAGACTGAGAATGGCGAAATGACGAAGCTTTGTGATTCTGAGAAGGAAATTATCAAAAGCAATTCAAATATAATGATCACGAAATACGAGAAGTAGTACGTAGGTACGAAATACCTACCAAATATCGGGAAAATAATAAAAATGCTTACCTAAGAAACGATTACTCTAGCTCCCCATTTAAGAAACCCGCTGACTCACATTTCCAAAACCCTCTCACAAATTAAACGTTTTTTCTCCATTAACAAGAGAACAGTACAAAATCACACTTAAGGCCGGTATTTTTTTTCCATTACCACTTTCCAGCGCGTTGTACAAAGATGGTGGAAAAAAATTGTAGCGTGATTTATGGTTTTATGTAACGTACCTCTTTTGTTACGCAATGAACTTGTGAAAATGACGGGATGTAGCACTCCAGATTGCTTTGATGCTTTTTTTGGTATCTCTCGGGAGTTTCCGATGCTGTCAGTGAATTATTTTAAGTAACTTTGTAAAAAGAGAAGATATTTTCGTTAGGTTTTGGGTTTGGTCGTGAAGAAAATAGAACGCCGAAAGTTTCTAGTGATATTGAAACTTGTGAAGCAACGCGTTAACGTCAAATATGAAACATTTCTTTGCAAAGAAAATCAATGTATTCTTTGAAGATCATCTACATAAAATTACGAAATTAAAAGGCCAAAAGAAAAAATGGCCGATAAAATCCTACAAGCGAAAATCGATCGTTAATAAAAAGAGGTACCTCCATACATCGTTGCGATGTTTTTTCCTTATTTATCGAGCACAAGCTAATGTGTTTTGACAGGCAGACAAACGACTTCCCTTCAATACCAAGACATTAGCTAAAAACCTTTTATAGAATCATCCACGTAATATAGAAATAGCTATAGACTGATGCAGCATGTTTGAGGAACATATTTATGTGTTAACATGGAACTTTCGAGAAATACTCAAAATTGGTTGAGGATTTGATTGATATAATTGCTAACTATTTTGGAAACTAGATTCAAACTTTTAGGTACCAAGGTCGGATAAAGATATAGAGAAGTACGAAACGAAAGAACATTAAACAACTACAACAGTAAACAACAGCAACTAATGTGACGTTTCATAGGTGCCTGCAAAGGCCTATGTGAAATAAAAAGATTTTGATTTTGATTTTGATTAAATAAGTTATAGGTGAAGACGAGTACTGCCTACTTCAAAGACAACCGAAATACGAAGGAAAATACGACTGATGAAGGTACCTATAATAAATATGTCAATAAGTCCTAAAATATGATAATCAAAGTAGCATTCGGCTACAATGCATGAAACAACTCTATTACATCTGCAAATGATACAAATACTGCAGAAAATTATTCAGATGATGACGTACAAAATTCACTATTACCTACATGTGCACATTTTGTAGTCGCATACCTCTTTGATTTACTTTTATTGTTTTCACATGGCGTTTGGTCACATTCCAGTGGTAAAACCGAAATACAGTTTTTTTTGCTGTATGTATTCTTATGCAAGATTGGCAAAGAGATTGGCCATTCGCGTTCCTAAATTGATAAAAAAAATATCATCTGAAATGAGGTCATATATTCCGTTCTTTTTTTCGAATATTCAAAAATGAATTGAAGAGCCAGTAGGTAATTACAATATGCATAATTAATTTCATTAAATGTTAGTAAATTATACGGTTCAATAGTTATTAATTAGTTTCGGTTATTACGGATTAAAAACAAAATAAAAAATAGCATAGTTAGTAAACAAAAAATAAAATAAAAAGTACCTTACGTCGTACGCTGAAATCCTTTTCCAGATGAAAAGGAAAATTCTTACAATTTAATTAACAAGATCAATTTGAACTCTATTACGTAGTGTTACGATTCACTATTGAATGTTTCTATTTGTATTAGCTTTGGTCCTGTAGTGGTTGAAGCGATAGCTACTTTCTTATACATAAGTCGAATTATTAGGATTTTAATTATCCTTGATATCATTTCTAAAGAGCTAAACTTTATGATAGAATTTCTAATTTACTTTTCAATGTTATACCTGTTTGAAGTGTGAATTCAATAACTGCATGCCACTTTGGCGAAACATCTATAATTTATTTTGATATATTCTCCGATACGACGAATGTATGTTTTGTAAATCATTTAATGCTGGTTAAATAAATATCTTTTACCCGATTATTCATCGATCATCAAAGTGAAATTACATAATTATTATTAATTTAGATGATATAATCAAAATTAAAGATCATAGACAACTAATTAATGTCCAGTCCCAACTTCCCGTATAAATGTAGGAACTAGCTGATATAAATTATCATTACAGTTAATAACGTGCAAACATTTCTGTCTAAATCCCTTTCACAAGTGCCAAAACTGATAAAATACATCCCAGACTGCACAAAACGGACACCAGTGCCAACATTACGAATATAGTGACTCAAGTATATACAGAAGAGCTTTTATGTATGATAGATGATGAGAGGAGATTAACAGGTGAAGTAAACAAATGACTAATGGAAGACATAACGCTTGTTTGTGCTCGTTCGTCTGAAGATGCCATTAGGGAGAAGGGAATATATCTTGCGTCGGTAGATGAGACAGAGAGATTGGGTATGCACGAGTTTAATTTGGCAGACTAAACTAGTGTAAAGGGATTGGGCGTTTCAGAATGGATGATATATTTGCTTCATTAAAGTTTCTTTGAAGAAATAATAATTGTTTTGAAACAGGATAACAGGTAAGATAGGATTAGGTTTTGATCATATCGACCAACTAATTAGAGGAGTTTCTGTTGATGGTTAGAGAGATTATGACCGTTATGAAGAAAAAAAGTTTTGTGATAGATCTGAGTATTTGAGAATTTACTGGTTCTAGTAGAAGCAAGACAAGAAAATATCTAATGATATTTCAAGAGTGTTAGGTCCAACAATAGTCACCATTACTCACAATGAAATACAGGACATAACAAATGATTAATAGGCAACACTAAGGTACATTCCGCCCCAGATAGACAATAATATAACGCTGTGTAAAGAGCGTTTTTCCAAAGACTGCGTCTGTATCATTAATCTAACAGAAATTGTTAGAGGTGGCGACGTCCGCCATTGAAAGTTGACAACGATAAATGGTCTTCAAAACTGCGACTACTTCAAGACGGTTCCTATTCCTTAAAGAATTCAATACATCATGTTTTCTATCGCGAAATCTTTTGAAAATCTAGCTTTAAGCACTAAGTGGTCTGCGTCAATAAGAAATAGATTTATCATCGTTTTGAGCAAGCGCTCGCGATCTGAGCTTTTATCACGAATGAAAAGGGCGTTGGACGAATCTAACCCAGTTGTTTGGCAATTTTTCATGTCTAGGAGATTTTCTGTTTTTGTGATCAAAGTTCTAGTACTTAGTTAATCATTTCTATATTGCAATGATGGAGAGGCCTATGTCCAGCAGTGGACTGCGATAGGCTGATGATGATGATGATGATGATATTGCAATGAAGAGTTAACGTAATCTTGTGGACAGTAAACCTTGCAAGTTATTTTCAAAGGTGACAAACTACGGATATTGTGTTTCGGTTTTTAGTTTAATGTTTCCCGATGGTCTGAATGTAATTGTCGCATGCCTTTATAGTGTTTGATTGATGCAATGGCAATTACTAGATTTCCGGTGATTCATAGTTATAAATTGCAGACTATACATTACGTTTCTTATTTTATATTTAGCATTTTAGTTATACCTACATATAGCTCTTAGTATATCATCTATTAATCTTTCATCTGATCTTCTAATAACATATTTCCTCCTAATTCATTGTGATCTAGTCTTTATATTTACCTTCCTACGTTCATCTATTCTAAGATTTTTTCTTGTATCATCTTCATATTTCGTATCTCCATATCTACCTTTACCTACTCCTGCCTACCTAGCTATCGCTTCAACCAGGACCTTACGAAGCTGTAAGCGAAGCTCAGACTCACCAGTGCCGTTGATCCCCGAGGGTCGGATCCTGGCGTCGTATCTCCCGGGGCCCAGGATCTGATCCAGGATCTGCTTCTCCTTCTCTCGGAAGTTGATCTTCCCACCGTTCATGCATCTGGGAGACAAGATGAATGATAGTCAATTTGATTTCCAAATAATTTTTATTTCTGGGTTGAGGGGGTCAGATAGGGCAGTCGCTCCTTGTAAAGCACTGGTACTCAGCTATATCCGGTTAGACTGGAAGCCGACCCCAACATAGTTGGGAAAAGGCTCGGAGGGGATGAGTCAATTTTTACTACGGTTTACAAAACACTTTAACAACTCAATAGAAAAGGCCTTAATTTTGAAGTAGCTAGAAGTAATTTTTGAAGACCGAATTGACTATTGACGCCATATCCCTATAATTATATTCTGACAAATGTTAAGCTAAAAATAAACAGTTGGTGTATTTGTGTAGCCCTATATTCTTACAACTTCAAAACATCTTATGAACAGTCATTTTTATTTCGAGGGCAACAAAATTAACAGAAAAACGAGAAAACTATGACATGGGCAAATGAATAATTTGTCCCTTAACAATTTTAGAAATATAGAAAAAGACACGTATATTTTTCACGGAAAATAAGCTGCAGAAATAAATTATAAAGTTTAAATTTATTGATGCCAAAAATTCCTTGGTCTTGAGAAATATTTTAGAGAGAGCTAAATCAGTAAGTAAAGTAGGTGTTTATGATTGGAAAACTCCAGAAATTTGTGGATTGATAAGTAGTAAGTATGTATTTAAGGGGTGAATTATATCTTAGGTAAAGTGTTCCAGAGTTCGTTAAAGTAAATGGTGAGTCATAAAAGAAAGATTTACATTGCTCGGTTGGTTGTGATTTGTTTTAATAGCTAGTAAGTAGTTCATTTGTTAAGTAGGCATGTGGGTATGTATTGGTTTTAGTATTTTGCTTATTTGTGTTAGATATTTTGTCTTCAATACAAAAATAGCTTCTGCCAGAGGCATCAGAGGTTTCGTGGAAACTTCTTCACACCATCCTGATAGGCAGTAACTAGCCTATTTAATTCCCAATAAATAGGCTATCTTGAACTGAAATTAATTTTAAAATGCCTTTAGCGGTCCGTCATATTGCGTTAAAAAAAAACAAACAAACCAATCTTTATAATTTTAGTATATTTTTTTGGAGTAGGTAAACACTCAGCATTTTACTACTACCACAAAACACGCATGACAATAAAATACCACATTTAAAAGAACGAGTCCTTTGATGTGGCATATTTATTTTTGCTGGAGATGATATAAATATGATTGTCTATTGGCATAGCAACCAATAATAATGTTATGTCATGGAGAACTACTGGAGGAACATATTTTTATTATTATGTTTACTTTTGTCGGGTATTCTGGGTCACCCTTTGTATGTTCTACGTGGTTCATATTTTTATAGGACAGGATAAGATGTAAAGTTGACGAAACACTAAGTTGTAAAAATTGCATTATTCTTAAGTATGATCTCCTATGAATGAGCAATAAACATAAAAATTTCTGGCTTTCATTGGTTTAAACAGATTAAATACAAGTCAATCTTAACAAGGTCAGAAAAAGCAAAAAACACATTAAAAATTGTGTTGATTTTTCATACTTTTCATAATTATAACAAGCCAGTTTACCGTCATTCAAACACGACATTAACTGTGTTTGGACAGACAAAAATAATGAATGACAGTCATTTATTTCATCAACCTGTCATCACGGCTTATTTGAGCTTCAGTTGTTTTGACAATATGCTTGTAACATGACGCTAGTAAACAAACGTATATGATCAAAGGTATATAATGGAAATGATTTTTGAAAAAGTTTGGAGAAATAAAAATAATGTGCAAATGGAAGGCTAATTTTGTAAGCCAGGTGTAGTGTTTCAGAGGAAATATGTTAAGTGTAGATGAATTGGCATTGTGAGAAAGTAGAGAAGGAAAATATCTAGGTAGGCACGGTAGACTGCACATCTGTGGTAACTGTCATGCACCTTAACGAAATGGTAATAAGTACGATTTTCCTATAAAACTGTTACCACTGACCTGAAGTTGACTGTACTAATATTGTAAAGGTGAAGAGTTTGTTTGTATGAAAGCGCTAAACTTAGGCACTGCTGAACCGATTTGAAAAGCTCTTTCCGGGGTAGATAGCTCATTGGTCAAGAAAAACTACAGGCTACATTTTATTGGAATGAGCAGTGTATAAGTACATAAGTGTATTAAATTAAAATTTGAAGATTCCGTACAATATCATGAAAGAAATTGCCAGAAAAAAACTGACATTTTAGATGTCATGTTAAGAAAAATACCACAAACTCTGTTTCGGTCGCTCAGTGACAAAAAACGCATTTTTCACCAGAAAAAAAAAGAAAAAATGCAGACAAGATGCCATGCAGGCCGTAAATAAAATCCAATAGTAGCGACATTCTTAGTTTTAGAAAAAATACATACTTTGCTAGATATTTTTAGAAGACAGTGGAATTGTAAATAAATGACCGGTTGGTCAGTGGGCGTATAACGTGTACTTAAAGAATTAGACAGATTTATAGCTCCGTTAACGTTTATAACTCGCTTAAGTAAATATAATTTTCTTTACAGTGCCACTATTAAGATCTAATTTCCACTCTATTGGGTAGTAAACTTGAAAATTAACCGGCACATAAATAGAAATACTGGATAGATATATTGATATATTGTTTATCATGATACATCAATTTAAATTACAAAAAGAAAAACTAAATATTTAAATGCTCAATGGGCGGTGTCATCGCTAAAAAAATCAATTTTTAACCGACTTCCCAAAAAGGAGGTTCTCAATTCAGATGTTTGTATTTTTATTTAAACCAAAAGCTCTATTTATGAAAGCATTCTTGAAATTCATTAATTTATTAGTGTCTGCAAAACAGACCTGAGCATAAAGACAAAAATAAATCTATTTAAATATGCGTTCTTGTAACGTTACAAATGATTGCCATGCCATAAATAGATCCAAGTTAATAGATAGGTATATCTAATCTTAAATACCTACTTATAACAAATCATGATACAAGTAGGCATAAAAAACATCTTGCTCTCAAACCATCAAAGAATTATAGCATCTGTTTAGATAAACAATCTTATAAAATAAAATGAATAAAGCGTATCTGTACTAATAAATTCTATGGTTGATAGTTTCACTTACAGGTTACTATTTTTATATGGCAAACCCAAGGTTGATTTAACATGAAAATAATAGTAAAATCCTAAAATAAACTCCGACCGAAGTTAGTCTTTAGTTTATGAAATAAATAATAAATGTATTTCGGAAAGTTGTAAATATACTAACACCTAACTTGTTTCATTTTCAGGAATGCAAAATAAATAATATGAATTTGAATAAATGTTTCAATGTTTAAAGTTTAAATAGTGGGCAACCAATCTTCTTGTGGCATTATATTTTTAAAGCTTTTTAAAGGGGAGTATGGTTTTTCTTCAAAAATTGTCTCTAAAGCAAAATGAGAGATTATACAAGGAAATAAATGAAATACTGTCTTTATATTTATACTTATACTATTAGTATATTACGATGGTTTATATAAACCTATATTATTTTAATTTGTAATAAATAAATTAATGTAGCAATTAAATAGCCATTTTATGTCGCTCATAAATATCAATAAGAAAACAGCTTAAACTTAACGCATTTTATAAAAATAGAAAATCACGTCAGTAAAATAAAAAAAATCTTACCGTAATTTATATTCTTAGCGAACAATAAATATGTCAAAGTCACAAAACTGTCTACAAGCTTAATATGTAATGACAGGAGCATCAATCATAAAACGTGAATTTATATTTTAATTTATAACGGATACTTTCGATGTGTTTTGAAGAATTTTGCTAAGGCAACATTATCCTCGATAGATTACTTTAATTGTGCGAACAATTTCATAATGTGTTGCATTTGTCGCATGGCTCTGGTTCACTCTTAAACGTTACAATTTCGCGGACGTTTAAGAATTGTTTTACTGTTTTCTAGAGCGAATGAGTAGACCAGAAGAAGAAACATTCGTGTGACTGGTAGAATCTAGCTTTTAGAGGAAAAAATATAGTAGAAACTATGTACTTACTCTGAAAGATGCGTAACAAATAACAACACCAATACGAGGGCGCATGATGGCCGCGGGATGTCCATCCTCCGACTGCAACAAACATAACAACATATTATTTATTTGTATTAATATTATATACATTATAGGTAGTAGCTTCAATAGTCTAGTGCCAATGGCAACTGCAATATGTAAAGTACCTACTACAGTAATAAGGATGTCAATAGTTTAATCTTAATTGAATAATTGAAGTTTGGTGGCCATGGTTATAATATAGAGAATGCGAATTGTTTTGCTTGCGGTATTTTACTGGGTATTATTTTGAAAGTGATGCATTTCTTTCATAACTGGAAATTGCCGTCAAATAATCACATTTTATACACAATTTTCACCCACTTTTCACGACAATTTCCCACCATAAATAAAGCGAGAACAAAGCCCCAATTTCGCAGGAAACTAATAAGCAATAAGCTTGAGCAGACAGCATTAATATTGCAGGATGGCGTCGTTCCAACCGCGTAAACTTTCGTCCGATGCACTTTATTTATAATGCACGCGGAGAAAGGTCGGGAGACGACCTAATTAACTTGCGGTAACTCATACTTATAGACGTACGGGTGTAATGCTGTCTAGTTTGTTTGTTTTAGTGTTAATTTGGGTGTGTCTTGTCTTATGTTAATCATTGTAAAATATGTTAGTAAATACTGCATGCGTATTTAGTAATTTGTTACTGAAATAGATGAGCGACTTTTTTGGTTAAGTTGTTGTGCTGTTTAACTTAATATTATATTAAGCAACATACTTATAACACTCTAAAGGCAAGAACAAGCGAATTATCCTAATTGACAAGATACCGTTTGATTAAAATTTATTTTGTTATAGTTTTCGTAATAAATGTTCATGTTTCACTTCATTATTTGAGAAGAGAGGCCTTCAGCTCTTTCCACAAGTAAATTACATCCGATAAAGCAAGTAACACGCCACGGAAATCCATTACCGAAACAATAGTTCAAAAGAAAACATTCCCCTTTCCTTCTTATCGCGATAATTATTTAATCAAATTGACCAACAATGCGATTAGAAAAAAACTTCCAAAATATAACACAATATATTTCTGAAGTATGCGGTTTCACTTCGGTATCGTATTAATTGGGTAGTTGACTAGGTCAAAAATAAATTACGTTCTCATATTCATTTGGTAAAGCATCTTAAATTAAAATCACATTCATTTATATTTATCTGTGACGTCATACCTCGTGTTTTCATACATATTGTATAGAGGGAAACTGTTTTTGACATTTCAATAAAAGTTGCGCCAGCCATATAACAACGACAAAATTACAAAATATAGACGAATTGAGAACCTCCTGCATTTCTCGTAAGTTGTTAGTTGAAAAATAGCCAGCTACATCTTTCACTACTTAACATTTCAACCGTATCAATACACAAACTCATACACTTACATATGTCTACAGGTACCTATAATTTCACAGAAAATGTAATATCTCGAGCATAAGCCTAAACCAATTTCCAAAATCGATTGAAATTAATAACATAAGGCAGACATGTCTTGAGGCGGCAGGAAATCGAATTTGTAAGACTTTCCGATGGTAAATCGATTCAGCCGGGATACAGCCGGATTTGGAAAATATTATTTTATGACTTCAGATGTGATTTGTTGATGTAAAATGTATTTTTGGTTCAGTTTGAAGGTGTGATTTATTATTTTTGATTTTCTAAATATAAGACAGACTTGCTGGGGAGTTTGTCTTCTTCCCAGTAATAACACGTAGGTCTTTGGGGCTGTCTCATGTAATCCTGACGTTCAAAAAGCGCTGATTTTCAGCCAACTTAAAATGAATGCTTTTTAGATTTCAATGCTTAAGAATGGAACATGTTTCATCAAATGTATGGTTATTTCTACATTGCTTCATTTTGTGGTGAAATATGTACCTTCGTTCTATAAAATATACCGAGATTAACAGGTGTTGCCGCCATGTAAACGACGGCATGTAAACCTGCAACGTGCTGCGTGCGCCGCGGGACTTTGGCTGTCACATTCTGTCAACATCTGTCATGGAAGAAAATTTTTCTTTTCCCAATTTTATTTTGTCTCAATAATTGTAAACGATTACATTATAATAAACGATTATAATAAACGAGTATATGCGTATCAAACATGGACCATCGAGCCACATGAAGCCTCGCATCGAATCGAGCATCGAACCAGCAAGAAACGGTCAGGCCGGTCGTTCCTCTTCTTCCTATCCTTTCCGTTTGTTTCTAATATCGTGCTGTATTTCAGAATTGCAGTTCGTAAACCTACCAAGTTGTTGGTGTGCAGTATGTGGTGCCTGTCAACTTGTATTTCGCTGTTGGTGTTTATACGTGAGTAACCGTCTCTTTGTGAACCGCCAAAATGAGTGACGAGGAATACGGTGAAAGTAATTGTTCAAATGTAGGTGATCTCAAAAAACAAAGGGGTTCTTTGAAAAGGCGATTAACGTTATTTGAAAAGTATATTAGCAAGTACGAAAATGTAACATTATCCGAACGACAGCAAGCTGAGCTTAGTTTACGAATGGAATCGGTTACAAATGTGCTTACGTCTTTTAATAGAATTCAAGATAAAATCGAGCAATTAATAGATGAGGTTGAGTTAGACAAACAAGTTGAGTATAGAGAAGCTTTTGAGGACCAATATTTTAGTATTATGGCAATTGCCAAATGTTTAACCGATGTTGCAAAAGTTTCAGGTAAATGCGATAATTTACAGTCTATGCCAAATAAAAGCTCAATTAAACTACCTCAAATTATCCTCCCCTCATTCGACGGTTCGTATGATCACTGGCTCGAGTATAAAAATTCATATTTATCTATGATACATAAGCGGACCGATTTAGATTCAATTCAGAAGTTCCATTACCTAAAGTCTTCGCTTACGGGTTCCGCACTCCAAATAATAAGTGCATTGGAGTTCACTGCAGCCAATTATACTCACGCATGGGAGCTTTTGGAAAATAGGTACCATAATAACCGATTGCTTATTCACAACCATGTCAAATCTTTGTTTACTGCACAATCTATTAACAAAGAGTCTCCTTCGCTAATTAGGAAATTAATAGATTTAGTCTTACGTAACTTGCGAGCGCTCAAATCCCTTGACGAACCCACGGACACCTGGGATACTTTAGTTATATATATTATTGTATCGAAACTCGATTCAGCTACTGAGCGTGAATGGGAGAACTTTAAGGGCACGATATCATCGGATTTTAATAAAACTAAAATAAAGTTAGATGATTTGCTGAATTTCTTACGTAATCGGGCTGACATGTTGGACATGATTCATAACAATCATACTCGAAATACGAATAACAAGCCTAGCAATACATCTGAAGTCAAAAAACATACTAGTGCCGCCCATATACCGCAGTTACATAGCTTTGTGTCCACGCGTAACAATAACAATACGATTAAACCCGAAAAATCGAAGAATGTTTGTGTTATGTGCGGTGAAAAGCACGCATTGTTTATATGTTTTAAATTCCTTAATTTAACAGTTTCTGACAGAATTAAATTCGTTGATAATACGAGGGATTTGTGTCGTAATTGTTTACGTACAGGTCACACAATTTCTGAGTGTTTGTTTGGGCCATGCAAGCAATGCAAGGACAAACACAATACTTTACTACATAAGGATAAAAGCCATGTTATTGCATCGGTGCCGGCAGCTTCAACGGCGAGTGTTGATAGGGAGCCGGTTTCTGTTGTCTCATGTGCTTTGAATTTTGTAGACAACACCAGTGCCTCGCCAATCGAAGATGCGTCTTGTGTCTCAGTACCACAAGTGTTATTGTCGACCGCGATAGTTGAGGTTCTTGGTAGTGATAACAAATACTATACGGCTCGCGCGTTAATAGACGGTGGTAGTCAGAATTCTTTCATTTCGGAAAGGCTCTGCCAACGTTTAAACGTATCATTAATACAGTCCACTATACAAATTGCAGGTGTGGGAAAGTCGGTTTCACACTGTAATAAATTATGCGATATTACCATGCGATCAAAAACGAGTAACTTTAACATTCAATTGCAATGTTATGTTTTGCCGAGCATTACAACGAATTTGCCGGCATCTCATATTTATTGCGACACACTCCTCATCCCGGACAACGTATGTCTCGCGGACCCCACGTTCAACATCCCATCAGAAATCGATTTGCTGATTGGTGCTGACGTTTATGGGGATTTATTGGAAGCGGATAGAATTCGATTATCAAACGGTCCATACCTACAAAACTCGAAGGTGGGTTGGCTAATTTCAGGTCCTATATTTACAACCAATTTACGCGCTAATAAGGTTCATTGTCATTTTACACAACAGTCGAATGTTGATACACACTTACGTAAAAGAAGAAGTTGTAAATTCGGGCTAGGTATTAACCGAAGAAGAACGTCAGTGTGAGGAATATTCTATTAAAACGACTACACGAGATAATAGTGGCAGGTTCTCAATTCGAATACCTACCATTAAAGGAATCAGCTGATGTTCTTGGTGATTCATACGAGAAGGCAAAATCACGCTTCGTGTCATTATAGCGGAAATTAGATAAATCCCCTTCGTATAAAAGGTTATACAGGGACTTTCTACGAATAAAGTTATATAATGACCTAGGGCATATGTCTGAAATAAACGAATAGGCATGGCCGCATTATTTCCTACCACATCATGGGGTATTCCGCGAGCACAGCACTACATCAAAACTTCGTGTAGTGTTTGATGCTAGTGCTGCAACCACCTCTAATTAGTCGTTGAATGACATACAGATGATAGGCCTTCCTCTCCAAAACGACACCTTTTCATTTTACTTCGTTTCCGACAGTATAAATATGTTACCAGTGCTGACGTGTTATAGTTTTGCAAAATCGATTGGGCTGGATTAGAATGCCTCCTCATAATTTAAAAACATTTGTCCTAAATCGAGTGTCACAAATAAACGATTTTACGGGAGACGCGATTTGGTTATTTTAAAGGCACAGATAATCCTGCAGATATTGTGTCGAAGACAATGATCTGTGGTGGCACGGGCCAGCCTTTTTACAGAGCCATGACATTGAATGGTCAAATAATGTTGTCATAGATAATGAAAAATTGCCCGAATTAAAGGTTCAACATGCGAGTATGGTGTGTAGTAATCAGAATAGTGATTGCTTAGTAGATTTTAATAGATTTTCTTCATTCAATCGGCTGCGTCGAATGTCAGCCTATGTAATTGTAATTCTTTCGATAACAACAAAAACATCCTATTCGGTTGTGTAGTAAACACAGACTGACTATGTTGATATTTGCGCATGAACATAAACAGTTATTGCATTGTGGGCCTCAGCAACTCTTGGCTTCTGTGCGTGAGACTTGGTGGCCACTTGGTGGGAGAAACCTAGCTAGGAAAACTGTCCACGATTGTGTCACTTGCACGCGACTTAAGGGAAAAATTGTACAGCCTCTCATGGGTAATTTACCCGCTGAACGCCTGGAAGCTGGGTTCCCCTTTATGCGTTGTGGGGTAGACTATGCGGGTCCAGTGATGATATTGAATCGAAGAGGGAGGGGTGCAAGTCTCACTAAAAGTTACATATGCTTGTTTGTTTGTTTATGTACCCGTTCCATTCATCTTGAACTAGTTACAAGTCTATCAACGAAAGATTATATACTTGCTTTGAAACGTTTTATATCCCGTAGGGGTAAACCAGCTGAAATTATGTCGGTTAATGCGCTACGACGTTATTGAGCAGATGAGGCAGATGTTCTGGAAACGATGGGCGAAGGAATATGTGGCGGAGTTGCAGACGCGCACAACAACACAACAACCTGCCGCCACTAAAATGGAAGTTAGGGAGAATCATACGAATGTATCCTGGAACCGATGGTATCTCAAGGGTGGCCGACCTACTGACGTCATCGGGCATCACACGTAGGGCATTCTCGAAAATATGCCCCCTGCCAGTGTCACCATAGCAGACGATGTGTCTGCTAATCCGAAATGTTGAAAATGTTGGAACCGGCTGTTCCAAGGCCGGGGCCATGTTGCCGCCATGTAAACGACGGCATGTAAACCTGCAACGTGCTGCGTGCGCCGCGGGACTTTGGCTGTCACATTCTGTCAACATCTGTCATGGAAGAAAATTTTTCTTTTCCCAATTTTATTTTGTCTCAATAATTGTAAACGATTACATTATAATAAACGATTATAATAAACGAGTATATGCGTATCAAACAACAGGTAAAGAAAGAATGGAGGTTAAATTGTGATTTAATTCGTTATTTACACTTGGGTTCATAAAACTGAATGCATGATAAAATTCAAATAATTCACGATCATTAACTCAAAATGGCACTTGACTATAACAATTTGGAACGATTAACCATTTTTCATGAAAAACCCCTTGGCTGTATCCACGCATTAATCGCCTATAAACAGCTATAAAACATTAACGTTAGTTACCGACCTGAATACTTTAACTACCCTCAATAATGTACAGTCAGCTTCAAAAGTAATTGTACAAATCAAAATTTCCGAAACGCAGTCTTTCAGTCTTTCAGCCGAAAAAGTCAAAAGTTTTTTTAAGTTTATTATGTTAAGTAAATTTTGGTGTTTTAGTTTTTAAATATAATTAACTTTTTACGTTATTAAGCACTTTTGAAAATGTTTATTTATTCAGCTACTTTTGACGCTGATCGTACAATTAATTTGGAAACAAATGCCCCAAGGTTTGAGTTACTACACGCGAATATTTCATTAAAAGACTTGGTCAGATTAGGAAGGTTTGTTTACAAATGTTCTGACTTAATTATTGGAAAAGAAGTAGCAGTTAATGATAGATGGGACCAGCATTTATAGGTAACATCAGTTATTTAACTCAAAGATGTATTATTTTGAATCATACCTAGGCACAACAGTTCACAACACGCATACTTTTGTTGTGTTTTCAGGTGATTTTTTACTATAGGAACCAAAGTATGTTAAGTCTTTGCTGAACCTTGAACTATAGAGAATTAATATCACTGATACTAAAAACTGATATCAAATCTATTTAATAGATATCAACAGAGCATACCAATTAATTCATCCAACCAGAAAAATAAAAGAAAGGACCCAACCAACTTTACTCCCTAAGTGCCCAAACATGATTAGAATGCATAATGAGGAAGTTATTTATTTCGCACCCACAGATGTCTCAATTTAGAATGCAAATCCCGTGTTTTCAGTCAGACTACAGGCTATAAATAACTTCATTCATAACTTCATTAATGATAACTGTATTGAAGACCAGCCTCTCCTTTCTACGAAGTACTTTTTCCTTGCTTGAATGGCTAATGAAATAATATTTTTTGCAGTGATGTGATGATTCTCTTGCAGTTTTATTGTAGATAAATAGTTTGAAATATTATGCATTTGCAGTGTATTTCATCAACATTGTGGGTGATTTTATGCCCCTAAAAGCTATTTACAGTATTATAATTGAAAGAAAGTCAGTGTTTTTCACTTACTGGAAGATGGAAGGCTAGGCTGGGGGAGGCCTTTGCCCAGCAGTGGGACAACGCAAACTAAATAAAAAAAAACTTAGGATTATGATTTTATGACTTTTATATAGGTCTTTATCTCCACATAATTCTTATATAATAATATGAAGAATTTTATAAATATCCATGATAAACTATGTACTAGTTACCAACACAACACAGCTTTATAATATTCCATTACTTTACTATCTTGGACACCAAGGATTAATCAATCGCTACGCCGTAGCAAAGCCAAGATGGCCGACCAGCTTCGTAGCTTCCTAATCCGCTACGAAAGTCCTATACTATTGCCCTATCAGGGATTATTCAATTACTACGGAAACGTCGTAGCCAATAGGGCGACCGCAGGCGTCGTAGCAAATTACTTGCTACGAGAGGATATTTCGTAGCAATGTTGTAGCAGGATTATGTAGTACTATGATGTTTCTGTTAAAAACGAATGATTTTTTATTCGCATCCCGGGGCATTTTTTTCCTAAATAGTGAAACAATATGTGAAGCTATTCAGTAGGTACTTTCGGAAACTTTAGGATACAAACCTAGGAACCTTAGGAACAAAAAATCCTCATTAAAATTTTGCCTTAAAAGAAAAGCATTTAATCTAGTAATTATTATTTTTGCTGTACCATGTACACTTTTGGTATTATAAGTCATACAATTTCTATATGATTAGGCAACTTCCTCATATATTGTGCAGTGTTCGTACCAAACTTGCTGCTGTTTATTGGCACACATGTTTAATACTGATAAATGAATTCCAATTTATTTTACTACGGATAGTTGGCTGTGTGTTGGTTGAACCAACTTGGTTCTGACTCATTGGTCTAGTGAACGTAAATACTGCCAATGTATACTAGCTCTGGTTTCAAAGATATTTGTATATTTAAAATGGCATATTGAATTCGTGACTGACTAATAGTTACTGTCTATTAAACCATTTAAAAAAAGAAAAAATAAAATAACAATTACATTTATTTACTAATTAATATAGTTCTAATATAGAGATTAATATAGTTAACACATTTGTTCGTACAGAACTAGTCAAGTTGCTTTGTTTGTCCGAAGTTTCACGGCTAACTTCAGATATTTGGCGCCAACTGTACATCAAAAGAAAACAAACATCATTTGAAGTTTTGTGAATTCAACACAGATATATTCCACTAAACAGATTGAGACAAACGATGGGACATTAACAAAGTACCTACTCACTTGTTTTTATTATACTTTGAAACTAAAACATTCACAAAAGACAACAGACACGCTCATTAACAACTTTATAAATAGTTAGAAAATGTTGGAATGTCGTGTATTCAGTACGCGAGGGAATGCGGTGCGTTGCCAACGCATCATTTCGCGGTACGTTGCCGTTTCTATACGAAATTGTGCGCAAACTGAATTATTATTGTTTCTGTATCGCCATGTGGTGCGTTGGTAATAAACAGATTGAATGTAAGTAGGTGTAGAGAGAATTTGTTATATGCCTAGCAGACCGACTGAAAACGTCGAAATGTTTGCCAACCGTCAATTCAACTATCGGTCGACTGTTTAATCTGCAGTGTTATTAAACATCTTAGGCAGTCGTTACGGATAATCAGAAGCCAGTAAGTCTGACAACCAGTTTCACCAAGGGGTACCTATTGGGTTGCCCGGGTAACTGGTTTGAGGAAGTCTGATAGGCAGTCGCTCCTTGTAAAGCACTGGTACCCAGGTACATGCGGCTAGACTGCAAGCCGACCCCAGCATAGTTGGGAAAAGGCATGGAAAGTGATGATGTTTGATCTGCAGTGTGTTGCTACTGTAAGGGCACTATTAATAGGACATGCCAGATCCCTTTGAGCTACATAACCTTTAAACTTTAACTATATGTCCGTCGGAATACAGAGATAAGTTCAAAGGGCGTCAAGGATTCTATTTGACATTTACATTTATTTTGTACTGACATTTGTTTAGCTTAATTGTTATTCTGTTTTAATGATGCAGTTGTTATCATAACAAAGGAAGATATGATAGCTTTATTTTCATCTATTTTTGTGTCAGCTTCCAGTTAACTCGAGTACCAGTGTTTTTTATGGCTTGCCTATTTAGCCTCCTCAATCCTGGTATTTCACATAACGGACGTCCTATCTGACTCTGAAACGTTTGCTAAAGATGTTAAAATTACAGCTAGGATACGACACCTTAAACGTACCTTCAGAAACTCGGAAAAACTCAGTATTATATTATTCTGGAGAAATCCAAACCGTGGATGAGTGACCAGTAGATCACCAATTAAATTCAGCAAAAAATAATTTGTACTTACAATATTTTCATTGGTAAAGAGAGCAAAATAATGTGCTGGAAGAATCAATGCAAGTTATTGCATAAAACGCCTCGTAGCTCGTAGAGCTTGTACTACGCAAATCGTAGGCAATAGAGCCTACGCAAACCTTTATCAGTTATATCCTTATTGCTTTGGTCCCTTATATTATAATTGTTTGGAAAAGAAACAAAAAAGATTGAATGGAAATCTTCTCTAGTGCAAAGTAGAAGTCGATTCCGTTGAAAAAGTTGAATGATTTGTGTTGTTACCTACTTACATTGAAATTATGATGACATTATTTTACCATATGGCATATTAAGTACGTTTCTATATTTTATCCTCAACGACATTTAATACCGCGTCTCAGTTCATGATAGCTACAGTTAAATACTGCGAGGTGCAGTTACCAATATTAGTTTTTTCCAATTGGCTAATTGCCAAAGAATAGAGTTACGTCGCGTTTATCTTGTAACGTTGTCAAATAACTGACAGATTATATTTCACTGTTGTTTTACATTTATCTAATTATTACAATTTATAACAACTGTATAATTTTGTGAATAAATAAATGTAATGTAATGTTTTGTTTAAATTGTCAAATATTTCAATTGTTTAATGTTATTTTAATGCTTGTTATTGTTTTAAGTGGTAATAATTTATTTGTACTATTTTGAGATTAGTACTAGACTTCGCCTTCATTTTTATTTCATAATAAAAACTTTTTGTATTACCTATAATTGAATAAAAAAAGTTTTACATTTAATTTGAAAAAATATTAACTCACCGTTAACTATATCCACAATAATATGAAAAAGCAGTAACTATTCAACTATTTTCTTTATATAACACCTTCATCCATTATAATATAATATTTATGTTATATTAATATTAATCACTGCACTAAAACTCCCGAATATTAACGCTTATCGAAATATTCTAACCACTGCGATTTATAACTCGGTACAGACGTCGGTACCCTACGGCGTCGAGACGTCAACTGGCCACAGCCCGTCCCCTAGGTTGAATCGTGGCTGAATACAGCAGTACCTTTGCCACCGCGTGCAATTAAAATGTCAATGTGACAAGGTCTTTCCCGCGCATTTGTAAGGAAATGTCACTAGGGATTAGGAAAATAGATTCGTTAGTGATACCGTTGATTGTAAATTAATTACTCTGTGTAATTGTATGAATAGGCAAAAACGGGTGGGATTTGATTTAATGATAGTAGGAAGTTAATAATAATGTATCGACGTTAAAGAGTCAATAGATTAACTTACATAATTAAAAAAATATATATTTTTAATTCTCATTTTTTCAATTATTTTTTTTTAGGACATAATCGGACCGTTAGATACTAGTTTCATACAATTATGCTACAAAGTAAGATACCTAACTTTGAAGTTATTATTACATAAGTATTTACTGTCTCTATTTCTTTGTAAGTGCTTTAACTTTTAATTTAACAAGTTCGAGTATGCTATTGACATGTTTGTGACCAAAGACAACTTCACTAACACTTGTTTTACATAAATTAATCAGTTCACGCCCCCGCCGCCGCTGGCTAAATCAAATTGATTTATGCCAAGAAGATGAGATGTCCAAATATAATTTTGAATGTTTTGGTACTTATTTTTAGAAAATCTATTTTTATTTTTCCTACATAGATTTCTTAAGATATGAAGTTGAACTGAAGAATATAATGAATACTGAAACTCGGTAGTTACCCAGTTTCAGTAGGTACCTATTCATGATTTAAGTAAAATATAAACAAAATATTAAATAAGTACTAATTTAGTTGTTGCTTATATAATATTTTGTTTTTCAATCAAGAATTACATAGGTAATAATGTAATTCCAAATGTTTTCGTTTGTTCTACCTACATCTACACAGAATTTCATCCGTTCCGTCTTCTAACTATTGTTATACAATTCTCCGAGCGCTAGATGCGGTCCTTTGTTATATATTTAGGGATGTAGTTTCCTCTAAACATACGAGTGCATTGAAATTCACGTCGGAAATTATGCATCTCTGTCCGTTAAGGAGCTTACAACTCAAGAACTACTAATCCGATTTACGAGAACTCCTGAAAGGAGTTTACAGACACTAGACATTAAATACTTAAGTACTATAGTATGTATCATAATTCAAACGTAAACTAATGGTACCTCCCTAGCATAAAGATTCAGAAAAAACATTTTGAACTGTAACTCCCACTGAATAGCTTTCAGGTTGTGTAGAATTGTAGAAAGTTCATAATTTAGAACAAAAGCTCTGGATCCGCTTATTGGGCTTTATAGCTTAGGTTTCTAAGATCTATGTAGGTATGCTTTGAAAGTTCTGTAGAAATTATCAAATAACAAGCACAAATTAAAATTTCCCTTGTTTTCTTTTTGCCAAAACTAAGTTTTATTCGTCACAAATCGTTCAGTTCTAGTCGGCCATTATTACTCTGATATGAAAATTCCTATTTTAAACATTTTATTAATTCTTAGTTATCTTACACATAAATGTACACAGATACTTTACTGGTTGATATCAGCTCGTACTTTATCACTCTGATCACAATTTTTCAAACATTTATATTTTAAATCACTAACAGTTCCTATCGGAAACTGCGAGAGAGAAATAACATTGTACACGAATGCAATGTCAGCCATTTTCTAGAATTGCAGGCACCGCCTATAGGTGAACGCCCCGCCCACTGATAGCCGTGTCGATAATCTGTCATTCTGTCACAACACTAACTCATCTGTCATGACATTTACATACATTTTACATTTTTTAAAGGAGAAGAAGGTATTTGGGAGGTAATTTGGCCTTATTGTGTGCATGGGTACCATTTTGCAGTTGACAGCTGTCAATTTTCAAGGGAAAATAGCATTTTTTGCACTGACAGGACTGTCAACTGCTGTGAAAAATGGTCAGCCAATACATTCATTTGTTATTTCATCCCTAATTTTGACTATTTTCACAAAAACTCTTCAGGATTATTTCATATTTCAAAGGTTAATTTATCTAAGCAGATATGTTTACCTAGTCACCATCAACATCCATCCCGAAAGATTATTTTGACATTTCTGACTTGTAAAACTTGTTTGTAAAGAGATGAAAATAAAATTAAATGGCCGCCCATAAATCATAATAGTTCTTTCATATTTTGTTGAGTGATTTATTATCTGACTGTTACATATTTTATTAAAGTAATAACTATAAAAATATGTATTAAAAAGCAGTTATTGAAAGGGTTTAAATGCATATATCTATAATTTTATCAATACCTGCTATTTTAATGGCATCCGTGGGATGATTAATTTGACCTAGATTGTAATCATTGTTTGCCATTACCTGGGCGGAAATCAATACATTCTTATTTAATTATAGAAATGATATAGATATGTTTATCTTGTCAATTAAAGGAAATAAGTATTTTTTTGGGAAAATACAAGTTGCAGATGGGCTTAACGCTTTTGTTAATTAACATGATTTATTCCATCTTTTTCGTTTTAACCATAAAATTGAATGATTCATAGAGATACCAGTTTTGACATTTTACTAACTATGTAATGACATGACACTGTAATTCAGAATTTATTTTTAAGTATTCATAAATGAGTCGTTTGATGTGCAATTAATTTAAATTTCATAGTTAGGTAAAAGATGAATTATAAATATATTAGAATTGCCTAATAAAAATTATCCCCATACAACCTTAACTGTCATGCACCAATTAAAAATAGATTAAATACCTAAGAACCAAACCCCACAAAATCAAGATACCAAAAAAAAAACACCAAAACACCTTACAAAAAAATCCTTGAAAAAAAAAAAAAAAAAAAAAAAAACTAAAAAAAACATAAAAAAATTAAAAACTCGAACTCACCTCAACAAAGTCCCATTCTAGAAGACTCCAGCGACTGTCACAACGTTTCTCCAAATAAAACCTCTAATTAGTCCTATTTAAAATTAAAAAAACTGTTTATTTAAAAAAGAACGTTGTTAACGTGGCTCGCGGTACGAGATGGGGCGCGGTACTGAGCCTGGCCAGAGCACTATTGATCGGGAGAGCGCGCAGCATCCAACGGGGGAGATCGCCAGCCTTCGGGAGATGAGGACAAGTGTTGGGATGATGTACATTGCGCGTTTGTTAAAATGTTAGAGGTCATTGTGCGTTTTTGGTGTTCTGGGTATGGTAGGTTAGTGATGTTTGATGGTATTTTAAATTCTACAGGTACACTTCTACAGGTATTGGACGTTTAGAGCTATTACCTACATACATTCTTAAACAGTGTCGCTTAACTTTTATGTAAGAGTAAACCTGTGTGGGTAATAATTTTTCTGTTGCCGAAAACTCTTACAAAGTTATCTTTTATGACTGAAAGAATACACTTAATCCTAACCTTAAAATATTGCTGAAAACGACCCCTTTAACAAAATGACACTATATCAATAACCAGAAAAAAAAATCTAAACAAAAGCATTTAACTTTCTAAAGACACGCCAACATTTCACCCGTCCAGTTAGTTTAGCAATTAATTTAAAATTTTCCTCACCCACTTACCAACAAACAGATAATACCTACTCAACTCAAAAAAACTAACGACTGAACAATTATCTACAGGAACCTGACTATCATGTAGAAAATCTTAGATCAGTGAAACAATTAGAAACGCCGTAAACACTAATCTCTTTGCGAAAGTCTTCTAAATACGAGAAGGTGGAGGGACATCGCAACAAATAGTGATAACTTTTTTTTAATGGGAAACTATCAAATGACTCCTCCTGCTGTGGGTTAGCAGCGTGAGGGAGTGTTAGACGCTTACTGATTAAAACCCATCATGTTCCTTCTTAAGCCCTTTATGTAGGTACCAGGGCCGCGGTAACTCTTTCAAAGAATCCCGCAGCCCCGGCAGGGATAGTGATAGATCACTCATGGATTTTCGTTCACGTAATTAGGCGTACACATGCTAAAATTGACACACACACAAGCATAATATGACGCACACGCTTACAAAAATAATATGAACGACGTTCTTGTACTCTTGCCAGGCGGGATCACACAGCGTCTCCAGCCATTGAAACTATCTAAAAAGAAAACTAAACCGCAAATTGTTCTCCGAGACAGACAAACAGACGTCTAAATTAGTTTTGGCAGCGACTTGTCATAAATATCGGCCGACAACGACAGATGAAAATAAAATGCGCTGCGAAAATGTGACGTAAGAGTTAGCGCCAGTGTTTTTGTTTAGAAAACGTAGAGATAAAATTACTTACGTGTGTTTTTTGGGGAAACAAATGCTTCTGTAATAGAGATATTATGTATGGACTTAGATAAAATACAGGCTCTAGACTGCCTCTGAGTAATTTCACAAGTCAAATGACAAATATTAAATACTTCCTTACTGGAGTATCCCACTTTTTAGATTTTTCTTTCGAAATATCCCTGAACCGCAGAATCAATTTAGATGATTTTTACTTTTAGTTTTTTTTTTGTTTTTTTAAGGGTAGTTTTTATTTAATATTTATTGCAAATATCTTTTATTTTATGAAACTATTTTTTTTTAATTTTCTGGAAATAATATGGCAGTCATGTCAGACAAAACATAATAAACAATCATATACCTACAAAATACTGACTTACCTGGGCTACGAACTTACCCAGCAATGTACCCCGTCCACCGCCAAACGTCAGTCCGTACCTCCAGCCTCGTCACATACTCTCACTACTGTATTAATGGCGCCCACCTGCAAGCCGTAATAACGGCCACTTACCATTTTATTGTTTAACCTACCCTTCTGCTATCGAAACACTCATCATTATCCAAGTTATTAACCAAACTAGTAAATATGTCCATCTTTGTTTGAAAGATGGCAAATGTTACAAACAAAATCATCAATCAAATTAGTCTGTTCAAACGCACTACCTTTACGTAGCTATGAATAATGACAAAAGATCAAAATGGCGACTTTCATCATTGCATGTGTTTTTGCCGTAAAGAAATAGAATAAAAACTTCCGGGAAGCTCCACAGAACATGTAGGAATATAAAATAGTACATAACACAGACAGGAGTTTTACCTGTAGGAGGCTTTAAATACCTTCTGTATTGGCACAATATTGCGGCAATGGTAATCAAAATATACGCCTCCGTAGGGCGCCTTCAGTAAGATTCTGTAGGATGTAGTGAGAATTTGGTTGCATCAAGTTGAAAATCGTGCGTTGACCATATGACACACCCTAAGAAGGATCTATGTATCATCTGATTAGTTCCAATTATTTTGGCAATGATGATGATTGATTTAATAGTAATTTATATCATAAAGCTGAAGACTTTGATTATTTCCTAAGGCGGGTTAATATCAGGAATTACTGAATTGACTCAAGAACTTCTTTGCATGTTTATTACCCCGTTTATCAAGAGAGGCTATAGACCACCTTTTATCCGGGTGTTTTCTCCTCCCCAAGTATAAGTAGAGAAAATTCAGGCTATTTAAAACCACCCCAGCATCACATAAGGTCGTTACTTATGATTTTTCGCACCGCTATGGGAGAATGAACATGTTAGTCACGCTTGATTGTGTCCGATCGTTATCGGGTACATCCTACTTGTTTACGCCCATATTCAATGCGCGGTAACTAAGGTACTACGAGATGCTGTGTGATAAAATAATTATTTATTTAGATAGGTATAATTAACTGTGCTAATCCAAAATATAACATCCTGTTGAGGATAATAATGAAGGTATGAAGCTTATCAGGTGGGTATAACAAACCATGGTTATTCAAAGACAATTTTATCGTAAGCAGTCAGTTAATTAAATTGATAGAGTTAACTCCTAAATATTCTTACTCTCTCTCCATAAAAAATAATGATCATCATCCTCTTGTCTTCATCCCAATTTTATCTGCAGTTTATCTAATACAAGCCTATCGATGTCATCTCACAAGCAACATATTTTCAGCTACACTATTGATCAGTAGACTGAATAGTAATTAGCACAAGTAAAACGCCAAAAATAACCACCGCTTAAATTGTAATACGAGTGTGTAAGGATCAAAGCGAGGCGATGGGAATCGATTAGCCCAACATTCGGCTAAAAATAGACAGACTGCAGCTAAGATGAGAACATTTTGACTAGTCACGCCTCTTGGCTCCAACTTATATGAATTGGAAGTTATTACCATAGAAATATGCTGGTAATCATGAGAAATAAAGTGGTTTGTAGGGCTGCAGGAAAAATGAATTAAATGTTATTTTTGTTACGAAATTGTGGTTTGTAGGATTATGCCTGAAATATAGTGGAGTTTTGAAGAAATATGTAACTCAATTATTGATTAGTATTGATTTATTGAATAGTTAAATGACCATACAGTTTACGCCAATTACTTTGCATATCTGAAGTTAGCTTTAGCACGCCTAGCCAGTTAGCACGTTTTTTACTATGGTGGAGTCAATAGTGGCCTCAATCGGATAAGCAGAACATCTCGAACTCGAGAGTTACAATAATCGATTCTATTCCAATTTCTAAGTAATATGCTAAGAAGATTTTTCAACCAAGGAATACACTGGTTAGTTTTCATCCGGGTCTGGGAAGAAGGCAGTTTTCCCGAGAAAATGGTTCATTATAACCTTTGACTAAACACGCAAGCCTCGTCTCGTTGCAGAAGCCAGTTGCAGTTCAAAAGTTCGCGTTAAGTTGCGTTGTTACATCATAACTTCATAATTTTCTAGACAGGTTCCAATGTGGCTGAACGTTTTGAACTCAAAACTTAAGGCATCAAGTACTTCACTTGGCATGCCAACTGTAGTGAACTTGTCAGAAGTATTACTCTGCCTAGAATTTTTCGTAACAGTTTTAAAACACATCTCTTACGTTGTATTCCAGTGTTACTCGAATTATCGTTTCTTGTGTCTCCAGTGAGTAAAGCTGCATTTAAAAGAGAAAAGTTAATTTAACTGCTTATACAAATATTATGACATGTCATGATAAAAGTTTGCTATCTTTTCGTCATCCAAATTTTATTTATGGTCCGCATATTATGTCTTATTCTTCCACCCTCCTTTATATGACGTCATCTCACAAAATAATGGTATTTCCTTCCAGTCGTATCATCTTTCATACAATCCGTGGTTTCGTTCGTCGGTTTTTCTTTTTCCCGCAGACATTTTTATACAATCAAACTCGTTGTACAGTCAACTTCAGGTCAGTGGTAACAGTTTTATAGGACAATAGTACTTATTACTATTGGGTTAAGATGCATGACAGTTCTGCCGGGGCTGTCGGTTCTTCGAAAGAGATACCGCGGCCCTAGCACATAAAAGGCCTATGACGGAACATGACGGTTTTTAGTCAGTAGGAGTCTGACACTCCCTCGCCGCTGCTAACCCACAGCGGGAGGGGTCATTTGATGATTTTTGACGTCGTTCAGTCTACCGTTCCTGTAGTTGACCTTCTATATTCTCTTTTAATACGAATACAAGTAACACACGGTAAGCTTGTTACCTCCGAAGCGAGGCAACTTCAACAAGTCACTCCTCTTTGTTGTTCCCTCCGCCAGCAATTATATATTAGGGTTGCAAGTGCATAATTACATACGTCGGTTCACAACTCAAGGAGGTTGTATGTACTTTTTGTGCAAGACTAGATTTTGGCCGCGCCTTCGTTCGTGTCCTGTGGGAACTAAAGACTAAGATCATCATCTGCTTAGCCTTTTCCCAACTATGTTGGGGTCGGCTTCCAGTCTAACTGGATGTAGCTGAGTACCAGTGTTTTGCAAGAAGCGACTGCCCATCTGACATTCACGACCCGATACCCCACGGTAAGACTGTTGTCAAACTTTCTGGGTTCAGGTCAGACTACCCATAACGACTGCCAAAGATGTTCAATGACAGCCGAGACCTACAGTTTATCGTGCCTTTTCCACTATTACGCCTTTCTATTATGTAAAATTTTATTTCAATCCGTTCAGCCACGCCACAAAATTATTTACAAATCTATAATATTATTAGTAAGGATGAACATGGTGTAAGTGCGGTGAGCTGTGAATTGTAAAGGAGTCATTTTCTTTAATTGGCGCGGAATTCCCTTTTCATTTGTTTCTTTTGTTAAAATTATAGAGGCTAGTGAGTGACGGCTTTTATTTGGAACAATTACCTACTCAATTATTTTTTTTAAGTACAATTTTTGAAATAACAAATTCCGCTCTTCGTGTAATTTTAGAAGTTAAAACTTAATAAGTTACGGCTACTTGTTGAGGCGTCAAATTGGCATTCAGTCGATGTAAAACAGTGGTACGTAGGTAGGCCAGCTGTATCCTGTTGGAGGTTGGAAACAAACTACAAAACTATTCTATAAACAGTAAGATACATACAAACGTATCATCTAGCCACTGTATCTCTGAAATGTGTGTCTCTCAACTCACGTCTCATCACGAGCATGTAATTAGATATCCGGAACTGAGCGGAATATATTAATTTTCCGCGAAATTGAGCTGTTCCACGTAACTATACATAGCAAGTATCATATGTACAGGTAGCTATTTATATAGGTAATAGAGTTAATTTATTGATTTACTACCACTACATGCTCGCGACCTCATCCGCGTCCAATAATTTATAAATTTAATTTTTGCGAGTATGTAAACTGTTGTAAATACATGTAGTTATTTTTATAATTTTAGTCTTTTTTAATCTTACCCCAACCCCGAACAAACATTGTTTCATTTAAATGATACTTTGCCACAAACCCTGTCACATTTAAATAGCTTGCTTGACTCTCCATAAGAATCTACATTAGGTTTATTTAAAATTAAAAGAATACTTTGACTGCAGTAAGATTTACAGTTTCAGTTATGTCAGTCATAATCACCCATCCATAGTACAGTGACCGCGTTATATCCCTAATGACTATATACAAGATAATTTCATAGTTTTAAGTTGTTTAAAATGTTGATTGCTTGTGATTAGTTAGCACGAGGATTTTCTTGAGACCTTGCCTAAACTCCCACACAGCGTCCGATAATTACAATTTAGGGAAAAGAAAACTGGCTAACAGTCGCTTTTCAAAATTCCATAAAAGTTGATCTAACGAGCGATCTTGTTTTAAAGAATTTTCGAGCTAATAACCAAGCAGTAATGGCGCCCTAAGGAATTTCGTCCGGTGACAATAGCTTTCATTCTCGAGAGACATTTTAACTCGAGTCGCGATACAGCCATCATCTTTCACTTAATTGAAAAACTTTCCGACAGTTTCGGGTGTCCATGAATTAGCGTAGTTAGAGAATTGTTTTAAATTGTATCGGGAAGGTCAGATGTTTTTAGAACAAGTTTGTTTGGTTCTAAAGGTCAGAATGACCAATTAAAAATGGTAAATTAATTTTGGAACTTTTTTGCTGAATGGGTTGTTAAAGTTTGTTTTTATCGCGAAATTATTTGCGTCTAAAAATATCTAAAAATATTCATAACTCGTCTACCAAATAAAAGAAGTAAAACTAAAAATGGCAACAAGATTTTCCACCGAGTTTTACCCTAAAATTCAGTACACAAAACTACAAATTGTAGTCAAAATGGCCGACACGTGTCTCCCGCGTTTTTTGGTTGTTTTTCTTTTTGGTTGGCGCGAACGTTGCGCAATGTGGCTGGTAATTTATTTAGGCTCTACATTTATTATATTTTACGACATCTACACACTGATTTTAGTAGAAAGGATAATTTTTTGTTGGTTAATCATTGCCCACCATGTTTTTTTTGTCACAGAAAATAAACCCGTGATTTTGAATACACATAATCCTAAGTGCTACCTATTTCGCATAATATATTTACCGTATGTATACTCCTCTATGTTATCTATACGGGAAGTTTAATAATTGTGTTATAAAGGTACGCCTAGACGGTAAATGTGTCAATAGAATCTAATTTGTGGTGTATACAGCGGGGCTCCAATAGAAATGAGGTCGCTTCAGTGACAAGTTTGACATGGCCACCACCATGCCTTTGATGGTGTGTAGCCCGTGTCATAAGCGATGGCGGGATAGTGATTACAAATTGTTTTATGAGGAAGAAGATTTATTAGATCGTTATAGATCAGTGGTTCTTAACCTTTTTGTCATGAGGGACCACTTTACCAAAGTTTGTCTTGCCGGGGACCACCTCATTGGTTTGCCTAAATTGATAGTTCTTTGATAAAGAATACAAGCACACTTTATTATTAGCACTCATTTCTTTATTATTTAGCAAAAAACTAAAAGCTACAGATTTTAATCTTATGAGATTTTTGTGACTGCATTTTCTTTACTAACTTGTTCAGTACTACTACTCAAAGCTAAACGCATGTCGACAGTGGCATGCTCATGCAACAGATTTCTATGCTTGTTTTTAACAATCAGAAGGGTTGAAAACCCACGGACGAATTTATAGCTTTGACAAACGCAATGTTCAGCGTTTACAAAACGGAAGTAGATACTCTATTCTTTTGTAGGTAGTAAATGTAAAGAAAGACGTACACATGGTCATGTAGTTACAAGTACGCGAGCGAAGCGAGCGCGAAATTTTTTTCGGACTCGTACGGACGTAAAATGTATCCCAAACGTACTTAACTTCTTGTTTGTTGACAAATGCAAAAACGAGGGCATATAGTTTCTGAATACGCGAGCGGGAAATTTTAATTATTTTTTAAGACTCAGAACCAAAATTAGGTACTTTAACTTTTTGTTTGTTGACAAATGTCAAAACGAGGGCATATAGTTTCTGAATACGCGAGCAAAGCGAGCGGAAAATTTAAATTATTTTTTAAGACTCAGAACCAAAATTACGTAAAACGGCTAAGTAAGATGGATGGACAAAGCTTCGCGGACCACTTGGAATGCCTCCAGGGACCACCAGTGGTCCGCGGACCACCGGTTAAGAACCACTGTTATAGATAGATAGGAGATAGCTACATATTATATTTATTGTTCTCTACGTTCATGTATATATTTCTCGTCATACATTTTGAAAAAATATTTATAGTTTGGGGTGTAATATATATTACAGCACAGGGTAAAATGTATGACGAGCGATACAATATTATATATTATGGTGTATCTCATAGTGAAAAGCCGACTTCAAGGCGAGATAACAGCAGTCTGCGGCATTGTTACGCGAAGGAAATTATTATAAAACTATAGCTATTTACTTTATGAGATACTTTATAGGTCGATAAAATACCTAATAAAGTAAAATCACTGTCGCCCATATCTTAGACCACCACCCTTTCAACCTAGTTGTCACGTCCAGCACCAAATATTACCTGTCTACTGCTTCCTGCACATCGAAGACGTTGCAATAGAAATACTCTTCTGTACCCTGCAGTTGACAGCATACTGATGGCATAGTGCAGTAGCTAGGCAATTTGCTGTTACGTAAGTATGAGTTTACGAATATCGCTTATGGAATTTATAGTAAATAACAGATGAGAAAATACATTAGAGCTACAAATAAAAAATGAATTTATGTTACTGTCTCTCTTAAAACTCTCGCTTTTCTGTTCTGAAGTTGGCTACCAGTGAAAGTATACCTATGAACAAATTCGAATCCAAGTCAAGGCACCAGTAAGCTGACTTCAAAGACCATCATGAAGTCACCAACTTTGAAACAACTAAAGTTATTTGACGACAACTATGTGTTTCAGACATATTTAAATCGTAATAATAAAGTCATAAAAAGTGATCGGACGATCTTGACAATCTTTTTAGAAATGAACGGCTTAAAGCTGCAATTATTCCGAATATTACAGCAAGGTGTAAACAGTTCAATTTATGTAACTTCCACGTGCAAAGCCACAACTGCAAGCACGTGTTAATAGGAAAAAAAGGTTTAAATAAAAATAAAGTTAAACTAAATCTGTGTAGGAGTTCTAAAAATAACACCGAACTAGTTATAATTGAAAATACAAGTGCCAATGTCCATAGCTGAAACTTTGTTGAAATTAACTTCAAGTTGGATACACGTGTTTGACATTTCAACGTGTGGAATTTGAAAATGTAGCTGTGAACCGAATGATGTATGAATACGGCTGTGGTTAGCCATTTTCCTGATTATATGAACTTATAGCTTTGTTACATATGGACTTTCTGAAGTTCTGTGCTCGCTTTTTGAACACATTATTTCAGCTAATTAACTTTACGTATCTACCCTTATTCTTAGTCTTGTGATTGAATACCCAAAGAACTTTCTACAAAGAAAAACCTACTTCTAAAAACACTATGACACTTGACCTGCGCGCCCAAATATAAAAAAAGAAACATCCGAATTGAGAACTTCTTCCTTTTTTGGTAAGTCAAGTCAGATCGTTTCATCTCTAAAACATAAACTTAACCTTAGTTCCATAATACTTACAGTTATAAAAGAAAAGGCATGGGCGTAGCCACACTGGGGCAAGCTGGGGCACTTGCCCCACCCTGGGCCCTGGCTCATAAGGTGTATGAGGTGTCTGATTAAACAATTTTTTTTTACTAACTCTAACTAACAATATCAACAATCATATGTACTATCCGTAAGTTATTGCACAAAAAAATTGTCGACTTTGAAAAGAGCGCGATCAAAACAAAATGCACGCTCGAGTTCGCGAAAGTGGGCAGTGCGCGCGTCATTTGAAAGCGAGACGGATTCCCTAAAAGAATAGGTGCTATGTGGCGTAGCGAGCCGAGCCGTCCATCTAATCCAAAAAATAATGCATTGAAGGAGATGGAACTGGTAAATGTGATCAAAATTTCGGAAATGCAATTTTATCCTAGTGTAAAAACCGCGCTCGCTATTTTGCTTGCCCAGCCATGTGCGACCTGTACAATAGAACGATCGTGGTTCTTAACCGGTGGTCCGCGGACCACTGGTGGTCCCTGGAGGCATTCCGCCGAATGGTCCGCGAAGCTTAGTTGCGCGAAGTTGCTATACGTTATCTAACTTTATTTTTATCGACTTATCTATGCGAGCGAGGGGGTTTTCGTATGGACGTAAATCGGGTGTGTCGTATCTAGTCATTTCATCCATTCATAAAAATGTATATTTGAGCGACATTTTACATAGTTTTTGGTTTTGAGTCTTAAAAAATAATTACAATTTCGCGCTCGCTTCGCTCGCGTAATCAGAATCTATATTATTTTTGCATTTGTTAACAAACAAAAAGTTAAGTTCGTTTGGCCTAAATTTTACGTAATATTTGGTATAAGTCCGATAAAAATTTCACGCTCGCTTCGCTCGTGTATTCATAAACTATATGCCCGTATTTTTGCATTTGTCTAAAAACCAAAAGTTAAGTACGTTTGGG
The DNA here is from genome assembly GCA_033682625.1 of Helicoverpa zea x Helicoverpa armigera. NCBI lineage: Eukaryota > Metazoa > Arthropoda > Insecta > Lepidoptera > Noctuidae > Helicoverpa > Helicoverpa zea x Helicoverpa armigera. The sequence goes on along the minus strand of JAWIIS010000049.1, from coordinate 9,385,659 downwards.
CTAAATTTTACGTAATATTTGGTTCAAGTCCGATAAAAATTTCGCGCTCGCTTCGCTCACGTATTCAGAAACTGTACGCCCTTATTTTTGCATTTGTCAACAAACAAAAAGTAAGGTTGGTACGTTTGGGCTAAATTTTACGTAATATTTGGTTTAAGTCCGATAAAAAATCGCGCTCGCTTCGCTTGCGTATTCAGAATCTATATGCCCTTACTTTTGGCTCTGGCCTGTGTGGGATTGTTTATTTTCTGTACCTGAAAATATAAACCTCTCAAATTAAGAGATTAACAAGTTTGAGATTAACGGCTCAAGATACAAAAAATAGGAGGGCCCCCGCCCTCCCCCGGGGGATAGATTGACTGCTGCCCCACCCTGGGCCCAAAGCTGGCTACGCCCATGAGAAAAGGTCATACCATACCACCTTTCAGACGATTCACAATACCACACTCGAGCGCCTGCACAAAAGATATTCGCACAACCTCACCACGCGCACTCGTTGCTCGCAATAAAATGGCAGGCGCTCTCAATAAAGCGCGTGAAGAGAATTTTCAAATACGAAAGGTATTATTTAAGACCTAATATAGCACCTGCTGGATCCAACACAATGGTGCTCGAGTCTTTTGAATATAGATGACTTCATGCTAGGGTTGTGGTCGTTTTCGGATGTCGGCTAGAAAAGGTTACACCACATAGCTTAGATTTTTGCGTTGAATTTTTCTGGCTGGTAAAGTTAGGTTTTTAGCTACCAACAATAGCTTATATGTATTTTATTATTTAATTAGATTATCTTCGTCCTATGCTGTAATTTCAATTCATGTTGGAGTTTCCCAAATCACTTATGTTCCGTGCCGTCTGTCGGGCAGTCAAGTTATCTAATGGTTCAGTTAACCAACACTGATGTCTACCTAGATTAGTCATCATTGATTAGTCAAATATTAACTAGGTTGAACGGTTATGAATAATTTAAATGTCGTAATCTGTTACCTGCATTTGAGATACCTATACACAACATAATGACAAGAATAAAGTTAGTCTAGATATTTAATAAAACCACCAAAAAAACTTTTTTTTAATGTTACATTGCTTAGGTACAAAATGAGCTGTAGCCAGAGCCAGACGTAACCACTTACAGCCACTATATGATAGGTTGGAAACGTCTGAGGGGCAAAAGCTCATTTATAAGTTGGCTCGTTCCAGGATTAAAGCGGCACAGGACATCTCCAAGTGCCGCTGTGTCAAAGATCCTGACGGCAACCTGTTATGCGAGGACCTCGCGGTGAAGGAGAGATGGCGCTCTTATTTCCACGAGCTGCTGAATAAGCAGCACAGAGAAGTGCAGCCACCGGACCTCCCTCCGAATCAAGGACTGGTGCCACCGATAACGCCTGACGAAGTCCAGTTGGCTCTTCGCCGCATGAAAAATCGGAAAGCTGTCGGAGCCGATGGAGTCCCCATCGAAGTATGGAAAGCTATGGGGCCTCGTGGGGTGGGCATCCTAACAAACCTATTTAACCGCGTATGGGACACCGGCCGGATCCCGAACCAATGGAGACGGAGTGTCATCACTCCAGTCTTTAAGGGCAAGGGGTCTGTGCAGGAGTGTGGAAACTATCGCGGTATAAAGGTCATGTCCCACACCATGAAGCTCTTTGAGCGGATCGTTGACTCTCGGCTCCGGCAGGAGTGCATTGTTTCGGATTGTCAGTATGGCTTCCGCCCTGGTCATGGAACCATGGACCCTGTTTTCGCCCTAAGGATCGTGATGGAGAAATACAGGGCGAAGAACACACCTCTGCATTTCCTTTTTCTGGACATGCAGAAGGCCTTCGACTGTGTTCCTCGCATGATGATCCCGTGGGCGCTGCGGTCCAAAGGGGTGCCAGAAGTCTATGTTGACATTATCCGAGACATGTACCGGGATTCCGATTCAGTGGTTCGGACCGCTGTTGGTGACACTACACCCTTCCCTGTTACCGTTGGAGTACACCAGGGCTCCGTCCTTAGCCCGTTTCTGTTCAGCGTGATACTGGACTCATTGTCCGAAAGCATCCGAGATGCGCATGAGCAGCCCCCGTGGTTGCTCATGTATGCTGACGACATCGCGCTGGCAGACGCGGACAAGGGACGGTTGGTGCAACGTGTTAACATGTGGAAGGAGTCACTCGAGAACGGCGGTTTGCAGCTGCATGTGGGGAAGACTGAGTACGTGGCCTGCAACTCGACAGATCCCACCTCCGTCTGCATAGACGGTAATATGGTCGAGCAGACGGACCAGGTCAGGTACTTGGGATCTGTCCTTCACGCGTCTGGTGGCATCGATTGCGACGTCAGGGCACGAATTTCGGCGGCATGGGCCAAGTGGCGTGAGGTGTCTGGTGTCATTTGTGACCCTAAAATGCCGGTTAAGCTGAAGGGACAGGTCTATAAATCCATCATTAGGCCTGTCCTTTTGTATGGCAGTGAAGCGTGGCCTGTGCTTGAGCGGCACAAGCAGGAGCTGCGGGTCACGGAGATGAAAATGCTGCGCTGGATGTGTGGAGTTACGCGGAAGGACCGCGTTAGGAACTCGCGCATCCGCGGCAGCCTTCATGTCCGTGACATTGCAGACAAACTGCAAGAGTGTCGCTTACGCTGGTACGGACACGTTTTACGGAAACCGGCCACTTACGTGGGGAACAAATGTCTAGCCATGGCGCCTCCGCCCGGCCGGGGCAGACTGGGTAGACCCAGGAAATGCTGGCTTGACGTCGTAAGGGATGACATGCGTGCCAATGGACTAACCACCAGGGATGCCGAAGACCGAGCGAAGTGGAGGAGAAGAAGCAGGAAAGCGGACCCCGGGCCCGGAAGGGCAACCGGGACAGCGCTAGGATGATGATGATGATGCTTAGGTACAAAATATCGACAAAAAAGTTGTTCCCATCTCTAAGCAGTTGAGATATTTACAAAAGACAGGATGAAGCCTGTCTACGCATCCGGGGTGAGAATTTATTATTGTTTTTCATCAAGGAAATTTTACACAATACGCTAGTACCTACCTACAGATTCCCCGGAGGATTGGAAATAAAATGATATTGAAATTTCAGGTTGGGATAACCTGTATCTTAGGCATAACCTTGTCCCCAATTTGGTATTCAGGCCAACGAGTAACGGTGGCACATCAACCGATTTATTTTCTCTATAAATATTGAATATTCTGTGAATAGATTTTGTTTTTGTTTGCAGGTATTTGTATAGTCGTATCCATATGTATCCATAATGTTATATTCAGACTTAATTTAGAATTACGAAAAGCAGAAGCCTCGAAGCTGTATCGTTTGAGCGAGCTTATTTTTTAAAACTTGTTTATTCTGACGCAGACGGTGAGTAGTCTAATTTTCCTAAAGATAGTCTTCGAGGAAGTAGCTAAGCACCATGACACTAAAAATCTTATAAACCAAGCAGAAAGGAAGTTAAGGGAATAATTAATCGATATGATAGATCGACAACTATGAGCGGATATCACGGAAGGGACAGGACATCTCTAGCTTAAATTGCCCCTAAATACATATTCGGTAAATGCTAGTTAACTTGTGAGTTGGTTTGATTCCCAAAAAATCAAGTATCACCCGTTGATACATATTTTTTTCAACTTCTGTTGTTTTTAATCAAATTGCATTATATGGCTGTGGTATTGTTTTGTACTAAGTAATATACTTACACACACATTATTGTCTGTGATGTTGTTAGCCCAAGGGCAGCAATTCTCGATCTCAAACCCTCTGCAAGTTTTATTATACCTTTAAAACTGTTTAGAAGCTTATTTTTCAACCTTAATTAAACAAACGGTCAATAAACAAGGCTTTATGTCAACATGCCCAATTAAAATCCCATAACTCGTGTGCCAACAAGGAAAAAAAACACGCCATCTTTTATTTGGCCAGAGAGCACAGGCGAAACATGACAGCCTTTTTGGTCATCGTTATTTGTACCCGGACCTTCGTGGGTTTTGAAACTTTTTTTAAGAAGCAGCCATATTGTGTAACGTAGGTTTTTACATTTTACTTTTAGGATGTTTATGAACAATATTTTGCCTTTTACGTGACATTGAGCTGGTAGTTTTGCGCAAGTTATGGGTTTTTCATTTAGGTCATATTGTGATGATTTTTTCAAGAAGCCCTTGCATTTCTTTGAATTTCATCTTTGGAATTGAAGTACAGTCAGTATCAAAAATACTGTTTCCTTGAATAACCAAACAATCAGGCCTCTCGACTGTTTCGTGCACTGTGACCACTTAACCTGGACCTCATTATCCATATTTCTGCTCTTTTAATTCGACTTTAAAATAATAATATTTTTAACTGATATCATTGCTCATAAAAACACATTCTTACTACTTAATAATATTATGAAACAAACATGCAAGTAGTAGATAAAGAATGTCGTGTTTATTGTTTGTATAATTATTTGTGAGTTATTTGATATGCAATACATTTTATATTATACCTAGTAGTTATTTTATTATGTTAATTACGGCCTAATTGGGTAGATATTCCAGAATTCCAGATAATAAAAAAACGTTTCCTTATTCATGTATGTAGCTACACGAGCATTCGCATATAATTGACAGGTCATAAAAATGCTTACAAATAGATAAACGCACTTTACATATAGGTAATCACGATACATAATAATTAGGTAGAAGAAAGAAAAAGAAAGAAATCTATTTTTTTTCGGTGCTGAATGTGGAATCCCGATTTTTTATGAGTCTTTAATTTTCTACCTCTTGGTACCTTCTTAAATAGTGCAATATAAGTTTTATTAATACATCGAAAAAATCATCAGTCATCAATATCTACTCTCTTTTACCAACATTTCGAACCGGGAACTATCGCTACGCATCTAGCGTTCAGACTTTTTGCTCCGGCATAATTACTGTCTATTTCTATTGCGACTTTCCTACATCTGTGTACAGGGGACATTGCTCAGACTTGCGAACCAATACTCCCCACTGAACGCAGAAAGTAAAAGCACAACGCACCACCGCGGCCAATTCACTGTCAGTCACGAGAGTGAGCGCGCATCACGTTATGTCAAAATCTCCCGCCAAAAAAAACGTCAAACTCAACACGAGTTTCGTCCGAAAACCTTAAAGCTTTTTTGGGATTTTTTTTCTTTGGCGTTTTTTATTTATTTAAGCAAGTGCGTCGAACTCTGGAGTGCACCGTCCCCAGTTTCATAAGTGCTCGTAGAATGTTATTGTGTGGTCGCGCAGTGAAAGTGGCGTGACGCAATCGTTACATTAGAGCTGTTATTATGGCGGATATCGCTCGTTTCGGGAAGCAGTGTCTTACTGTTTTCGGACTTTTTGGTAAGTACCTTTTTGTGGCCCATTTTTTTTTTTTTAACAGCTGGCGTGTCAACTATTTTGCAATTTTATTAAATTGTTTTACGACAAACGGTTACGTTTAAATTAAGTACAAGAAAAACAGTAAGAGCAAGATCCGTTCCTATATTATAAATTCATTGATGCATTGAAACGGTGTTATTTTAATTGGATATAAAACATTAGATCTAATCACATTAACTGGACCTGGATTACACGTATCTAAACTGAGCAGTCCAGTTACGGCACAGTCTATATTTTAACAGATGTAAAAGAGCCTTAATAAATTTTAATTAAGTAGGTACTTTACATATTTATATGTTTTGCTTTACCTACACCCTAAGTTATTAAGGTAATACTGATGTTTAGATCTCTGGTTATTTATTGATCCCAATCCGATGGCTAATTAGATAAATAGCTATGTGGATATTCCGTGATAATGAGAAGGTATCCAGTCACCACGACTTAACCTACCTACTTTTTGAATTCCTGAAAAGGGATGGTTCAAAGTTAAAACTATTTTTGGTATCGACGAACGAAGACTACGATTTTATACAACATTTTTTATGTTATCCGAAATGATGGTTGGTAAAAAAATTACATTTTCAATTTTATTTTTACTAAGGTGCCCTTGTCCATCTCCAGTTTAGGGCTTGACATTCCAACTCGATTGTTCCGTCTGGACTCGATACCGATTATCGTTCATATCAGAAAGGCTTTTAAACTCACGCGCACTAATTGTGTCTATGATAACGTGCCACTATCACTTACCTACTGTTTATTTATAACGAGCTTACTTAGCTACGAAGGAGAAATTCGTGAGCTTAGGTAGAAATAGCTAAGGTACCTAGTCTCACGAAGAATTGACTAAGAGAAAAAAAGCAACGGTTTCAAAAACGACAAATATAAGTAATTTGTGGGTCTGAAAGAAACTATGCAGGTACTTATATTCAAATTATTATTTTTGTATTATTTCAAAATTTTTAACAAAGATTTCTTCTTTGGAAATCGATCAATAATATCCAAATCCTCTTTTGGATAATCAAATGAGTGTAGATAGGTACAGGCAAGATTAATATAAACTTAACCTTAATATTAATTTAACGTTCTAATCTTTAAACAAATTATGTATTATAAAAATATGCTGAAATTATCACAATATTTATCTACCTGTATATTTGATCAAGTGGAAAGTTTACTTCACTTTTACTTACTATTTACTTAGAATATATTATTTATTATTGATTATGTGCATTTCACCAGTTTGTTTAATCGATTTTTTGCACGTAGTAATGTTTTTTATTCATAACTTTGTAAATACATCTAGGTACATTATGTTTCCAATATTCAAATAAAACTCAGACTGTACCCGCATAAATACCTACCATAATAGAAGATCAAGTATTTCAAAAGTACCAAGCTTTTATGTTTTTTCATTACCTATATCCTTGTTCTTTATTCTTTTCCAACAATTTTCTTTAAAAAATATACTTTACCAACTTCATACAAACGCATAAAAGATTCACTGAAAAACTAAACCAACAAAAAAAACTAGTTCCTACACTTCCTACCCATCTTTCAGTGTTTTAAAACCTCCGTAATGACGCAGGAACTAAAATATTTCATTTTAAATTAGAAACTAAGTAGAGAAAGCCGTGCTTTTCTTTTGTAACAATTAACCGAGGAGCTTGCCATGTAAAAAAAAAACTTAAATGGACTGAGGGAAAGAGTCTTTTGTTTCGTTGTAAAACACTACCGCTGGGTTTTTAAAATGTCTATTCGAAATAAAAGTGTAAATAACTATGTATTAAGTAAATACTGTCGGTGCAAGAACTAATGGAAATGCATTTTGTTTTTTTTTATCTTGTTTTTGGATGGTTTCAGTCAATACTATCGCTGAAAATCTTCGTTTTATTTTCGCTTTTGATTGCTTTCGAGGACTACTTTTAGTTGAACTGTAAAATGTATGTAGGTTGCATTTCGTGCATAAAAGTAAAATACAACCTTCTTTCTAAAATCTATGATTTTAACTTCTCTAACTGGAATTAATCCATTATAATGGACGACTGATGCACATTGTAAATATATCTATTCTTATGCGTATGCCCAAGCATAATTAGGTATCTTACATATACTGTTAAACGTAGAAATACACAAAACCATAACCCAAGTTCCTTATAGAAAATGCGTAACAGAACGAGGTATTTACAGTATTTACGCTACGCAGTGCCCGTATGACAGGTTATCAACACAAATGGTATTTACAAACTAAAAACAATGTGTCACTGCGCATTGCTACTTAATACAGCACACAAAAAATTACGTGTTGTTACGTTACTCGATTATCGCATTCACGTAACAATTACTGTTGTAATCGATTAATTTGCTACGTGCTCGTTTTTGTCAGTGCGTACCGCGTTTTAAAATGTGTTGGTAAAAGTGTTGTCTGGTTTTCGAATGCAGATGTCGCTGGAATATTGAAAAAAAATAGAAAATCGGTCTATAATGACATCCCTGGCAGTTCTCATTTCTTCGGGCCACGGGTTTTAATTTTACAACAAAAAATAATCAGTCATAAAAAATAACTAAAAAATGCTTTCGTTTAAACTTAGGTCTTGTCTTGTATCGTAACATTGAGAATCTGGCTTTTATTTTTCTTTATGTTTTAATAATGCGGACAAAATCCAGATGCAGAATTTTATCCGCAAAATACTATTTTCTACAATTTTTTTTACGTTAATAGGCTTTGAACATTATTGGCTCGGGTCTGAAATCAGAAGGTCTGACGTCAAACTGGCTCTCTCTGTACACGTCAAAACGCTTTTACAGAATAGTTCGATAACTAACTTCATAAACTTTTTATTGACGTCCATCGGAAAATGAGTTACACGGCAAACTTTTAATAACTGAGCACCATTTTACTAGTTGTAAATAAAGTTATAATTTTACTTTTATTTCTCAATATTATTTTTTTATCAGTCCATGATCAACTTTTAATATTTACCTCTGCGTTCTTAATAATTTTATTGGTATGACAGTGGATCATATATTCTTACATAAAAAATATTTTATGAATTTGCTATTTGTTCATAAAAAAAAACTACATAAATACACATGTATGCCTGTCTATGGCCTATGGCAATGTCTGTTCATGTCATTTCATATTATTTTAAGTAATACCTACTTTAGTTAGAATCTTTCTAAACTTAGGTTTTCCTGAATACATTCTACCTATACCTAACATCATGGCATATTATTATGGAAAAATAACATGGTGTCATTTGAAAATTTCTTACATATGCATGTATATTTTTATTATATGTATACCAGTAATACATAAAGCCTCATCCTGCACTATGATATCCATACGATATTGCACACAACGCGATTAGCATCGTCACCGCGGTTCGCGCGCAGCTAACTCGGTTTGTGTGACGCGCGCTAACTTACTTACCCGCCATGTTGGATGCGGGATGTTACAGTCGAAGATGTGAGATATATGAAACTGGCTTATTTTATTTTATATCAATGATAAAGATTTTTTTACAAATTTCTAGATCAATAACGCGATTTATATTTCGCTAGCCTTGGTAGGTACTCAGAATCTCGTATTCTCGTCCTAATATCACTTCAGGCGCAAACACGCGCCACGTACTTTTGTATAGTTTTTCTCTGTTATACATTGAAAATATATAAACTTTCAAATATTCAATTAAAGAACACACAACCAAATTTTTTTTAGCAAAATTTTCATTGAAAAACTGCCTGTGTAACTGTGATATGATTCTTGAATCTAAGACCGAAACTTCACGCAGAAAATCAACAACCAAACTTGCTTAAAGTTCACCTATACAAAGTCCAGGCACAAACCAATCTAGGTACACTAATTACGTGACATTTTAACCAGGTGCCTTTAATTACAGACAACAGAAAGTTTCACTGCTTTGCTTCATCGCGAGATAACCTTGACATCCACTGGGGGACACGCTATAAATTATGTGCGACGCGACTTTGCATAGTAAACGTGACTGCGCCCCTAGTTTTCTAAATGATGTGCAATATAGTATGGTTCTGTTAGCGTATTTTTACTACCTTTTTTGGGGGACAACTAAGGGCTTAACTTTGCTTTAAAATGGGATATTCAGTTGTGGTTGATATTTGATACTTTGATATTTATCTTACAAGTTAAAGACGTCCCATGGTCCCCTTTTTATGCAATGTGAAGCTAAGCTTCTATTTTTTTAGTCTGTTTTGCCACAAATACAACCCGCATTCGCCAATTCAAGTCACATTTTGTAAATACTCACTAACACAAATTATGTGACTGTATCCCTATATTTTCTGATTTACACATAGAGAAACTCTTTCACCTTGACTATTTTGTAACAGACATAATAATAACATCTTGCTTTACTTCATAATCTAAAAATCACCGTAATGAAAACAAAAGAAAATCGTGCGTTTGTCAAACACGACGGTACCTACACGCTTTCGACTTTCTACAAGCTTTATTCCATCATACTTTATATTTCGGCGGTGTTTCCAAACACACATGATTGTCGATAAAATATTCTAGTCATAGATCTGTAGGTGTTAAGTAGAGTCGTTTTTACGTTTTCACACAAAACAAACTACTTACCTACGTAGATTATATTTACATCGCAGAATTTTCTTCTAGTATCTACTGTTTTAATCTGTTTTATTTCATTATTAAACAAGTGTTACTTATCCATATGAAACGCATGCAAATCAGAGAAACAATTCAAGCGGTATCCTTTCATTTGATGGCGGTTTCCTTGGCATTCAGCCTCTTCAAGTGTGCATCTGCCTCCAAGCGGACTTTCATCTAAGAAAGACTTTATTTACATCTTATCATTTACCTAGAAAGAGGATTAAGCAAATTTTTGTGTAATTTTTGAATACATAATTTACTTCTACGTTATCAAAGTCATAGGTAATCATAGTCCTAAAATTATTCTCACTTTTAAGAAATTATATCTGAACCTCTTCCAGTAGCAAGATCTTTGTGAAACAAACAAGCCTTTCCGCCTGCTAATAGAATCCGTTCCATTTTACTCTGCTTCATAAATAACTAATACACCCTCTATTCATTAGTTACTTCATTTATATCTTAACAAGAATGGGACCTACATTTTAACGCGGATCTATTTTTATACTATCTTCTGCACAGCGATTTTCCGGATCCCGTGGGAACTACATCGCACACCCGGATAAAAAATAACCTATGTATGTGCTTGCATACCATTAGCTATGTAACACTCAATATTTTTTTTATATGGGGATTTCTGAGTTAAATTTTCATACGTTTTGTCGAAATTAGGTTCCATTACATCCCCACACCAACCAAAAATCTTTCTTCAACCTTTATTTTCGTCTCAAAACATCCGCGATAAAGTTCTTTACAAACTAGACCACACAACAAAAGATTACTCAACAGTATGAATGAAAGAACTCAGTAACATTACATACAGTTACGATTATTTTGTAACTGACAGCTGCAACTTCAGATCCGCTTGCAAAACATCGAACGCTTGCATATTGTATGACATAACATTGTGTCAATGTAATGTTTGTTTGTAGATTTCGGGGACAGGATGTCCTGAATGCAATTTTATTTTGAAGATGTGATGATATTTTAGGACAGATACATACATTATTATATCTGTGGAGGCTTGTTCTTAGCAACTGAATTATATATTTTTGTGACCTATCCTGTTATTAGTCTGTAAGCCTTCTTAAAATGAATAAAATAAAATAACTGAAAAAAGCGTAAGTGTCAATACATTTTTTTTTTTTTTTAATGTCGGGACACCTTTTTCACACACGGTTGGTTAGCCCCATGGTAAGTTATTAATTAACTTGTGTTATGGGTGCTAACACAACTGATAAACTACATATAGCTACACATATACATATATATAAATACATATTGTAATCATATATTATTGTATTGTATATATCGTATTGTAAGACATTTGTTTGTGGATTTTGGGGACAGGATGTCCTGAATGCAATTTTACTCTGAAGATGTCATGGTATTTTATGACATAACGTAAATTATCGTAAATGTCTATATGTCTGGTTGGAGATTTTGGGAACAGGATATCCTGAATGCATTTTTTTCACTGAAGTTTTGATGTCATATTATTGCACTTGGTTAGTTCCGATTAGTTAACTCTGTATTAACCCAGTTTTGAGTACCGGTATAGTATAGTTAATTGGACGATATTGTAATAATATAAATATTTATTGAGTAGCTGTACTAATTTCACAAAGTTTAATATAATATTTGAACCAATTACCTAACATTTATGATTTTAGTTCAAGTTAACTTCTTAGGAAACACGCAGGATATTCCTTATTTGAAAAAATCAAGGTATAGGTATACCCTCGGGTCTTATGGGTATAAAACTGCGGTTACCAGCATACTAACTATAGAAAATAATGTAATTAATTGTAAACGGTAATTCACCTAAACTATGACGAACTTCTCTTAGATAATCCCCAGTCACCGATAGTGGTAATTTGATTAATTACATACTTTCACAATAGATTACGGATATCTATCGATCAATTAAATGGCGCAAGACTTTCCATGTTTGAACTATGCTACAAATATGTCGCGTTAATTAGGTAAACTTGGTGTATCCGCGTGCTAATTAGGAGATTTATATATTTCCTAAAATGGATAGAAACAACCGACTATTGCTATAGTTCATATGAATTTGAAGTTCTCTTGACAATACCTGTAGTCTTTTATTTATTTACTACTACTCCATGTAACCGAACAAAAAATATAGTCGAAGACGAAGAATTTGCATCCATGTTTGAACGAACTAATCTCAGGAACCATGGTCTTGGTTTGAAAAATATACAGTTTTATATACTTAGCCCATGTATTGAGGCAGGTTTCAGGCTATTTTTTTGACCGTATGTACAATTGTACATGTGTAAGTAGTTCCCACGGGACAAGGGTGAAACGCTCGCGGAAGCCAGTTAATCATATATCATAATACTTAGTTTACAAACACTTTCAGCATCTTTCAGCGATTGTTAGTTATAGCCGCGGCGAGAACGTGAGAAAATGTGAAATATATACAAAGTGCTATCATAGCGTAGTATGCGTAAAACTGGTTCCGATCCGATGCATAATTTTCACGTTAGTTACATCTATTTCTATCGATGAAATATGTAAAGGTTTACTATATGTGGTAGTGTTAAAATACGTACAACTTGCTGTTTTACCCGCAGCTCAGAGAAACTTTGTCCCGTACTTTTTTTATTTACATATCTACATATTTACATTACATATAAAAACATATTTCCGAATAAGATCTTGTTAGATTTATATTTAGTTTTCCTAAGTCCAAGTGACCTTAAGCTCGAAATAGATCATTTGATTCATCAAATCCGTTAACAAAAGATTTTTTTAATTTAATTCTGATAATTAAATAATACCTGTAGGTATAAATTAGAGAAAATACAAACAATATAATCAAATCCTATACCAACGCGAATATACTTCGCTAACCCGCATTTTTGACTCATTGACCGCCTTATCCGAACGATAGTGAAAGCCAGTGATGTCAGCGGCGCGCGCGCATCTTATGTAACCCATTGTTGAACGAAACCACTTCACTTTGAATGGCAAATAAGAAGGTTAAGGAGACATTATTACTCTTTGAAGATTTAAACTGGTTATTTTGATGGACTGGTTATTTTAAATCATTTTGTGTGTAAGTGTTACTATTTGATTTCAATTAAGTTGGGAGTACTTAGGTCATCAGTCATCACACATAGGACGAAAATTATTTTTTTGACGAAAACTATACTATACTCTAAAACTGCTGAACTGTTTGGTGTGGTGACAGTATGTATAACCGCGGGACAGCAAGTAGCGTAGTCAAGCTGCAACTAGAGAACCTATTATATGTATGAGTCTATGTTTATAAACTATAGAATCCAGAACCAAACAGTACCTACCGTACTTGAATTCCGCCACTCATTTGAGCGTTAAAAAGATAACACTTTACAAAGATGTCACTTTAAGATATTCTTACCATATCACAGTTATCTTCATCTTATCAACTACCATCTGAATTTAAACTACTGTATGCCCCTACTCTGTGGTCCGCGTCGTGTGCTTATGAATGCAAATGAGTTTTATCTTGATGAAATTATACACAGACTTATCTAGATGAAAACAGTGTTACTGTAATTAGGAAATAAGATATTATTATGTCCGTTATTTAAGAGGAAGTGTGGGATTTAGGTGTTTTTTAAGGCCAGTGGCGGATTTACAGTAGTGGGCACTGAGGCATACCCTCGGCATTAATTTACTTGTGACGTTAAACTTATTTCTCCTTTATTATTAGTCTAAGCCCTAATGTACTGTAATATGTACTGCCTTTTGTACTTCATATACTCTTTTATAACTATATACCCCTTTGTGCTCTCTTGTGTTTTCTTCCTATATACTCTCTTTATACTCCATCCTGCCTTATGTATGCGTATTCTTTTATTTATAGCCTCTATATACTGTCTAGTAACTGTCCCCCTATAAAGCAGAGGGTTTTTATCTGAATGTATGTGAATTCTCATCTATTGGAATCGGATGGATGTGCGTAATTTTTGTCGACTGAATCCGCCCCTGTTTAAAGCGAACATAGTAATAAAAATAAGATAAAAATACACTTTAAAAACACATGGTTTTGTGTCTGATAGTGTGAAACTTTCATTGAGTCATCACTATTTTTAGTTGTCTTTGGTTAAATTTTATAGCGCTATCCATATTTCATTTATTTATGCAATATTGAAATTAAGATTATAAATGTGCGAATATATTAATGAAAGATTTTTATTTACACGTTTCTTTTAATTTTTAATGACCAAGCTACATTATAAGGACAATAAGTATTTTGCTATTTTGTCACTAAGTTATAACTAAGTCCATCTATTTCACGTATAAATTATGAAAGACCTGTTACCTATCTACTTTCGATGTTCTCATGTGATTCCCATACCTACTAGACCACAGAACATACAAAGACAGAACTAGAATCATCCTCCGAGCCTTTTCCCAATCATGTTGGGGTCGGCTTCCAGTCTAACCGGATTCAGCTGAGTACCAGTGCTGTACAAGAAGCGACTGCCTATCTGACCTCCTCAACCCAGTTACCCGGGCAACCCGATACCCCTTGGTTAGACTGGTGTCAGACTTACTGGCTTCTGACTACCCGTAACGACTGCTAAGGATGTTCACTGACAGCCGGGACCTACAGCTTACCGTGCCATCCGAAACACAGTCAATGGTGTCTAAGATATACTTAGAAAGTATATACAAACTTAAAAAAGTTGCATTGGTACTTGCCTGACCTGGGATCGAACCCGCGCCCTCATACTTGAGGTTAGCGATTGGCATCAGCTACCGTCACAAATCACCGATAAACTCAGCAATTAACGCTAACTTAATTAAAGTAAAACGGATGCAATATTGCAATAGGAAAATATTTAGGAATCAGATAAGTAGGTATTGGCTGTGGAAAATCCAAACTTATGCAACAGTTTACAGGTGAATGCGCAACTGTTAACTAGCTTATGAATCGCTCGGATTTCATAGATAAAAGTTCTAGGAATTGAAGTAGGTAAGCTTATCTACAAGGTAATTTGCAATTATCTACTTCCAGCCTTTAAAGGTTTCAGTTTTTCATAATTTTAATGACAAAAGTGACTTTCAAGTATGTAATCTTGATCATTTATTTACTTTTAATTCTTCGATATTAACTAAAAACATTTTTTGAAATATGTTGGGGTCGGCTTTCAATCTAACCGGATGCAGCTGAGAACCAGTGTTTATTATGAGCAACTGCACATGTGAACTCCTCAACCCAGTTACCTGGGCAACCCGTTACCCTGTGATATATATACTTTAGCCATCTAATTGAGATTTCATATTATTGCTTAAGCATCTGGTTAAAGGAGGTATTTCTACACAATGGGGCTTGTTAGCACCATTTCACATAATATTACAATATGTTATACTGAACAATACCATTTCAAGAAAATTACTGTATGCTGCAACTTGCACTGTTGCAAACTAAAGCATTGAATATTGCAATTGTACACTCTACTTAACACAAAAGGACCCTTTTGAAATGCTTCAGGGATTCCTGAAGGCTCAATCCTTCTAAAAGAAGTTTGAGGTTTATCTAATTTTATTAACAGATTTTGGTTACCTGCTCATGTATTCATAGCCTGTAGATATCACCCTATATCTGCATAAGGCAAGAGTCCACACTGTCAACAAACTTTTTAATTCATTAATCATCAAATAACTATAAACTAACTCATTCCCACCCATGTTTCTTCTGAAGCCCTTTTTCCAGGGTCACGCGCAGCCCTAACAAGTCTTTGCCCTCTCATCCTGTTCCCTTACTTACGTCCCCATCATTAGTTACTTAACTCAAAGTAACATCTTACATAATCCCCCATAACAATAACATCAACTTCGACACTTATGCGCACGCGCATGAGTAACACATACTCACTTGTTTATGACGAGACGTATTTCCCGAGGTTGCAGCAACGAGGCCGGGCTTGTGAAACCGATGTCCTTAATATTGCTCCCAAATACGTGCTTCTGGTTGGAGGAGGTTATTCTGATAAGCCGGATCTAAGTTAGAAGGTACTACTGGTTTTGGTTTTATTGGGTTTTGGATAAACCAGGAACTAAAGGAAAGTGTAAAGACCTAATTACCGGAAAAATTATGAATTTGCATAAGCAGGTCCTTTATTAAAACTAGCTTTTTAAGGAAGAAGCTTTGTTTGTTAAAACGAACCTAATTAAAAATGTATTCCGTGTAGTAGCTGCGCCAAAAGCTACTTAATTTTTTTATTGAGCTCTAAGCGGTCATTAATATATTAATTAACTCTTTCGTCCTCTAGCCATAAATAGCCATGTTACTAATAATAATAAAACAGAAATATTCACGAATAACAACAAGGGTAAAAGTAAGTAAGTAAGCACCCATTATGATTTCCAAGAAACTGTCTAAGTAGCGGCTAGTCTTGACAGCGGATATCTAGGACGAAATTCAGGTTAGATTATAATAGACCCGTTCTCGGAACTGGATTTACTTACTCTAGTTTTGCGGTACAATATCTGATTACTATATTCATTGATATTTGGTTGGTCAGGTAAAGGATGTTCCTGTAAATTATTCTAACCTAATTTTTATTTTTAAGTGTCTATGGAGACTCTCTCTTTGGACCGTGCAACTAACTTGACATTTCAAAAGTGCTGTTATAGGCGTATTTAAAAAGAAAAATACTTTGACCTTGAACCAACTTTTCAATTTCCATTGCAAAACAATGGGAGGGGGCATGTTTAGCAGCGGACCTCCTATGGCTGAGATGATGATGATATATACATATGATATATATGATTGTACATATAATTCTTAAAACTGCAATGTAAATTGAACTATGTTTCGACAGTATTAAACAAAACTATTCTAAGTAATAAATGACAATTATTCTGCAGTACATGGACATAATTATTCGTGTTCCAAATATGTCCAATGCCTAACGTAAAACAGAATTTAAAGTGGGTAATTTAGATAAACAAAAGCTCAGTAGCCATTTTAGATACGAAAACTATTGTAGGCGTGGGAAGAAAGATAGAGAAGTACTTATAGGGAAGCCCTGCATATTTATTAGTTTTGAATTTTATTTGTATAACAAATCTTAACATGAGAGAGTCCAAATTCAAATGGGTAGCAATCAAGCAGGAGCCAGTATTTTTGCACAGGTCCCTTACGCGGTGTCCTGCGTGAGCGACGAACGCGACGCGACGCGACGCTGCGAACGCGACGAACGCGATCAACTCAACGGTATTCCCTACATGCGGCCTATGTGACAGTCTGCGGCGAGACGCGACGTAACGCGTACTTGTTTTGCGGGCGACCAGATGCGACACCACGAACTATTCAGAAGCGTTCATCGCCACAGTGCGTGAATCAAGATTGTTGTGGGACAAAAAACATAAATGTTGCTGTCTGTACTTTAAATATGAACTTTCAAGCAAAATTGTACTGAACTTCTCCATGATTTGAGAAGTAATGACCAAAATCACGTAGGACATTTGCCGCGTATAGCATCGCGTCGCATTACGTCGCGTCGTGCTGCGTCGCGTCGCGTCGCGTTCGTCGCTCACGCAGGACACCGCGTTAGAATTCGGCTCGTCCTATATTTTTACCTTAATGTATCAGATGAAATTGATTGAAGTTGCATCCATAATCATTTGCCTAGAGTTTTACCAACTACATTGAAGTTGGCTTGCAATATTAATATTGGAAGCAGATGCAGAGGAATACCAGAATTTTATTATCAATCGATTGCCTATCTGAACAACTTAACCCGATACTCCTTGACAAGACTGATATCAGACTGTCTGACTGATAACGACTGCTCCGTAGTCTGAAGTGCAATTCATCGAACTAACCCTTTAAAACAACAGTCTTAGTTACAATTACTCCTGAAAAGGAGCACATAAGTCTCACTGTTTTATTAAAGCAGAGTTACATGGAAGACAACACTTAACCCAGTTCTCTGTCAAAACAGTCATGTTATAGAGTTGTAACTAGGGGTACCTAGGGGTGCCATCTCGAATTTCGAAAAATCCGAACAAACATTCAAAAAATCCGGACATTTTGCGTGAATCGCAAATTTTCCGCGGACGGAGCCGAAAACAACCAAAACAATACCTAATTCTTTATCCATTTACTAGTAGGTACCATACACTTAAATGAAATGAGGTGCTTCCTTACATGAAGTGTCCGGGTTTTCCCAAGAGTCCGGTCTTCTTGAAAGCCCCGCCTGGAAAGCCCCCGGACGGCCTCCAAACCCGGACGGATGGCAGCCCTAGTTGTAACTAACTAGTGCTTGCTGTCGACTCGTCTTAATGAGCCGATGAATGGCTGGTAATGAACCTACGTTGCCGTTGTTAAGGCTGTAAGGAAATATGCGCTGGATTTGTTTTGTTAAGGATGTTGACTGTATAAAATAATGATGAATTTAATGGATGTTCAAAAAATAGGTCTCCTACTTTATCAGATTGTAATTATCTACCCTAGCTTTGGTTAAAGACTTATTGAGGGGGAGGCTATCAGGCTAGTGGGTACATCTTATCCGGATGCGTAGGAAAGTTCCCAAAGAGCTCCGGCGATCTAACTATAATGTGTGAAATGCTTCAGCTTCAAATCCTGGAAAGAGCCAACATTTCTGTTTACGTAAATTCAAATAAGAAACCATGTGTGGTCTATGACTCTGTATGAATCACCTATCAAGCCCAATTGGGCCATGTCATCATATCACGACAACAGAAGACATCGACAGCGCATGTTACATAAGTTTATACGTTTGTATAAACTTTCTACGTGACTCATAAAGGCCATGGACAAATGACGATCTGCAGAATTCGTCTCACATTGAGGACTTTACCGAATTCCCATAAATTAAGGTCATTGTGTTATGGCGTGCCAAAATTATTTTTAACCGACCTCAGAACAGGAGGTTCTCAGTTTTTCCTGTACCAGTGTATTGTATGTATATACTCACGTTTGGCTGAACCGATTTTGAAGTGGGTTCTATTTTTATGTTAAAACTATTTTTTTATTTGTGTTCTTATCATTTACTTAAAGAAACTAATCATTCTTTATGAATGAAAAACTTATACCTTACTTTACTAATGTTATATGGAGAAAGATATATAGGTAACTATCTAAAGGTTAACATGACGGATAATAATCAATTATTTGGTAGCTAATCAGTCTACGACCTAGGGCATGGACTAATTAAAACTAATCACTAGTTCACGAGCTGATATTCAATAGAGAAACTATCTTGTAACTAGGTCAATTGTAATAGGTTCTATATTAGACAAGGATATACTAGTATAGATTTTACATCTGTGTTTAGCGCAAACAATTAGGTTCAGAGAATCTTTTGAATATTTGAATATTTTGTCTACTAAAAATATTGTTGAGTCTTATTGACGTTTAGTGTACATGCATCCAGTAGCGTGTATTTTCCGAGTCTGTATAAATACAGAAGTCAAAACAAAACACAACAGCAGAACTTAAACGCTCATAAGATTACGCGAACATTTTGAAAACCTATCGTTGCGTGACTTCCGCCAAAAACAATCACTAAGAACACCAGCTTGACACAGTTTCGTTACAAAATTCTTTCACGAGACGCTCCTACAGTAACAAATTGACAAATAAAAACAAAACTAAGTTCTAAGAAAGCCTTGGAGAGTGAAACTCTTCGTTTGGGATTAAGGAAATTAAAAAGTTTCTCCTAATCCATCTATGGACATGATTGCAAACTGGTTCTAAAGTTCGAACCAAATTGGAAGGATAAGATATTTTAGGTCATTTGTTGTTCGCACGATTTCTCCTAATATTTTTGGTGGTTTGAACGTTTCTTTAACTTTGTACGATTGTTAAACATGTAATTGTCACATCTGGGTGTTAAAAAATATATAGGTCATGTAGTTTGTAGTTATGTAGGACTAAAGATAACGACCATGCGGGTCAAACATTCAATGACACATTACTTTATGGAAGCATTTATTTTGATGGTTATTTATTTTACCTCACATTATTTTTTTTCAATTGTCTTAAATTTCTATTCTTGTTGCAGGTACCCTGATACTATCACCACCAGCAGAATGCCAGTACTCGGATCACCACATGGGTAGGTACGCATCAATTCTGCTGACAACCTACACTCCACACGCTCAAAGTCAAATGTTTATGAAACAATTCCGTTTTCCAGTGAGCTACATGCAGAACCCGGGTGATTGGAACCCTCACGCGCAGCAGAGAAACCCGCCATGGCACCAGTTCTCCTCACCAAGGAAAAGATCCCCAGAAGCCGTACAAAGCCCTTACTATAACAGCAACCAGTACCCACAACCCCAATATGTCCAAAATAATCAATACCAACAACCCCAGTATCACCCAGGTCAAAACTTCCAAGGTCCTCAGTATTACGATTACGACAGCAGATCTTCAGTAGGCTTCATCCAATCAGATCATAGAAACCCCAACGACCCAAGGCTTCTATCAGATTCAGCATTCACCAGAATATCAGAAACTCTTGGTGCCATAAACACTGTGGGTCACTACCTAGTAGATATGGTCAGTGATTCACACGAGAGCAATGAAACAGATCCGAACTTACAACAGCTACCTCAAGCCCTATATACTATAAGTAAAAACGTTTTGGGCAGAAACGTTACCGATAAAATAGCTCCTATAGTAAAGAAGGCGTTACCTAAAGTGTTACCAGATGCTCCTATTACTAAGATAGCGACAGCCGACCGCGTAGATGATGATGAAGATGCTAAGTACTGCACAACTCCTGAAGGGCAGGAAGGTGTTTGCGAAGACTTGAGTAATTGTCCCCAATTGTTGTTAAACTTGGTGAATCTCAGGGAGTCTTTGTGTTTCAAAGATCTGTTTGTGCCTGGGGTGTGTTGTCCGAAAGATGCTATTGTGCCAATTATACAATCGGAGAAACCGATTGTGGCGTCGACGAGTAAACCGACATACTTGGTGCCTGTGACGACACAGAAGCCTAAACCTGTGACGACGAAGAAGCCTTCAGCCGTTTTAGTGTTGACGACTAAGAAACCGAAGCCGTTAACCTCGACGACGAAGCGGCCAGCAGCCACGACTCGGCGCCCTGCGACCACGAGCAGGCGACCGGCGACCACCACCACGGTGACCACGCCGAGGACTCTGCCTACCACTTCATACTACACAGTCGCACCTCCTGTTATACATAATTTCTCCAACATTGTTGATGTCGATGGTAAGAATTATCTTTGAGAACTTATAGCAGTGACTAACTAATCACTCGATTTAGGCTCTTTGCTAGGTAAGTATTACAATTTTATTTATGTTGATCTGTTTTGCTTCTCAGTTTCCCTCGTTATGGTTGTCGAACTAGTGAAATTAGGTACTTTGCTCCACAATAGGCTAGTAACATCGACATTGTGGGCGGCTATCGCAACATCTTGTGTGAACTACTTTTATCGCAACTTGTATCTCAAAGAAAACTTGAGACTACACAATAGAAAGCGAGTTGTATAAGACCGTCATTATAAATAACTGAGTGAAAATAATTAATTAAAATTGGCATGTTCTCAACAAAAAATGTAACTCTAAAACGCTTTGTTACATCACTTCTACTTGAGAATAAAAAGCTGCTTATAATTGACTGTATCGAAAATGTGTTTTCTGCCTTACACTATCATTCACATCTTATCATCCTTTCCCTGACAACTGCTGAACGTAGACCTTTGGTGATGCTGAAAGTTTACCTACCACAGGTTTCTTGACCAAAACAATAGTTACACAAAATCTAAAATATTTCCTAACATAATATTAACCTGTTCCCAGACTGTGGTCAGCGCGAAGACGAGGGCGGTCGTATCGTGGGGGGAACGGAAGCCAAGCCTGGAGCGTGGCCCTGGATGGCAGCCATCTACCTGCACGGCAGCAAACGGAGGGAGTTCTGGTGTGGTGGTACCTTGGTCGGGAAGAAGCATGTGCTCACTGCTGCTCATTGTACTAGGGACTCTAAGCAAAGACCGTAAGTTTTTCTACCAGTCTTTTTTGGACAATTTATTCAGCTGATTCGTTTTTGCTGGCTAAACAAAAACTTTGTGAAAGATGCGCAGACAGAAGCTAAATTAATGTGAAACATTCACTATCATGACCGGAAGACGCTGGATGCAGGTCGCCTCCAACAGGTATCTGTGGAGATCTAAGGGGGAGGCCGAGGCCTATGTTTAGCAGTGGACTTCCTATGGCTGAGATGATGATGATGATGATGATGATGATTCACTATCATGTATGTGATAGCTATATTTCACTTATACACAAGATAACAAATAAAAAAATAGTATAATCTCTTCAGTCTTATCCCATTATTTTTGAGGTCTACTTCCAGTTTCCACAGAGAAGCGTCTCCATACGGTAATAAGCCTCCTGTTTTTCTCTAATGCCAAAAACACGCTATCCTACCTTTCCCCTACTAATATGACTCCTTCTTCTTCCAGTTTCCCAGCGCGTCAGTTCAGCGTCCGCCTGGGTGACGTGGACCTGGCGCGAGAGGACAAGCCCTCCCGCCCCGTCACATTGCGCGTCACCGCCGTGCGAGCGCATGACCAGTTCTCTAGAGTCGGCTTCTACAATGATATCGCTATACTTGTGTTGTCAGGTAAATATTTCTTTAATTCCTGGAGACTTGGTCCAACTTCATGTTCAAAGTAAACAGTTGTTTCTACAGCGGATATTTATGTGTCTATGAAAACGGGTTTTAATGACCCCGAAAATTACTAGTAAGGGACAGTTCTTAGAACTCATCCACCTTTCAATTCCATTCATAATACTTAGATCAAAAAAATGTAGTGCTCGATTGTGGCTCGTGCAAGACATTACATGAGACTGAAGAAATTGAGTACTCTGAGAAAAGGTCATCTCCATCTTTTAACATTGACCATCTAAAAATAATATGTAATTTATGTATATTTCAGAAAACGTCCAAAAATCGAAATACGTGATCCCAATCTGCCTGCCTCACGGTGAACTAACACGTCAGACGTTTGACGGGTCCGTGGCGACAGTCGTGGGTTGGGGCACCACTCGCTACGGAGGTGGGGAGAGCTCTAAACAGCTGGAGGCCAAGCTCCCAGTGTGGAGGAACGAGGAGTGTGATAGAGCATACTTCCAGCCTATTACTGACACGTTCCTGTGTGCTGGGTACGCGAGGGGAGGGGTTGATGCTTGTCAGGTAATATGCTTTTTGATTATTTGGCACCTAGGTTTTCCGTTTTCGAACTGCAAAAGTGTTAGGTTTCAAGATGATCTGGAAAACGGCATGGATATTTTATTTAAGTGGGTACAGAATAGTATCAAGAAAATTCCTTATAATTAAAGAACAACAACAATTAACAGATAATTAGAGAATAAGTGCTATAACTTTGAACCGATTTGGAGAGATTATCCTTAGCGTATTTTCTGTATTTTACCCAAGCACGTTACACACACATACAGCAATTTCCTCGGCGGCATTTTAGTGAAACAGCATTATAGAATAATCGCTATTTCCAGTCGTAACATACCTTATTAAATTGTGCATCCAATCTAATATCTTATCTGATTTTTCCAGGGTGATTCCGGCGGCCCCCTCATGCTACAAATAAACGGGCGCTGGACACAGATCGGGGTGGTTTCGTTCGGAAACAAGTGCGGAGAGCCAGGATACCCAGGAGTTTATACGAGAGTGACGCATTACTCCAATTGGCTACAACAGAATTTAATTTAGAGTTAAATTAGCTAGATATCTGTGGTTCCTGCTTTATCTACGAAAATCGACACGTTTTGTACATAATTATGGGCGATAATATAATATTCATTTGTGTATTTTTAGTAGCCATAAGCGAGTGTTCAAACGGTAAAGCAGGAACATTAAACAGTCAATGTGTTTTCATAAGTCTGTATTTGTCTGTATGATATGTTAGAATAAATGGAAAGTCCTAGGGACAGGACGGTTTAATTTGAAAATTAATGAGGCAAATGTTTAGTTTTTGCTCTATTTAAACATAAATCAATTGACCACATATCTATGCTCATAAGATCTATGTTTGGGTTGAACGATAATTTTTAATTAGGAGTACTTACCCATTTACTAATAGTACAAGTAAACTATGTATACCTACCGTTTTGAGGTGCTTTTTTACCATCTTCCATAATGTTACCAAATGAACTCATACATATTAATAATGATTTAGTTCGATAAGTAACTTAAGATGAAAACTATTTAAAATATTTAATTATCACTTCAAATCTTCTGCACTTGATCTAATTTATACACAAAACGTGTTCTGAGGAACTATAATTAATAAAATATATTGTGATACTGTTATAACTGACTGTTAGATTTAAGTTGAATAAAAAAACTTTTGAAATACTATACAGCTTTTTATTTCATTACTAGCTCACGCTCGCGGCTTCGCCCGCGTGATGTACCTATTGATAAAAAGTAGCCTATGTGTTAATCCAGGGTATCACCTATCTACATACCCAACCAAATCGGTCTAGCCGTCTTTGCGTGAAAGAATAATAAACATAGGTACATCCATACATTCTCACAAACTTTCACATTTATAATATTAGTAGGATTATAATATTAATAGGAAGTAGGATTAGTAGGATTTATAATATTAGTAGGATGCACCAACGTAGCTAAGTGTGACAGTCTTTGTACAGTCCTTCTGTGTCTTAAACGTGGATGGTTTTGGTAATCTCTTACACAGATTTAGCACCCACTAAGTATCTATTCTAATATTTTACATCTATGAATGGTGAAGCGTTAAAAGCCACTAAAACTAATAAGCTCCATAAATCCTAAGACATAGCTGAAGTCCGTTCAAAGATAAGTTTAAACAAAGTATTTATTTCATTTTATAGATGTACAAAAATGTTTGCCTTGTGACTTTTTTTGTATTTCCGAACGTAACATCGTAAACGTCATCCATGAAAAATGTTAAATGTCACTCCGATTAGTTTCGACCATACATCGACCATATTTTCAGCATATCAATTATTGCTGTTCCTTTCATTTGTATGTCGTAAGAAAGAGAGGTTTATTAATGACGTTCAAGTTTCTGTTCGGCTGGCTTGGCTAATAAAATTAGAGACTGACGTTTCACCGTGACTAACTTACATTTTACTTTGATAAAAATAAATAAACATGTTTTAATTTCGAATACAAACCCTTGAATAATATTTAAGGACAAATATTGAACTTCGTTTTCTACCACAACTAGTCTGAATGAGGAGATAGTGTTAACTTTGGTAGAAAGAACTCAAAATGAAGTATTCAACATCGCCTACTCCTAGCTTGAATAACTATCCTAGGAGTACGTCTCCGTTGCCAGCGCCGGCGAATTACCAGCCTACGACAGCCAGTGCTGCTGTGAAGCGCTACAAGTACATCAGAAGACTGTTCAAATTCAATCAGATGGACTTTGAGTTTGCTGCATGGCAAATGGTGTATCTGTTTGTGTCCCCACAGAAAGTGTTTAGGAATTTCAATTATAGGAAACGTAAGTACTATTTGAATACAAGACTACACTGACACAAGACATGGTCAAAACTTGATGTCTTGTTTATACAAAGTTTCTGTGCGACAAACTTTGAACTGTGACCTAAATAACTCACGTATAAAAAATTATAGATTTTAAAACATGATACATATTGAATTCAGCAAACATATTACTTTAACTATAACTTAGTAAGAAACTTAAACCACTTTTTAGGATATTGATCACTCTTAGACATTTGCGTGAAAGTTAATTTCCGTACCTTTAAACCATGAAGTAAAATTGATTTATATATATTATATTCTTAATTTCAGACACAAAATCACAATTTGCGAGGGATGACCCAGCATTCCTAGTTCTTCTTAGTGTATGGTTATTCTGTAAGTATACAATATAGTTGTCTTTACTTTTTAAATTCAATTATGTGACAGCTCACAAGGTTATTTTTAAAAGAGCTGGTATTCTTGACCTGAAATCCTGATAAATGCAATTCCTGATAAATGTAAATATGTCAGTCTGTTTCTCGTTCATGTCGAAACTACTGAAGAAAATTAAATTTGGTACACCAATAGCCTGGAGCTAAACAAAAAGAGCATAGGCTATTTTTTATACCGGTGCAGAAAAAGTTATCTTAGGAGTAAGGTGGAATTGTGGGGTACAGTCTTACTGTTTACTTTAAAGTGTATTCATCTTTTCACACGTATTTTGCCATAGCCAGTAATAACTACTATACTACATTATCAGTAATAGTTCTTCCTAATCTTATCAGTAATCTACAAGTTCTTATCAGCCTCCTCACTTGCATCTCAAACACATATGAAATAAATGGCCCATAGGATAGGAATTGAACACAATAATAAATACACATGTTTATCTGCATGCAGTGAGACTAAACGCAGAGCCCAACTTAGTAAGGAAAAGACTAGGCAGATGAAAGCATACTTAAAATTTTGATAACAAAAATCACCCAATTTTTTCATAAAATTGATTTATTTAATATTTGTAGGTAATCGCTAAATGTCCTCTTATTTTTTGTGACATGAATCATTATGAACTTTTCTATTCTTAAACTTTTAAACATATTTATATAATTGTACCACATATTTGTCAATAATAAACATGTTTATTTGTTATTCCAGTATCGTCAATATGCCTGGGGCTGGCAATGACCCTGACAGCGGGGAAGGTGGCGTTGTTTGTGCTGTTTGTAGTGTTCGTAGACTTTATCGGAGCTGGAGTTGTTGTGTCCACATTGTTATGGTAAGTTGACAAACTAATTTTAATTATTTTCGCACATGTTTGAATTTACTATTTTGTAGCTTTCCTTTTTTTATCAAGAATGCAAATTATAAATTAATACAACAGATTTAGGAGTTAACCTAACAGCCCCATTCTTTCTAATTACAATTACGTTCCACTATTTGCGATTGCAATGCTTTCACTCCTCACTCTTTGTGAACGATGAAACTGGTGCCCTTTTAATAAGAAATCGCAAAACCTTATTTGATATAAAAACTGCTTTGACTTTGAGTATTATCATGCTGGACAAATACAGATTAAACTTATTCCCGTCCAAATGTTTATCTTAATCTCTATTTCTGTATAAATCTGCTCTAGTATAAACATATAATATGAATTTTTCAACACTACAGGTATATAAGCAACAAGTACCTGCGCCGCGACCAGGACGGGCCGGACGTGGAGTGGGGCTACGCCTTCGACGTGCACATCAACGCCTTCTTCCCGCCGCTGTCGCTGCTGCACTTCTTCCAGATCGTCTTGTTTGAGAGTGAGGCTTATGTCTTGGTGTTATGGTTTGAAATTAAATATTTCTAATGTATGGGAGGAATGAGAGTCAAGTTGTTAGTTGTGTGTGTATTGGAAGAGGACGACCAAAGAAGAGATGGATGGATTGTGTAAAAGTCGATATTTTTTTTAAATGTCATCCGCGAGTTGACGACAGATAGGAGAGTATGGAAGGAGAAAAAATGCTGTGCCGACCCCAAATATAAATGGGATAAGGGCAGGAGGATGATGATAATGGAGGTTCTGTGCAAACTTGGAAATACTACCTCCTAAACTTTGAATATGAGAAAAAGTTAATCATATTAAAAATTAAACACACAAAAACTATAAACGGGAACAGAGCCCAGACTAACCATGGGTAAGGCTCCCTTTTGACTCAGTCTATCATTAATTTAATTACATGTTATTAATTATATTATTTTTCCTTTCAGATGTGCTGTTCCGGGAAACGTTCCTATCGTGTCTGGTGGCGAACTCGTTCTGGCTGGCCTCTATCATCTACTACTTATACATCACATTCTTGGGATACAGCAGTGAGTACCATACCATATACATCATTACGCTTCCACCATACATAACACTACTATAAAAAAATTAAACCTTAAGATTTGGGTTTCCACATTGTAGGTTCATAACTAAAATTCACATTGGCTTTCAGATTACGGAAAACTTGTCGATTCGGGTAAGTCTGAAGTTTAATGGGGATTGTTTTTTAAATAAGCATTTTAATAGTCGGTTAATATAGGTTTTATTAAACCCCGTAAAATGTTGCTAAGCAATATACTAATACGAAATCAATGATGTGAGCTGACTATTTTGTATCTAACACATGTTTTGTCCCTGAACCACTGTGATAAATATTCCTTGTCTATTTGCAAGACACGTTTATAGACATGCCGTTTTTAAAGAGTCGGACATACTTTGGTGTGGGTGGTTGTTTGATTCAGTTGCTACTTTTTGGACTGGGTGGGTTTGATTAAATGGCTATTTTAACCAGTTGTCTGCAACACAGATATACTTACGGGACACCGATATTGTAGTAAAAGTGTGATTTCATAAAGTAACATCTTTATACTGCTACTAGCCGTTTTCCCCGTGGGTGCTACTGCCCGCACCGGGATAAAATATAGCCTATGTTGTTACTCTTAGATAATATTTCTTTCTAATGGTGAAAGAATATTTAAAATCGGTCCAGTAGTTTTTGACTTTATCCATTGCAACCAAACAAACAAACAAAGATTTCCTCTTTATAATATTAGTATGGATTAATGCTCAATCCTTCTCCGTGTGAGAGGAGGCCTGTGCCCAGCAGTGGGACGATAAAAAAGGCTGTAACAGTAACATGGATTACATTTCGCATTCCACATGTTCCATGTGAAAAGAAACTCAAAAATATCAGCTGATAACTTACCACCTTTGTCCCCAGATCTCCCGATGCTGCAAAACGCTCGAGTGTTCCTCTTACCACTACCAGTGCTGGTCCTCTCATACCTGGCTACCCTCGCGATGGGGTGGAACCTCAGCGAGATGCTCATGCACTTCTACAAGATGAGGGTCCTCCAGTGATTGAGAACCAGTGCATCATTCAGGAGTTGGAGATGCAATTTTTCTATCTAGTGTATTGTTAATACGGGATTTTGAGGAGGAGTGATGGGACTGCATAATGTATTATTAACTAGCTATTCTTCGCGGTTTTACCCGCGAACCCCGATAAAAGGTACCACCTATCTCCATGCCATTTTCATCTCAAACGGTCCAACCGTTTAACATAATAATATTACCAGACACCCAAACGAACTTCACTCTTTTAAGTGTGGTAAAGACACTTTGTAACTTTCAAAGATTATCTACTCACTGAACGTTTTAATGAAGTACATTAAAACATGCTGTCTCATTTAAAACCGTCAAATATACAGTGAAAACAATGTTTTAACGTTAAACATATTTAGTGAGTAGATTTAGGCACTTGACTGGAAATTAACATTTAATGATATCACAATAATTTGTACTGTAAGTAAAGCTAAATAAGCAATGATATCAGAGTGCCACTTCATATAGAATGTACGTCCTCATAGATAGCAATCAATTACACTATGTACGACTGGTATATAATAAATTAGCTTCAGCCTTACTTATAAAATAATAAGTTATACTTAAGAGATGTTTAAGAAAAAATCTTACTTATAAACGTGGCTGAAATAAATCATTTTCTTAGCAATGTCTTAAATGAGCTGTCAAATTAAGTAGCCTCACACCCTTGTTTAACCCGCTAATTATCAAAATGGCTGGATTCTTACCAGCTGATTTTTCATTTCCGGTTTATTGACAGCTCAACTTTTTAATTTTATATTTTACGGATGCCATTGTTGCCATTACACAACGTTTTGATGACAAATATTTTTTTAAGCTACCAACATTCCGGTAGTGTTGAGAAATTAGTATGTTTTTATGTCATTATCTGTTCATTACTTAAGACATGCTTAAGCAACGTTTATAGGTCAAAATAATTTAATCACTACTTAAGGCTTTAAGTAGTAATTACTTAAAACAATGCTTAGAAGATGATTTGTTGATTTTTATAAGTAAGGCTGCTTATGTATAGCATTTATACTAATTTTGAAATCTTCTAATGACATTTAAAATGTCCTCGATTCCTAATGTCGATTGATATTAAAAACAATACATTCAAATGAGCATGTATCATAATGTAACAATTATTGAAATTATTTTGTTAAAATTACATCATTTTGTAAATAGTAACATAATTGTATTTTATAAGAAATAAATAAAATAAATTAAACTACGTTTATCTGATTGTATTTAATTTATTGGATCAAAAGGTATATCATATAATGTCTAATTTCTACTGATTGATAAATATAAATCATAATCTAATCATCATCGAGTACAATGACCTCGTCCGAGGTGATGGGTTTGGGTCGTTCCGTGAAGGGCAGCTGCTTCTTAGCATCAGGTTTCTTCATCACCGGCTTAGGAACCGAAGTCTTGGTGATGGTGAGGGAAGATGGCAGTTTACTTATAGACGCGTTTATATCGTGACTCTTAGATATGGGATGGTGTTTCTGCCGTTCAGCTAGTTTCTCCTGCAAGGTCTTGCCAGGGCTGACTTGCTGGTGCGGCATCGGCGGTTTCGTGTGAATAGCAGCATTCACGGTAGATGCTGTCGACATGTGCGCCTGCGCAGGCATCGTGTGCGACGCGTGGGATGTAGAATGAGTCGCTCCAAATGATGATAGATTGGCACTCATTGAAGCAGGTAAGTTCTGTAGCACCGTCCCCATACTCGGAGTCAAAGGCGTCGATGCTGATTTCTGAAGAGTACTTATCACAGGTGTGGGAGCCGCTTTGCTTACTGCAGGCATCGAAGGCGCAGTGAACGATTTTGATGTTTTCAATTGCGGATTACTTGGTTGGCGCACTGACCCCTGCTTCGGACCCCGCTTCTGCTTTTTCACAGGCGGCATGAACGATGAGAAACTCTGGCCTAGAAATTGGCGATAGAATTCTGCTTGGAACGAATTTTGGAGACTACTTTGTAAGGTAGATTGTAAATTGTGTTGCAATGACGGGTAGCCAGCGAGGCTCATATTAGATAGGTAGGTAGATAAAGACAGAGCGGCTGCTGCTTGCTGGGAGAGCACGGGATCGTTCAACATCGGTAAGTAGTTTTGGAACGCGGCGGCCATGTCATGCGCCGACAGTTTCGGTAAACCAGTACCTATAGCTGATGCGGCTGATGTTGAAGTTGGTGGAGCCTTCTGTTCAGGCCTCGACGGCGCAGCAGCAGTCGAAGTCGTAGCTTTCACAGTCTCAGCAACAGCAGCCTTAGCAGCTTGCTTCTTCTGAGCGTTCTGACTTTTGTCCAAACTAGCCATCGTCGCTTCATGCTTCAGTTTCTGTATTAACTTCTGACAGTATTTCATGCTGATGTCGACAAGATTTGCATTTTCGGCGATCGTCTCGCTCGTAGCTAGCTTGTAACCTTCAATTAGTAAGTTCGTGAATTGTTTAGAGTTTGGCTGCTTCTGAGCTCTTTGATATGCTCTGTAAATATCCAACATTAAACTATTAAGAGCCTGACGCTCGACCTCATTGCTCTTCAAGTCTGCTTGCTGGCTGAACTTAGTCAGCTGACCTTTGAGAGACTGGATACAGAGAGAGAACGCTTGCTGTGCCAACTCCTCTCTGTCGGAGTCACGTAAATACTTTTTATCGGGATCAGGAGTTCTGTTCAAGTGTAAACTTAGATCTAATAGAGTTTTGTGATCATCTATCTCTTTCAATATTTCCAGAGTAAGAAGGACAGAGCGATTCATGTGGAAAATGAAGCCGCCAGGTCTATCTATTTCTTGTGGAGGTATCTTCCAAATATTGTTGAAAAAGTTTGAGGGTTTTCTCTCACTAAATAGTCCTCCCAACTTCTGACCTAATCTTGAAGTGAAATTGGATAACATGAGATCTCGACACCGTTCGATGTCTTTGCCTTTTTTGTAATAGAAGTGGTAGTGAGCAAGTCTGTATATAGCCTTATAATGTGGCGAGAAGCGACTCGCGCAGTCTTCTAACGCGTCGAGACAGGCCGACACGATCTTCATGATCTCATCGTCCGTCAGAGGTTTGGCGTCGTTGGCAGACTTTGAAGAGTTCTCGCTATCACTACTCGAGCTGCTGCTGCTGTCTGATGAGGACTCACTGGAACTGGAGTCTGAGGAGGACGTGGAAGACGTACTGCTTGAACTTTCACCTTTCTTCTCGCCGTCAGTCGCGTCTTTCTTCTCGTCGGACTTTTCTCCTTCCGGTGTTATTTCTTTGATGGGTTCAGCTGGAGCGGGTGCAGGCGGCACCGCCGGTGGCGGCGACTTTTCGTCAAGTACAATGACTTCTTGTTTATTTTCTTCAACAGCCGCAGTTGGTTTTGTTTGAGCGACGTCTGTACTCGGCACAATAGGCTCTTTAGGCGTCCTTTCAGTGTCATAGGAAGCTGATCGCCTAACCTTTGCTGCTGCCGCTTCCATTTTCAGTCTCTTAGCCTCGTAAGACTCTTCCTCGCCAGCGTCGCTTATAGATCGCTTGAGAATATTCGCCGGGTGAATAGGTTCCGCAGGTTTGGGCTCTGTGTTTGTTTCTAGTTCTGCCCCACCATCCTTTTTTGTCTTTTTCGTAAAAGGACCCTTCTTCCATTCATCGATGCACGTGGAAAACACCTTGCCCACTGATGTAGGTATAGGCTTGTTTTCATGCTGTTCGATGTATTTTAAAATAGACGCATGAATCCGATAGTGCATCTCTAACACTTCAATGGACAGATGCGGTGGGGTCGTGTAATTTATCTTCAATGGGTATGTAGCGTCGCTCTCTTGCAAACTCTTCACGGCCTTCATGTAATAATCTAGGTACACAGACGGAGGCTTGTTGCGCTTCTCGCCCACTTTGCCTAGCATGTAGAAGTGCAACCATGTTTCCTCCTCGTGGCTGGTCTGTGCTTCCTTATTGTCGCTCAGTTCGTTCAGCACAGTCACAAAACTTTTTTGTGTCGTGTCTAACATATCTTCCTTTTGTTTTTCTAAAGATTCAAAATCCTCCATACTCAATGACTCGCTGGCTTGTTTCAGCACCCGAGAGCAAAACGAGTGAACTGAATAAGCGAACATTCCATATTCCGTCCACATGTGACATAGCGTGGGATCTAGCTCCACGGTCCTTTTGAAACAACGTATAACAGCTTTTGCAGGATTCAAATATTCTCTTTCATGATTGAGATTTTTACAAGAATTCAGCATTCGATCTAAATTAACGGCTTTGGCGAGAGATATCCTCGCCCATGATTCTACTCTATCATTGTTCACGGCCACATCTAACTTGTTGAACTTCACTCCTAATTTTACTTCTTCCTTTTTATAATAATAATCTCCCAATAAAAAGTAAATATCCCGCATTTTGTAAGGTAACAATGATGTAGTGTTCGGTAATTTGTCTTCTAATCCTTTAATGAATTTGTCGATGTCCGGAAGGTATTTCTGAGGGTCACACTCGGGCGGCAACAGTGCCAATATCTTATGGAACAACTGTTCCGAGTCAGCTGTGATGCCAGGTAGCTTGCCTTCGAGGGCCGGCAATGTTGGCGGTCTGAATATCTCGTAAAGCTGCTGAGCTCTCTTCCAATCTAAGGTTGCAGCCGGCACATTGTGGTCAACAAGGTATTTTATCTTATTCTTTCTTCCGGGGTGTCCAAATAAACAGTAAACACACTGCTCCATGTACTGAACAACTTGTTCCAGAGATTTAGCTAACGAAGGAGATCGCAACCTCGGCACGACCGTGTCTAAAGTAAAATAGAGTAGTCTCCCTTCAGACTTACAACACCAACCTCTTTTGCCAAGCTGTTCATGTGCAATAAACAACACCATTATAGGATTGGGAACGTCATCGCCCTCGTCTTTCTCCGTATCTATTCTAGCCCTCCCTTGATCCTCCTCTCTTTGAAGTATGTAATGCATAATGATCCATGGAATGACAGTTCCAAAAGGCATTTCAGATGCATTGGTTTCCACTTGATGGCCAATAACTCTAATGAGGTCTTCTAAACCCTGACTGAGTTCCTTTGGAGTTACAGTATCTAAGCAAGTCAAGCCTTCTGTTGTGAGAATATGTTCCATACAACAAAGGATTTTAACAACTGTCAGGGTCCACTTATCATATTCAGGAGATCCTGTGGTGAATCTGAAGTAATGTTTAAGAGCTTCGTGTAGGCAGGTCAGTGACCATTTGAAGCATTCATCAGGTTTATCTAAAGCCCAGTAAGTGTCTAATATAACAGCTAAATGTACTGCAAAATCTAAAGCTACGTCTTCTTCATTCCGGGCCATTGTTTTACAGTGATCAAAAGTATCAATCACTATTGATAACACCTCGTCATAATTGCCTCTCTCATATAAATCCATGACTGTAGCAAGCCTCTTATTTCTCTCAAGAAACTTTATACCAGCAAAAACTTCAGTCTCATTGACTATCGGTTTGAATGTAAAGTTGACAATATTCAAATTGTATGTATCATGATGTTCACCCATGGCTTCAAATTCGAATAGGAGCTGATGCAAGCAATCTAGAGCAAATTCATTGCATTTGTTCAACAGCTGTATGTGTAGCCTTACCCAGAGGTACCGTAGGTTCAAGTCTAAGCACTCTGTAGTATCAAAGATTTGTGGCCTTAGATTTAATATGATGCCTATAGTTTCAATGACGCTTAAGTCATGTTGTTGCTTGTCATCTGGAACATTTGCGTTGAACTTCTCATTGACTGTAAACTCTTCTACAAGCAGGTTGACATTGGTGTAATGTAGCAAGTCCTCATCATTATCACTGGTGCATGAAGGAATATCTATGTGTGTAAGATAGCATTTATTAGCATTAACAAACACATCAGGCAGACCTTCTGGCCACTTCTCCCTCCATTTGCCAGCTAAGATAATCAGGTAATCTTTTAATATATCAATGATATCCCTTTTGTTTTCAGTGTATTTGTTTATAAAATTCTTTACATCTTTTTGTTCGTCTTCTGAACCAAAATACTCCTTAACTTCTTCAG
This sequence comes from Helicoverpa zea x Helicoverpa armigera, assembly GCA_033682625.1. NCBI lineage: Eukaryota > Metazoa > Arthropoda > Insecta > Lepidoptera > Noctuidae > Helicoverpa > Helicoverpa zea x Helicoverpa armigera. The sequence continues at coordinate 9,350,679 of JAWIIS010000049.1, read as the reverse complement.
GTTTTTCTTTCTCCTCAAATAGTTTGTCAAGATTTGTTATATCTGGTGAAGTTTCTCTAGCCTGATTTTCTTTCTTCTCAACCATTTCAGGGACTAGGTAAATGGGCACCATTTTGCGAAGTGTCTCATAGATATTATTGTCTTGATCCTGCTTTCCGGTTGTCTTTTTCCTCCCAGATTTTCGCTTGCACCACTCCCACATTCGTAGGAAGCTGAGAGCACTGCCTCTCCTTCTTACAGGTGTTTTCTTGGGTATTTTACTGTCGGTAGGAGTTTCAGGGGCTTCAGGAGCCATTTCAACATCACTCTCAGCTGCATCAACCTTTTCAGTATCAGTTGCTGCCTTATCTTTGTCTGACAAATCATTATTTTCATTCTCTGAGACATTTTCAGGATTCTTCTCTGTGTCTGTGACAGCTTCTTCAATCTTATTCTCCTCTGGTTCTGGTTCCTTAGGCTCCTCACACACTTCCATAGTCTCATCTTTATCTACTTTTTGATAAACCATTTCTAATTTGCATGCATGGCTATAATAATGTTCAGCCATGTAGTGGTGCATGTGAACGAGAGAGTCACCAACTGATTTCCAGTTTAAATTAGTTACTGGCTTAACCAACTTCAAGTCTGGTAACACATATTTAAATTGCTCGGCTTTCTGTTGCTCTAGGTATATTTCATGGATGTCTTCTGCTTCTTTTAACAGTTTCAAAGCTTTTTCATCATCAAAGGGATCATCTTCCTTTTCATCCCATTTGTAGATAGGATTAAGATATTCCATGAAGTCTTTTATATAGGGATAGACAGTGTAGATATGTTTCCGGTAAGCTAGACCACGTAAGTATCCAGGATCTAGTTGTAACGCTTCATATATGGTTGAAATGCATTCTTCTTTGTAGTCAAGACCTAGGAGCAGGGTGATGATCTTGTCAAGACAAGGCCAGTGGCGAGGGTTGCATTCTGCGCCGTGTTGGAAAGCGCGCAGTGCCATTTCGTAGCGTTTGGCGCGCATACAGAGCTGCCCCAGGCGGTGCCACAGGGTAACATCGGTGTCGTCAAGCTCAGACGCGGCACAGTAAGCCTCTATAGCAGCATCTACTTCCTCAGATACGCTCAACATAGTCGCCAGGTTTTTATACGATAAATACTTTAAATTAAACAGAGGACCGGGAACTTTCTCGCCTGGTGCGGGTTTTTGCACTTCATGCAGTAGCTCCGTGTCGAGGAGGTCTCTGAGTAACTGAGTGGCATCTTTGAGATTACCTTTTCGCTGAAGCTCCAAAGCCTTTGTATACTGCTGAAATGCTATCTGCTCTGACGCCTCCCGTGTCACTTCTTCTTCAGATCCACTCTCCTCCTCCGATTCCTCGTTTAAAGCAGAAATGCGTATCATCTTGGTTTTTAATTAGTATCCATGTAGTCATTGATTTTTAATGTAAATAAACAGCGCAACCGGCTCACGCTCTGGCCCGTTTGTTTGACAAATTTGACATTGACTTGACTGACTCTAATAATTATCAGCTGCGATTATGCCAACAACCAGCCATAATGTATGTTTATCGATATTTTATTCTTTACCAAGTTATATTATTTGGAGAAGGTGGATATTGGATTTTTTTACATCAGAACCTGAAAACAAAAGCATTTCTTTCTATTATTTTGTTAGACATGAGCAAAATAGCTGTTCAGAAATTATTTTGGGAATTTCCGTATTTTCCCAACCCAAATGACATTGACATTTATTTGTCAAATAAAATGAAATTTTAGGTTATGTGATTACTGCGAGAGGACTTCCAAAAAAATAATACTTTGTTTACTTGTATAATAAAAGAAAAGGTAACCGAAAATGCTGTCTCAAAACTCACTACTAAAGCGTACCTGGCCAATGCTAGTTCAGAGCATGGAGGCACACAGAAAACCTAGATGGTTGCCCGTCGCCAAAAGTAAAATATATCGCATTCCCAAACGGCCAGTTATACCTGAGGAGGAGCGTCTAGAGCTGATGCGGCTGCACAATAACTACAAGACTCAGATGCGTTCTATTAGAAGGTTCTACCATGAGGAGATGATCAAAGAGCGGTCATCCCGAGAGAGTGCCAGTTCTGAGATGTCCAAGCGCATAGAAGCCGAGGAGTGGGTCAAGTGCGTGGAGCTGAACGAGAGCTGGAACAAGCAGGTCGCCGCCGAGAGAGAGGAGAGGAGGAAACACGAGGTGGCGGCGCTGGAAGAGTATGCTCTAAAGAGAATGGAAGCCCTCGATAAGCTGAAGGAAGCTAAGATCGCAAAGGCAGCTGAGGAAATCAGAAAACAGAAGGTATGTTGTTGTCATCATACCTAAGCTATTTATGTTGCTTTTTGTTACAGAGGTAGACTGCTAAATAATTTTTCTCATCATTCCCTTAGTAAATAATGATACATTTTGTTTTTTATGAGTCCTCTAATAAAAAATCTTATATTTAAAATAATTCTTTGTTTTCCAGGAACTGAGCAAAACCTTCATAACTCCAGAGACAATTGATGCAGCCATAGACCATGCTATTGCCAATCCCGTAGACTACAACTTTGCCATAGATTTGAAGGGCAACAAGTACGAGGGCAGAGACACACAGATAACCAGAAACCAAGGGAAGCAAGAGAAAGCAGCCAGTGCTAATGCTTAGCAAATTCAATAATAGTTTTGTTTTGTAAATAATTTAGGTACAATAAAATATTATGTAAGAGTCAATCTTCATTTCTGTTTGTCTATAACGCATAGTGAACCCCTTGATGGTTAATTTAATTACAAATCTGCTGAATGGCCTAGTGTAATATAATAGTGCTTTCCTAAAACCTCCCTGCAACATAAATTTTGTTGCAGGCACTTCTTTTTACTCAACATTTCTACATAGTAGTGCTCCATTTTCGCCAAAGTTTGACAAAAACACCCATATTCTGTTTTTTTTTAATGTTGAATATACATATTTGGCATCAGATAGACATGATGGAACATAGTCTCCTCATTAGGACGCATCCGTCCCCACGAGGCTGGCTTTGCCTCACCTTCACATTCCTAATAGCATTGCTTTTTGCTATAATTAAATAAAACCACCAGTATTTTGTACACAATATATTTGTCATCAGACAGACATGTGATGGAACATGGTCTCCCAGTGCGGCACGAGGTTCAGCTTGTGCTGCAGGTCGCCCAGCGCCACCAGGCTGGCGGAGCGCGACGCCTCGTCTGTGCCCACTGACATCACTTCCTGGTGGAACGCTGCCTATTCCTCTACACATTTATAGTTATCGGCACGAATCTTGAGCTCTGACCTTCACCTGCACAGAAGTAATTTATTGGGTCCCTATTGTGGTATGAAGTGAGGCGCGGGGGCGGGCTAAAGCGGTGATTGGCCCGCAGTGCATCGCGTCATAGCCGTCACTCGGGATTGGTTCTTTGCTAATAAATCACTTCTGCGCAGATGAAGGTCAGAGCTCAAGATTCGTGCCGATAACTTTAATACCTTTTTACTCAACATTGCTAATAATACTAACTTTTTGCTATAATTAAATAAAATCAGCCCATATTTTGTACACAATATATTTGGCATCAGACAGACATATGCTGGAACATGGTCTCCCAGTGCGGCACGAGGTTCAGCTTGTGCTGCAGGTCGCCCAGCGCCACCAGGCTGGCGGAGCGCGACGCCTCGTCTGTGCCCACTGACATCACTTCCTGGTGGAACGCTGCTTTAGTGCCCATGCATACCTGGAACATGGTATTTGTGTCTTAGCAATGTTGTATTATCTTAGCATGTTGTAGGAATATTTATGTAACTGATATATCTTCAAATACCAGCCATTCAAAATTCCTTCTACACAGTTTGGTCTAAATTAGGAACTATCGTGATTTAGTCTCAGACACGAATTTATGGGCTGTTTAAGCCTTCCTGGAAGCCAAAGGCACAACCAAAAATGCCCGCCCAGAGGTGACAGGTTGTTATCTGAGAAGTCAGTAGTGGTCTCTCGCTCACACAGAACCTTGGCTCTACATGCTAAAAAGGGCCTGCTAACCTCCAGTTTAAGGTCATCTAAATAACAAAAAAATAACAAATTACACGTACTTCAAACATGGTATCTCCTAAAGCGAGACTGACTCGTCCAGACCGATGTATTAAAAGTTTTCCAATACGACCTTCTTCTAAATCTGGCAGTCGACATCTGTTGTCTACCTGTAAATAAAGAACCATAATACTAAAGATCTATTTCATGTTCTAATTGTATACCACTTGTGCTCGGAAATTAGTTGCAAACCGACATCAAGTTTGGTGAGAACTACCTAATAAATAGTAATGTAATCTTCGATTTTATTAAACAGTGACTTCTGTAGCGCTTCACTTATTTCCCCGACACGAACTAATTTTGACACACTGAAATTTAACACAAAACATAATAAGCGATTGGTCTCACGAATTTCATGCTGATATGAATCACCAATGACTAGTACTGTAATTTCGTCAGCAGTCGTCATGTCAGGTTGGCCGAGTGGTCTAAGGCGCCAGATTTAAGCTCTGGTTCCCGAGAGGGAGCGTGGGTTCGAACCCCACACCTGACAAATATGGACATCTTTTTGCTAATACCATTTTTAGTAATGATTATGCGAAATTATCGAAATTCTGTGAAATTCTATCCATATTCCAAAAAGTAAAAATTATATTTCACATCACCTCTAAGTTACTGAATCTGACTACCCAAATAGGTTCCAGTGGAAGGTAATATTTATCGAGGAATGCTATACGCTTCTTTTTATCCTGGTTTGCGGAGTAATTCCCACAGGGCACAGATAAGTCCGCTTATTGAAGCTAGTAATTCTATAAACTTACTGGTTTTTCCTCCTTTTCTTCGCCAGTCGAAGTGGAAGGTTCATCGTTTATTATCTTACGTCTGGGAGCGTCATCATCCACCTTGCCGCCGCGGCCTGGCAGAGAATCTGGTAACTGGAAACATCAGACACACAAACATTAATACTTGCGTTACTTTAAAGTTATGTCGACTTTAGGGCCAACATTTTTAACATTCAGATATAGCTTTAAACCCTTCAATTAGGGCCAACCATACCATATTTTTGGATGCTTAATATACTACGAAGGGAAGCACTAAATAACGCTAAAATTAACAAGTGTAGTGAGAAACGTGGGGTCTATAATATCCCCATCATTTTGTATCATGCGTTCTAAAATGAAGGGTCTCAATTTGCAATATTGCTTTCAACTACTGGGACATACTCAAAATTCAGCCTTTACTGAAGAAATCCCTCATCAGAAGTTCCAGTACATCCTTACCTGTAACAATATAAGTGTGGGCTTCTCACTCCTCAGCAGATTGACCACATCAGTATTCTCAAACACCTCCTTGATGTCCGGCCGAGGTTTCTCTTCCACTTCGCTCAACACTGCAATGAAACTTATATCAAAAATTTACTTGACAAAGTCGATTTTAAGACAAGCCACCACCGAAAGCTTATATGTACCATAGTTTTTTACCAATTATTATTTAAGAAAATGAAATTTATCGTATGACCATTTAAAATTGAGTGATGTTTCAATAATTCATAAAGTCCCCATATGTCTAACAAGAAGAGAGCTTCTTTGCATAAATAGGGTTTAAGTATATACATATATAAGCAAACTTGTGATATAAGCATGAAGAAAAATATTTCCAAGCGAATTTTTGGATGATATACATTGCCTTAAACATAAATTATCATGAACCCAAAATATGCTTCGTTTTAACGTAGTAAAACTCAATTCAAAAGGAATAATAAAAACCAAAATCTGCCATATGTGTAGTACTTTACAATGCATATTATTTTTCCATTATATACTTTTTGTTTTTCTTATTCCATTGGTTGTATAATATTCATTTAACAGGATTTTAGGTACAACATGTCCTGCAGTTTTACAAGAGGACATGTTAAAATATATTAATTAGCAATGCATCGAATAATTAGATACAGGTGGAACACAGCATTACAAATAAGACAGTCTGAGATCAACATAAAATCCAACTAAATGAACAAACAATACAAAATAAACCATAATTTCGAAAACACAAGGAATGCATCGAAATATTGAAAGTGTACAGTCGTCAGCACATCAAGCTACTCCATTCTGACAAATTCTCCCAGTCGAAATTGATCCTTATAGTTAAGATATAAAGTTGAAAATCCTCATTTGCCTGGCCTTCTTCCATGTTAGGGCCGGCTTCCAGTCTAACCGGATAAAGCTGAGTACCAGTGTTTCCAATAGACCGACTGCATATCTGAACCCCACAACCCAGTTACTCCTAGGTAAAACTGATTGTCAGACTCTCTGGTTTCTGACTACCCGTAACAACTGCCAAAGATGTTCAAATGGCAGCTGGGAGCCACTAGTTTATCGTGCCTTCCAGAGCAAAGAATAAAATTGGCTTAAGTTGCGAAATTTGACAGATTGTAGTAGCTTGATGTGTTATCTGTACATATAAACTTAATAGCTAGTATGTATGTATGTCTGCTGTATGCTAAAGCCGGTCCTTCGCCGATGGAAACAGTTCGCTCGGCGGTCGGGGCTGCAAATGTAATGTTTTAGCTGTACCTTGAGTTACGCGGAACACGGTTTAGGGGAAACAGATTATATTGGATAATAAGTCCTATCTGTAGGATGATTAGGTTGATATTTTTATGGAGGGTTTTTCTAAACATAGTTTTCTGAGGGAGACTTAATTTTTTATATTCTCTTTAGATCACATTTAAGTTCTTGATCTTTTCTCGTGCTATTTCTGTATAAATTAAATAATGATGTCAAATATGTTTTCAAATGAAATAATTGCCTGTGTGCGCACACAGGCAATTTAAATTATTATTTCAATTCAAAGTTATTCTTTTAACTTTATATTTTTATCTAAGCTTTGCATGATCGCATTTCTATGACAAAAGGAGAATATAGGTGGAAATAATGGTTAATGACGTCATTAGATTTTTAGAACTTTGTTTAAAAATAAATACTGAGAAAGCCCACATATCCCACGACCGTGTAACTCAAGTTATAGCGACAATTAGTACCGCAGTCGTCCTCCGGCTCGCGCTTGACGATCACCTCCTGTTTAACCTTCACGGTCGGTTTTACTTTGGACCAGCCTATAAATAACATCACTCTATGTTAGACATCTATGGTCAAACTAATTTAGTTTAAAAAAATCTGAAAAAAATGGGTATGCTTGGAGAAAATAATTATTTGCTGTAGAAGATATTTTAAAACACTAAATGTATAAATTCATGACAGTATGTGATCAAGAATATTTGAAACTTAGGCTGGTGTATAATTTTATTCTAAATTAAATTTCAACATAATGGTATTGTCCAACATAGAACTGAAATATACAGCATATGGAACTGATAACTAATTATAATTATTATTACAACATTCCATTTTTATGAAATTCAAACTATCAACATAAACTATGTATATAAAAGTCTAACATTTAATTATCTACTTATCTGAACAACATCATTATCCTTCAAAAATTCCATAATAAAATAAAATATATAAAGATATTGTACATACCACCATCATCCATAGGTAGCTTGATAGGAGCATCCCTCTCGAGTACGTGCTTGAAGTCCTCACAGTTGTCTTCATCAGCCATGTTGCCGGACTCACCGAAAACTGACTTTATCTTTTGCTCTTCCAGTTCTCTGTCAATCTGAGGATTAGAACAATTAGATTTTCTTAATTTGGGAACACAGGTGGATGTGTGTCACAGAAAACCGTGAATCGAAAAGTGCGAGTCTTGAGAGGCCTTTGGGGTGCAGCAGTTGACTTCTTTTGGTTGAAACAATGAAGCCACCAGAGGCCATCAAAAATGTCACCATAAGGTGATCACAAATGTTGTATAGAATTCGGTTTTCCTGCTTCAGAAAGGGATAATTACCCTGATATACTCGAGTAGCTTCCAATCAAGCAACTAATGATTTCACAATAGTCAAAATGTATGGACAAGTTACAACTTAGGATTATTTTAAAGAATGTTTTCCTAGCTGAACTCTACCTCCAGATAATAAGAATCTTAAAACTAGAGATAATTAATTATTATGTAAATATTACCTTTATAACATCTTTAACTCGAATAGTAGGTTTCTGCATAGTCTGTACTGTGTCTGAGGCTTCCCTGCCATATGAGGAACGAGAGGAATGCCGCTCAGCACTGCCCAAACCTGGAAATTTATATACCATACTACTTTATTAATTTGTATTGCTTTTTTATTCACGGTGGTGGAAAATAGTAGTTGTTTATGTTTTTAAAACTGTTCTAGTTAGAAAAGCACTTGAATCCAACAAAAATTAAGGGATCCTACAAATAGTTACAGTTATTTTTATATTGGTGAAGAAAGGATAATGGGCGATTCCGGTCCAAATGTCCACCACGAACGAGACCTGTATGGCTAGATAGCCCATTAAATGTAGAACATTTTTTGTTATGAAAGTAAAAAAAAATATAATGCCAGAAAAAAGTTATAGCAAAATCAAATACAACATTTTACAGATTTTTTCAATTTAATTTTTTCAATTACTTTTCGTGATGTTCGATTTTCGTACTTTCTGTAACTTCTGACAAAATAGAATTGTTTATTATTAGAGAGAAGACACCACCAGTTACCGCTGGAACCAGGAACCGCTGAGTATGTTCAAGCACTTCTGGCGCCTCAATTGGTTAGTGATTCGTACATCCACCGGGCAAAAATATGGGCTGTTTATATGCAAATGTGTCTTACTCATCTTAGTTTTAGATAAAGTGCGGAAATGGAAGTGGAATAAAATAAAAAATTATAATGATAACATACAAAAACTACCGAAAATTAAGAATACATTTTTGGCTATAACTTTTTTTTGGCATTGTTTTTTTTTTTACTTTCTTAGTAAAAGTTACTCTAAATTAAGTGGACTATTTAATTATATAGGTCTCGTTTGTGGTGGACATTTGGACCAGACTTCATACATTCTTGCCCAATCTCCTTTCATGGGCTCTTAGTTATATGTCACATCCTTGACACAATTTTTGTAGACAGGCATTTTAATAATTAAAACTTTACCTTCTGAGAACACTCCACTGGATTTGATAATGTTGGGTCCATTTCTGAAGTTCTTGTTTCTATCATTTCTTCTGTCCTTTCTGTCCTTGTCATCTTTCTTCTGATTGTTTTGTGGTTTTGATGGGCTGCAAGTATTTCAATATAAATAAGAATAGCAATTTATAGATAAAGGTGTAGCAGTACAACAAATATTATGCTGGCACCTTTTAAAATAAATAGAAATTGATAGCATTAATTTGATTTTATAAGCAGGCATATTTCTCATACAGCTACGTATTTATTGTTTGGATCTGATCTTTTACTATTTGCAATTTTTCAAAATGAGGAATGTTAAGAAACCATAAGAAGTATTCGAGCAATACATGCAAGATCTGATAAACAATGTGAAACATTTGAGCAACTAAAACATCGGATTAGAGTAACGTAGCACTGCATAAGTAATAAATGAACATATTCACCCTTTGTTTTTATTTCTAGACACGTTTAAATTAGGTGTGAACACTTTTTTGTTGGTTTTTATCCCACCCAACGTGAGATCACGGGGTGGTTTGAAAGAAGCCAGACGCTGCATAGGATCGGGCCCTAGCCCGTTCGTCTTGGAGGACTTGTCGTCCGACATTTTCTAGTCTAGATATTATTCTTACAAGCTCTAACTTAAACTTAATTTATAATAATATTCCTTTCTAAGTTTGTTTTGGTCTTCATGTGGTCTGTCATGAAGTTTGCTTTTTTTGACTTTATTGACATTCTTTCTTGACAGTTCGTGGTTCGAGACACGCTTCGCACATTGATATTTTCGTTTGGGAAATCGAAAATTTAGTTTTTACTGTAGGACGCAAGATGTACAGCTTGTTTTAATAGAAACTTTACATTACTAACGCACTGTTCATTAAACTAAAATAAAAATATCACATTGATTCAAAGTGATTTTCAACATAAATAAAATAATTTATGACCGTTTCACTGTATCAATAAATTCTTCTAAAATTGAATCTCAAAAGACTCTGTTGCAAGTTTGTTGACAGTTGAATCCGCTTTAAAAAATACAAAACGAAAATTTCAAAAAACCGTTTGTCGTTCACCGATTGTATTTGTTTGGGCATCTTGAAAAACTTGCTGGTTTTGTAATAATTTCCAGTTTTGTGATTGAACTAGGATTCAAGTAGTTTATCTGACGATATGGCCGAGTCGCTGTTTGATATTTTCGGCGACCACCTCACCAGGCAGGCGGTGAAAAATGTTTCGCGCCAACCTTTATCGAATATTGGTAAGAACTTATTAATTATTCAACTAAATATGCACATGAATCTTTATAAGCCTTCAGAAGAATGTGGGATTTAGGTTGAAAAGATACAAAACAGCTTACACGCTCAAAATTCTTCTACCCACTCTAAGAAAATGTTACAGAATTTTGCTTACCCTTTCAGAAAATATGGGCAAAACCGTGTCGTCAGGCCCGGTTAAGCCCAACGAGCCTGTCAGGAAGTCTGAAGGGACTAAGAAGTCTTTTCTGTGTAACACAGGCAAGGCTTTGAAAAATACTCCAGTTAGGAATGTTTTCACCCCGAGAGCTGTTAATGTCGGCTCCATGATCTACAGCGATGAGAATACTGACAAACAGCTCTGTGGCGAAGATATTGAGTTTAACAAACCCTCGTACAAGTATGGTAAGTTTGTCAAGCATAAGTAATTTATGGTACGCACTTTTTGCTAGGTACAAGTCGCAGAACTCCTTAAGTATATGATATGGCTAAAAAGGTTTTATAGAAACAATTTTTACTGTGTATCAATACCAAAATCTTAGTCCTAATTTTATGTAATTCAATGTTAAATTCTCCAATGAGGGTAGGTAACTAGAATTTATGACCTGATCAAAAAATATATTGCTTTTACTGACCACATTAATCTCAAATCTTTTGTCCATATTTCTCTCTTATCCACAGATAACCACCACAGGGATGTGTTTGACTACTTGCCGATGCCAGAGCCGGAGATACTGAAGCAGTTCTCACCTCCTAACACTCCACCACCAGCCACCAAGAGATACAGCATGGATTTCAACTGTTCTTACCAGGATGAGTTCTTTAAAGGTACTTTGTAAAAAATATAGTGTTGAACATAATGTATGATTGTGAAATCTTCTTATAAACTCACTTATGTTCTCCCTTACACTAAAATTCCTTATGTACTATCTACTTATGTCCTTTCCCTAATACTCTATAAAATCACTTAATACTCCCTTACATACTCCACAACACAATGCATGACCTTTACTAAGTATAGTACGTACTTCCTGCTTTCCTACTTATGTACCACCCGGATAGACTCCCCTTACATACTACACCTATTTACTCCTTTGTATCCTGACTTTGACTATGTTAACCGTTCATTATACACTACCCCCTGTGTACTGCTTCTCTCGTTATTCATCATATTTATAATCCTCTATACAAAGGGTTATAGGACATAACTAATGATTTTGTGACTTTTATTTTCAGATGATTTCTCAATTGGCAGTGTTCCTGATGAAGACCTAGATCTACCTGATTTGTATTGAGAAACAGTATTATATTGATTAGACTAAGGCTATGATTTAATTAAACCTAATATATAACCTGGTTATAAATGACCAACCTTTTTGTTGACTATTTAAAAAGTTAGCTTGCAGCTAGTTTTGACTTGCAAAATACAACTTTATTCATACAATCTGTAATTTCTGCTTCACAAGGCTCTTTTAGTAATCCTGTCTCAATTTGTAACAATGTTCTCTATTTTTTAAATTAGCAATTAACAAAGTTGAGACTGAATTATTAAAATAGACTTTTTGATCATTTAAAACATATGTGTTTAAATATTTATTTGGTTTGCCCCTACCCATTAATACAACATTCTCTTAATTTCAAAGTATGAAATTATTCACTAATTAAGTAGCAAATCCAATCTGGCTGCAATTTAGCTTTTGTAGCTGCTAAATACTAGTTTATGTGGCAGCTTGAATACAGGCATGTTCCTGAAATATTTTAATGTTTAAATAATGTAAGACATGCATTTTATTGAATAGTGTACTATGAACACACCAGTGAAATTGTGATTTAGAATTTAAATAAATTTCTTATTCTTAATATTTAGTTTGTTTTCATTTTCTGAATTCCAAATAAAATGTGACTGCAATTATGGTACAAAAGTAATTTATTATAGAAACATTTACATCTTTTAATTATAATACTTACATTATTTTATAAACACATTCAACAACTTCATAACAATAAGAGTCATATACAGAGAGAAAAGCTTGTCTAACCGGCTGCTGCTTATTGTTATTTTAGTCGGGCTTATAGCAGGTTGAGGTCAGATGAGAAGTTGCTGCATCCAGTGAGACTGGAAGCCAAAACCAATGTAGTATGAAAAAACCGGCCAAGTGCGAGTCGGACTCGTGCACGAAGGGTTCCGTAAATTACAGTTAAATCAACCTATCTCAAAAACTATAAGAGATACTTTGATCAAACCAAAAATCGTTGAAAGAGTTAATTAGCATGCATCACCTCTATTTTTTTTAGAATTTTATACCCCGTAGTTATAAAAATAGAGGGGGGGGACATACTTTTTACGACTTTGAGAGCTGATATCTCAAAAACCGTTCACTTTAAGAAAAATGTTTTTTAGAAAACTTTATATCATTTTAAAAGACCTTTCCATTGATACCCCACACGGGTATGTACATCGAAAAAAAAATTTCATCCCTCAGTTACATGTATGGGGGGCCCCACCCCCAATTCTTTTTTTTACTATTTAGTGTCATATTTTTGTAGCGGTTCATACAACACATATTCCCATCAAATTTCATCACTGTAGTACTTATAGTTTCCGAGTAAATCGGCTGTGACAGACGGACAGACGGACAGACGGACAGACGGACAGACGGACAGACGGACAGACGGACATGACGAAACTATAAGGGTTCCGTTTTTGCCATTTTGGCTACGGAACCCTAAAAAGCTAGGCAGATGATATGATGACCAGCCGTAACATAGCAACTTTTCTGAAATATTCTGTGCAGACTTATTAACAGTTTCCCTTATATAAACTTACAGATTATACAATATTCTATTTTAAATAAATATACATTAAACTAAAAAAACTTATGTTAGATACTTCTTGCCTAAAAATTGGACTTTCTTTTCAAAAGCTGGCAGTGTTATGAGTGAGTCTTCTTTGTAAAATGGGTTGAGCATCAATTTGATATAAGCTTCATAAACATCTGTAAAGAAGTTCTTGATATTGTCCTCATTGCGGGCATCATGGACCATTATGAACCTCATCTGCAAAAGAATTGTTTATTTTAGTAACATATTATTAATCTAATACTAGAAATTAGCCAAACTATAAACACTAGACATCTTTATGGGAGGGTTACACTTCATAAATATAACAAAAACCAAACCATAACCAGTCATCAAACTGACACTCATTGGTCAAATTGGTGATTTGATAGCCAGTTACTGCTATAGTGCAATCAACAGTTAAGTGTCCTATATAGTTAATACCATATTTCTTTCTTTACAACAGCATCTACATACGTAATTTACAAGTTCAAGCTGTAAAATGGTTAGAAGACTCAAGTTATGAATGCATACCTGGCTCGCAGTCACAAATGCTGAGACAAACCACTGGTTGAACTTGTCCACTGACTTCAGGTAGGTGTTGGTGACCTTCCACATGTGTTCGTCTACTAAATCCAGTGCTGCATGGGCTATGAATTGATTCAAGTGTCTGTTGTCTTCTTTCTGCACAACAGAATGGTAGAGACACAATTATAGCCATACCTTTATGTATACGTTAGTGAATCTAGGGATATCGTGGGTGGCGGGCCCTCCAATCATTTTGAATAAGTGATAAATAAGATTTGATATCAAGAAGTAACATCACAGAAAGTAAAATGAATACCTTGGGTTCTTTAGTAACTGGTATGAAATCCATTTCGAATATTGGGTTGTCGGAGTGCCCGACGATAACGAAATAGTAAGTTCCTGCTGACATTCTGGATTAGAAATGTAAATGACGCAGTTTTCACCTAAAATTCATGAAAAATCTTTATTTTTGTAGGTGTCACCAATTTCTTAAATTGTTGATCTGTCAAATTCAATCCGCCTGACAATGGCCTGACATGACAAGTTGTCAACATTTTCAGAACGAAGTGTATACACCGCCATTCTAAGCATGAGGAAACGAGACAAACTGGCAAGGGTGTACAAATTCTCTTCGATAGAAAAAAAGATGGGAGAACAAAGCATTTAAGAAAGTTTTAAAATATGAGAAAATTCCTTCCTGGAACTGTTGTAATCAGATTTGGTTGCGTTCAGCTTTGAAGTTTTTGACTTCAAAACTTTTTGACGATAGACTGAAAAGAAATCATGGCACAAAATATTTTTTTTTTTAAAAAGGGGGAAAACGCGGGAAACTCAAAAACTCGAAACTGTTAAACCGACACCAAAAACTGTTTCAAAATTAATTTAAATACAAAATTGAATATGAATCCGGTCTCCAAGACGAGTAAGTCCAAAACAAGTAAAATGGTTTCGTAGTTTGAAAGATTGAAATTGTGAATCTGAATTGATCAATAATTCTAACATATTTCAGATTCGTGGTCCACCTCAATCGATAAACTTATGCTATGGAGAGGAAGTTGGACAAAATACGATTCTAAAGTATCAAACCCGCTCTTGCGTATACACTACGATCAACTTTTACTTACAGCTGAAACAAAGATATTAGAATCATTTAACATGCACGATAAAATAAAAGGGATTTATAAAGAAGATGTACTAATCTTAATTGTTAGCCATTCTAGTAAAGAAGTAAGTTGCTCTAGATTGTTTCGTACTTAATAATGTCACAAAAATGTGCACCAGAAAGAAAATGTATCAGCTTAAGAGCATCTTTAGGTTTTTACCCGCTACCAGTACACTAATGACGTTAGCCAGTTAAATACATATTACATTTTGTTCTTCAGATAAGGAAAATAAAGTTTCAAATAAAATATGACGCGCCACAATGCCTTCAGAGACTGAGCAAACATTTTCCTGTGATACACTACAATCATCAGGCGAATCACAATATCGATGTTAAATACCGAAACGTTGATGAAGTCCTAAAATTAGCATTCGAAAATAAGGGTAAGGTCAATGTGAGATTTGGCAGTTTATATTTTTATTTTTGGTAGTTTACAAGCTAAACAAACTGAATGGTGATGTTTCTCAGTAAATAATTCTTAAAGATTCAAGGATGTTTGTAGGATTGACTTTTAAGTTGTATTTTGTTAGATTGTGGAATAAAACTACAGTGATTCTATCTTGCTATTGATATTTCCAGAGAAAACAAATACTTCCAATTTGCCGTCAACGGCAACCTTGAGCAATTTCGTAAAATTGTGTTTGTTGGATCCAACATTCCCGCAATTAGTTTTAAAAACAGAAAAAGTACTAAACGGTGAACTTTTCAAGAATTAGTATAAATAAGATTAAATTATTTATGAAAAGAAGGTTCGTTTTTGTGCAATACCTAATTTTATTTATGAACGCATCAATAACTTTGTACCGTTACTTTGTATATTATCTGTGGCAGATATTTTCTGTTTACGTTTTGAAATTTGAAAATTAAACGAAACGATCGCAATAACTTCTCTATTTATTCGTGAATTTGTTGTGTCTAAAGTGAAATAAATTGCATAAAACTACTTGTTTTCTCTCATTAAGTATGAATCCAAATAGATATATACCCGGTCAGTCCAGTGTACTCCGAAAATCGAGGTAAGCTGCTTTTTGATAATCACTAAACATTTTGAGAAGTATCTTATGTGTAACAAGAATATATTTGCTAAAATGCCATACCTCAGTTTCAGTAATTACCACAAAACATTGGTAAACATTGAAATCTGTCTCAATAACAACTTTTAAAACGACATCAACAGACTTGAGGGCAAAGTCTCGTTACTGCCCAAGCCGCGTCGTCCGGGCTCCACGGACCGCTTGTCCACGGAGGCGCGGAGGCCTAGCGCTGCGGGGCATCGGTCCAGCAGTGCGGAGCCCGCTAGAGGGACATTTGGAGTCGGCAGACTGAGTAGAGAGGCTTCTGCTACTAAGATACCTTTGAATGGAGTAAGTCGTACATTCTATAGAAATTTTTATGTTGAATCTGTGAATATCGTTGTACATTATTGTCCAGGTTTATACTTATGTATAGATCTACAAAAAAAATCCTTATTAATTTGTGCATTAAACAACTGGAGAATACACTTGTTCAATCTAAAAAGATAGATGCATTAACCATAACAATTTTATAGAGATCTCGGTCCCAACAAGGAGACAGGTTCGGCCAGTCTTCTATGACACCTCTGAGGACCAGTAATTATGCTGGCAGACCAACTACAACCCCTGTTGTAAGTACACCACATAATTTTGGTAATATTCTCAGTTAGCCGAGGGATTTAAGAATGTAAGTTTGTTTGTGACTGTGTTACAGAGGACTCCATCAGAGGATCGGGCTAGTCGTAACTGGCAAACATCTTTGGATAGAGCACTGGCGTTTGTTACCATCAAAGATCAGAGGTATGTTCATTTTAATATAACATTGTATTCTGATAAATTAAAGAATCAAAAAGGTTTCAAGAGGCAGAGGATTAGAAAAGTAGTTTTACTCCCATAAGAATTAATGCTCAATCCTTCTCCGTGTGAGAGGAGGCCTGTGCCCAGCAGTGGGATGATATAAAGGCTGAACAGTAAGAATTAATTTAAAACTATTCTATCTATGGAAAGTTACCAATAAAATTAATTTTGATCCTATAGGCCTATCTCAGCTGTAGCATGGCAGCGCTCGGAGTGCGGACGCGTAGGCGAAGCCCTGGCAGCACGCGCCGGGGGCGCAGGCCCGGCCGCCGCCCTCATACGCCCGCTCACCATCGCCAGATTTGTGGAAATAACCTCGGCTCTGTTGTCAGGAATCACTGGAGATGCTAAGCTTAATACTGATAATTATGTTACCAAGGTATGTTTTAGAATGTAAGAGTAGATTAATTTCTATTTCTATTATATTAATTCTCTGAAGAATTTAAAATTAATGTTGTAATGGAATAAAGATTGAGCTTTTTACGAGAAAACACTGTAATAACAGTCACTTCATAGAAATACTTTCAATAAAAGCTTTATTATTTCCTGCACGTGGATAAAAGACTGTGTTAAGAATGAATGTGGAAGGATGGAGAGGCAGAGGTAGACCAAGGAAGGAAGGAAGGATTGACTGCCTGACGATAGATCAACTGTCTGAAGGGAGACATGAATAAGAAGAGAGAGGATGTTAGTTTGACGTCTCACAGAGAGAAATCGAAGAAAAAAAAATATTGCATACAGAGTCAAACTCACAGTAACAAGCAGTATTAAGTAACTGTCTATACTTTTTCTGCAGCATACAGGCAGAATTATTCTGCACCCTGTTTGTGCCTGCAATTAGGTATTGTATTGCTGGGAAGTCTGTTCCGCCACTTTTTCTTAACAAAAACACATAGGAAGTGGTGAAGGGCAGGCGTTTTCGGGGTTGTCTTTTGTAAATTTGACCTTTAAAAAGTGCTGATTTTCACTCTTCTTTGATTAAATTACTTTTTATCTTTTCTCTAGCTCCCGCACTTGTCAAAGCGCGCGTTATACCCGGGCACTGTGTCCAAGTCGTGGCTGAAGACCGTCAACACTCTGCACGCGTTCCCGCATGCACTGGCTCTCATTGCTTACCTGCTGGATCTTGTCAACCATATCGTGAGTATACATATTTATTTATTTTACTAGCTGACCCAACAATCTTCATATAGTTTTAAACTTACCTAGACCTCTACAAACATAGTATGAATTTCTAGACATACTTTTAAGAAAAGTGAAGGGCGGGAGTTTGGGGGCTGTCTTTGTATATTTTTGTAACTTACAAAAAGTGCTGATTCTCACTATAGTTTCATTAATTAAATGATTTCTTAAAGAATATAAAGAATACATATTTTTTTTTGGTAATTTGGTTTGTACTATATTTGTTTTGGTTATGGGGTGATATAGTTATTATATAGAGTTTTAGCAAAAATACCATTAATTTATATTGATTTCAGGAAAGGCCAATTTTGGACGATTGGATTTACATAAACAAAGATGAATTGTCCCGTCTACGCAGAGACTATGTGCGCAAGTGCTGGATCAGGTAATTATTTACATGTCTTATTTCAATGGCTAATGTGGTTTTAAAATTGTTTGGCAAAGTGAAAACTAAAATAGCCCATTTGCTGTGAGAAATAGCCATTCGCCTAGGAGTCAATACTTCTATTCTATGCTAATAATATTAGCAAGAAGATTGTTTCTTTTTGTTTTTTTTGTACCCTAAACGAAATAAAAAACCCTAAAAAAATTCTTTCACTGTTGGGAAGCTACACTATATTTTGTCCGACAGTGGGATGTAGTTTCCACGGGATGTGGATGAAAACGCGGGAATCAGCCAGTAGTAGAAAAAGATAAATGACCATGATTATGGTTTATAGATTTCAGGACCCGGAACTGCCGTTTGATGACTTAAATGAGGAGTATCTGCAGAATTTAAAAGAGCTACTTGGTAATGATGAGGAAAAGATCGTTGAATTGCAGCAGACTATTAAAAGTAAGTTTTTTGATACCTATACATATATTTTATTCAGTTACGAGAGTCTATATATTATACTGGGGCAGATAAAATCAGACGAGAAAAATGAGCGTAGATGCTATAATGCAGGTAGGTCAGGCGCCGTCGGTGAATAATCAAAGCGATTAATTACCAGTGAAATAACGGGGCTTTCGGGTTCTTTAGAACATCAACGATATCTGTCAACGATTATTCGTATTATAAAAATGGTCGGGTCAAGAAGGTGTGAAATAGTAACGTTCCTCGTACTCCAAATACCTGCATTTTGGCGCGTTACTGTTTTTGGCGATTTTTCGTTATTTCCAATAGTCATTTTGTTCTCCATGGCTTATTGTTTCCCCACAGAGTACGAGACAGTCCTGGAAGACGAGGTGGAAGCCGCAGCGCGGGCGGATGAAGCCCGGCGCTCGGAGCGGCGTGACGCGCTGCTGTCGGCGCTGAAGGCGCAGCGCTCAGAGCGTAGAGCTGACCGCGTGCGGTACGACGAGCTGTGTGTGCTCAGGAAAGATCTGAACGAGAATATTAAACATGTGGAACAGGAGATTGAGAGGGCTACGTGAGTATTACTTCTTTTTATAAATTGTGTTATGATGAGATTCTACCAAAAAATATGTAAGCAACGGCCCGAGTCCGCAACTAGCATAATGTAGCTACATACATGTTAATCTGCACTTTATTTATTTAATCACTGAAAAAATGTCTTTCATGAGTACAGTGTATATTGATATTATATACTTAGAGTATATTGATATTCCAAACGAATTGATAGATTCAGTATATTAATGCTACTGCTCAAGATTCAATGAAATATCATGTTTTTTTTTAGTTTAAGCATTTCTGAATTTCCTAATACTTCTGTATGAAGTATTGTCATGTTTTAAGACCCATAGCTTATGTATTCGTCATTTTTTACCCAACAGTGCAGAAAGCCAACAACTAAAACAGGAGCTAGAGAGTCAGACGATGAGCGTGGAGGATCGCACCAAGCTGCTGGATGAAGTGGACTACGCGCTGCGGGTGCAGGACTCCAAGAGATCTCTTGCTGAACAGATCGGGAAGGTATGCTGATCATCATCATCACAATGTCATTGGAATACGATTGGTCGTATTGTTAGTGACAGAATGCCCGCTAAGGTTAAAACTGACAGACTATTCAATTGTCACTTTAATAACTTATCAGAATCAAGCCTCTGGACTCAGGCCTCTCTTCATGCTGAGCGCTTGCTCAAGACAGACTGGCGTTTTGAGAATTTTAAGACGATATTCCCTCAAACCATCCAGTGAAGGAAAACATTTCTGGGATCTATGGGCTTATAACATAGGCTGTATTCTCTCTTTGTATGTGTAGTAGTTTCCATTGGAAGCTGTGGGTTAGCTACAGCTAGTTTTATGCTTTTAATATATTCTCCAGATGCTGTTAAGCAAGGAGACGGAACTAGCACTTTGGCAGAAGAAGTCTCTAGACAGCTGCTTGGAGTATAAGCAGGGTCTCATCCACCTGTCTGCACAGTTCCCACATCTTGCACACCTTGCCATTGACGAGAAGTAAGTATCATCTGCCTAGCCTTTTCCCTACTATGCTGGAGTCTGCTTTCAGTTAAACTCGATGGATGTGGTCAGATTTGTTGCTGGGGAGTTTGTTGCGCCACTTGTTCTTCCCAGAAGAAACACAGGAAGTGGTGAAGGGTGGGCGTTTTGTAAAAAAAGTTTGATGTTCAAAAAGTGCTGTTTTGCAGCCAAGGTTGAATAAATGATTTTTGATTTGATTAGGCAAAAATGCCGAGTAGTTTGGTTGCTATATATTGCAATAAACATTACCTTCTTGGAGACATTTTTAAATTGATATCTAAGTGGAAATGACTGAATGTATATTATAATAATTTCCAGAGATCTAATGTCGGTGTCATGTGCTGAGCGTGTGTCGGGCGGACTGGCGGAGTTGCGTAGTCTCGCAGCGACGCTGGCGCAGCGCCGCGCAGACCACGCGCGGGAGAGAACTGCGCTGGCTAGGAAGCGGGCTGCGCTACTGGTCTGTTGTGTATTACTCATCACTACATAGTATAAAACAAAGTCACTTTCTCTGTCGCTATATATGTATGCTTGAAGCTTTATAATTATACAATAGATTTTGTTGCGGTTTGTTTAAATAGATAGGTACGAGTTTTTAAGGAGGAAGATTTATATGTATAATAATCCATTAAATTGTACGCCCATGCGAAGCCGGGTCGGGTCACTAGTAAATAATAATGTACTGCACTAGCTAGGTTTGGAAAACTTCATATCGTTTGAATCTTCCCTGGACCTGTACAAACATGTTAAAACCAAAATATTCCAAATTGGTTAGTTGGGTTTTTATTGTATAAGAAGATTTGTAAAGTTATGCAAAAGGAACTAATTAAACATTTTTATTTGATAACTAGTACCTACAAGTACCTAAATATTATGTAAAAACTTAAGTTAATTGTCTGAAAAGACTACCTAAATAAAACACAAATAAACAAGCTACATAATCCCACAGGATGAAACCCGCGCAGCTCTACACGAGATACGCAGCTCAGTGTCACGCACACAATCTGCTCTGGACAGCGAGCGCAGCGCAGAGGCGCAGGCAGCCGCCTCTGCGGCCGCAGAGCTGAGCCGTCTGCGCGCCGCAGCCGATGAGCTGCGACAACGTGCTGAGATACACGCTGCGGCTGAATCTGAGCGGGTGTTTTGGGAGGAACAGCATCAAAAGTTAGTCATTTTAACCATTCTCCAAGCCATTTTTCCAACTATGTTGACCACTGGATGGAGCTGAGTGCCAGTGTTTTTCATTTTGACTACTGATATGTCGTTTAAAGGACTAGCTTCTGCTAGCAGTTTTACCTACATCCTGTGGGAAGCAGTGCACGAACCCGGTTAAAGACGCTATAGACTTCCTCGATAAATGAGCTATGTAACACTAAAAGAATTCGCGTCCAAGCAAACTAAATATTCAGCTTTATAATACAGATTTTCCAATCTTTAGGATGACAGATAGCCATGTGTTCTTGGATAGTGCCATGTATTTTTTTTTTTCAAAAGTGCTCTTTCTTATTAGTTGTATTCTCGTTATAGTTACTTCACCTTACATATAAATCTTAAATGTACTTGTGTCTAACCCCAAACCTCTACTACTCAAAAGTTATTTTAGTCTTACTTAAAAATGTTAGAATGATATTACTACTAATTATTTCATAGATGTAAATCATTCATTTTTATTTGCAGATGGACCAAAAACTTGACGGCACTGCAAGAGTACATCGAGGTCCAGCGCGCTGAGTCCAAACGTCTGTTAGAGTCCGCGCGAGATAAGAGAGTTAAACTTATCACGAATAACCTGCAACAGTGGAACGATAAACTGAACCAATAATTTAGTACATTCTTGTGTTATAACATAAATTGTACTGTCAGCCTCAATCTGTCAAATTTCTTCAACAGATTTTCAACCTTATCACAATAGTAGATTGGTGAAATTTGATAGATTCGGGTAGGTTGACCTGCTTTCGTCTGTACATGCAAAAAACAAAGGGCGTAATTTTTTTTATAAAATGGCTAATGTTTAGTTAAAAAGCTAACTCTTAGTTTACCACTTATTTTTAAGGCAAAGGTAGCCCGTTTAAAATTAGTTTCCAACTACGGTTTCATTCGCATGGAAAACTATTTCATTTTAACGAATATTTCATTGTCGTGTGACTACAGTTTTGAGTGTACACAATTTCGCAGTATAGTACGCGCGGGCGCTTATTGTGGCGACCATATGTAAATAAATTGTTTGTTTATGATTTTCATTATGTAATGTAAGTTTTGTATGTCATTTAAAATTATGTCAATTATCTAAAGGTATTATGTATAAGATAAAAAAATTACTTTAATGTTTACAACAGAGTTTTATTAGATCATCTTTTGTTGATATCCATTTGTACACTACTTTCGACGGCTTGACACATTTCTTTGAAGTCTGGCTGCGCCCAACCATGAGTGGTAGAAGTTTTCTTAGAGTTCGCATCGGATTTCTTGGGCGGCGGCACGGCTGGCTTGAATGCCATCTCAGATCCGTCGTACACTTTGAATATTTGAGATGGTGTCCTGAGAAATAAATAAATAATTATTATTTTCGTGCACTTCAAAAGAGGAGAATTCGATTGTGGTAATGTATGTGTTCAATAATTTTGTGTAGGAGGGTTTTTAATTGCAATTTGCAGTTTTTTCAATCCACCGGCAGAGCGGCGTGAACGTTTTGACTATATTAATAGTAGCAAAGTTGACAAAAAATTATCGAATATAATGGCGTCATATGAGAAAATCAACCATCTGCCCAGAACATATTATAGTGCACGAGCATTTGCTTGAACACAGGTGCACTCACTATTCCTTCACTCTCATAGCCCGATGGGACGGCAATCCGACACCACCGGAGAGAGACCCCAAGCAGGATTATCGTATATACAAGAATTATATCTTACATTTTGTGCAGGTCCTGTATCAAGTTTCCCTTCAGCACGTCGGTAGCGGCTGCCCGCACAGTGGGATGGTAGTGTCGGCGCAGTGTGCACAGCTCGGTGGGCAGGGCGGCGTGAGCGTTGCAGTGCTCGGGGGAGGGCGAGAGCGGGTCGAAGCGACCCGAGCCGCCCGCCTCGTTGTCTGCCTCGAGTAAGGTTGAAACGGCTTTGCTTTGCTGCGGGAGAGAGGTAAAGTTATAGGTGGTAATCACTGTATGGATTATTTATCCGAGTATAGGTAGTAGTACACAGTTCCATCGAGAGTTTTAACCGCTGAAACTAGTAAAATGTACAGAAGCCAATTCACAAATAACGAGTTTCCATTTCTACCAGTCTTAGGGCCATGTAAACCGACAAACTAAACATCTCTTTCTTACAACAACTGTTTACAAACTAATTTCAACATCTGTTTGAGCTTGCATGCATTCCTTATTCCTTCCTTTTCCCTCTCCTAGTTCCAAAAACTGCCACTCACCAAGCGAGACGTGGCGCCACCGTCAATGCAAAAAACTTTCGCGCGAGTGCCAAAATTACGACGCCGGCCGCCATAACGCGCCGCAAATTAAAATCAAAAACTATATGTAAACTTCCATAAACTTCTTAAACTAGTCGACAACCCCTGCAGGGAGTTACTGGGCGCCCATCATACTATAAATTATATGTGTACAAGTGATCTGTGCAGTAGCGTGAGTGGATCAAGTTGCAGCAACCGGCGGAACTTTGTAAGTACCTACTGATTCCTATTTCCCATCGGTCCTGTGTGCAGCTTTCCATAAACCTCTCACAGAAAATCTCGTCCAGCCTTACAACCTGGATAGAATCGTGAAAACCTATTGGTCTAGGGCTTACGGTCAACAAAGCGCCGTTCAAGTCACACCATTTTTAGTGATCCTTCCGAGCCGCATATTATACCTAATTGTTGAGTGTGCTTGGTTCAAATCGTGTAACCTACGACTCAATTATTACGTTAAAGTACTTAGTTGTCCATTTTTAGTCATTGAATTCTAAACAATACAAAATGGATAGCAAAGAAACTAAACTCAAACTTCTCGTCACTCAACGTGAGTACGTATTTCGTGAGATTCAAATTTTATTCGATTTATCTCGTCAAATAACATCCGATAAGTCCAAGTTAGGCCCTTTTAAGAGTAGGTATAGACGTATTGACGACTTGCGTCATGAATACATAAATTTTACGAACGAAATAAACTCGTTAAAACTTGCTTTGAATCCTCAAGACAGTATAAACATGAAAACGGTTGATGCCTTTGACGACATGTACTACGCAGTCAACGAAGTCGCAGAAATCTACCTACAGTGTGATAAAAGTGAAGCCGCATTGCCGTTCCGCGACGCCATCTCATCGGAGGCAACCGGAAACCGGAAACCATTTGCGCAACCACGTTTACCTAAAATCGAACTTATTAAATTTGACGGAAATATAGAATATTGGCAAACATTCTATGACACATTTGCATCTCTCGTGCACAATAACGAAAACATTTCTAATATCGAAAAGTTTCATTATTTACTTTCTTGCCTCACGGGTTCCGCTTTATCAATCGCCAAGGGCATTCCGGTCACATCAGACAATTATCAAATTGTTTTCGATGCGCTAATAGATCGGTATCAAAATAAGCGAATCTTAGCAGTAAATTATTTGGAAAAAATTTGTAGTCATCCTACATTAAAATCTAGTAATCTTAACGATTTACGTAAAATCACTAGTTTATTACAGGAATCCGTAAACGCTTTAAAATCCATTAAAATAGAAAACCTTGGTGAATTTATTTTGTTTTATTTATCTTCTCGCATATTAGACTCTGATACACGAAAACGATTCGAAAGTCAAAACAAAAGTCAGATACCTACTTTTATCGAATTATTAACATTCTTACAAAGTTACCTAAAAGTATTAGAAGCTAGTGAGCCTTTTAAATGTAATTCGAGCAATAGTTTGCCACCGATGGCACGTAGAAATAACAACAATTTTACGAAGTCAAAGTTAGGATCATTTCCCGCGCATTGTTATGATAACGCGGCATCGATGTCTTTCGATGAGTGCACAGGGCCGTACTCAGATGCAGGGCCGCACTCAGGCGCGAGTTCTAACTTTAATAATACATCGAATGTTAATCTTGAGTCAATTTTAAATCAATGTAATTTGAATACAGGGTCGAACTCTAATACAGGGTCGCATTCTATAGACAACAATTTCATGCAAAATAATAATTTAAATAATCCTGATGTTCATGCATACTCAGTGTCAGATAAAAAATTTGGGTGTGCATGCTGTGGGTATTTTCACCACACTATTTATAAGTGTCCGGTGTTTAATTCAAAAAACGTAAATGAACGTGAATCTTTAGCCAAATCAAAGCGCTTATGTTTCAATTGCTTAAAGCCCAATCATGCGGCTGATATGTGTCTGTCTAAAGCTTGCTGTACCAAATGCAACGCGCGTCATCACACGCTACTTCATCGCGACCAGGGCCCCACGTCAGCGTGTCCTGTGACTTCTTGTGCTACTCCAGCGGTTCCAGCTTCTTCTGCTGACCCAGTAGTTACTCTTAATTCTATGAATACTAGTTGCAACTTGCAGCAACATCGCTCATTAGTTTTATTAGGAACATGTGTGGTTAGGGCGTATGGTCCTTGTGGTGTTACACATCTTCGAGCACTTATTGATAGCGGTGCACAGAGTTGTTTCTTAACAACTGCCTGCGCACTTAGATTAGGTTTACCCTTACGTAGTTGTGATTATTCTGTTGTTGGAATAGGACAGAATCCAGTGCTTGAAGTCAAAGGTGAAACATCATTTACGATTCAACCATTACACTCAGATCAACCAACTTTTACGGTACGAGCTATTGTCATGGAAGCTCTCACACATAAAATGCCTTCAGTAGAAATACCTTCTTTTGTCAAAGCTAACCTCAAGCACTTGGTTCTAGCTGACAGTGACTTTGATAAACCCGGTGACATTGATCTTTTGTTAGGCGCAGATATTTTCCACAGCATTTATAATGGTCAACGACTTGAAGTAGGCCCGGGTCTACCGGTAGCCCTACATAGTGTATTCGGCTGGGTTATCACGGGCAGGCTCGACGCTGAGTGTTCGCCTCCGGCTGAGACGTCTACACTTTTGGCTTCCACAGCTGCCTTAGACAATGTGGTCAAGCGATTCTGGGAAGTAGAAGAGCCGCCTAAGCAAACGATTGTCAACCCGGAAAATGAAAAATGTGAACAGATGTACACAGACCTCGTTCGACGCAACGAAGATGGAAGATATGTAGTACCTATGCTACTCAAGGAAGAACATGAGCAGTTAGGAGACTCTCATCGCACGGCCTTATCCAGACTTCATAATTTGGAGAAACGGTTCCTTCATCACGAAGACCTGAAACACGATTATGGAGAATTCATGCAAGAGTATCAAGACTTACATCACATGCATCAAGTTGAACCTTCTGACACAGATTTTAGATATTTGATTCCGCATCACTGCGTCATCAGACCTGACAGCACGTCAACGAGACTGCGTGTAGTTTTTGACGCCAGCGCGAAGACATCTAGTGGCATGTCTCTTAACGATATTGTCTACACAGGTCCAAAACTTCAAAACGATATCGTTGATATTATTACAAAGTTTCGTTTACACAAAGTAGTCTTCACAGCCGACGTTTCCAAAATGTATAGAAATATTGAACTTCGTCCTGAGGACCGCAAGTATCAACATATCCTGTGGCGTAGCTCAAATTGTGATGAAGTCCGTGAATATGAACTTAAGACTGTGACCTACGGCGTGAGCAGTTCACCATTTTTAGCCATCCGTACGCTACACCAGCTAGCAAACGATCACGGTGCATCATGGCCTGAAGCTGCTTCCATTCTGCGTCATGACACGTTCATGGATGACGTCACCGCTGGCGCTCCTTCAGTTGAAGCTGCCTTAAATCTGAAAGACGGAATTATTAATTTGCTGAATTGTGGTAAATTCGAACTACGTAAATGGAGTAGTAACTCACCTGAGTTCCTTGCACAACTTCCTTCTGAACATTGTCAAGTTCCAAAATCATTTTGTGACGATCAAAACATACAAACTTTAAAAATATTAGGTCTGCAATGGGACCCGAATCTAGATCTTTTTACTTATTCTCAATCTGAATTCACTCCAAAGTTTACAAAGCGTTCCATTCTTTCTAATGTTGCTCGCATTTATGACCCATTGGGTTGGTTAACTCCCATGGTGCTTAAAGCTAAATTGATTCTTCAAGCCTTGTGGAAACTTCAATTAAATTGGGACGATCCTGTGCCAGACAGTATTGCTCATCAATGGACTGAGTTTGTCTCTGAGCTCAGTTACCTCAAACAAGTACAAATTCCTCGTCATATTCTGCCCTCAGACGTAGTAGAATGCCAGCTCGTTGGTTTTTGTGATGGTTCATCCAAAGGTTACGGTTGTTGTATTTATTTAAGATCTGTCTGTAGAGGTAAAATTTCAGTTAAATTATTAATCGCGAAGTCGAGAGTAGCTCCCATAAAACCAGTTACGATTAATCGCCTCGAACTTCTTGGTGCAGTACTTCTAGCTCGGGTCTTGAAACATATGGCTGACTTGTTAAATCCACACCTGAAGCTCTCTCGAGTGATCGCCTTCACTGACAGTAGTACAGTTTTATCTTGGCTTAATACTGAACCTTATAAATTAAAAACCTTTGTTTCGCATCGTGTAGTTAAAATTACCGATCTCGTACACATTCGAAATTGGTATCACGTATCGACCTCCGATAATCCAGCTGATCATAGCAGTCGTGGGTTGTCATGTTCACAGCTGATCGCTTCTGATACCTGGTGGTCAGGTCCGTCTTGGCTTTCTCTAGAGACGTCAGAATGGCCAGTTTCACAGGACGTATACGTGCCACCTGGAGGTGTGCCTGAGGTGAAGAGCTTGCCTGTGATAACTCATGCCGCGGACTTAGTGCCTTTATATGAGGATCCGATTAAAAAATTATTAAGTCATTATTCTTCATTTTCACGTGTCCAAAGAGCATTAGCTTGGTTGTTGCGATTTAGTAAAGTCTTAAGAAAAAATACTTTCAATTGTAAAACTTTGACTGTGGAGGAATTAGAAAATTCATTATCCCTGCTTGTTCAACACGAGCAGACGGAATACTTTGCTAATGAGATAGAGTCAGTAAAATGTAAAAGGACTTGTTCACGTCCTATTCAAAAACTTAATCCTTTTCTCGATCACCGAGGACTCTTGCGAGTGGGGGGGCGTTTAGTAAATTCAAAACTTCCACTCTCTGAAATTTACCCTTTGTTGTTACCAAAAAATTCACGACTCTCTGCACTTATAGTTGACTATTTCCATAAACTTCATCTTCATTGTGGACCTAGAATGTTGCAGTCTATTATAAGTCGTAAATTCTGGATTTTGGGCATTCGCAATTTAATACGATCGCGACTTTCCAAGTGTGTAACGTGCTTCAAAGTAAATCCCACATCAGTTTCACCTATAATGGGAAATCTACCGGCACCCCGAGTACAACCTTCACGATGTTTTTCAAAGATAGGGATAGATTTCGCAGGACCCTTCATCGTGAAAGAGAGTAAAAGGCGTAAGGCGCCTGTTTACAAGGTGTACGTCTGTGTGATGGTATGTCTCGCAGTAAAAGCGATCCATCTTGAGCTAGTTACAGACTTGTCGACAAGTGCGTTTATCGCAGCTTTGGACAGATTCGTATCACGCCGTGGTCTTTGTCAACTTATTATCTCTGATTGTGGTACAAATTTTGTCGGGGCCAAGCGCTACTTAAGCGAGGTCCACCAGTTTCTTTCCACTCAGGAGTCAGAACTTAATACTGAGTGTACAAGGCGTAATATCGTGTGGCAACATAATCCACCAACTGCTAGCCACTTTGGTGGTATTTTTGAAAGTGGTGTTAAGTCGATGAAGTACCACCTTAAACGAGTTGTTGGCTTACAAGTGCTAACGTTCGAAGAGATGTTGACTGTGCTGAATAAAGTAGAAGCCGTCCTTAACTCTCGGCCGTTATGCGCTTTGTCTAGCGATCCCACTGAGGTAGATGTCTTGACACCGGGTCATTTCATCACTGGTGGTCCTTTGGTATCATTACCGGAGATCCCGCTTACGGATACGTATTTACCGCCTAAAGAGCGATGGCAATTGTTGCAGAAAATGACACAGAGTTTTTGGAAAATTTGGCAAAGAGATTACCTTCATACACTGCAGCAGAGATGCAAATGGTTCAAAGACCCAGTCAATGTGCAAGTGGGTGATATAGTTACAATTGTGGAACAAAATCTTCCTCCGTTGGAGTGGCGTTTCGGTCGTGTTGTCGAGCTTCATCCAGGCTCTGATGGTGTAGTGCGTGTCGTCACACTACGTACGGCCAAAGGACTACTTCGACGGCCTGTAGTCAAGATTTGCCCTTTGCCTACTTCTAACTAAACTTTAACCTTTCCATTGTATATTTTTTAAACATAATTATTATTAATGTAGCTTAAAATTAACTTACTTTTAACTTAAAATTATAAACTTAGCATCGTAATCACGTAACTTACTAGGTAATTCAGCACGATTTGAACTCAAGCACACATAACACACATCTTTTAGTCTTTTCGACTCTTATTTTGTGAAATCCCTGGACTGATTTCAAGTGGGGGGGAATGTTTGAGCTTGCATGCATTCCTTATTCCTTCCTTTTCCCTCTCCTAGTTCCAAAAACTGCCACTCACCAAGCGAGACGTGGCGCCACCGTCAATGCAAAAAACTTTCGCGCGAGTGCCAAAATTACGACGCCGGCCGCCATAACGCGCCGCAAATTAAAATCAAAAACTATATGTAAACTTCCATAAACTTCTTAAACTAGTCGACAACCCCTGCAGGGAGTTACTGGGCGCCCATCATACTATAAATTATATGTGTACAAGTGATCTGTGCAGTAGCGTGAGTGGATCAAGTTGCAGCAACCGGCGGAACTTTGTAAGTACCTACTGATTCCTATTTCCCATCGGTCCTGTGTGCAGCTTTCCATAAACCTCTCACAGAAAATCTCGTCCAGCCTTACAACCTGGATAGATCTGTGAAAACCTATTGGTCTAGGGCTTACGGTCAACAAAGCGCCGTTCAAGTCACACCAACATCTAAGTTTTTAAAGAGAGACATATGTCCATGTTGTAGGTAAAAATAGGCTTTAGTACTTTCAGCTGTACAGTAGCATTTTATCATTTTTAATCTACCTGAGCAAGTTGGTGCAGTAACGCGAGACATGCTAGGGCTCCGTTATGCTGTAACTGCGGCGCTAATGTCGCGAGTCGCTTGGCGAAGCCCTGCAGCACGCCGGCGGACACACGCCGTGCGCGGGCGCAGATCTGCGTCACCGCTTCTAGCATTATCTTCGCGTCGCCGTGAGATTTGCCTGGAAATAGTAGGATTTATTGCGTAAGTTCAGTGTAAAATTCATGTTTGAAATCGCTATCGCTGTTATAAAAAAAGCTAAAAACTTCAGTTTAGTTAGTCGATTTTTTAAATAAGACTGAGAAATGATGTTGGAAATATGCTTTCAAATTAAACCAATCGCTTCCTCAACCGGTTCATCTGTCAAAAGATTGCACAGACTCGAGTCACACAGCACATTCATTGTGGAAAAATAAAAGCTATATCTGAGTGTTTAAAATGCTGGTGAATTTTGCCCATTAATATCATTGGTATTTTTTTGTACATTGTATGCGCTTGGTACATATAATAATATCTTACCAGCATGAGCCCCCAGCATACAAGTATACAGATAAGCGTGGAACTTGGCCGGGTCTACGTTCAGAGCGTCCCCCGCGCCCGCGAGCACACACAGCACGGTCCTCACGCACAGCAGCCGCGAGTGACCGTCTAGCATCTCGTCGGTGATCAGCTGGCCCAGGATGGCTACTAAGTCCGAGTAGTACTCTAGGTTTATTACGTGGGTGAATCTGGAATGTGGTTAAACATAAATTTTGGCAGCTTCTCCATAAATATATACTTCATTGCAGAAATTACATAAAAAAAATGTAAGATGTAAAAGTTGTCAGATCAAGAAGTATCATATTGATTTTCTTTTGTGATCAACCAGTTTGAGAATTGGATCTATGATTCTTAAAACAGTCACTATAGGTACTATTGCAGAGTAAACTTAATTTAGTAAACCAAATACAAAAATTACATTAAATTACAAGTCCTGCTGAAAAAATGCTTTTTTTTAATGCCAGTTACTTTAATCCAATTCTAAGATTAATTTTCCGAAATGACAGTGGCAATATCATACTAAGTTTCCAAAAAAGAATACAATTAACATTGCTACCAATTTTAATACAATTTTTCAGAAATAACAGGCATCGTACTAAGTTTCCAAAAAACAATACGTATAACATTACAAAAATGCAAATAAAACAATATAACACTCACTTAGCAAGTCCATTAAGAGCGGAAGCCAGTAACTTGGAATGCGGCGCAGTCTTCAGCAGTCGGAAGTAGATGTGGAACACCGTCTTGGTCACCTCCGTCAATTGCTTGCGTCTGGCGAGCTCGCTCTCTGTGGCTTGCGTCTCTAGTAGCTCGCGTTCTACTTCTTTTAGCTTTTTGGCTCGCTACAAATAATAATATTAGTTTAGTAAATGAATGAAGAGAGTAAATAGATGGTGGATTGGGATGATCTGTACTATAGATTCTATATTGTCAAATTCATCGTTTTTTGGTTGTTGGAACAATAGTACTTTTAAGTTGTTTATTTAAATATAGTATTTAGTATTACATACACATGGGCCTTGATACATCGAATTAAAGAATAGAATTAAAAAAAAAAAAACTGCACTATAGGTTTTTGAACCTGAATAATTGTGTGCAACTGTTGTTTGTCCTGAAGTGTTATAACTATAAAGCTAACATTGATCAAAGAATAAGATGGGACAATTTGGGAAAGAAGGCTAGGCAAATTATGACGAAGTCCTACCTTCTTCTCCTTCTTAGACAAGTTAACGATCCTCTTCTTATGCTTCTCGTCCTGTTTCTTCTTGTGTTTGATCTCAGCCTCTGCGTCCATGTCGACGTCTCGTATCTTCAGAGTCAGGAGACAGTCCAGGGCTGTGGGGTGCAGGCGCTCGCCTCGACGTTTTACTAGCTGGTTTATTAGGCGTACCACCTGGGAAGATGACAAGGTTTATGAAGTTTCAGAAGACGGGCGATTAAAGTGAGGTAAGATGGATGCTAAAAATGAATATACTACAATTAATATACATATATTCAATGCCTTTTAGAAGTTTTGAGTACAAAGCTCATGAAAAGTACAGAACTCATGAAAACATGGGCCATTAAGTCACAATAGAGTCTATTGTGTGACAGGCAGACAGTCTATTCAATAGACTGTCTATTCAGACAGACAGTCTATTCAATAGACTGTCTGCCTGTCACACAATAGTCTGCCTTATTTTGCTTTCACAGCATTTTTTTACCACCGCTACCTGCAAACAGACCAACCAACGGGTATTGGGTTGCCCGGTAACTGGGTTGTGGAGTTCAGATAGGCAGTCGCTCCAAGTGGCACACTGGTACTAATTTCTATCCGGTTAGACTGGAAACCGACACCGGCATGGTCGGGAAAGGGCTAGGCAGATGGTGAATACAGAATTCTATATAAACTTACAGATAGTGTAACATCGCCCCTACTATCCTCAGCGAACACACTAGTGCAGCACTGAGTCACAGCCTGCCTGGCGGGCTCGTGCTTGCTGTCGAGGTGCGGTACAACGCTCTGCGCGATGTTGGTCGCGTAGTTGAAGTGCGGCCGCGCTACGAGCAGCCCGCACATGCAGCGGAGCGAGACTAGGGCTAGGCTTAGTGTGTGCTCGTCTAGTTTCCTGGACAGAAATTATGTGGATAGATTTAGTTAAGAAACAGGTAAAACAATTAATTATTGGGAAAGTATTGGTGTAGTAAACAGTCACTTTATCTTGTGTAAAAGTTTTAAACAACTAATTTTTTATGGTTAAAATCGAAATTATTTGCAACATTCTTGCCCAAGTAACAATTAAAGGCTATATTTTATCCCTGAACAGCCAGTAGTTCCCAAGGAACGAGGGTGAAACCGGTTGTACTCTAAAAGCGTCGAGACTACTGGACCGATTTGAAAATTTATTTCATTGTTGCAAAGCTGTATTATCGCCAAATATCAAAGGCTGTATTTTATCCAGATACAGGCAGTGGTTCCCGCAGGACACGAGTGCAACCAGGGAGTATCGCCAAAGGTCAATTTAAGTCTAGAAAATTATGCAACAAGCCATACCTGGTATCTCCTTTCTTGCGTCGCAGCACTCCGGCCGCCTTTTCGAGTCGCTGCAGATATCTCTTGTAGAACTCTAACAACTCCTTCTCGTATTTGTATAGTGCTAGCGTGTCTTTCTTTACTGTTGAAATAAAATATATGCGGGTTAGTAAAATTCTCAATAGATCAATTAGCACAAGTAAATATTATATTTTTATTTACTGCAACTTTTGAGTGGAACTTTGGTCTAATAGGATCCTGAATAGGGGGCGGATCCATACAATCCACATTCATTAAATACATGTACATAAGGGAGTATTTAGGGGGAGTACATAAAGTACAGGATATATGATGTGTGAAGTACATAAGAAAGTATATAGGGGTTACATAATGAAATACGTAAGAGATATAGGGGATATAAAAGAGTACATAAGTGTAATATTTTTTTTTATTAGAGAATATATGGGGAGAGTACGCTTCCCATAGGTGCAGGACATAAAAAGAAGAAATAAAGGTGGCACTACTAGAAAATAAGGATTGTGGGCATCTCACTGTTTCCATTACATTACATACACCACTGTCCTGAACAATATCATAAAAGCAATAGTAAAACCAGTTTCATTTAAAAATTTCGTATTTATTTTACTTACATTTAATATTAGAGTAATCCTGGTGCCTGATCATGTACTCCGGCAGTATATCCTTGAAGACTTCGAAGGCGGACACGGTGGCGAGTTTGCGAATAGAGTGCAGGTTCAATGAGCCGTCCTTTAGCTTCTCTTCCATTAAGTATAGGATTGGGAATAAGTTTTTTAGCTGGAAAGAAATTCATAAATTATGTATTGGCAAATACTTTATAAAAGAAATTACTGCTATAATTAGTAGCTTAGCTTAGGCTTTTGACAACTGCTTATGTACTTCCAGAATTAACTAGTCTGACCACAGAAAATAAGCTATAACATTATAGTAAATAAAATATAATATTATAGTTCTAAATAACATATATTTTTGGTATTTTTAACTGAGACTACTATAATCTATAAGGATAGCTGTAAGAAAACCCAATTCTGGGTTGAGATAATCCTTGTACATAATTATCTCCTAAATATACTATACCTATGTATAAAAAGTTTGTGCCATTAAAAACAATGCTAATATTCAAACAAGTAATCAAAACTAACCTTTTTCTCTGGACTCTCAAGCAATGAAGAGCATAGCGCTCCTATCCTCAACTTATCATGCTGCAGCTTATCCCTCCTGGCAGCCATCAGCTCCACAGCAGTCACCACCTTCTCCTCACCATCAGGAGCTGGTGTTTCATCTTCTTCCGTACCTTCCATGCCGGAGTCTGAGCTGGCGTCTTCATCTTCAGATTGCTGGTCTGTCTGTTTACTTCTTTTAGGTGGGGGTTTTGATTCTTCTTCCGATTCTGAATCTGTATCTGTAAAATGGAAGAAAGTTTTATGCATAATCATATAAAATCAAGGGTGTTGATTTGAAAAATTCATTCACTGTTGGGAAGCTAGACTATCTCCAAGTAACATTAGCTATATTTTGTCTGCTTTCAGGAAGTAGTTCTTCCAGGATACTGGTGAAACCACAGGCAACAGCTAGTATTAATAAAGAATTTTTAAAATATTATGATTTCTTTTGATGGGCTGTTTACTAACTCTTGTTTTTTTTAGTAATATAGTTTTTTTAAGTAAAAGCGATGGAATAACAGAAAACTTTCATAACAGTTTTCAAATGCAAGATAAGGCAAGGATATTTTCAATTAAGTACTTTCATGCTGCAGACAAAATAATGCTACACTAACCTTCACATTCCTCCGCCCTCTCTTGCAATCCCTCCTTAGTTTTAATAGGCAGAAGTGGCCTCATCTTCTTGACAGGCCTCTCAGCCTGCTCCTTCTCATACTTCTCTTCCACCTCACTGTCAGACTCATCACTGTCTGACAACTCCTCGCTGTCAGCCCCACTGTCACTGGCTGGTTTTTTCTTGGGGAACTTTTCTTTTTTCTCTTTCTTGCGTTTTCGTGACCTAGAAAACAAACATTTAGTATATAACAGAATTAGAGTAGATTAAGATACATACAGGGTAGGCCTATACCATGGAATATGTATTGGTTTATTTACCATTGTTAATGTATGTTTCTGTATAAATGACTTCTTACATACGCTTATACAAAGGTACCCCGCCTTTGTATAAGCGTATGGATTAACATAAACCACTTTTGAAAATGTAAAATACAAAACTGAGACATTTGTAGCCTGTTGCTCACCTTTTGTTCTGCTTCTCATTCTCTGGCACATTGGCGAGTAACGACGGCTGCTTGGAGAGCCGGCTCATGAGGTACTGCTGCTCCTCATCATCCAGCATGTCTCCGAACTCATCGCCAGAAGGCTCGCTCTCACTGCTATATTCTATCTGCGGTTGCTGGTTAGGTTGCTTCTGCTTTTGAACATGGGTTCTGTGCCTCTGCAGCTTTAACTGACCCTTCTTCCTCATTTTATTCGTCGTCTGGTTGTTCCTCTTCACCTTACTGATCTTAATTTTACCCTTTTTCTGCAAAATTTCGAAAATGTGGTCATTTTATTTGGTTGTTTTGGTTATGTGTTTTTTCTAACTAAAGTTGTACTTAACAAAAGGAAATAGTAACAGAGAATACTTACAGCCATTTTTAGTGTTTTTATATCACAGAATTAAATAAATTAATTAAGAAATAACACTCTTTTCAGTAATAAAATAACAAACCAACGTGGGTTATTTTGTTTGACACAGATTTGACAGTGACAGCCGACGATTGCTAATTGCCATGGAAAAAAATCTTTCATTTTTAGTGCTACCACTATAAAAAACGTTAAGCATTTAAAAACCTTCTAAATAAAACAATAATTTTGTCCCCTAAAATATTTTAAATCATTTTCTTGTAATCATAACCAATTTCGCTTTATAGTTAATTATAATATAAATTGTTTTAATTTAATAACAAAAAGCTCAACTTCTTATAAACTTTTGACAAAACTTTTGAACGCGTTCAAACTTTCTAAATGTCAGTTACAAAAGGCCTCGAAACTTTCTTATTTCTCGTTTTTCTAGTTTTCTAAAATAAAACTGTACTTGTAACGAACAGGATTAGTGTTCTCCTTTAGTTCTAGTCTTGTATTTATCAATAGGAAGCCAAAAATGTGTTTGTTTATGTGAATAACCGTGGTTTTGTGAAGTTATTGTGATGGTGCCTCAGCAGCAGCGACGGAGACGTCGTCGCGCGGCTCTGGCTCGGACAGCTGAGCGGCGTGTTGTTGTGGCGCGCGGCGCCGGGGGCTTCGGGTTCACCATAGCCGGGCAGCGGCCGTGCGTGGTGTCTGCGGTGGCGGCTGGCGGGCCGGCCGAGCGCGCTGGCCTTCGCGCTGGGGACGCCCTGCTGGCGGTAGACGGGGCTAGTGTGGCGAGAGCTCCCCACGCGTCTGTCGCTCGTATGGTCGCAGCAGCCCCCGGGGCTATAGCTTTGTCTGTATCGCCTCGAGAAGCGCCGCCGACCGACACTGAGGATACGGAGCCTGATGAACGAGCTAGGACAAGAAGGCGACACCCACCGCCTCGTCGCAGGCCGCAAGCTATGTTACACCACCCAGGTAACTTTGTTTACACACAAATTCATCAACTATAAGTGGATAGACAATATAAAATAAGTAAATCTTTGCTTAGGGAGCTTATGGTGGTCAGTTTCTTGTTAAAATATCTATAATAATGCTTTAAAGAGGTGATAGGTGTGTAACAAAATTTAGTCTCACTCATCAATGGAATATTCTACAGTGATTTTCTACTAACCTTAGTTATAGAACAAAGTTATAGTGTTGACCTTTATATTCAGTAAAAGTTATGCAAATTATGAGTCAGCTAGGCTTGACACTATTGACATAGTTAGGGGCATAGTTTAGATTGCAATCAGTAGTATAGATGCTGCAGTACCATTCATGTTTCCTTTGTTTATTTGAGATTAAACAAACTTAAATATGATATAAGAAAGTAGTTATATTATTAGATGTTTGTTTATTATTGACCTAATAGTCTAGTGACTAACAGCTACATATTATGGACTAGTTTACACCAGTGTTTTCACTCCAATCCTGCGGGAACTTTGTGATCCTGGATGAACAGTAGCCTATAGCCTTTCGCAGTAAATGGTCTGTGTAGCAATGAAAATGTTTATGTCAAAAGTTTTTACTTCAAAAATGCCTCTGCTCCTAAAAGTCACACTAGTTGAACGATTCCAAAAAGTTGGTCTCATGGAGAAGAGCCGACAAGAAACTCCATGAGAGCCGGCATGAAACTCCATGACAGCCAGCAAGAAAGTCATTTGGTAATAATTGGGTCAATAGTTCCTAAGACTACTAGATTCCAACAGTGAGCAGACAGTCAACCTCTTTAGCCTCATAATCCTAGTATAGATACACCATTCCGCTACTAGCCATATTCCCAGTTTAAATCTCCTTTACTCTTTTTACAGATGGACATACAAGAGTGTACAACTATGTGAGTGCATTATAAGTAATGTCACCATCAATGTTTTGTGTTGTAGTCTGCACTGTGCACTAAATAATTTGTGTTTACACTGATTAGTTGTATTGTTTGTTTGTGTAATTAATAACTTAATTAATGTTTGTTTTGTTCAACTCTCACACTTTGAAGAAACCATCTTGGGTTCAGTCATAATACTCATAATACATACTACTTTAGTAGTAGTCAATGATATCATTCTGTTATGGACTAGTTTTTAAACATCTCTGACTTTAAGGCTTGTTAGGCCCAGCAACATAAGCATTCAATTTATATACCATTCAACTTAAACACATAATTTTCACATTCAATTTTCAAACTAAACAGTTGTGTGAAAAGCAGAAGTTTATGTTGTAAGTGAAAATAGGCCTTAGTTTTGTAAGATTATAACATTCTCTGAAATAGCTATTAATATGACATTATTATGTTTTTATTGCACTTTATTACAACACTTAATTGCACTTCAATGTTATCAATAATACAATAACAGCATTTTTGCACTAATTTACTGCTATGTTATCTGTAAGATAACATATTTTTTAGCATTACTTTCTGCTAAGCCTGTAAAATTTTGCATAGCATGTGCATACTAGCCTATATTTCTTTTTGGAATCAATTAGTATATTAGCATTTGTTAAAATGTTTAATTGTCGGCAAAACATAACATCACAGTATTTTCGCGAAATGTACTCTCATTACATATGAGTTTCTTTTAACCCTGTTACCCTCACAATTTCAGGTTGCCACGCTGCACCCAGCACATCAGGCGTCAATGAGATCCTACAAAACCTGAGCCGAGCTCAACTGACCCCGAACCACGCAGCCAGGCTGGAGTGCCGCGCTGTGGTAGGGTACCTGGGCACCATAGAAACACCACAAGCAGCTCCCAACGCCGCCCCGGGGAACGTGCGAACCGCCGTCAGGAAACTCCGCCAAGAAAGACGACCTGCCGCACCAGTCCTACTCTCTGTCCTCCCAAATTCTCTTGTCCTGCGACGTCCGACGGGCCAGGTATTAGCCCAATACCAACGAGAGAGGATAGTATACGCCGGCTGTGGTTCTGACGCTGATAGAAGATTCTTCGGCCTTGTGACGTCAGCAGAAACTTCAGAAGCTGAAGCCTCACACAGTTGCCATGTCTTCGCTGTAGACCCTCGCATGGCTGAACATGACGCTCATATTACAAGAGCTAGAGAGTTCCAAATCGTGTGTACTAGAGACCCAGTGGCGGAAAGATGTTTGGAATTCCCTCCATCAGCGGAGTATGTTATTGGTGTTATCAGAGGCATGTACTCCTTGCCTGCAGAAGATTGCTCAAGTCCCAACTTGCAACAAATATCCAAGCTTACTATTAAAGGAGACAGTCCAGCTTTAGGCAACTTTTCAAGGTGCAATCGACCGGTGTTTCGAGTGCCCCGGGACAGGCGCCCGTGTAGGCACGAAGAGAGGATAGAAGCTCAAGACTTCGTGGCCAACTCTCCTCAACCAAGCAACCATAGTGAAGTGACAACAACTTCCAGCAACAGTGATTCAGGAATAGGCTTTCACAATGACTGTCGGAACATAGCTGACAGGATCTTAGTCGTTGATTTCGCTGGACAGCAACCGGCGCCAAACAGATTTCGGCAAGACATGCCTCGAAGACCCATCGGACTTGTCGGGTGCAGCAGTTTCGAAGCTGATGGGTCGTTCCTATCAAACACGACACCAGTGGTAGACGGGTTCGGAGGGCAGGGCAGGCCTTTGAATTTGGACGATGTGATACTCAACGCCAATGACCTTCAAACTGTTCGTCATCTCAGCCCTAGGAATGAGGACGATAACTACAACTACAACAACCTTTATGGGAACATTCCTTCCAGTTCAAGAGGTTACGTCAACGGCGCGGTCTACGACCAAGTATACACGGAAACTGAAGGTCACCACTACGAATTTATCCCGCAGCAGCTAGACATGGATCTCGAAATAGATAGAGTAGCTGAAACATTTAATTCTGTGGAGATTTACGAGGAAAGACCTCGTCAGCCTCCCGACTGGCAGTCTAATGAATCAGTGGAGAATGTGACAGTCATCTCCGGTGGTACCAGTAAAGCAAGCATGGATTCTGTGTCGGTATACTCTTCAAGGTCTCATGAAGAAGCCAGGCCGTCGAGGAGAAGGCATATGCAGGCCTCCTTGGATGATATGCTGGTGTTGGGCTTACGAGATCCTCCGCCTGTCAGAGATAAGGATGATGATAATTTTGTTCATCCTTCCAGTATTAAATGCAAGGTCAGTATTGTATGAAATACATTTCTATGCCATATTTGTTGCCCTTGTATCCACAGGTAACAAAAGAGCCTCGTAAAAAACTACGGGCATTCCCTTTAATAAGATTTGATTCTGTAAAAGTTACCTAAAAGTTCTGCAAGCGGATGTAGATAGATAGCACTACGTACTTTAATTACTTACAAATTGAAGCTGTTTCTGTTAGCGCAATAGTATCCTAATTCTGTCGTAAAAACATAGATGGCGCCACAGACCCTATTTTATTTAATTTTTGATCAATAATTTCGATTGCAAAATCATCCATGTTATTTTACACCTAGAACTAGAAAGTATTTAATTTTGCATTGTAGTTTAGCCACGTTTAGCATAGAATCTTTTAATGTAAAAAGATTCTATGTCATGACAGTAGTTACTTTTCTATTTATATTTTTATGGAAACTTGCAAATCACTTCTTTAAATATCATCCACATATTACGACACTAAACTATTATTTCATTCTACAGGTCCGGAAATCAATGAAGCCTCTAAACCTACTATCAAAAACGAAACACATTCTGTCTGGCAAGGAGCGGGAGCGACAGAAGGAGGAGCGACGCCGCGCGCTCAGCGCTAGCGCGGGCGACGTGTGTGGCGCACGAGTGGCCGACGTGTTGCCCGCCGCGGCCAGCGAGCCTGACCTCAGGGATACACAGGTATGTTGGTCTATCTTAATGGCGGCTCGAGAATAAGTTTGCAGTATTTGCGTCTGCTTGCTGATTTTAATAGTGGGTTCTGTGATGTGAGTGAAGATGTTCCGAGCTGATATTAAGTTTGGAATAAATTGAATTATAATTGCACTTGCTGACCAGTAAGTAGCGATACTCTGGTGAGAATATACCTACTTGTAGAAAAGGAGCGAATTTCTAGGTATAAAGATATTTTAGGCTAGGTTAGGTACTTAGGAATCTTTCGGAAATTCTTAAAACTTAATATTTTTGGAACTAATGCAATCTTTCCCTTTGGAAAGACAGCTAAAGTTCCAATATAACAATTATGTATAAGAAAACACAGAATTTCCAATGTTATACTTAATTTTACAATACGTACAATTTAGAACAGTTTTATAGACTCCATAACCAATAAACATTACATAAGCTAACATTACCTATTCGATCGCATCCTTGCACCCGTGACGTCACATATGACGTAAGCTGGCACCGTATCAATGCAGTCGGGATAATTCCTAAGAAATAAGGTCTTGCATATTGCTTTTATCGCTTTTAGGATTTTCCACGTGACCTACTTTTGAGTTCTAGAATATTTTCGCGCGTAAAACTGTGTTTATTGAAAGTTCTTGACTGATTTTAATGCAATAATATTGGGATACCTTTTCACACATGGTCAAGGTAAGCTATTAATTAGCTTTTGTTATTGGTGCTACCAACTGATAAACCACATAAATATGTACTTATTTTTATAAATCCAGTATGCATTACATATATGTTGACCGTACCGGGAATCCAATGCAGGACCCTCAGTTCAGCCGCTCAGAATGGTGACCTTTGCGCCAACGGGATCGTTAATGTGAATATGTGATATTTTTTCCAATTTTCTTTTTGCTGTAAAGGGCTTCTAGAATAGCCGAATGAAAAAAAATTATGTTGTATTGTATTCAAAATTGAAATGGTTATTGTCAAAAGTGCAGTAGGTAACCAAATACACAGTACATTATTTGGCTATTATATCTAACATAGCAACATATAAAAAAAATCTATACGTAGTTAATGTCTCCATTAGTTATCGCGTCTGAATAACAATTTGATGATTTTACGACATCCTGTCACGTTGGCGCCGCCAGTTTCACCGACGCCGTTTATTTACACGTTCACACTTACCAAAATAGATTATCTTACTAATATACGTCTTTCTTTATTTCTGTATTAGAAAATAAGTTATTTTTTCTCACTGGTCTGGCCCTTTTTTTCGAAGTTGGGAAACTAAAAATTTCGCAGGCTTGAGGTGCCTATGGGTCATGTGATTCCACTGTCTTTTTTAGGGTTCCGTAGCCAAAATGGCAAAAACGGAACCCTTATAGTTTCGTCATGTCCGTCTGTCCGTCTGTCCGTCTGTCCGTCTGTCACAGCCGATTTACTCGGAAACTATAAGTACTACAGTGATGAAATTTGATGGGAATATGTGTTGTATGAACCGCTACAAAAATATGACACTAAATAGTAAAAAAAAGAATTGGGGGTGGGGCCCCCCATACATGTAACTGAGGGATGAAATTTTTTTTTTCGATGTACATACCCGTGTGGGGTATCAATGGAAAGGTCTTTTAAAATGATATAAAGTTTTCTAAAAAACATTTTTCTTAAAGTAAACGGTTTTTGAGATATCAGCTCTCAAAGTCGTAAAAAGTATGTCCCCCCCCTCTATTTTTATAACTACGGGGTATAAAATTCTAAAAAAAATAGAGGTGATGCATGCTAATTAACTCTTTCAACGATTTTTGGTTTGATCAAAGTATCTCTTATAGTTTTTGAGATAGGTTGATTTAACTGTAATTTACGGAACCCTTCGTGCACGAGTCCGACTCGCACTTGGCCGGTTTTTATATTAACTTGTAACAATTTTAAGGGACGTGTTGAAATATACATAATACAGTACGAGGATCAAAAGGATTTAACTTGTATCAGCCGGATTTTATCATCGATGACATCAATAAGCTTAAAATGGCTTTAACGTATCCAAAAATATACATTACTATCAAACTAACTTATAAAAATATCAGAAATTCCTCCATTCAATAATTTCGATAGCAATAAATCGATTAGCCTTATCGATTATTCGTTTCCGAGTAGAATTATTAGTAAAGAATCAAAGCATTCTTGAGTAATGTCGTCTGATTCTATGAATGGGTGTCCATTCATAGCGGACATTCTTGGCTTATCTAACGTTAGTGTGGGCGCATAGTTACGACTTACTACTGTTGCTATAGGTATTTGTAGCACGTTTATTGTAGTGAGTATAATTGTATGAGCATTTTTCTGATTATTGTATTAGTGTAAGTATAAGAATATTTTCTGAGATAACTTTGCCAATAATGCTATGCTTGAAAACCTAAAGTGGCGGTTGCTCCAAGTTTAAAATTTCTCTAAAATAAAAATGCTTAATTGTGAAAATATGACAAACTGCTAGTCATGATTTCAAGCGAATGTTTTGCTCAGGCTCAACCAAATCCGAAAGGATTTTGCTTCTAATACTGAACCAATTTAAAAATCGCATCGTCTTAAATATGCGCTCGATTAAATGTAACGCATGATGATGAATGCTCATACATTCTCTCATCTATCCAACTAAATACATTCGTCGTTACACTGTATTGCACAAAAACACCCACAGACACGCACTACGTACACTTGCTTGCATTTTAAAAGCACCGAACAAGTTTGACAGAAGTGCAATTACTTTTGATTTATTTATTAATACTTTTTGCACACAAGACTTATCGCCTTATGCGTTTTCTACCAGTATACCTTTGGGTGGTTTTTATATGCTATATAAGTTGTGTAAAACGACCTTTGCATATTCCTATAACCCATTGTGATGTCTTTTCTTATCATAAACTATGTCGTTTATACGTGTTTTAACTGAGCCTGGTCTATCTTAAGATAGAGAGAAGCATGTCGAGGAAGTCACTACGTTTTTATGTTACGAAATTTTGTTTTAATAACATGATTAGACTACTCTTTAAGAAAAAAACATCAACAAAGAAATCAAAATCCTTATGTTATGCTACTT
This sequence comes from Helicoverpa zea x Helicoverpa armigera, assembly GCA_033682625.1. Lineage (NCBI taxonomy): Eukaryota > Metazoa > Arthropoda > Insecta > Lepidoptera > Noctuidae > Helicoverpa > Helicoverpa zea x Helicoverpa armigera. The sequence continues at coordinate 9,306,429 of JAWIIS010000049.1, read as the reverse complement.
TGGAATATTCAAATCCAATGTGCAGTGATAGCTTTCTCGAATATTCGACGTTTAAATCACAACGCAAATAAAAAATTATGTAAGTAAAAGAAATTACTAAGACACACCCACAATTCAATACTTCAGTTTACAAAGATGCCACAACTCATATAGGTACGCCAAATACAAACCTTCTAATTGTATCGCCATATGTGGTATGTGCGCCGGCGCCGGTGCTCGGTCAGTCGCCCGCGCGGCTAATTTAGACGTAATTGACGATGCTCTGGGTGCGTCCGCGCAGGATTGCTTCAAGTAAATGCAGTTAGGTACTGATGGAAATTATAATGTTGAATTTGATGAAGTTCACGCGAAAAAAATGACAATTAATAGTTAGTTGCTGTAGTTTTAATCGATTGCCATTAAATACATTTTTAGTTTTTTATGTGTTTTGCTAAAATAAATAACCTGGAAACATAGATCTTGAGAAAGATGTCAAATGTGTTTTTTTTCCAAAGCAAAGCGTTAAACTTGTTGTAACTTAAAACCTTAAGTAATATAAAATACTGAGCTTTCGACTAAGAAAATATTTTTATGGAATTTTTCCACACATTTGATTTTAACCTAAATTTCTAAAAACGCAAAGTATAATAAATTATACTGAACACTAGTTTGATGGATACTCGTAATAAAAATTCCCCGCTGCACACCGCCCAAATCACGTTTAAATAAATAAACAGAATAAAATAATTTTCTTTGTAAGCAATGAAAAATCAATGACGTATATTTTAGTGGAATTTAAGCATCTACTTATAAATGTTACACAGTCTTTAAATAAGCATTTTATTAAATATTCTAAAACTCTTGAAATACTATCCTGAAACATGTCGCTTTTTTATAAAATCGGTAAAAAAATCTATATCAATTGACAGACAGTAGATATAAATTGATCCTATAATATTATAAAAACTCTAGTCACTTTTTAATTGGATTTTTGATTGATTTACATTGTATTTCTCGCTCTGATCTAGGGAAACGTCACCCGACGTCATTTGTTATGCCACACAAACTACTATGAGACGTCAAAAACAAAATATATTTGTGAATGAACGGATTAGACGAGTGTTAGGGGCTTATAGGCTTATAGATAAAACAATAGATATATGGCTGTGACGACTATGATACGGTTCATTGAGAAACATGACATTTCCTGTGCTAGGGCTCGCCTTAATTTTGTACTGCGGAAGCTGATACTTCAGTAGTGTGGTTTATTGAAAATAATAGATTTTGATTTTATTTCATCGATAAATGCTGATATTTAATATTATTTAGGCAATTACTTAAGTTAAAGCATATTTGCAGTCGTAAATTCTACTATTCTTCGTTAAGCGCATTTGAGAATATGCTGACATAGTGATTGAGTCTGCATTGAAGTCCTAAATAACTTCAAGTTAAAGGATTAAGTATACCTATAATTCCTGTAACCACAACAATTATTAAAATCCCATTTAAGTAGATAATGTGTGATATTCAAATAGTGAAAGTTGAACTTCGATACTTATTCGCGTTACGCACAATTTTCCAAGTACCTACCTACCTACTGTACCTACCTACTGATGTCACACGTCACGCGTCGGTTTTCATCAATGGCCGTAAAATTGTTCAATGAAGGGATTAACGGTGTATTTTTAGTGACAGTTCCAACACTTATAGATAGGACATATCTTTAGCGTAATCTTTATTATTTGCTGCGTTTTATAAACGAGGACTTGCATACTTCAGTTTCTATTTTTAGTCGGTTTAAAGTACAAAGGAATATTCCAAACAGACATATGAACAATGGTTATGAAAATTGGGAAAACCCGTAGAGTAACTTATTGAATATTCTTTTCAATCAATCATCATCTTTCGAGCCTTTTCCCATGTTGGGGTCGGTTTCCAGTCTAACCGGATGTAGCTGAGTACCAGTGTATTTTAAAAGCCCTGTCTAAATTGTAAAAGCCCTGATAAGTAGTCTTACCAAAGCGTAAAAATGCGATGCAGGAAAATGCTATCAAACTTTTTCTGTCGCTGATAATACATATAATAATTTTTAGTGTTCTCTGACTGTTTCGTACACTATTCCAGAGGGCTTGCGACCACTGCATGCAAAAGGGCAAAATGTACTAAGCAGCTAATATTACTGTGTTCATTAATAAGACTGTATGGTACCAGTTCGGAGTACCGGTGACATATTACAACGTAGTATTGTACATAGTATTAGTTGTGAAGAGGTGTTTGTCCAACACATTTGCCGCGACTTGACGGACACGAAGTGTTGTCACGTGGCTGCTCATTAGTTTACACTCTAGTGGTACCAGTCACGTTGGTTGAGTTATGGTTTAAAATAAAATAAAGAAAAGAGATGCCTTTTATTGCGTAATTAAATACTCACACAACATAAACAGAAACAAAAAAAAAAAACAATCTTGAAGGGGTAGTATGCGTTACAATCACGCAATACGCCCAGCTGAGCATGACGCTGCAACCCTATACATACATGGACACCATTAACGGCCGTTCCCAATATTGAATCTGTTGATTTGCTTACTAGGCATAGAATTTTGACAGCCCCATATGAGAAATGTCAAATTCCTATCAGCAATCAGCATAATAATATACCTAGTAAGTGAAACAGCAGATAGAATATTTAAAACCAGTTTCAGAATGTTTTTCCAGACAACATGTTACAATATAAAGAACAATGTCAGACGTCCATAGTAACTTAGGCTCAATAAAAATATTTCATGTACAGTGAAAATTCTTACAGTTTTTTGTGTAGTTTAATGTCAGAAGCTTTTCTATGTTTTCCACTTTTGCATTGAACTTCTCAAAACCAAATTATTAAAACGAAAAACCTGAACTCGATAAACAAAATAATTACTTATTAAAATGATATTTTTTTTTGGAAAAGTTCTAGATAACAACTAAATATTTTATAAGATGTTAGTATTTTATATTTAAATTGTTGTAGTAAAGAACTTTGTGTCCGTGAGAATTTAGTTTTAAAAGTTGATTGGGTGGGCCGAAACCTGACATTGTTCTTTAGTTTTTCAGTTACCTGAGAAATCCACACTAACCTTTACAATAAAGGACGTGGAAATTCAATTCTTATCACGTAAAACGGATGTACTACCAATTATTTATATTACATGTTTTATTGTATCTCAAAGACTAGATATAGCTACTAGATATGACAGTAAACAATAAAATACTAAAACATTACGCAAATAAATATCAACTTACAACAGTTTACAGTTTATTTTTACCTCTTTATTTTTAGTTCGTCATCACCTAGAAAATGTTATTTATATCTGAATAGGATTTGATGTCAACAGATGGTACATAAACATATTTACTTACATACAAGAGTGTCCTTGGATCATTTTCAGAAGTCGGCTACAATCAAACGTTACAATTTGAACGATGATAAGGAATGCGGATCTTTTATCTTTATTTTAAAATCAGTTTGTTGTAGGGTAACAAGATAGTCGAATTTGAATCCGAAGACTGTGCTGGACTATTTTTAGGCTTTTTCTGCGTATTTATACTAGCAATCTTTTCTATTTATTGAATTCGGGTTTTTATCCACATGGTTATATCGACCCTGTCGTATCTTTTACTAGCATCTTTAGATCCTTGAGCTGTCCAGCAAGATTGGAAAAAAAAGAAATCATGCGAATGTTTGCTGCAAAAACTCTGTAAGTCCTATATTATCTTTTCTGAATTCCCATTAATAAATCATACATTACCGTTTCTAGACATTGAACTCATCATTCAACAACGTAATTTCAAAACACATGTGGTTCAAGTATTTCAAGTACCTATACCCCATTTTTTCATCACCTTAACGTAACATACACCAGGAACATCCACCCTTTTTCTCAACACATGGCCACCCTACGTAGTACAAATATTCTATTTCAGTAGCAATGTGTATTATCAGATATTTGTCGAGGCACCAAGGGCCGGCTATATATAGCAACTGTGAATCACGTAAGGACGAATATTATCATTCGTTCCAGTTGCATTGTTTATTAAGATGTCGTGAATAAATAATCTTTGTACTGTATAAATAATGTACTGTAAAGTTTGTTGTGTTAGAATTTTGTAGGGTTTGTAGTTGTTTGTTTTGGACAGGTAATTTTGTGTTCGGATTATAGGATGCTTCTTTTAAGATTTTTTTTATTTGTATAGTTTTGATGATTTTTCTTATCAGACTTGTAGATCTATAAAAAGTCAACTATTATTTTGTATATTTACCATTATTTCCCTTTTGGTCCATAAGATACTTAAACAGCAAGTTATTCTTAACATAAATTACCATTTAGCAACAAGTACGTATTAGCATGTTCTATTATGTGAAACATTTTGTTTAACAGCGGATGTGCCGGGCCCCTCGACACAATAGAGCGAAATAACCGCACACATAATTACTACAGAGTTATTTAAACATTCATCTAAATAAGGTTGGGAAAAACTTCACAAAAGTATCGATAAAAATAGGCCTTCTCGTTTTTGGGAAGTCGATTCAATTATCGATAAGTTTATCTAATCTTGGAAGGTATTTTTTTCCTTTAGAATTTTGTGTTGAAAAAAAAATACAGGAAAAAATATAGTGAGGGCTTAACCCATCAGTAGATTATATTATTTATGAGATAGACATGAAATTAAGTAAGACTGATGTAATGATTATCCTGATTGAAGGTTCTCTGTTATCTCGTCTAGACGTCTAGACAGTATAGGTAAACCTACCTAAAAGTTTTTCATAAATTATACCAATAATATAAAATTATATCCTCGCTAATCTAACAAGCCTACAAATAAACTCTGAGTAAGTTATATCTTATTGTAAAAAAATGTACAAAGTGAAAAAATGAACGATTTATTTATTTGTCTATTAAAGTCCTCTTACTTCCAGTCTAGCGTCAGTAATTGTAATTTTAATTACTTTCATAATGAATATCATACCGCCACACATTAGAATACGTACAGTATTTATTAAAACTGCGTGCAATTAAAACGTATTTATCGATATATCAATGACATTAGCGACAAAACGCGCTCGTAAAGATACTGAAGTTCTTACATCAAAGGAGTTTATTAGCTATTTGCAATGAGAAAGCACAAGTAATTATACAATCATACTGTTTATGACAGCGGCTGTCGTAATTGATTTTGTTATCGAATGTCATTTAAAACCGTCCCGATATTCTATCGATTCCCTACTATGTTGGGGTCGGCTTCTAGTCTAACCGAATTCAGCTGAGTAGCAGTGGTTTTCAAGGAGCGACTGCCCTATCTGACCCCCTCAACCCAGATACCCGGGCAACCCAATACCCCTTGGTTGGACTGGTGTCAGACTTTCTGGCTTCTGACTACCCGTAACGACTGCCAAGGATGCTAGAGATATAATTTTGACGTTAGCTCCATACAAGTAATGTCAAATTCCTATCTCTAGTAAGTAAAACAAAGGATATATAGAATATTGGAAGTGGTTAGTGAACTGACATGTATGTACCTATTGTTGGTAATTTTGTAATTTATTGATGTTGCATGTTTTGTTGCGTTGTGTGAGAGACATTTGATTTTGATGATATCGTCTTTTTATGAGTTTCATTGGGTTTCAAAACGTAGTTTGCAATTTTATAGCTTGCTAGTATTAGGTCACGATTCCATCTACGTATAGTATGTCTTTTGACTAACAAATCATTAATCATTCCTATTTGTTACCCTTCAAAACTTAACTGTGTAATATTGTTTTTGCAATAACTTTAATATTTATTAATTAATTTATTGGGTTCCAAGTCCAAAACTATCAATGGACAAAGGTACTTGAGTCAATCGCCGTCGACATCAGCCATTAGATGGACAGATAACTTATGCCCGGTTTCTGAAGTCTCTGGATATCTCTTCGTTAGTTATCGATTCGACAAAGCTATTGAATTGATAAACGCCGTTTAACTTTTGCTGCGTTTCCGAGCACCAAACTGCCAGATAAATAGTTAAGGAACCGATACGTACTTCTTAATCTGTCGATAGATGGCTCTTTTACAAATGTACGTTAAAATTATATAAAAAACGCAATAAAAAGTTGTTCCAACTCAGACCATGTGCATTGAAGGAGCGCAACAGGAGGTAGAGTAAGGGTGATGAATATCATCCAGATGTATTACGGTGTTTTTTTCAAACCGATATCTCTTAAATAAAACGACTTTCACGGATTGTACGTACTTTTGCGATAAAATCCGTACAAGTAATGTCTAATAATCGAGTAAGTGTCAGAAATCAACATGTAAAACGATATCTTTTTCAAATTTTATGTAGGTAAACATTTCGAGTTATGCCCGATTCGTCATTTTAGTGATTTGGCATCCATAAAAAACGTGTCCCAGTTGGTCATTCAATAAAATATTTTATTTTGCTTAGTCCCAATTGGTCATCCGTACTTTATTTTGTAAAAAGTACTGTCAACAAGATAAGCTTTACAATATTGTAATATGTTTTTTTTTATTTATTTTGGTTATGTTTTTTCCGAATATGGCAAGACAAGAATTAATAAAATCGCGATTTCAACGGCGTCACACAACGCACGGCCAAAACCAAAATACCAGGATCGCATAAATCAGATAAGTAATATACTAATCAACGAGTGTCCATGGAACTGCCCACCGTGTACTAGGACCGCATAACTTACAGGAGTATAGCAGTCAAGAGTGTCAGGATTTTACTTATTACTTATTACTTATTTATTTATTTATTTATTATGTTAAAACGGTTTACACACCAATTACATTAACATAAACGAAAAGAAAAACAAAAGAACATATTGTTATAAAATAATAAAAATAAAACTTAATAATATTACAGAATAAAATATTAAAAACACAACAAAAGGTAAATATACAATTTAAATTAGACTACACAAATTAAACACGTTCACATAGGCTAAGACAGAAACACATTATTATTTTAAAATCATCAGCGAATAAATCACAGTTCGGTTCAGCTTCCATGAGGTCGTTGAGCATAGCTAGAGCACGGGGAACCGGTGATGAGGCGCGGGCCACTGTGCGACTTGTAGGTGCGGCAAGTAGACGGTGTTTTCGACCTCGGAGGTACTTATTAGGGACGTAGAGACGAATCAGCTCATTGTGCAGATCAGGGGCATCTGTTATCCCTCTACATATTTTAAGCATGATGCTCAGCTGGTCATAGGCTCTTCTAGTTTGCAACATATTACGTTTTTTTACGTTTTTTTCCTAATTGTAGATAAACATACCAATGATGAATGATGGTGTAACATCATTCATCATTTTTATGTATACAATCTCTTTGCTAGTTATGGGCCCCTGGTACTTTTGTTACCAGCACAAAAAGTATCGAGTCATATTTTCGGGTTTATAAAATGCCCAAGTTGTCTTCACCTGTGTTTTAATGTAAATTTTATTATATTTATATGAGAGCTATACCTTTACCTACATCGAAGTTTTTCATTTAAAACTTCTAACACTTTTATTTCTGACGGTACTCTGATACGTGAAATTTTATGCGGGGGACGAATCGGAACTCAAAATTTAAATATTAAATTATTTATTTTTCTCGAATGACCAATTGGGATTTGGTGTATGGAAAAAATAGTTGGTGACCAATCGGTACTAATGACAAATTGGGAATAACTCAACATTTCGATAGGATTTCTCCTGTTCCTTCTATTCCGTGACACTAATATGATATACTTATTAGAAATTATTTAAAGCACTTCGAAATCCGATTGTGACGAGCTTCTTGCATTCATATTATCTATATTCATTGTTTGTATTTTTATAAGTAGGCATTTTAATATTAATTCTGTTCACTGGCTTCTTAAACTGACTCGACGCGACGAAAGTAACCTAAAACGTGGTATTTTTTGTGACATCTAAACGTCAAACAAAGTTATGGAACAGATAAACGGCCAAATATGGGCAGTTAAGTTATACGCCGTTTAAACTGAGTTTAACTTAAGACGCGTTGCTCGGAAACGCATTCGAAGGAGTTATCGAACCAATAGCGCTGACGGATAGATAAACTCTCGTTAAGTGGACCTCAGAAACCGGGCATTAGTCAGGCCCGCATGTCGTATGTTATCATGATCCCTTCCCTGGGGAATGTGGAAACTCAATTGGTTAACTATTAAATTATTTAAGAGTGCTTTGTTAGTCGCAGAAATAGTACCAGGCTGATATTGTTTTTAAAATTTCAATAATACCCTTAGTTAATCATTTGATGTTGTTAGTCTCCCGTGCCTAAAGAATATGGTAGAAACAGCATAAGTTAAACTATTACTTGTTACTTTGATGATGTTGTTAAAATTGATTTTCGAAAGAAAACTGTCATTGGTTCTTGTTAGTTTAGATCTGGTTTCCCATGGGGACAAAAAATATTAATGAAAGGTTATTTAAAACCAAACATTGCTATAAAATAGATAGAACAGCGAAGGATGTGTAGGACTTAGGAAATAGTATATCTAATTTAATTGTGTATTTAGTGTCAACATTACAGAATCTTATCTCGGCTGCTCGGTGCTATGCATATAATCTAGCAACCAGTTTCTAGTTTCATATCAGGCAGTTAGCATAATATTAGATGTTATCTTAACTGGAAAATTGCATTTATCGATATATTTAAAATAGGTACATCACTATTGAATATAGGAGTAAGTTACTGTAGATGTTTGGTTTTTTTTCTTCTGTCTTTTGTAAATATGCTACGATAGATTTTTTTTTGATGGAAATCTAAATATGAAGCATTTTTCTTTGCAATACTTTGGAACTATAAATTGCCCCCTGTTTCAAATGTTTTGCTTGTAAGGGATTGGTGTAGGGCGTTTTCCTTTAATATCATATACGATTATAATTAGAAAATAACCACATTGAAAACGAATCTAGTATTAAAAAAAATTATTTACTATTGAGTACGTTATTCAACAATTAGACAGTATTTACGATCCATTATGAAAGATATAGGTACATTATTTACCTCTGCGCACACGCAAGATTATATCATTTTAATTATAACTAAAGACAATAGCTTTAAACTGTCACTTTATATTCGTGAGTAGGTTTTGATTCATTCAGTTTTAGTGTTTTAGTGCCAAGTCGTGACCGTTTGTCAACACGGTGGCTTTATACGGTATTAAGTATGATTGGTAATTAAGACGATTTATGGTCACATTGCAGGTTATTTAAATTTTCACGCATAATGTTCTTTTTTATATTTTCAAAATATTAATTTTCATCTTACTAAATACTGCCTTCTGCTAAGTTGTAGTTTAAATTATTAGGCATCAAATTGGAAAATGTAGTCTGACCATACTTTGGTGCAGTTGACAGTTGCTGTCGGTCAGTACAAACAAGTTTTTTTTGGTTTATTTTCCTTGAAAGGTCCAGTTGTCAACTGCACACTAACTTCGGTACACCTATAATTGAATGTTGAGTAAACTGACGACATTGTTAATTAAGTCAACAGTACCTTCTAATATCTTCCAAAAGAGGACTCACAGTTCTATATCCAGCCTACTTGCCCATATTCCATACAGCAATACTAGTAAAACTGTCAATTGATTCCAAGTAGCGCATTGATTGATACAGTGGCTGCCTATCGAGGACGCGACCTGATTCTAGACCACTGAAATAGATACGGCAGATAAACACAGGTTTAACTCGCCATACATATTTATTGGTTTGTCAAGAGAACGGGTCACAATGATTTTTTACTATTTTATTTTTCTTTTTTTGCATTTCTTTTTATTTTTATGAGACAAAGTTACTTGAAATAAAAGTTTTTAGTATTTATCGGTGCTGAATTTGTTAGACTGTTTGGTGGCTGTTGAAAAATATTACGGATGTGGTTTTTCATGTAAGTAAAACACTGATTACAGTAGTAATGTAAGTCTAGACCACCAAAATAGATACGGCAGATAAACACAGGTTTAACTCACCATACATATTTATTGGTTTGTCAAGAGAACGGGTCACATAGATTTTAGATTTTTTTTTTTAAGTTTTATTATTTTGTAGTTATCGGTGTTGAATTTGTTAGGCAATTTTGTGGCTGTGGCAAATATGAATGTGGTTCTGTGGAACCGTAAGTATTCTAGTCAATTTTCATATTTGGATTATGTTCAAATAGATGGACTTTCAATCAGAGATATTAAAAAAAAATTATTAAAGTAGTAATATAAGTCTAGACCACCGAAATAGAAACGACAGATAAACACAGGTTTAACTGACCATACATATGTATTTATGCTTTGTCAAGAGAATGGGTCACATCGATATTTTTAACTCATTTTTTTATCGGTGCTGAATTCGTTGGACAATTTTGTGGTCGTTGACAAATATCATGGATGTGGTTTCGTAGAATCGTGAGTATTCTAGTGAATTGTCTGATTTGGGTTATGAACCTGAAAAAACAATAAAAATACCTAAGGTCCCATTCAAACCAAAGATATCTAAGCAAAATAAGAAACAGTGATTAACATATTTTTTTTTTATTAAGGCCAACCTTATCGTAACCACCATTTCTAGTACATTTTTATTAGCTGTCTTTCGTTTCTTGTCTTTGTATGTATTGATATTACAAACATACGATATTGTACGACAGATGTAGTAAGTACTCCAATTCATTTTTAAGTTTTGTTTTGAACATGTTTAGAATTCTAATACGGGAAGTTTTCATAACAGCTATTTAGTCCAAAGAAAGCTAGTCATAAACTATCGAAAGAAAGGTGTTTCTCCACAAAAGAAACTTGGAATACAATAGGAAGCTACGGAGCACTTTCCAAGCATTTCAATACACTATCATCGTGCCTACGTATGTAAAGAGAGGTGCGAACATGTTTGGCTTCCCGCGGAAGACATAAAACCTGATAGATAATAAACAATTTTTTATAGATTATAGTTTTTATATTGTAGTTTTGATAAAAACTTCAAAGCTTCTGTCTGATATTTTTTTGTTTAGGTACACATGGTTATCTCCGTTATAAAAAAGCCGTTACATTACGCTACTTATTTACTGAAATTAGATAGTTGAAAATATATCCGCTACAGTTTTGGGAAAACTTTTAATGCGGAAAAGTAGCTATACAAGCTTAATTTTAGCCTAGACACATATTCATAACTCCAAAAAAATATTCTATCAAACATTCATCCATTCATTCAATAAGTATAACCCTACTTAACAACAAGCACAGTTCATTAGATCAAGCTGTACCGTCTACACGACTTCCGTACTTCGCAAGGTTGGCGTGCCGACCTCTTTTCGGCAATATCGGGGGGTCAGGAAGTCAAGAGTTATCAAAACGGTCCAATCAATGACTTCTTTGTTTTTACCAATTTTTTGACAGGATGTTTATGGAATTGAATTTTTTGCGTTGGTTTGCAGTTATGTAATTTTGATATAGTGCTTAGCTTATATTTCACGTGCGTGTGTTTGTAACGGTGTGTCTATGTGTATTTGCTACTGAATGCATATTGAAACTAAAAACCAGCTCCTCACAACATTTTTGTCTTACAAAATATTTAGGCTCATCTCCATTACAAACAAACAAAGTTGTCGGTTGTCGCATTTTTGCAACTTAAAGAAGGAATGGAACTCAGCGCGACGGCTAGAGGTATTTTTTCTTTTTCATAAAATGTTATTATCTAAAAATATTCTAGACGGCCGTATTACTTAAGAACCTTCTTTTCGGACAGTTAGTAAAAAATTGGTTCTAAACCCGAATCGTCCTCTTTAGTAGACATGTAGATTGATATACCACCGTAACGGTTTGAGGGCACTCCAGCAGACACTGTTCTAAATAGGCAGCTTGCCAAACACACGACTTTAATTACGGAATTAATTGAAACACGTTTACTTTGATGTTTCACTCCGTTTCGTTGGCTAATGTAGGTGAACTGTCAATCACTGCTTCGACAGGCTACAATATTTTTTTTCAGTATTTTTTTCTTTAAAAATTGAATTCTTTGTTTATTTCCATAATTTCGTTGTTATTAATTAGACAGAGATTCCATTTAAATTGCAAAGTCAAAACTAATTAGCAGCCTTGAAACTATATATACTGCTATATTACTTTTATGAAAAAATATAAGGCAAAAAATAAAAATAAAAATCTTTAACTTAATGAACCTATTTATAGCACTTTGATAAGTAAAGCACACTGTGTCCAGATGATCCAAGCTGCGCACGCCACGATCATTGTTCGATTTATTTACACGCTGCGTTCCCGCAACGCTCCCGCTTCGAAACAATCAGTCACTAGCCGGCCGCACTTCATGACACACGCATCTCATGTAAAAACAACCATTGTTACAATGACAAAATATCAGCTAATTAACATTTCGTAATACCTAACAAGTGCTTAAAATAAACCTTATGTGAACGCAATAAGGTACAAAATTGTTCGTTTACTTCAATTGCAATAATTGATTGCTAATTAGTTATAGTGCTTTCTCTGTTCCGCTTTGTGACAAGTGAATAAGAGTTGGTGATTTGACACGTGGTCTCAAATTGGTGATGTTTGGTGTTTAGTGGTGGTGATACAAAATGGCGAATAGAGTGATGGGTTACGTGATTTGCGGATATAATTCCGTGGATAATTTGATGGTGAGTTTTTTTGATAGCCGGCGAATTGTAAGATATTTCTTAATGATTCTGATACAATTGTTTCTTTTTTATGTGCTCTTCATGTAATTTTATCACGTACTCTGAGATATGAATCGGTTTCTTGTCATAAATCATTGTTGTTCGACCTATCATAGTCAGAGTAAATTCCAGCAGGCCTCTCGATACAACTTTGTTATTTTTAACTGGATTCTTACTAAACTATCGACTGTAAGATATTATATGACGTAATTTGTTTATTAAATCTTCATTTATTAACATCTTTCATATCTGGGAAAGGATAACCTATATAAGTTTACCAAATATGTAATAATATAATTCTTTTGACCTCAATTTGCTCCAATAAACATTCAGAACATATTATGTAGAGATGTACTAGATGTAGGTACTAGGGACAGTCCCTTTTTCCTCTTACATGAAAATCAAACATAACTGAAAAAACACAAATTACGATAGTAACTGCTTATCATCAAACCGAATCATAGCTTGATATTAAGCTATACAGTATAAGTTCTTTTCCCTGGTTCCACGCCGAACCTAGGAAAACAACATTGAAAACTTTAATAAAATTAATATTTTAGGGGGTTCCCATTTATACAAATGTGATTGTATTGCTTGTTATATGCATAGGTATGGAACTGAGTATGACTCGCATTTGGCCAGTTGTTCCAAAGCTTTCAACTTTTCAATAGTCAAGATACAAAATTCTAATTAGCTGTACATTCCATAATAAGATTCCATACGATATTAATTCTATTACATAGCTGTATGTAGCCAAGAATAGATTGCATCTATGAAGTTTATAATTTATGATAAACTGAGCAAGTCTGCTGACGGCCGATCTTACTGATAGTCAGCTTATCTGCTTAGGTAATTAGTTTGATTTTGCTATATAAAAGTACATAGTTATTACGTAGGCCTAAGTTAATTAAGTAATAATATAAGTTAACCGTTATATGCCGTTTTTTTTTGCGATAAGAAGACCGCAGTTTCAAATTCAATGCTCATGCGCAATTTCCGCAGTTATTTAGGATTTTAATTATAATATTTGGCGTTTTATCCCCGTTATTGTATTATTGGGATAAACCTAAAAATAACGGTTTAATTTTTAGCCAATTATCGCTAATTTGGTCGTTTAAATACCGTAACCTATTCGGAGTAGACAGAGTTTTAATTCAGATGGCAATGTTGTTTATCACCCATCCTTGACACTAATCTATGGACCACAAGGCCCTGTAACCGACGGGAGCTGATGACGTCATATGACACCATATTTATCGTTATACTGAATGTTTTTATTGCGATTTTGATTGCAGCTGCAAAACGTGGTTTATGAATGACCAAGTTGCACTGTCTTCCCTTTAGCTCTGATTATATTATTCTGTGTATTACCCTAAGGATTATAGCGTCTCCAAGAACTGATATATCGACCGTTTAGTTTTTTTCAAATCTAACCGGTACATTTGGAGATAAGCGCATTCAAACATACAACAAAAATTCATAGGCTCAATAACCAATAACTTAACATGCCGAATGTCAGGATACTTCATATACAACGCCCGCATTTTAATCACTAACCACTACATAAGGAGAATTACACGTACGACTATACTATATTACATGTTTGTATGTGTGCGTGCAAGCTCGCGACAACTGGCCCTTTTTGAAGCAACGCTACTAAAGTCAGGAGTGAATGCATTTCCATGAGTACTTAAATGCACTTCCGACAAATCCCGCTACCTTGATTATTAAGTCAGGAGCTGACCTATTTGTGAGCTCGTGGCTAAGTAACAGCTACACAGGTCAATTGATTACATGATTATGCGTTCAGTCCGTGAATGAGAGACCATCTTCTTATTAAGAGATACTGCGTGTTCCAGCACGTTAAAATGGTGGGTCCCATCTGTTATTTTAACATCTTTGGCAGTCGTTACGGGTAGTCGGAAGATAGAAAGTCTGGCAACCATTCTTACCATGGGTATTGGGTTGCCGGGTAACTGGGCTTAGGAGCTGTCTGACAAGCAGTGACGTAGCGACTATGTCATGTAAACCACTGGTGCCGAGTGCTCAGCTGCCTCCAGTTAGACCGGAAGCCGACTCCAACAAAAAATCTAAGCAGATGAAGATGTTTTGAAATATTCCTCTTGTTTTAACAAACAACGTTATCACAACAGAATTCCTGAAACTGACCGAACATCGTTTACCTCATGTGTTAGATTATGCAAGTCTGCTAATTAGTGTTGGTAATACTTTCCTGTTTGTAACTTATTGTGCGGGTTGGATAAGAAGTTAGGTCATTTTGTATCATGTTCGGTAACTGAGAAACAGCGAATAATATGTATATCAAGTATTGCACCTTTGGCGTGCTAGCTTCTAGCAATTTCGATCAAAGTTCGCAGATCAAAATTAACATCAGCCCAGCTGTTTCCCAAGTATGTTGGGATCGGCCTGTACGACTTCCTGAAGTCAGTCACCTGGGCGACCAGAAAGTCCTAGAAGATCTTCTTATACTTAGGGTCCATGCTACGTCTAAATTTTAATCATAATCGTCGCTTAGCGGTGAAAACGAAACAGTCAAAGTCGCTGTAGTTGAGTTTTATGGGAACAAGATTATGCTAG
This sequence comes from Helicoverpa zea x Helicoverpa armigera, assembly GCA_033682625.1. Taxonomy (NCBI): domain Eukaryota; kingdom Metazoa; phylum Arthropoda; class Insecta; order Lepidoptera; family Noctuidae; genus Helicoverpa; species Helicoverpa zea x Helicoverpa armigera. The sequence continues at coordinate 9,291,129 of JAWIIS010000049.1, read as the reverse complement.
ATTTTATATATTTTTGATTTTCTATTCTCATTTATAATCATGTATCACCTGAAATCAGTGATCAAAAGCCACAACATAAAATAAATTCAGTTTCTCCCATAAAGCTATGCAAAAAACTAACCACCGCGCGCGACCTCGCTCGTTTTATTTCCGACGGTGATATACAAACAAACATTACAAATATATTGCTCGTATCTAAATGCTTTTTATTGCGTGTTTGTGGGGTTTTTGTTCTGTTATGTGGTTTTTGCATTTTTGCAATGTTGAAGGTTAGTTCAGTTAGCTGAAAGTTCTGATCCAATAAGTTTCTACAGTTTTGAAAAAGTTTTCAGTGAAGAGATACCTACGTCCAAGGGATGCGGGTTAGCAGTAGGTGGGAATCATCAAATGAGAGTCATAATTCCTCTACGGGTCAAGCAGAAAGGGGTGTCAATTAATGATTAAACCCTTAAGCTCTTCATGGTCATTCTTTCGAATCCTTCTGTGAGAAGACTATGTTCAACTGTTTATGAATGGAAAAAAAATACGAGAAAATAATACTATTAAAGAATGTCGACTTTCATTTTCTCCGCTATCAATGAATCATGATTAATCTAACAATTCCTTTCACATAAAGCATTGACAGAATTCTTCAGTTTTCCATTTCTCCGATTCATTAGTGAATATGACTGGAGATGGATGCTCACGCGCACATTCCATTACCAAGACGTGAATTAATTATTACCAGCTAATGAGTAGTACAATGAATTTCTTTCACTAGATTAGTATGGAATTAATTGTGGTAGCCGCTGATTATATGCATTTTAATGAATTAATTGATAGAAGTATGTTAAGCGGTTAAATTACAATCATTTACACTCCAGCGCTGTGTAATTACGTTTGGAATATGTTAATGTTGTTTGATTTGTTTTACTTACTAAGAGATTTGTTATGTAAATTACTTATAATTAAAACAGATTATTTAAATTCGTTTTGTGTAAAATGTTCACTCTTAATTTGTTTATTTGACAAAATCTTTCAGCTAGAAGTTGCCATGGGTCGGGTGGAAGTTAAATATAAATAATGTGTGGCATACACATAATTATACAAACGTATGTACATGTTTGTGTCTGTAGTTGTCTAATAGAGGACCTTACCCAACAAGAAATACTAAACTATTCATGTAAACAAAACCTAATTAGCTTATTTACAATGCTATTACACTATATTTAATTTACCTAAGTAACACTCACGCGCATCTATTACCATATAACTGTTTGTTTTGTTAATTGACCGGTTTTTATGCACTACAAATGTCGCTTATCGTTCAATGAATGAATGACCTGTGAATGAGCTTATCTTTCATTGTTAATGAGTCTGTGCTAATCAGTTTTGTTTATAAGGTAGTTCGTTGCATAATAGATTATGTATTGCACGGCATATATTAATTTGCATTTTATTTACCTAATAATTTAGATAGGTTACCTAGTTTATTTTAGTGTCCAGCTTAAATATTTTAATGGGAACTCTATTTTGGTTTGCTCAAAATCTACAATTTCCAAATGATGATCTAGGGATCTAGGGATCATGAATCGTCCATTAAGTTAAAAAGTTATGAAAAATTTGCACCCAACTGTACTATCGGTAACACATATTGTGTAAACTCTATTCTAGTCTAACTGATTAAAAAAACCTTCATATAGTTAATACCCTAGATCACAAGTCCTTGAGACCTCAGCCAGCTGTCTAATAAAATACAAGTGAACCTATTTAATTCAGTTGTCTACGTCCATTACAACCAACACCTAGATATTTAAATTCAATAAAGGTAAATAAGCAATTCAGAATATATGAATGTAAGTCTTTCTGTTTATACGGCAGACGCTCGAGAAGTATGCGCAAACGCAGTTATTGTGTACTAGAGGTGGTGTAACGTGAATTTTGAAAACAGTTGTAAATTGTGTAACTGTTGCTTCTGAGTGAGAGTAGGAATGTCTTTGTTCAATATTATCTAGTATTTGAGTTATTTGGTTGGCCAAAAAGTGATAAACAAAGTATTTACAAACAAAGGTTTTAACCTACAAATACGGATTGCGTAATGTAATCAACGATACATTATCCACATCAAATAAAAACTGATTCATAAAATGGTTATAGCATAGATACTTCTTCAATGATTTTCAGCAAAACTTTTCCTCCAGATTAAAGCCAAATAATATTAAAACATACAAATCCATTTGCTTACATTTCAATACATAAAATAACATAATTCCGATACGAATTTTTAGATCAAAACATTCTCCCGACCCAGATATCATTTGACAGTGTAATACGTTGTCGACATCAAATGCGTTAGAACTAATAACTGCAGTTAACCTATTTGTATGTGTGTCGAATGTTCCCGAAAATATTATTTTAACCCGTTTTTTTTGGAACGCAGTACCTTGGCGTGTCTTTCGGTAGATACCCCCAATTAACGCTACATTCACACGGGACATCAATTTCTAAGCCTCAACTGATATTTGCTGGATGTGGTTTAATTATAATATAATTGTCGGATCTTCAAATCGGTTGTACGTGTGAACTCATACATTTATAAATTATCTTGTGACTAGATCTTGTCCTGCAAAAATCAGATCCGGTTTCGTAATTGATGTCTTTTAATGACGTAATGACTGAACATCATCAGGCCTAAACTTGACTGAAACAGACAAAGTTCTTCATTTACTCTCTCTTTCTACCTGTCGAAGAAGAGTCCTTGTATATGCTCCACTACTAGCAGGCTGTTAGCTAATAATGTTTCTACCACAAAACTTACGAGATCTTCCGATCCATCATTAGTATGGCAGGAACAGCACCAGGGCCTAAGGCCTGATTTGAGCAGCCGAGGAAACTATCCTCCAAATTCAGCCTTTGTTCTAACGCACCTTCTTTTTACCCTAGTTTAAGACACTGTCCCATATCTAGGTCGTTCACTGAACTGTTGTCTAAGGTCACAGCGTACGGGACTTCGGTTTTGCGACACATTTGCTGAATTAATGCTAATGGAATCTTGATGCTTGTCCGCTGGTCCGTTTGACCCAAATGTTTGAAGTGCGTTGTGATTTTGAGGTCGGAAGTTCAGGTATGTCGCAGTAAGGAAACCGTCTACCAGGTATTGTTTCAAAAGAGGAGGTGACATTATGATCAATGTAAAGTTTATATTAACAACTCGCATCACAATTTTAGTATATTCTAAGCCACCCGAAATGGTTAGCTGATTTAAATAGCTCTTTATATGTATTTGTTATTCTCTCTGAAAAGGTACAAAGACGCATTCACAGATTGACCAAAGCAACCGTCAGCAGACAAATTAAGTGGTTTTGCATCACGTCCTCTAAGTAACCCCTTTCAAGCAAGCCGAGTGGCAATTGACACGATTATCTAATCCCAGGAATGTTCTAGAAGCGAATCAATTAACTGTTTAATTTACTGTACCTCGCGTGTTGCTTCAATGCAGATGAAGCTAGTTAGGCAGACTCCCATTGTGAATCGAATAAAAACTGCTAAGACAATGCATGAAAACTATAGCTGTTTTGTTACGTTGACATGTGTTAATGGTGTTAAGAAAGTGCATTCTGACTTTTGTAAAGAGCATTCGAATGCCTATTTGAAATAAAAACTTGACATGTGTAATGCATTTTAGATATGACGAGAATTCTTACAAGACTATTAAGTCTATAATCTGGTTTATCTATCGTCCATCTAGTCCTATGGCTTGGCACGGGTTTCATATCAAATCATATAAAACAAACCAACACATTGAAAATTGTATATCTACATCGTTGTTCCTGGGAAATTTCTGTATACACCAATCATATTTTCCCATCCATTTTCCTCGATAACTCACGCTACACGGAATCAGATTCTCCCATGGCACAGTGGTGTCCCTGTTACCTGCGCGTACGCAGCAACAATGGCGTCGCATTGTCATTCAGCGAACTATAGACATGGCTGGTCGTTTCCGCACAGTTTTCCTCCAGACATAGCCTTGACGCTAATTATAGAATAGCCTATTTATATACCTACACTTTCGTCTTGGGAAAATGGCGTGGATAACTCGAGGCTTTCTGGTGAACAATAAAGGTTAAACTATTGTTTTATTGGCGACACCCGAGTAGATTCATATACAAATGACAAGGAATCAAAGTTAGCGCCTAAAAAAGGGGTTTGAGCAAAGATTTTATAAAATGTGGTCCCAATTTTGAATTTGCAAGCTAACTAATATTGATCTCATAAAATAAAAGCTTACAATAACGTTAGTGCAAATAACAACACAAATATGTAGGTCATGAATGACACATCACACAGCATTACAAATACATTTATAAACTCGCACAACTGATCCAAATTGTATTCAGATAGTTTTAACACACACACGATATTAGCAATTCGTTTGAACTCGACCGCTAGGCGCGGAACTATATCGCACGTGCTGAGGGCAAAGCCCCTGCAACGGTGCATACATACGAAAGAGATGAAGATATAGTCCAACCTGTAGGTGAGAAAGAGAAACAAGATGTTGTTGAGACGTTATCTGCTATACACCTGCTCGAAGAGATTTCTAAGGATTATGATGATGAAGTAAGATGTTTTGATGTAGGAGATTAGAGCGTTAATCCTAAATGCTTGGGGAATGTCCTTTAAGAAGCTGTTAATGAAATTTTTGATGCAAATGAGGAAATTGTAAGCAAGACTCGTCAAACATGAATCTAGAATATCTAATTAGTCTTAGTTGTTGATATTACTAATTAGAAGCGGCACGTGGATAAGATTAAGCCATAAAACTCTCGGTAGGTAGTAGAATTCTTGCCTATAAAAGGGATAGCAGCAGTCACACACACATTAAACAAACTTCCAATACCTATAGTATTAATGACCAATCGCGGCTCTGTAACAAATAGGGGACTATTCCGATTGATGCGGTTTACACAGCAGCGTCATACTGACTCATAGTAAACAACTGTCCATAACTTCATTACGATGTTAGACGAGACATTATAACGTTGGTTTGTCAATTTTCTCGCACGCGTCTTCACGAACTGGATTTTGGTGTACCACGTCATATTTTGGATCCTCTGTGCCTATGAAAAAGTCAACAGTGAAAATCATGTTTGTGTTTTTTTAATCCAAGTGTGTGTCATTGAAGATTCTTTTTCGTTTTATCTGTGATGAAAGTGCTAAGCATATTTGAATAGTGGTAGATTTTGTTGTTTTAACACTTACAAAGTATCAAAGGTGTTACCCAAATCAACATAGTTGAATTCGTTTGCGGATGCTAATGTGAGTAAATCTCTGTGTTTTAGTTTTGTTACTGAAATAATTGTGGAAACCGTTAGTCATTTGTTAATATTTAGGTAATCATTTATCGCCGGTAATTCTAATTGTGCTTTTGCTATAATTGTGTTATTAAATTAATTAGCGTTGATTGATAGGATGCGCTTGTATAATTTTGTACGTATTGCAACGTCCTGGAGAAACTTGCACTGTAGTGTATTGTTTTCTTTTTAGATTTTATCGATACGAGTAACATGTTCAGATAATTTCAACTTCAAATAAGGATAGGCAACGTTCTAAGAACCTAATCTAAACGCGCTGTAGATTAGGTATTTACATCAGTTTTTCCTTATTCCTGCAAAGGATCATCAACATCTCAACTTAATTGTTTTTGGGCAAAACGGAGTACCAAAGACCCATATAAGCTATGCAAATATACTGTTCTAAATATTCAGCATTTTACTTTGTTGCAATTTACATTGTTCGATGAAGATATTTGCTTGAAATAGGCCAGTATAGTTCGTGAATTCTGCACTAGCTCACACAGATGAACGTAACACATTTCATCATATTTATTTATTGTTCTTTACCTCGCTGTATTTTGTGAATTCCTATGTTACTGTGTTCGTTGGTTTTCCTTTTAAGTTCCTTGTAATGTTTATTTTTATTTTGAATCGTTATAGTTTTTGCTGGTTTTTGACAAATTGGGTGTGTCATTTAAGATTTGGTTGCACAATGTCGAAAAATAAAATCTTTGTGAATCAATGATGTCAATTATAAGAGTAACCTATAGGAGGTATGGGATTAAAAGAAATAATATACTAATTTGATATTGAAATATTTATTCTATACTTTAAATGGTACTTGGAAGCAATACGTCCGTCTAACAAGATCCCGTGACGCAGTGTGTGTAGAGTTAAATAAACAGTAGATTGTTCAGATAGAACAAAGAACAATGTTATCGAAAGTTAGGGGTATTAGTTTTTGCTTTATATAATCCAACACGCCCCCTCAAAAATTAATCCCTAACTTTTAGTCATTCGTTAGTTTACTATACAGTATCTAGTCTACAATTCAACATTACAAAGTGAATACCAACTTATAAATACGACGTAACATATTATACTTCCAAGTAAGGTCTGGGACAACTGTACAATAATGGTCCAACATTTGCTGCACAGGATCAGGGAAAACCCAGAAAAACCTGATCAGACCATTTCATAATGAAATTGTACTTAAATTAAAACTTATTCTATACCCAATCCTTTTCTCAGTCTTATAAAAGACACGACTGGTAAAGGTTTTGTCAACAAGTCTGCCAACTGGTTACCTGTGGAAATATAATTTAATTTTATTACATTTTTCTCAACTTGTTCTCTAGAGAAATGATATTTTATATCTATGTGTTTGGACCTTTTATGACTTGTTGGATTATTAGCTATGCTAATACATCCGTTATTATCTTCATATAAAATAATGGGCTTATTAATTTTTAAGTTTATGCTTTCTGCCAGAGACTTAAGCCATAATGCTTCTTTAACAGCTTCATATAAAGCCATATATTCGGATTCAGTAGACGAGACCGCTACTGATGTTTGTCTCTTTGTACACCATGTAATTGTATTTTGATCAAATAATTTAAACACATATCCAGTAGTGCTTTTCCTATCATTACAATCGTGGCCACCCCAATCTGAGTCGACATATCCACTTAGGATGTTATTGTAATTATTTCTTGTATATGTTAACTTCAAATCAATTGTGCCTTTGATATATCTTAAAACTCGCTTTAAGCATAACCACAATTCTTTATTGTTCTTATTTGTGTACCGACTTAAAATATTTACGCATGTACTTAAGTCCGGACGCGTACAAAGCATAATGTACATTAAACAACCGATCAGGTGACGGCATGGTGCGTCACACTTCTTATCAGCGTTAAGAGCTTCATAGTTTAATTTAAGCTCCATCGGTGTGTTTATAGGATTGCAATCACTCATATTAAATTTATTCAAAACGGTTTTAATGTAAGCACTTTGGTCTAAAGTAATTTTATCATGGTGTCTCTCTATTTTAATGCCCAAAAATAATTTGATATCGTGTAAGTCGGTCATTTCGAATTTAGTCATTAAATATGCTTTGAAATTATTCATTGTTTGCAAATCTGCACATGCTATAACCAAATCATCGACGTACAAGATTACGTAAATATTTTTAGAAATGTCTCCTTTACCTTTCATATATATACACCTATCTACTGGGGAGTTCTGAAAACCTATTTCTTTGAGACATTGTTCAAATGTTTCGTACCAACATCTAGCTGATTGTTTTAAGCCATAAAGAGCTTTGTTTAATTTGCATACGTAATTATCTTTACATTTTACACCTTCAGGAACTTTCATGTAGATTTCTTCCTTTAGTGTACCATTTAGAAATGCTGTTTTTACATCCATATGATGAATCAGTAAATTATATTGATTTGCGTAGCTAATTAAGAATCTAAAGCTTGCTATTCTAGCAACTGGTGCAAATGTTTCATTATAATCACTAAGATATTCTTGACTGAAACCTCTAGCGACAAGACGTGCCTTATATCTTGAAGGTTGACCTGAAACGTCATTTTTAATAGTGAATATCCATTTACAGTCTACAATATTTTTATTTGATGGTTTTGGTACTAATGTCCATGTATTATTTTTCTTAAGAGAATTGAGTTCTTCTCTGACTGCTTTTTCCCACTGATTCCTATCGTTCAGAGATTTAATTTCATTTAATGATTTTGGTATATTACTTGTGATGGATAACGCACTATAGACATCATAGTCATTTTCATTATATGATTTACGCGAACATGTTTTCAGTCTTTCACTTCTTCGTAAATTTAAAAATTCATCAGGTTTATCCTGATTTTTGTGTTTCAAACTACTCTCAGATTCATTTTCAGGTTCATTCGGTATTTCATGACTACCGATTTTTCGAATTTTACTTGTACTGCATTCATCAGATTGAGAGCTATCTGATTTAGGGCCAGAACTATGAGACTTATAAGACACTGATTTTGTTACGGAGTCATTATCAGTTTCGTCTTGGGAATATGTATTATTACTCCGTTCAGGTCGTAATGAAGGCCTAGATTCGATAAAATTAGTCTCATCAATTACAACGTCCCTTACAGTTTCATATTTTTCGAATTCTGTATTCCAAACTTTATAACCATTGGGTTCATAACCTACCAGTATTCCTTTCCACGACCTATTGTCAAATTTGTTTTTACTGGTTTTATTATGAACATATACAGTTGAACCGAAAACTCTGAGATTTTTAACGCTTGGTTTCCTATCATGCCACATCTCGTATGGTGTCTTTGATTGACTTAAAGCTTTCGTAGGCGTAATATTTATTAAATAAACTGCAGTTAAAACTGCATTTCCCCAAAAACGTTTTGATGCTTTAGTGCCATTTAACATAGCACGAGCTTTTTCTGTTATTGTGCGAACCATACGTTCTGCAACACCATTTAACTGTGGGGTCCTAGGAACTGTTAAATGATAGCTTATGCCTCTTTCTCTACAGTAGTTTTTCATTTCGGTGGATAAGTATTCACCACCGTTATCACTATAAAGATTTACTACTTTGAAATTGAATTTAGCCTCACTTTTAGCGACATAGTCTTTAAAAGCTGTAAACACTTCTGATTTGTAAGTTAACATATACACCACACAATAATGTGTGTATTCATCAACAAATAAAACAAAATAATTTCTGTTATCTATTGTTGGAGGTGTTATAGGACCACAAACATCTGAATGCACAATAAACAGAGGGCGTTTAATGTAACTTTTGTCTTTAACTTTATTAAAAGGCAGGCGAGTCTGCTTCCCATTTATGCATGCTTCACACAACTTATCATTTGGAGTTACGGTATTTATTTCATCTAAGTCATCAATCATATTATGACATTTTAACTGCAGGAATTTAGTTTTACTTATATGTCCTAGGCGTTGATGCCATAATTCATATTTATTTTCATTAACATAACATGCTTGGGAAGCGGATTCCCCTTTTATTACTGGTATTTTAAACTCTAGAACTATAAGATTATTCAATGTCTTACCTTTCATGATGATTTTACCTTCCTTTGTAATTTGTGTGCCTTTGTCATCAAATATTATGGTGAATCCTGCTTGCTGCATCTTTGATACCGATATTAAATTATATGGTACTTCGGCACAGAACAATACATTTGTAAGTATTCCTTGCACTCCTGTTTGACTGATAAGATTTATGTTTCCCCTTTTAGTTGCTGAAATAAATGTATTGTTTTTAGCTACTGAAATTTTTAAAGGAGGATTTAAACATTCAAACGATGTGAAGAGATCATCTCTATTTGTGATGTGATCAGACGCTCCTGAATCTAATAGGAATTTAATTGTCGAGTGGTCTTTTTCATAATGGTATGCGCTTGTCATGAACGCAAATCCTGAAAAAAGAAGAATTCGAGGTCGTTCCCTCTTGCAGGGCAATAGTTTGGACTTGTCTTGTCCTTTCTGGGGCATTGTTTTGTATATTTGTCTGTCTTTTGAAATAGAAACAATCCTGTTTCTTGTGTCCTTTGCGTCCACAGTAATGACATTTCACAAATTTTTGTTTGTTTGTTTTCTTGAATGTTGTATTCTTCAAATAGTTTTGTTTTGTGCGATTGTATCTGTTTTTATTATATTTTTCTTCAACATGGAGTATCTTTAAACTGGTATCACGACTCTCGTTTTTTAATTTTACTTCGTGATCTAATAGTCTAGTTTTTACAAAACCGAGAGTGATATTTTCTTCAGATAGTGTCTCAATTGCAGTGATAACGCCATCATATGTATTCGGGAGAGTAAGTAATAAATGAGCTACTTTGTCCGTTTCCTCTAATTTAGCTCCAGCAGCTGATAATTCTGTCAGCAGATCGTCAAATGTTGAGAAGTGTTTGATCAAGGGTATATCGGCTTTTAATTTTAATCCCAATAATTGTTTTCTCAGCGCTAATTGAGTTGCTACACTTTTCCTTTCATAGATCGCGTCAAAATGTTTAAAAACTGCTTGAGCAGTCCCATTTTCATTAATATAATTAAGATATGAGTCCGCCAAATATTCGACTATAATACTTTTGGCTGCCTTATTATTCTTTTCCCACTCAGCGGATCGCGTTCCAGGAATTTCTTCGTCAATAACACTGAGCAAGTTTAACTCTGAAAGCAGTGTACGAATTCTAAATTTCCATACACTGTACTTTTCTCCATTAAAAGGCTTAATGTTTCTTTTCACTTTTTCCATTGTCACAACTTTATTTTTATTTACAACTATGCACTTTACTGTCACTACGCACTACTGAATGTTCTCACTACTAAATGTCCTTTTTCGCACTGGGCCCATAACCTATAGGAGGTATGGGATTAAAAGAAATAATATACTAATTTGATATTGAAATATTTATTCTATACTTTAAATGGTACTTGGAAGCAATACGTCCGTCTAACAAGATCCCGTGACGCAGTGTGTGTAGAGTTAAATAAACAGTAGATTGTTCAGATAGAACAAAGAACAATGTTATCGAAAGTTAGGGGTATTAGTTTTTGCTTTATATAATCCAACATAACCGACTAAGCATGGCAATTCTCTTTTATTTCACACAATGCCAACTCTAAAAACTACAACAATTCATTATTATTCAATAGTCATTGAATTAGAGTTTACATTTGATACATCATTCTAAGGAAATTGTCGATCAAGTATTGTAGTTGAATTAGACGCTCCCAGTCTAAACATATGATCTAACTGTCTATGTCTACACACACACATACACACACAATGTAGCCTCGTGAGTGTAAGCACCAATACACTCACATCATTGTGTTTGCATGTGTGAGTGCATTATATGGGCATTAGCAAGTGTACCTACAAGAGTGTAAGTAATAGAGAATTAACGTGATCGGATGTCGTTCCTATTGTTATTCTTACGTGTAATAAGTGATTAATTAAGTTTCGCCCATAAGGGAAGTCATCACGCTTTGTGATTGATGTTTCCAGTTTATTTACCATATTGTTGTACTTGATTGTCATACGTAATAGGGTCTTACTTCCATTGAAGGCATTTGTACTTATACACTTCGAAGATATAGCTTGGCTCAATTTTGGTTAATTTTATTCTTAAAAATGGAAAGTAGATTTACAAAGTAATTGCGAATTCATCAGTTTGATAGATAGTTTCCTCTTATTCCAGAAATTTTCCAAAATATAAATCTTAGGCACAGCACCGGGATCAAAGTCCATCCCAGTTAATTTTAACCAAGCCAAACTATGAAAATCTGAAATATTCCATTGAATAACGTAGCAGCAGTTAATCCTAATAAATCTTTTGTTCAACAACAGACGTTAATAACTATATTACGCCATCATCATATAAAAGTAGTTCATGGTACAGACGAACATACATATGTATGTATATTATACATATGGTATACTTTAACTAAGCTGTTTTCTTACAGTTTCACCCGCGTCCTGGGGAAATTTTTCCCATGCAGGGATAAAATATAGCTTATGTTACTCGGCGATAGTCTAGCTACATAACAGTGAAAGAATCTTCCAAATCGGTTCTATAGTTTCGCCTCTAGGGTTTCTAACGGGTTTCCAGCGGGGCCCAGTAGGGCCAAGGCCTGCCGAGGCTGCGGGATTGTTCAAAAGAGTTACCGCGGCCCTGGCACATAAAAGGCCTACGACGGAACAGGACGGTTTTTAGTCAGTAAGAGTCTGACACTCCCTCGCCGCTGCTAACCCACAGTGGGAGGAGTCATTTGATGATTTTTGACGTCGTTAAAAAAAGGAAGGTTACAAACACACAAAAAAACTTTTACTCTTTATATTAGTACAGATTACGCCATCATATAAAACTAGTTCATACTACGTACAGACAGATATACATATTACATATGTATAACTAAAACATATGGCGCGAATAGTATTGAATGTCTGGTGTTAAATAAACGCTGATTGCTTGATAAAGTCGTGGGAACTGTGGCTGTAAGCGCGATTGTGTTTTGTTATATAGCTGTGTATATATATATGTATATAATGTAGTAATGTATAGTAAATCGTCCAGAATGTTCTCTGTAGTTGTATCTTCATCGTCATTGGGTTATTTTATTGTCAGTGAGACTGTTAGTCAGAGATTTTTTCTTGCATAAGGAATTCGTTTCATAACTCTATGTTAATAAGCTGTTGAAGGAGACTTCGAAAGTATGCATGGACTTTTCAGTACTTATTTGCCTAGGTTTGTCTCAGGATTCCAAAAGTTAACATCGGATATTTAGGGTGACTTACACCATTTAACTATAACGATAACCAAAAACAACCAGCCGTGAAATTGCCGCCCATTAGTCAAATCGGTGAATTGACGACCAGTTATGGTTCGGTTATTGTTAGATATTATTAAATGATACAACCCACCTTTTGGACTGAACAGTAAATCTAAAAGCTGTACTGAAGTATTTCATTCCATCTATTCTAGAGGTATAAAGATGCATCAACTAGGTTTGACGACAGGATTTTATTCCACGGTAACTTGAGATCCAGTTAACTCGACAGTTAAGCCGTTATAGCTCCAATAAAGTTTTAATTAAACTCATTACTAGCCGGAAACGTCTAGTGTTGTAGAACTCCCCTATCTAACGCATCAACTTTATGTCCCTTGGGAAAAAGGTACAACACTAAAACTGTAGTAAGGAAAGTAGGTACTTTAGTAGTGCGGGAAAGAAGGCACATTTAATCAAACTACACATGAACTTATCGTCTAGTTAAAATAAATATTTATACTTTTTATTCTTTTTTTTTCTTGAAAAGCAAGGTAAATATAAAGAGAGTAGTTAAATATTTAAAGATGCTGCAATATTTTTCAGGTGTATATAATTTTTAAATGATGAGTTTTTTGATTTTTAAATTAGATCAAACTAATATTTCAGTTATAAGTTATAAGCTAGCGGAAAATAATCTATCTTACTACTGGTCAACTTATCCTACCTCTAAGCACTGTTTTGATTACAAACGTACATGCACAAAGGCTATTGTTTAATTCACATCGTTTATTATTCTTTTATAGGTGTATTATTTCATGAAAGCGGAAGAGCTTTACTAGTGTGTGTAAACGTACACACGCATTGTATTTGTATGGTTCGGCGACTCGGCCAATCCTGTGCGCTCCCGAGCTTACGCACACAAAGACAACGTGTATCTACACTTACACACACTAGTATAGTTAACCTGCCTTCGTGAAATAAAACATCTGTACTTCTTAATATAAACTTGGCTTGTAAAGTACCCGTTTTCTCGCTACGTTAATTTATTCTGACATTTGCAGTCCTTTGAGTTGGTCTGTCTTTTATGGCGAAGGAATTTCGTGCGGGTTCGGTCTCCCAAATTATGTTGGCGTAATAAAATTGAACTTTAGTTTATCGGTTCATAAAACTAAGTTATTGATTTGATTAAGCTTTAGCGGAAAGAGGTACTTAGTTTGTTTTCTTTTTATGAATATTTTGTTAATGTATTTGTTGTATGCAACATTTTATGTGTGTCTTTGGTAAGGAAAGTAATGTAAATGTTAAAAAAATAATAATAATACGGTCTGATCTCACAGTTTTTAGTAACTCTGAAATATCCTATTTTTTTCTTGTTACGTTCTGTCATGAGTAAATGATCAAAACATTGAAACATAAAAATGCCTGACCACTGACTTCTGCGGTTTGAAGGCGTCCTAAATAATGGCAGTCTCAGACCGCAGTACCCCTAAATAAACCTAAGTCACAAGACAGCTTTAAAATGAACAAATAACAATGACACCGCATAAATCTACAGTGAATAATATCCGTGTGAAACGGCCCGTGAAATTATCTCAATTTGAATGCATAATTTTCGCGTAAACATCGAAATCATTAGCAAGAGATTTAAGCTATCTGCTCTTACAATTTACGAGTTGAATTCATACATACATACATATTTGAAGTTGTAGTTAGATGTGGACGTGAGAGGGTCGGGTGAACAGATAATGATGATGTTAACGAATTTGGAGCAAGTCAGCGTAACTCTGAATAGGAAAATGTGCAAAGTAACGTAGAAAACATCACATGATCTCAAAAATACATAACTTGTAGCTTCCATATTAGTTCCACTGCTCTTGGAAGCTTAAATATTGTCGGGATAATCCCAAAGCTACAATGTTTATGATTTATGTTTGAACTTAATTTTGTAAATAACGCTCCTTTGAAGTCAAGGCCAGCATTTAAATGTTGTCTGCCTTTCGGCCTAGATCATTGAAGAGTTTGACGTCTCCTCCATTAGTTTAATCTGAAACAAATTGGTATCATCCGGTGTCTCGCTTCTAGGGAATCTTAGCTTTAATCATGTCTTGTCAAAACATCCTCTGTGCTCCGTTTACACTTTGATTAATGCAAGTCATTAGTGAGTACATTGCGTGTAAACAAAGCAAGTGCATATGCTTTTATGATGTAGGTACTATGGAATGTTTTTCGTTGCAGGTCATTTTGTGTATTTGCCCATACGTATGGTCCATCTAACTCCAATTACGTCGGTGCAATTTTTACTCTCCAACAAGTTGCTTCATCCAAACCCTTTATCGATCTTATTGTCTTTATCGAAACAATTTCAATGAACAAAAGTATTGTTTTATAGAATAGCGTGGTCTGCCAAAACAATTGATCTCGACAGACACTACCGATTTCATTAAGGCAATCCTCTTAACGCCGGGGTCGGTAACCGAACGTGGGAACGCCCTGGCGCCTTACACTGTTAGGCTGTAAGTATAGGAGCTGTATCTACCTAGACGAAGAGTAAATTCTTACAGGAAACATGTGAAGAGAATACTGCTTTAGTGTAACTTAATATTGGTTAAATTGCCGAGTAGTCTCTCACAACGAGTGTAGACATCTCCAGTGTCGAAACAATTGGTGTCGTTGATGCGATCCCCTTTAATCCCGGGTCGTTAACCGCTCCGTGGGAAAGTTCAGACGCGTCATATTAGGCTTCAGATAGCCGCGTGGGTGTATAAGTGTAATGGCAGGACTGCACCGGCCAATACTGCTGAAGTTACGAACGCCTTATTTGTGTTTTATGGCTTTCTTTATCCTTCGCCGCTTGGAAATCAATCTTACGGTCTAAAAGAAAATGTTCTTTGGATGACTTGGACTGAATTACAAACGGTGTGTCAACAACCTTACTTCTGCTTGTAGGGATTGTTCACGTAACACAATGCGCCGTAAATCGTGATTTGGTAGGACAGAAACTATTAAGTTTATGGTCTAAGCATGACCCTTGAGTAAATCTTCTATGATAGTAATTTTTGGTCTTTCAAGTGTTTTTAGCGTGAAAGGCTTAACAATAATTTGTATAATTGAACGAATTTGTGCTACAACCCGCATCATGATCCGTTTTCCCAATAATTACATAAATCATGGTTCAGGGACGAACAAAAATACTCGACAGTGCGTAGTTATTCAATTATAAGCGATCCGGAATCCGATACCAGTAGTCCACCGTTTAACTCACGGTCATTACCAATTGTCCCAATCAATACAGTCATTTAAGGATTTAGTCACGGCCCGTCGGTATCCGGCCTTCATACTGCCTCAACGAAGTTTGAACCTATTTTTTCAAAGCTAATTAAATGTATCTTGTCTGTGATTGCTTCCTGTTGACGCCATTGTTGTTTTTGCACGATTGGGTAAGATTACAGTATTGTCTCTGATGTACTTTGTCACGCAATGTTTTCGTAAAAGTTGGGGTCGAAGTTCGTGTGGTTTGTATGGAAGAATCGGCGGATGAGGTTTTTTTTGCGATTTGAAATGCTATGGGTGTTTGTTGTTGAATGGTTTTCTTGTGAACTTTGGTTGTACAAAGTAGTTACTTTAGATATACTTACTTTTGTTAATATTGCGTCGTGGTACGCACCTACAAAATTTTCTATTTATAAATAAATGAATTAATCTTCAAATAACTGTATAACTACTACAAGAACTGGCATGCAGCAACTAGTAGTGGAAATAGGTCTTCATCTAGCCTTACGTTGCACGATAAATGAGTATTCAATATGCAAAACTAGTCAAGTTTTTTTCGAAGATTCCAGAACGCAAACAAAGGCATTATGCATGCAGTTACATAAATACAGAAGAAACAGATCATATTCTGCCGACCACCGTCAGCGTTATATGATAGCTGGCATAGAAAACTTCCATCAAAACGATTGACAGTACCAATTATGAACAAAACAGCGATTAGGAATCAATTTGCGGGCCGTGGGAATGATAACAATTATATTGTAATCAATGCATTGTGCTAGGAATAGACGTGAGATTGGCAGATGACGTTTACGAGCTTTCTGATATGCCATTCTTAGAAGATGTTTGTAGTGACAATCATTCACTGGGTTATGTAGGAATGTTATGTAATTGGATTGTTGGAACTGTAATGGATTATGTAAGAAAGGATATCGAGATAGATTTGTAGGAGAATAAGTTTGCAAGCCTTAAAGAAACTTGTCCGTGTTTTGAAGAAATGATCTTAAAGACCATTTGAAGAGATGACCAATAACCAGATAATGTAGCCTTTTGCTATCTCAGCAGTCGGATGGACACCATCACAAACATAGAGTATCGTTTTCGACACGTCCAAGTTTCTACGAAGCATTCATTCATGAAATACGTTTCGCAGTAATCTTTATTACAATCAATCAATTCAATCAATTAACAATCATTAACTCTTTCTTTCTAAGAAACATTGGTAACGTCTTGTTATAACGACGAAAAGCAAAAACGTTTCAACTGCTATGGATACGGTTATTTACCGACAAAGACGGGGGCTGTCCGGTATGCTACGGATGTAAGTGCGAGATCTCTCCTTAGCCGGTTTGAGGCCCTACTATGAGTTATACGAAAAGACTTCAGCTCGTGAGACAGACCAACGTCAAGGGTCCCGTGTTCCTAGGTTCGGGACAACATTTCCCAAAGTAAGATTTCAATATCGTTAGAACGTGGTCAGCTCAAATTACGCTTGACATGAACTCAAACTAGTATATTTTTAACAACTGTTTCTTCATCATTAAAAACAAAATAACATTAATTTATTATGTATTTGATTACAGACTGCAGAACAGTTTTCATGACTAAGTACTTTCTACATTTTCATTCGTGATTCTAGAACCAGTAGTTAAGTGCTCCAACAATTTAGAGAGCGTTTATTAATTGTGGGTTATTAAAGTTTATTAGCGTGCCCTAATTGGTCGGCTGTCGCAACCGAGGAAATTGTTGGCATCGCACAAATATGTATACAACTACAGACATAGGAACTTTATGTACAGGACCTCGGATGTGCCTGATGTAGATCGGCTTTCTGTTTCCTTTATGTTTCGATGGTGTCTGAAATATTTCCTGCACTCAGATAAAAAGTAATTACCACTCGGATCATATGTAATTCTGATAAATACGTAGAATATATACTCGGTGTAAGTTTGCATCCTTTAAGTAGTTTTTGCGTAACAGACATACCTACAGTGTGATCTCGTAAATGTGCTAAGTAGGTAATTAACAATAGTGTAGGGATATACAAAAAAAAATATCTTCAACAAAAACTGTCTACTTTTTTCGCTAGAATGACTCGACAGATTCAACACAAATAATAGTGTTCAAAGTGTCAACATCAGCAAAAACAAAACCTATGTACCAAAGTTACCCACTATTTGTTCTATGGGATTGCCCATCAGAGTAAGTATCATATATTTTTAGCTTAATAATATACTTGCATTTCTACATTTCCGAAAGTCAATTCTCTCGTCTTTATAAAGTATGTTTCTTTGGTAAAACCCTAATAAGTAATTAAAACATTATTTTTAACTGTACCATTATAATCTTTCCGTACACAAATGTAGATGACATAATAAAATCTATTCCTTGCTGTTACGTGACTCAGGGAAAGACTTATTACACTTCCTTTATCTTATCCGAGACCACACAGGCCGGGAGATGCTAATGCGAAAATATAGATAGCTATGTTTGGTGCTAACGACCCGTAGTGGATGTACAGTCCTTAGTAATGAGAAAGTAAGTTAGTTTCACTCTGTAAATGGGACGTGAATTAAGACTATCCATGCATTTGTCAAGAGGTAACCGAACACCAACCTCTCGTGAATGAGTATGTGGGTGCGATTCCAGGTCGGGCAAGTACCAATGCAAATTTTCTAAGTATGTATATACTTTATAAAAAGTATTACACCAATAATAAAAAGGTGAAGAAAATCTCGAGGAAATCTGGACTACCTACATAATATGTGTATAGTCTCTAATCACCAAACTGCATTGAACAAGCGTGGTGATTAACGCTCAATCCTTCGCCGAGAAGAGGCTGTAACTTTAACCGAGATAGTATTTTTCGAAGTGTGAGAACTGATTTTTGGAAAAGAATTCTAGTTAGGTATCCTTGTTGAGAAAAAAAACACAATAAGGGCGTAGGATTGTCTGCAACCAGATGTCTGAAATTAAAAGACAAAATTCTGCAGACGAAGCTATGTATGTGGCACATATATGACTAACAGTAGCCTAATGTTGAATGAGATGATGATAACATCCATTCATATTCCAAATTACTTATGACATATCTAAATTTAGTAGCTCCAATAAATCATACTATCGTAGAAACGAGACCAAATTGACTTCTAACCTCTTTAATTGATGAGCATTCCAATTTCGAACGTTGAATAGTAATCGATATTCTTCAATGAACATTATGAGCAACCCAGTGACCCGTTTCATCGGTTGCGCAAGAGTTGACAGCTGTGCGTGTCATTCTGTTTCTTTCACACAGCTTCATAAATGTCCAACTCTATTACGTTTCAATCGTTAAGATATTAATGTCTCGATGGGAATTTAAAATGCATCATTTAACTGAGGCATTGAAGAGTACATCGTTTTTTTCGCCAAGACTGCAAATGATAGGTCAGATGATGTGCCGTAGAATGGGCTCGAATTAAATTGACAGGTAGGTAATTTGCAAGATGTTTGCTAAAAAGCCTTATAAAATATTACAGCGCTAGTTAACTTTTTGTTTAACTTATGATCTAATCTTACAAAAAGAGTTATTGTGAACAAATGTTGCCTATTCAACACACATCTTGACAACCTTTGAACTCAACTTAAAAATTACTTACATTATTCTTCATTAATACCACCATCATTAATCAATCAAACTAAAAAGCAAACGTACATACATACAGCATACATACATGCAGGTCAAACTAAGAACCACCTTTTTTGAAGTCGTTTAAAAAGTACACCAAACATTTTTGAACTCAACGACATAAACCCAAACACTCCACCATAGTTGAACGTGAAAGTGTACGACACACCATACATACATAGAGAGCACGTACGGCGCGCGATAGAATGCGCTCGCGCACCTATGGTGTAGGGTCGACATATGGCGTAATAGAACTTGCTTCGATTTTAAACTGACGGCAGTCAGCTGTGAGGGGTTTGTATTGGGTTTGAAGTCAGGTGGGGTTGTGTTAAGGGTGGTATAAGTTGTATAAAAATAGTATTAGTTATACCTAAGTTAGTATGGAATGTAAATATCTAAATGCAGGTAGAAAAAATGTGCGGCCACTTTCAAGTTGTGAATCAGGATCACTTTGTTATCAGAAGCTAAAAACAGTTAAAAATATGTGTTGAAATAATGTAAAAATTAACATTATTTATGCGAAGATTTGCCATGAATTAATTCCAACAGAAACAGAATCTCTTTTAGCATAAACTAAGAATATACTTAGTTGTCACGAGTCATAATATTCTTGCTAATTATTCTCATAATAACCGTACATTTTCCTCAACTTTCCTATACATATGACTGTACGGAACCCGACGCTCACAATAATATAAAGGAGGGGAACTGAATAGCCCGGATATGTTGCAAACTGTAGAATAAACAGTAAGTCAAGTTATTACAATTATTGTATGTAAACGTTTTCTAATAACTGTTTTCCTTTGCTGACTGGTACTGTTTAATGAGTTCATTAGTTACCTTGATTAACTTTATTATCTATAGTAATATTATAAACTTGGGTTTGTTTGAACGCGCTAATCTCAAGATCTGCTTTTCCGATTTGAAAAATTGTTTCAGTGTTAGATAGCCCATTTATTCGGGTTCGTGCAGAAGTTCCCAGGAGATGCGGGTGAAACCGCTTTCAAAAGCTAGTATTTCATGAATCAAGTTAGCTAAAATAATTGGTACAATGGACTTCCTAAAGTTCTGGCATGCAATCGTATATTGAAATGAATAAAGAACAGTCTTCTAGTCTATTCTTAATATACAAGTTATAGAACATTAAAATTATGTTGTGAACAATAATATGTCGCGACTGGCTATTACTTGTCATGTATTAATATGGAAGGGATTAACACATGCCATAACCGTACAACTATTTGGCGACATAGTGACACATTGTCACATGACACAGTAAGACAAAAGTTTTGGAAAAGGCAATTTGCAATTAATATGTGAATTTGTCATACCTACGTTGGTTTAAATAAGCACACAGGTTTTGGTATATAATTTCAGATAATAATATGGCTTAAGGACTGGTTTGAATAGCAATTTCAAATGTTTGAAAAATCAGTATTGTGTAATTAAACTGCCATGTATAATTTACTTACCTAATTGAATAAGATTCTGAGCACTATAGAAAATATTATGATATTCGATTGAAATTTCACCTTTATAAGGTGAATTATTTAAAACATACGGCATTCATTATCTCCTTACTACAACATACCTACCTTGTTTAACTATAATTAAAGATCAGACAAAACAGGCGGTAACCGTCTTGTTTGTTGTTTGCGAATTATAACAGTCTATAGTTTACTGTTCTAATCGGTCACTGTCATTTTACTACGCGTTTCTTAATGTAGACACCATTTTCCATATGACTAAAAATTTAATGCAGGTTATAGTATTACCCAAAAAGACCTCATTTAAATATAATGTATTAATGTATTTTTTCGTCAATTCAATTAAAATTACGACTCCTGTGTAAACTTGTACTACTGACTCAAATGTCCTGTGTCGAAGGGGAAACCGCAGGCCACAGGGCTCCGAAAATAGTGACGGGGGAGGGGGACGAGGCATGCAGCGGCGTGCGCGCAGTCCACGCTCACGCGCCGGCTTAAACTCATGCGCATACGTCCGACAATTAATTGACAGTGCAACGAATAACTTTGTCACTTGTCACCGTGAATAGTGAATAAAATAGTGATGTTGTGTGGCACCAATGGTGCAGTGGCGGCCATGGATCGCGCGTACATGTCTCTGCGCGCGCGCAAGCCGCCTGCGAATCAAACGGTTTGTTTCTGCTTGTCTGTGTTTTGTTGTTAGTTTTTTTGTAGGCTGATTTCAGATGATTTAGTGAGTTGTTTGATGTTTGAATGTTTTTGTATTTTTTTTATGTATGCTATGGTAATTTGTATCTTTGTTAATGCGATGTGACAGAACGGATCCTGTGTGCCTTTGCGCTTAGCTATACTGCCTACCCTCGACTATCAAAATATCTCATGACCAGATTACTTACTTTTATGTTACTTGTGTATCAATTTTCAGTTACATATTATTCAAAGTATCCCTTACTACAATTTACGGTACCTGTTTAACCTGGGGAATTCAAATTAGATCTAACTTTGTAAATGCAACTATTGTATTACTAACCATTGCACTTGCACCTGGCAATGCAAATGCTTCCTTTTACGTTATTTGCCTTATTTAGTGCAGTTAGTCAGACATACCAACTGTTACCTTTACTAACTTAGTGTTAGATGCCCCTTTTACATCTAACTAAAGGTATTTCATTCAAAATGTCTAGGGTTTAGTCAGTTGAATGTTAATGGGGGAAAGCTTGGAATGAATAACTTTCAGGAAAATTCAAATTGGAATCATGATTCAAATTGAATGCTGAAATAAATTCATTCATGTTTTCTTTGACTGGTTTTACGAATTCTAGGTAGGAATACGTTTAATTAAAAACTTCACTAATAGGTAAGTAGGGTCAAATCTTGCATGTTGGATAACTTACTATCAGGATAGGCCTATTGTCCAGTATACCACAGAACCGTGTAGAGCCAAGTCTTTTCATTCGATCAATCATACTTACTTGACCATATCAAAGGGCTGCTACTCTGTCCCCTTACAGTCACGCCTGACTGACTCGTATTTTTCAAAAGGTCATCTACGTAGTTCACACAAAACAAAAAAATATATAAAAGTATGGTTCTTCTTCCTAGACCATCAATATTATAAATTCTTGTTTCTCTATGTCAACTGTTAAGTAATCAAACAGTCATGTAATATTTTTAGTAGAATGATTCCACCTTAGTGCGTGTTCTAAGAATTGTATGTAAATTCAGAGAAACATCATTCATCAGAATGGATTTTATATGGATGTACATTAGTCATATTATTGTATGTATTTGTATTGTGCGTAGTGGCGCTAAACGGTGATTCTTATTGGATTTATAGTATTCTGTTTACTGACGATTAATAAAAGATGGGGGTTTTACCCCGGGCCTACTGGGACCACAGGATCGTTTCAAACTGATAGTCTTAGGCTGAAACAACAATGAGAGGGGTAATTTTGACTTTCCGCCTACCAAACAATGACCATAGGCCACCGAGATCGTTCAAATAAGTTCTCTGGAACTCGAAGGGAAATTAAACAAATAAAATGGTGCCTTCATATTTTACCTGGCGCAGCGCAAAAGCAGATAGGTAGTCCAGTCTTTCTTTATCCCTTATAAGGTTTCCAGCTAAATATAGTAGGTAAATGAAGTGTAGTTAGAAAGTTAACGGCGCCCCGTGACGTAGCAACAATGCTTACGCATCGTGTGCGCTTGCGCATGACTCACGCTTTACTGAAAGTACTTATTTGTTTTGACTTCTCGGTATCCCAAGGATTAGCCAGCACTTCTGGATTACTCGGTAATCCTGGGCACGTATTAATAAACGGTGATTTATATAATTGTGGTTTCAGCACTTGAAATTTTAAACGTTTTCAGTTGAATTTTGAATTCGTATTTTAAGCTGAAGTATGTTAAAATAATGGTCTTTTGTATTTGTGTCACGTGAGGTCATTACCAAGTTTAAGCACGTGAAATTATGATTCTGTTAAATATAGTTTTTCTGTTTAAAATAACTCATGAAGGGTCAACGGTAAAATTATGACTTATTCTGACGTCAAACTTATGTTTACATCAAAAGTACATCTCCTTATATTACGTGTTTTTTATATCTAAAAATATGAATCAGATATTTATCTTTAGAAAATTATATGCATAATGATCCATTGTATTCTGGATAAATGTTCAGATCCCTACTTCGATTAGATTAAATAATCGCGATGTTTGTCATTGTGTTGGTTCTAGAATAATAAAGTATCATGGGCGCCTTACACTGTTTTCCTATGACACATTTATTTGTAAATTGTCTGGAATCAAAAGTAACTAAAGTCTGTAGGGACACATGTAAGTATCTATGGCAGAGTGCACGGTAAGCAAAACGCGTGAGAGCGTGAGGCATAACACTTTCAGGAAATTCGAATTACTGCTAATTCAACTATTACTATTATTCTGCCAAAATATTCAGTCATAATTAGATCTTTCAACATAATGTACTCGTGCTTAAATAAATGCCTTAAAACTAACTTTCCCATACACCAAATTCTCTGTAATAACTTCCCTGCCCCATGCGTGTATGTGATACCTACACACCGATTTATTTAACTATTGTGCCTGCATCATGAACAGTGAATTGGTTAATTAACTCTCCCAAAAATAATATTCAATTAAAAAATAAATTAACAGGACGCCTAATCCTGGCTGCGTCCTCGTTCGAGTACGATGAACGTTGTCAGTTGTACACGACAAATATTACGACTTATTAATGCCATGGTCACGACTAAACGCCACGTGAATGGCCCGCTTTATTGCTCATAGGGTTGCCAGGTGTTAATATTTAACCTGTTTATTTCACACTAGCTATTTCACCCGCGTTTCTTTTGTGGTACTGCCTGTACCGGGATGAGATATAGCTTAAGTTACCCGGGAAGAGTGTAGTGCTTTTCAACAGTGAAAGAATTTTTCAAAACAGTCCAGTAGTTTCGGAGCCTTTAAATGATTCCTCCTTATTCGTATAAACAGGGTTGCCAGGTGCTCTTAATATTCAACCTGTTTGTTTAACATGGAATCGATTTCAAATCGATACTTAAAATTATCGGAACGTTTGAAATAATAAACTTTAATGTTTGATGGAGAAGTAATTGTGTAAACGTTGCGGAGATATAATTTAATTAAACAACAAACAATGCTGAATCACAAAATACATAGGTACAGAAGTCAATCTCATGTATGTACTTCACTTTTCATGCCTAAACTCGGCGTTCGCGCTAGGGTTGTCAACTTTTTTATGCGCATAAAACTAACGTGGTAGTGGTACTAGTATCTAATTATTTGATTTATTGTTGAAAATAAAACAGGAAAAATGAAATATAAACCAATAATAATAAAATATTTAATGTGGCATACAAGAGGTTAATAAACACTTTCAACGGAAATTAGTTTGAACGAGATAGGTACCGAACTTTTTCAGAAACAAGTTTATAATTTTGTTATTCAGACGCATATACCATAAAACACCATGTAAAACAAAGTACTTCTTTACTTGCGAAAAAAAAAAATGTATGTAATGGGTTGGTACAGTCCCTGATCTAAGCTTGCTTCTACCTACAGAAACCTTGATGTGCGAGTCCGACTCGCACTTGACCGGTTTTATTTCGTCTACCTTACAACATACTCTCGCCATGATCACAAAAATGTATCAACTCCTACTACCTAGTAATAATCTTTGAGGGTAGGTAGGCAGGTTCGCCTGGCTCGACACTAGCAAAACTTATTACGGCATTGGGCCAGAGGCTGCCTGGGCTTACCTGCCCACCTAATTGTACCTACTGCGTTTATTAAACGAACCATCGAAATATTAGAAAATAAGTAGGTACATTACATACTATAGGTACTTACCTCTCTGATTCAACCGGCAGGCTAAAAAACGACAGTTCACTGTTTATTGTTGTATTAAAACAACCGTCCACTGAACAAATTATAATACGACTTTTTTTGTTGCTCCATTATTACTTTTTGTTATTAAAATTAAAAATATTACAGTCAAATTATCTGAGTGTAATTTGACTGTAATATTTTACTCAGGTATCACAACGCGTGCACATTTATCTACCTTGTGTGTGACGCGCGTATCTCAAGAAAACGGCAGCCGCGCTCGCACTGTTTTGAGTTGTTTTGAGACAGCGCGTCTGTGAACACGCACACATAGACACCTATGTCTGCGTGACTCGAACACGCTTTGTATGTAGATTGACTTCTGTACCTATTTATTTTGTGGCTGAATCTTTTGAGTTAAGACAGATTTTGATAAAACATTAATGTTTTGCATTCTCGTGCCAAAACAGTGTGACTCACGCGCAAGGGTGTTCTTGTTTGTTGTGAGAATTAAATTGTTTTCGTAACAAAGAACTCATTTCGCATACTTATTCTTTGAGAGTTTGTCTGTTTCTTATTAATCAGGAAACGAAATATTTTATTTCTTATTCAGACGCTCTTGTTATCAATCTTTCAGATTAAAAATTGGGTAAAGCCATATTAAGTTTTATGACCTGCTATCAACTGAATAACGCTTCCCCTATAGCTTTTATATGACAATATTGTTATTAGGTAATTATTTAATATTTTTTCTTTCCGACCGGTTCAGACATCGTTTTTGGAAACCAGAAAGGAATCCGCTTTTTTATTAATGATGTTCTATGATTATGATAAAGCTTTTTCAGTGCTAAAATAAAGTGTTTCTTTGTAAATCTGTTTAAAAAATATTTGTTATTAGTGTCAAATAACTTATTATCTTGATGGGAAACAGACTTACTTTGAATTTGTTTTGACCAACAAAGATTGTCGGTTCAGATTAATCAGTGTAATTGTTGAAAAACTGTGTTTATAAAACAATTTTTAAAATACGACTATACACTTTTTACTTTATTCTTGTGGTCATATGATACTAAGTATATCGTTGCGAAAACGTTCCCAAACTGCAAAATACTGATTTCTTTTTCGCGAATCGATTGCTTTATTTCTCCGGATATCCTTAGACATTATTGTATATCGATATGAGTTACAACTTCCAGCGTTAAAAATCTGTTTATTTTAATTAGAAGATTTTACGCAATCAGACTTAAGATCCGGGATGAAAGAGAATTTATATTTTTATTTGATTGTGTTTTATATCCCACATACTTGGAAGTCTAGAGGTTAGCACACATTCTCCTAGTCAGAAGCTTGTAAGTCTGTCAATCTTACCAAGGGTTGACTGGGTTGAGGAGGTTAGATAGGCTAGTTGCTCCTTGTAAAACACTCTTATATAAATAATATAATGTACAAAATCTTTAACTTAAATAACTATGAAAAAAGAAAAATACACTGTAAATGTCGGCAAAACCAAGCTTTTGAAATGTAACTGAAATCTGAACGCTTTTAATTTTATATTACAACTATCAGGCCATCTTAATAATCAGCTAGTTCTATGGAATATTTATAATTTCAATCTGTCTCCGTTATCAGGCGTCGTCATCGATCATATAACGTACACTATTAATATACAGTCTTATGTTGTTAGTGCCTCTATGGGTGTAAAACTCTGTAATATGTTGTAGTAAATATACGTACTTTTGTTAAGGTTTTTGAACCTTATTTACTGGTTAATTTACTTAAACCTTAAACCTTAAGTTTTGAATGACGCTTAGCAGGTTTTGGGGATCTTTAGACTATGTACATGTTCTTCTTATGTTCATGTAAGGAATTCACTGCAAGAGATATTATGATAATAATATTTGTTTGAGTTAGAATAGAGATAGGCATTAGATAATAGATAGAGGAAGACGGAAAATCTGACTATCAGTGTTATGTTTTTGAGAAATCCTCTACTAATATCTGCCAAGCAGATATAGAGGATAAATATCCAATTTCATAAAACTGAACATGTTTATTGGATTCTTCCATGAATTTTGAAGAAACTCTTATATGATACCCAAATTATAACTATAATTATTTACTCGCATAATAATTATCACGTAATTACATGATTTTTAAAAACATAATCACCAACAACACACCAGGTTGAGGTCGTTAACCTTTTTCCTAGAAACAGTCTATAACAAATATGTTTTTCTAATATTAACTTATTCAATATTATATGAAAATAAATATAGGTACATTTATTTGTAGACAGAAGCCTACAGAAATATTCTTGTTTGTTTGCTAGACGGTACCACAAAAACTTGATCAGTAGTAACCTAATTGACATGACATGGAACTCAACCGAATTGTATTGACGTCATAATATGACATTGCTAGTATACTCAAACTTCAATGACAAAAGAAACGTAATTCATATGACGATTATATCACAGATAACTTTGTGATGAAATTAATACAAGCATACCAAAATACATTACCTATCTGGACGGAAGCAAAGGATAAGTTTTCTGATGAACTAAAAGTAAAAGCTGCAATGAAATCTCAAACACCAATACTGCAAAATTCATAGACAACCACTAAACTTTTAAATATCTTCGAAATTTAAATAGTGTTCCAAAAAAGTTCGTTTAAATCGCTTGCGCCTACACAGGTGTCATTGCACCTGCCCTCCCCGTCACGGCGGGTAGCCACCCCTGCACTAGTGATATTAACTGTAAAACATAAGGTATTATGTACACAACAATATATACCTTACTCTCTCTTGTAAAGCCAAAAAGAGCGAGAGAAAATAAGGCAATGTTACTTTTGACCTGACTATGTGACTTTGTATTCCATTTCTGTCTTTAAGTATGGGGGGGTTAAGATTCAAAGGATGATGGGCAATTTTGTATGAACCCTGGCCTGATAACCAATAAAGTTCTAATGTGAATTAGATTATTGCTTATACCCTACAGTTACTGAAATAAAACAGTTCATGTCAAGAATCGACCGGAAATAAGTACAGTCGGGCACAAAAGAGTTATATTTTTTGCACCATTTTTTTTTTGTTAAAATAATATCCATAGTAGAAAAATTCATTGCATGATGTATTTTCGTCAACTTGTCACTTATTTAAATAAGCCTAGGGTAGATTATCAATTAAAATCGGTCTTAACTAGGCATAATTGTTTTAATAGCAAAACAAAACATAAAAACTTTTACTTCTACCACCGTATATTATTTCCATTATTGGAGATAGCATTTCCTCGTGTGATATGTCCTGACTAATATGGACAATAATATAATGCACTTAAACAACGCTCCCATACAAAATGAAGTGGTTAAAGTCCTATGCTATCAAGTGTCATATCTTCGTTCTCCGGTGGTTTACAAGGTTTTGTCCATAACAAAAAATGAAGCTTAGGGTATAAGCTATCATTTGATATGCGAATGGTTTTTATTGGATTTACCGGTTAGACTCTCCAGAACGGCGGAATACGTACACCATACGTTATAAATACTACCTGCTAAATAATCTTTTTTTTTTCAATAAACTTGAAAAATATGGGCACAGATACCTTCTGTGACTCGTTCTGACAATTATTGACAATAATAATGCACTTAAACATCCCTCCCATACGCACTGAGGTGGTTCAAGTCCATGGGCTGTCCTATGCTATCAGGTGTTATATCTTCGTTCTCCGGTGGTTTACAAGGTTGTGCCCATAAAAAAAAATGAAACTTAGGGTATAAGCTATCATTTGATATGCGAATGGTTTTTATTGGATTTACCGGTTAGACTCTCCAGAACGGCGGAATACGTACACCATACGTTATAAATACTACCTGCTAAATAATCTTTTTATTTTCAATAAACTTGAAAAATATGGGCACAGATACCTTCTGTGACTCGTTCTGACAATTATTGACAATAATAATGCACTTAAACATCCCTCCCATACGCACTGAGGTGGTTCAAGTCCATGGGCTGTCCTATGCTATCAGGTGTTATATCTTCGTTCTCCGGTGGTTTACAAGGTTGTGCCCATAACAAAAAATGAAGCTTAGGGTATAAACTATCATTTGATATGCGAATGGTTTTCATTGCATATACCGGCCAATTTTACCCATCATCCTTTGCAGGTATTTTGTTCTCTCTTTGACCTGTGTAGTTAGTAAGAATTGCATGAATTAGATCATATATTGTCACGCTCAATGCACCTGTGTCGTGAGAAATAGAAACACTTGAGTCTATAAATAAACATAAGTGGAATATAAATAGAATATTGCACACAATATCTATAAATTATCGTGGTGTAATAATTTTAGAATCGAGTATCTAATTACGTATTACAATTTTGTAAGCATGTGTCAAAGACATGAGGACAAAGATAAGAACACATTCTTTGGAATCTTTTAAATTTTTCCAGACATATCTCTTTTGAAAAGGTTGTCTATTCCATAAGGATGTAGATGTCTCTTTCTCAGTGTTTTGGCGGTGTATTTAAGGGAGTTCCTGTAAGGGTTGTATCTTTTCCGAAAGACCTGCTCCACATTTGCCAATCAAAACACGCCTTTTATAACGGCTGCAATATATGCATGGCGTAGACACCATGACTAAATATGATCATACTTTGTGCTACAATCAACAAACAATCATCGTTCGTCTGCCAAGCGTGTCAATGGCGATTTTACGTGTTCTTGACTTCAAAACATTTATTTAGTAGCAGTACCTAGGTCAACTATACTTACACGTTATAGTTAGGCCGGTGAAAATGGAAATATCTTCATTTCCCCCTTACTTTTAAACCTTTCTCCTGCCTTCAAGCTGGACACAACTCATAGTGCTACTGACAAATATCCGCAGGTCAAAACAATAAAGACATCTTTAGCAGCAATCATTTCATCTGTAGTAGAAAACCCCTTTTTTTAACGACGTCAAAAATCATCAAATGTCCCTCCCGCTGTGGGCTAGCAGCGGTGAGGGAGTGTCAGACTCTTACTGACTAAAGACCGTCGTGTTCCGTCGTAGGCCTTTTATGTAGCAGGGCCGCGGTAACTCTTTCGAACAATCCCGCAGCCCAAGTAGAAAACCCCTCACTCCGATCTTACGCACTTATGACGCATCTGTCTGACTACGATCTGCATCGTACATGACCTATATTCTACTACATCAGCGAAAGTGCTCTGACGATGTTAAGATGACGTCATCACCAGTTCAATGACCTATTTACCGATTGTCTTACGTCCCACGGGAATGTCAGTAAATTGGCAAAATCGTGTGGGATTGCGGTGTAAATGGACAGAAGTAATCATTGCTTTTTGAAGTCGAAAATAGCAAAATTTTCTAAATCTTCTTTGAGAATCAAAAAATACTTCGCCATCGTTTTTATGGGTACAATATTGTTTGTTACTCTATAGTTCTTTGATATATTTGTGTGTGTGCCACATAGAGTTGTATGGTAAAGCCACGCCCTGGGTCGCGTGCGCATACATGTTTTTCTTTTGTAACCCTTGTGTTTTGTCAGGTATACTGTACCTGCTGATGAATTGAAATGTTTGAAGCGACATAAGTTTTATTTACTGAAAAGTATATTCTTGTAGGTCTTGGACGATACTTAGTAATATATTTTTGGCAAACAGGAAAACTTAAGAATAATTCGCATTTGTAAAATTAGGTAAAATATCTAAATATATAAAACTCAAAGGTGACTGACTGACTGACTGACATAGTGATCTATCAACGCACAGCTGAAACCACTGGACGGATCGGGCTGAAATTTGGCATGCAGGTAGATGTTATGACGTAGGCATCCGCTAAGAAAGGATTTTGATCAATTCTACCCCCAAGGGGATAAAATAGGGGATGAAAGTTTGTATGAAACTTTGTCAATTTTAAACCGATCGGACTGAGACTTTGCATGCATAAAGCTACTATGGCGTAGGCAACCCTAAGGATTTTGATAAATTCCATCCCTAAGGGGATAAAATAGGGGATGAAAGTTTGTATACATCTTCTTAGATTTGTACACGCTAATCTTCCGAACTACTGAACGGATTTCAATGATTTTTCTTTGTTGTATCAGTATTAAGCCTGGTCAACATATAGGCTATAATTTATCTTCGAAACTTGAAGACCTGATGCAGAACTCCTACAGACCAACAAAACTATTAGAGATACAAAAATGGTGCCATGGCAAAAATTGTTTCATGTGATGAGCATTTTCAGCTGAGATAATAAATTTTAAGATCTGGAACACCTGATGTGGAACCCCAAGAGCCCAGCTTCTCTATACCATATACAGGTATGACGTTTTAGCAAAAGTTGTTCAATTTGATAAGCACTTTCTATTGACTTACACAAATTGAAGATCTAAAACACCTGATGTGGAACTCCAGGGGCCCAGCTAGACTATAGCATATAGAGGTATGACGTTTTAGCAAATGTTATGAAATAGGTATGGTGAATCAAAAAAGTAATTAGTCCGTCTTTTAGACACGTATTTTTCTTTTCTCTCTCTCACAAACAAATAATAACGAAGATACAACAACGCTTGAATTCACTGCTTAGTACAAATTTTACATACCTAGACGTGTCGTCACGAGCCCCCACTCTCCGACTTTGTTGCGTTATATCTCATTATTATATTGTATGTCTCTTCCAGACCTCGGGACTATAGAATGCCAAGAATGTTCAATGACAGCCGGAACCTACAGTTTAACATCCCCTCCAAATGACGGTCATTGGTATCCAAAATATACGTAGAAAGTACATATGAACTTAGAAAAGTTGCATTGGCAGGCACTTGCCAGACCTGGAATCAAAGACGCACGCTCATACTTGAGAGATTGGTTCTCTACCCACTAAACCACCACGACTTCCACTAAGTCACCACGACTTTGTCATCTATTTAATGTTTTTTTACGTAATAATACTTGTGTAATATTTTTGCCACACACAAATGCGGACTAATTAGAATCACTACTTTTATCCCTATGGTCACGTCTATTGCGGTTCAGTTCTCAGCGTTTTGTTTAGTCTGCTGTGCTTTTGCTGTTAAAGTACAAAAATTAAGTATATAGAACGTTTCTCTTCGGTCCCTTAAAATTCAATATCGGACTATTTAGATCTTTGATTTTGCTGACCCCGTAGTCGCTGGCATAAGGGACAGGATCCGCGTACGAAGTCGCGGGCAACAGCTAGTTTACTTATAAACAAGGTAATCTACGGTCTTTAGACGTCATTGCGAGGATTCAAAATACAGATAAAATAATGTTTACAAAATCAGCATAAAATCTCTAGGTTTATGATATGTCAAAGATTTATAAGTCTTGTAGATTGATAGACTGCACCTGTGTTTTATATTTCTACCTCTGCGAAAATATTATATCAAACTCAAAAACATTTATTCAAATTAGGCTGATAAATCAACACTTTTCGAACGTCTAAAACAAAAGACAGCCCCCAAAACGACCGCCCTTTACCACTTCCTATGTGTTTTGGCTGGGGAAGCTTTTTTTTAATATCTAATCGACACGTAAATGGATTTAACCAAACCATTTGAAAGTGTGAGGAACATATTTTGATACCTAAGGAAAAAACCAGAGCAGAAACATTGCTAACATGTATCTACATACCTCGGTATGAGAAACGTAAATATTTTTATGTTTTGACGCCGCAGAACCTTCAGTTATACTAATGTTTGATTTGGTGTTTATCCTGTTTTCACACTATTATTTTAAACTACAAACAGTGTTTAGTGTTACTGAAATAACAACCACGACTTCATATAAATACTTCTAGTTTGCTTTAGGTATTTCTAGCTCACCTTGTTTAGACAGCCTCGTTTGCTGTCTAGTAATTTGATTTTTTCTACCTAGTCCTTTCTATCAAAAGCGAAGAAGTCCTTTAATTTGTAGACTCTTCACAATCAAAAAGGGTTCAAAGCAACCAGTTGATTACAAAACCTTTGGTTCAAAGTCCTTTTTAGGGTTCCGTAGCCAAAATGGCAAAAACGGAACCCTTATAGTTTCGTCATGTCCGTCTGTCCGTCTGTCCGTCTGTCCGTCTGTCACAGCCGATTTACTCGGAAACTATAAGTACTACAGTGATGAAATTTGATGGGAATATGTGTTGTATGAACCGCTACAAAAATATGACACTAAATAGTAAAAAAAAGAATTGGGGATGGGGCCCCCCATACATGTAATTGAGGGATGAAATTTTTTTTTCGATGTACATACCCGTGTGGGGTATCAATGGAAAGGTCTTTTAAAATGATATAAAGTTTTCTAAAAAACATTTTTCTTAAAGTGAACGGTTTTTGAGATATCAGCTCTCAAAGTCGTAAAAAGTATGTCCCCCCCCCCCCCTCTATTTTTATAACTACGGGGTATAAAATTCTAAAAAAAATAGAGGTGATGCATGCTAATTAACTCTTTCAACGATTTTTGGTTTGATCAAAGTATCTCTTATAGTTTTTGAGATAGGTTGATTTAACTGTAATTTACGGAACCCTTCGTGCACGAGTCCGACTCGCACTTGGCCGGTTTTATTTTTTACTAGCCTTAACTATCCAACAGCTGTCACCATCTCACCACACTTACCGATTCTTCGACAGAGCTCACCAGTCTCGATGAAGGCGCCCAAGTAGTGGTAGCAGTAGTCCTTACAATTATTATTCTAACGCTAAACAGTATTTCTAATCTATCTTAAAAGTATCACCTTAACGGTTAACTAATGACAAGAGGAAATTATAAATCCTGTATTGTTTAGTTATAGCTTTCTTCTCTTATGTCGATTTTCCTATTTATTGCTATCCGATAACATTTATTTTATTCTTCCTCAGATAAGAGTTAACAAGCTTCTAATAAATCTTTTATAACTATCCCCGTATCACGTGTCCTTACTATAGATAGGCTATTGAATTGACAGTACTTTTCCCTGCCTGTGATTAACCGTTTCCGTCTGCCATTTATCCCTTTATGGACCTCATTGATGGCTTTATTTGAATAGCCTGTGGGATAAAGGACGTAGATTAAATAATAGGGTAATAATACTCAAGGTTTCTTTAAAAAATCTTGACAATTGAGATCCTCTTCGTTTTTTGGGAGACAAAAAATAAAGTGGTTGTTAGGATGAAGTTTAATAATATTTGTCTATGCCTAAGAAAAGTGTAAGAATGCTATGAAAAGCATAATTAATTTTAAAAGAATTCAATTCCTCATTCTTTAGCTAAAAATAAGTTTCGACTTCTAATTTAAAATTCTAAAGTGATGGCTCAATATTCGCTATGATCCCTAGGACCATATAAATAGTACCTAATCCATTGTATAAGAAACCGCATGCGGTTTTGTAAGACACCTGTCATTTTATATGTGCTACTGTTCATCTATATTAATATTATACTAAATACATATAAAGTATATACGTTTTTTTTGTTCGTTCCATAATGGGTCCGTGAAAGATTTTATAACTGCTGAAAAGCTTCAATACCCCTGAGTAACATAGGCAATATTTTAATCTGGATACGGATCCCCCAGGAAGCGGGTGAAACCGCTGGAAAACATCAATTAACAAAAAGTCATCCTATAATTAAAATTATTTAGGTCTCAATTGATGTATTCTTTTTTTATAAAAGGCGCACTAAATTACAGCTAACAGGATAAATTTTAGGCCTATCCTATGAGACAATTGATCGTTTTAAAAGGCTCATTTGGTAGTAACAGTCTTAAGTTTTCCTGTATGTTAAAAATTGATTTCTGCTATCCGCACCTTATATGAAAATCTATTTTTTCAGTTTGATATTAAGTATTAAGTTTTGATATATTGAAAAAATATTATACTTACTTACGCCAAAAGTACGATAAAACCAGTTCTATCATTGCTGAACTGAAATAGTATCTCTAATTTTTTAACAAAATATATTTTATTATACTTATCGATACGTTGTATTTATATGTGAATAAGTAATCCACGGATTATGTTCCTTTCTTATAAACATTTTCAGTCAATGTTAATAGTTTTTCGCAATACACGTCATACAGCTTATTTTTATCATTTAACACCATCTTCATCTACCTCGCCTTTTCTCCACTGTGTTGAGTTGGATTTCCTTTTAACTAAAGTTTCGCATCCACATTTTCTTATGCTACACTGACCCGATTTTCCATCTTTGGGAAGGAACGGTAGATTGGTGGGCCCAGGCTAACATTTAAACATCTTTGTTACAGGTAAGCTGGGAAACCGGAAAATCTGACATCTAGAGTCTTACCAAGGGGTATTGGGTTACCCGGGTAACTGGGTTGGGGAGGTCAGACACAGGTAGGCAGTCGCTCCATGTAAAACACTAGTACTCAGCTGCACCTGGTTAGACTGGAAGCCGACCCCAACATAGTTGGGAAAAAGCTAGGCTGATGACAGCGTGTGCACTTACCTCTATGCGCGGCGAATATTTATCATTCACCATCTGTCGCTCAATCATGACGCACGTATGTATGGTAAACAGTGCTGATGATCTCCGCACGACAATTACAGCTTACTGCTACATGATTTATAGCTAACACTGAATCGTTTGTTTGCTTGAATATATTGATAGTTAGTTACTAGATAGTAACTTTTCGATGGTTTACTAAGAAATTCTAGTTAATTAAGAAAAGGTGGTTTAAGTAGAATTTTTCGTTGAGGTATTATGCTTTTAGGAAGGTGCAACTTATGTATACCTATACATTACTATTTTTCTGTGTAATCTCCGTCAGTTGCACATACCTCCATCAAAAATTTAAATCTGTTGCTGACTCTTTCTTTGTCAACAAGATAAAAAATGTCAGCACTAGATTTAATGAAGCTTAAACTTTAATGGGGCTTTGTGCAACATAATTGATTGATGAAGTATACAGGTACAAATCGTATTTACATTTAAGGACAATTGCCCATTAAAATCATTTCACGTGATGGTGACAAATTACTAAAGAATGTATGCTACGCAGTATTACCTGGGGTGCTAAACTGACGTATAAATATGATACACTTTACCTTAAATACGTTTTAAAGTAAATGTGCTAAACAAAATAAGTAATTTTCACAAGTAAAAATAACACCTAATTTATACACATACACACGATATTACGTATTAAGATAAAATAGATAAATACTATGCTCTTAACGTAACAAATCGTAGTCGTAGAAATATAGATATTCTCAAAATAAATCATTTTCCTTGACTGAAGCGAACAACTCAATTATCTGTTGTAATTGATATAAATTGCCCTTTTTGTTCTCATATCGACTTGAGGTTTCTTCATAATGGCTAGTGTTCAATAGAATATTACTTTACCAATCTCATTATGGATCTATTTTACTAGCTTCTGCCAGTAGTTTCACCCGCGGGAACCTGTCCACAAACCCATATTAAAAGTAGCAAACAAACAAACTCTTCAGCTTTATAATATTAGTATATGTAGAGGAGAGCTGTTACTTGGGGTCCCATCCCCATCTCGAGAGAACTATTCTCGAGTCCGGATAAAAAGTAGCCTATAGCCTTCCTTGATAAATGGACTATCCAACATTGCCAGAAGTTTTAAATTTGAAACGAGCATTCCCTACAACTAGCAGAGCGCATGTCAAGCAAATGTACAAGAAAATTCTTCAGCCTTATAATCATAGTATAGATTTTTAATACTTCCGACATCTCTTAACTAACTTTCTCTTTAGGTACCCTTCTTTCATTTATATCTCCCTATCCATATTAGTTGTCAAAGGTAATTACAGCAGCAACATTCTCAAAGATTCATTACCACCATACATTGACTTGTCTACTTCATTATAAACGAAGCCTAACGCTCCTTTCTCGTTACCAGCTATTTCTAACTTCCCCGTGGGAAATATTAAATTGCAATCCTTTTCATACGAAATGTTTTTTACGCTTCTAAGCAAAGACGTCTTTATCGCGTGTTTTCATAACAATTTGTCTCTATTACTGACTGGTTTATTATTTACTGTTAGATTATTTTGATTGGTTTGCTTCTTTGTTGGAACTGTGAGAAGTTTTTTTTTTTCAGTAAGTCGTGTGTCTGGTTTGAAGATCTGAGAAGTGTATGTATTTATAGCTTTGTCGTCGTTTATTTCCAATACTATTACTCCAGTTACTGTTATGTCCTTAGTACCCAGATTGAGTTTATCAATTTTTACATCTTGCACTTACAATATTTCAATTCCTTTACCACTTAAAATTATACGTTCCTCAATTTCACTCCCAGTTTCATCGTCCCGCAAATACTCATAATGTCAGCATAGAAAACACCAAGTATACATTGCAACTTAGTGCAGTTTCTTTGTATAGCAGAGTTGTGTAAAAACTATCATTAAACATCACCATTTGATATGGGCAGTTAGTTAAACAATTTTACTCGCGCATCAGGTCTCCAGTATCGTATGCGCACGAGTTTATAGAATGAAGCATTTGCATATGATTAACATATGGAGGCTCATGCTTCAAATTCGCATTTGCGGTGTCAGCTTTTCTTGACTAGTTGTGAAGATATTATTTGCATTTTACACCAGTGAGCAATCTCTTTGCAAGATGTTTATCTTTTATAGTAGCCATATAATAATGCAGTAATGATAGCACAGCAACTTCTAGTGATTCATACCCAATGCAACTATTTACCTGCTACTAATTCACTTGAACCTATCACAACTTATCTAGAATCAAAAATATCTATTGTCCACTTCTTTGAACCGGCCGCGCCGACATGCGTGCGTCAAAACGTCACCTTTTATAGTACACTCATATTATTCACCGGCCATAGTTTAGACATCAACAATAGTCGCCCTTAACCCAATTACTGATTCAGTTGATCGGTGCGCGGGCGCATACGTCATAGGCTACAATGGATCGTTTGACTGGGTAAGGCGTGGTCTTAGGAACCTCGGTGTCACCAGTCACGTAGACTTCTTGTGACACATCCCGCTTAATTCGGGGATGAGACTCAGAGGATGAATGAAGGATGGACGCCATCTTGTTTTAAGGTGGACGTTATTTATGGATCAAAGGATGTCATAAGGAAAATATTGGTAGGTACTCGTTATTGGCGAGTCACAAACAACTAATTAAATTACATTCGTGTGTCTTGCTATCGTATTTCAATTGTGCAGTGTACCTAGCTAATGAAATGTGGTTTATTTACTTACCTACCAATGCTTCGAGTTTATCTCGCTACTAAGGACAAACATCAAAATAGCCATGAATCACTGCACTGCATTACATCAAAACTAAAACCTTGTGTAAACATATCAATATTGCCAAATACTCATTATAATAAATAGATCATGCAAATAACAGAAGGTTAAGTCCGTTCATCCGACATAAACGAGCTATAAACGTCAGTGAACGTAAATAATGTCAAAGACACGCATGATAGGAAACAGACTCGACATATGAATGCGATTCGGATTTTGCTGAAATTTTCCGTTTTATGCAAGGATGTTCGCAGAAGGTCATTGTGGTTGATGTAATCCGTTAAAACGTTGGTATTTTTGAACTTTGCTAACAACTAAGTAATATTTAGCGGACATGGTATATAAATAAACTATTTTTGCGTTGTGAGGTAAAATCATTGCTCAGTATTGCTAAGGAAATAAAATTGTAATGTAAGAAGCATAATGCAGAGAAATTACTGGTCTTGAGAGAGATTTTCTTAGGTATACACAAAAACTAGTATTACCTTTTGCAAGCGTTGCTTCTGGTATTTATCTAACTGGAAATATACCCGTGTAAAGACATGTTTAAGATACATGACCGCTTAATGGTCACGGGTCTACATTCTTCGGAGAAAATAAAGATAGACAACGAGATTAAATTGCAAAGAAAACATAAAAAATCTTCAATGTTAAATAGTTTACCAAATATCTAAGAAAACGCTTCTCATGTAGAGCTGACAAAAATTACCTGGCAAATATTGTTCAATCAACAGAAGCTAGTAAGTACAACAAGCATTTTCTGACACGATGACTTGTAACTCTTTACAAAGAATTGTCTATCAATTTGAGGGTTACATAAAAGGAAAATTTGCAACAACTGCTTCTAACTCGATTATAGATATAAACTAGTGTCGAACAGAGGCCAATACTCTGCAGACAGTTAAACAAAACAAAACATTTAACTTACTTAGCACTTCAGAAAGGACAAAGTCGTTCTTCTAAATTATGTTTTAGATGCTACTATGTTTAGAAATGTAAAAATTGACACAATTACATGTGACAGTCGCGTGGAAACTTGATGATCTGCAGTTATAGATGATGATGTAAACCACACTAATGAAAAGTGGCAAAACAATGAGATGACTGATTAGAGAAAATCACTGTAGCACGCCACACAATTTGAATCAAAGGAAACATACAAAGTAACAGAAATAACCTTTGGAACCGAAGCAATATCCGTCTCAATACGTTCAATCGTCAGTATGATAAAAGCAGATTCCTTCGAATTAGGACGTTCGTGTGAATCTTGTTAGTGATGCGGTTCGGTCACGATGCCGGACGGTCTGTTAGCACTTGCGGTGATGGACTTGTTTGCCAATGAGAATGTACTGTCAAAGAATTTGTGAACTGCGTTGGATTTGGAATGAAAATTAAAACATCCGTTTTGTATCTTTCATTCAGGTCTTCGTCAATCAGCTGAATTATTTATTCATGCAGTAACGAGTAATGTTTAAAATTAAATTAAAACACTAACAATGGTGTAATATTATTGGGCTCACTTTTGACAATAGGTGGCCAATTTTCAAAGTTTCACAAATGTATTTTTTTATGTCTACGCATAAGAAACTGCATCCGTGATTGGACAAAGTCCAACTCTAAATCACGTCTCTCACGACTTTTCAATTCGCACAAAGTTAAATTTAAAAGCACTATAACTTCTAGTGCTTGTGAAAAGAATTTACAAAATAAAACTATTTGTGGTGCCAATAACGGTGGCCCAGATTCGGACAAAGGAATGCAAAAAGAATGTGCTGAGAAACACGGATTCTGAAGTAATGATTAACATAGACTCCAAAAGCATAGAGAAGACCCATTTTTTTACTTTTCCCTATAATTCTTAACACGACATGAGGGAGGTTTTCTCCAATGGTTGTGTTGTAAAAATATATTTAGACAATTGTTGTATTGTGGTCCTGCAATGTGTCAATAACGAAATTTAGGGTCCAAGACTCAAGGACTTCTAAATTTTCGAGTTTTGGAGTTTCTTGGGAAAGTCCACCTAGGACATCTGACGAAATCATCTACATATAATAAGCATAACTGGTTACATCCAATTGTCACCTGTTCTAACACGAACTTATGTTTGTACACTCCACCACAAAGTTTACATAACCAGTTGCTCTTGGATATGGTTTCAGCCAATCTTAAATCGTCGATCACGAGTGTTTGCGTATGTCTTTTAAATTGAGGATCTATTTCGACTGATGATTGGTCTGAACAATTAAATGAAGCGTAGTTATTAAATGGGGCATTTCCCGCTGAAAAGTATGGTCATATGTCGACTATGGTATTATTAGTATAAAGGATACTTGTCTTATATCCGGATGGAAAATGAAATCTTTGCTTTGTATGTGGATGATGTGTTGATGGGTTTTCCAAATCGTGTGAGCCATCAATCAAATAAAACGTTCTAATATTTACCAAAAATATAGTAATAAGCTAATAATAATGTCGAGTGCCCGCTGAGCATGTACAGCAGTTTTTTTCTGCACAGTATCTGATCTTCGATTGATACATGATCGCAAAAATAATCGATTCAGTACAGTTAAATGTGGGATTGCAAACGTTTTATCGACTATTTTTACATTTCGGCCATCAAACGTCCGTTGAACGCGTGTATCGAGCAATTTTAGCGGGCTGTGGCACCGACACGGACGTTTCGTTATTTCCATATCACTGATTGTTTCGTTCCACGTTTAATTAGATACGTTCCTACAATTAAGTCTCAATTTAACATGCTTCAAAAAACTTGGAAAGTGACCTCTCATTGTTTTAATTGTATGCTGAATTGCAGTACGTTAACTGTGAATCACAATTCCTTTAAATAATTTAATATAACTTTGACGCAAAATATGACTCAATAGATCCTCGTTATAGAATCAAAAATATTATTGACCTCTTAATAAATTCTGCACACATCAAAAGCACCATAAACGGGACTAGATACAATAGTTCCTACCTTAACAGTATTCGCATAAACTCCGTGCTCGTCCAATGACATACCAAGGTGAAAATGAAATTAAATCCAAGTGCGTTGTCTACATTGTATAAACAGTAAATCCTATTTCTTTGAATTATAAAACCCGTTAGGAATTTAATCTTTATTGTGCTGCAGAAGCTAAACATATTATGTTATTGGCAATGCTTACAAAGTCGCGATCGGATAGACCTAGCATACAAATCCTGAGTTGAAATCTCGCAGTTCAATATTCGATTAGTGTCCAGTTTGCAGCGCTGCGCCCGCGACGGCTTATCAATATTGTCAGTCAATTTGCATCCGACGTGTGACGTGTGGCTTGAGCACTGAGGCTTACCTGGCCGGGCCTTCAAATCGTTCAGTCGCGTACTCTAACGCGAGCATACCGCACGTTCGTCTCATACATACATACATGCGAAAATAGGAAACCCGAAAATAATTTCAATGATTACCGTGTTGTTGGAAACAAAACTTTATCAGTGTGTACTAAAAACGT
Organism: Helicoverpa zea x Helicoverpa armigera; assembly: GCA_033682625.1. Lineage (NCBI taxonomy): Eukaryota > Metazoa > Arthropoda > Insecta > Lepidoptera > Noctuidae > Helicoverpa > Helicoverpa zea x Helicoverpa armigera. Next base: position 9,248,950 of record JAWIIS010000049.1, on the reverse strand, counting down.
AAAGATAATTTTCTCGAGTGCTGAAGTATTGTTATAAAAACAATAGGAGATAAACTGTGGTGCGTCAATCCGTGGGATGACAATGTAATCGGAGATTAGTGTTATCAAGCACGTGGTTGTGAGGGAGGACTGAGAGACTCCATCATGGCTCGACTGACCACCAGTGCGGCGCATCTGTGCCAGAGGCTGCAGGAGTTGTACCCTCATAAGCTGCAGCTGGCCAGCAAGCAGGTTCAACATAATGTAAATATACTTTTACATTTATAAATACCGATGATGATTTTGGATTCCTTAAACATACCTGGATGATTTCATCCCTAAATGAGGACCTGCAAAAATTATAACTTTAAATTTTATCCGCTCTCATGAATAAAAAAGAAACGTTTATGAGTATAGACCATGACAGGACGTCTGCCATTTCTAAAACTGTTTACGGACGTCCGATTTCACAGCATGTCCGTTTTCGTCGTTAATTGCGTCTACGAGATTGCACTGCGCAAAACGAGCTTGAGTATCAGTTACATTCAACATTAGAAACTTATGGTTTATGTCTGCCATTTAAAATATACTTTAAACATGGGGCGACTGCTTGTCTTTTTTTATTTTTTTTTCAAGTCTGAGAAAAGGAATCTTCTGTTTTCTTTTTGTATTTTATTAGCCTCTAAATAATGTCCGTCGTATAAGACAATAGTTTCTTTTGTTTAATCATCTACAGTATTGTTATCACAGTCAATAGTGTCGAAATTGTAGTCAAGGCTCCGTTATCGGGATGTCCTTTGTCCTAGTCTGGTACCTGATCCTTTATTGTTTTAGTAGGATTTGCGAAAAAATCAGTACTTACGAGAACATTATCATTACTGATATATATTTTTTATTTATTTATATTAAGTACATTCGTATCCGTATTAATGAGTTATATCAAGTGTACTTTCTACAGTACTTAAGCCGTGTGATTGAGGAAATGGTTATACGATTATGGTAAATACGATAAACGAGATTTACAAGAATTATCGTTATATAGGTATATTGAGTTTCACGTGAGAAAAGGGGGAAATGAGTCTCCATTGCCGGCTTACTTTGTAATTATATTAATTATCACATTTTTTACTGGTAATAAAGTGTATTTTAGGTTAGCTATAAACTCAATTTCATATTTTTTTATAATATGATAAACCAGGTAATAAAACTCCAAATTACTTCAGCCAACCAGAGCGTTCATCTCCCCATTAAAATATTCAGAGTAAGAAATACAACGAATACAGGGAGAAACTCCTAGAAACTAGATTAACCAGAACTCGATTTAGTATCGGAAACATGCGCGTGCGCCGTCTGGAATATCAGCTTTTTCTTATTCACGGTAACGTACGTGCCGACAGAAAAATATTACTATCTCAAAATCGATTGTATCGTTAATAATCAATAATAGTTGAGATTAGAAATTATTGTTTTATTGGTATTTGTCGTACCTACTAATGTATACTAATATAACATAATATGAAATAAACTTTTTTTTGTTTGTAAAATGCTGAAGGCTCCAAAACTACTGAACCGATTTGGAAAATTCTTTCACTATTGAAAAGCTACATTCCTTCTGAGTAACAAAGGCTATGTTTTATCCCTGTACGGGCAGTAGTTCAAATAGGACGCGGATGAAACCGCAGAAAAATGGCAAATAAAAATAATCGTTTAGATTAAAATTATTGTTTCATTGGTATTTGTCGTACCTACTTATTGTTGTACGTTAAAATAATGTCGGTCGTAAATTCATTTGTTTATTTCATTATTGTTATGTAGGTCTGCAAAAATGTGTTACAGATTAACAGCGATGCATGCATCTAGATTTAATCTAACTGCATGATTAATAGATTTTATATAGATTGTGTTAACGGTGTTGCAAATTATGAATGCATCCAGTTGGCTTATTTTTAGTTCTGTAGGAGCACTGGCAATTACGTGTTGTGAAGTTTCACTTTTACTAACAAACATTTGATAGAATATTTGAAGTAATGCAATTGATGTCATTGCCATGCGAGTCTTGTTTACTTTGCGACAATTAATTTGTAACAACATTGTAGCTCAATCAAGCTGTTATCAACAGCTTGATTGAGCTACAATGTGCAGCAGATAATTTCCTTTAATAAATGCTTGTTTAACGACTGTTTCCAATTAATCATAATTGACAGGATATCAATAGCAGCCTAATTGGCATTGCCATGAAACTCACGTGAGCGCACAATTTCCAGTAGTTAAGAATCGATTCACGTGCCCAAGCAATTGTAAAAGCATGTTGTTTTTTCTGAATACATGTCGTTGGGAAAATAACATGTCTTTCTTATATTATTATCGAAATATTGACGTCAGTTCAAACAATAGATACTTTTTTTGTTGAGAAATCATCAAATGACCCGTCCCGCTGCTGTGGGTGTGGCGTGAGAAAGTGTCAGACTCTTACTGCTTAAATCCCGCCATGTTCGTTCTTAAGCCCTTTATGTACCGGGGTCGCGGTAACACTTTTGAACAATCACGCAAAAAACAATAGAATTCATTGACAATCGTTTGCCTAATTGGTCGGTTAACTGACAACTTTTCATATACGAAGCCTACTTCTTATAACTAAATTTTTTTGATATAATCCGATTTAAGTTCACAAGTCCCAAATTAAAAATGTTTCCTCAACTATTTTAGATATTAATTTGTAAACAGCTAATCAGACGTTTATCTTGTCAGTGTAAATGGGCCTTCGTTGTAACTACATATGTTTAATTGATCCTTTCTCACTCAATTTGGGTTAGTTCCGCGTATTACTATTTATATCTTACTGCGAATCGTAGCTTACAAAGTGCTGAACATTTTTCGCGATATATTCCAAGAAGTGTATCGCAGAGTTGCGGTTTTTATATGTTGTGTTTGTGATATGATACTGAACGTGGTGGGGGACTAGGTTATTCTGTGGCTTTGACTCTTTATTATTGTTGACACTGGCAGAAACTGCCTTGAATAAAACTTGTCTTATGATCTCAAAATCATCTGCGTTTTCATCGTTCCACTGCTGGGCACAGGCCTCCTCTCACACGGAGAAGGGTTGAGCGTTAATCCTATGATCTGAATTGTAATAACGTATATCTAGCCTTTAATCTGTAACGTTTTCCAAAATGAAACGATATTTTGTTTTTTGAAATATCATGATATTTGATTACCTATTTGGTCCTAAAAAACGAACTTTAAAAAACCTAGCGTATGTATCTAATGTTATCTCATATTACTTATGATTACTATCTCCATTACAGCTCACAGAACACAGGTTATAAGAATTACATTTGATACCCGTGCACTTAGTACCATAGTGTCCGATTCTGATGCTTATCGTACTCTTATCTATGCATAAGCATAATAAAGTGTCTTATTTCTTGGCTTTGAAAACCGTTATTTGCATTAGGTACACATAACTTGTAGCTTGCTAGAGATTTTCCTTAATAGAGAAAGAATTTTGTCATCAGCCCCAAACAGGTGCATATTCCTATCTCTAGTAGGCAGAACAATAGATGGATAAAATATTGGAACCGGCGACGAACCTTGTGTGAAACAAAACAAAAGAATGCTTAAAGTAATTGATAAGCATAATTTATGTGGAAATCGATAGACAGATCCTTATACACCCTAAATTATACTGCGATTACAAAGATTATTATTAATTCAATAGCTTTGTGCCGTTTTCTTATCTAAATAAAAATTAAATATGGTACAAAATAAAAGGTTAAATCTCTCTTTGTGAAAATACTAAGGTTATCTACATCTTAAAATATAACATCCTAACACAAATACTGAATAACAAGCAGATACATCATTTTATCAAATTGTTATGATTTGTGATATGCCCAAAATTCTACACTATTAATAGATGTTTTATCTTAGAACATTCACATACACGATCATTTACAAGTGTCTTTATATACGGACATTGTCCATCAAAACATACAAAATAAAGCTATCTTATCATTCACATAACTTTATCAACGTAAATTGAACCATAACTTCCTGAAAATAAAGCTAGTTTTTCCTTGTGGCCTCACCTGCGTCCTGTGGGAACTGCTACAAGCATCTGGGTAAAAAGTAGCTAATGTTTTTTTGACACATTTTTTTAAACGACGTCAAAAATCATCAATAGCCCCTCCCGCTGTGGGTTAGCAGCGGTGAGGGTGTGTCTGACTCTTACTGACTAAAAACCGTCGTGTTCCGTCGTAGGCCTTTTATGTACCAGGGCCGCGGCAACTCTTTCGAACAATCCCGCAGCCCAGGCAGACCAAACAGCTTCCGACAGCCTGTTTCTTTCGAATCGGATAGTTCCTGAGGTTATAACGTTCAAGAAAATAAACAAATTCTTCAACTTCCGATCCTAAGCCTGACACATAGAATTCAATTCCACTTAGATTCCAATAGTTAGTCAACGAATTGGTTAGTAACACAGATAGTTATTTGTTTATTTATTCAAACGGTTATTGATAGCAATGTGTTGATATAATATAATGTACGTAACATACTACAGTAATGAGTTGCATAATGACTGAGATAGTTTAATGGGTGTGGTCCATTTTACAAGGCCATATGGTTCGTTAATGTAGTTTTTATAGCGTAATTTGAGCTGTCTTCAGTAATTAGGACGGAAATATTCTCAAAGATATCATATTACCTACGATATGTAACTTTCAGTCTTCTAATTTGAAATCATTATCTTCCTAACCTGTCCCCAACTATGTTGAGGCCAGCTTTCAGTCTAACCAGATGGAGCTGAGTGCTGCTTATCTGAGTGACTATCTATCTGACCCCGACAAAACAGCTGATTTTGAGACTTCTGACTGACTATAACGACTGCCAAAAATGTTAAAAGGGAAGCCGGTACCCACCATTTTAACGTGCCTTTCGAAACAGATAACAAAATATAATAAAGGAATAATACCTTAATAAAACGTAGTGTTCTAATTCAATACACAATAGCTATATAATATAAAATGAGTGACAGACAAGTGTACATTTGCATGTTTTTCCACTGAACTTGTGAAAAACATATTTATTGCGCGTTTATCTTAGCAAAGTCAGGAAAGTTCTTTCATCTTATTCTAAGTTTGTCCTTTGAAGGCAGAGTAAAACACTGTTATATAATACAATTATTTGTATTGTATAGAAAAATATACAATATACCTAAATGACAGTAATCGGAAGTATAATGTACTTGAGATTACTATCATAAGTTCTTACATAATGCACCTAATAGGAAACAAATTGCTTGCAATTTCTTCACAAGAACGATTTTGCTCTTTCAGAGAAATAGCCAATTTAAAACTAATGTGTTTTCGTAAAGAAAATGCTGAAACGCTATGTCATATCATCTATGTCTTTATTAATAGCTTATGTAAGTTTTTAATATACCTTTGCAATAATAAGTTAAGTATACATAGACGAGTGAAAATAAATAATAATCGAAGCAATGACAAGTAATATAAGAAGAAATGTTGAATCATCGTCATTGAAAATAAACAAATAAAATATGTCACATTGAACTCTTACAACTGCATCGTCAACGGTACAGTCATCAATCAGAAGATGTCTGAAGAGCTTTACTTGTCAGACACAGTATCTGAACTCGATTTAGTTAACTGTGACTGTATATAAACCTACTTACTCTGTTTCTTCAGTTATCTATATTTGCGGCAAACAAGTTAAGCTGCTGCAGCTGCCTACAGTCTAGATTAATTTTCTGTGCAGTACATATTTATGTGTACAAATCATTCATTCAAAAACAAAATTGACAACAGGATGCACCCAAACTATAAAGGGAAAAAAGCCTGAAAAAAAAATGAGCATATGAAAATTATCCTGCTTATTTCAGGGCTATTGCCATTAAGATACAATTAGAAAGTCAATATATCTTCAGTAAAGGTCTTTTAGAAAAACCACATAAGAAGTGGTGAAGGGTGGGCAGTTTGAGGTCTATCTCTTGCAATTTTTTTCGTTCGAAAAGTGCTGCTTTGCAGCCAAGTTTTGATTAATGATTTTGAGTTACGAGTACAAAGTAAATTCCAACCCCTGTTACATATTTGACAGGCAGTTTCTTTAACCACTTAACCACCATGATTATATTATACACACACGTAAACAACATCCCTACAAAAACATTGGCACGTTGTAAACACAAGGTAACGTCGGAATAACCCTGCATGTTTACTTGCTCATCACCACTTGACATTCCATGATTACTGTGATAAGCAAAGCCGGGTAATATCAGACGCCTATAGTTATAGGATAAACAGCCTCGATGTTAGGCTTTGTTTTATACATTTGTAGAGTATGTACAAGTAGCCTCAGATTTTTCGAGAAAAAAGAGTAACTTTATCGGTACTTTTATACTTATACAATAAAGAGGATTTTTTTTGTTTCTTTGTACCCAAACTACTGAATTAAAAAAATCTTTTGACCGTTGGAGAGCTACACTCTTCCCGAGTAATGTCAGTTGTATTTTATCCCGGTACAGGCAATAGTTCCCACGAGACGCGGGTAAACGGCTAGTGTCAAATATAAACGTGCTTGTACCAATTCCTAAAGAAATTACATTATAATATTAACCTACAAGCAATAAAGTGCATCTAATGCATCAATGCATCACATGCCATAGTGACTTGTAACGACATACAAGAATGCACTCATAGCGAACGGTTCTCGCTACGGTAAAATTCAATAGCTCTTTAGATACGCGTCGTGGCCGCCAAATGCAATCACACACTTTTATGCGATTAGTGAGACTGATAGACTGTCATCAGCATTTCAGCAAGAAACTGATTTTAGATTAAACTGGACACAAATGGCCAGTGGAAGTTGAAAGTAATTTTAATCCATTTATTATTTCTCTTCAAAGAGGTCTTAATGAAAATAAAAAAACAAGAAACACCTCTAGTGGCAGAAATGACAGTATTGCGCAAATGTTTTGATATACAGTACAGTTGAAATCATGTACAATTGCCTTCTTAAACACACCTCCACATTCATAAGAAAAACCATTTTATTTTGCAGACGAAGTCCACAAACAAAAGCCAGGTACATCAGTCCCAAGCTTTATGAACCCCACAACCACAGGTGTCTTCCGATAACATTAATTGATAATGATCGGTAAACAATCGGCGAGTATGGATCACGTAACAAGTTATGATAATCAAGCCATTGTTACTGTTTACTAGAGCTCCGATCATTCGGATAGTGCGTGCTGAAGTGTTAATTGTGTACGTACGATGATTTTTCATGAGTTCCTGTATGAGGAAAATTGTTGAATTTACTAGGAAAACTTACTTGAACTGGAGAGTGTAGTGTTAAGAAAATAATACTGAAAGGGATTCTAGCTGCAGTTGAAATTGATTATGTCAGCTAGCTGTCAATTTTATTAGACTTTCAGAGGCTGTAAGCTTTTAAGTCGCAAAATTTTATAAAACAGAAGTCCGAGGACCAGTCTTAGGTACTAACTAAGAGATATCAGGTTGCCCGAGCCACTCCATGAAAAAAACTGGCAAAGAGCTCCATCCATTGGTTAGACTGGAAGATGACCCCAACATAGTTGGGAAAAGACAGATGATGATGCTACTTACATCAATAAGTCAACATTAACATGATCTTGCTAAAGTAATGACATCAATTTTATTAGGACGTATTCACAAAATTATTACTAAGTACATGTTACATAACAAGTCAACACCATAATATTATTGAAAAGAAAGCATCATGCATGATATACCGGCGTGCTCTCAAGGTGACTCCAATTGTGACGTATATACTCTATGTTCGGGATTTATTTATTACGGAGTTTTATATACATTTTGTATATACGTGACACGATTCGTTTAGCGTTCCTTTATATTATGTAAACATAAATTTAAGCATCGATGGCTAGTTCGTTGTCGTTACAATGTATTGATCAGATTTGATCATTCCAGAAATCGGAAATTGGGATTTCAGTGAATATTTGAATGCAATTAAAAACAGCAAATCTTCTGTTACTTTGTACCCTTTGTTAAACTTTAAATTCTAGAGTTGTCTTATTTGCTATGCGCTAAAGTCAGGAATCATTGCAAAAGAAAGCGGTAGGCTAAAACAGCTGGCGCAAGGTAGTAAAATAATAGACTAATGTTCCAATAGTTTCATTAATAAAAATGTCCTCCATCCAACTAAAACTTGCTTTCATAGATGACTTAGTTGTCCGTCATAATGTCAGACAAAAACGTGTCTAAAAATAATCCCAAAGTAAATATCGTTTAGCATACATTAGCCATACGTCACTGCGAGATAATTAACCGGTATGCACTCTACCGATCTGTGATCAGCTAATCAAAGTCACTGAACATCCATAACCTACGTAATATAGACATAGGATACGTCACTATTACGTTTAGTTAGGCAAAAATATGCAGACAGTGGTTGATGCGTGTAAAATATTTACATAAATTACATATTCAAACATTTAAGAAGCAATAGCCCACTGGCTAAAGTGTCGGTCTCGTGGTATATAGGTCGTGAGATCGGCACCCATCTATCGCACAAGTGATGTTCACGCTCCTGACACAAGGCATATTTTACAAAGTTGAAGCGGTTAACAAGCCAAGACACATTGATAGTATGGTTTTAAAATAACTGAACACTGACTCAAAGGCATTCAGATTGATCTAACTTCAGATGTAGAGAAAGTAATCCATCACTAATTACTCGTCAATTTAAACGATTTTTTTGCGAACTTCAGCAAGAGAGAAAGTTGGCTTATACTATGATTGAGCGTGCATTCAACTGAAAATATATTCAGATGCATGCAGAATTGCTCGCATAATATTTTTTTTTCTTAATTCACATCGCAGTGGATTGGCCTCAAATGACCGCAGACAACAGGTTTTTTATCATGTGTCTATCGATGTTTGCCAACCAAAACAGTCAAATTTTATCGACTTTAACATAGCGACATGGCAACATCTCTAAATACCCAGATTTAATTTTATCGACTATCGACATTAGAAACGTCTCTAAATGACCAGATTTTCAAAGGTCACAAAGGATTAGCAAATTTTTTATTTACTTTTTTTCACATTACAATTAAAATATCGAACAAATCTAATTTCTTTAGCTAGTTTAAACAAATAGTTTGTTTGCTGACGCACGCCGGGTTTGGTTTGGGTTCGCGCTAATTGGTCGCAGTGTTGACACAAGTGTCGATGTCCGCCATTGTTGACGGTCGGCGCGTGCGCACTCCATACGTGGTAGCCAGACAAAGGTGGAGATGTTTGCATAGTTGTTGTGTGTATTTGCATGACAACTGATAAAGGTTATTGGAAGAAAATTGCGATTTTATCTGCTAAATCTACTTGTGTTTATCTTTGCATTTGTAAGAATTGAAAAAAAAAAGATGCAATTTTTGGTTGACACTCAAGTGGGTTTCTCACGAAAGCAAGAAGGTTCATTTTGTTCGTGCGATCTGTCTTTATTTAAAAACATTTAGATAAGAAATATAATGTCACAGATTGAAAAAAAGGGCATTCTTATACATTGCATCTAGAATCTAGGGATACAACATTTATCGACTAATAAGACTGAAACCGTGATAATCAACACAGTTGTTGACTAGCCTATCATTAACAACACCCGTGGCCAACATATTTATTCCTCACACACACACACACTATTATGTTAGTATCTGTCGGCGGCAAGTAAACACGCCTCTATCGAAATCGCACTTGTGTTCATAAACCAACGTTATTTGTTTTCCAAAGATACGTTGCAGACATCGAATTGAATAAAAACTTTTTATTGTCCATAGCAACCGTTGCTAAGCTAACATACATGTGTAAATAAGTTTCCATGGAAATTACGACTGTCTTTTGTCTCTAAGAAATCGATATTTAATTGATATATGTGTATTCATTGTTGTATGAAAGTTATAGTTTAAATTTCCTTTTGTTCCGAAAGTCTGTAATTAATGTTTTAATAGTTTGTGATACCGTTCGCGTGTATCGTGATTCACAATAATTTTATAGTTCTATGAAAAGTTTTAATAACGGTTTGTTTATAGGTTAGCTCTTATTCTAGCATTTGTTCTATTTAATATTATATTAGAACTAGTGTGTCCAGGAATGTTGAAATATCCATGCTTTTAAAGATAGGAAGCCTCTTAATTTATCAGTTATATACGGATAATTCTAGGAGCAGACCAGAATACTTTGAAAATCGGCAAAAATAGACCAGCTAATTGATGATAATTTTCAATGAACATATTGAAGAAAATGTCATGACCTCTAGTCTACAGCGTAGTAAAATGTCAATCGGTCACCGCGTAGCAACTCGTAGCTTTTCGTAGCGCGTAGTTTCGCGTAGCAACACAAATGCATCGAGATATTAGTATGGATATGCTCCATATTTATTACCTATTTTTTACCAGCTTTCATTGTTTGTACTTTTACAAGTACATAATAATTTTCCCGTGTGATCAGAACATCAGAGCATCCCATAACACGACGCGACACGCAAACGATCCAGATTTTTTTCATCAATTACTGTCTATCTGAAGTTAATTGCTATTCTTTGTTGGAGCCGTGTGAACGTAAGGCAACAATGCCTTAGTTGGTGGCTGTACGTCAGTGGCTCTGGTCGTTTGGACCCCAACGAGTGACGTAATCAAACGAAATTGCGCAGTGAAAGTGTTATATGGAAATTTTACTTTTGGACGTAGTTTTTAAGGTTAAAAGACTGTGTAGGGTTTTTACGTGTTAAGTTTGCGTTACAATGATTCAGCTTTGAGCCGGTATGTATGTGTTTTTTTAATAGGTAAACTTCGTTTAACGGAATTAATAATGATGTCTAAATTACGTCAAACAGTACTAATAATTACGTCAAAATATTTGATATTTTTAAAATTTCACTAAAGGTTTTTTAGTTTTTCCTATTGTGTATGTATTTACGTCACTAATTATAATTAACCTTTGTTTATTTTTGTCCGTAATGAGTTAGTAGTAGGTAATAATCTCAATTCTAATAGTAGGATATTGTCTAAAGTTAAAATCTGACGTCAATCACGAAATATGCAAATTAAGGACTTGGTTTGCGTATATCATTTGCAAGCGGATTTGCGTATGCACTTTAAAAACTTATTTACTCACATTCCTCAAATATATGTTAATGCATATCTTTAACAGCATAAGTAAAAACACCCAACTTAATGCACGTTTGATTCTTAAAAACATATTGTCACAGCTTATTGCATTATGATCAAAACTACAAAATACATACCTACTTGTGATTATTTTAACTGACTTTACAATTTGATCTATGATCTAAGTCCTGAGCCCTAAATTACTCAAGAAATCTTTTGCCGTTTACTTAAATGTTCAAAATACTCAATTATACTAGTTCCTACTTGAAAGAAAAGGTAGATACACAATCTCACACAAACCTTTGCATCCAATAGAAAGTCAGCACGCTCTTATTTAAACAGAGAACAATATGCGCACACGCCTCTTCCGATGTTTTCTCTATATTGACTTGTCGTATCATTTGTTTGTATGTCGACGTACTCAACTAAGTACAAACTTGTACTTACTAGTTCCTCATAAAAGACAAAAATAACTATGATATATTTTGTTAACTAAATGAAGTTATTTTTAACCTGTCTGTACCGTATTTGCGGTTTTGTTTGCAAATAATTGTTTGTATACTATGAATAAAATTAATAATTATTGTTTGTAGGTTAGCATATAAGGTGTTGTTTTTAGAAGTTCGTCATGCTTCGGTTTATTCCAATTTAATTCTGTTTGTGTTCACGTTTCTTGGAAACAAAATATGTCAAGATATAATATTAATAGCTGTCTGTTTGTGTAATGAAGATTTAGCTTATATTGTCTTTTTAAGACATGCAAATAAATATAAATCCTTTAAAGATAAAGTTCAAGTCACGTTTAGAATAACCGTGCTGCTAATTAAAACGTTTTTCCTATGATTCATTTGACTTAGATTATGTAAAAACTGAAACTAATTTGTAATATAGTTTTTGTTAATCTTATCAGGTCATAAAATACCATTAGGTATAGTAGGTGGCTGTGGGTTTTTCATGGGGTATTCTAATCGAGGTTATCTAGTATATTAATCGATGGCTTTTGGCTGAACTGAACTACTATACTTGTATGTATTGATATTGCAACATTTACAACACAGTTGCTTCCAATACAAACGAGAAGTAAATATTTGAAAGTACAGAGAACAAAGTAAACAAAAATAACATTGAACCCTTCACCACAAACCACACGAAGAGGCTGTAAAAATGATTAGTTTCCACTATCTATCACGATTTCGTAGTTAGCAATCACAAAACGTACCGTGCTGCGCCACGTGAGAAAGCTAAACGTGATAGCATCACATTATAATGATGAATTTACCAAGTAATGTCTCAAAGATCAAAATCTGTCTGATATGATCTAAGTACATAAGAGTTTTTATAAGAGCCCTACAAAATATAATCAGTGACCCATTGGCGTGTTCCGGTAATTGAAGTCCCATTTGTTGCTGGACTGTTTTGACAACTTCGCTTAAAAGATCCTTATACCAAATTATCTGTTTCCTGCGTCCCAAGGAAATTACTACCGGATATAAACGTTTATGTCCTTCCTCGGGCTCTAGAATCTCTATAAATATGTATCTTTCATTTTTGTTTTCAATTGGATCAATAGTTTGTTTGGTATGAAAGCCGGAGAGATAGAGTAACTGTCGTTGTCACAGCTTAAGATGTCCACTGCTGGACAAAGGCCTTTCCCAAGCCCGGGGAATTTCTTGATGAGTTACTTTCGCAGTTACAATATTCAGTAAGGATAAAGTTACCAATATACATAGATCGCCAATCATTGTCAGCGACATCGCAAAACTATGTGTAGATAACCTTATACGCCATTATTATTCGTTCACTTTTTTCCTGTTACAAAAGTCATAGAATTTTGCGTGAGGTTCGAGGTCGCGTTTCACAAGATGCTGTTGATACCGCCTGATATTGTCATTCTTTGACCTTTAAATGCAGAAAAGTTCTTGGAAAAAATGCGCAGTATTTCCCCTGTTTTATTGTTGAAGTTTTCAGGGTTTTTTAATTCTTGAATTGTAGTTACAAGGGGCTTGCTTGATTCAGACGCAATAGGAACTTTGGAGATTTTATGTAAAATAAATAAGATTTAAATAATACAAAGTAGAACGTAATTCTGTGTATTCCCAAAACGTAAAACCCCAGTGAGAAATCCAGATTATCTTAGGTATGCACTTGAAACATACGTTTATTATTATTTCGTCTTACACTCTCAGCATCCCACAATCTCGCGGTCGGCCTAAACAAATACACGTAAAAGAAAATCTCAGCTTTATCAGTCGTTACCACTTATCTTTATTACGAGTTTACGAACAAGCTATTTATAATGATGCTATTTTTAGAACTTTTACATGGCTTTGCTTTGTTCTAGGTATGCTGCATGTTATAATTATTGTAGGATTTAAAACCACTTCATAGTTATTAATATTGTTCATATCTGTATCTCTTTGTGCTGTGATTACATCTATAATTATAATTAACATAATATTAAATGCTATTATTTCTGTTTAGGATTCTTAAAAAGAAAATTATACCTTCATGAGAATAAAATCCACGCGTTTCTTTCGTCACTTTGTTTTGGACTAGCAATTGACTTCAATCAAAATTTGACTGAAGCTCAATGTCGCAAGAAACATTTTTCCTCAAGGAAAATATGTGACATCTTTATGCGTAAGAAAAAAAACTAAATCTGCATGGATACATAGATAATGATAAAAACGATTGCGATGTTATTTTGTATGCGATATCATCAAACACTTAAGAGCTAGTTCAAACTAGCGGCGTCTTCTAATTTGAAAGCTCTATGAGGCCGTATATAGAAAGAAAGCTGCTTCACATGGCTTTAATCTACTTACTTTAACAGTACCCATAGTGTACCACCACCGCCATAAGCGCTGGTAGATTGGCGAAAGCTTCCTTTCTATATGCGGTCTTTTTTTGTTGTGAAATCAAATGACCCCTCCCGTGAGTGCACAGTCAGGGAGTGCCAGACTCTTACTGACTAAAACCCACCATGTTCCTTCTTAAGCCCTTTATGTACCAGTGCCGCGGTAACTCTTTCGAACAATCCCGCAGCCCATACGGCTTTAGACTGGATTTACACTTTTGTATGTTTTTTATCAGTTTTGTATGTTTGTGTCCTTTTGGTTTTTGCATTGTTTCCTCTTCCTCCTTCCGCGTTTGATAGGATTGAGGGATGACCGATCTGGTTTCAAGTGCCTGTTATGCGATATCGGTAGCAATAACTTGTATTGGGATTATAGGTTATCCCACCAAAAACATTAAATGTAAAAAAAAAAGCCAAGCCTCTACGCAATTCTTCCACAGTAAAAAGTTGTGAGATCGCATAGAAGCCAAGTCTTGTTCAACTTTATTTGTAATAATAAATTAATATTTTGTGACTATATCAATAGTTTTGTTCACATTTCAATAATATTGACTTGGCCATGAGCACAATAAACTATAAATATATGTAATACAGCATATCTGGAAGAGGTGAAAGTCAAACATGAAGTTTGATATCACAGAATTAAATACTTTTAGTTTATTGTTATTAAATGACCGACAGTCAGAATCATCCAACAGCAATGAACTGCACATGTACTATGGCGCATGTTTAGTCTATCGTGATCTCAAATTCCAATCAGTCCATAATCAGTCCAATCGTAAAATCATGTCCATATATAAATTTATCAATCCAACGGTATTTACACGGGGATACACAAGGAGCGACTTTTAACTTGTGCTCATGGCCAAGACAATATTATTGAAATGTGAACAAAACTATTGATATAGTCACAAAATATTAATTTATTATTACAAATAAAGTTGAACAAGACTTGGCTTCTATGCGATCTCACAACTTTTTACTGTGGAAGAATTGCGTAGAGGCTTGGCTTTTTTTTTTACATTTAATGTTTTTGGTGGGATCTAATTTATTTTTTGTAGGTCTCTTTCTTTTCTAAGTATATAACAAATTAAATTAGCTTACATGCAACTTACTGAATATATTACAAACTAAATATGTACACCTAAAGTAGCACGAAAAATGCATTTTTTTAAAATAAAGTAAAAACTTTTCGAAATCGTCGAATTTTCGAATCGAATATCTTTTAGAATCAAAGGGGTTTATTTCAGAGATAGATGGCACTATCACATGAAATTATTTGTTATTTTTTTTAAGTACTACTTATACTGAGCTATGTAACGAAACCATAGCGCGATTTAGACCAGGACAACGCCATCTATGAGCGAGCATGGAGTATTTATCGCACTGCATTTATATAAAAGATTTTATCATTATTCATTTCATTTAACCTAGCTTTTTTATTCATATGTACATATTTAATTCATATTTAATACATAATAACAATATACCACACTATGTAACAATAAAACAAATAGTAACATTTTGTACATAAATAAATAACAAAGTTATCAATGCAGTCAAAATTCATACACAATGTTCTTGAAAAACCGCAAATATAAATTTGTTTCCTATTTTTTTATAAATTTTTAAGGTTTTTATAATTTTCCCTTTATATGTAGCTAATAACCTGTCTTGGTGCCAAATTTGAAGGTTCTCAGTTTGCTAGAAGTACCTTAGACTTTTGATGATCGGTCAGTGAGTGAGTCAGTGACAAAATGGTGTAACTTTGATCGCTCATAACTCGTAAACTATTTATTCAAATGTCTTGTAATTTTGAGACTGAGCTTGTTCTAATACTTACTCTTGGTCATCGAAAATCTAAACTCCTAGCTTTGTTCACATGGAAGATACAGGGGGCTGAAATAGCCGCGAAACGCTTCAAGAAAAGATGGTACGGCCGTGCCCGCTTTGCTCGAGTCTTGGCTGGGGCACTGCCGTGCCCTCAGATTGTTTGCGTGGAAATGATTTATCTTCAGCCTTGTTGTTTCATGTATTTTCATGTTCCTGCTGGTGTTTACATGCGCTATTATTACTCTAGTATCGTCTCTCCAGTTTTCTATAAATCGGTCAGCATCTAATCTCTGTGTCATTGTACAATCTATTTTAATTCTTTAACTTCCTTTATTTTTAATTAAACCTGTCAAATGAAAGATTATTTTCCCATTTCTGAGCTGCCTATATATGTTTTCCATTTATGCGGTGTGTCATGTCGTCTTTGCATAAAATATGTATGTCTTCCACTTAAAAAGATTCTACGTTATCATAAACTCTATCGTGTATATCTTAACTATGTAAGATCGAGCCCTCTTCAACAAATCCCCTGACTGTTTCATCACTCGTCATCATGACGTCATCACTCCTCACATACCTAATTGCCAGATTATCATGAAAAGTAAACAAACATCAAACAATTATACAGTTGTATACTTTCTGCAATCTTTGAAACAATTGTGACATTTTTGTCAGGAGATTAGGTTGATAACGTGACTATGTAATAATGAACAGACTGGCTTGGACCTGTTCCAAAATGTAGGTCCTACTTTTAGCCTTTTCAAAGAACTTTTCTAATAATTGATGAACATAAATCCTTCTTTCATTCATTTTGAATATTACCCCTGCAAAGTATAAATACACATCAGAATTTGAAACCTCTTTAAACCCTACTTTAGCTGTCTCATCAGGACAGAAAATATTATCACTCAAACATTATTAAGCCAATTAATAAATTCAGCCTTGATATGATTTCACATATAAATATATTTCGAAAGTAAATCCTTTAGATTATATCTATTGAATGCGATCGATAGCCGGGGATGTCCTGATACAATTACGGTTATATCAATAGGTGAGATTTTATTTATTGTACCTAGATTATATAGGATAGACTAATGCACTTTTTGACGTCAATGTAGGGTACAGCTTTTAAATAGGCTGTGGCTGGAAATAATAATGTTACTTGTGAAATGACGCCAGATGCTATGCCAAAAATGGGATATGGTAAGAGAGTGATGATACATTTAAAACAAAGGTCATGAAATGTTCTTACTCATGGAGGAAAATTAACATAACTATGAATGTATTACAATACCGTTTTGTTTACAAAATAACACCATGGCGTATTCCAAATGATTCACCATCAATCGTCCAATTAGTCTTCCGGCAGATTTCCGAACATCGACCTCTATCCTATTCCACAATTATGTTAGGTCACCGTTGAATCACCACACCCTAAAAATTATACCTCGTTTAAACAAAAACTTGATAACATTTTATTGCCACTCAAATATTTATTATTTTATGATAATGGCGATACGAGTGTTTTGTTCTCGTAATGCGCGCGCGCAGTTCGTGTTATATTCAGTTGTCACACTAACCCGGAACGAATAGTTGAATGAACTTGAAATTCGCGAAAAATATTCCACTATACTTGTTTTTGTACTACTACCAAATTGTAATATGGGCGTACATAGGAATCAATTATTTGACCCATGTTTTCATAATGAGTTGGCTAATTTGAATAGTAATTAATAGCATTAATGGTATCCTGACTGAAGAAAGGTTAGACTGCTAATTGCTGAAGATGATCTTGCGCATGACAAGACAGAATTCTTATCTACGAGACATATCATTTATGATTTAGCATCTTTAGTCTTCATGATATAAGATTATGCAATATTTGCAAATACAAACAGTGTTAGAGGCTCCTAAAACATTCTAAAAAGAAATAAAATTCAGGAAATTATACTATGTTGCGTTTCCTTTAAAATCTTAGTAGAATAATTTACATTAGCAGCAAGCCACGCCATCTGCCCATTGGGGAACAATAAACTCGTGGTATTTTCAGCTTCTCATAAAAAATAACCTTACCCAACGTCCTCCGAATCTTTACTGGAATAGGTTATCATTAAAATCTCGGGATGTTTCAAATGTGAATCACAGACCCAACATTTTTGACGTAAACACTCTGACAGCTATTTTTAAACAGCAGCCTAAAAATAACAACATAAATAACCGGTGAATAACGGATTAAAAATAGCATTATCAGTTATTTTTAGTCACACCGATATGCTAAAATTTCCGAAGTCCTAATCATTGCTCTTGGATTTGCGATTTCAATCTGTACTGGCTAATCTAGAATTCTGCGTAAAACAATCAATATCTGCTCACCCCGCTGTTGTTCCGCTAGAGAAGATCTTCAGTGACGCGGTATTCCTGATAACAGTTCACCTGATATGAATAATTAAACCACCTACAGTACAGCACCTACGCGCTCCCGGCGCTCGGCTCAGTCTTCGCGCAACACTCGCACGAAGCGCACGCGACACTCGCGAACCAAACCTTTATCTTCAAGTGTTAGTTTATTTTTACACAGTATCTTTAGTGATTGTGTTAACATGCCTACCGAAGTATGTGAGAGGTTCATCGCCAAACTGCTGCGCATTGTGAGTTTTCCCTGTTTGACTTTTAAAACCTCATTTGCATTCTGCATTTCAATGTTATCTGATTGTATGCTCTTGTCATTGAAATTAAGTGCCTTCAGGCTTTAAGGCAATTAACTTACAGTCTGTTAATCTGTCAATTTGAGCGCGAATTCCAAGGCTTAACGAATCAGCGTTAAAATTCTTTTCATCGTTAATTCCGCCGAAAATGATTAACAAAACCATATTCTTTTATTGTTTTGGTACTTAAACGTATATTGTATTCTATAGACGTACAAAGGACGTCAATGGTTTAATTACATTCAAGTAATAAAGATTCTAATTTGGAACCTGTGACCCCATGAAATTCTAGTTAGTTGGCGAATGATTCCAAGATGTTCGTATTCGTACGTTTCCAGGGTTTATGACCGGTTTCAATGACGTCCAGGCATCTTCGTCAGCTTTATGTTTTATGTCATACAACATTGTTTTTGGGATAAACTTTATGGATCGTAAAGACCCGGTCGGGAGCCCGGAATTTATATAAATTCTTTGGCAAGTTTTCTCTGATGTAATCTGGTTTGGTTTTATATTATGTTTAAGGCTAGCATTCAGTAATCCATCACCATCTGGATTGATATATTATTCGTTGGCTTAAAGTTTTATGGAGCAGATATCACCTTTGTCGGGCCTTTGAAATCTTGAACGCATGTAATGATAGTCATTTTCTTGTACAAACTCGAAAACTAGATTACTGTCTCATTGGTTGTAGATTGACTCCAGACTCCAGACTGTAGATTGACAATTTTCTTGTGAATAAAAATGACCAATTTAGTTTGAAGACAAAGAAAAGCGTGCGAGACGCATTCGCTTCAAGTCCAGATTCAGGACTCATTTGAATACACGAGTATTTTCTTGTCGCCTCGTTGTAGCGGAAAATTATGTGGCAACAATTGTCTTACCATTGTTCTTTTAGCAAATCCTTATTATATAATGTATTGTTCTAAAGCTGGTACGAATCTGCCGACATTAGTATTCATATTGTCATCTATTGTTAATTTAACCGGTCAAATTGCCGATTGGATTCCAAAATTCAGTGGCTTGGAGACTAACTGTTGCTAAGCCCATGATTTTGAAGAGTCCTCAGACGTCTTTGCTGCAATTGACGGGTACAAGTTGATAGTAACGATAATAATATTGATACATGCACAGATTACAATACGTAATTTTGTTTCCATCGCTTTGATTCCGGATTCACCGAAACCTGTGTCAACAAAATAGATACCTGTGTCAACGTATTGTTTTAACCAAGAGGTCAATACGCAATAAATAGCCATTGACGTAATGACGTCGAATTCCCAATATTCCGTTGACATGTTTTTTATTTATACAGAAATGACACAATTGCAAATAACTGTAGCCTTTATAGCTTTCTGTTTGGATCTAGAACATCCTGTAGTTTTGTTTTATTCAGGCTAATCGTAAGCCGTTTTGATGCTGTATCCTGTAGTTTTGCTATCCGGGTTAGAGTTGCCCCAGTTAATTTAACGATTGGGTTGTTTTCATGTTATGATGTAGCAACAGGTAATCTGTTATTCATATAATCAGTTACATGTGTTAGATCATCATGGTCGTTAACTGGTGAACTTAAAGACGTGAGTCCTTAACTTGACCCCTGCGGTGCAGGGTCAAGCGTGACAGTGTTTTCATCAACGTGGCTATCATAAAATTTGTGTCTTTTACGACTTGCATAAGTTAGAAACTTAATTCTTCGTCATGCATTAGGTCTTTACCTACGTCGCCACTATATAGATCGTCTGTCATATTTACAAAATATATTTATCCTCCAATCCATAACCTAAATGGTTTCAGTTTCAGGAATCAATGACTTGTTTATTTAACTTTAGTACTTGGAATGCAATACGCATAAATAATAACGAACAATATTTAAATAAACACTGAATTCATTATAAGTTTTTACAATTATTTTCCTTCTCTTACCATTAACCGCACTCGTGATTTCTTTGAATTTAACATCAATATTAGTTTGTTATGATTCAATGTTCCCGAAATTAATAATCATAACAAACTATACAATGTTTCATTAGTTCAAGACACCATTTCTAAATAGTATGCTGACGTAGATTTAGATGTTAATATGGAAAGAAACAATGCTGGCGATGTCCGAGATAGGAAGAGGTTCAAATGAACTACAACATATAGAAAACACAATAAATAATTATTATGAACAAATTGCCGTTACATAATAAATCAGTGGGAGACAAATGACAGCTCATTCACGAGTTGATAGCATATCGGGGTCGGGAGTGAGTCAGGTTCATCAATTGGTCATTGTTTACGACTGCACAACCGCAGGACTACAAAATAAGGATGGGACAAATTATTGTATTGATTCTTGTAGCACCTCCTCTAAAATTTTTACGTTTTCTGTAAATAAACGTGAAATACATAACGTATGTAGTTTATGTAGACCTAGGTAAAAAACTATAAGTTATTTCTGCCTTTATCCATATTTGTTAGATTATACCTTCTCTCTACAGCTTTTATGAAGATTATTTTCATGGATCTTATAGCTATTTTCATTTTAGAATTCTAATTTTGACATATTTGATCCAATATTTTTCTGTTAATTCTAGATCGCATTTTATACCTAAATGCTTTGTAAAACAAACAAAGAAAGGAATTGTAATTATTCACATCAAACTGAAAATATTAGCATTCCGTTTCTATTACCGTCTAACTTGCATCCTGCGACACGCCATATTGATTGCAACGTGATCGAATGCACTAGTCGGTGCAGCCGACGTCACTCGGCTATTCACTGGTCGTATTTGTACAACGCCTGCGTGTTTACGGACTATCAATGGCACTAATATAATTTGTACAATAGGTGAATGTTGATTGTCAATAGCATCATGCGACTGTTCCATGTTAAAGTCATTATAATGCGCTTCCACGTCAAGGAAATCTTTGTTAGGTATTTTTTAAGCGGATTTGCCTTTCCTATTATTGACATCTTCATATTTATCACTTTCATGTGCTTCATCTATTGCAGTTTCTTTTTTCTCAAAACAAAACACTGCATGACCTTTACTATCAGTAACTAGGTTTTATATCCAGTATCAGTCAGTTTACAGATAGAAGAGAATCCCTATCGGCTTTAGTTAATCCTTTAGTCGCACGACACCTACGGAAAACAAACTGAGATAGCGTTGTATGTCAGAACGTCACACGATTTGGTTCTAGATCAGTTAGGACAGTATGTAGGTCTTGTCCTCGAGTTTGGTTCACAATGCTTACTGTTTCGAAGACATGGCTGATAGCCAAGATTGATAGTACTATACTGTTTTGGCTTAACTACGCATTCTATGCTGTGACACGCGGTTTTACTGCGTCAGTATTCAAGCTAAAGGCTGCAGCGATTTTGATGCGTACTAGACTGAATCACACGTCCCGGCGTCCGATATTTTGGTATCCTTAATTGCAAAACTAAGTGAGGAAGTTAATTGTAAATTGCAACACAACGTAACGATTAATTAACACGTTGTTTAGTCTAGAATTCTAAATACTTGAAGATTTACAGCCGGAATGAGGTTGCATCTTTATTTGAAAGCAAATATGTGGATTATAAACAAGAGTATTTATGAATTTGGATCACGGCTTGAGATGTATCGCTGAAAATCCTCACATTCCTTCCGTTTATTATCAACAAGAACACGTTTCACGTTTTATTTTGATTCTACAAATAGCTATTTGAGTAGAGTTTGAAACAAAATATCTTATTCAATATGAGCCACTTGGAATATTTGAATTCTTCAGAAGTTTTCTTTTTTCTTTGCCTAAATATGTGCACCCACTTTTAACCGTTGATAACTGATTTTTTGCATGGTTGTTAAAAATAACCAGTCAATTTTTTGTGTTGGGTGACAAAACAACTTTCCTACCTCAATAGTTCCTGCAATAACCAAGGTCTTAGAAATACATAATGTATTAAACTTGCACCGCGACTAGCTCCGGAAACTGTTTTGTTTGGCACAAGTATTGTTATTATAATGCCTATTGTATCAGCAATGAGGCGACTACAGTCGGGACCGGGGACAGTCAACGTCCCGCCACACTCGATACTCGCGACAACTTCAGTAGCCTTTTGGACGTCACCGCGAACGGTAGCTTCCATTTCATCAGTCACTTCGACCTCGTCAATATTGTGATTAAATCCTCCGAATTCACTATCTACGGCACATTCTGTATAATTTGCAACACTTGAAAGTAATAGTGTTTCGAAATTCACACGGATGCCTCGAGAATTCTGCCTTGGAATTAATTTAAGATTTCAAGTTAGAGTGTTGGTTTGTGATTCAGATTTCTTGTGTCCTGTGCTCTGTTTGTATGCTGTTTGATTTGTGTTCCAAGAGTGGTTGAAGATGGTTGTATGGTACACTTCGGACAATAAAGAAGAGGTAATTTATTTCTGTTTCTATTGCGCTTTATCTTCGTGAGTATTACTATAGTATTCCCCAATATATCAGTTTCCTGTTTTAAAACAATTCTCGGAAAATTTCAGATATCCATTAGACTTATTAATTACAAACTAAATATTAGTACACTGAACGTTCCGATGACCGTGTTTCAGACGTTTACATAATTACATTCAGATTTTATGTAATTTGTTTCTCGAAGACAATCTCATCTTCTCTTGATTTTCTTGGAAATATTTAATCACTTTGTTGATACATGTGTACCTTGCTCTGTTAATGATCTTATTAAATAATTATGTAACTTCAAGTCATCATGGGGTCGAGATCCTATGACTGCATTTATGTCAGTACATTGTATACTTACATGAGTACCTCCTTTCAAGAAATGTCTGTCATTTGATGGTTTAACGTCATACCGAGTTAATGAAAGGGGTTTTACCATTAGCCATTCATTAATATGAAGGCATTGATGACTGTGAATGGGCTCGTGTTAAGCCCCCTTATACATGCCTACTTTTGCACCTTGAGGCCTCAAGTCTTAAAATAAATTTGTTCTAGAAAAACTTAGTCTTATCTCAAAATCTTATCTTAAGTAGGTATTAGATATCGAAGACTATAGAAAATCCACAAGTCACCACCAGACACCCTGTCTAATCTTACAATTCACGCAGAAAAAACTAACTTTCGTGCATCATAAAAGGCAAAGTAGGTTTTCCGAATTCTCACTTCTAGTATAGACATAATATTCTAACTGGGTTCTCCAAAAAATTACCAAGGTCAATGACTTGACGAAAGTTTCCTGTAACCCAATTCACTATAAGAACGCGTGGTACTGTATCTTTGCATCACTCTTCAAACTGACTATCTCGTCTGGTTGTCAGTTGTTGGGTTTTCAACAGCAAACAGACTGTCTGTCAGTCAGTTTGTCAGGTCTGCTTCAGCAAATATACGCTTGGAGATATTGTTTTTTAGGGTTGACTGAATCTTACCACATTTTAAATAGTAAACTACTAATGTATTGCGAGTTAAGTTGCAGTTTCATCTACTTCGTTAAGTTAAACAGCAATTATAGCTTATGCAGCAAGAATTATAAGTTATAGTATAAAATCTCTTAAGTTAACTACTAAAGAAACGAGCTATTTCTTAATCATTATGGACTATCCTTAAGGAAAAACTCAAAATAGTAATTTATACTGACATTTGCGATTTCGTCAAATCTATATACTGGAAAAACTAGTTTATTAAAATAATTTTAATAGCGATCTATCTGATGATTTCATTACGTACTAGAGATGGGAATCCGATATTACTCATATGAGTTTAATATCAAAATTCTATCTCCAGTGATCAAATCGACAGATAGATAAGTTATTGAAATCCTCAGTTAAATAAGTGCCTATCCCGATGAGCAATGGTCCCCATTGCCGAGTGGGGGCGCGGCAATATCCCCAATTACGATCAATTTAGTCCTTCCTCGGACGTTACGCGTCACCTACGCTCAATTGCATTCTCAATGCGGGACGGAACTTACGAATGGACTGACCTCATCAATTGGATCTGAATCCTTGAGAAGACTGATAAATGAAGTTCTTACATTTTTGTTTTTGGTCTCATGTGTAGGTAATTCAATTCTGATACTGCCTAATTTGAACCAAGACTGTCATCCCCTTAAAAATGGTCCTTAATTTTTTTGTAATTTTCTCTCGTGCCAAAACTGCAAGCATTAATAACAGTCTCAAGGCAAATATGGACTGATTCTTACTAACTTCTTAGTTAGAATTTGAAGGTATAGCAGCCCTAAATCACGTTACTTACAAACATTACGTTTAAAATACTCCAACTCATGACTCGTGACATTCTTCAGAACGTAAGCATCACCCTTTTAGTGAATGACATAGATTTCGACTGAATTTCACAAAACCACAGCTATTCCGTTCTAGTTTCAGCCTTGCGGTTTTTCTCAGTTTTTATACGTTAGGTAATATGCCTAACTGTATTGTTTTTGTATTATTTTAGTGTAAAATATTTCATTCAAGAAGAAAAATAGGGAAAACTTATGGTACTATATGGTTTGTGGTTACAATAAGTATGATCCAATATATGGCGTGGTTTTTCTGTATTCCCTTAATAAACATATTGACGTGGTTATTTACATGTAAAGTCATTATTAGTATAGTATAGTATTTACACCTAAAGCGTTTTAATTTACAAGCTATCAATCAATGGAGTTATACCATGTATCACCAACTGGCCTCCATTTTTTATTTCTAGGGCTTCACTGTTTATTTATTTATATATGTCTTCTGATTATTTATTTATAAATGATAATATTGCTCTTGAATTTATACAATAGCTCCTTTATGTAGTATATTTTTATCTGCGCAAGAGCACCTAACTTTTCTAGAATGCTGTAACTTCTCAGGGTTTGCATAATGTTACTCATATTAGATTTAAAAGAGAATGGTATAATTCTAACTTCACAAAAACTACTTAACAGCAAAATTACACATAAATATAATCAAAACGACATTGAAGAGAAAAAGTTCTCCCACGCAGGTCATAAAAATGTAAAAGTTCAAACTTTGAAATGCACAATACTTGGTACAGTTCAGCAATAGAATGTACGAAATGTGTGAATTTGATGACTCAAAAAGAAATAAAGAGGGGCTCTTTACACCAGTCAGGCTGAAACGAATTCAAAATGGCCGTGGTCATTATACGGATCAGTGGATGTAGATTTTTTCGAAATCCCACCTTTTAAAAGCGCGATAAATAAATAAATGGTTGTCTAGTTCCCTAGCTTATTATAATCACACGGTAACTTCCGATGCCATATCTAAATATTTAGAAAAAGGCATCAAAGAATGTATGTACTTCAAATAAACAATATTCAAGATAATGAATGACATAACTATATATAAACCATAAAATCTCACACAATAAATATCGATTATCCTATTCAATTCGCTTCGATATCATAAATAATATAGATAATTGTTTTTATATGATGTTTTTTTTTCACATGAGTATTGTCTATTGAGAAGCTCGTGTATCCGTGGATGGGGGACCATCTTTTCATGACGAGTATCCCCGTGTTTCGTAATGCACGATAAATTGGTCTGCCCGGCTATCATTTGGTCATCATTGGCCAGTCGTTACGGGTAGTCAGAAGCCAGAAAGTCTGACAACCAATTTTACTTAGGGGTTGCCTGGGTAACTAGGTCGTGGAGATTAGATAGGCAGTCGCTCCATGTAAAACTTTAGTACTCAGCTACATCTATAGTTGGAAAAATTCTAAGCAGATGATAATGAACTTTATCTCCTTGTTTCAGAGCGAGCAGTCATCTCCCTTCCGTCGGTGGACGACCGGCAGCGGCGCAGGCAGTTCATACCGCCACCACGAACATCGCACTATGTACAACAAGGTATGTAAATAAACGTATTATTGTTTATACATAGTTGACATATGGGCTGGAATGTTCTCGAAGTGTTTGTTTGAGTGGTGCCTGCCACTATTGCAACAGGTCAACAGCATTGTTTTTTGTTTTTGGATGGTTGTGACTCGAATTGAGGTTTGCTCGGTTTCAATTGTCAAGACAATTAATTTAAGTAATGGACGCGTTTTAAGACGAGAACAATTATATTATCGTAAATTAGACCCATTTTTTTGGTACTATCAGTGCATTAGAAGTTTTTATGTCCTTTTTTCTTGTTTATGGAGCAATTAATCAGACCGCTATTCAAAACCCTATAAGTAAATAGCTGCCCGAATCTGTAAAATTTTACTAATCGAACTTTTATATTCCACTATTGTGATAAGGTTGTCATTGAACATCCTTGGCAGTCGTTACTGGTAGTCAGAGGCCAGTAAGTCTGACACCAGTCTTACCAAGGGGTATTGGGTTGCCCGGGTAATTATTTTATCTAACCCCAATATTTTTGTCCTCAGCAAATGAGCGAGGGCTCCACTCAGGTGTCGAGCTCAACGGGCGGGGGCTCCAACGTGTCCCGCTGGTCTCTAGGCCTGGAGCACCTGCTGGCAGACCCTGCCGGGGCGGAGGCCTTCGCGCACTTCCTCGCTAAGGAGTTCGCTGCCGAGAATATACGGTAAGGCTTGCTGATTGTGTTTGCAGATTGAAGGGTTGAAGAGTGGTTGTAAAGTGAGGAGTTTACAACCACTCTTGTGGGAGTCCACTCTTCTGGGAGTCTGTGTGATTGTAATCTTGTTTTATAGATATGTACAAAATATTTTAAATGATTGAAAGATTATACAAATTTTATGTTTTTTGGACCACATGTAGCCTTCACTGGTCAGGGTTCTAATTAGCTACCCATAATAACTGTTTCTTTTAGAGAAATAGCTGGATCATTTATCAATTGCTCATATTAGCGAATCAACCCCGGTTTAAGTCAAACCGAAAAAATACTTACTGATACCTTCTTACAAAAAACTTCAGAAATATGTCCCTGATCCAGAAGTAATGCTCATCATTTAATTTGTCACATACTAACTACGACATTTCCCAACAGTTTCTGGTGGTCATGCGAGCAATACAGCGCGACCACCGAGCCGGGGCGCCGCGGAGCCCTCGCCTCCGAGATCTGGCAGCGCCACCTGGCCGACAAGGCGCCCGAGCCCGTCAACGTGGACGCGGCAGCGAGGAGAGCGGCGGCCCTACTGCTGGCCGCTGACCCTCCACCGCCTGACCTATTCCAACAGGTAAATAGACAATAAGCTACATTTTGGAAACTTAAAAGAAAAGTGTAGGTAATGTACTTTTTGGTACCGCCGACCCTAACATAGTTGGGAAATGACACAGAAGATGATGAAGATGATGTCCTAATTGGTACAGAGCTAGTAGATCCATTTAATTTCTTAGTAACTCTTTTACGAAAGAGCTGGGTCTGCTGTATAATCTGAAAACGTAACAAATATACTTACATTCGTATTTGGGACGATTTTACCTGATTGATGACAGAAGGTGCCTGATTAGAAGCGAGTCGCGATTAATACCTACCACTCACTTGTTTGTCGACAAGTTTATACGTTAACTATCGATCATCCACCTGAATATTGAGATTTATAAGGATAAAACACCTAAGCTTGTACAATACTGACTTGTGGCACAACAGTAATAATTAACAGTTTTGCGCTATTACTCAACAACCGTTGCGCAAAACGTAGCGCAACGTTTGCGCAATATTACGTCGTTACGGTGTGCCGTGAAATTTGTAATACGATCCGATTTATCTATTACTCTTTACTGGTAACATTTAACGGGTTTTAATTGCTTTTACAGCCTGTAACATCTTTGTAATCAAGCGTGTCTATGTTGCACGTGTCATGGCAAAAAGGACCTTAGAGTTTTCGAAATATAGTACATATTCTAATCTTGGAAGTACTTTGTATACCTATAAATACCTACGTAGTGAATTCAATATTTTGTATTTTATTTACTACGCAATTAATTTCAATTTACATTATGGAGAACCAGCTGTTTTAACATCCAGAACGAATTATGTCATACACACGAATGTCAAACAAATTCCTATAGTCCAAAATATTTTCCAAACATTTTTCACCATCAGAGGGTAATCGAAAAACGACCTTATCTTCACAGTACTAAAGTCCATTTTTCTTTCTCTTAGGCTCAGAAGCAAATCATCAAAACGTGCTCGAAAGTGTACCTTATTTTCACAAAACTAAAGTTCATTTTCCTCGTCTCAGGCTCAGAAGCAGATCTTCAACGTGATGAAGTTCGACAGCTACCCTCGCTTCCTGCGCTCGGGCGTGCACGCGGAGTGTGCGCGAGCCTCGCTGCGCGGCCTGCCGCTGCCATACGCGCCCAGACAACAAGATGACGATACTACTAAGGTACATATGTACAAAGGACATTGGGCAGATTGGTATACCCCACCAATAGCGATGTCATATATATCATTGGATAGGCCTTTTTATGTAGAACAACATTTACTATGACAGCTTTGCTGAAATGTTTGTCCGTTCTGAGATATAGATCAAAAACTGTGCAAAAGTTAAACTAAAGTTAACTTAATAATCTATTGATATCTCAAGTTTTTAGAGGAAAAACTAAGTTGAAATAAGTGTAAGTCTCCTGAGTCCTACCTGCTGTACCCGTTAGGGTCCATAATTGTTACTATTATTTTGCATTTCAACCTTATACTGTACTAACTGGATATTGGGCATAATAACAGACCCCACCAATAACAAAGTCATGCATATCGATGGATAGGTCTTTTTAACTGGAACAACATTTACTATGACAGCTTTGTTCTATTGTTTATCCGTTCTGAGATATAGATAAAATACAAACTTAAAATTAATGCAGATTAACCGTCTTAAAACAAAAACTTTTAAACGTCAGTTTAAGACTTGTCTATAAAAGTGTCAGATTATGACGTTGAAATAAGGTCGATTTTGCAGCCACATTTTTTTTAGACAAGTGTAAAACAGATGTTTAAGTTTTTGTAGTAAGTCCATAAGTGTATTTAAAGGAAAATCTATGTATGTCACTTATTTCAACTTAGTTTTTCCTCTAAAAACTTGAGATATCAATAGATTATTAATTTAACTTTAGTTTAACTTTTGCACAGTTTTTGATCTATATCTCAGAACGGACAAACATTTCAGCAAAGCTGTCATAGTAAATGTTGTTCTACATAAAAAGGCCTATCCAATGATATGTATGACATCGCTATTGGTGGGGTATACCAGGTCCCATATATTTGTGCCCATTGTCCTTTACAAGGTATATATATATGTAAGGTACATACATTCTTACAATATGGACTGAAATTGCAAAACTCAACCATGACAAAACCAAAGACAGTGACAGTCAAAAAAAAATTGTGTCCAATTCTCATAATAATAATGGCGTCCACGGTCGATTTCGACCACGGCAGCTGTTCGCATATAAGGAGATCAGCCAACTGCGCAGGACATATTATAGTGCACAAGCATTTGCGCAGACACAAGTACAGTTACTATTCCTTCACTGTCATAGCCCGATGGGACGGCAATCCGACACCACCGGAGAGAGATCACGCAGGACCGACATTTACGTGCTCTCCGATGCATGGGTGTATCAATCACTAACGTCCTGGCTGCCTTGGTAAAAGTTTCTAAATGCACTCAGAGACATTTAATTATTATTACTCAAGTCACTCCTTAGTCAAAGAAATCTTTGTCAACTAACATTGTATTTCTCTTTCAGTTAAAGAAATCGGCAAGCAACGCGTCAGAGCGGCGACGAAGCGGCGGCGGTTCCTTACTGCCGTGGAAGCTGAGGACTGGCCGAGAGAGATCTAATAGCACGCAGCAGAGTGAACCACCTGTTGTTACTGATGTAAGTATAATAGTGTAATAATGTAGTGTCAGGTTTTTGTGCTGTATGTCGTACTTTTTGAATGTTAAATGACATAACGTGGGAAGACACCGACCCTTCATTTAAAATGTCACAGTCTAGCTGCAGTTGCAAAAATAATTCTAAAACAGACTAACTGCGGAATTCAATAAATTATCAGTGGATTTGATTACTAAGGATAAAATTTTTTCACTTGAACTCAGACTTGCACTTGGAGAGGCCTATGTCCAGCAGTGGACTGCGATAGGCTGATGATGATGATGATGAGCTCAGACGAGTACACAAATTAGCGGATAGGTAGTAGGTAGATATTTTATTGAAACCCACCATAGGTTTGTTGCTCAGATACAAAGTAAAATAGGTTGTATTTCATTAACTAAGCATGTACTGGAACTTTCATCATAACATTTCTTTCCCATTCAAACGTTCTTTCGCCATAAATCACACAACACAATTCGCAAGGACACATCGTGAGGAGTTGTAATTACAAAAGTGTGCACAAATAATTCGTTATCTGTCCGCCTTGTTATCATGTCCGCTACATACAAACATACACTCATATATCTTGTATCTGTGGTGATTAAAAATGGCGCCGTTTGACAACGGAACTTTTGGCGCCATAACTTTATGTAACTTTCAAAAAATACGAAGTATGGACTTCATCATTTGGAGGATGAGGAATTATCCAACTGCTAAAAAGGGTTATATCTCTACTTTTGGCATTGTTGCTAAAATCACTGCTGAAGAGAAAATAAGTACCTAATGATTTTTTTTGTTATTTTTATACTTGAATTCATGAAATTAGGGTAGTGTTTTTTCACCAAATAAAAAAAATAGCATTAATTTTTCGATGTAAAAACTCTATCACCCATTACTAGCTAGCAATACAATCTAAGACAATAAGACGATAGCGTTAACTTCCTCTGTAAACAAACAAGAAACAATTCCTATAAATAATAAACTACATACTCGATATAAATAAAATGATTTAACATGGTGAAACTGACAATATACAAATATGCACTCGTATCGTTGCAATACATGCGTTACGGAAAAACACGATAAAATCGAGCAAATATTGAACTTATAAGCAAACGTACTATTGTGTTACTAACTCTGCAAATAATAACGTAATTTCTATACTAAAGGGGCTTGTCATCATTGCTATTTTATTTGTAGGGAACTATAGATATCTACTTGTCTTGTTTTTCACATGTCAATCAATGTCGTAAAAAAAATGTAGTCCAAAAATGTGTATAAAAATAAATTTGGGAAATAATTCTAATTCTCTATGATCTGAAAGTAATTTTGAAGGGAATTTTGTAAATATTTTCAGGATAATGTTATTTCACTCTTCTAAAATACTACTTACTGGCGTATTAGACTGGCGTAGACAATATTTTTCTCTGCTTCGCTAACTTCTCAGTTCCGCTTTGGTCGAGTTCAAAATGTATCAAAAAAATATTCAACTCATAAAATGTACCTGTAACCATAAATCACTACTTCAAGCAATCTCTCTCACGATGATTTAGCAGAAAGTTCTCCTAACGCCCCGCTCACGATTGGACAAACAACACTGTTTTACTATTGCAAACATTCTCTATATACACAATACACATATATACATAGGTACATAGACTTGTGTACACTGTATATTTATAGAAGTATATATATACTTAGTTATTACTATCTGAGATGCGTTTCAAATATGTTTAATTGTTTGCTCTGTACTTATTTGTGTTTGTGTCCGCCAATTCATTCATGAAGTTTGTCTGTATTGTTTAAAATTGTCGGGTGATGTAATGCAGGAAAGTTTTGAAAGAAATTGTGTCAATGGAGGTATTGTGTTGTATTTTAGAAATACGTAAAAGTAAATACATCAAGTTTTCTTATTATGTTAAACAGGATGATACTATTGTTTGAATCGTTCAATATACCTTCCTTAAAGTGCATTTAATTACATACAATATGCTTCTGGCAATTAATGACACAAATCTTCTTTAGTTTTCTTCTGTTTAGCAAAAGCAACATTATTTAAGTCCATTTCCAATTTAGATGAAGTTTAATTATATCATCTTAAATTCCTCAAAAACATCTCGAAGGACATGGACTGCGTTAATAAGCCTTCTAGCTTTTTTCTACTATTGGCCCCGTTAAGGTCCACAGCTTAATAAAACATGAACTAAACTCCACCCTTTCTTCACCAGGTGGTAAAATCCAGTCAGTCAGCCCCGGGCCAGTGCGCTCTCTGCCGTGTAGTTCTCCCTGATGGAGCTACCTCCGTGGTGGGAGTCGAACCGGCACTTACTGTCGCCAGGCTGGTGGACCGACTGCTGCAGAGGAGGAACCTGCTGTGTAACACTTATGATGTGCTGTTGAAGGATGCTAATCAGGTGAGGAGGACTTACATGAAGATTTTTGTGTGTTTTTTTTAAGTATGTTGGGGGTCGGTTTTCGATATAAATGGATGTGGCTAAGAACCAGTGTTTTACATGGAGCGACTGCCTATTTGACTTCTACAACCCAGTTACCCGGGCATTCCTATACCCCTTGGTAAGACTGTTTGTCAGACTTTCTGGCTTTTGAAAGAACACGTAGCAACTGCCACGTAGCATTTGTATCGTTGCAAATTTAACTTTAAATATATAGGTACAGATGGATATCCTTTTTTGCTAATTTTGATGACATAATTTTTATCAGACCTCACAAATAAATGTATCTTGTCTCTTTCTCAGGGCACAACAACAACAATAGACCCTTCATCCCCATCAACAGTCCTGAGCGGTCGTGAAGCCGTAGTAGAACGTCGTTGCGTGGTCAGACTAGAGCTCTCAGGACGTTGCGTGGCGGTGCGGTGCCGGGCCGCGCGGCGCCTGCGTCACGTGCTGCGCCCGGTGCTCGCTAAATATGCGCGAGCGCATCCCCATAGAGCGGTGCTGAGGGACGGCGTTGTGCTACATCCTGATACTATTATGCAGGTTGGTTTCTGAAATTGTTTTGTTATCAATGTCATTAAGACTTACCCCCTTTTTACCCTTCTAATTCCCCCTTTATTATCTCCCTAAATATTTTGCCTAGTCTCGTATAACAAGTAGTAATAAGATTTCTCCCTATTTTACCCTTCTAATTCCCTCTTTTTGTCTCCCAAAAAAATACTTTTAGCCTTTAATTTAATTACCTTGTAATTGCAGATAGGGTAATCGGCTAAAAACCGTGTCCTAAGAATTACATCTCCTTTTTCGCTTTGTCAAAGTCATCCTTTATCAAACTTCAATAATATGACACTTTTTTTTAAATAAAATATTTTTATTGGCCTTTTGATTTGGATCAAAACACCTATTTACCCGATCTATAATATCTTATTTCTTTGGAATAGGAACTAGACGGCGCCCGTCTACAAATAGTAGAAGTATCCGAGTCGGGGTCGTACCGCGCGTCGGGCGCTGCGGGCGCTGCGGGCGAGGCTCGCGACGACGACGCCGACTCGCTCAGCGACCTCGCCGTGCGCCTGCACGACGACAAGCAGCAGGACGAACAGGTAATATATCAAATAAATAAATTTTGAACAAAAAACAGAATTTCCTTATCCAAATGTGGTTAAAACAGCCGTTCAATGAAAAAAGCTAGCGCTTTAACTGAACAAATATAATGATATGTTCAAACAAACAGCGCTTTGATAAATGTATATTTTAAAGTATTCAAACATACATTAACTTTAACATCCCGAGCTAAGGCCCAAGTGCACCGACAAAATAAAAGTCCGTGTTCTTGAAAACAACTGTTTACTTTGAAAATTGAAAGTGGCTATTCATAGTAAACAATTGTTCTAAGAAAACTAACGTATATGTTTACGGTAGACTTGGACCTTAGTCTATTAGACCCCAGGTCATACAATTTACTTATTTCTCGTCTGTTATTAACAATAAAACATGTACTAAAGTTCTATATATTTATTGTTACAGAGCGTTGGCAGCGCAGGCAGTAGCCGCGGCGGCGCGAGCTCCGGCCGCGTGCGAGCCGCGCTGAGACCCGGCCCGCCGCTACATCATCACCCTCCTGGTTAGTATTATTTTAACTACTGGTTTAATTACTATATTACTTAACCCTCCTGGTTAGTGCATTAGAACAACGAATTTAATTAACATGCTAATTATTTGACCCAACCAAGAGTAGATTGCGCTGAGAAAGTAGTTCTTGTTTTGACGCACGAAGATTTTAATTTGTAAATATATTGGTGCCTATAATTTGGACAAAAATATCTACTTCTATAGTCACATTTACAATTTATGTATACCACACCCTTACTAATTACAAATGCAAACAATATGCTAACATTCTTATAATTCTTCCACAGATTTCCTAGAGAATCTCCGCGAAACGCAACGACAAAGGCTACAGAATAAGACCGACTCGCCACCATCATCCCCTCCGCCCGCCGCCCGCACCCCGCCGCCGCTGCCGCCCAAGCCCTCCCACCGACAAGCACCCACCGTCGTCTGAACACCACGCGACACACTCACGTGCCTGATCAAGCACTTCGAAGTCGCAACCCTCAACTTCGAAGTCGGAACCCTTAACTTCGAAGTCGGAACTCTAAGCTCCGAAGTCGTCTCGTAACTTCAGATTGACCTCGGATGTCTCGTTTCCGAATCGAAGTCTGAAGTCTCGGAACTTTGGATCGAAGTCGGATCTCGGAACTTCGTACCGAAGTCGTGCAGCTAGAGGAAGCTCGCCAGACTAGCATCGGTTTCAAATAGGAAAACTGAAACTTTTATTTCTGTTAATTTGTATAATCATGTGCACAGTAATAGATTTGCACTGCTGTTAACGGAGACAGATTGTAAAAATGATAAAGTAAAAAAAAAAAACATTCTGTAGTAATGTATGTTTATAAGTTTATAAAAGCTTTAGCACTAATGATAGTGTGCGTATTGAAAGAAGTTATGTAAATAAATACGTAATTAAGCTGATAAAATAAATCTCATAATTATTATTTATCTCACGTACAAACTGTTTGCCATCGGATTATCATCCTTAAAACCATTGGCAAAAGGGTGATGATACATTCAGATATAACTAACTTTACTTAAATATACTATTTAGAATTTAATAAGGACTTAATTCCATTTTTAAAGACAATTTTGGCTTAAAATAACTGTCATAATATATGTGTGATAGCTTTCGCATAAATAGTGCAAAATATAAAATTTGTTAGTTATATTTCGATGTAAATTGCCTCAAAAGATCTTAGTTAAAAATAGTGTACATTAATATAATGTGTAAATACAATATTTGTATTATTTTGGTGCCTTCCATAGATTTAAGACTGCACTAACAATCTTCACGAATTGTATTTACGATGTAAATTGTAATTTTAAACTATAGATGAGCATTTATATGAATTTTAATATTATTTGTAGAAAAATAATTACATAAAATAATAATTAATTGTAAAAAATAATATGAAGAGCAGCAAATTGAAGTGAATGGAATTTGAACGATATCTGATTAAATTATGATTTTTTGAAATACTTATTTTAATTAATTCCCCTGGCTTTTGCCTATATCTGTCACTATAATTTTGCTCTCGCCTGGGAAATGGGCGCCCTACAGCCCTCAAAAAAGGTTGTGGGTAAATCAATCTAATACAGTCATATTCATTATATTCATGTAACTACCTACATGAGGATTACATAGGGGAGTATGTATCGAGAGTACACAGGGAAAGTATGTAAGGAAGTACATAAGGAAACTGATTCACTGGTCTTTCCTAACCCCCGATAACTTAACAGGCCTAGCTAAATATAGAAACTACGATAATGAAAATAAGAAAAGAATGGAGTTTGGTCATTTGGTAGTAAAAATAAAATACAGTAAAATTAATAATCACTACACTATATTTACAAATCTACAACTCAATTAGCGGCAATAGCCGGCGCCCCCGACGCAGCTGGTGCGTCCAACTTCGCCGTCTCCGTCTCCTGACTTTCCACCTTCACAATCTCAGGCTCCGGTTCAGGCAAGACCTTGGTCAGTTTCGAAGGGTCTTTGGGCGGTGCCCAGTCTGGTATGATCTTCTCATGTATGCGCCAGGTACCGTAGAGATTGGACAAGTGCTTCTCGAAGACTATGTATTCTAATACGTCTTTTGCGAGTATTTCGCTGCCGTGGAGAAGACGGCCAAAGCGATCGTACACGGCTAGCTGTTGGCGAGTGTGGAAGCGGACTGTTACCTGTAAAAGATATAAGAAATTACACATTTCTTTTCGTAACTCTGTCTTTTCTTCACGCCTAATCTACTGAACCGATTTGTGTGAAATTTGGTATAGACATAGTTTGGAACTTGAGAAAGGACATAGGATAGTTTTTATTACAAAAAATTTTAAAATAAGAAATAAAAATTTTCCAGACATAGTATAGCACCATCTATTGGTCAAACCAAAATTCGGAAGTCACTATTCCACGCGAACGAAGTCGCGGGCAAAAGCTAGTTACCTATAGATAAAACACCTTTGCTAAAACACAAAATATCCATTAGGTGCTAGTATAAGATAAAAAGTGTGAAATCATCAGTTTCCTATAAATATTGATTTAGAATTCCCAGCACAAAAATAACATTGATATCACAATAAAATCCAAAAACCATAACAAATATTTGCAGTACATACTTTCTACAACAATATTAGCATGAAACAAACCTGTCCGAATATATTCTCCTTGCTAATAATATCGGTGCACCGAGCATGCACCACTCGTGGGGGCTCCAACGACTCCAGAAACTTCCACCGAATAGTTTTATTATAACTGTTATGTCTAAATTCAGGGTACGCTTTCTCCGTAACGTGTATCCTTAGGGCTCTCTTATCGTTATTGGCGAGACTTTCATGTGCCTTTATGTACGTATCTTGAGCTCTTAAGGCAAACTCCTTTTGATCAAACTCTTCTTCAAAAGACTTGATCTTACGAATTGCCATCATGGATTTGGATTTCTTTTCGAGCAGTTCTACGGCTTGTTTTGCACGAGTTGTGGAGACGATGGAAGCTTTGCCATCTCCTTCTGGAGGGACGTATGGCTCAAATACTCCTCCTGAAAGATACATACAACCATACGACATTGTATGAATACACATTTACCATTAAGGATTGTGTAATAGGTGCACAGTGATACCATTTTTAGGGTGCTAGTACCCAAAGCGTAAAACAGGATTCTATTACTAAGACTTCGCTTTCTCACTGGCTGTATGTCCATCTATCTGTCAATTGATCCAGGGCGAGCAGATATTCTAATCAAATGTAAAGGTTTAAAAAATGGTAAGTTTTTCAATATTTTTAAAAGGGAACAAAACTAAGATCGAGCTATGAAAGTGAAGGAACAGACAGTGCATTTGGGCCTTCATAAATGCTTGTGAACTATAATATGTCCTGTGCAACTGGCTGATCTCCTTGTATGAGAACAACTGCTGTGGCTGACAATCAGCTAAGATTACATCATCAAAGTCACACAAACCTGTAGCCGAAATATAGAAAGGCCGCTCCATCCAAGGCCTTGGTGGCAATAAACCTCTTTCCTTCATCTTTTGCCTTATTTTTTGTGGACTCAAACTGCCGATATCTTCGTTAGGATCGGGCAAGTCTACCTTGAGGTACTTCTCAGCTCTCATCTTCTTGAATTTAGGGTTGAAATGCTTGCTTGTGGTAGTGCGGCACGGTTGTGTGAATATCGCAGGCCCCATGCGCAAGGCACCCATCTGAAAATATGAATTTAAGAAATCTGTAATTGTTACTTACATTTTACTTAATTTATAAAATAATTCAGGTATCATTTTGTGTTATACGAGAAGGAATCTAGGGCTATATATTCTAGTTGTTATAATAAGAAGTTGCTTAAAAGAAAAGAATTCGGGAATATTTGAACATGAACATAACATACCTTGGTTATTAGAGAATTCGCCATTGTACGGCTTCTGATCTATTTCTTGGCAGTTTCACCACTTCTTTATTTAGAGGATCTATTATAATTCCATCTAAAAACTTATTTCAGTAAAAGCCAGACTAAATACTAAATAGATTTATTTTATTATTTTTATAACCTAAAAAAAATATGCTGTCACAGCATTGACAGCTGATGGCAGCAATAATACAGATAACATAAAGTATGGCAGATTCAATGAAAAAGAAGGCCAATCAATATTGTAAAAAAGGATCAATAGAAAATCATGGAATATTTTCTTTGTGCTTTTACTTTAAAATACTACTCGTGTTTTTCTTTGCACAGCAAAAGTTAGCGAATAAGGCTCCTGAACTCTTCTAACGATAACAGTATATCAGTCCATTTTCATTCGCCGTTATTTTGTAGAAAAAATATTTTAATTTACAATCAATATTGTTTTAAATATTGTAGATGTAACTTTTGTTGAAAATAAGATATTTTTCCACATAATACTTATTTTTCTGGACAAGTCAGTTCAGGAAAATTCCTATGCCTGGTAGGTCACACAGATGTTTATGAACAAAAATGTCTATGGTGTTTTGTTTTTTCTGCCATTTTTAGTCAAATACTTTCCATTCAAATTGTGATTTTTTAATAAAGTGATACAAAATTCATCAAATTTATTGTGTCGTCTTTTAAAATATTTTTATTTTTATTAAACTTTAGATTGTGCTGATATATATCAATATTGTAAATTTTTATTGTTTCAACTATTGAAGCATTTCTGTCTCCTAGGAGCGTACTACGTGCTTACTTCTGATATTTTACCTAAATATAAGTAAATTTCAGAAATATTTTTTATCGTTTAGCTTCAAAGACTTGATCTAGATAAACTAGAGAGGAAAACGCTCAGTCAGATTTGAATCGATCGTCGCGACCTCACCGGACATCCGGCGACTCCATAGTCCATACACGTTGTCTCTAGCACAAGGGAATAGAGATCGTCGCAGCGTTTCTTTCTTTTCTGAACAGGCGCAGTCCTAGAGAACTCGCAAAAGGAGTAAAAGGCTCCTACATAACCTGTCACTACGTAAGTATCAGTGCATATACTTGCTACTTTAGAGCGCGTCGTTGCATTGTTCGATATAAGGAATCTCGAATCTAAACTCCTTGGAGTCCTTGCTGAGTCATAGCCAGGTGATCTCGCTATCAGGTTGTGGAATATTCCTTTTGGACTTAGTTCAGGAGTCCCGATATATTAGAAGTAAGTAAGTGGAACGCGTTTGGACGCCATAATAGTAGGACGAAGGGTCGAGCCTGCCCGGGGTTGCGTGGCGCACGGCGGGCGATGACCTTATAACGGAATGGACCTTTATTAATTGCCACGTGTTTTTCTTTTCAGCAATATATTGTATGAGTCAGAAGGTAGAAAAACCAGTATTATCGGGTCAACGGATCAAGACCAGAAAAAGAGGTAATTTTTTTATTTTCTTTTAACTTTTACGTTGGCCACATGCCCAGATTCCATGTTTGCGTCCTGAGCTAACTTATCCTAGGAATGTCGGCCCAAGTGATTCGCACATGTTTCTCGAAGACGCTCGATGTATAAACATCGGGTCGTTAATTTAATAATGTTCGCCTTGGCCGTGACACTCGTACACTTTATTCTTAGATATTTCTTTGTAGAATGTTAGTAATCATAGAGTTGAAGTAGGTCGCCTAGCTGTTTGATGTTTCGTAAACTATTTTGAAGTCAAACAAGTTGATATTTTCCAAATTTTCCTACCTCATTATAATTTGAAGTAGGTACTTTAGACATAGTTATGTTGAAGTTGCTTCTTCAAAGATAAGCTTCATTGTTAGTCATAATATTCCTGTTTATACTTTATAACATGTTAAAATTAAAACAATAAGTTCACTGAGCCACACAATCACAATGCTTTTAAGATCAGTCTTTGTTTTAGATTAATTTTACAATTCATAATGTAGTTATTTTATAACTTAAAGAAATCTTTTCACTTTACTCGCACAACATAACAATACATGGATGGACATTTACAATTCATCTATGTATTTAATGTTATTCTTTATTACAAAGCATACAAACAACATTTTGACATTATTCTCCATACTTCTACATTTATTTCTTACTTTATATGTATTAATATTGTGCAATTGCAAAAATTATGTGCGCAGTTGCAATTTCTCAATCTATAGCACTTATTTCTTTTTATTTGATCACATGCAATTGATATATTCAGCCTACTACATTCAGAATTCTTTGACCTCATTCACAATATAACTGACTTTCTCTTTGACATTTTAAAACTGTACTTTTTAAGTTAAAGAGATGTTTGTTTTTTACATATTCTCAACTGTATTGCAAGCTTTTTACATCATATTTTTGTCTCTATATTGCTAGTTATTTTTTTTTGTGCATTTTACCAAACAATACTACAAACACATAATAGATTTCCCGATCACTTGACCACAAGTAAAGAGACAGTAGAATGCTTTTGTCAACCTTGACTACTTCCTAGATCCAACCTTACCTTTAACTATTGAAGTTCTAGATCATTCCATAAAGTTTTCAAATGGAATAGATTTGTATCAATTAAAGTTCATTCACCTTACATGCCTACATATCAATAATTATGTATTTATGTGCCAATTTAAATATAGACTTGGGTATTATGTATCATACTATTATTGGCTGTATTTATTTCAATTCAATATCTAAGCCTGTGAGGTAGTATGAAAATGTTTTGTTGCATTTTGGCTTTTAATGTAATAAAACTTTTTACATAAAACTCACTTTAAATGACAGATTGAAGCATTATTTTAAGCCATACTTTATTCATTTAATATGTATTTTGATAAAAAGTTCTGTTAATATTTTTTACATTAAGTGCTTACTCAAATGGAGTGTAGATAGTTTTTAACATCTAGCAATCTTGGCTATTTATCTAAAACCATAAATATATAAGACATTGCAATAACATACCCAGGAGTGTTGCACAAATAACTAAATTGCAGAATGGTAGTTATTTCAATTGTTACAACTGACCCTTGTCGGGACAAATATAGCTTGGACTTTGCACCACACAATAACTACAATGGTTATTATCTGAGTGATTTAAAATGTTATATTCTTTATTATTCTAAAGAATCTGCTAGTAGTTATGTTCCGCCCTGCAGTTTCACTTATGCTCCGTTTCCATCACCCAGATAAAAGTAGCCTATGTCTATCTCCCGGGTGCTATCTATCTATCACCCAATCATTTTATCATGAAAGAGTAACACACAAACTTACTTTCACAATGTTTTTAGATTTTACATCATTTAAAAAGTATTGACTCATAAGTACTTAATTATGCACTACTTGAAATTAATCTTATCAACTTGCAAATCTGTGCTTAAGAGTATCAAATTACCATGACTAATAGTGGATTTCAATAACCTTTCTATCTCTGGTAAGCAAATCAACAGATATGTTATTGAAATCTGTAGCATTTTTCTTTATTCCGTATCAATTAAAATGCATGTTTCTATAGGTATTTTATGTTTCTTTAAACTGTATTCGACCATCTGCCATTGTGTGCACATTATGGTATCTTTGTGTCAATGAGTAATAAATTAACACACGGTGCTTTTGATAGCTTAGCAACACAACCATTATTCATTTAACTGTGCATGTGGTCCTCTGTTTAATTCCTGGCTGCACTTGATAAATATTGTGGGGATTTTCCTTGTAGAAATTAACAGTTTATAATTCAAAATACATCTATGAATACAAAACGAAATTAAAACAAAATATATTCATAATAATTTCTACCTATATGTGGGTATTTTGATTTTATTAAGAACATACTTCCATAAAAGCAAACTTTTCTATGACATTGTCTTTAATTATTTTGTATTGTATCAATAAAAGCAATAAAGAATGCAAATGTTCAATTAATTGAATAAATAAACGACTATCCATCCTATTAAATAAATTCAAGGGATGGAACCAGTCTGAATGAGGCCAACTTGCTATAATTTATGCTAAGTGTTGAAGGAATTAGGTGTTTCATACTATGTTGATATTTCATTACTGAATTGACATTTATTTTGTACGTTCTGCGTATCTTTTGTAACGTGAATGGGTGATATTTTACCGTCTTTAGCAAGATGTTATCGCATCACTGAATGCGACCTTTTTTGGAGTTGTATCGTCATGTTTGAAGGTCAGTGATGCTACTAGGTACTTTTGTCAAGTCAATTTGCTGCTTATTTCACGTATTGTCACGCTAATATTATAAGTGCGATTTTGTGAATGTTTGTATACCTATTTGACTTCTTCAAATGGCGGAACTGATATTAAACTTGTCAGTTGGATTTACATAATTCAATGTATAGGCTACTTCTTGTCTTGGTGCGGGAAGTAGTTCCTTCAGGAAGCGGGTGTAACTTTTCAAAATGTTGTTATCAACATCCAGAAGACCAGGCTCTCATCTTCATTAGCAATTTTGACCAGATAATGTTCTAACTTAGCTTTCATTACTTCTAAAAAAACATCGAGATACTCCAAATTGCAAAGTAAAGGTTGCAGTTTCGAGAATAATCGGCCTCTATTCATTCGGCTGCAATAATGACGTCAATCGCTGCACTGGACATAAATATCACTGTCCGAAGAATATCTGAATGCCACAGATATCATATCGATTAAATATTCAAACGAGGTTCGTGCCGAATCGAATGATTCATCAATTTCATGGGTAACCTTTCACCTTCATTGAATTAGTGCCTTGACATAGATAGCCTAAGTTAGATCGAATGCCTGATTCATTTGGAAATAGGCGACAGCTGCAAATGTAGGAGTTCAATTCTCGGATGGAGCAATTTTTTTCTTAACGTAGACTTTTTTAGGATATATTATCCTCTCTTATGGGAAGTAGGATTAAAACTCTGTTAACAGTATAAATAATGAAATTCACATGGCACGTTAAATTGTTGAGGTCTTTCCTATCAATTGAACAACTTCAACAAAAAGCCAGGAAGTTGACAACTAGTCTCTGGAAGTCGATCCCAACATCTAGGCAGATGATTATATAACTTCAAACCTAAGTAAAACAAACTTTGTCCATTAATTTCGTAATAAAATCTAGTCTTGATTCCATTGCCGTATTGACCATTAAGTTTCAAAGTCAAGTTTATAAAGCAGATGTAGGTCGCCCACAAATCGATGCACTTGCTACCAAGTGCAAGTGCTTACATAGAATAACTTAGCTGTAAA
Source organism: Helicoverpa zea x Helicoverpa armigera (assembly GCA_033682625.1). Lineage (NCBI taxonomy): Eukaryota > Metazoa > Arthropoda > Insecta > Lepidoptera > Noctuidae > Helicoverpa > Helicoverpa zea x Helicoverpa armigera. The sequence goes on along the minus strand of JAWIIS010000049.1, from coordinate 9,205,374 downwards.
ATCTATACTTTATGAAGGAATTTAGAAGCAATCCTACTAATAATATTGTAAATGCGATACGGGTTACAATGGAAATTGGCAGTAATTTAGCCTAACAGAATATAAATAAAGGCCACTTTTTATCCATGTACGGGAAGTAGTTCCCTCCGGAAGCGAGTGTAACAGCTGGCGGAAATTGCTTTGAGAATAAATAGAAGGCATATTTCAACATTTATTTGCATTCATGGGAAGGATATGTTATCCCCAATTTTGTACACATACCTATGTACCTATATGACATAAGCGATGTATGTTCTTGAGGATTTACAAAAAGTTTACAAACTTCGACATTAAAATACAGCAATGACACTGTTTTACATAAATATCATCTCGAAGGTAAAGTCATACATAACCATTCGATACATAGTCTGTATATATTCGTCGGAAGTTTTCCTGTTTACTTGTTATATTTTCCTGGTAATATTTCGATTATTGTAATCCTATTTTATTTGCTTTAATTATTAACGTCTCTTAGAGTTTGAGAGGGTATTTATTCATCGTCCTTCGTCGAGAAAAACAACTCTGATTTTGGAGTTTTGATAATCGCTTTTTCCTCGGTTAATTAATCCTGGGAAGTAAATAATATTATTTAGTTGAAAAACAATTTTCCTTCCTCTTTACATCACAATTAAGCGACTTAGTGGTCTTATTTTTTGAGCTTGTTCATAACATTATCCGTAGTAAATAAAATACGTTTCAAAAGTTCCTCAATATATCCCAAATATATTACCAATAGCAGTCATAAAACGCTTGGCCATCACTCCATATTATTTATTACGTACTGAAGACGCCATTAGGTGATCACTCGAACCCCAGTAGTATCCGCCGTGCTAACAACGACTAACGGTACATAGTAGCGGTACTTGCCTCCGATGTATGACAACGAAGCTTTTATATCTACGTTTGTGGCGTGTATACCACGAATGAATGCGTGGAGTTTTTAGAAAACAGAGCATCATCTCCCGAGCCTTTTCCTCTACTATGTTGGGGTCGTCTTCCAGTCTAACCGGATGTAGCTGAGTACTAGTGCCCAGTTACCCGGGCAGATATCGTATGTTATTGCCTGACTTTTCCCGTTTCTCTTTCTTGAAGGAATTATACACAATTAAGACTTTTGTACCTATGTATGTTTTGTCCGTCTATAGCAGAGTATGAAGGGTCTCTTTAAACTACATTATGTCTACAGTTTTTAATCCGCATTGTATCTTTTTTATCTTTATTGGGTTAGACAGCACATTTTCAGTTATTATACAAGCGTTGTTAAAACAAACGGCCACATTTATATAAGGACAAAGTCAAACATAACCTTCTTTGAGCATGTTGTGTAAGACTTTGAAAGAAGCTTCAATAATGTTCCCCGACCTTTCTCCCGTTGAGTAATACTTGCCGACCTTGTTCCCTTTTCCGCAAGGTTTATGGTTCTGTTTTTGACGTAATTCCTGATACATTTTATCGATATTATTCAGGATATTTTGCGTATTGCCAAATAATAACTACACTCGCGAAATATTGTCTACTTTCCTGCTAATATTATAGTTGATAATTTTTTTGGTAATCCAATCACAAACCTGATCCGCCCACATCTATAACTTAATTAAAGCCTACAAAAATATTTGGTCCTAAATAAAATAACCAAACGCTGTGGCCATGAAGACATCAAAGTTAAATGTTACGTATAACATTATCTTAAAGAATTTACCACTGTTATCTCAATACAAACAGATTAATTCAATGTCACCCAGTTATTATTTGGAAGTGTATTATTGGTAATGAAAAAAAATGTGTTATTTTATTATCATCTTTGACAAAATTCATAGCCCTGTTGTACTTAGTTACAGCTGCAATAGAATACAAACATTCGAATTGAGAACCTCGTCCTTTAGAAGTCGGTTAAAAATCGAGCAAAAGAGAGCCTTTTAACGTACCAAATGAGTTTGTCTGTCCGACCCTCGAAACTTGAATTAAAGCGGAAATGAAGACTCGTTCCCAAAAGGAACACTACCAGCCGCCATTTTGTATAGTAGGTACACATATGTATACATTATACATCTTTCAAAATGGCGTCTTGAATTTAAAACTACAAATTAGTATAGAATATTTACATAACGCGAGTGTTAGTGAACTTTTCGTGAGGTGACATTGGCACTGGCCAGTCTTATGTAATTTGTAAAGATAGCAAATGAAAAAAACGAGGCCAAACATGTTTATCTAGACAGACAAAACATTTTGGCAACCAAATAATTTTGTTTACGTAAACACTTTTCAGTTCAGAGGAACAGATAATTGGTTACGTCTACCCTCACGTAAAAAGCATAGAAAACAAAATGTTCTACGTTTACATATTATAACGATTATTATAAATTCATCAATATAAAATAAGAATAATGTTTTTCAATTTACGAAGATGTGCGATAATTCTTTGAAGATAAAATTTTGTTCCAAAATATGAATGCTAAATACATAACTAGCATGTAGTCACAAGATTCGACGTCCTTCACAAGTACAATAAGGAGATTTTCTCACCTGCATGTAAAACAACATTATGTACTAATTTTTGTTAAAATTCTATTGTTCTAATTTTGGCACACCTTAATTTGTTTACGCAATCATTTTCAGTTCTTCTGTTCTATCAAATACTAAATTCAAATTCTCTTAAATTCATCTAACATAATAGAATAGCTAGCTATGTATAATGCGTTATAAAGATGTCTTAAAGCTCAAACCTATGAGCGTTTATACATACAAACTTATACAAATAAGATTGTATGATTTAATTGAACAGGCTTAGTGGTCTAGTGTGATCTTGGTTGACATACAAAATCCCATTATGGGACCCTGAAAAAAATCTGCCACATTTGGGACACATTTAAAAATGACATACTGACCTAATATCTTACAGGAAGTCTAAATAATCCCGAAGCTTATCTTCCCCACGTGGCATTTGTCGGTTGGTATTAAGTATTTTTGAAGAAATTATCAGCTAACCAACCAACCAAGGCTTATAATGCTATCGTAGCCAAAACTAGGTCGCTGAGATAAGTTGAAATCCAACTAGTCTTGGCAAATACTCGAATGTATTACTTAGTTGGAGCGCATTAAGTTATGTGTGCACGGCCCAATTTGTACTTTAGAAGACACTAACTTAGGATCCTCAGGTATTATTAGATTTTAAAGTGAAAATTAGTTTTGTAGTTAAGGGTTTCGAAGCTTCTGTGAATTTTGGACGACATTGTTTCTTTCGGGGTCTACGTGTCTTGCTGAGTTTTAAGCCTTTTAGTTGAGTTTTATTGTAAAAAGAAAACTTAGTTTGGCTAGTTCGTGTCAAGCCCCTATCTCTCGGTCCTAAAATCTCCCTTGGACTTGAGAGTTAGGGAATATGTACAGTGTACTTGTGTCATGTCTAATACAAGCTTGAATAATTCCTCTATATTTAACCTATGTTTGTTTGTTTCCAGATGAGAAAGAGAAGTACGATCCGAACGGTTTCCGCGACGCGCTCGTGCAAGGTCTGGAGCGCGCCGGCGGCGACCTGGACGCGGCCTACAAGTTCCTAGACGCGGCCGGCTCCAAGCTCGACTACCGGCGATATGGCGAGGTCATATTCGACGTGCTCATTGCTGGGGGGCTGTTGCGTGAGTACCCATTAGTTAAATATACTTTAAAGAAGAATTGAGATGTGGAATTGACTTTTAGCTGTAATAGATTAAGAATGAATTTGGTGTATTCTATCATATCGCTCCAAATCTGCGCTAAAGGTTCAATGGGCGTTTCAGAAAACCCTACCATAAAATCTGATGTAGGCCTGTAAAAAAATCTGTTAGTCTTACAGACTTGTTTGCTTAATCATTATTTAGAAAAAGTGACAAAAAGTATATTTTAATTTGGATAATAAAAAAGCAATCTTTAATACAAGCATCTTTATACAACTTAACAAGTCAATTCCAGCACAAAAAACCTCAAATGATGAAACACTTGGCTAGAGTCCTGAACTAATTGTTGACAAAACCTGTTCGTTCGTTTTTTATCTGACAACCTACCTCCCAACTTTAATACCTACCTTCATACAATATGATACTCATGAGCTTTCTCACTGGCAGTCCCCGGCGGGTCGGTGTCGATGGACGGCGAGTCCCCCAAGACGAACACCTGTATTTTCACCGCGAACGAAGATATGGAGACCATGCGAAACTTTGAGCAGGTAAGAAGCTTGTTATTGAGGAATAGATGTGGTTAGGTGATCTCTTGTAAAGATTGCTTGTGTGTTAAGGTGGATTAATGGTGGATTTTTATAACCTCTCTTGCCATTAATGTACGATTAGAGATTTCAGTATCCATTTTTTGCGAGATTGATGGTACTTAGACTAGGTAGAACTCAGATTTACGATAACATGTTCTACTATATTCTGAAATATAGTTTCTTAGGCGTAATGAGCTATTTTAACTTGTGTAAAAAAATACAAGATACATTTACATGATGAAAAACATGGCTAGAGTCCTGAAACACAGTGTTGAGAAACCCTTTCTCGTTCATTTATTTCTGACACGATATTACCTCACTCACACATTAGCACATAGTTGTAATACACACTAATGCATTAAGTGTTCATTCGCAGGTATTTGTGAAGCTCATGAGACGTTACAAATACTTGGAAAAGATGTTTGAGGAAGAAATGAAAAAGGTGAGTTTTATTTATCATTTATTCGACTATCAAAATAGTTTTACAACAACTTTTGTAGGATTTAACTAGATATTTGTCAAGCATAGTAAAAAAACAATGACGGTATCTGAGAATGCACATAAAAAATCCAATTGAAAGAGGAAACTAAAAACCTCTTCAATGTAGTTTTCGGTCACGGGTGTAACATTTTCCGTTTGCCTACCCAATAGATCATTATTTCATTATTAAACTAAAATGCGCTTTCAACGAAACTACTATGATAAAGTTAAAGCTAAAATAATAGTAACATTGCGACAATCCGCGCCGTGATTTATGCCGCAAGTAAAAAACATGAAACTTGCTACACTCGCGACTTGGAAGCAGGCCAAACAAGTTTATGAATTACTTCAATTCACAATATTTGTGATTTCTATCGATTTTGTAGCTCTACAAGCCTATGTTAAAGTTTGTTGTAGAATGTCGTTTTGCAGACATTATTAACTATACAGGATTAAAAATGAACAAAAAATATGAATTAGTTGGTTCACCCTTATCCCGTGAGAACTATTTCGCGTACCCGGATAAATCGTCGATAAATAGATAGCTTACCCAAAAAAAAACCTTTTAAATCGACCTTTTAACCTAACTCTTCATCTCTATAATATTTAGATAATAATCTAGAAATCAAATTAAATCTTGAGACTTCAATATTTCCCAAGGAATCATATGTTATATTAAATTTTATGTATTTGTTTCAGGTGCTTGTGTACCTAAAAGGTTTCGAACCTCTACAGCGCATAAAGCTTGCTCGTATGACTGCACTATGGATTGGTACGTTACTAGCTTTCTATTTATAAATTTTTAACATTATTTCTACGGTAAGATTCCAATTACGCTAAAAAATAAAGGGATTGTAAGATAATAATTGAAAATTTTCAATTTATAGTACAGTAACTAAGCTGATTAAATTAAAATTCTTCGAAATGTGATATGAAAGTTATCTTTCACCATAAAAAAATATGTTGTGCCGTTTGCCTTACGATAAAAAAATATTCTTTCATGTCTAAATATTTGAATACTTGAAATTGGTTTTCTGGTATTTAAATAACTTTGTCATAATTATCTATACACCTATTTCACCATACAATTTAGAAGCTTCCATGGCTTGTTTCAAAGTCAACTAACATAAACTAATGAAACGAACGAACGTGAGTTCGAATCCCAGTTTGAGCAACAGTTTTCGAGAAATATGCACACGATTAGAGCCATGTAACGTTAATTGCGTTGCGCGGTGTCGAAGTAGTGCTATATTGAAGTGTAGCCATAAATTAGTACAAGTAATAATTACTTGAACTACATGTGGATACGCGACATTTTATTTTATAATATTTCTAAAGTATTAGCTCTCAGTATGAGGATAATTGCAGGTAAAAACACAGAATCTGAATTATCTTTATGATATGAGATTGTGTTGTTTCTGCTGAACTAGATAAAATTAAACTTACTTTAGTTTAAAACAGTATAAAATATCTCAATATTATTAATTTTACAAGAATTTCAAGTCACATAGCACTAATATTATAAAGAGGAAAACTTTGTTTGTTTGGTTGGTTGTAATGAATAGGCTCAAAAACTACTGGACCGTTTTTAAAAATTCTTTCGCCATTCGAAAGCTACATTATCCACGAGAAACATAGGCTATGTTTTATCCCGGTACGGGCAGTAGTTACCACGGGACGCGGGTAAAACCGCGGGAAAACGGCTAGTAATAAATAAATAAAAAACTTAATACAAGCATAGTTATGCATATGAATGATCCACCTACCATATTATCTCTGTATCACTCTAAAGTTTACTGGAGAGAATGCCTGTGGCATTAAGTTTTATTTTGTATTAAACTGAAATAAATAAATGATCACATTTCTTATTCACTATAAAACTGGGAAAGTAGAAATTTTATTTCAAGTTGTTCTTGTCATACTATAGTTACATTGTCTTGAAAGTTTACCATATATTTACAAAGTTTCTTCGTCCCCCAGGCAACGGCTGCGTGCCCCCGTCGGTGCTGCTGGTGCTGGTGAACGAGCACTTGCTGAAAGACAACCTGGCGCTGGACTTCGTGCTCGAGGTGTTCGCCACCGTCAAGGCGGAGCGTGGAGTTACCTCGCTCGTCACGGCCCTCAAGCGCGGACAGCTTGAAGGCAGGTCAGTAACACCACCATTGTGTACATAGTAAAACAGAAAAAACAGTTTTTTTACGCAAAATGTCGTACACAAGATAGCAACAGCGGAAAAAATTGTAAGACAAGTCGGTGACAATGAAATCTTGATTTGCTTTTCTTGATTCTCGCAATTTTACACGCGTCCAGTGGAAACTTATTCCTGGATAAATGTAGCCATATCATCCAGAGATAGTGCAGCTCCCCAGCAGTGTAATTTTTTATTTCGATGCTGTAATCAATTCTCCTACCCTGTCTGTTTTACTAACCTAATCTACCCAAATAAATATTTTTTTAGTTGTGACCAGTAATACATTCGATCCTCACATTCAAAGTTTGGCTAGTTCTCCCTGACGCATTTTGTGACGGATTTTGCAATAGAATTCGTTGTTCAAGTCGAGGGTATAGCAGTGCGTCATTGTACTGGCTTGTCGTACTATTGCGACACAGTCATTAATGCCGCTACAACCATTCAACATACCACACTTATTCCATAAAACCAAAAAAGGTACTGGATTCTACCTACTATAAAAAAATTCTAAAAAAATATTAGGGATTTTAGTTTAGCTACTAAAATATCCTGTCTTCCGCCAGCGGTTTCACTCCTCTATTCTTCGTTATAATGTAACACTGAAATAATTCTTCAAATCAGAATGGAAGGTTAGGAGTTAGAGGTTTATAACAACAGTATATACCTATGTTCATTAAGCTTATTCCTATATTGTTTGTACATGTGAATATAACAAAATATGTTGTCTACAGGCTATTGGAGTTCCTGCCGCTGAACCGTCGCAGTGAGGACGTGCTGGCGTCTTCGTTCGCTTCCAGAGGGCTCGGCGAGCTGCTGCGCCTGCATCGTGCACAGGCCTCCCAAGTATGTATATCCTGCATATAGGGAAATTATAAAATTGTTACATTAATTTACGCTATGCACTACTGATTAGAAAGTCCAGGCTAATAATGTTTTGCTTTATGGAATAACTTACAACATTATAAAATGTAAGTATAGCCTACTTGTATGACTAGTGAGCTGTGTAGTAGACAATTTTGTACCAAAAAAATCTACTGCAAAGAAAGAAGTTGTCAGAGTAGGCAAGTTGTTTTGAATATACTGTAAAATAATTTGAAATCACTTTTGAACAATATTTAAATTTCTGTTAAATACATACATTATTTAGGTAGTTAATAGTTGTCTAAATACATTAGTTATGTATGAGTTATCCTGTTTCTGCAATAGAGGTCAACCTTTTCATCAATGTCTCTTATCATATACTAATATCTCTGTTGCGTTGTGCAGGAGGCACGTCGCGAGCTGACGCAGGCGCTGCTGGACGAGCTGGCGGAGGAGAAGCCCATCCGCGACCTCATCCAGGAGCTGCGCGACATGGCCGCCAAGCACGCCATCCCCGACCATGAGGTCGTCGCCATTGTGAGTATTATACTGTACTATTGTTCTTGGATACATTCTGTAACATACATGTTGGTTAAAATCATCTGTCAATACCCTGATGCTAAGTAGTTAGTTCGACCACTTCTTCTTCCCAGGAAAAACACAAAAAGGTGAAGGACGGGCATTTTAGAGGCTGTCTAAATCTGATTTTCAGCCTACTTTTGACTACTTACATGACTTTTTATCTTGTAATTCTTGTCAAATACTACCCGTTACACATTGGTGGATTTTACGCTTGTGAATCGTTGTAAATTGTTTGTATGCGAATAGAGTGATGATGTGTGATGATCACGAGCAGGGTGGTGACGCCCAGAAAAACGCCTCTGCTAAAGCGTTGTTAGACTACTGCGTATACGCAACACGTTAGCTATTTGTCGCTTCGCACATGAAATTTTCATAGTGTGGTCATGAAAATGATGAAATTTTAATACGCAGTATTTAGTAATTGACTTGGTTTTATATAATTATTCATTTAACTCCCCCAACAACATTTCAAATGATGATACTCGATGACGAGTCGGAGTGCAACTAGAAATCGTTTCGAGCTAGTTCAGACTGAGTCTTTCAGTCCGTCCCAAGCTTGTCACGCCATCTTATTGTACCTTGTCGATATGGCAGTCTGATTGTACCAAAACCAACCTTATTTCCATACAAATAGAGGTAGATATTACTAATTAGATTATTTTTATTTGTTGTAGATATGGCAATGTGTGATGTCCCGTGGTGAGTGGAATAAGAAAGAGGAACTGTTAGCAGAACAAGCGGCTAAACATTTGCGCCATTACACGCCGCTGTTGGCTGCCTTCGCGCAGTCGGCTAAGGCTGAGATTGCGTTATTGACTAAGGTATGTTTACGCATGTTGTTACCGAAATTCGATAACATATAAATCCGTGTTTTCTTGAAATATCTCTAGCTTCTGCTTCTGTACATCTTTTATGTCGGAATATAATCCTAAAAAAACAAGTTTATAAATGCAAAAAGTTTTTCTCCGACCTTTGGAGTTTTGGAAATTAGGGATACTTTGGTTAGTTCAAGTAAACCTTGAGAAAATAACAAAGATTTTAAATTAGAATTTCAGGCAATAGAATAGTTCAAGTTTTCACTTTCAAATGTAAAACATTACTTTTATTTTATACACAGGTGCAAGAATATTGTTACGAGAACATGAACTTCATGCGCGCGTTCAGCAAGCTTGTCGTGATGCTGTACAAGACCAACGTGCTGTCGGAGGAGGTGATCCTCAAGTGGTACCGCGAGCCCAACTCCAGCAAGGGCAAGATGATGTTCCTCGACCAGATGAAGAAGTTTGTCGAGTGGCTACAGAGCGCCGAAGAAGGTGGGCCTTTAGTTTTATATAGTTTAGTCAGATAGTCAGTCAAAAATTATAATTGAAATTAGGCTTATTAAATTAGCACTTCGTCACTTCAATTAAAGGACAGCACCCCCAAAGACGCCCATATCACTCCTTCTTAATGCTTTATAATCTTCACAGCAACAAGGAACTGCTTACGCCGGATTTCAATAACACATTTGTGGTTTTGTGTTCTAGCGATAGAATAGGGATTAAACATTATATTATCTAAGCATATGAGTAAATAGAAAGCTTATTCACTTATTGTAATCCACAGTTAACTGTTAATCTGGGCAACCTATTTCACGCACCCATAACTGACTTCTCCATACAAATGTCATTTCAATCGTTTTACCATAAAGCTGTAATTACTCAATCACTCACTAACAATTGTTGCTTGCCATTCCAGAGTCCGAGAGTGGCGAAGAAGAAGATTAGATTAAGAGCAGCGAGTGAGACTGACAACACAACGCGCCGTCCCACCATTGAAGCATAATCACACCCGCGCACCGACTGCCGACTGACCCCCAGCTGACAGCCGACCGACGCCCGCCAGGACCGACTGCCCGACCGACGCCCGACACTCCGCACGGGGCGGCGCTGACCCGGCCGTCGCACCTACTCCGACATACTCTACCATACCGTTAACATAGGGCGACCACAATACGGGACAATGTTTTCTACAACTGTATATTATTCATTTCTAAATAACATGTTGATGAAATACCATATTTTTTATTCAATTTTTTTAGTAAAATTCAAATAAATGGTGGAAACCAGTTGTTGTTTTATTTTCTAAGGCTAGTTAGCAAGACCATGTTTGTTTTCGATGGAACCTAAATAGTAACTGAATAAAGACCTTTTTATTGATAGCGTATTCTACAACAGCTATCAATTTATGATTTTATCATATACAACAGCTATCAATTTATGATTGATGAATACACATTAATAGCAAAAAATAAGGCATGCAAAAAATAAGGCATTACAAGTTGTTTTACCGCGGTATCACCAAAATAAGGCATTACAAGTTGTTTTACCGCGGTATCACCCGTGGCCCGAGGAAATTCTTCCTGTAACGGGATAATAGTGTATTTGTTATTATACAAGAGTGCAAAGTTGCTTTTTAACCGCGGGCTCAATTTTGATGACCGAGCAAGTGAAGGAAATACTAAAATTGAAACACGAGCGTAGCGAGTGCAACACGTAACTTTTCATCCCACCTCATCGAGGAAATTACTAAATGCAAAAAACAAAATGGCGCGCACATATGAGTATCAAATTAAAAAGAAGTACCTATTAAAGTTCATTTATTTAAAAACTCAGTTTAAAAATGTACATTAAAAACAATAATAAAAATTACTAAATTAATTGAATAATTATTTTAAGCAGTATTTTATTTGTTTGAAAAGTTTTATCAAGATTGTCACAAATGGAGTATTGCACACGATGTTCTAAATTCAAATCACTTTGCCGCTCTAGAGGTTAAAAACGGCTTTTGCGCTCAGATAACAAAGGGTAAAACTATTCTTTCAAACTTCAAATATTTAATTTTCCGAGATGGTGGGATGAAAAAAATGTTTCTATGTCACTCGGGAATTATATAGCTTTCCAATAGCGAAATAATTTTTCAAATTGTTCAGTAGGTACCTACCTAGTTTCGGAGCCTTTAGTGTGGGTACAAACGAAAACATCGCTGCGACACGCATGCGGCTTTTGGCACTAGTTAATCTAGTTATAACTATTGATAGATAGAAAAATATATATTTCACTCTATCGCAGTATATCCGCTTCCCGCACCCGGATAATATAGAATTATGATGACACCCGTCATTCGTCAACACTTATGACTCGTAGGCTTTTCCGCTATGTCCAAATCTATCTGTATTACCTATTGCAGTTTAACCAAAATCCTTGTCTTATCGCCTCAAACCACAGTAAAATCTGCAAAGTCGCAAACTGTCTGATTTCTAAATTTTCTTAGTGCACACACAATTTTGCGGATTTAAGGATATCTAAAATTATTACTTGTGTGGAATTTAAGCTATAACAATGAACATAAAACACAATGCAAAATTGCAAAAGATGGACGGTAATATACCTAACATGTATTTGCTTAACAACACATTTATTTTATCCATTAAATGCTAAACTAAAATTTAATTCTTCAGCGACCGTTCCCCACAGAAATCGCAACAATACGAGACCTTGGTAGACCCCAACTCCGTTACTTATTCAAGTCTGGAATAACTTAAACTTCATAATACATTTATAAGAACCAGTACTGTACACAAAACGATTTATTTCGTAATAACTGCCGCTTTTGTACAAAAGAGAAGGAAATTCTACAATGGCGTGTTCGTTTTGCACTAGGCCCTCCGAATGCGGAGGGGACAAACAGGTTAGGGATGTTAATTCGTAAGTTTGCTGTACCATTCGGCAAATTATAAAAAAAATACCCATTCAACGTGTTTGCTTTGAAAAAAAATGGAAAGAGGAAGGAGTAAATCAGTCTTGTCGTGTAAATTATAGGTATGTTACTCAACAGATCCATATGAGGAACAATAATTCCTCTTTGGGATACATTGACGATCCATGAATGGAGAAAAGTAATGGTTTCAAATGGTTTGTCTGCAAGGCTCCTCCTCCGTCCTCCGAAATTACTGCAGTACTGAATAAATTCGCTAATGTTAAGCTACACTGTGCCTGGTGACATACGCTACATTTTATCCGGGTACCTATGAGGCACAGATTCCACGAGACTCAGTTGCAACTGTAGGATACAGTTATGGAAACAGAGGAAATAATTTTACATCAATTTACTCATTAGGCCGCTGCCTCGAATTTTGCGGGCAGCGGGGCGGCAGCGGCGGCGGCGCGGGAGCGGCAGGATCTTACGCGTACAATCAAATGGACCGGCCCTCGAATACAGCGGCGCGGGAGCGGGCAACGAGCGGTGAGCTCCATTCAAAACGGTGACCGAACGCGCCGCTGCCGCTGCCGCCCCGCTGCCCGCAAAATTCGAGGCAGCGGCCTTACAATGATGTCGAGCTTTTTCAAAGGCTTTTTTTTTTTTTTTTAAAGTCAGAACCTATAGAACACTTATTTTGAGCTGTAAAACGGCCTACAGCTTCTAGAAGCGGCAAGGATCCTCACAACATTCACAGGATTCTAACATTTAAAAGCTTCTACACGTTTACATCCCACAAAAAAACTGACAGACATGCAAAATTATTTAGCATTCATTTTTGAAATTGATTGCGTAATCTCACATTCGTTTCCATAGACAAATAAAGCAAGGGGAGGCAACCTTCCGGAGCATTCAGGACTTGTTTAACGGCCATAACATTGTCCCAGCGTTCGTTTTGTTTCGCCCCTCTTGCCCAAGGACAGCGCGGGCCGCCGCACCAAGGTCATGTCAGGTGATGCCAAAACGTTGCACGTGTTATTTTGTGATAACCGTTATATTATTATTAGTTATTAGGTTACTGGTTAAGTATTCAGTTTAAATAGAGCGGTATAAGATGGTAGTTACAGTCGGTCCCCTTTGTTGTTGAATCTTAAGTTACATGTTTGAGATTGGAGGTAGTTACCTATAGGATTACGAAATAAAGATCGTGTTTAGTAGTGTAAGTACTAAAGCGGGTACATTTTGTTCTGTTCCATTGTAAGTACCTGCCTATCACATTGTACAAAGCAATTTTAATTTGAGCGAGTTGCAAATTAGGACTTAGATTAGCTAACCGGCAATATATTCTTACACCATTACAGGATGACAGTGAATATCTGAATATCATCACAATTTCTTAGTGATTCTCTTTTTTCCATCGTTGGACATTTATTATCGTGAACCCAAACACCAAACGCCTAGTCTTCAGCTTATTGCTTAACTCGTTCAAATTCTGCCGCATCATCACTCGATATAGTCGGAGAGTTCGCGACACCACTATCAACTAAACTAAATACAAACAAAATTCTTGCACACAAAAGTGCATATTTAAATGTCGCACCAAACGGTACCCCGTATTACTTTATCCTTATTTAACAATTACACAAATAAGCGATTTCCCACGCGCTCACAATGGCGGATGAAAGGCTACTGATTTCAATACGTGATAGGTTAAACACATTGTCACTAATTGCTGAAGTTTTACGTTTATGTACTTAAACTTTAACCTAGAGTTATTGTTTACATATAAATGCTTTTATAATTAGCATTTTATTCATGTAATTAGGTAGGTAGTTTTCTAATTATAGAATAGGTTGGTTGGGTTCCTATCCTGTGCAAACTGTATTTTTATCCTAAAGCATCCGCTTCGCATCCGTTGTTGCTTATCTATGAAATTCCTCGATAAATGGGCTATCTAACTAACACTGAATGTTTTCAAATCGGTTCAATACCTGGTTCCTGATATTAGCACGTTCAAGCAACCCAAAATAAACTTTTCAGCTTAAACATGTTACTATCGATAGACTCTATCTATCTATCTATAGTCTACAAATAGGCAAATAGGCAGTGACTAAAAATAGGACAATTTTATTTAATCAGAAGACCATAGACAGCATCATTACGCATCAAACCTTTCTACCCATGACTAGACAAATCACTAGACCTCTCTTAAAATATTAAATACCATACAAACAGGCCCGGTCTGGCCAGGGCGGCTGGTCGGCGATCGCCGAGGGCCTCCGGCTCAAGGGGGCCTCCAAAAGCCAAAAAATTCAAGTATACAAAAGTTTTTTCATTATAAAAAATTATTTTGTTTTACTGTTCCACAGCGACGTAATACAGCAAAAACAATTTTAAATAAACAGTAACCTACTTTTTATTAAATTACAGCTAAGGTTAACCTAGGTATATTAAAAAAGTAATAGTAAGTCGCTCGGTGCTCGAAGTACTCGGTCACCCCCCCGCGCGCACCTGCATGTCGCGTCGTAGCTGTTTGCTGTCAGTTGAATTGACCTGCTGTCGGTGAGTTGATGTGCGTTGTGAGTTTGTTTGAAATTTAAAGGTGAATTTTTCAGTTTATAAAATGAAACGTGTGCACCCAAGTGGTGCAAGTAAAAGAAAAAAGAAGGAGAGGAAATCTTTCGAAATAAAACAAAGTTCACAAAGTTTGAATTTATGGTTAGCTGGTTCCAGTTCCAATCCTGAAAACATTGAAAAAACGCAAACAGGTAGGCGGAAATATCAGAAGATTTTTATGAGCATATAAGCCCTTAACTTAAAATACTTTTGATTGTTTGTATTTGTTGCTAAAGTAAATTTTTGGAGTAAAATGTGTGATAAACAGTAAATGTGATTCATACATAGATGTATTCAAAATATAAAAAAATCGGACGTACTTTTTTACTGGGTATGGCAAAAACTCCCTTAAATCATTAACTATTGTTGTTGTATAAAAACTAGGTACTATTGGTCATATTTTTTAAATTTAAGACTTAAAGCAATTTTAAGAATAGGCCTTTACATATTATTGCAGCTATAAGTTAAATACAAATTAAAACTTATTGATACCTTAGTGTAGAATCATAAATACTGTAAAAAAAATTAAATTGATTGTAATTTTCATAAATATAAGATCCATAATCAGGTGAATGACCTTCCGTTTAGTTGACAGGATGTTTACGCATCGCCACCGACGCGGACGCCATCGCATCTTATCAGTGAATTTCGGACTCGGATTGTTCCCAGTTCTACCCACCCCTCTACCCCTCACCCCTCTCAACTTTACCCAAATGCACTCTGAAATAGTTTCCTCCAGTTTTTGCCGTTGTTAGTGCTCTCTTTCATTCATTTAAGCCTGAAGATGTGTTCATTTATTTGATATTTACCCGACGTCATTTTCAGCTCTATAAGAGAGCCAATCCTACTACTATTATAAAGGCGAAAGTTTGTAAGTATGGATGTATGGATGTTTGTTACTCTTTCACGCAAAAACTACTGAACCGATTTCAATGAAATTTGGCACATAGGTAGATTATTACCGGGACTAACACATAGGATACTTTTTATTCAGGAAAAATTATATGTTCCTGAAGGAGTCCGATATAACCGAAATCCACCCGGGCGAAGCTAGGGGCAGAAGCTAGTCTTATTATAATGCTTAACTTTCCGAATTTCCATGACCGTTATTAAAGTTTATTATGAATAATTTTAATAATACTTAGTTTTCTATATTGTTTTGGGGATATTTGCCACGCCTACGATTGTAAGATTAAATTATTTTAAAAGGCTAATGTAAACAGAATAATTGTTTAAGATGTTTTGTATAAGACTACTGTATTTCGTATTATTTTGCACCCACGATGTTATTACTTATTTTCAGGAAACGAAGATCAAATTGAGCCTCCTTCAATCCAAGCAGAGGCTACTGTAGCTACATCGTCGGGTGGGAGTGAAAATAAGAGGGAAGAAACTACTACTAGCAATCAAAATTTTCTAGACCTAAATCTAGACCACCCCAAACCGTCGTTGACGCATTTCGACAGAGATTCGTCAATAAGCTCTGACTCTGATTCAGAAATCAGCGATGAAGAATCTAAACAAGACACGCTTGATGCTTCTAAGAAAAACCTTGGTTGTTTCATATGTCCAAATGAAAGTGATCACATTGGAATAAAAAAAGCTTTTATGGAAAAACATCCAATCCAAGTTCATGAGGGAAAAGGAGTTAAACTTCCGTTTGATCCATCCAAACTCTACTATCGTCTTTTGCCGAATGGAGAAAAAATACACAGAAAATGGTTATCTTATTCCATTGAGCTCAACAAAGTATATTGTTCTTGTTGTATGGCTTTCGGAGGCAAGGATAACAGAGATTCCACATTTATTACTGGACATGATGTTACACCAAAACACATTTATAAATCGCTGGAAACTCATGAAAACTCCCATTATCATGAACTTGCGGCCAAGACAGCTTTTCAATGCCTAAAAGGTCGTGATATTGAGAGTCTTCTAGCGGGACACCAATCTAAACAACGTGAAAGAGAAGTTCACACAAGAAGATTAGTTGTTCATCGTTTGATTGACATAGTTTTATTTCTGGGTAGACAAGGCATTGCTTACAGAGGGGACAAAGCAGAAGGGGCCTACTCACTTGACTCTGTAGAAAATCATGGTAATTTTCTCGAACTTGTCATGATGGTTGCAAACTATGACGTCATTTTACAAAACCATGTGAAACAGTGCATTGAGGAGAGTAAGAAACATAAACAAAAAACAATTGAGAAAAGAAAACTTGTCGGAAAGTCAACCAAAAGACAGTACGGGCGAGGCTCTTTGATCACATTTTTGTCCAAATCGTTTATAAACAAGTTAATTAAAACGATTGCTACAATTGGACGTAATATCATATTGAAAGACCTCAAAGATAGTATTATTTACAGCGTGATGGTAGACTCTACCCAAGATGTGGCAGTGATGGACCAATTAGCTATATGCGTACGCTACGTTGTCCAAGGAAAGGTTTATGAAAGGCTACTAGAGATGACTGTTATTGATGACTCTAGTGGACAAGCATTGTACGAGCGAATAACATCGGAATTAGCAAAGTACGGAATTCAAGCATCAAATATAGTTGCGTGTTCATTCGACGGGGCAAGTAATATGAAAGGGTGTTACAATGGCTTACAGGCTCACTTCAAAAAGGCAAATGAAAATATGATTTATACTCACTGTATGGCTCACGTGTTAAACTTAGTAGTAGCTGACTCGACAGTAAAGTTTCTTCAAGCAGAAAACGTATTTGGATTAGTAGAGGAATCTGCAGTTTTTCTGAGTACATCTTACAAACGAATGGCAGTGTGGGAGAAAGAAACAAAAAAACAACATACCGCCCACGACAAACTTTATAGACTGCAAAAAATAGGAGCCACTAGGTGGTGGAGTAAACATAAGGCTCTGTCATCGATAATTGATGAAAGTGTTTTAAGGAGCGGGGAAATTGCCACGGACAAATTAACTAACGTCATTACCGTATTCAAAGAAATATCTGATGGTAATTTTGATTGCAAATCCAGATATATGGCCAGAAATTTGGCAAGTCAATGGGCGAAATTTGAAAACCTATTTATTTCATTCGTTTTACTAGATATGTTTCTTGTTATAACGCCTGTTTCGAAATATTTGCAAACTAAAACATTGGACTACGCTATTGCTTGGGATTTGGTTCAAACACTACTTAAACAGATCAATGAAAAAAGAAATGACAAACATTTTGAATTTTTGTACATGAAAACAAAAGAGTATGCGACTGCTGTTAACAGTAAATTGGAAGATAGCAATATTGATTTGGAATTACAATTGGACTTTACGGAAAGAAGAATTTCAAAGAAAAAACGAATGCCTGGGGAACAATCCAGTGATGATGCTCCTGAAATATCAGCAGCTCAACATTTCAAGCATGTATTTTTCAATATGTTAGACTGTGCTAGAATAAGCATAGAAGAAAGATTTTGCCCCAACAGAGAAATTTTAGAGGACCTTTCTTGGTTAAATCCAAGAAAATTTAATGACATAATGACGACAAAAGACTTTCCGGCTGGAGTCCTCTCTTGTATCTCAAAACTTTGCAATGTTGAAAGAAGTATATTATTAATAGAACTTAAACAATTTGCAGATCAGTACAAAAGTTTCATAAAAGTTGTAAAAACTCAAGATGAACAGATCCCAGACGAAGAATCAAACAAAGCAGAAGAAATTTTAAAAGACCGTGAACTCGATTCGGAACCTGAATCAGAAGAAGACAATTTTCGTGGTTTCTGCAATGACAGTAAAAAATGTTTCAAGTGTTTGTCATGCGCCTTCTCAGTTATTTTTGAACTCTCTGGATCAGGATTGTTCACTAACTTATATGTAGTTTATAAATTTATCCTAACGATACCCTGTACACAGGTTACATGTGAACGGGTTTTTTCGAAGTTAAAAATAATTAAGAATCGTCTTAGGGCTAGTTTAGGCCAAGACCTTATGTCTAGCCTTATTTTTATGAACATAGAGAGAGACTTGTTTTCTGACATCGACAGAGAAGAAATCATTAATGTCGTGGCCAGTAGTAGTGACGAACTTAAAAGAAAACTGATGGGATAGGCTAGGCAATCGTTAATAAGGCTACTATCACTATGGTAGGAATTTTTGTCGTCTTTCTACGGTTAACACAATTTTTTTTTAACTTCTTTATGTAATAATTATTTATGTTATGGGGGGGGGGGGCCTCAAATCACCATCTAGCCGAGGGCCTCCAATGGAGCCAGACCGGGCCTGCATACAAAACGCTCCATATTTGAGCTCTACAAAACGTATGTGAGCACAGATTGGAACTGGTCTGCAGCTGGTAGGAAGCGAGGTAGAAAAGCCGACAGATCTCGTCAATGGCACACCTGCGCGGGAGTCTATACCCGCAAGCAAAGCCAACATAAGTACCGAGAGTAGGTGAGGGCTGCCACGAAAGGAATTGGGGCTAAGATCTTTTGGGAAAGATTCTTCATCATCTTTCGCGCCTTTTTCGTATTTATGCTGGGGCCGGTTTCTTTTTTGGGGATGATTAGAAGGTGATAAAAGGAGTTGTGATTGTTTTGGAGTTAAAGATGAAGAATTAATTGGAAATGGAGGGAAAGGAATACGATATTTTGAAGGTGAATTGCAAAATCATCAACTTGGGTATGTGCAAAAATAAATCAGAAATGTCAAAATAAAAATACCTACTTTTCAAATATCTTCAGGGAAGAACATGGTTAGTGCTCTTGAATCTATCAATAATAAAAACTGTTTAAAAAAATAACGAAGCCAAATTACTTTTAATTACCTACTACCGAAAATTACCACACGCTATCAATGTCACTTCCACAGACACCAAAAATATTCAAATTCCGAATTCTAAGAAAACTTCTTTTTAAAAATGGCCGCTTCACAGCCCTCGGCGAGCACAAAGGTTCACTTATCCCGAGTTGAATGCGACAATCACTGATATATAATAAAAGGCTCTTGCGATACCCTTGTCTGCAAAAAATGCTTACAAGATCCCCCCTTTCTTTTAAAATCAGCCGAGCTTACTCGAATTGCAGATGTCTTATTATTTCTACGAGATTCTTGAGTTTCTAAGGGCCTAGTTTATAATTTAAACGTTCTATTTCTGCCTAGCTATTAGATTTGAAATTCATTTTTGTACCCAACAGGCTTTAAAAGAAATATGGATTAGGTCTATAGTTGTTGCTAAGGGCTAAATGAGATATGGAAGGGGTATTAGACTGTATAATTGCATGTCTGACATGCTCCCTTCCGTTTCACCCGCTGCGGAAGGGGTGATTTGATGACAGCTTAAAAAAAGATGACACTGAATTGAGAACCTCTTCCTTTTCAGGTAGTCTTGAAAACTTCCCAAAAAGGTTTTCAATTCGGATTTTTATATTTTTGTTAATTTATCCTTCCAATTTTAAGTATATAACAGTTTGTTACAATTTTGATTTGCTTATGCCTATCTTTAGTGAATAATAAATAAAAAAAAACGAATTTACGAAACTGCGAGTCTTTCAGCAACCATACCGCTGTGTGAACCTCATTACCATATTTTCAAACTCCATGGTCAAATTCAAATAACAATCAGCATCCGCAGGAACTATAATAACTTACACATTACGAGGGTCAGTATTATAACTATTATCCCTTTATAATATCATATCAAGGTCACTGGCAGACCCTTTAAGGGTCAATTCCCACTGAAAGAGCAGCGGCCGGCAGCGGCCGTAAGAGCACGGAAAATGTAAGGGCGCGGCGCGGTGCGGCCCAGCGCGGCGCCGCGCGGCCCGCCGCGCTCGCGCTCAATCCCTTGCAATTACGGCCGCTGCCGGCCGCTGCTCTTTCAGTGGGAATTGACCCTTAACCGACTTCTTATAAAAGTTGATTGTAAATAATATCACATTGATCCCTGTGGGGTTGAAACCGGGACTTCTGTGTAATGTTAATAAGTTCTTTGTAACTCAAGATGCTGATTGATAATATGATAATTGTGCTAACTACATTATAAGTGTAAGTGGGTAGTAATTTTCTGGCCTTTATGGTGTTATTTCAAAATGAAAAAACGCGAGATAATCGGAATAGCACAGACGTACTACATTCATAGCCAACCTTCAACCTCCTTTTCACGAGTGTGAGAACCCCCTTTTTTTCTAGTCGGTTAAAAATAACGTAAGTAATGTCACTAAATGTGTGCTTAGTGTATCTTTAACCCATTTACTTGGCCAAAATTAGTACGACTATAATATTCTTTCACTTAAAGAAAATAATTATGAAATCTTGTTAAGTCTTTCATCATTATCTAGGTTTCAGTAGTTTGAGGAAAACAGAAACAAAATGAATTAAAACACCATAAAACCTTGTTACTTTCCTACCATATCCACAACAAACATATAAAAAAATCGACAATCTGACTTGCTACTTTGGAACTCGTTATACTAGTTATAGTGACGTCACAATGCGCCTACGCATCTCATAACAACTGATCGATACAGGGTAACAGGACTAGCAGAAATGTATAGTGAAATAAATACTTTCAATTTACTGTCTTAATGAATATTATGAAGTTTTATTGGGTTTATTTCCTTTTTTTGTTTCATAAAGCACGATAAACTGTAGATCCACGCTGTCACTTGAACATCTTTGGCAGTTGTTATGGGCAGTCAGAAGCCAGAAAGTCTGACTACCAGTCTTGCCAAGGGGTATTGGGTTGCCCGGGTAACTGGGTTGAGGAGGTCAGATAGGCAGTCGCAAGTCGCAACATAGTTGGGAAAAGGCTAGGAAGATGTCGATAGGTAAGTTTTTTTTTGTGTCTATTATGGAACTAATATAATGAATAGATTTTTCATTTTATAAAGCATGCGGACTGATCACTTAATTAAGTTCATACGTTCCGATGTTTAATATTTTGGAGATACATAGAAAATAACTGTTTTATGCAAAATAAATGAGATTGGCAAAAACAAATGCTTCCTAAGTAGATATCTCAGTAGTGAATACCTATTGCTATTAAGTCCAATGAACTTGAAATTGTAAGAATATTTCAATTTTTGTTAACATTTAATAGAATAGCCGACTCATTTTAATTATTTTACTTACGTAAATGCCAAAAAACTGACCATTCTGATAAATAAGAACAGAACATACATTAAAACCATTCCATATTCAAATTTTTAACACAGAACGCCTTGTTCCAAACTTGAATTTCGAAACATTAAAAATATCGGTAAGAACTTTCTCCCGCCATTGTTTGACCGCGTTCCTATTGATGTAAACTAAACGTAAATCATAAAATTCCATAGAAATAAATAGTGTGCGCACCCAGGATGGATTGTTAATAATTTTTACCTAAGCCAAGTACAATAAGTACCCGATACTCAGTACCTGCCCTTTCTTAGAACTGGTTGAGAAAAAATTAGGCCTTTTGTGTGCGTTTCCGGGGACCATAGACAATTTGACAAAGGAGTTCGTAAGATGGAATTGTAATTTGAGTATGAAAACTTAGCCGAATGTTTGAGATCGAGAAAGTACTGCATGATTTGGCTTCCTTTCATTTAGAATGATATAATTTAGATTTGATTTAGATGCAGCTGACAAATTACGAACTGTATAATTACGCTGATTGTATTTTCCTTTTTATTATTTCGCTACGCTAGTACTAGTATGCTAGTATTTTCTCACGAAAACATAGGTATGGAATATCTAGTGCGTGTCTACATAAATTATAAATCCTAGGTTAGAAGTTTACATGCCTATCGGTATCGGGTATCTTTTAATTAATTGGTAAAAAATATCGGGGACATGGTATTTGTATAAAAATTACAATACATGTAAAATAGCTGTAAAATGATATTTAAGCACTCAAAATGAGCATACCTAGGCATTTAAAAAAACTTGTAACGAGGGATTAGGTTACTTAATGAATAATTAATTTAATAATAAAACATGGAAAATAAACTTTTACGATATAAATAAATAATAGGCTTAAATAAATTATGGATAGCCTAAAATACAAAATTTATTAATTTGCAAGCACCCCGTTGCTTAAAAGAAATGAAAAAAAAATCTTGATTTATATTTTTAAGGAAAAAAAGCATTTTATGTTTTGTCAACTTTTGGAAAAAAAATTACAATAAAATGCAAATACATATTGTATGGGCCATTTTTGAGAGCCACAATCAATTTTTTCTATGTTTTTTGCAATATTATTTATGATGTTTTTTGACAAGCTGTTTATAGATAGATTAAGCACCGTTTTTGGAAAATTTGTATTAGGCAGAAATAGAGGTTAGCTCACCTAACTTGCTCAGGAATTAATTTAAACTTTATTGTAACATCCGAAAACAAAGTATTTCGAACAAATAACAATCAGGTTAAACTGAACCTGTAAAAACATTTTAAAATATCCTCATATAGGTAAGTTATTCGACTATTTACATATTTCTTTTAAAAAAATGCTAGAACTTACCAAACAATTATTCACCGCAAGTAAGTATAGCGTTTTTGTCATAAAAAATATCAAAAATCTTTTTCAGAAAAGTTCAGTTTAAATGGTTCTAAATTGTCTAAACTAAATAGTAGCCACTCGCGGCTTTGCTTTTTATAGAACTACCCACCGATCATCCAATATATTTCACACACTATCTATAAAAATTCTAGGGATGCTTTGAACGAACCCCAATATGTCCCCGGGTTTTCCCCGCACGCGATTTGGGGTGACTTTTGTATCTATTTCTAATCATATTCACTAATTCTACGAATATTATAATCGCCAAAGTTTGTTTGTAGGAATACGTGAATGTATTTATATTTTTCATCTTTCACGCTGAAACTACCGAATTGATTTTGATGAGTTTGGTAGTAGCTGCCTGGTTTTATAAGATACCTAGGTAGCTAATAAGTAAAAGCGAAAAAAGTAATCACATAGGTATTTTCACTACTTTTTTAGCAAGCTTTTTTCCGTGTGTGGAGGTTAGGTAGGTAACTTTTTCTAGCTAGTTGCAGAAGCTTGATAATACTTATTTTTTTATTTATTTATTAAATAAGTACATACTTTATCTCATTGATATTTTATAATTTTAGACCACAGAGTTAATCCAGTATTTATTTGTAATGTTTTATGAGCATATCTACAGTTTATTGGAGTAGGTGTACCTGGGCGATGAACTGTTAATTTATGCAAGTAATTAAATACTGATGCAAAACCGATTAATTTAATTAGATATTCTAATTACAGCTTCATCACAGATCCTGTTTATAAGTTTTATCATGACTCAGAGGTGCGACTCACACTTCACTTTTTTATTTTTTTTCGAACATTTAACACCTAAGCACTTCTTTCGAAAAGAAATCAAATCAAATCAAATATAAAGTCATTTATTCAAACTTGGCTGCAAAACAGCACTTTTCGAACGTCAAAAAATAAATTTACAAAAGACAGCCCCCAAAACGCCCGCCCTTCACCACTTCCTATGTGTTTTTGCTGGGAAGAAGAAGTGGCGCAACAAACTCCCCAGCAACACGTCTGTCTGTTAGGTTAGAAGAACCTTAAACATTGTTTGATATGTACATTTGTATACAATTTAATTTGTATATTACATTAGAGGACAATACAGTAAAATAAAATAATTTATACACCACATGCTAGCTAGCACTCACCCTACATACATTTACTAACTCAAGCATTGAATATGTTTGATGAACAGAAAATTATAGCCTCCAATTATTTACACTTAATAGTATATCAGGGAGTGCCCACCTACATGTGCTATTCTTTTGTAAACTAGTAAATTAGACCGCTCAGCCAGAACATATGTAAAATAAAAAGAGTTTACAAATAAAAACAAAAAAAAAAACTTATATATAGTCAGTAAGACGACCTGGCACCACAAGCAGCACCCGTTCACGAGCATAACGCGAGGATCAGCCATCGCCCCCCTCGCACATTTTTGAGGGAGGGAGGCAACCCGACCGCCGACGCTACCGCAAGCAGTGCCGTCTAAGGGAGCATGACGTACTCACTGCTACACAACTCAATATCAAGATTAAATTATCAGTTCCCGCTAAGTAGTATTTTTTACTAAAATCCAAAACAGAAAATTAATTAAAGAATTAATTAAAGAAACTTTAACTTTTTGAAAATAAGCTCTATACTTACAAGAAGCTAAAAACAGTTCTTTCTAGCTGAAAGAATATTATTTTGTTAATCGCTAGGCTATTAATAAGTACCGAAATAAAAATGTTTCGATAAATGAAATCATTTATTGTTTCTACAAAAAAAAATGATTTCCAAGTTAAACCCTGGGTTCTGTTTTAACCCATGAATAGTAACTAACCATTATCTAGATAAAATCGAGCGAAATATTTGATCTTTATATTTTAATCTAATACAATTTTTACCTAACTCACCTGACAGGTTTACCAAATTGGAATTCTTAAAAGTCACTGACCAGAGTGATGCATTTAAAGTTTTTCAACTCCGATACTGCTTAACTGTTATAGAATATATTTAATATTCTATATATAAAGAAAAAACTAATGAATATCTTCGTTCCCACACATAAATCTACATTTTCAAATCTACTTTATGCTTTTTTTAAATATAACATTTATTTTGACAGATCGTTCGATTTTTAAAGTTTCATAGATAATTTTAGATCATTAAGTATTTTGCAATATGACGTTATTTTTTCTGAAAAATGCATCTTAATTATCAGAGGTGATAAATTAATGCAATATTTTCAACTCGACACCAAGTCAATTGCTACTGAGAAATTAAAAAAAGGACTTGTTTTGAGCTGAGAAATCCAAGCTACAAATCCTAGAACAAAAATGGAAGCTTGAATCATCGACATAAACAATACTTAAGTTATTTATGTCAACAAGGAAAGTGAAGAAATCGTAACCATAATAAAGTAGCCTTAAATTATTCAAATAATCATCAAAATCATTTAATCAAGTATTTTGTAACCAAATGACTCATAAAAAGCATAAAAGGGCGATTTCGGAATTGTCAAATTTTTGTTTCTTTTTTCCTCATAATGTTGGCAGCCGCTAGTTCCGTTTAGAAATGGCTGAACTTATTAAATATTTAAATTAGTATCTTTACTGTTATTTATTTTACGTCAATCAATTCTGTGTTGCGTTGACCGCCATAACTTTAGTAATTCAGATCATTTGATAACGGAGTGTCAGAAATATAAATTATATAAATATTTGCTATTTGTATATAATACAGATTGTTCTGAAATTTTGCTGCGTCATCTCCTAAGGTCTGATTCTTATCAAATGGAACTTAATGGTCCGAAGTTGGTTCAAAATAAGTCGTTTTCTCGAGGTTTCACCCACATCCCCTGGAAGCTATGTACCGGGATAAAATATAACCTATGATATTCGGGAAGACTGTAGCTTTATAAAAGTGAAATAATTTTTCAAATCGTTTCAGAAATTTCCAAGCCTTTGGGGTACAAACAAATGCGTGATGCCGGATGCATCAAATTACTTGAAAAGGTACCAGATCCTTAAAGCAAGTGCAGCTATGCCTCAGTCATTACCTTTAAAATATTAGCCAAAAGGCAAAAACACATTTTTGTTAAAAGATATTTAAAAAATAACTGATCCAGGTGCATTTTTATCAAACCATAAAACATACAAATTGCCTAGAACTCAAAATAACTGGACACATAATAGCTAATCCTTATATTTTATCTATGGTTAAACACATGAAATAGTTCATATTTTATTTGAAACGACCATATTAATTAATTTATCTCTGTTTATAGTGTTTTCTAGAAAAAGACTAGATTTCGAAGTTATTCACCTTAGATATGGTTTGTTATTCGTTTGTATTCCTGATTCTTGGACTGATCTTTGAAAAAAATATGTTGTGCAACCAAAATACAAAAAAACAAAAAAAGTTTTTCAAAATACTTACATACTAAGTACTAACCTTCTAGCCGTATTCCCGCGGTTCCACCCACACTCTTGGGAACTACTGCCCGTACCGGGACAAAATATAGCCTATGTTACTTGGGAAGAGTGTAGCTTTCCAACAGTGAAAGAAGTTTCGGAGCCTTTAGGGTACAAACAAAGTCGATATGGTTAGAAATAATCTTACTTGTAAAGACAGAAGAGAATGGAAGAAGAAAGACAGACCAGCGGACCCCAAATAAAATTGGGATAAGGGCAGGAGGATGATGATGATCAGATTCCATTACTATTTAGTTACATACATGAAAGTCGACCTAAAAAAAGAGTGTTAAAAAGGTCTAGAGCACGCATCACTTATTTATGTACACACATTGATAATGGGTACACAGGTATTGTGGTACATAACCGCATATTAAGTAGGTATAGTAGGTAGGTATAATGTTGAGATAAGGCAAGCGATGACGCAGCACAAGCTATGTTTATACTGCGAGTTTGTCTATGTTTACAGCTACGTCTGAATAACACTTTAACCCTTAGTAGGTATTGTGGGTCAAATTCGACCCAGATGCTGACATTTTCGGTAATTATTCCTTTAATATTTATGCTACGACTGCGCGCTTCTACGTATTCTCAGTGTGTCGCTAGCTGCAGCGGGGGGGCGGATGTGCAGCGCTGCAGCTATCTTAGGAGCGGAGGTAAGTAGCCGACTGGGTCACGTTTGACCCACGACACCAAGTAAGTAACTATTTTCACTGAGTGTAATTTGTAACTTTTTTTGTTTTAGTGAATATTTCTACTACAATGGGGGGCTTTTTGAGATAAACGACTCAAATGATGATTTGGAACCGGAAAATCGGAAAGGACACCAAATATAAACCAACTTTCAGTCATCAGTCCCAGTATGAAGAACCAGTTGCATCGACCTCTTCTGCAGTTTCAATTTCAAGTCGGAAAATGGCCCGATGCTACCTATGCGATTGGAAAAATGACCGAAAACATACTCTAAAATGTTCTAAATGTTTACATATTATTTGTAAGACACATTCCTTCCAAAATGTTCAGTGTTCTAGAGTTGTCAGAAAGTATAAAAACTAATCTTGTTAGTTTAGAAAAAGGCGTTTTGATTTTGGTTGTCATTTTTTTTATTTTACGCTGATCTCAGAAGTTATTTATTTTTTTGTTATCATAAGGATATGAGAAGTGCCATACATATCTTTTAGTTAAAGTTTTTCATACATTTCTAATTTTTTTTATGTTTTAAGTTCACACTAACCAGAAAGTGCCAAAAAATTTGGTTAGTTACAAATGTGTGTAAAACATAATAATTTTTTAATATTCTAAAATTAAATCAAGATAATTTTGTAAAAAATACTTCTTTTATTTCATAACTAACCATATTTTATCCAAATAATAAAAAATATACGTTCTACAACAGATTTTTTGGTATGGGTAAATTTTGACCCACGATACCGGTAGTGTTGCCAAAAAAGGCGATACCAGCTAAGGGTTAATTGGAGTGCCTTAGCACGCAGGTTTGTGTAAGAAGGTTAAGTTTGTAATTTAGATATATTTCAGAATGTTTTATGTTTACTTTACTAGTGTTTTTATTGTTGGTTTGCTTTATGAAAAGTGATAATAAAGACGGCATTAATGATTTAGATTTAAGTTGCAAAAACGCTAACGATTCGTTAATATAAAGAAACGAGGTTTCAGTACTGAAATGGGTGATGGATTTTTGACTACATAGGTCAAAAATAAATTCCTTATCATATTCATTTAGTAAAACATTTTACTTTCATTTATCGTTTTAATGGAAGAACTGATTAAACTTTTTAAATCGATAATTTAAGCAAAATCCGCGACGTTATTGCCGTAGGAACTGTTTTTGCCAGTTAATTATAAGGACCAAAGACTAACTGTCAACTAGACTACCGTATTGTTGAATACACGCCCAGGCATACACACATGAACTTGTTAATTTTTAGATCTCTACAGTAGGCAAACGAAACTTTGAGTAGTGCCTTACTATTTTCTAATTCTACCCAGACTGGAACTTCTGTTACCCAAAGCGCGCGCGCCGGTCGGCTGTCATCAAACTTTGTGATATTTGACCTCACGGTGTACACAGAACCCATTCAGCCGTGGGTCCCGGCAATATGGAACAACTCACTTATTGTATAAATAAGATTTTAACTAATCTACTTGACCAGTAATCTTGGCTGTGATTTGTAAACTATTACTCATTTATAAGTGTGAAAATGAATGAGTTTCATAACACACACATCTGATAAAGTTAATGAAGAGGCTCCTTTTGGCGAGTCGGTTAAAAATAAGATTATAATATTTGTTAAACTTTCAAGGTATAACGACTGACCGTACCTATCTGTGATGGTGCTTGGTCCGTGCCGTGCTGGCTTGAACTTCTTCCCGCGCCCGGATAAAGTATTACTTATTTTATCCGGGCGCGTTAAGAAGTTCCTTAGAGACATGGTTGAAATCGAAATTTACGTCGTTTTAATAAATTAGGTAGGATCGGAACTGTTGAAATAACTATTAGAATTGAAATCTAGAAAGGTAAATAGATAGTCTAGCTAGAGTCTAGCTAGAGCTTCAAAAAGGACATAGGCTAATTTTTACCTGTTTCGACAAATGGTTCTATTGGGACACTGCGGAGAACAGCCAGACAGCTACAATTTTACAATACTGAAAAAAGGAGATAAGTAGGGTACTTAACATAAAAAAATACTAGCAAAAACTTTTGCATTTGAAAATCCACCTTACAATCTAAACACTAAAGTTCAAAATCAAACAACTAACAACGATATTTCACACACATTAGAAGACAGGTACATAGATAGGACTAATGACTTATTTACTTTGATATCTTCACAGAGAGTTACGTCTAACGGAGTGGACAGCAGCATTCCTTGAAATTACCAGCTTTTTCTCATGAAGATAGTGGATAAAACGCTAGTTTTATAATTACACTGGGAAGAACGTTAAATATATTTTATGACGATGGGTTAATAACTTAATTAAATTGCAGATTGATATGGTCAAGAATTACCCATTTGGTAGGTGTTGCCATGCCATAAAATAGTTAAAGCTACTAAAACGCTTGAAAATGAAAATCTTTCCTCGGTAATTTACTACAGGTTAATAAAGTGTAGAAACATATCTGGCATTGTTTTCAAATGAATTCCTTTTTGGGAAGTCATTAACTAGATAAGTAGTTTTCATTCCGGGTGGTTGTATTTTTTTCTGAAGGTAGTCATCGTCGTCGTGTCAGCTGAAAGCCGTCCACTGCTGGACTGCTGGCTCCCCCAAGGTTCGCCAATTTGCTCGATCTTCAGCAACCCGCATCCACTGCTTCCTGGTGACCTTGGCCAGATCCTCCGTCCATCTAGTGGAGGCCTGGCCAGGCTGCGTCTTCAGGGTCGTGGTATTTTTTTATCTATACTAATATTATAAAGCTGAAGAGTTTGTTTGTTTAACTCAAGAACTACTGGACCGATTTGAAAAATTCTTTCAGTGTTAGATAGCCCATTTATCGAGGAAGGCTATAGGCTACTTTTTATCCGGGTTCGTGCTGTGGTTCCTACGGGATGCGGGTGAAACCGCTGACAGAAGCTAGTCTGGGAGAAAATTACATAATTGATTAACTTTAACCTAACCTCATCATTTTAGCATATCCGTAGTTATGCTTTCAGGTGTCAGGTAAGTTCTTAACCTACCATTGATGTCGATTAGAATCAACATTAAAGTTATCAGCTGCCTAATTTCATGTGTTATAAAAACCATAAAAGTCAACTTAAATGCATAGTTGTATCTATGGTAATTACTAATTACATAGGTGCATATTGTAATAACTTTATAAGTTATAATAATGATAAAATTAAGCTAGGTTCACACAAGGACTACCATTACAACCAGTGTACTACTTAGCGAAGCCTAGAGTCTAGAGTTTCCCAACTACGTTGGAATCGACTTCCAATCCAACCAGATACAGTTGAGTACCAGTACTTTACAAGGAGCGACTGCCTATCTGACCTCCTCGATCCAGTTTCCCGGACAACCCCATACCCCTTGGTAAGACTGGTTGTCTAACTTAAGTACTGTCAAAGATGATCTAGTGACAGCCGTAAACTGCAATAATTTTCTTAAGGACATTCATGAAGCTCTTGAGAAGTACCACGGAATCACTTGTAAAGTGCCAAGAAATTAAATTATTACTTACAAAGTATTATAGTAATAATACTTTGTAAGTAATCAAATTTTATCAAAACCCATTCAGTAACCCGCATTTATTAGAGCAAGGTTATTTTACAAGAACTGAAACTTAGGGCCACTAAGTGTAAACTAAGCTTTATCTCTAGTAGTAAAAGTTTATAGCGTAATATACTGACATTGAAACAACAGCCTGTATGTAGGCTGGCCTACATTAAACGCATTACATAAATAAGCTATTTCCTTCCTTCATAACGCTTATAAAACAAAGACTGATCGACAGCTGATGATAAACTCTTTAAAAATTATAGTTTACCGACCATAAAGTACAGAAATTATATTAGCAAATTGTTTAAGTACTACCAAGAAATAATATTTTTTTAAACCTATTTTTTAAATTACAACTTTAGTTTATTACCTAATTAGGTAATTCAGTTTAATTGATTTTGGTCCTCCATGTATAACAATTAAGTAATATTAAAATGTTTATACAAGTTTAAAAACTAGCCTTCAAAGAAAGTTCTGATAGGGTTGACATATTTTCACAAAAATGAGTTTTCCTACTTTGGAAAACAAAAGATAACTACAAAATAAACATGCACAAAATTATAAATTTAAAAAAACCCCCGACCCAAAAAAAGTACGCAATAATTATGACAAAGGGTTAAAAACGCTAAACCCTATAAAAATCAAAAAATAACTTTTAACACTACGTAAACTAAATTTTGTCGTGTCGGGGGACCGCTCTAATTCATTACTTTAGATACGGTTTTTTTTTTTAAACGAATGTTGTAATTAGGTAGGTATCATTTGATTTATGTAAGTATTTATGAAGGTAAAAAGCGGTCCCCCGACACGTCAAAATTTAGTTTACGTAGTGTTAAAAGTTATTTTTTGATTTTTATAGGGTTTAGCGTTTTTAACCCTTTGTCATAATTATTGCGTACTTTTTTTGGGTCGGGGGTTTTTTTAAATTTATAATTTAATTTTATTTCATGCTTTTTAAAGGAGCTCCTTAATCTTTCCTTCTTGCATTTAATTTATTTAATTTTAAGATGGGGTCGCTATGCGATCTCGGCCAAAGGAAGCTGTTTAACAATCCTCGTGACAAACTGGCTCTGGGAGAATTGCACAGATTGAGAAACAATAAAGATTAACCTTTGGACATTCTAGATTTTCAGCTAAAATATAAATCGATTTATCCGTTTCATTCCGGCATTCCAGGGTTTCATCCGCCTCATCCCATTTCCAGTATCAGGTTCTCGTCAGTCAGAAACATGAAGAGAACTCGTCAAGACAAGTTCAACGAGCCCAAACTCGATGGGTTTACTAAAAGGCAGTTCAGGGTTACGTCTCCTACCTTCGTGCCCTAACAGCAGACCAGCTCAGTGGTTCCAAAAGACATTAGTGTTTCAAATTTCAGATCCCACATATACTTGCAAGTAAACTGAGCGTGTAACATTCCTATCACATCTAGCAAACGAGCTGATGACCTTGAAGACCTGAACCGATTTCCACCAAACATAGCTAAGAACACTCCCGACTGACATACCTTTTAAACAAAAA